>JAIOJX010000002.1:76955500-79355500 GCA_022376925.1 Tragulus kanchil
AGGGAGGTTGGTAATTATACGGTAATTTAATCCATCCTAGGCCCAGAAGGATTAGTGTTAGGATCCCTGTTTTTGGTTTTGTTTTTTTTTTTTCCTTTTTGCCTTGTTCTCTCTCCTCATTCTACCCTCTCATGCCAAATTATCACTTGGAAATATGTTGATATCCTGGCTGTCATTTCCTTACTATATAATCTTGAAAAAATTGCATTGCCATTCAAAACCTGTTTGTCTGCCTGGAAAATGGGGCTAATAACATTACCTACCTCATAGGGTTGTTATGATAATGCCTGTAAAGCACTTAGTGCTGTGACTGGCCTGGAGAAATCACTCAATAACCATTCATTAAAAGGAAGCGTGGGGGCTTCCCTGGTGGTCCAGTGGGTAAGGACACCGCCTTGCAGTGCAAGGGGCACTGGTTCGATCCCTGGCCTGGGAGGATCCCACGTTCCGTGGAGCGGCTGGACTGATGTGTCCAATCACCGAGCCGGAGCTCTGGAGCGCATGCGCCCAGAGCCGGCGCTCTGCAACAACAGAGGCCACCGCGATGGGAGGCCCACAGGAGCCAAAGAACAAAGAAGGATGAAAATAGAGAAATGAAGGACCAATAGAAGTGGCCCGCCCACTCCCCTCCCCCCCCAACCCGACCCCCGCCCAAAATAAATAAATAAAATAAATCTTAAAAAAAAAAAAAAGGAAGCGTGGGTGGGGAGATAAGTTCCAAATAGGATCTATGAGGAATGAGAAAATTCCTCAGAGGATGGAAGGATTTTATCTGAACATCAAATCCTGGGATTCGGGGAGGAATTCAGTGAGCTGTGAGGGGTAGGGGGAACAGGCGGGGAAGCTCATGAGTTTGGGGAAACATAAACAGATGTGTCTGGGTAGATTGGAGGACATGATGAGGGAGACACGGAAAGACAGATTAGAAAAGTAAGTTAAACTTGGACACTGGACCCAGACCCAGAAGTCAGACCAAGAAGGTTGGGTTTCTGTCTCACATTCTACCATATTCAGTAAAATTGGGCACCTTGTCTTTAGTTCTTATGAAAAATGTTTTAACTTAAAGTACATTTTCCTAATAAACCCAGATACAATCATGAAAAAAACATCTGTTTTTCCCTTCATATTGTTCAGGAACAAATCCCAGTCTGATTTTCTATTCAGAAGCTTATTTGGTCCTAATGTAAAAACTTCATAATGGGACTCGAGTGGTACATAAAACTATTTCAAAGGAATTTTAACTTAAAAATGCTTAAGGAAGCCCCTTATGAACCCCAAAGACACCAAAGGTTTAAGTGAATTCTTAGACTTTTCTTCCATTTTCCTTCCAAGATAAAGCTTTTCTAAAAAAGTAAGTAGGAATGTGACGCTAATTTGATCTAATGGGTAAGGTCATTTAGAGTTAGGGAAACTTCTGAATTTTTCAGCATTTTTAAAGTTATCTCAATACTTTCTAGGTCAATACATAAATTAATAAGATATTTGCCAGGTAGACTTCTTAATGAGCAGACAATCACTGGTAACATGTCTTAATGATTCAATGTAAATGTGTTCTATTACAATGACTTAAAGAGTGATTGGAAAAGTTCTTTCTCCCTTTAAATACAATCATACATACAGTTAGTAATGGGCACAAAACTGAATGACATGAACTCCCTGTCCTCCAAGAGATCAGAATCTAATCTAAGCAAATGACAGTATGCTTCAAGATGCTACAATAGAAGTAAAATCAGTCTTATCAGAATACCTAAGGAACTGTCTCCGTGGTCCTTATGTATGGTTATTTACCTTGTGTAATAAATTTCATTTGAGAACAGTAGAAGATACTGACATTATTCAATCTAGATTTAATTTCACTCTCATCAGTTCCAAATTAGCAGATTCCAAGTACATTAAGATCTCAATGCATGTAATACATGACAACTATCATCTTCCAAAATCTTCCCAACAGAAAGTATCTTCTGTTCCAGATTGACTTCTTTGCTCTCTACTTACTTGAAACCCTGATGCAGAAACCTCTGGAGGAAAGTATCTGCTTACCTATCACCGAGTTAAGAGGATCTTGGTGATGAGGACCTCAGACTTAGTTGCTGTTGTTTAAATTACTCCCTGCATCCTAGAACAAATTAATTAAAAGTGAGAAAGAAAATGAGTGAGTGAATGATTGCATGAATGAATGTCTATCTTAAGAAAGAAAAACTTTGTCCAAAGAACAGTCATTCCGTTGAGGACATGTCATCTAAGAACATGTAGTCATAACCGATAATAATTACCAAATGCTCACCATGTGCTGCGTCTTGTTCTGAGCATTTTGTTCACTTAATCTTCATTGTACAACGGAGTGTCTTTATTCATCAAGTAAGAAAAATGGGTTCTGAGTGGTTACATAATGGAGGGAGCAGGATCATGTTTAAAAGTTCTTCATTTGGGTATGTGAGCTCATAGGAGTTTTGAGGAATCTGTACTTTAATTTTTATGCTAATTATGGATGTATAATTAGCATAAAAGGGTCATATTTGACTGTGGCGTGTCCTCTCTCCTAAAGTTAAAATACTTCATATGTTTCAGTCTCAACTTACATATTAATCTTTAAGGAATGAAGGAGTCACTAGTACTAAATTGACTATAAATCTGGCAGTAATATTTTAAAATAAGAATTCTCCATGCTCCAATTCAATTTCCTCTAGGTTCTCTTGTTAAAAATAAATGAACAAGCAAAAAAAGACCTTTAGAGCAACTAATTCCCCCAAACTTCCCTAAATGTCTATCAGATATTTCCATAAAAGAGACAGAATTACTGATAAAACCAGGAAAGTTCCTAAACAATAGAAGTAAAATCAGTCTTATCAGAATACCTAAGGAACTGTCTCCGTGGTCCTTATGTATGGTTATTTACCTTGTGTAATAAATTTCATTTGAGAACAGTAGAAGATACTGACATTATTCAATCTAGATTTAATTTCACTCTCATCAGTTCCAAATTAGCAGATTCCAAGTACATTAAGATCTCAATGCATGTAATACATGACAACTATCATCTTCCAAAATCTTCCCAACAGAAAGTATCTTCTGTTCCAGATTGACTTCTTTGCTCTCTACTTACTTGAAACCCTGATGCAGAAACCTCTGGAGGAAAGTATCTGCTTACCTATCACCGAGTTAAGAGGATCTTGGTGATGAGGACCTCAGACTTAGTTGCTGTTGTTTAAATTACTCCCTGCATCCTAGAACAAATTAATTAAAAGTGAGAAAGAAAATGAGTGAGTGAATGATTGCATGAATGAATGTCTATCTTAAGAAAGAAAAACTTTGTCCAAAGAACAGTCATTCCGTTGAGGACATGTCATCTAAGAACATGTAGTCATAACCGATAATAATTACCAAATGCTCACCATGTGCTGCGTCTTGTTCTGAGCATTTTGTTCACTTAATCTTCATTGTACAACGGAGTGTCTTTATTCATCAAGTAAGAAAAATGGGTTCTGAGTGGTTACATAATGGAGGGAGCAGGATCATGTTTAAAAGTTCTTCATTTGGGTATGTGAGCTCATAGGAGTTTTGAGGAATCTGTACTTTAATTTTTATGCTAATTATGGATGTATAATTAGCATAAAAGGGTCATATTTGACTGTGGCGTGTCCTCTCTCCTAAAGTTAAAATACTTCATATGTTTCAGTCTCAACTTACATATTAATCTTTAAGGAATGAAGGAGTCACTAGTACTAAATTGACTATAAATCTGGCAGTAATATTTTAAAATAAGAATTCTCCATGCTCCAATTCAATTTCCTCTAGGTTCTCTTGTTAAAAATAAATGAACAAGCAAAAAAAGACCTTTAGAGCAACTAATTCCCCCAAACTTCCCTAAATGTCTATCAGATATTTCCATAAAAGAGACAGAATTACTGATAAAACCAGGAAAGTGCAACAGTGACCACCTGTTTGTAACCCTACTGCATTTTCTCAGGTCTCCTTTATCTTGGGGGTGGTACTAGACACATTCCCTACCTGCCTGGACATCGGCTCCCTCCTTCAGCTTCTAGATCTACTCCTGTCTTCCATCCTTCCTCTATCTCCTTTGTTGGCTTCTCCTTGAATGATGGGTAATCCCCAAAGTTCATTTCCCAATCCTCTGTTCTTCCTTCATCTTATATTTTGTCGAAGTTCTCATTCCCTGTCATTACTTCAGCATGAACCTCTAACCATGCGATGCCCCAGTCCTGGAAAGCCATTCCTGACCTTCCTCCAACTGGCTTGTTATACACTTTTGACTGCACCCTGGACGTTCCCAATGGATGTCCTGTTGTCTTCTCAAATTCAATGCATCTGAAAGTTCAAGATTTATTTATTTACTTATTTTGGTGGGAGTGAGGTGGAGAGGGAGGGGAGCAGGTGGGCCACTTCTATTGGTCTTTCATTTGTCCATTTTCATCCATCTTTGTTCTTTGGCCCGTGTGGGCCTCCCATCGTGGTGGCCTCTGTCATCGCAGAGTGCCGGCTCTGGGCGCATGCGCTTCAGAGCTCCAGCTCGGTAATTGGACACATCCGTCCAGCCGCTCCGAGGGACATGGGATCTTCCCAGGCCAGGGCTCGAACCAGTGCCCCTTGCACTGCAAGGTGGTGTCCTTACCCACTGGACCACCAGGGAAGCCCAATGCATCTGAAAGTTAACTCAGCATCTCCTCCATCAGAGCATCAGACTGACTCTATCACCTGTCCTTTAGTTTCATCAATGATACCACCATGATGAAGAGGGTCTATATTTAAAATCAATACACTTGGTGTGACCGTTTTCTCTCATTTCCCATATTCAAGATCTACCTTTCATGATATTTGCTCCCTCCACCCCTTCCTTTCAATTCCTTCTGCACACATCTTAACTCAAAATGTCCTCCTAACTTTCTCTTCCCAAATGCCACTAGTCCCTTGGGTTTACAGATATTTTTCTCTCTGCTCTTATTCCCTATTTGGGAGTTAACTCAAGCCCATCTCTTCCACAAAGCCTTCTCTAGGAGCTGTGAAATGCCATCTTTCTCCACCAAATGAACCAACTACTTATTTGATGTTTACCACAAAGACTCAACAGAGTTTAGGAAAGGATAATCTTGTATGACCCCCTATTTGGAGGAAATCGAAGTCAAAAACTGTTCTGTGACCTGCCCAAGGTCATGCCACTGATCTGTGACAGAGAAGTTCTGGACTCAAGGACTCCTAACTCCCATCACAGGTTACAGTCTTTGGTACTAGGTTCTCAGTCCCTGGAAGAGGCAAGCATGCCTTTTACTTCTTTGCAGCCTCCTAAATGTCCAACGTGGTACTGAAAGTGAAGTGAAAGTGCTAGTTGCTCAGTTGTGTCTGACTCTTTGCAACCCCATGCACCGTAGCCCACCAGGCTCCTCTGTCCATGGAATTCTCCAGGCAAGAATACTGGAGTGGGCTGCCATGCCCTTCTCCAGGGGATCCTCCTGACCCAGGGATCAAACCTGTGTCTCCTGCAGTGCAGGCAGATTCTTTACCATCTGAACCACCAGGGAAGCCCCAGCAGAGTATAAGATGCATGGTAAATGCTCAAGATAGAAGGAGAAAGGGTTAAGAAATGAGAAAGAGGAAGGGAGAGAACAAAGACCGTCCAGCTAAACTGGGAGAGCTAAGACATCCACACAGATCCTAGGCTGGGCCGGGCAGGACCCACTGCCATGAGAAGAGGAGAGCAAGCCACACCTGGAACGTACTTGGAGACCACAGGGACGCCTGTCCCGGTCTCAGAGTGACTGCCGCCTCCACCCACACTGAAGGACTTTCCCCAACTTCCAGCTCCCTGTGTGGCTGGTGATTCAAAACTGTTCCTGTTGTCCAAAGTATCATTTGCTAAGTGCTTTCTTGGAAGAAAAAATGGCTGGGGCAGCTGGGAGGGGAGCTCTCTGAGCTGGAGCCACAAGGAGCCTTGTGTGTGGTGTGAGAACACAGACTGCTTATTGCCCTCTCTTGTCCTGGCCAGTGTTTATTTAAAGCTTCCACTGCCACTGGAGGGGGTGTGGTGTGTGTGTGGGCCCAGGATGTCAGGCAGGACTGTCCAGGCCCAGACCTGTCACTGCCTGTGGGACCTCCATCCTCATGGGCCTCGGGGCCAGGAACCAGCGAGTCCGGCCAGGACAGTGGGAGGCATTGGGAAAGAGCTGTTATTGTGTCTTTGCAAATCCTGTAATTACTGTGTTTGTTGTTATGATTTCTCTCTATTGCCATTGCTCTCTGTAAATCTGTTCCCACTGGTGTCTTCTACAGAAAGACCTTTTTTAATAAAAAATGTATTAGATAGCCAGGCCACCTGGTTGACTCCTTTAAGAACCTTGGGGGTCTGGCGGGGCTTGTCTCCCAGGGGTAGCTCAGGAGACAGATGCCCCTAGGGGAGACCTGCATTCCTCAGCAAGGCCAGGACCTCACCGCTGCCCTTCCTGCCCACTGCCCTTTTGCTCAGCTAGCACCTCCCAGTGAATTCACTGCCACGAACAGGCAGAGGGTGTCCCAAAGCACTCAGAACCCTCCCCACTGCCCTCTGCACATTAGCTTCTGCTCCATCAAGAGGTAAGGAGGAGGAGGGAAGGGGCCCAGACTCTCCTCAGGCTCCCAGCAGAAGCACCCAAGCGTCCCACCTCACACATCTTAGGTCAAAGGGAAAATGCACGGAGATGTCCATGACTTACAGGAAGCCTCCAGCCTGTCCTCTCGGGGCTGGAGTCTTGCCCACACACAAATGATGGCCCAGATCTATCTAATCCTCACCTGCGTTCCTTCCCTTGCCAGGGGCAAACATGAGTGAGACTAGGCTTTACTTTAATCTTTTTCTTTTCTTTTTGTTCCTCCAAGAAAATCTCCAAAAGCAAGCAGGATTGAGGCTTTTTAGCGATAGGAAAATTGTCTTAATGATGACCATACTGTGCTTTCCAGACCAGGGAGAGTAAAAGAAACTTATGTTTAGATCTATCTGCAAAGATGATATGATTCCGGGGGGATTCAAAACTGTTCCTGTTGTCCAAAGTATCATTTGCTAAGTGCTTTCTTGGAAAGAAAAATGGCTGGGGCAGCTGGGAGGGGAGCTCTCTGAGCTGGAGCCACAAGGAGCCTTGTGTGTGGTGTGAGAACACAGACTGCTTATTGCCCTCTCTTGTCCTGGCCAGTGTTTATTTAAAGCTTCCACTGCCACTGGAGGGGGTGTGGTGTGTGTGTGGGCCCAGGATGTCAGGCAGGACTGTCCAGGCCCAGACCTGTCACTGCCTGTGGGACCTCCATCCTCATGGGCCTCGGGGCCAGGAACCAGCGAGTCCGGCCAGGACAGTGGGAGGCATTGGGAAAGAGCTGTTATTGTGTCTTTGCAAATCCTGTAATTACTGTGTTTGTTGTTATGATTTCTCTCTATTGCCATTGCTCTCTGTAAATCTGTTCCCACTGGTGTCTTCTACAGAAAGACCTTTTTTAATAAAAAATGTATTAGATAGCCAGGCCACCTGGTTGACTCCTTTAAGAACCTTGGGGGTCTGGCGGGGCTTGTCTCCCAGGGGTAGCTCAGGAGACAGATGCCCCTAGGGGAGACCTGCATTCCTCAGCAAGGCCAGGACCTCACCGCTGCCCTTCCTGCCCACTGCCCTTTTGCTCAGCTAGCACCTCCCAGTGAATTCACTGCCACGAACAGGCAGAGGGTGTCCCAAAGCACTCAGAACCCTCCCCACTGCCCTCTGCACATTAGCTTCTGCTCCATCAAGAGGTAAGGAGGAGGAGGGAAGGGGCCCAGACTCTCCTCAGGCTCCCAGCAGAAGCACCCAAGCGTCCCACCTCACACATCTTAGGTCAAAGGGAAAATGCACGGAGATGTCCATGACTTACAGGAAGCCTCCAGCCTGTCCTCTCGGGGCTGGAGTCTTGCCCACACACAAATGATGGCCCAGATCTATCTAATCCTCACCTGCGTTCCTTCCCTTGCCAGGGGCAAACATGAGTGAGACTAGGCTTTACTTTAATCTTTTTTTCTTTTTCTTTTTTGTTCCTCCAAGAAAATCTCCAAAAGCAAGCAGGATTGAGGCTTTTTAGCGATAGGAAAATTGTCTTAATGATGACCATACTGTGCTTTCCAGACCAGGGAGAGAAAAAGAAACTTATGTTTAGATCTATCTGCAAAGATGATATGATTCCACAGTGGTGAGCAGATATTCAATTACAGCCATGATCCGCCTCAGCTTTTTCTCAACAATTTAAAGCCAAATACTGTTTTTCAGCTCTTATTCTACCAGAGGCTGGTGAGACACTGGTATTTATAAAAAGAACTCCCATTAAAATAACTACTAGGTGTTCATAAACTTAGCACTAACTTTTTCGACATTAAGATTAATAATGCAATTAATATATTCTTACCTATAGCATTTTTTTAGTTGAATTTTTTTCCTTGGAATAAAGTATTAGGGTCAATGTTACCAGATCAAAGAGTAGGAACATTTTTATAGCTCCTGATAAATATATATAATAAATATAGATCTCCTCACACTGCTCTTTGAAAGACTTGTACTAAGTAACAGTGCCCACCAGCAAAGTATGAGCTTACTCATTTCTCTAGAAGGTCCCCAGCACTGGTCATCACCACCTGGTATTAAATGGTACCTCAGCTGCAATGTGTTATTTTCTATCCTTTGTAATATCTGGTAGAAACAGATTTCTACCTTAACTGTTGTTCTTGTTCAAGACTGTCTTTAGTTACATGCTCCATTATTTTCTGGGGAAATTTTTTGGTAATTTCCAGGGCAATAATCCTATGGTTATTTTGACTGGAATTGTGGATCTATGCATTTAAAATGTTATTGTTGTTGTTTAGTCTCTAAGTCACGTTCGACTCTTGTGACCCCCATGGGCTGTAGCCTGCCAGGCTCCTTTCTCCATGGGATTCTCCAGGCAAGAATACTGGAGTGGGTTGCTATGTTCTTCTTCAGGGATCTCCCTGACCCAGGGATCAAACCCACATTTCCTGCACTGTAGGCAGATACTTTACCCTTGAGCCACCTAGGAAGCCCATACATCAAAATTATAAATCCACAAATTAAAAATAGTAGACATGTAGAAATATTGTATTCCCATTCAAAAACATTCATTCAAAAGCATCCATTCATTCTGTTGATTTTTTTCCTAACCTTGTCGTGCCTATTCCCACGTTGGCAGTTGTTGAGTGTGATAAGAAAGTCCAGTGCTCTCCTTTCTGGGCTCTCCCAGGAAGACTCCACATCCCAGAAGCCTTACAGCCAGGAGTGACCATGTGGCAGAGCTCTAGGACACTAGAATATGGAGACAGTGTGTGCCAACTTCTGTCCTGGCCTCTAACACTCTTGGTGAGAACCTCCACGCCTACTGCCTCCCTTCCCAGCCAGATGCAGAGGATTTAGGGGGGTACTACAGGACCTCTGAAAGATGGAGGGCCACTGGGAAGAAGCCTGGGTCCCTAATCAACGTGTGGAAAGCCAACCTGCCAACACTCCATTGGATCACTATATGTGGGAAATAAAGTTTTAATTGTGTCCAGTGTACTGAGATTTGGGGAATGTTTGTTCACAACAATGAAACTTTCTATCTTCTACGCTGAAGTCCCAATTTAATTTAAAGACTTGTATTAGTCAATGTTCTCCCTAGAAACAAAACCAATAGAACAGCGAGAGAGAGAGTTTGTTTTTTTTAATTTTGGCCTCTTTTATTGATTTTTTGTTTATTTATTTTCATCCATCTTTATTCTTCGGCCTGTGTGGGCCTCTCATTGCAGTGGCCTCTCTTGTTGCAGAGGGCATCCGAGCTCTCGTAATTGGACACACAGTCCAGCCGCTCTGCAACATGTGGGATCTTCCCGGCCAGGGACTGAACCCCGTTTTTTAGTTCCTGGGAAATTTTTGGTAATTTCCAGGGCAATAATCCTATGGTTATTTTGACTGGAATTGTGGATCTATGCATTTAAAATGTTATTGTTGTTGTTTAGTCTCTAAGTCACGTTCGACTCTTGTGACCCCCATGGGCTGTAGCCTGCCAGGCTCCTTTCTCCATGGGATTCTCCAGGCAAGAATACTGGAGTGGGTTGCTATGTTCTTCTTCAGGGATCTCCCTGACCCAGGGATCAAACCCACATTTCCTGCACTGTAGGCAGATACTTTACCCTTGAGCCACCTAGGAAGCCCATACATCAAAATTATAAATCCACAAATTAAAAATAGTAGACATGTAGAAATATTGTATTCCCATTCAAAAACATTCATTCAAAAGCATCCATTCATTCTGTTGATTTTTTTCCTAACCTTGTCGTGCCTATTCCCACGTTGGCAGTTGTTGAGTGTGATAAGAAAGTCCAGTGCTCTCCTTTCTGGGCTCTCCCAGGAAGACTCCACATCCCAGAAGCCTTACAGCCAGGAGTGACCATGTGGCAGAGCTCTAGGACACTAGAATATGGAGACAGTGTGTGCCAACTTCTGTCCTGGCCTCTAACACTCTTGGTGAGAACCTCCACGCCTACTGCCTCCCTTCCCAGCCAGATGCAGAGGATTTAGGGGGGTACTACAGGACCTCTGAAAGATGGAGGGCCACTGGGAAGAAGCCTGGGTCCCTAATCAACGTGTGGAAAGCCAACCTGCCAACACTCCATTGGATCACTATATGTGGGAAATAAAGTTTTAATTGTGTCCAGTGTACTGAGATTTGGGGAATGTTTGTTCACAACAATGAAACTTTCTATCTTCTACGCTGAAGTCCCAATTTAATTTAAAGACTTGTATTAGTCAATGTTCTCCCTAGAAACAAAACCAATAGAACAGCGAGAGAGAGAGTTTGTTTTTTTTAATTTTGGCCTCTTTTATTGATTTTTTGTTTATTTATTTTCATCCATCTTTATTCTTCGGCCTGTGTGGGCCTCTCATTGCAGTGGCCTCTCTTGTTGCAGAGCACCGGCTCTGGGCACATGCGCTCCAGAGCACTGGCTCGTAATTGGACACACAGTCCAGCCGCTCTGCAACATGTGGGATCTTCCCCGGCCAGGGACTGAACTGGTGCCGCTTGCAGTGCAAGGCGAACTCTTTACCCACTGGACCATCAGGGAAGCCTAAGACTTTTTTTTTTTTTAATTGGCTCATACAATTGTGATGAGCAAATGCCAAATCTATAGTGCAGGCTGACAACCAGGATATTCAGGTAAGAGTTGATGTTGCAGTCTTAACTCTGAAATCCACAAAGCAAGTGAGCAGCCTACACATTCAAGCAGCTTACCATGCTGTGGTCTCTTTTAAAAATAAATTTATTATGTATTTATTTAAGCTGTGCTGGGTCTGTATTGCTATGAAGTCTTCTCTCCAGTTGCAAGGAGAGATGGGTTTTCCCCAGTTGCAGTCCAGCAGGCTTCTCATTGCAGTGTCTTCTCTTGTTGCGGAGCACAGGCTCTAGGGCACACAGGCCTCAGTAGCTGTGGCATGTGAGCTCAGCTGTTGTGGTTCCTGGGCTTTAGAGCAGAGACGCAGCAATTGTGGTGTATGGGCTTAGTTGCTCCACAGCATGTGGGATCTTCCAAGACAAGGGATCAAACCCATGTCTCCTGGATAGGCAGGCAAATTCTTTAGCACTGAGCCGCCAGGGAAGCCCCATGCTGCAGTCTTCAGGCAGTAATTATCTTTCTCAAGGAAACCTCAATCTTTGCTCTAAGGCCTTCACCAGATTGAATGAGGCCCACCCAATAAAGAGAGGGTAATATGTTTCACTTGAAATCTACTGATTATAAATATTAATCACATTTAATGAACACCTTCCGAGCAACTACCAGACCAACATTTAATTATACAACCAGACACTGTATCCTAGCCAAGTTGGCACATAAAATTAGCATTATAGGGGCCAAAGCAATAACATTAAAAGAAATAAGAAATTAGAGGTATCATGGTGTAATAAAAAAGCAACTGGAGTTTGCATGCAGGCAGAACTATTTAAGTTATAAGTTCTTAAAAAGTTGCCATGCCCTCGGTTATCTCATTTGTAAAATAAAGATAAGGTAACATGTCATGCCATTTTGTCATAAAAAGGATAGATCATGTGCATAAGGCTGAACCCACAAGGCTGGTCCGTGAGAGCCATGGTTCTCCTCCCTTCCTGCTCAGAGGGGAGGGGTGCCCTCTCTTGCAGCGGTGGCCTTAGAAGGACCACTCTGGCATCAGCCCTCCACAGCCCATTCCTCAGAGCTGATTCACTGGACTTTCCAACCACTGAGTACACGTGGGCCTCTTAGGCTACAAAAGCTACTTCATTATAACATGGGAATCACAACAATTTGAGGACAGGAAATCTATTTACAGGTGGGTAAATTATAGGGACAGTAAAATTCATGCGCTCTTTCACTCCACCAACTTACCAAAAATGTACGTAACTCCTTTCCAAAGTCCACCCTGTTTTACCCACTTTCCACCTGAATTAGGTTACTGGGGTTGCCATAACAAAGCACCACAGACTGGGTGACTTAAACAACAGAGACTTATGTTCTCATCATTCTGGAGGCTAGAAATCTGAGATCAAGCTGTTTGTTGACAGGGTTGGTTTCTTCTGAGGCCCTTCCCCTTAGCCTGTAGATGAACCTCTTCTCCCTGGGTCTTCACTTGGTCTTCCTTCTGGATGTGTCTGTGTCCAGACCTGTTTATAAAGACACCAACCAGCATCTCCTCATTTTAATTTAATTGTCTCTTTTAAATTTTATTTTAAATGGAAGGATAATTGCATTACAATGTCATGTTGGGTTTTGCTGTATATAAGCATAAACCGGCTATAAGTATACATACATCCCCTTGTTTTTAGACTCTCTCCCACAGTTCCCCCAACACCATGCAAGACACTATCTCCAAATATAGTCACATTCTGAGGTACTGGGGGCAAAGATTTCAGCATGTGAACTTGGGTGAGGGGGCGGGCATAATTTAGCCTATAACTTACCCACTATATCCATCCCAAGCATCTTCAGATGGTAATAAGCAAACCTATCAGGCTTTCTTCTCACTCCCTGACTTAACAGGACCAGACACTACGTGACCTGCTACCTACTGAGAACATAAGAAGTGATGAATTTAAGTTATAAGTTCTTAAAAGTTGCCATGCCCTCGGTTATCTCATTTGTAAAATAAAGATAAGGTAACATGTCATGCCATTTTGTCATAAAAAGGATAGATCATGTGCATAAGGCTGAACCCACAAGGCTGGTCCGTGAGAGCCATGGTTCTCCTCCCTTCCTGCTCAGAGGGGAGGGGTGCCCTCTCTTGCAGCGGTGGCCTTAGAAGGACCACTCTGGCATCAGCCCTCCACAGCCCATTCCTCAGAGCTGATTCACTGGACTTTCCAACCACTGAGTACACGTGGGCCTCTTAGGCTACAAAAGCTACTTCATTATAACATGGGAATCACAACAATTTGAGGACAGGAAATCTATTTACAGGTGGGTAAATTATAGGGACAGTAAAATTCATGCGCTCTTTCACTCCACCAACTTACCAAAAATGTACGTAACTCCTTTCCAAAGTCCACCCTGTTTTACCCACTTTCCACCTGAATTAGGTTACTGGGGTTGCCATAACAAAGCACCACAGACTGGGTGACTTAAACAACAGAGACTTATGTTCTCATCATTCTGGAGGCTAGAAATCTGAGATCAAGCTGTTTGTTGACAGGGTTGGTTTCTTCTGAGGCCCTTCCCCTTAGCCTGTAGATGAACCTCTTCTCCCTGGGTCTTCACTTGGTCTTCCTTCTGGATGTGTCTGTGTCCAGACCTGTTTATAAAGACACCAACCAGCATCTCCTCATTTTAATTTAATTGTCTCTTTTAAATTTTATTTTAAATGGAAGGATAATTGCATTACAATGTCATGTTGGGTTTTGCTGTATATAAGCATAAACCGGCTATAAGTATACATACATCCCCTTGTTTTTAGACTCTCTCCCACAGTTCCCCCAACACCATGCAAGACACTATCTCCAAATATAGTCACATTCTGAGGTACTGGGGGCAAAGATTTCAGCATGTGAACTTGGGTGAGGGGGCGGGCATAATTTAGCCTATAACTTACCCACTATATCCATCCCAAGCATCTTCAGATGGTAATAAACGCAAACCTATCAGGCTTTCTTCTCACTCCCTGACTTAACAGGACCAGACACTACGTGACCTGCTACCTACTGAGAACATAAGAAGTGATGAAAAATTTACAAGGGAGGGCTTCCCTGGTGGTCCAGTGGGTAGAGTCCGCTTTGCAGTGCAGGGGGGCGCTGGTTTGATCCCTGGCCTGGGAAAGTCCCGCATGCCACGGAGCGGCTGGACCAGTGTGTCCAATTGTGCGCCAGCACTCTGGTGCCCATGTGCCCAGAGCCGGTGCTCTGCAGCGATGGGGGCCACAGCGATGGGAGGCCCACACAGGTCAAAGTATAAAGATGGATGAAAATAAGCAAATGAAAAACCAATTTTTAAAAAAAGAGGACAAAATTAAAAAAAAAAAAATAAAAAAGAAGAAGGGACACACATACACTTTGAGATCAGTGTTCCAAACGGCAAGTCCAGGTGTAGCTTTGACCATGGAACCGAGCCATCTAGGAATTGAATTAGTGACCTCATTCACAGGATTAGCAAACCACCCTCAAATGGAAACAGAGCATATTGCAGAATAATCAGAATGGGTCAGGGTATTCATCTCAACCTATTTATCTAGAAATACCAGCCATGTTGCCTTTTACTAGAAGTAACCAATACCTAAACTAAATGGTCCGGAGTGCATGAAATGTATCAGTAATGAACAATATGTATTTTAGATGAAAGAAGCTAAGCACTTAATTATCATAAAAAGAAAAGCAAATGAAAAAGCATATCAAGACTCTGCTAACAAAGAGACAGGCGCCACTCTGCATTTTGAACAGGTTTCTAAATCAAAAAGGGCAGTAAATCATGTTACTTATCATTTAAAAATAACTAGGTTTTAAGAAATGAAATTAGACAAGTGATTAATGCATCAACTTCAGCCAGAGTTCCTTTGATAGTTGGAAGAAAATAAAAGCCAGCCAAGAAATAAACATTTCAGATTCAGGTGTTTTGCAATCTGTGCTCCAAATGTTTCCCCTGAGCTCGTGAAGAGGTGGCTTGCTCCGCACACACAGCAGCCAGATTGCCGGCACCAGGAAACTATCTTCAGAATAAGAGCATCCACACAAAAGAGGAGAAGCCACAGCCACGATGGTCAGAAGTCCATTTGAGAGATGTGATCCTGATAGTCAAGGGGCAGGAGGAGGGTGGAAGACCACTGGCTAAAGGGAAGGAGTGGTCAAGATGCTGTTGAGAGAGGTTTGGGGGGTTTTCTTTTGCTATTTCCATTTATATTGGGAATTCAAAATGGGGTAGAATCTTCCATATTGAAACTGAAAGATGTTTATTATAGAGTAAGAAAAAAAAATGTGGGTGATAGGACAGTGTGTGCAAAGAGAGAGAGGGAGAGAGAGAGAGAGATGTACATGGTAGGTTAGAGCACACACCCTAGGAGCCCACTGAAAGTCAAAGGGTTCATGGCTCAGTCGTGTCCAACTGTGTGAGACCCCATGGTTATAGTCCGCCACACTCCTTTGTTCATGGGATTCTCCAGGCAAGAACACTGGAGTGGGTTGCCATGCCCTCCTCCAGGGTATCTTCCCAATCCAGGGATCAAACCCAGGTCTCTTGCACTGCAGGAAGATTATTTACTGTCTGAGCCACCAAGGAAGCCCCCAGGAGCCCCACTGGGTGAATTCAATCCCTGATCAGGCACTTTAAAAACTGCTGCCTCAGTTTTAAAACTCAGATGCCAGTTTTTCCACCTGCAAAGTGGAAATGATATAAACAAAACCCACACCATTGGGCTCTTCAGAGGATTAGCACACATAAAGTACAAAGATTCTACAGAGTTGTATAGTTGGTGCTACAGATGTGTAAACTCATTATAGTATGATTTTTTTTATTTTGTAAAACAAGCCCCCCTCCCAGAGCTTTTTTTTTTTTTTGGCCACTTCTGCTGGTCTTTCATTTACTTCCATCTTTGTTCTTTGGCCTGTGTGGGCCTCCCATCGCAGAGGCCTCTGCTGTCGCAGAGCACTGGCTCTGGGCGCATGCACTCCAGAGCTCCGGCTCGGTAGTTGGATACATCGGTCCAGCCGCCCGCCGCACGCAGAATCTTCCCAGGCCAGGGATCGAACCAGCGCTCCTTGCACTGCAAGGCAGTGTCCTTACCCACTGGACCACTAGGGAAGACAACGCCCTTCTCCCAGAGTTTTTTAATAATCATGTGCGTGTTGGAGGTCCAGGGCTAGCTAGGCAGGAGAGTGGCAGAATTCACCTCGGGTGCAAAATTTAAGGGGTTCTAAGAAGTTTAGTGATCAAGGTAAATATTACTTCAATGTAGTGTTTTAGAAATCAAAGTAAGGCCAAAAAATCCATGAACAAAATATCAAAATTTTAAACAAAGACAAGATCAGTATTATTGATTTCTCCTTTTGCCTCAGGCTTCAGTATGGAGTCCATTCATAACAGAGTAAAATATCTGGAAGGTTATATACCAAATTTTATTTCTATGGTGGAAAAAGTTTTTTTTCATTCATAACAGAGTAAAATATCTGGAAGGGTTCATGGCTCAGTCGTGTCCAACTGTGTGAGACCCCATGGTTATAGTCCGCCACACTCCTTTGTTCATGGGATTCTCCAGGCAAGAACACTGGAGTGGGTTGCCATGCCCTCCTCCAGGGTATCTTCCCAATCCAGGGATCAAACCCAGGTCTCTTGCACTGCAGGAAGATTATTTACTGTCTGAGCCACCAAGGAAGCCCCCAGGAGCCCCACTGGGTGAATTCAATCCCTGATCAGGCACTTTAAAAACTGCTGCCTCAGTTTTAAAACTCAGATGCCAGTTTTTCCACCTGCAAAGTGGAAATGATATAAACAAAACCCACACCATTGGGCTCTTCAGAGGATTAGCACACATAAAGTACAAAGATTCTACAGAGTTGTATAGTTGGTGCTACAGATGTGTAAACTCATTATAGTATGATTTTTTTTATTTTGTAAAACAAGCCCCCCTCCCAGAGCTTTTTTTTTTTTTTGGCCACTTCTGCTGGTCTTTCATTTACTTCCATCTTTGTTCTTTGGCCTGTGTGGGCCTCCCATCGCAGAGGCCTCTGCTGTCGCAGAGCACTGGCTCTGGGCGCATGCACTCCAGAGCTCCGGCTCGGTAGTTGGATACATCGGTCCAGCCGCTCCGCCGCACGCAGAATCTTCCCAGGCCAGGGATCGAACCAGCGCTCCTTGCACTGCAAGGCAGTGTCCTTACCCACTGGACCACTAGGGAAGACAACGCCCTTCTCCCAGAGTTTTTTAATAATCATGTGCGTGTTGGAGGTCCAGGGCTAGCTAGGCAGGAGAGTGGCAGAATTCACCTCGGGTGCAAAATTTAAGGGGTTCTAAGAAGTTTAGTGATCAAGGTAAATATTACTTCAATGTAGTGTTTTAGAAATCAAAGTAAGGCCAAAAAATCCATGAACAAAATATCAAAATTTTAAACAAAGACAAGATCAGTATTATTGATTTCTCCTTTTGCCTCAGGCTTCAGTATGGAGTCCATTCATAACAGAGTAAAATATCTGGAAGGTTATATACCAAATTTTTATTTCTATGGTGAGAAATTATATCAAATTTCACTTCCTGTTTTTCATTTCTGTACATTTTAAATTTTTACCATGAGAACATATATAATATAATAGATGAACATTTTTAAAGTTAATTTCTTGATGAAAACTGGAAAGAAAAACATGAGAGGATGCTAAAGTAGATCCAGGCAATTGAATGATAAAAAGACAACGAAATCACACAGCCCACAGAGAACCCACTGGCAAACCATTCCCCTGCATTGGAGAGCTTATCCGTCAAAACTACAAAAAGAGAAAAGGAGAAATTTGGGATATAAGAAATGAGTAAAGTTCAGTTAAGCTTGCTGGGCCTCATTTTCCCCTTTTGTAAAAGTAAGGGGCTGGGGAAAGCCCTCCAGCAGCAACAGCAGTTGAGGGTCTAACTAACCAGCATCTCTCTTGGGCTGAAGGAAGATTCTCCCCGGTCCTGTTTCCAAGGGAAGGGCAGGCTTATCCTGTGTTCTGCTCCATCTCACCATGCCCCAAAGCCTAATAGCCCAAGGGTCCTACAGAGTCTGTGGGCGTGAACACTGGCAGAGAACACATGCTTCTGAATCCAAAGGCCCAGTAATGCAACCTGGATGCACCCACACCCTGGCTGCTAGGCTTTGCCATTGTGCGTTAACCTCTCTGATTCTGTTTTCTCATTTGTAAATGGGAAATAAAAGCACTCACTTCAATGGGTGGCTCTGTAGGTGACGTGAAAAAAAAGTCTGTGTCAAGCATTTGGTGCATGGGCGGCCCTCAACACGTGTCATTTCCTCCCCTTCTCCTTTCCTTCTGGGGCAAAACTGTGAAGGTATTCCAATGCAAAGGTGTCTTCATTCTTCAGAGGAAGAATTAGCACGTCGATACCCAGAGCACACAATGGAAAAATAATGGAGATTTCATTTCAGAGGAAGGTGTGTAACTTCTCCTTGATAGTAGGCTTCCCTCCTCACTACATGTCCTTTGAACAAATGTTAAAATTCTTTGATGTATAATCAACAGGCTGATGAGCTGAGGTGACCCAGGAAACCGCTGGCAACAGAAAGTGACCCTTGATTAATAATTGGCTATATCTAAATCCCTAAAGTAGGTCAATAGAATGTAGACACAAGCTAACAGTAACCTCTTTTTTTTTTTTTCTTTTAAGACTATTTGTAGTAAAGAGAAGGCACAACATTTCCTGAAAATAGGGAACCTTCAAGAAAACTTTACAAATCAAAATAATACCAGAAAAGTGGGGGTTATGAAACTTCATAGAAGTATTTTTTTCTAAGATCATCAGTAGATCACAACACACTGAAAACAATGAACGTTAACCATAAACCACTAAATCTTTCCATGTACATGCTTCTATTACCCTTTGACTGTTTTGTGGTTCATATTTTAGAATTTTTAGACTTTAATAATATTTATGGAAATTTTCATTGGAAAAACTAAAGGCAAAAGTTACAATGATGTATAATCCTACTATCTGGATAGCTGGCATTCTAATAAGAAAATAAGAAGCAATGCTCAAAAAAAGAGCATTACGTATACGTATACGTATATGTATACGTATAACCAACTCACTTTGCTAAATAGCACAACATTGTAAAGCATCCATATTCCAATAAAAAAAAATTTTTTTTAAAGATTTATTTATTTATTTATTTTGGGCGGGGGTCGGGTTGGGGAGGGAGGGGAGCAGGCGGGCCACTTCTGTTGGTCTTCCATTTCTCTATTTTTCATCCATCTTTGTTCTTTGGCTCCTGCGGGCCTCCCATCGCGGTGGCGTCTGTTGTCGCAGAGCACCAGCTCTGGGCGCATGCGCTCCAGAGCTCCGGCTCGGTGATTGGACACATCAGTCCAGCCGCTCTGTGGCACGTGGGATCTTCCCAGGCCAGGGATCAAACCGGCGTCCTTTGCACTGCAAGGCGGTGTCTTTATCCACTGGACCACCAGGGGAAGCCCCAATAAAATATTTTTGATAAATAAATAAAACAAAAAATAAATTACAATAACCAATTACAGTTTTTTCAAGGTAGATATAAAATAGAAGCGTAAGTTTTACTAAAGTATTTTTTAGAATTTCATTTTGCTCAGTTCCATTGCTTTTCTTATAGAGCAAATTTTGTTTCCTTTCAATTTAAAATTTTTTAAAAAAGCAATAATTCCACGTGATAACAATATTAAATACAGAAAGATATAAAAGTAAATTAGGAGTTTACCCTCAACCACACTTCAAGCTCATCCAGTTTTTTACCCGAAAAGAAAGTATAAGAGTTCTTTGGAGAGTTTTACAGACAGATTTTCAATGTATATACCAGCTTTTGTGTATCTTAAGTTACACATTAAGGCCTATACTAATCACAGAGTTATCCATCTTTTTTTTTTTTCACCCATGTTATAATATAAAATGTGCTCTCAGGCTTCCCCTGGTGGTCCAGTGGGTAAGGACACCGCCTTGCAGTGCAAGGGGTGCCAGTTCGATCCCTGGCCTGGGAAGATCCCACGTGCTGCGGAGCGGCTGGACTGATGTGTCCAATCACCGAGCCGGAGCGCATGAGCCCAGAGCCAGCGCTCTGCAACGACAGACGCCACCGCGATGGGAGACCCACAGAAGCCAAAGAACAAAGATGGATGAAAAATAGAGAAATGAAAGACCAATAGAAGTGGCCCGCCCACTCCCCTCCCTCCCCAACCCGACCTCCGCCCAAAAATAAATAAATAAATAAATCTTTAAAATAAATAAATAAATAAAATAAAATAAAATGTGCTCTCTCCAAATTCCTATATTCCGAACTCCAAATACCTCAGAATGTGAATGTATTTGGTGATGCAGCCTTTAAAGAAGTAACAAAAACTCAACATTATAAAGCAATTTTCCACCAACTGAGAAATAAAATAAAGAAGTAATTAAAGTAAAAGAAGGAACTTAGGGTGGACCGAATCCAATCTGACTGGTGTCTGTATATGAAGAGGAAATGAAGACCCTCGGAGAGACACCAGGGTTCACAGGCACAGATAAGCAACTGTGTGAAGAGGGAGCAAGAAGGTTGCCATCTGCAAGCCAAGGAGTGAGGCCTCAGAGGAAACCAGCCCTGCCACATCTTGACCTTGGACCTTGAGTCTCCAAAACCATGAGGAAATGCATTTCTGAGTTTTTTCAAGGTAGTTTAAATGCTAGTTTCTTTTTTAGAATTTCATTTTGCTCAGTTCCATTGCTTTTCTTATAGAGCAAATTTTGTTTCCTTTCAATTTAAAATTTTTTAAAAAAGCAATAATTCCACGTGATAACAATATTAAATACAGAAAGATATAAAAGTAAATTAGGAGTTTACCCTCAACCACACTTCAAGCTCATCCAGTTTTTTACCCGAAAAGAAAGTATAAGAGTTCTTTGGAGAGTTTTACAGACAGATTTTCAATGTATATACCAGCTTTTGTGTATCTTAAGTTACACATTAAGGCCTATACTAATCACAGAGTTATCCATCTTTTTTTTTTTTCACCCATGTTATAATATAAAATGTGCTCTCAGGCTTCCCCTGGTGGTCCAGTGGGTAAGGACACCGCCTTGCAGTGCAAGGGGTGCCAGTTCGATCCCTGGCCTGGGAAGATCCCACGTGCTGCGGAGCGGCTGGACTGATGTGTCCAATCACCGAGCCGGAGCGCATGAGCCCAGAGCCAGCGCTCTGCAACGACAGACGCCACCGCGATGGGAGACCCACAGAAGCCAAAGAACAAAGATGGATGAAAAATAGAGAAATGAAAGACCAATAGAAGTGGCCCGCCCACTCCCCTCCCTCCCCAACCCGACCTCCGCCCAAAAATAAATAAATAAATAAATCTTTAAAATAAATAAATAAATAAAATAAAATAAAATGTGCTCTCTCCAAATTCCTATATTCCGAACTCCAAATACCTCAGAATGTGAATGTATTTGGTGATGCAGCCTTTAAAGAAGTAACAAAAACTCAACATTATAAAGCAATTTTCCACCAACTGAGAAATAAAATAAAGAAGTAATTAAAGTAAAAGAAGGAACTTAGGGTGGACCGAATCCAATCTGACTGGTGTCTGTATATGAAGAGGAAATGAAGACCCTCGGAGAGACACCAGGGTTCACAGGCACAGATAAGCAACTGTGTGAAGAGGGAGCAAGAAGGTTGCCATCTGCAAGCCAAGGAGTGAGGCCTCAGAGGAAACCAGCCCTGCCACATCTTGACCTTGGACCTTGAGTCTCCAAAACCATGAGGAAATGCATTTCTGTTATTTAAGTCACCTTACCTGTGGCATTTCATTATGAAGGGTCTAACAAACCAGTATAACATAACAGTAAATGTGATATTTCCATATTGGTGCTCATAGAGCCACGTTTCATAAAATTATTAGAATTTCTTTCAACTCTGCCCTGTTGACTGGCACTGACATTGACTTTGGGTGTTTGACTAATTCAAATAATGCTGCAGTGGACATTTCTGCACTGATATCTTGGCAGAAGTTTGTAAGGAAGTGAATTTCCATAAGTGGAACTGTTGTCTCAGAGTATAAAAGCACACACACTTAATTTAAATAGATTTTGTCTAATTGCCCTTCGAAAGTTTCCACTTTCACTAGAGGTGGGTAAAAATGACATTTGCCCCACAGTCTTGACATACCTAGCATGTATGTTCGTTGTATATCAATCAATCCAATAGCTAAAAATTGGTGTACTATTCTAACTTCTACCTGTGGACAAGTTTGAGCATCTTAGAGGGTTGTCAAGAGTATGAGTTCAAGGGATTGCATTCTGGAGCTGTCTTTTCCCAGTTGTGTGACCCTGACCATGTTGCTTAGCTTCTCTAGGTATATCAAGCTCATCTTCTGTCAAATGAAATAGCAGTGGAAGCTACCTTGTCACAGACTTCTTAGAAGAACTTCATGAATGATGAGACATCAAGTGCTAAGAACAATGTTTGGAATATGGTCATCCTCAAATGAACATTAGATATTACTATTGCTACTTTTAAAATAATACATGTTTACTACTTGTATTACTCTTTGTGTTCCCTGTGTTTTGGACTGAATATTTATGTCCCTCCAAAACTTATTTGTTGAAGTACTAACCTCCAATATGGCTGAATTTGAGATGAGGTCTCTGAAGAAGTCACTAAGGTGAAATGAAATCATTAAGTGTGGGGCCCTCATCTGATAATTAGTGTCCTTATAAGAGACACCAGAAATGCCTCTCTTTCTCTTTCCATGCTCACACAGAGATCATACAAGCACACCTTGAGATGGTGGCCACCTATGGGTCAAAGGAATAGGCCTCAGAATTAAACCTACCTTGCTAACACCTTGATCTTGGGCTTGCTAGCCTCCTGAACTGCAAGAAATGAGTTTCCATTGTTTAAAACACCAAGCCTCATATTTTGTTATGGTAGCCCAAGCAGACTGATACACGCAGTTTACATCTTTTACCCTATTTCTGTCAAATCTGTCTTTTCCTTATTGATTTGTACAAGTTTCTCTCATTCATATTACCTTAACTAGATTTATAAGCACAGATGTGCTGACTGACCAAAGGACCTTGATTGGGTGATATCTACGAGGGTCTCCCCACCAAGAGTAGATTGAGCATGTGAATCAGGTAGCATTTGAGGTAAACTTTGGGGCCAAACAGTCTTGATTTAAGGGGGCCTGTGTAGATAGTGTCCCCAACACCAGCACGAGTATGGCATTACACAATCTCCTCCAAAAGCTACAAATAAGTACCGGGGCACCTTTGATTTTTTTTTTTTTTTAACACATTTCCTTCTCTTAAAGAAAAATACAGAGGGTATCAGTTACTTCTTACCCTTGTTCATTTCCACATCAAAGTCTTGGGACTGAAATATGCTTTTTCAAATTTAAATCCAAAATTGTAACTTAATGCAGAGCAATTATAAGTAACAGATGCTGGAAGGTTTGCACTTTTTGCTTCCACAAGAAAGATACACATTGGATCCAAATTTGGGGATATGATATCCAAACTAACTTGGGAGCTGGCAGTGAGAGGTTGCTAAACGTAAGCTCTAGCATCTAGTGGAAAGTATGGGGCAACTGGGAAACCAGACACATAAAAACTGCACTGTATTTGACAGACATCTCCCCCACACTTGATTGGCACATCAGACTCCAAGGGGAAGGTGACAGAATGTTATGGTAGAAGCATAAATCTCAGAATGGAAGTGCGGAGGATTCAAAACCCAGGCCTACCATTTAACTAGGAATGTGATCTTGACCAGGGTAATTTAACCTCTAGGATTTGGTTTCTCTGGCAATAAAAGCCCTCATCTGATAATTAGTGTCCTTATAAGAGACACCAGAAATGCCTCTCTTTCTCTTTCCATGCTCACACAGAGATCATACAAGCACACCTTGAGATGGTGGCCACCTATGGGTCAAAGGAATAGGCCTCAGAATTAAACCTACCTTGCTAACACCTTGATCTTGGGCTTGCTAGCCTCCTGAACTGCAAGAAATGAGTTTCCATTGTTTAAAACACCAAGCCTCATATTTTGTTATGGTAGCCCAAGCAGACTGATACACGCAGTTTACATCTTTTACCCTATTTCTGTCAAATCTGTCTTTTCCTTATTGATTTGTACAAGTTTCTCTCATTCATATTACCTTAACTAGATTTATAAGCACAGATGTGCTGACTGACCAAAGGACCTTGATTGGGTGATATCTACGAGGGTCTCCCCACCAAGAGTAGATTGAGCATGTGAATCAGGTAGCATTTGAGGTAAACTTTGGGGCCAAACAGTCTTGATTTAAGGGGGCCTGTGTAGATAGTGTCCCCAACACCAGCACGAGTATGGCATTACACAATCTCCTCCAAAAGCTACAAATAAGTACCGGGGCACCTTTGATTTTTTTTTTTTTTTAACACATTTCCTTCTCTTAAAGAAAAATACAGAGGGTATCAGTTACTTCTTACCCTTGTTCATTTCCACATCAAAGTCTTGGGACTGAAATATGCTTTTTCAAATTTAAATCCAAAATTGTAACTTAATGCAGAGCAATTATAAGTAACAGATGCTGGAAGGTTTGCACTTTTTGCTTCCACAAGAAAGATACACATTGGATCCAAATTTGGGGATATGATATCCAAACTAACTTGGGAGCTGGCAGTGAGAGGTTGCTAAACGTAAGCTCTAGCATCTAGTGGAAAGTATGGGGCAACTGGGAAACCAGACACATAAAAACTGCACTGTATTTGACAGACATCTCCCCCACACTTGATTGGCACATCAGACTCCAAGGGGAAGGTGACAGAATGTTATGGTAGAAGCATAAATCTCAGAATGGAAGTGCGGAGGATTCAAAACCCAGGCCTACCATTTAACTAGGAATGTGATCTTGACCAGGGTAATTTAACCTCTAGGATTTGGTTTCTCTGGCAATAAAAGAAGAATGGTGTTGCCTACCTTATTGAGTCATAAAGATTCTATAAGTTGACTAGAAAGCACTCAGTCCCTTGCCTGAGAGATGCTAAACAGTCTGCAAATGACTAAACGTCACTAAGACTTTTTCTCGATACCTAAACCCTTTTATTTTCTGAGTTTTTGTGACCTGTGCAATCCAGTTGCATATTTGCCAATCAACTGTTAAGTGATTACGAAGTTCTAAGTGGCCAATACCACCCAAACAAGGAGTAAAAGACTGAGACCCTCAAGAAACTTCCAGCCTCATTAAGGAAGCCAAATGAGTACCTAGGAAACAATTGGTAAACCAAACAAGGCTGGAAAAATCAAGTACTTCAGGCCATAAATGGTCCTAGAACCTAAGTCTGGGAAGTGTTTGGGTGAAGCAGGAGAGAAAGTGGTTTCAAGTTGTCAAGGTGGGAATCGGCCCCCAGGTCGGCACTGCTAACGATCCGTGGCCAGCCGCTACAAAGTTGACTACAAGGCACCATGCCCACCAACCACTAAGCAGGACTCGTTCATCACAAACAGCGTCTCAGGTGCAGAGTGGCAGTGTCGACTCAGGCCAGTTAGATCCCCCTGAGTTTTCTTTTCCTTGGGAGAGGGAAGGTAGATGATTCTTTTCCTCTGAAATACTTCCTAGATGCCTTTCCTGTAGCATCCCCATGAGCTGCCAATCTTTCTCCTTATACACAGGCTCCCTGACCAGGGGTGAGGCTCACAGAGCCAGGAAAGATGCATCTTCTCCTTTGACTCCCCACAGCCAGGAGTCCTGGGTTCCCAGTAACTGTCACATCCACAAGTAAACACCTAAAGAAATCCATGAATGAACAGAGCACATACATTCTCATATGTCTTGTATCAAAGAGTGGGACAGTTAGAAACAGGATAAAATGGGAAATAAGGAAACACAGCCCCCAAACCTGCTTGTGAGAAACCTGGACACCACTTACCAGTAGTCTATCCCAATGAGACTTAGTCACACTCTTTCTTAGTTACCTATCCCAATGAGACTTAGTCTGTCCCAATGAGACTTAGTCACATTCTTTCTTAGTTATCTACATGGCTTGGGTTCCTGGCAATAAAGTTGCAGAGGCAGGGGCTTCCCTGGTGGTCCAGCGCGTAAGGACACTACCTTGCAGTGAAAGAGGCACTGGTTTGATCCCTAGCCTGGGAAGATCCCACGTGCCATGGAGCGGCTGGACTGATGTGTCCAACGACCGAGTTGGAGCTCTGGAGTGCATGAGCCCAGAGCAGGTGCTCTGCAGTGAGAGATCATTGCGATGGGAGGTCCGCACAGGCCAAAGAACAAAGATGGATGAAAATAGATGGATGAAATACCAACAGAAGTGGCCAAAAAAAAGAATAAGTTGCAGAAACAAAATAACATTCCATTTGAAATGAAGTTTTGTTTTCAGAGGAAGCGGTAGGAGATGGAGAGGGTCTTTTGGTTGTCATAACAGCCAAATAAGCTGCCCCCGTAACATAGTGATTAAAAATGACAGTGTCTTCTCTCTCAGGATCCTGTGGTTCACCTACTGCTGCTGGGAAGGTCCACCTTGAAGACTCCTGTACCCTGCCATTGGAGGACTGTTGGGTTGGAGGCATCCAAAGGCTCGACTGGGCTGCGTTTGAAGATGTCTTCTCCACGCAGGAGCCTGCCTCCCCATCCCGTGCCCCATGGCCTCTCCGCCAGCCCTGCTCTCACGTGACATCTCCTCCTCCAGGGCCTCCGACGTGGTCCGGGTTTCTCTCAACCTGGTGATCACACAAGAGTCTCATTCTCCCCATGGCAGCCATTCCCCAAGAGGCTGAACATGGAGGCCGCAGGCCAGGTTAAGGGCTACCCTGGGAGAGTCAATGCCACGCCTGCCACATCCTGTTGGTCAGAGCACTAGGAGGACCCCAGGGATAGAGAAGTGGAGTAACTGTCTTAAAAACACCTAAAGAAATCCATGAATGAACAGAGCACATACATTCTCATATGTCTTGTATCAAAGAGTGGGACAGTTAGAAACAGGATAAAATGGGAAATAAGGAAACACAGCCCCAAACCTGCTTGTGAGAAACCTGGACACCACTTACCAGTAGTCTATCCCAATGAGACTTAGTCACACTCTTTCTTAGTTACCTATCCCAATGAGACTTAGTCTGTCCCAATGAGACTTAGTCACATTCTTTCTTAGTTATCTACATGGCTTGGGTTCCTGGCAATAAAGTTGCAGAGGCAGGGGCTTCCCTGGTGGTCCAGCGCGTAAGGACACTACCTTGCAGTGAAAGAGGCACTGGTTTGATCCCTAGCCTGGGAAGATCCCACGTGCCATGGAGCGGCTGGACTGATGTGTCCAACGACCGAGTTGGAGCTCTGGAGTGCATGAGCCCAGAGCAGGTGCTCTGCAGTGAGAGATCATTGCGATGGGAGGTCCGCACAGGCCAAAGAACAAAGATGGATGAAAATAGATGGATGAAATACCAACAGAAGTGGCCAAAAAAAAGAATAAGTTGCAGAAACAAAATAACATTCCATTTGAAATGAAGTTTTGTTTTCAGAGGAAGCGGTAGGAGATGGAGAGGGTCTTTTGGTTGTCATAACAGCCAAATAAGCTGCCCCCGTAACATAGTGATTAAAAATGACAGTGTCTTCTCTCTCAGGATCCTGTGGTTCACCTACTGCTGCTGGGAAGGTCCACCTTGAAGACTCCTGTACCCTGCCATTGGAGGACTGTTGGGTTGGAGGCATCCAAAGGCTCGACTGGGCTGCGTTTGAAGATGTCTTCTCCACGCAGGAGCCTGCCTCCCCATCCCGTGCCCCATGGCCTCTCCGCCAGCCCTGCTCTCACGTGACATCTCCTCCTCCAGGGCCTCCGCACGTGGTCCGGGTTTCTCTCAACCTGGTGATCACACAAGAGTCTCATTCTCCCCATGGCAGCCATTCCCCAAGAGGCTGAACATGGAGGCCGTCAGGCCAGGTTAAGGGCTACCCTGGGAGAGTCAATGCCACGCCTGCCACATCCTGTTGGTCAGAGCACTAGGAGGACCCCAGGGATAGAGAAGTGGATTCCATCTTCTGTTAAGGAAGGGGCAAGTGCACATTTAGAAGCGCATGCAGGATGAAGATGTTGCCACAGCCAACTTTGAAAAATGCAGTCTCCATGGCTTGCTGTTGTCATTGTCACTGTCGACGCTCTAAGAATCCCTGCTTAGCCAGAGAATGCAGAGAACACCTCAGCCCAAATCCCACTGCTGCCGTGTCTGATGGCTAAACAGCAGGGAGACAAAAATGCTCCATGAAACAGAGATCCTCCTGTGGGACCCCAGGGCTCCAAACAGCGCCCTCCACCAGCCAGTGAGACCTCTCTGTGTAGACAGGGCACAGCTGCACGTCCCACTGACCTCCTCCTAGTGTGGGCCTCCCAAGGCAGCAGAAAGGCCTTCAGTGAACAACTGACTAAACGAAGAAGCAAGAAGCAGCCATGCTTTTCTCCCAACACAGTGGCCCACAGAGTAGGTAGGGGAGAGCCGCCGGGTAGCCAGATCAGAACAGAGGATTCCCCGCCCCACAGTCCCTCAGATCCCATGCGGGCACCTGGGGGCCACACCCCACAGCGTCCCTCCAGGTGAGGGACGTGACAGTGCATTTACAACAGGACAGAAAGCAGCGCCAGGAGCCGGAGCTTGTGGCAACCGCCTCATGGAGGAAAATATAACTAAGAAGGACTGTTATTTATAACCTTAGCGAGGTGACAGGGCCAAAACAACAGTGTCTCAAGTATTACTAAGGAACATAATTTTTCAGAGGCGTAGTTCCTTTTTCAGAAACACATAATTCACTAGGGTGATTTAAAAACCCTGCCCTTTGCAGCTGTAAATTACCGTTTGGGGTTTGTCCTGCCTTCCCCTGTTGACTTGGATTAGAGTCAGACTGCCTCTCCGAGCCCTGCTCTCACGTAAATTTGGGCCTCCGACGTGGTCCGGGTTTCTCTCAACCTGGTGATCACACAAGAGTCTCATTCTCCCCATGGCAGCCATTCCCCAAGAGGCTGAACATGGAGGCCGTCAGGCCAGGTTAAGGCTACCCTGGGAGAGTCAATGCCACGCCTGCCACATCCTGTTGGTCAGAGCACTAGGAGGACCCCAGGGATAGAGAAGTGGATTCCATCTTCTTTTAAAGGGAAAGGGGCAAGTGCACATTTAGAAGCGCATGCAGGATGAAGATGTTGCCACAGCCAACTTTGAAAAATGCAGTCTCCATGGCTTGCTGTTGTCATTGTCACTGTCGACGCTCTAAGAATCCCTGCTTAGCCAGAGAATGCAGAGAACACCTCAGCCCAAATCCCACTGCTGCCGTGTCTGATGGCTAAACAGCAGGGAGACAAAAATGCTCCATGAAACAGAGATCCTCCTGTGGGACCCCAGGGCTCCAAACAGCGCCCTCCACCAGCCAGTGAGACCTCTCTGTGTAGACAGGGCACAGCTGCACGTCCCACTGACCTCCTCCTAGTGTGGGCCTCCCAAGGCAGCAGAAAGGCCTTCAGTGAACAACTGACTAAACGAAGAAGCAAGAAGCAGCCATGCTTTTCTCCCAACACAGTGGCCCACAGAGTAGGTAGGGGAGAGCCGCCGGGTAGCCAGATCAGAACAGAGGATTCCCCGCCCCACAGTCCCTCAGATCCCATGCGGGCACCTGGGGGCCACACCCCACAGCGTCCCTCCAGGTGAGGGACGTGACAGTGCATTTACAACAGGACAGAAAGCAGCGCCAGGAGCCGGAGCTTGTGGCAACCGCCTCATGGAGGAAAATATAACTAAGAAGGACTGTTATTTATAACCTTAGCGAGGTGACAGGGCCAAAACAACAGTGTCTCAAGTATTACTAAGGAACATAATTTTTCAGAGGCGTAGTTCCTTTTTCAGAAACACATAATTCACTAGGGTGATTTAAAAACCCTGCCCTTTGCAGCTGTAAATTACCATTTGGGGGTGTCTGCCTTCTCTGTTGACTTATTAAGTCAGACCTTCGTTTTCTCCTTTCCAAGCTACAGCTATCAGTGGATGACGACACTTTGGCAGGGTGTTTGCTGCCTTCGAGATGACTCAGAGAACTACACCAGCTGCAAGCAGAGATTTCTAGAAGTTGCATTCCTTTAAAATTCCTTTTCATATAAACAGGAAAGTTAATTATTTATGTATCTATATAAGCACACATATATACAGGGGGCGAGAGAGAGAGGCTTCTCTGGTGGCTCAGACAGTAAAGAATCTGCCTGCAATGCAAAAGACCTGGGTTTGATACCTGGATGGGGAAGTTCCCCCGGAGAAGGGAGTGGCTATCTACTCCAGTACTGTTGCTAGGAAACCTCCATGGACAGAGGAGCCTGGCAGGGGCTAAAGTGTGCATCTGCGTATGTGACCAAAATTTGGGGGAACAATTCACACAAGGTGCCACAGCAGCCTCTATTCAAGCTCCCCCAGAATCAGTGGTGTCCCTTGCACCACGCGTCCCCGCCTCCAGCGAAAAACAACTTAAGCCATCCAATGTGCTTTCCCATAGAATCTATGTAATATCAGTTTTCATCAGGTAAAGCAAAACCAGAATCCCCGAAGCCTTGTGGGTTTGGAAATCTACCAAATCACTTAGCTCTACCCACCTTGTACTTCTAGGTATGTAAAAATGTAAATATTTTACTTTATAGTTTATATGGGGTGTTTTATAGAGCAGAGACATCAGAACACCCTTAACATGACACCATAAACCCACCAGCCTCTCATATGACCCAGCTCTGTTCCTCTCTTTCTTCCCCTTTATCAGGATTAGCGCAGCTCCTGCAAGCACAGAAGAGTCTGAAGTTCCTCACGGAAGTTCCTGGACAAAACTGGGTCATTAGAGAGTGTGGAAGAAAACTGCAAGTTCAAGAGCCCTCCTTCTCCTAAACTTGTGAACTTCACCTTAGGAAGCTCACATAGAACTGAATGCAGCATCTCACAGGCTAAGTGGAGCCAGTGTTGTAAGATCAGCTGCTGAAACGATTTAAAACCCTGCCCTTTGCAGCTGTAAATTACCATTTGGGGTGTCTGCCTTCTGTTGACTTATTAAGTCAGACCTTCGTTTTCTCCTTTCCAAGCTACAGCTATCAGTGGATGACGACACTTTGGCAGGGTGTTTGCTGCCTTCGAGATGACTCAGAGAACTACACCAGCTGCAAGCAGAGATTTCTAGAAGTTGCATTCCTTTAAAATTCCTTTTCATATAAACAGGAAAGTTAATTATTTATGTATCTATATAAGCACACATATATACAGGGGGCGAGAGAGAGAGGCTTCTCTGGTGGCTCAGACAGTAAAGAATCTGCCTGCAATGCAAAAGACCTGGGTTTGATACCTGGATGGGGAAGTTCCCCCGGAGAAGGGAGTGGCTATCTACTCCAGTACTGTTGCTAGGAAACCTCCATGGACAGAGGAGCCTGGCAGGGGCTAAAGTGTGCATCTGCGTATGTGACCAAAATTTGGGGGAACAATTCACACAAGGTGCCACAGCAGCCTCTATTCAAGCTCCCCCAGAATCAGTGGTGTCCCTTGCACCACGCGTCCCCGCCTCCAGCGAAAAACAACTTAAGCCATCCAATGTGCTTTCCCATAGAATCTATGTAATATCAGTTTTCATCAGGTAAAGCAAAACCAGAATCCCCGAAGCCTTGTGGGTTTGGAAATCTACCAAATCACTTAGCTCTACCCACCTTGTACTTCTAGGTATGTAAAAATGTAAATATTTTACTTTATAGTTTATATGGGGTGTTTTATAGAGCAGAGACATCAGAACACCCTTAACATGACACCATAAACCCACCAGCCTCTCATATGACCCAGCTCTGTTCCTCTCTTTCTTCCCCTTTATCAGGATTAGCGCAGCTCCTGCAAGCACAGAAGAGTCTGAAGTTCCTCACGGAAGTTCCTGGACAAAACTGGGTCATTAGAGAGTGTGTGGAAGAAAACTGCAAGTTCAAGAGCCCTCCTTCTCCTAAACTTGTGAACTTCACCTTAGGAAGCTCACATAGAACTGAATGCAGCATCTCACAGGCTAAGTGGAGCCAGTGTTGTAAGATCAGCTGCTGAAACGCATCGTGCGCCCAGCAAGCTCTCTCTCTCCCCTTCATTCTCACATGGTCTATGAGGTGGGCACTAACAGTCATAAAATGCACAGTAACAGCAAATACCCCTGCAGTGCTGATGCTGTGTCAGGCACCCTGTTTCTTGTGGATCAACTCATGACATCATTACAACAACCCAATGATACCGGCAGACTGTTATGATTACCATATGATGAGGAAACAGGCACAGAGAGCTGAAGGAACTTGCTCACACTTACAGACATAGTAAGCGACACAGTCTGACTCTGAAGTTAGTGCTCTTAACTATGATTCTACCCATTCCACAGATGAGGAAATTGAGGTACAAAGAGGCAATGAGATCTATGTTCACACATCTAGCAAGGGATCAGCTGGGTCCCACACCAAGTATGCCTGGTTCCAGAGCCCGAGTCTTTTGATGACTGACACATGGACACACAGAGCGGCCCAACTTCCTCTGTGTTGAAGAGTGACTCCCTGAGTTCTGCTTCCTGGCACAGCTACTGCTGTTGGCCTTGGTTCTGCCAGCTCCGACAGTGCCAAGCACAGTACAAGCTTTAAAAGTGGGTGAGGGAGAGCTGCGTGTGTTACATGGCTCAAGCAGTAAGCATCTACCTGCTTTGCAGGAGACCCAGGTTCAACCCCTGGGTCAGGAAAATTCCCTGGAGAAGGAAATGGTGACACATTACCATATTCTTACCTGGAGAATCCCATGGACAGAGGAGTCTGGTGGGCCACAATCCATGGGTCACAAAAAGTCGGACATGACTAAGCACACATGCACATGTGCCTACATTACACGAGTTTAAGAGCATCCAAAAATGTGCTCTTTGCTACAAGTAAGCCATCATTCTCTTGACTTCTAGCTCTGTCTCTTGCAGAAGTAAACCATTATGCTACATCAATAATGTGTCTCTCAAATGATTTTACCAGACTTTTCCTCAGAGAGGAAAAAAAAAAAAAAGGAGGCTTTGAGGGGTTGAGGGAGGAAACGGAAAGCAGCCTTGGACCTACTAGGCATCCCAGACGGAGCTTACACAATGTTCACCTCTGGGATTCAACTACATCTAAACAGATTTAATGAGCCAGTGGGGCCCGGCTGCCAGCAGAACATTTGCATAAAGGAGTGAGACGCCTTCTGGGAAAGCTCTTAACTCTAATTGGGAAAAGGGTCAGCAGACAAGCTTGGCCCAGTAACAAGGTCCTAGTCACAGGGAAACACATTCAGTTCTGAGTAGAGCGCTGAAGATTGATGCTTTCAAACTGTGGGACTGGAGCAGACTCTTGAGAGTTCTTGAGAGTAAGGAGATCAAACCAGCCAATCCTAAAGGAAATCAGCCCTGAATCTAAAGGACTGATGCTGAGGCTCCAATGATTTGGCCACCTGATGTGAAGAGCCAACTCACTGGAAAAGACCCTGATGCCAGGAAAGACTGAAGGCAGGAGAAGGGGGCGACAGAAGATGAGATGGTTGGGTGGCATCACCAATTCAATGGACAAGAGTTTGCACAAACTCTGGGAGATAGTGAAGGACAGGGAAGCCTGGTGTACTGCAGTCCATGGGATCACAAAAAGTCAGACATGACTTAGTGATGGAACAGCAACAAGAAGAGCCCTGGGTTCTATCACTCAACAGTCAGTAATCTGAGAGGAGGTGGCTGTGGGGAGATAAGGAAGTGCTCCATTTACATGGTGACCTCACAATCTGAGGCAAAAGGCTACTGATTCACTACCCAGGACCTAGGGTGGGGAGGAGTGCTCCCCCTGGTGGCAGTTTGGATCCAAGGACTCCAGTTGGTCAGTCCTGTGATTGGGCAAAAGAGATACACAGCTATGGGGGTAAGGTGGGAGGGTATTCCCCGAGATGGCAACCCTGTCCTGTGGAAGCCAGCACCCAGCCCAGGGACCTGGGATGGAGATGAGTAATGAGAACCCCAAAACTCATTTGTGGGCTAATTTGCACATTGCCCAGCCCCAGAGAGTAGGTCCCTGGGCCATGGTCTGTTGAAAAACGGACAGGGATGAGAAGACAAAGGAAAGTACTCCGGAAACGCTCTCTTACCCTGTCAGAATACTCTAGCTAGGACCAGAGGAGTTAACAATGCACCTTGGACACTAGCATCCAAACGAGTTTACAGTGGGGCCCGGCTGCCAGCAGAACATTTGCATAAAGGAGTGAGACGCCTTCTGGGAAAGCTCTTAACTCTAATTGGAAAAGTGAGCACTGCCAGAAAGGCAGTAGGAGACCCTTCAGCAGGAACAAGCTTGGCCCAGTAACAAGGTCCTAGTCACAGGAAACACATTCAGTTCTGAGTAGAGCTGAAGATTGATGCTTTCAAACTGTGGGACTGGAGCAGACTCTTGAGAGTTCTTGAGAGTAAGGAGATCAAACCAGCCAATCCTAAAGGAAATCAGCCCTGAATCTAAAGGACTGATGCTGAGGCTCCAATGATTTGGCCACCTGATGTGAAGAGCCAACTCACTGGAAAAGACCCTGATGCCAGGAAAGACTGAAGGCAGGAGAAGGGGGCGACAGAAGATGAGATGGTTGGGTGGCATCACCAATTCAATGGACAAGAGTTTGCACAAACTCTGGGAGATAGTGAAGGACAGGGAAGCCTGGTGTACTGCAGTCCATGGGATCACAAAAAGTCAGACATGACTTAGTGATGGAACAGCAACAAGAAGAGCCCTGGGTTCTATCACTCAACAGTCAGTAATCTGAGAGGAGGTGGCTGTGGGGAGATAAGGAAGTGCTCCATTTACATGGTGACCTCACAATCTGAGGCAAAAGGCTACTGATTCACTACCCAGGACCTAGGGTGGGGAGGAGTGCTCCCCCTGGTGGCAGTTTGGATCCAAGGACTCCAGTTGGTCAGTCCTGTGATTGGGCAAAAGAGATACACAGCTATGGGGGTGAGGTGGGGAGGGGTATTCCCTGAGATGGCAACCCTGTCCTGTGGAAGCCAGCACCCAGCCCAGGGACCTGGGATGGAGATGAGTAATGAGAACCCCAAAACTCATTTGTGGGCTAATTTGCACATTGCCCAGCCCCAGAGAGTAGGTCCCTGGGCCATGGTCTGTTGAAAAACGGACAGGGATGAGAAGACAAAGGAAAGTACTCCGGAAACGCTCTCTTACCCTGTCAGAATCCAGCTCTTAGCTGAAGGCCAGGACTGATGTCAGCCCCCCAATTATGCACTCACTCACTCAACACGTATTTCGAGAAGATACAGCTGTTTTTTAAAACACGTCCTTTGCTCCCCATTCTTCTGCCATATTAATGTTTCTTCAGCACCTGCTTTCACTCACGCTCATACCCCCTCACTCCTGCAGCTTACCACACCTTATCCCACCTTCAGGTGGCTGGCTTCTGTTTGTTTTCAGTCTCAAAGCAGAAGTCACCTCCTTGCAGAGGCCTTTCTGTCCCACCTGTCTCCTGAGTCCCCTGATAGTCCCTCTAACACCATGTATCACTGATTGTAAGTAGGAATATATTTGTGTGTTTCCCTGTTTATTTTCTAGATTGAAAGCTCCTCTCTATCCTCAGCACCAGCTCAGGGTCTCATTCATTCAGTACAAGTGAATGGCACTTATCAAAATATACATGGTCACTACTCTCTGAAGGCAAAGGGACAAAGAAAACAGGTTGGCTCATAGGGTCCATGGACATAGAACTGAGAAGGTTATCAGAGGTTGTTTGGATCATGGAGCACCACACTGGGAAAAATCAAGGTGGCCCTGTTTACAGTCTTTCAACCCCTAGACATGTGAGGGATGCTGATCCAGATCAACCAGCTGCCAGTCTATCTGCCTGCTGTCCACAGGAAAAGTAAAAAGAGTGGAAGAGTAATGAGTCTGTAAAGTCAGACAATATTCCAGAAGCAGAAACCTCAATAAAGCTACAAGACTTACCCAGGGTCATCAGTTAGCAAGAGAGAAAAGGCTAGAGCAAGAGTCTTCTACTTATGAGTCCAGAATTTATTGGGAAAAAGGAAAATGGAAACTAGACTCCACTAACCCCCGATCTAAAATATAGACCACATATATCTTCCTGTTCAAATGATTAAACATACACAAATATTAACATATAAGAAAAGAAGGAGCAGGAGAGGGGAACTCCAGGATTTATTACCAGCGCTCTCCACCCACGTATAGGCACATTCTTAAAAGAGACAGAACCTGAGCACCAGTATACATTCTCTAGCCTCTCACTGTTATCAGCACATGAGAGGTGTGACTGCACCCCAAGGATGTCTCCTGCATTTCACGTTGCTAGCGTCATCACTGTGTTGGTCTCCTTCTAGGACACATTGTCAGCTTCAAGTCTAAGCTGCACCCCCTTAGGTCTCAAGATGATTTGCTCCATAATTTCTGATCTATGCAGTTAGCTTGAGGGCAACAATATATATTTCTATCCATAGGTGCCATCTTGATTTGGAAGTAGAAAGTAGAGGTATGGTAAGACAAAAAAAAAAAAAAACCAAAACCTTCTTTTTGATCTGTCATACTTTACTGTAGTGACCCATTCTCTCTATACTGGTGTAAGGTCAGTGACTAAATTATTAAAAAAGTTAGAACGAGGCCTTGACCCAAGAGGTCTTGAGCCCCCAGTTCCCATGTATCACAGTGGAATTGGCCTTTTTTCTTAACCCCACTCAGCACCAGCTCAGGGTCTCATTCATTCAGTACAAGTGAATGGCACTTATCAAAATATACATGGTCACTACTCTGAAGGCAAAGGGACAAAGAAAACAGGTTGGCTCATAGGGTCCATGGACATAGAACTGAGAAGGTTATCAGAGGTTGTTTGGATCATGGAGCACCACACTGGGAAAAATCAAGGTGGCCCTGTTTACAGTCTTTCAACCCCTAGACATGTGAGGGATGCTGATCCAGATCAACCAGCTGCCAGTCTATCTGCCTGCTGTCCACAGGAAAAGTAAAAAGAGTGGAAGAGTAATGAGTCTGTAAAGTCAGACAATATTCCAGAAGCAGAAACCTCAATAAAGCTACAAGACTTACCCAGGGTCATCAGTTAGCAAGAGAGAAAAGGCTAGAGCAAGAGTCTTCTACTTATGAGTCCAGAATTTATTGGGAAAAAGGAAAATGGAAACTAGACTCCACTAACCCCCGATCTAAAATATAGACCACATATATCTTCCTGTTCAAATGATTAAACATACACAAATATTAACATATAAGAAAAGAAGGAGCAGGAGAGGGGAACTCCAGGATTTATTACCAGCGCTCTCCACCCACGTATAGGCACATTCTTAAAAGAGACAGAACCTGAGCACCAGTATACATTCTCTAGCCTCTCACTGTTATCAGCACATGAGAGGTGTGACTGCACCCCAAGGATGTCTCCTGCATTTCACGTTGCTAGCGTCATCACTGTGTTGGTCTCCTTCTAGGACACATTGTCAGCTTCAAGTCTAAGCTGCACCCCCTTAGGTCTCAAGATGATTTGCTCCATAATTTCTGATCTATGCAGTTAGCTTGAGGGCAACAATATATATTTCTATCCATAGGTGCCATCTTGATTTGGAAGTAGAAAGTAGAGGTATGGTAAGACAAAAAAAAAAAAAAAACCAAAACCTTCTTTTTGATCTGTCATACTTTACTGTAGTGACCCATTCTCTCTATACTGGTGTAAGGTCAGTGACTAAATTATTAAAAAAGTTAGAACGAGGCCTTGACCCAAGAGGTCTTGAGCCCCCAGTTCCCATCCTTTCTCTCTAACAACAACAAAAAAGGTTAGAACAAGGCAGCATGCTCCTAGTATTTCCAACAGCAGTAATGCTCCTGGCTTTCCTTTCTTATGGGTTCATTGCCAAGCATTTCTATCAGATGAGGTGAGGAGGCTTCCTCTTAGGCAAATTCTTCCCTCCCTCCCCCAGCTGTCTGTCTCGTTTCTCTCTTCTCACAGTAGGTTCTAGGAAGCAGCCCTCATTCGTGAAAACTCAGTCATAAAAGAGTCACCCTTTTTTTGATTCAGCCAACAGTTAGAAACGTCTGAGCAGTGCGGACCAGATTGTCTAATTATGGTCAGGTTTGAGAAGCAAAGCAGAGAGAGGACTGTCTCCTACAGGACAAATGGAGACTAAGTGGTCAAGTCAAACGATGCCTGCCAAGCACCAGCACATAGCCTGGCACGTTCTCAACATGTCTGCCTGGACTCCAAATGTCAGTGCACCCATCTCTCTCACAGTCTTGACTGTTGATCTGCACTACCTCATCACAGGAGATCTCCTGCAGGCCTGAGGCTCTAAATGACTTCAATGTCTTCATGACTCCCAAATGTACCATCTAGTCCTGACCTTCCCTCTGAACTAGAGTCGTATATGCAGTCACCTATCCAACACTTCACATCGTATCCCCTGCAGGCAATCCCAGATCCAGCATTTCCCAAAGAAAGCTCATGATTTCAGCTCTGCTTCCAAAATCTGCCCCTCCTCCATCTCAGCAAAAGGAACCATCATGTTCTCAAAGACCTTAGGAGTCATCCTCGATCACTCCCTTTCTTTGATCACCCCTTGCCCTTTCCATACCCACATCCCATTCATCACCTGGACCCACAGGTACATGCTCTGAAAGAAGTCATGAGTAGGATAACTTCTATTCACCTCTCCAGTTACCCTCTTAATCCAAACAACTATTCTCTTTTCCCTGGACTCCTATAACCGCACAGAATGGGTCTCCCTGCTCCCATTCTTGCCTTCACATGATCCACTCTCCACAGAGCAGCCAGGGCAAAACTCTAAAATAAAACTCAAATTATCTCACTCCCAGTTTGACAAATGCCCACAGCACCATCCCCACTGTACTCAAATAAAATCTAAACTCCTTGTTCATCCTCTGCATCAGGGAAGACCCTATCTTGCCTGGCCACCTGCTTCTCTCTCTCCATTGCCCACCTATTGGCTCACTACCTCCAGCCACTGTCACAGCCCATTCATAACTGGTGAACTCCTGATTTTCCTTTAAGACTCAGATACTGTTTCATCCAGAAAGACTCTCCTGAGACCCGTATCCTGAGTTGGACACTCTTCCTCTGATGTCTGGTGACAGAATTTCTTTCTCCCTCTTTCTCATTCTGCTCAACTCTGCTCACATCCCACTAGATTTCCTTCTGTTTAGGAATGATCCACTCACCACATCGTGAAGATGAAAATCATGTTCTGCTCATCTCTGTGGTGTGAATAAGGGGTGTGCAATCAATGCTTATTGAATGGACATTCACCCTCCTTCTGGCGATATGAGCACCAGCATGCAGTAACAGAAAAGAGAGAGGAAGGTGGGTAGCACCTGCTGCAGCTGACTTTGCTTCGTTCAGTTTGGACCAGTCCCCATTGGCGACACCTGCCTCCAGTACAGTGCGCACAGGTGAGCCTACAGGGTTTCTGGTTCCAGAGAACTCTGGGTAGTCATGGAACAGAGGACATGCATGCAGCCCCTACGAAGCCTGAGTCGCTGAGTCCCACCAGGTGCTCCACAGATGACATGAGGGTCAGACTCCATGGTACATATGTTTACGTCCCCATCTGCCCTGACTCAAAAGGAGCAAGCAGAGACATGGAAATTCAATGATGAAAAGTGAGCCACATGTCTGTAGTTGGCATTTGCATAAGATTTCACTTAATGCAACTTTCTAGAAAATGTTAGTGAGCTTGCTCAGCCATCTTGTTGACCTGCCACTAAACAAATATGGAAAAGACAAGTGATGCTATTGCTCTGATCCCAAGATTTACCTTTAGGAGCATATCTATCAGGTTCAACAACTGAATCTCTCCTCATCAAAGGGCATCTCAATTGCTTCAACAGCAAGGCTCAAAACTCACTGTGAAGTCATCAGAAATAGAAGACTCAGAGTCATGTTAGTCCCCAAACAAAAAGTATAACTATCTGCCTGTTGTTGTTTAGTTGCTAAGTCATGTCTGAGTGCTTTGTTACACCATGGATCATAGCCTGCTAGGGTCCTCTGTCCACTGGATTTTCCAAGCAAGAATACTGAAGTGGGTTACCATTCTCTTCTCCAGGGGATCTTCCTGATCCAGAGATCTAACCAGGTTTCCCACATTGCAGGCAGATTCTTTACCATCTAAGTCACCAGGGAAGCCCACATTGCACCAAATATGGAGCTAATTCAAATCCCATATTATTTTATGTTGGTACAATTCAGACATATTTTTATAGTGCTTTCTCTTGGAGTCAAGAGGAAAAGTCATAACACAGGTGGGGCAGATCTGTGGTAGCAGAAGTGGGCAAGAGCTTGTCTGCACAGTCCCAACCACCCTGACCTCTCCAATCAAGAGTGAGATGCTTTCATGGCTTAGCTTCCATGATCCTCCTGCTCTTCACCTGCAAGAGGAAGAGAGTTACACCAGGATAGGCTAGCAGGAGAATTAATAGTAATGCTTGCTGAGCATCCACTGCAGGTCTGGCCCATGCCTCCAGTACAGTGCGCAGGTGAGCCTACAGGGTTTCTGGTTCCAGAGAACTCTGGGTAGTCATGGAACAGAGGACATGCATGCAGCCCCTCGAAGCCTGAGTCGCTGAGTCCCACCAGGTGCTCCACAGATGACATGAGGGTCAGACTCCATGGTACATATGTTTACGTCCCCATCTGCCCTGACTCAAAAGGAGCAAGCAGAGACATGGAAATTCAATGATGAAAAGTGAGCCACATGTCTGTAGTTGGCATTTGCATAAGATTTCACTTAATGCAACTTTCTAGAAAATGTTAGTGAGCTTGCTCAGCCATCTTGTTGACCTGCCACTAAACAAATATGGAAAAGACAAGTGATGCTATTGCTCTGATCCCAAGATTTACCTTTAGGAGCATATCTATCAGGTTCAACAACTGAATCTCTCCTCATCAAAGGGCATCTCAATTGCTTCAACAGCAAGGCTCAAAACTCACTGTGAAGTCATCAGAAATAGAAGACTCAGAGTCATGTTAGTCCCCAAACAAAAAGTATAACTATCTGCCTGTTGTTGTTTAGTTGCTAAGTCATGTCTGAGTGCTTTGTTACACCATGGATCATAGCCTGCTAGGGTCCTCTGTCCACTGGATTTTCCAAGCAAGAATACTGAAGTGGGTTACCATTCTCTTCTCCAGGGGATCTTCCTGATCCAGAGATCTAACCAGGTTTCCCACATTGCAGGCAGATTCTTTACCATCTAAGTCACCAGGGAAGCCCACATTGCACCAAATATGGAGCTAATTCAAATCCCATATTATTTTATGTTGGTACAATTCAGACATATTTTTATAGTGCTTTCTCTTGGAGTCAAGAGGAAAAGTCATAACACAGGTGGGGCAGATCTGTGGTAGCAGAAGTGGGCAAGAGCTTGTCTGCACAGTCCCAACCACCCTGACCTCTCCAATCAAGAGTGAGATGCTTTCATGGCTTAGCTTCCATGATCCTCCTGCTCTTCACCTGCAAGAGGAAGAGAGTTACACCAGGATAGGCTAGCAGGAGAATTAATAGTAATGCTTGCTGAGCATCCACTGCAGGTCTGGCCCATGGCTAAGGGCTCCAATAAAGGCTTTTGTTATTTCTCTATCGTCATTTCTGGTCCCCACTTCTAGGTGAGGTTCCCAGAGAGGAAGACGTTATCTTCTTTGTATCTTGTCCTTTTTCAATTTATTGAATTATAACATTGCTGAAAAAATTTTTTTTCTGTTTAAAAAGAAAAACTAGTCGTGTTTCATTTAACATTTTTAAAGCTACATGCACAAATAAACTATTTTTAACAAAATGCCAAAAAAAAAAAAAAGGACTTGGAAGGGAACTGTTGGGATGGCTACTCATTTGTTCATTTATTCAATGTTTATTTGAGAATTAAGCCTTGCAGACACAAAAATTAAAATGACACAGTTCTACAATCACAATGATTAATCCAAGAGGAGGCCCAGACATGAGCTGCAATAATCACTACAAAGAAATGTAAATAGTGCTGTCAGAGCACAGAAAAGGGGCCTGGATTCCCAGGAGAGTCGAAGCTTCCCCAAAAAAGGTTTTAACTGGTGTTTTGAGGGATAAATAGGAGTTTACTAGATGGAAGAGGAGGTATCAGTAACTAATCTTAAGGATTCCATCTAGAAATCATGAATTAATCAGGAGAGAAAGTTTGGTTAATAACATTGAATCAGCAGATAAGGAGAAAGAAATCTCTTATAGGTAATACTATATGGAGTGGAGATTGAGGCTGTTGTCATTACCATCATCATCACCATTCTCTTTCTCTCACACATCTTGGTTTGCAAGCCAAGTTGGTGGCAGCCAAGGCAGTTAGCCCCTTGCAAGGAAACAGCCCAGGGGCTCAGTTATTATATGCGTAGACTGTGCTTACTGGCAGGAGGAGAAGGAGAAACAACTTGAAAAGGCCTATAAATATCATGCCATGAGAAGACTGCCAGTGAAAACATCTTCCCAGTGCAGGTTTCAGGGGTCCATAGAAAAGTCCCATCCCACCAACCACCTGATACCAAGAAAAAAGAAACCTTGGCCATGAGAGGTAGCCCTCTCCACCACGTGATCACTGAGTTCAGAAGTGCATTCCCACTTCACTGCACTGGGTGAGCAATTTGTCCTATCAAACTATTCCAGGAACTTGTGAAAGTAGAGGAGGTTTTCTCTGGAACTAGAGGTTTTATCTGGAACTAAGAGCCAAGATGGTGCCATCTTAGAGAATCTAGGGCTCTGCAATGTAGAAAAAACTTTCCAGGAAAACTCCTATGCAGTGGATACAGCACACTGGGGCTGGTAACCACTCTAACTTGAGACGGCAACCACTTAGGAGATCTAAAGGTCAGTTATCCCAAACAGGTTTTGAAAAATCATGAAATAGGATGGAATGGAACCAAATGAAACATGATGAATGGAATGAAATAGAACAGTACAGAATCAGATAGAGATGCATTAGGTTGAGTAGAGGTGAATAGAATAGAACAGAATAGAATGACTCTATGAAAATCAGTGTACTACATATAAAGTTAATATTGCTTTCTAAAATGTTGTGAACCCATAGGCATATGTGTGTGTGCACACACACACACACAGACACACAGAAAAAAATCTGAACATTGATTAAAATATATTTTTAACTTTGGATTCCAGGCAAAAAAAATTCTATATCCCCTCTCTTGGCATGCCTTCTTGAACTATAGAGACTGAAAAATTAAAAATGATATTTCCCATAATCTCCTGTAGCTGACATTTGAACATGACTTAGGTTGGCCAGCCATATTCAACTATATGACATTCATTACATGTAATGAAGCCAAGGTCTCACTTCAGGTCCTTCTGATGTCACTGCTGATCACCTTCATGGGGGCACTGGGCTTCCTGCAGTAGCCATGTGAGAAGGCCCAATGTCCAGTTGCTGACTTCATAGAGGTAAGAGAGAGAGTTTCAGGGTTCATGTTTGGCAGAGGTAGATCTGGAAGCTATAGCATAGTTCTGAAGGTAGTGCTTGTCCACACTTCAACCCAAACAGTGGGCTCCTGGACCCGTCATTTGCTGCATGTGCCTTCCGATCCTCTGGCTTCATGGCTGTGGCTGAGGTGGCAGCTCCCCCAGCAGGATGATTCTGGAGTCACACCTGGAGTCTCGGGCCACTCTGTCAACCATTCACGGATTTTATGAGTACCCAACTTCTTTTCTGATTAAAAATAGCTAGATTGACTCATGCTAGCTGCAACTAAATCCTATTCGATAATGGAAAACATTCAGAGGCATTAAATAATTCACCCAAAGTCTCATCTCTGAGTTGAACTCATAGCAAGGCTGGTACTAGAACCCAGTTCCTACAACACTACGTCCTCTGTGCTTGGTATTTACTCAACTATGCATTGTAGGAATGGAAAGAAGAGAATGAAATTAAGCCTAAGGAGAGGGCTTCAGTGTGGAGTGAGGTTTGGTACTCAAGTCTTACATCACCCCCCCAACCAGGAGTTATTGGCTAAGAAAGCATTTACACAGCAACAAATATCAAAACACTCTTCTTTAAAAAAACATTGTTCTTTATAAAAAGGAACAAGCCCCTGAAACTCCCATTAAGTGGTTTCTTTAATAAATCGGGGCTCAGACAGGAAAGAATCTGCCTGCAATGTGGGATAACTGCGTTTGATCCCTGAGTCAGGAATATCCCCTGGAGAAGGGCATGGTAACCCACTCTGGTATTCTTGCCTGGAAAACACCATGGACAGAGGAGCCTGGTGGGCTATCGTTCATGGGGTCACAAAGAGTCAGACGCAACTGAGTGACTAACACTTAGGTAAATTGAAGAGGTGCACGAAGTTGAGACTTCTTCCCATTTCAACAGAAACGGTGAGATCTGTGAACAGAACCCAGCTTCTGATCTGAGCAGCTCATTGGATGAGGATAAATCTGTAACAGGGGTTTTCGGGTATAGTTACCACCTGGGGACCAGCAAAACTCACAGGAGAACTTATTACACACACTGGAATCAGGCAGAGAGAGAATGAACCTTGAACTCCATTGATTTCTCAGGCTCAGACCACCCAGAGTCGCTGCTCTTTCCCTTGTGCTGCGGTGATGAAAAGGAAGCTAGAAAATGGCTGGAAAGAAGAATGGAAGGGCAGGCAGAATTCTGCACCCTTATTGGGCTGAGGTAAGAAGATCCTAGGCATCTTCTCTCCCTACAGAAAGCAGAGCTGATGGGGAACTCTGGGTCTTGGGGTTTGGGATATCTGGACAACCAGGAGAAACATGAGGGTACTATGTTCTGGAAAAACTGGCAAAAAAGTTTTGAGGGAGAAAGGTTAACAGAGACATGCAGGGCATTGCAGAGACCCCTTGCCCTTTGTTGCCATCATGCTCGAGAATCTTATGGGTACCTTGTTTTTGACAAAGAAGGCAAGAATATACAATAGGGCAAAGACAGCCTCCAATAAAGATCTTTCAGAATTTAGTGCTCTCACATCCCATGGCTGTAACAGCACATACATGAAATTAAGCCTAAGGAGAGGGCTTCAGTGTGGAGTGAGGTTTGGTACTCAAGTCTTACATCACCCCCCCAACCAGGAGTTATTGGCTAAGAAAGCATTTACACAGCAACAAATATCAAAACACTCTTCTTTAAAAAAACATTGTTCTTTATAAAAAGGAACAAGCCCCTGAAACTCCCATTAAGTGGTTTCTTTAATAAATCGGGGCTCAGACAGGAAAGAATCTGCCTGCAATGTGGGATAACTGCGTTTGATCCCTGAGTCAGGAATATCCCCTGGAGAAGGGCATGGTAACCCACTCTGGTATTCTTGCCTGGAAAACACCATGGACAGAGGAGCCTGGTGGGCTATCGTTCATGGGGTCACAAAGAGTCAGACGCAACTGAGTGACTAACACTTAGGTAAATTGAAGAGGTGCACGAAGTTGAGACTTCTTCCCATTTCAACAGAAACGGTGAGATCTGTGAACAGAACCCAGCTTCTGATCTGAGCAGCTCATTGGATGAGGATAAATCTGTAACAGGGGTTTTCGGGTATAGTTACCACCTGGGGACCAGCAAAACTCACAGGAGAACTTATTACACACACTGGAATCAGGCAGAGAGAGAATGAACCTTGAACTCCATTGATTTCTCAGGCTCAGACCACCCAGAGTCGCTGCTCTTTCCCTTGTGCTGCGGTGATGAAAAGGAAGCTAGAAAATGGCTGGAAAGAAGAATGGAAGGGCAGGCAGAATTCTGCACCCTTATTGGGCTGAGGTAAGAAGATCCTAGGCATCTTCTCTCCCTACAGAAAGCAGAGCTGATGGGGAACTCTGGGTCTTGGGGTTTGGGATATCTGGACAACCAGGAGAAACATGAGGGTACTATGTTCTGGAAAAACTGGCAAAAAAGTTTTGAGGGGAGAAAGGTTAACAGAGACATGCAGGGCATTGCAGAGACCCCTTGCCCTTTGTTGCCATCATGCTCGAGAATCTTATGGGTACCTTGTTTTTGACAAAGAAGGCAAGAATATACAATAGGGCAAAGACAGCCTCTCCAATAAAGATCTTTCAGAATTTAGTGCTCTCACATCCCATGGCTGTAACAGCACATACATGCAGAGATAAGTATCTCCTTCAGGTTGGTGCCGAGGAAAGCAAACCCCTTACACCTCTTGCTGGGCCAGTTTAGCTCCATTCCCTTCGAAGTGATGTTTGTTAATAGGCTGGCATTCATCTTACTGTGGTAAGTTTATTTTATCACAGACGCACAGAGGAGGAAAAAATTGCAACTTACCACAATAAAGTAAATATCACAAGATAAATGACATTGTTGGAATGAAAACCACTTAGGGACTCAGAACGGTCAGATGCAAACAGCTTTTAGACTATTAGCTGTTAAAGGTTATGCCTTACGTCACCCAAAAGGGTTTTCCCCTAGATTTATAGCATGATCTCCAGGAAGATTTATTGCCTTCTTAATTTTTCCCCCATTTTAACTTTATGAACCGCCAGCCAGAAATTCCTTCTGAGTCATTAAGGAAAGAGGAGTTGCTGGTTTTTAAGAAATGCTGGTGGCACATTTTCTGCAATATTAATATTCTTATCACGAATCAGATTATGAAGTCCTTTGAGTTAGAATCAAATCATCTTCTGCTTGCTACTACAGATTTACTTTCTAATGTTTTCCACCCTGCTGTCCTTCCCAGGAAACTGACCAGCAAAGATACAGAATGAGTGTTCCTGCCTTTGGTTTCTAGCTGGGTAGGGACACAGGAAGACCTGGCCAGAGATGGGAGGGAGGGAGGCATTTATCCTCCCACTTCTCTCGCTTGTTGCAAAATCACAGCTCGCTCACATGTGCGTTCTCTGTCTCTCTCTCTCTCTCCACATTCCAGTAATCACTTCCTCCCCATGACCAACTGTATCATTTGCTGGCAAAATCTCATTTCTACTCTCAAAAGTGTAACCTGCGACTGATGTCTTTAGACGTGGCCACTTGCTTTGCTTTGGGCGATGGAAGGTAAGCAGGTATGACACTCATCTTATCAGAGCAGAAGCATTCTATGTGCTCCTGTATGGATGGGCTCTGCCTCACTTATCCTGCCCTCCCAAATGTAAGCCCCCTGGTTAAATGGATGGAGCGTGGATCTTTCAGAATTTAGTGCTCTCACATCCCATGGCTGTAACAGCACATACATGCAGAGATAAGTATCTCCTTCAGGTTGGTGCCGAGGAAAGCAAACCCCTTACACCTCTTGCTGGGCCAGTTTAGCTCCATTCCCTTCGAAGTGATGTTTGTTAATAGGCTGGCATTCATCTTACTGTGGTAAGTTTATTTTATCACAGACGCACAGAGGAGGAAAAAATTGCAACTTACCACAATAAAGTAAATATCACAAGATAAATGACATTGTTGGAATGAAAACCACTTAGGGACTCAGAACGGTCAGATGCAAACAGCTTTTAGACTATTAGCTGTTAAAGGTTATGCCTTACGTCACCCAAAAGGGTTTTCCCCTAGATTTATAGCATGATCTCCAGGAAGATTTATTGCCTTCTTAATTTTTCCCCCATTTTAACTTTATGAACCGCCAGCCAGAAATTCCTTCTGAGTCATTAAGGAAAGAGGAGTTGCTGGTTTTTAAGAAATGCTGGTGGCACATTTTCTGCAATATTAATATTCTTATCACGAATCAGATTATGAAGTCCTTTGAGTTAGAATCAAATCATCTTCTGCTTGCTACTACAGATTTACTTTCTAATGTTTTCCACCCTGCTGTCCTTCCCAGGAAACTGACCAGCAAAGATACAGAATGAGTGTTCCTGCCTTTGGTTTCTAGCTGGGTAGGGACACAGGAAGACCTGGCCAGAGATGGGAGGGAGGGAGGCATTTATCCTCCCACTTCTCTCGCTTGTTGCAAAATCACAGCTCGCTCACATGTGCGTTCTCTGTCTCTCTCTCTCTCTCCACATTCCAGTAATCACTTCCTCCCCATGACCAACTGTATCATTTGCTGGCAAAATCTCATTTCTACTCTCAAAAGTGTAACCTGCGACTGATGTCTTTAGACGTGGCCACTTGCTTTGCTTTGGGCGATGGAAGGTAAGCAGGTATGACACTCATCTTATCAGAGCAGAAGCATTCTATGTGCTCCTGTATGGATGGGCTCTGCCTCACTTATCCTGCCCTCGAGCCTGAGAACAGTCTCAGTGAAAGACTACTCTCAGCCTGGGTTCTCAAATGAGAAAGCTTACGGAGGTCATCCAAGCCTCGCTAAGCCCCGTGGAGGCCAACTGAACCCAGCTGAGGCCAGCAGTCAAGCAGAACTACCACCAGCCCATGCCCTTCAGATAACAAGCACAAGACATGAACGTTGGTTGTTATAAGCTGCTGAGAGATTGAGGGTGTCTGTTATCAAAGCAAAAACAGTACTACATTCATACTACATTCTCACTGTCCCTTCAGGCCTAAGAGCTTGACCCAGTACCTACTGTTAGGAGGTTCAAAGATTTGCTATACTCCTTGTGGTTGCCCTACACCATGCCCAAGACTTTGTAGTTTCTTTATTTAAAACACTTTAATCTTCCTGGTATGATTTTAAGTGATCTGTTTCTTACTGAGAGCCTGATTGGTACATTTCATGTTTAGAGCTGAGAATATTAGAAGAAACCACAAAGACGCTTGATATGGAGTAATATTTACCAAATTCTGAAAATAAACAATATAAGGAGAGAAAGAAAGGGGAGAGGGAAGAAGAGGAGGGGGAAGAACACAAGAAGAAAGAGATGAAGGAGGAGGAAGAGAAGGGGAGGGAGAGGGGAAAAAAAGAAAAGATAAGAAGGAAGTGGTAGGGGAGGAGGAAGGGAAAGGAGAAACAATAATAATGGAGGAGAAAGGAGAGGGGGAGGGCGAGGGGAAGGGCAAGGGCAAGAGAGGAAAGCAATTACTGAGGTTTTACTATGTGCCAGACACTGTACTGAGAACTTAAAGATAATCTCGTTCCATTCTTACGACAGTCCTAGGTACTATCAATTATGGCCTTTTATAATTAAAAAAAAAAAAGGACGAGAAAGCAGCTTTTCAAGGTCACCCCTAGAAAAAGTCCAGATAAACTGATCCACCACCACAAACAAAGCAGAACCCATCTAGCAATGGGTGGTGGGAATTTCTCCTGATGGGAGGACCTTGAAGGATGAAGAAGTGGTACTGGTTATCCAAAGCTCTTGGCCAATGTGTGACAGAAAATCTTGCCATCCAAGGGAAATACATCAACAAGTAAAGTCTTCAAAATACCAACAGATCAGGGCTTCCCTGGTGGTCCAGTGGGTAAGGACACCGCCTTGCAGTGCAAGGGGCGCTGGTTAGATCCCTGGCCTGGGAAAATCCCACGTGCCGCGGAGCGGCTGGACTGATGTGTTCAATCACCGAGCCGGAGCTCTGGAGCACATGCGCCCAGAGCCGGTGCTCTCGACAACAGAGGCCACCGCGATGGGAGGCCCGCAGGAGCCAAAGAACAAAGACGGATGAAAATAGAGAAATGAAAGACCAATAGAAGTGGCCCGTCCACCCCCCTTCCCCAACCCGCCCCGCCCCCCCCAAAAAACTTAAAAAAAAAAAAAACCCAACAGATCAGCAAGCCCATTCTTGCCTTTATAAATGTGTCTGATTAGCCTGATTTGGGGGAATTTTGAAGCTTTTGCAAAAGGAGCCCCATGAAACTGCCAAATATGTATACAGGTGAACCCTTTGCGATGCTGGGGTCATTCACTGGGATCATCCACTGCAAAGATAAAAAAGAAAGTGAAACCCAGGGCTCTCCTCTGAGTGAGGGGTTAACAGACAAGTTCCCATTGTCTCTCAGAGCTTTATTTCTACCTCAAGGTTGCTTCACAGAGGTGACCCTTTTAAAGAGGGCTTCATTTTGCATGGAAGTCTGCCTCTAGAAATGCAGGCAGATCATTTGATTCTAATTCATCATTCAATTCTAATGAGCCTTTTGGAGGAAGCCAGGCACAAGCTCTACAATATCACCTATAACCACTTAGAAACCATCAACATGTTATCTATGTAGGCTGTTGATTCCACTCTTGGATCTTCTAATCTTTCATTCCTATCAGTTTTGTCTCTTGCCTGTAATAAGGCTTTCAATTACCTGTATATCTGCCAAACTCCTTCATCTTCAAAATGCAGCCTCCTCTTTTGTTTAGTTCTTGCTGAGCCAGGATGAATGGCTCATTGAGAAATATAACATTTCTTAACTGCTTGATACATGCAGCCTTGCATCTACAATCTCCCTTGATCCTCAAAAACACTGAGAACAAGATATTATTACTTCCATTTTACCCATGAAGAAGCAGGATCAAGGGGTTAGGTAACCCCATGGTAACAAAGCGCCTGGTCTTAAGAGAGTCTCTCTGGCTCTCTTCCCATCTAATGTTTCTGTCCCAGTGCAGACCACCTAGAAACAGTCATGTATCAGCCATGCCCAAGGCCAGAATTGCTTCAGGGAATGGCGAGCCCTCATGGATACCTGCTGGCTGTGTTCAAATATATTGATATTCAAAAGCAACCAAGGCCCTCCATGAGAGGGGAAGAATTTACTTTTCTGCCTTGTTGGCAGCAGCCTTGGCAGGGCTACGTGATTTTGCCAGAGAAATAGGAGCAAAGGAGATGTGCTCCGTGTCTAAGCAGAGATTTTAAGAGCCAGCTCTGGGTCTGCCATATTCTGTTTTCTTTTCACTACAAGTAATACTCAAGGTAGAGGTGGTTCCCAAAGTCAGAGTCATGCACCGCAGCCACCCACAATGGATTTGAAGCAGGAGTGCAAGATAAACCACCAATTCATAGGCCACAGAGATGGGGTCAGGTGTCACTGAAGCATAAACTAGCCTGTTCAGAGCTCAGAATCTCCAATAGGAAGATCCACTGCCCAGTGTTTGTTAGTTTTTAAATATATGATAGATACTCTAGTGGCCACGGGTCTCCAGTTAGAACCAGTCAGATTTGAATCCTGACCTTGCCATTTGCAACTTTGCCATGGGCTATCTTGGTGAGCTGCTTAACCTTTCTGCATGTTCATTTCCTCATAATCCTCAAACTGAGGATTATGGGGGCTTCCCTGGTGGTCCAATGGTTAAGACTCCACGCTTCAGTTCTATTTGTCCCACCTCTCCTTCCCCACTGTGTCCACAAATCCATTCTCTACATCTGCATCTCTATTCCTGCCCTGCAAATAGACTCATCAGTACCATTTTTCTAGATTCCATATATATATGTTAATATACAATATTTGGGTTTTTCTTTCTTCGTTCTGTATGGCACACTCTTAGGTTCATCCACATCACTACAAATGACCCAGTTTGTTCCTTTTCATGGTTGAATAATATTTCATTATATATAGATAGCTAGTGGGAAGCTGCTGAATAAGACAGGAAGCTCAGCTCGGTGCTCTGTGATGACCTAGAAGGGTGGGATGTGGGGAAAAGCTCAAGAGGGAGGGGATATATGTATGCATATCGTTGATCCACACTGTTGTAGAGCAGAAACGAACACAAAATTGTATAGCAAGTATACACTAATTGTAAAAAGAAAAAGACGCCCTGCTTCCACAGCTGGGGGTGTACATTCCATCCCAGAGGACCTAAGATCCCATATGCTGTGCAGCGTGGATGAAAAACAAAAATTGAGAATAATGTCTACCACACATACGTGTGGAGTGAAATCTGAAAGAGATAGGAAATGTAGAGATGTTCTCTCTGTTTCAGGTACTTTATGAACATTCCTCCAGCCTTCCTCCATCCCAAAGTGCAACCTGGACACTCAAACAGGTGTGTATCCCTGCACCAGGCACACCATGTCTTCACCACATTTCCCCAGGCGCTGCGGGCTCCTTCTGCCTACTCGGTCCTCATCGTGTCCTAATGACCAGGATTCCAGCCATCCCATCTTCCCCTATACATCTAGACTTTCTCTCCTGTTACCCTTCCCTCTCCCCAGCACCCCGCCATCTCCTGTACCTGCACCTAGACCCCCTCCTCCAGATAGTTTTTAAATATATGATAGATACTCTAGTGGCCACGGGTCTCCAGTTAGAACCAGTCAGATTTGAATCCTGACCTTGCCATTTGCAACTTTGCCATGGGCTATCTTGGTGAGCTGCTTAACCTTTCTGCATGTTCATTTCCTCATAATCCTCAAACTGAGGATTATGGGGGCTTCCCTGGTGGTCCAATGGTTAAGACTCCACGCTTCAGTTCTATTTGTCCCACCTCTCCTTCCCCACTGTGTCCACAAATCCATTCTCTACATCTGCATCTCTATTCCTGCCCTGCAAATAGACTCATCAGTACCATTTTTCTAGATTCCATATATATATGTTAATATACAATATTTGGGTTTTTCTTTCTTCGTTCTGTATGGCACACTCTTAGGTTCATCCACATCACTACAAATGACCCAGTTTGTTCCTTTTCATGGTTGAATAATATTTCATTATATATAGATAGCTAGTGGGAAGCTGCTGAATAAGACAGGAAGCTCAGCTCGGTGCTCTGTGATGACCTAGAAGGGTGGGATGTGGGGAAAAGCTCAAGAGGGAGGGGATATATGTATGCATATCGTTGATCCACACTGTTGTAGAGCAGAAACGAACACAAAATTGTATAGCAAGTATACACTAATTGTAAAAAGAAAAAGACGCCCTGCTTCCACAGCTGGGGGTGTACATTCCATCCCAGAGGACCTAAGATCCCATATGCTGTGCAGCGTGGATGAAAAACAAAAATTGAGAATAATGTCTACCACACATACGTGTGGAGTGAAATCTGAAAGAGATAGGAAATGTAGAGATGTTCTCTCTGTTTCAGGTACTTTATGAACATTCCTCCAGCCTTCCTCCATCCCAAAGTGCAACCTGGACACTCAAACAGGTGTGTATCCCTGCACCAGGCACACCATGTCTTCACCACATTTCCCCAGGCGCTGCGGGCTCCTTCTGCCTACTCGGTCCTCATCGTGTCCTAATGACCAGGATTCCAGCCATCCCATCTTCCCCTATACATCTAGACTTTCTCTCCTGTTACCCTTCCCTCTCCCCAGCACCCCGCCATCTCCTGTACCTGCACCTAGACACTCATCTTCCTCCTGAAATTTTCCTCCCTCCCTCCTCCAGTAACAACTGCCCTGTTCAAGAGCCTCAACCTCCTTCCCTGCATCTGTAAGCATCACTGAAATGCTGACCACAGCTGGGTTTTCAAAGCCAGTGGCTAATGGCAGGGAGCTGAGGGTGAGTTTCAGGTATTTAGAGTGTGAAATAACGAAGGTGCTGGTGAGCAGACAGCCTGAAAACCAGCACACAGTTCCCATGAACAGCTTCCAAGGGTTGTGATGGAAGTGCCCCTCCCTAGCTGGTGGGGCTTGTGCTTGAGCTGGGAGGCAGACAAGAGCCAAAGTCCACGCCAGGGAAATGTATGAATAGAGCACAGCCTCAGGCCTATGGGAGGATGTCGATCACTTTCCCGGTTACCCTGGCAGCCTGGCTCAGAAAGGATTACACAGGAAGAAAGCAGCAAAATCTCTAATGAGCTGATGACCTTGAGGGCCTAAGTCTCCCCTCACCAGACACAGGGGTCCCCTCCACCCCATTACCATTAATGAATGATCCCCCGACCAAAATCCCTCACAAAGAATAGGCCTCCCTATGGATGGCCTACATTCACCCTTCCATGGATGAAGAGGAAACCTGATCAAACATATCATAGCTCAGTTGAGAGTACTGGAAATCTTGAGAATGGTCAGTCTGGGCCCCACATCATGCCATTTATTTACTTAGTTTTGGCTGCACTGGGTCTTTGCTACTGTGCTTGGACTTTCTCTAGCTGTGGCGAGCAGGGGATACTCTCAAGGTGCAGTGTACAAGCTTCTCATTGCATTGGTTTCTCTTGTTGTGGAGCACAGGCTCTAGGCACTCAAGCTGAGTTGCCTTGCGGCATATGAAATCTTCCCAGACCAGGGATCAAACCCATGTCCCCTTGCATTGGCAAGTACAGTCTTAACCACTGGACCACCAGGGAAATCCCACATCATATCATTCTTTTCCTACTTCACAAAATTTCAGACCACATCAGGTAGATGACATCCAAAGAGTATTACCATATTCCTCTACCAGCCATCACATGGCCATGTGGATTTATCTTCATGGAGGGGAGTTTCCTGAAGATGTAGCAGTTTCTTAAGTATTTACTCTATGTCAGCCTAAGGAAGGACCAGCAAGAGTGGGGAGTGGGGAAATGACAGAGTGCTTGCCTTGTAACACATGCTCAATAAAAGACTTAATGTAAATGAATTTTTAATTTAATTCCCCACGTGGAAATAATCAACAACTGAAACAAATCACCAGGTACGTCCCTGAATGACAAATCACCAGGTCATTCACATGTTCTGTTCCTCTGCTGGGAATACTCTTCCCCCAGTGGCTGGTGTATGAGCTTCCTGCTGCTGCTGTAACAAATTTCTATGGATTTAGCAGCTTAACACAATGTAAACACATCCTCTTACCGTATTGGAGGCTGGAAATCTAAAATCAAGGGGTCAGAGACTTCCCTGGTGGTCCAGTGGTTAAGCATCTGCCTGACAATGCAGGGAACATGGGTTCCATCCCTGGTCTGAGAAGCTCCAACATGCCACAGGGGAATTAAGCTCACGTGCCATAACTACTGAGCCTGCACTCTGGAGTATGTGCTCCATAACAAAAGAATCCAATGCAGCAAGAAGCCCACACACCACAATAAAGACCCAGCACAGCCTTAAAAAAATGTTTTTAATTTTTTAAATAAATAAAATAAAATAAAGGAACTGGCAGGGCAGCATTCCTTCTGGAAGTCTCAGAGAGAATCTGCCTCTTTGCCTTTATCTGCATTTCTTGACTCCTGGTCTCTTTTCACATCTTTCCAACATCTTACCTTGGTCATCATGTCTCCTACGATTGACACCAACCTTTTTGTTTCCCTTTATAAAAATCCTTGTGATAGGGCTTCCCTGGTGATCCAGTAGGTAAGGACACCGCCTTGCAGTGCAGGGGGCGCCAGTTCGATCCCTGGCCTGGGAAGACCCCACATGCCGCGGAGTGGCTGGACCAATGCGTCCAATTACCGAGCCAGAGCTCTGGAGTGCATGCGCCCAGAGCCGGTGCTCTACAGCGACAGAGGCCACTGCAATGGGAGGCCCACACAGGCCAAAGAACAAAGATGAATGAAAATGAATAAATGAAAAACCAATAGAGGTGGCCAAAAAAAAAAAATCCTAGTGATGCCCTTGGGTCCACCAAAAAGCAAAAACAACAGCCTCAAGATAATCTCCCATCTCAAATCTTTAATGATGTCTGCAAAGTCTGTTCCACCAGGTAAGGCAGCACGGTACTGGGTTGTGGGCATCAGGGTACAGATGGAATTGGTGGTCATTACTGCAATCCTCATGAGTCTGTTCTTAAATTCTCTGCTTAGATGCTACTTATTTCTGACGCTTTCTTGGCCAATCTAGCATCAAATAGACATATCACCCATGTCTATGGCACTCCCTGTCTTCTCTACTCTGATTGACTTTTTCCCTTTATTTATCCCCATCTGAAATACTGCGTCTTTACTCATTTATTATTTACTCACCTCTCCCCCACCACCATTAAAATGTAAGCTGCATGAAGGCAAGAACCTTGTAAAGCCCCAGTGACACCAGAGCCTAGAACAGTGCCTGGTACTCAAACATCTGTCAAATAAACAAAGATACTAACCTATAGACGAGATGGCATTGATGAGGAGAACTCAGCCAGACACAGAGGTAATAAAGAGAAAAGGAGGGCAGGAGAGCTCCAAGCAAAGAGAAAACACGAACAAGGCAAGAAACTTGGCCAGTTCCAGGAACATAAAGAGATATCACTCTGAGGCACACGATGTTATGCTCAGTCAATCAGGTCTGCCACCAGGTTCCTCTGTCCATGGGATTCTCCAGGAGAGAATACTGGAGTGGGTTGCATTCCTGCCCACACTGGCAGGCAGATTCTTTACCACTAGCACCACCTGGATGTTTTGTGGCTCTTTTCACATCTTTCCAACATCTTACCTTGGTCATCATGTCTCCTACGATTGACACCAACCTTTTTGTTTCCCTTTATAAAAATCCTTGTGATAGGGCTTCCCTGGTGATCCAGTAGGTAAGGACACCGCCTTGCAGTGCAGGGGGCGCCAGTTCGATCCCTGGCCTGGGAAGACCCCACATGCCGCGGAGTGGCTGGACCAATGCGTCCAATTACCGAGCCAGAGCTCTGGAGTGCATGCGCCCAGAGCCGGTGCTCTACAGCGACAGAGGCCACTGCAATGGGAGGCCCACACAGGCCAAAGAACAAAGATGAATGAAAATGAATAAATGAAAAACCAATAGAGGTGGCCAAAAAAAAAAAATCCTAGTGATGCCCTTGGGTCCACCAAAAAGCAAAAACAACAGCCTCAAGATAATCTCCCATCTCAAATCTTTAATGATGTCTGCAAAGTCTGTTCCACCAGGTAAGGCAGCACGGTACTGGGTTGTGGGCATCAGGGTACAGATGGAATTGGTGGTCATTACTGCAATCCTCATGAGTCTGTTCTTAAATTCTCTGCTTAGATGCTACTTATTTCTGACGCTTTCTTGGCCAATCTAGCATCAAATAGACATATCACCCATGTCTATGGCACTCCCTGTCTTCTCTACTCTGATTGACTTTTTCCCTTTATTTATCCCCATCTGAAATACTGCGTCTTTACTCATTTATTATTTACTCACCTCTCCCCCACCACCATTAAAATGTAAGCTGCATGAAGGCAAGAACCTTGTAAAGCCCCAGTGACACCAGAGCCTAGAACAGTGCCTGGTACTCAAACATCTGTCAAATAAACAAAGATACTAACCTATAGACGAGATGGCATTGATGAGGAGAACTCAGCCAGACACAGAGGTAATAAAGAGAAAAGGAGGGCAGGAGAGCTCCAAGCAAAGAGAAAACACGAACAAGGCAAGAAACTTGGCCAGTTCCAGGAACATAAAGAGATATCACTCTGAGGCACACGATGTTATGCTCAGTCAATCAGGTCTGCCACCAGGTTCCTCTGTCCATGGGATTCTCCAGGAGAGAATACTGGAGTGGGTTGCCATTTCCTGCTCCAGGAGATCTTCCTGACCCAGGGATTGAGGCTGTGTCTCTTGTATCTCCTACACTGGCAGGCAGATTCTTTACCACTAGCACCACCTGGGAAGATGGACCCTGTCAGCTGCCCAACTAATAATTCATTCTCCCATTTTCCTTCAAATAGAACCCCAGTTTTGAGCATAACCCACCACTCGTGTATATACACCCCAAATACACTGACCTGATGCTTTGTTCTCTGTCATACAGCCCCTGGACCCATTGGGCTGTATTCTCCAGGTTCCACATTGGCCATTGACTTGAACCACGGAGGTGCTGGTAGGAGACTGGAAGAGTAATGGACGAAATTATGTCCCCCACCAAAGCCATATGTTAAAGCCCTTACCCCTAGAGTGACTGTATTTGGAGGTGGGGCCTCTAAGGAGGCAATTATGGTGAAATGAGATCAAAAAGGGAGCGGCTCTGATCTGATAGGACTGGGGTCCTTATAAGGAGAGACACCAGAGTGCATGCTGTCTCTCTGCACACACAGAGGAAAGACCATGGGAAGACACTACAAGAAGGCAGCAGTCTGCAAGCCAGAAAGACAGGCCTCACTAGGAACCAACCCTGACAGCACCTTAATCTTGGACTTTTGGCTTCCAGGACTGTGAATGTGTATTGTTTAAGCCACCCAGGCTATTTGATTTGGTTCAGTCACTTAGCCATGTCCGACTCTGTGGCCCCATGGACGGCAGCATGCCAGGCTTCCATAACTTTCATCATCTCCTGGAGCTTGCTCAAATTCATGTCCACTGATTCCCCCAAAGTGCCTGGTACTCAAACATCTGTCAAATAAACAAAGATACTAACCTATAGACGAGATGGCATTGATGAGGAGAACTCAGCCAGACACAGAGGTAATAAAGAGAAAAGGAGGGCAGGAGAGCTCCAAGCAAAGAGAAAACACGAACAAGGCAAGAAACTTGGCCAGTTCCAGGAACATAAAGAGATATCACTCTGAGGCACACGATGTTATGCTCAGTCAATCAGGTCTGCCACCAGGTTCCTCTGTCCATGGGATTCTCCAGGAGAGAATACTGGAGTGGGTTGCCATTTCCTGCTCCAGGAGATCTTCCTGACCCAGGGATTGAGGCTGTGTCTCTTGTATCTCCTACACTGGCAGGCAGATTCTTTACCACTAGCACCACCTGGGAAGATGGACCCTGTCAGCTGCCCAACTAATAATTCATTCTCCCATTTTCCTTCAAATAGAACCCCAGTTTTGAGCATAACCCACCACTCGTGTATATACACCCCAAATACACTGACCTGATGCTTTGTTCTCTGTCATACAGCCCCTGGACCCATTGGGCTGTATTCTCCAGGTTCCACATTGGCCATTGACTTGAACCACGGAGGTGCTGGTAGGAGACTGGAAGAGTAATGGACGAAATTATGTCCCCCACCAAAGCCATATGTTAAAGCCCTTACCCCTAGAGTGACTGTATTTGGAGGTGGGGCCTCTAAGGAGGCAATTATGGTGAAATGAGATCAAAAAGGGAGCGGCTCTGATCTGATAGGACTGGGGTCCTTATAAGGAGAGACACCAGAGTGCATGCTGTCTCTCTGCACACACAGAGGAAAGACCATGGGAAGACACTACAAGAAGGCAGCAGTCTGCAAGCCAGAAAGACAGGCCTCACTAGGAACCAACCCTGACAGCACCTTAATCTTGGACTTTTGGCTTCCAGGACTGTGAATGTGTATTGTTTAAGCCACCCAGGCTATTTGATTTGGTTCAGTCACTTAGCCATGTCCGACTCTGTGGCCCCATGGACGGCAGCATGCCAGGCTTCCATAACTTTCATCATCTCCTGGAGCTTGCTCAAATTCATGTCCACTGATTCAGTGATGCCATCCAACCAACTCGTCCTCTGTCATCCCTTTCTTCTTTTGCCTTCTAGTTTTCCCAGCAGCAGGGTCTTTTTCAATGAGCCATCTCTTTGCATCAGGTGACTCAAGTATTGGAGCTTCAGCTTCAGCATCATTCCTTCCAATGATTATTCAGGGTTCATTTCCTTTAGGATATCCATTACGTGGTATTTCCATTATGGCAGCCTGAGGAAACTAAGATAAGAAGGAAAGAGAAAGAAAAAGTCATGGTCTTTTCTCTCCCTTCTTCACTGACTCAGGCAGCTTTGTCTCATCAGTGGTTCTTACTGGACAGTTCCAAGTAGCCCTTGCTTCTGCCAGGTGACCAAGGCCCCATCTGTGGCCTCTGTCCCTACCCCTATGACTCTCTGCTAACTAATCCTTGGGTGGCCACACCATTGCTGCTGACTTCTCAGCTCTTTGTTATCTCCTTGATCAGTTCCCTGCATTCAATTCCTTCCAGTTTAAGAATTCACAAGGTTTCCTATTTTCCTGGTGGGGCCCTGCTTGACATCTCTTAGGGCACATAAGGAGGCAGCACCAGAAGATGCGATGAGGCCATGTGGAGGCCAGTTCACCAAGTTCCTTCCCATCAAATGGCAGGGGATGGTGTCAGAGCTCAAGGTGGGGAGAACATGGGGAACAGTGGGAGGCAACCCAGAATCACTTGCAGGAAGGGGAGGGTCATTTTCAGGGCTCCATTTTAGAAAGATCATGTCACCAAAGGCATATATCCCAGCACCTGGAGAACTACTCTCTGGGGCTTACATTTTCTATATGATGTCTCTAATGCTGTGGAGACACTACAGAAGGTTTCTCTTCCAAAAAGAATGACAGTGGGGAGGAGAAAAGAGATGACATGATGTTTAGAAGGCGAGAGATGGTCCTCCCACTGGCTCTGGGCTAGGCATGCTGACTGGTCAACTGTGCCTAACTCCTAAATCTCGCCTGAACCACAGCGGACACAGCATGACACAGAGCATGCTATGAAAACTCTAGTGTCCCCATGTAGCCACCCGTCTTCCCTTTGCGAACCCCACATTCTTGTGCTTAAAAGCCAAGAACAGTAGGGGCTGAAAAATGCAAGCCAGGAACTCCCCAGTCAGCCCTTTGCATACAGGATTTATCGGTTCCAAGTAAGGGTGTCGTATGGGTGATACAGTGAATACCAGCTGGTCGCTGTAACTCAAGGGCCAACATCTTGATCTGTACCATCAATCACTCGAAGGCAGCAGAGGCCTAGCTGTTCTTTGTCATCCTTCAGCAAAAGTTCTCCAGCTTTTCTCTGTCTCTTCTCTCAACTCTTTCTTCCTTACTCTTTCTGTTTGTTTGTTTAATATTCTTGGAAACACTTTTCTGCCAATCACTGTCAGCGGCTACTCAGGCCCGGGGAAAGCAACAGCAGATGCACAATGAGATGTACAGCCTTGGAAAGGAGCCATGGAGAGTGCGTGGGAGGGAGTTTTTTTTGGGAGAAAGAGCAGATAATACACTCAATGCTAATCCAGCCCAAGATAAATTCTAATCTAATAAAACTCATTCCTCAGGTACACAGACGGGCAGACAACGGAAGTGAATGCTTTGTGACGCAGAACTGATTTCTGGTAATGTTAGAAATCTTATTTTCCTCCAAGAGAAAAGCCACTGAGATTTCTACATTTTACTGATATATCTAAGGCAGAAGAAGACAACAGCCTCCAACAGGGGTGTGGGAACTGAATGGAAACAGACAATGCCGAAGCTCAAGGTGGGGCCTCCTGTCCCCAGAGGCCAGGAATCAGCCGAGATGCTCTAATGACAGCTGTCCTTGATTATCAAGGTCAGAGGGTCTGGTGGGGGGTGAATAGGTGAAAGGAAACAGGTTTTTAAAACACTGGAATATTTTAGAAATCAGCTAAGCTTTGCAGTTTAGGAAAAGCCCTGGATTTCAGGAAGAGGTTCAAAGGAAATTTGGAAAATCTCCGGGTCCCTCTTATTCAACACCAATCTGTACGAATCTGTTTGTCAGGGCACAAGAGGCATCCTCCACTGTCAACACAGAGTCACCTGCCCATGAGAACTCAGCAGGGCCTGTGGCAGTGAGGCAGCCGCACTGGGTGGAAAATGTGCCATCAGCCTCATGTTGGGAAACCTGCTGGCAGTTTCTAAACAGAGTGTCACAGTGTGTCCCCAAGGCACACTAATTTTATAACATGTTTTAGTATTTCATCATTCTTAGCACAGCAGAGGTGCCTGGGACCTCTCCCAGCACTGAAAGGCCCTCAATATCAAGGACTTGATGAAATCTCATCAGTATAATGGAGAAGGCAATGGCAACCCACTCTGGTATTCTTGCATGGAGAATCTCATGGACAGAGGAGCCTGACGGGCTACAGTCCATGGGGTTGGGAAGACTTGGAAACGACTGAGTGACTAAACACACACACATCAATATGGCGTGCATGTCCCAATGTCCCCCAGGGAGCAGACAGACCCAGACTTTTTGGACATTTTATATATTGGATTGGCCAAAAAGTTTGCTCAGGATTTTCTGTAGCGTCTATGGAAAACTTGAACTTTTTGGCCAATCCAATACAAGATCTCAGTTGGGTCTCTTTCGAATGTATACTTGGGGTAGGAGTAGGGTCTTGTTCCTGGGAAAAAGAATGGAACCCTTGAGTCAAAAGGAGAGAACATGAGAAGGAATGTGAATAATTCTTTTGTAAACCTTGGAATTTCTATGACTTTGTCAGACATTACCCCACCCCTCTCTCTGGACGGTCATAGACCCTCCCTCTCTCTCTCAGATACTCTTCTAGGCCCTCTTTCCCTTGCAACTACTGCTAGTCTTTCCAATCTGAGCCCCAGGAAACCCCTTCCTCCAAGAAGCTTTCCTGACTTTCACAGCAGTGGGTTTTTGTGATGTCACCTGGCCTCCAATACTTCTCTTCCATGGCTCTCATCACAGCGCAAGTCACCGACCCCTTCTGTGACTGTGTTTAACGCCTGTCTCCCCCTCCACCCTGTCAACTTAGGAAGGCCATGGCGGTGCAGGACAAGACCTGCTTCCTTCCCGTGGGCTGTTTCCAGCCTCTGATCAAGGTCAGCTCGGAATGAAGGCCATTACAGCCAGGTGTGGGACTCTTCCAACAGGCAACGTTCAAGGGCTCCCTGGTCACCTGGCTGAAATGTTTCAGACCTGGGCAGCAGTCTGAGACTCTTGCTACCCAGAGCTCCTTCCTGCCCTCTCTCCTTCATAAGCTCATCAGAAGGCTCTCCCGAGCCTTACTCCTTGCCTATTTCTCTCGCTTCCTAAGGGTTCGGAGGACTCACACTGACATCGGCAGTAATTCCTGTTTATTCCTCAGGGAATTTCCCATGGCCTGGAACAAAGTCTGGTGTATAACAGGTGCTCAATTAATATGTGTAAAATGAATACATGATCTCAGACCTAGGGAAGATCAGCTGAAGGAGTGTGAACAAATCAGTGTGTATCTAACTCACTCTCTGGGAGAATACCACCAGGAATACGCCCTATGGAATTGATACCAGCACCCCATTATTCCTCAGAGCCTTCGTTGCAAATCCTAATTACGCAGAGTCGTTCATCACGAGCCATGAGCACACCAATCATCAACCATTTCTTTTCAGAGCCTTCATATTGTGAGAATGACCATACCAATGGCTAGAGAAGAAAAGCTACTCTCAACACAGCCCCATCAGCAACAACATAGCTACAAGTTACCAAGGACTTCGTGTGTGTTAGGCATGGATCACACAATTTATAAGCATACATCTATTGACTTCTCACTAGAGCAGTCCAGGGGTCATCTTACACCCATTTTACAGAAGAGACTACTGAGGCTTAGCAAATCAGGATAAGGTTTTGCTGTGATGGTTAAAAAAAAAACCACACAAACAAAAAACTATTATTGGCTTAAAATCTATTGTATGTAAATATAAGTTCTGTTTCTGATATCCCGTGTCTATTTCTGACTTTCAAAGGAAGGAGTGGATAAATCTTTTGAACAGTGCCAGGGGCTGAGTCTGACTTCTGCATCCTAAGTTCCTGCTTAGCTTGGCCCTCTCATTTCCCCAGGAACACCCATGACTTACTTGTGGAGCTGGGCTTCAGGGACCTGAGGTCATAGCACATGCTTTCACACGGCCTGTCAACTTAGGAAGGCCATGGCGGTGCAGGACAAGACCTGCTTCCTTCCCGTGGGCTGTTTCCAGCCTCTGATCAAGGTCAGCTCGGAATGAAGGCCATTACAGCCAGGTGTGGGACTCTTCCAACAGGCAACGTTCAAGGGCTCCCTGGTCACCTGGCTGAAATGTTTCAGACCTGGGCAGCAGTCTGAGACTCTTGCTACCCAGAGCTCCTTCCTGCCCTCTCTCCTTCATAAGCTCATCAGAAGGCTCTCCCGAGCCTTACTCCTTGCCTATTTCTCTCGCTTCCTAAGGGTTCGGAGGACTCACACTGACATCGGCAGTAATTCCTGTTTATTCCTCAGGGAATTTCCCATGGCCTGGAACAAAGTCTGGTGTATAACAGGTGCTCAATTAATATGTGTAAAATGAATACATGATCTCAGACCTAGGGAAGATCAGCTGAAGGAGTGTGAACAAATCAGTGTGTATCTAACTCACTCTCTGGGAGAATACCACCAGGAATACGCCCTATGGAATTGATACCAGCACCCCATTATTCCTCAGAGCCTTCGTTGCAAATCCTAATTACGCAGAGTCGTTCATCACGAGCCATGAGCACACCAATCATCAACCATTTCTTTTCAGAGCCTTCATATTGTGAGAATGACCATACCAATGGCTAGAGAAGAAAAGCTACTCTCAACACAGCCCCATCAGCAACAACATAGCTACAAGTTACCAAGGACTTCGTGTGTGTTAGGCATGGATCACACAATTTATAAGCATACATCTATTGACTTCTCACTAGAGCAGTCCAGGGGTCATCTTACACCCATTTTACAGAAGAGACTACTGAGGCTTAGCAAATCAGGATAAGGTTTTGCTGTGATGGTTAAAAAAAAAACCACACAAACAAAAAACTATTATTGGCTTAAAATCTATTGTATGTAAATATAAGTTCTGTTTCTGATATCCCGTGTCTATTTCTGACTTTCAAAGGAAGGAGTGGATAAATCTTTTGAACAGTGCCAGGGGCTGAGTCTGACTTCTGCATCCTAAGTTCCTGCTTAGCTTGGCCCTCTCATTTCCCCAGGAACACCCATGACTTACTTGTGGAGCTGGGCTTCAGGGACCTGAGGTCATAGCACATGCTTTCACACGGACAATCCAGCTCTCCCTATTCTGGCAAAACCAACTCAAATCGGCTTTTGACATTATTATTATTTTTTAAAGATTTATTTATTTATTTGTTATTGAGGCGGGAGGGGTGGGGAGGGAGGGTAGCAGGCGGGCCACATTCTATTGGTTTTTCATTTATCTATTTTCATCCATCTTTGTTCTTTGGCCCGTGTGGGCCTCCCATCGTGGTGGCCTCTGTGGTCGCAGAGCACTGGCTCTGGGCACATGCGCTCCAGAGCTCCGACTTGGTAATTAGACACATTGGTCCAGCCACTCCACGGCACGTGGGATCTTCCCAGGGCAAGGATCAAACCAGCGCCCCTTGCACTGCAAGGTGGTGTCCTTACCCATTGGACCACCAGGGCAGCCCTCAAATCGGCTTTTCATCCACAGTGCAAAGCCCACTTGCTAACCTTCCCTGTCTCTGAAAGCTGGAATCAGCCCTTTCAAAGGTGAGGCATTTTATTATTTTCAGTCTTCACATTATCTCTGTGACTGCAACCAGGATCCCCATACTCTGAGCTTGTTGTTTTAACCAGGCAACTAGGGAAGAGTCTATTTTTATTTCAGCCTTTTCTTTTTAAATTAAAATCTCTCTATTTTCTGCCAATTTTTAGACCAACCAGTTATCTCAAGTGACCAAGAAAATTTGGTTGAGCTTCCCTTTTGGCAAATGAAGAGACAGGCAAGTTACAAAACCAACAGATTCTCTTTTATATTCTAATTTCCCTAAATACAACATTAAACCATAATACTAAAATGTATATTCAAACTCAACCTAACACTCCCCCTCCTCCAGTCCCACCAGGTACTGGAGGTTCTGCTCTGCCCTTCCAGTTGGTATCCACTGCTCAAATCAGGATAAGGTTTTGCTGTGATGGTTAAAAAACCACACAAACAAAAAACTATTATTGGCTTAAAATCTATTGTATGTAAATATAAGTTCTGTTTCTGATATCCCGTGTCTATTTCTGACTTTCAAAGGAAGGAGCGGATAAATCTTTTGAACAGTGCCAGGGGCTGAGTCTGACTTCTGCATCCTAAGTTCCTGCTTAGCTTGGCCCTCTCATTTCCCCAGGAACACCCATGACTTACTTGTGGAGCTGGGCTTCAGGGACCTGAGGTCATAGCACATGCTTTCACACGGACAATCCAGCTCTCCCTATTCTGGCAAAACCAACTCAAATCGGCTTTTGACATTATTATTATTTTTTAAAGATTTATTTATTTATTTGTTATTGAGGCGGGAGGGGTGGGGAGGGAGGGTAGCAGGCGGGCCACATTCTATTGGTTTTTCATTTATCTATTTTCATCCATCTTTGTTCTTTGGCCCGTGTGGGCCTCCCATCGTGGTGGCCTCTGTGGTCGCAGAGCACTGGCTCTGGGCACATGCGCTCCAGAGCTCCGACTTGGTAATTAGACACATTGGTCCAGCCACTCCACGGCACGTGGGATCTTCCCAGGGCAAGGATCAAACCAGCGCCCCTTGCACTGCAAGGTGGTGTCCTTACCCATTGGACCACCAGGGCAGCCCTCAAATCGGCTTTTCATCCACAGTGCAAAGCCCACTTGCTAACCTTCCCTGTCTCTGAAAGCTGGAATCAGCCCTTTCAAAGGTGAGGCATTTTATTATTTTCAGTCTTCACATTATCTCTGTGACTGCAACCAGGATCCCCATACTCTGAGCTTGTTGTTTTAACCAGGCAACTAGGGAAGAGTCTATTTTTATTTCAGCCTTTTCTTTTTAAATTAAAATCTCTCTATTTTCTGCCAATTTTTAGACCAACCAGTTATCTCAAGTGACCAAGAAAATTTGGTTGAGCTTCCCTTTTGGCAAATGAAGAGACAGGCAAGTTACAAAACCAACAGATTCTCTTTTATATTCTAATTTCCCTAAATACAACATTAAACCATAATACTAAAATGTATATTCAAACTCAACCTAACACTCCCACTCCTCCAGTCCCACCAGGTACTGGAGGTTCTGCTCTGCCCTTCCAGTTGGTATCCACTGCTCAGTAAAACTGCCAATGATGAATGGTATCATAGCCCTCCAGACAGGAATTCACTGGCATTAGGCGACTTCTCCCCCTCAAGACAAGCTCAATCCTGGTCACTTAAGCAATGGAAGAAACCAGCTCGTGAAAGGAAGAACAGACCCAGTTCCCATATTGTTCTGCTTGTCTTTGACAGACTGCAGCCTTCCAACTCATAGCTCTGAGGCTGCCAAACTTCTTTGGCCCTGAAGTCGCATCTGGTTTCCTGATTCAGGTCTCTCCTTTGTCAAAACCGGTTTCTATCCCAGCAGGGTCTCGGGTTCCTCTAATGCTTCTTAAGCCTAATTGGAGTTGGGGGTCTGAGAAGTCTCAGCCACACTGGAGAGTCAGGTAGTCCCAGTGAGGGAAAGTTTGGTCCCATTCCTGGGACCTGCCAGTTGTGCTGGCCAGGATCCTACGTCCAGTGAGCGGAGCCAATTCCATAACCAGTTTCAGTACCTCAGTTTCCCTACTCATAAAATTTAGCTCTGGGACTTGGGAGTCTTAATGAGCATTGACTTTTCCTGGATAAATTAACCAGGTGCCGGAAACATCTGTGGCTGGAAGCGGAGTCTGCTGTATAAACAAGCTATAGTATTCTTATACACAGGACTGGAGCTAAAGCTCAAATACCAACTAAGCCTGACTTCATCCTTAGTCCTATTTCGTGAGTCTCTTGGGAAAAGTCAATCTCTTCTCCTCTAGACTAGGTTATATTTGAAGAACTCACCTTCTCATATAGCTCACTCTCTTAGACTCAGGACAAAGTGTTTTCTGTGAAAAATAGAGGAATCAGTCATCCTTACAGCACCATGTTCCACTTAAATTATATAATAATACTCTAGAAATAAATACCCCCTAAGAGAATGTGTGTTCCAAATGGACAGAGACAATACCTATCTTATTCACCATGATACCTCCGAGGTATTGATTCACAGAGGATACTAAAAAAAGGATTTTTTTGAACAAATAAATGCAGATAATAGCCCTAGAAAACAAACACTGTATATGATTGTGTAGGTTTTAGACTGCCTTTATGGTGTCTCCTTCCATGCTGTCCTCAGTTTATGACCTTCTTAGGACAGAAAATACTTGATAAACCAGCGAAGGCTCAACAAAGTCAACTAGACACTGTCAGGGGCAGACCAGGTCTCCAATACCCAATCCGGTCCTCTTGCCTTTACAATTCACAGCTTTCCTTTGTCTAGAACAAGGGTTAGAAAACTATAGCCCTGCAGTCTCCTGGCAGCCCCAGGCTAGCTGTGGGAAGGGCCATGCCACCATTTGCTTATCATTCCGTGGGGTATGTCAGCCTTGGCCAACCAAACACAGACAGGCTAGGGCTGGGGACAGTTCACTCTCCACCACCCTCCTGCCCATCCCAGCTCTGTGTCTGTGTCTGAATTGTGGATCGTGCAGAAGAACCTGCAGTCATAGTTATTTGACTATATCTTGACTGAGGGCTTGCAGTGCAAAGCCAGGCCAGTGTCATGCATTACTTACAATAAAAGGGATGATTTATAAAAAGAAAGAAAGAAAACTATAGCCCTGGAGCCAAATCCAGGCCATTGCCTGATTTTTTTATATATAAAGTTTTAGTGGAACACAGCCACGCCCATTCCTTTACATATGGTCTGTTTTCCCACAACAGGGACCACACGGTCTACAGTATCTACTCTTCAGCCCTTTACAGATGAAAGCTTGCTGACATCTGCTCTCTAGTGACTTTTGCCTAGAATTCCCTCAGTCCTGGAGCTGCTGGTAGACGGTTGCTGCTAGACAGTGTATTAAAAAGCAGAGATGTCACCTTGCCAACAAAGGTCTATACAGTCAAAGCTATGGTTTACCCAGTAGTCATGTACGCATGTGAGAGTTGGACCATAAGGAGGCCAAGGGCCGAAGAATTGATGCTTTCAAATTGTGGTGCTGGAGAAGATTCGAGAGTCCCTTGGACAAGGAGATCACATCCGTCAATCCTATTCAATCCTGAATATTCATTGGAAGGACTGATGCTGAAGCTGAAGCTCCAATACTTTGACCACCTGATGCCAAGAGCTGACTCACTGAAAAAGACTCTTATGCTGGGAAAGATTGAATGCAAATGGAGAAGGGAATGACAGAGGATGAGATGGTTGGATGGCATCACCGACTCAATGGGCTATGTGTGCTCAGTCATGTCTGACTCTGCGACTCCATGGGTTGTACCCTGCCAGGCTCCTCTGTCCATGGGATTTCCCGGGCAAGAATGCTGGAGTGGGTAGCCATTTCCTCCTCCAGGAAATTTTCTTGACCCAGAGATCAAACCCACATCTCTTGAGTCTCCTGCACTGGTGGGTGGGTTATCACTAGTGCCATATGACTTGTTACACAAAGACATATTATAAAAGACGTATTTCTGCTAATAGCACTGAACTGAGCAAAATGAAATTGCTATTTTTTTGTAGGTCAAATACTGGCAATTCCATGTAGGTCCAACTAATACTCTATTTTAAAAATGAGAACACAGGAGCAACTGGCCAGATGGTACTCAGTTAAATGAAAGTATTCAGATACTAACCAGCTCCCTGTCTAGGGCAGCCGCTAGCTATTGCTGCTTCTTAAAACTTTACACTTCATATGTTAAAGAGTTTACTGAAGTAAAGAACTAGTCTAAGGCTGTGTGTGTGTGTGTGTGTGTGTATTAGTCACTCAGTTGTGTCCAACTCTTTACGACCCCCATGGACTATAGCCCACCAGGTTCCTCTATTCATGAGATTCTCCAGGCAAGAATACTGGAGTGGGCTGCCATTCCCTTCTCCAGGGGGTCTTCCCAACCCAGGGATTGAATCCACAACTGCATTGCAGGCAGATTCTTTACCATCTGAGCCTCCAGGGAAGAGCAGAAGACTGTTAAAGATTTTTCAAATTTATTTGACCAGGAAAATCTTTGGGATCTCTCCTTCCTCCCCCACCATTGCCAAGTCACACCTACAAATACCCCACAAAATAAGTCTTCCTTGGCAAAATACATCTGACAGACACCTCTCTGCCCACTATCCTCAAAAAAAGCCTGCAATACCTCACACGTGTGGCCTTCCTCAACCCCTCGGCTGCAGCCACCTCCTGCATTCCAAGAGCCACCACACTCTGGGCCTGCCCATCTGAGACACGCTATATCCTGCTGCACAGGCAAAGGGAACTCCAGTTTCACTAAAATAATATGACTAGTTCTTGCTGTTGATGCTGGTCAATTCCATTTATAGGAACAGTGAAGCTCCATCTTTGTGTGACTCTGGATGTTCCTAAATAAGCTTAGATGTGTATGATGATCAGAGGATGAGATGGTTGGATGGCATCACCGACTCAATGGGCTATGTGTGCTCAGTCATGTCTGACTCTGCGACTCCATGGGTTGTACCCTGCCAGGCTCCTCTGTCCATGGGATTTCCCGGGCAAGAATGCTGGAGTGGGTAGCCATTTCCTCCTCCAGGAAATTTTCTTGACCCAGAGATCAAACCCACATCTCTTGAGTCTCCTGCACTGGTGGGTGGGTTATCACTAGTGCCATATGACTTGTTACACAAAGACATATTATAAAAGACGTATTTCTGCTAATAGCACTGAACTGAGCAAAATGAAATTGCTATTTTTTTGTAGGTCAAATACTGGCAATTCCATGTAGGTCCAACTAATACTCTATTTTAAAAATGAGAACACAGGAGCAACTGGCCAGATGGTACTCAGTTAAATGAAAGTATTCAGATACTAACCAGCTCCCTGTCTAGGGCAGCCGCTAGCTATTGCTGCTTCTTAAAACTTTACACTTCATATGTTAAAGAGTTTACTGAAGTAAAGAACTAGTCTAAGGCTGTGTGTGTGTGTGTGTGTGTGTATTAGTCACTCAGTTGTGTCCAACTCTTTTACAACCCCATGGACTATAGCCCACCAGGTTCCCTTGTCCATGGATTCTCCAGGCAAGAATACTGGAGTGGGCTGCCATTCCCTTCTCCAGGGGGTCTTCCCAACCCAGGGATTGAATCCACAACTGCATTGCAGGCAGATTCTTTACCATCTGAGCCTCCAGGGAAGAGCAGAAGACTGTTAAAGATTTTTCAAATTTATTTGACCAGGAAAATCTTTGGGATCTCTCCTTCCTCCCCCACCATTGCCAAGTCACACCTACAAATACCCCACAAAATAAGTCTTCCTTGGCAAAATACATCTGACAGACACCTCTCTGCCCACTATCCTCAAAAAAAGCCTGCAATACCTCACACGTGTGGCCTTCCTCAACCCCTCGGCTGCAGCCACCTCCTGCATTCCAAGAGCCACCACACTCTGGGCCTGCCCATCTGAGACACGCTATATCCTGCTGCACAGGCAAAGGGAACTCCAGTTTCACTAAAATAATATGACTAGTTCTTGCTGTTGATGCTGGTCAATTCCATTTATAGGAACAGTGAAGCTCCATCTTTGTGTGACTCTGGATGTTCACTAAATAAGCTTTCACCTTTCCATACCTCCCATATGTAATGCAAGTTCCATCTTCCATTAAAACTACTTGCTCTCCCTCTAAATCCAAATTTTTCATAAAATTCATTTGCGAATACTTTGCAGACTCTTTTCCAATGGCAGAATCCAAACTCTGAGACTTCCTTTAGTCCAAGTTCATCAGAGAGCATTGTACTGGGCATATGCTTAGTAGACTTTTAAAAGAAAATCATGGAGAATATAAAGTTTACAGTCAGGGCCTCATTTATTGAAAATTTTCTTCAGGAGTAACTTAAGTCTACAACTGTCACAGGCATCCTTCTCTGTCCCCTCTTAACTTGGTGGGGAGGTTAGAAATCTATCATAAGCAATGACAGACATCGGGGCACAAAAATAGCAAGCCTCAAGTTAATATTTTACTGCCATATTTTGAAACAACTGGTTAGGCAGATGCTACTTTTATCTCCCAGTTACTTCTCATTTTTCCAGAGTTTTAAATGCAAGCTGTGACAAATTAAATCTAAATTTCTATATGCTTTCCTTAAAAAGAAAAAAAAAGACAATTTCAGAAAACACTGCAAAAAAAAAAAAAGGTTGTAATAGAGAGGAAGAAGAAAGGGATATTGGCAGCAAGAAAGATAAGAAATCTACTCTCACTGCCTCCAGAGATCTGTTTCCATGGCCCCGAGGTATGGGGATACACCTTCCCCATGCTGGCCACCCAGTCTCCATTTGGAAAAGATCAGTTGCACCCTAGAATTTGCAGCTGCTACAAATACCCCACAAAATAAGTCTTCCTTGGCAAAATACATCTGACAGACACCTCTCTGCCCACTATCCTCAAAAAAAGCCTGCAATACCTCACACGTGTGGCCTTCCTCAACCCCTCGGCTGCAGCCACCTCCTGCATTCCAAGAGCCACCACACTCTGGGCCTGCCCATCTGAGACACGCTATATCCTGCTGCACAGGCAAAGGGAACTCCAGTTTCACTAAAATAATATGACTAGTTCTTGCTGTTGATGCTGGTCAATTCCATTTATAGGAACAGTGAAGCTCCATCTTTGTGTGACTCTGGATGTTCACTAAATAAGCTTTCACCTTTCCATACCTCCCATATGTAATGCAAGTTCCATCTTCCATTAAAACTACTTGCTCTCCCTCTAAATCCAAATTTTTCATAAAATTCATTTGCGAATACTTTGCAGACTCTTTTCCAATGGCAGAATCCAAACTCTGAGACTTCCTTTAGTCCAAGTTCATCAGAGAGCATTGTACTGGGCATATGCTTAGTAGACTTTTTAAAAGAAAATCATGGAGAATATAAAGTTTACAGTCAGGGCCTCATTTATTGAAAATTTTCTTCAGGAGTAACTTAAGTCTACAACTGTCACAGGCATCCTTCTCTGTCCCCTCTTAACTTGGTGGGGAGGTTAGAAATCTATCATAAGCAATGACAGACATCGGGGCACAAAAATAGCAAGCCTCAAGTTAATATTTTACTGCCATATTTTGAAACAACTGGTTAGGCAGATGCTACTTTTATCTCCCAGTTACTTCTCATTTTTCCAGAGTTTTAAATGCAAGCTGTGACAAATTAAATCTAAATTTCTATATGCTTTCCTTAAAAAGAAAAAAAAAGACAATTTCAGAAAACACTGCAAAAAAAAAAAAAGGTTGTAATAGAGAGGAAGAAGAAAGGGATATTGGCAGCAAGAAAGATAAGAAATCTACTCTCACTGCCTCCAGAGATCTGTTTCCATGGCCCCGAGGTATGGGGATACACCTTCCCCATGCTGGCCACCCAGTCTCCATTTGGAAAAGATCAGTTGCACCCTAGAATTTGCAGCTGCTAAAAAAAGTACTCTGCTTGGCAATAAAGGTGCTGAAGAAGAAATCCCATCCCAAACGCTGAATCTCTCTTGTATTCCAGTGTAACACTCTCAGTGCTACTTAAATATACAAGAAGACTCTGAAAAGATAACCAGCTCTAATAGAATTGTACATCATTCCAACTGACCATAGAGAGAGCATACAATGTGACTCTTTTTTCCCCAACATCAATATGCTTTTCACCAGAAAGTGTGGGGTCATTGTTCAGCAACTGCATTTCTGCTAGAAAAATAATATATATTTGAATCTGATTTCTTTAAAAAATCTTGACTCTAACCTTGACCCTAATTAGGGGGAGTTGGGGATGAAGGTAGAAGGCAGATTGTCATCATTCATTTTCTTCCTGCTGCAAAACAGAACTTGGTTACCCAGCCTTTGCTCAGTTCCAGGATGTCAAGTGGCACTTGTTTGGTTGCTCTCTCCAGTGTTAACACCGCTGCCTCTAGCTACCGCCTTGGCTCCAGGTGGACCCCACTTCTTACTCCTCCATCCACCCCCTTCTCTCCCACCTTCTCCTCTGCTGTTCTGGCCAAGCGTGCCTGCAGGTTTGGCTTCTTTCTGCTGTCTGGAATCCTTCTCTAGGAGCTGACATGACTATCATTCTCAACCTCTAAAAGAGGTGGCTACTCTAAATTAATTTATTACATTATGCCTTCCCAAAACCGTCTTAAAAAAAGAGAAAGATTCCCCAGGCCTATTTCAGACCCAACTTTAAATCCCCCAGGCGATAATGACACACAGCCAGATACAGGCACCACTGTTCCAGAATGATCTTTCACAAGCCTCTGAAGCCCCTGGTGCTTGTTAAATCAGCGGTTCAGCTCCATTCTCAGAGCTCCTGATTCCCAAGTCTGGCAGGAGGCCCAAGAATTCGCATTTCTGACAATCCCACAGGCTCCTCCAGGGACCACACTTTAGAGAAGCACTGCCCACTGCCCATGGCTGGAGACTGCAGGCATGAAATGAAAGACACTTGCTCTTGGAAAAATAGCTATGACAAACTTAGGCAGTGTATCAAAAAGCAGAGATGTCACTTTGCCAACAAAGGTCTGTATAGTGAAAGCTACAGTTTTCCCAGTAGTCATGTATAGATGTGAGAGTTGGACCATAAAGAAGGCTGAGCACTGAAGAATTGATGCCTTTGAACTGTGGTGTTGGAGAAGACTCTTGAGAGTCCCTTGGACAGCAAAGTGATCAAACCAATCTTAAAGGAAATCAACACTGAATATTCATTGGAAGGACTGATGTTGAAGCTGAAGCTCCAATACTCTGGCCACCTGACGTGAAGAGCTGACTCTGTGGAAAACACCCTGATGCTGGAAAAGACTGAAGGTAAGAGGAGAAGATGGCAACAGAGGATGAGATGGTGGGATGGCATCAATGATTTAATGGACATGAGTTTGAGCAAACTCCAGGAGATACTGAAGGACAGAAAAACCTGGTGTGCTGCAGTTCACAAGGCTACAAAGAGCTGGACATGACTGAGCAACTGAACAACAGAATTAAGAAACCTAAGTCTCTTAGGTTCAGGATTGCCTGAAATTCCAGCCCTAGGGTTGAGCACCACATGCGACACATCTGTCTGGTGAATAACCACTAGAAAGTCCTCCAACCCTGTCCGGTACGGAGGAAAACACACAAGCCACAAACTGGAAAGTGGAAGTTTGTGATTCTACTTTCATTCCACAGTGATGCTCCATCGGCAACACTAAAACCCAGTTGCCAACTTAGATACAGAGAGACACAGAAGCGCTGAACTGACAAGAATAAGCAGCACTCAATTCTTTTTAAGGAAAAATGCCACTCTTAATTGGTTGGCTTATTGACTTTTCCTAAAGGTAATGAGAGGCAGGCATTTAGGACATAAGAGCATCAGAAAAGAAATCATAATTTGTCCAAATGTACTAAATCTGGAGCAATGATTTCCTGCTAAAGCTAAATATATTCAGAAGCCACGGAGGATATGTCTGGCCAGCCTCTGTTCACATTCAGCAGAGCAGCCCCCAGTTGCTACTGCCCATCCACACAAGATGGGAGACTGTCATCTGAGATTTGTCACATCAGGGCTTCATCAAAATGCAAACTCAACACCTTCCCTTTTTCCTTCCCCTACCCCAGATGATTTCTGAATTTCTGTACATTTGTGAATTCACAGAATCAGGAGCAGAATGACATGAACATCACAAATGCAAATGTCTTTGTTCCAAACAAATCGCTCTTGTTTCCCGCTCTTCCCTAAGTTTGGGAGGAAGAAGGAATGGACTTCACAGGCCATTTCACCCTAAGTTCTGACAGCAGAAGCAAAGGTGAGTCATAGTGTTTCAATGTGATTTGTCAGGAGGAGCTTTTAAACACCCCCTACTCCCGTCAAGTATCCTTTTCCATTGCTGGTTTGTACTTTAATAAAACTGACATCTGCATCTCTAAAGAAATATTTCACTGTCAAAAGAATCCAACTTAACTTTGCTTGAAATGTTTTCATCTCAGACCGAATTTAGAATCCCCGGCCACCTGTTTCCACCGCCCGTCTCCAGCAAAGCAACAAAGCTCACCTCTTCCATCCTCCTCTTGGCTGGAACAGTCAGGGTGGCGGGGAGATAGATACCAGAGGTTTTTAATTAGCCCCTAACATCTTGTTCTTTCTCAAGAGTATGTGACCTTTGGGCTCTAAATGTTTCAGTGAACATACCTCAACTCCTTGGGGCATCTGAGAGCATCTTACCAACAGAAAGGCTGAAACTCAACAGTCAAGTGTTAACAACAACAACAACAAAAAATGCTGAGACACAGAATAATACAAAAGAAGAGTAAATGATCCAGGTTATTCTGGAAACAGTATTTAAAGCTCGTGGAGCCTGTCTCCTCACTCTTGAATAAGAGTGTGTGCGGCAGCCAGTAGCTTGGGCAAGGTTGCCTCCTGCTCTAACACATTACTAATATATTTGCAAAGTAACCAGAATTCCTCTATTGCCTTGTAGGCTCCCTACCTTCTCAAACCCATTCGGCCCTAACAGCAAATAAGCCTTAGTACATACGTGAGTTGGATTTGGTATTTTTGAGGTTGAAAGCAACAGAAACCAATTCTGATTTGAAGGCGGGGAAAAGGAAGCATTATTAAGAGTCAAAAATGTTTTTCTAAGACCCAAGGACAGGAATATACACAGGCCTCAGAGAAGGATTGGGCACAGAAAATCGAAATGTCAGGAAACCGGTGGCCCTCAGCTACCTTTGCATCCCTCCGCTGCTTCCCCTAAGCTACTCTCTGCTACTCGGCATTTTGTAACCTGCATCACAAAACACTTAAAAAGAGGTGAAAAGAACCCAGACGGACATCAGAATCCCGTAATCTCAACTACTGTTTATTAGAAAAGGATCGCTAACTGGGTGAAGTGTGCACCCTGGTCTAATGATAAATATGGGTGCTGGGAGTTCACCACTGGGACCCTAGGAATTCAGGGAATGGATTAAACGAGGGGCAGAAGAGTTCCCCAAAACCGGTGGAAGAAGGGAGACAGTGGTTTGCCACCAAAGTGAAGATATCGCACAAGCGGAAGCTGCATGAATGGACGACCACACGGGGCACCCACTCCTCACGAGTAAACATCCGAATTTAGAATCCGCCACCTGTTTCCACCGTCTCCAGCAAAGCAACAAAGCTCACCTCTTCCATCCTCCTCTTGGCTGGAACAGTCAGGGTGGCGGGGAGATAGATACCAGAGGTTTTTAATTAGCCCCTAACATCTTGTTCTTTCTCAAGAGTATGTGACCTTTGGGCTCTAAATGTTTCAGTGAACATACCTCAACTCCTTGGGGCATCTGAGAGCATCTTACCAACAGAAAGGCTGAAACTCAACAGTCAAGTGTTAACAACAACAACAACAAAAAATGCTGAGACACAGAATAATACAAAAGAAGAGTAAATGATCCAGGTTATTCTGGAAACAGTATTTAAAGCTCGTGGAGCCTGTCTCCTCACTCTTGAATAAGAGTGTGCGGCAGCCAGTAGCTTGGGCAAGGTTGCCTCCTGCTCTAACACATTACTAATATATTTGCAAAGTAACCAGAATTCCTCTATTGCCTTGTAGGCTCCCTACCTTCTCAAACCCATTCGGCCCTAACAGCAAATAAGCCTTAGTACATACGTGAGTTGGATTTGGTATTTTTGAGGTTGAAAGCAACAGAAACCAATTCTGATTTGAAGGCGGGGAAAAGGAAGCATTATTAAGAGTCAAAAATGTTTTTCTAAGACCCAAGGACAGGAATATACACAGGCCTCAGAGAAGGATTGGGCACAGAAAATCGAAATGTCAGGAAACCGGTGGCCCTCAGCTACCTTTGCATCCCTCCGCTGCTTCCCCTAAGCTACTCTCTGCTACTCGGCATTTTGTAACCTGCATCACAAAACACTTAAAAAGAGGTGAAAAGAACCCAGACGGACATCAGAATCCCGTAATCTCAACTACTGTTTATTAGAAAAGGATCGCTAACTGGGTGAAGTGTGCACCCTGGTCTAATGATAAATATGGGTGCTGGGAGTTCACCACTGGGACCCTAGGAATTCAGGGAATGGATTAAACGAGGGGCAGAAGAGTTCCCCAAAACCGGTGGAAGAAGGGGAGACAGTGGTTTGCCACCAAAGTGAAGATATCGCACAAGCGGGAAGCTGCATGAATGGAGAACGATCTTCCTAGAGCTGAACTGAGGCAAGAGGTTGCACCCACTCCTCACGAGTAAACATCAGACCTGAGCTCCAGTCCTGGTCCTGCCACCTAGGAGGAGTACAGAGCTAATCCCACCTTCTTCAAGCTCGCTTTCATCATCCCTGAGCAAGAATTACCAAGTACCAAACACGCTGGCATCATAGCACACTGGTACATTTTTTCTATCTCAAACGAGAAAATACACGAACAAGTCCTTTGCGACCTCTAAAACTATATTAATGTAAGAGGTGTTTTTAAAAGCTATTTCAAATGCAATATAATTAGTCTACACACTTTTTTTCAGGTTTAATTTTTATTTTTGACAGGGTTTTGTTTTTTACTGCCCCACATGGACCTGAATCCACCTTAGGTATACATGTCCTTCCCCACTTCCGAACCTTCCCCCCCATATCCCTCCCCATCCTGCCCCTCTAGGTCACCACAAAGCCCCTGCTTGAGGTCCCCTAGGTCCACAGCATATCCCCCTCTCTCACTCCAATGTCCCTAAGATTGTTGTCCATGTCCACCTCTCCACTGCTGCTCTGCATAGTCATTTATCAGCACCATCTTTCTAGATTCCATAAATATGTAGTCTACACGTTCTTTTCCAAGTATCAGGTCTTTCGCCTCTAGAACAGACAGATATGGAATATCTGAGGGAAGACAAGCCAAACCACCACCACTCATCGATTAAGACCGGACTACGTACTGTGTGTAGGCAGCACATGCATTCTGTATTTCCTTGGCCCACTGCCTCCTGAGTGCATCTGTGCTACAGCACAGAAGATGAGAAGTAGAAATCATCAGCTATGACTCCTCTCTGTGTCTCATTAGACCCCCTGAAGACCTTTCATTAACTATAACGAGGGAAAAGAACCGGATCGCGTAACCTGTAGGGATGACAGTGTGCACCCTGGTCTAATGATAAATATGGGTGCTGGGAGTTCACCACTGGGACCCTAGCAATTCAGGGAATGGATTAAACGAGGGGCAGAAGAGTTCCCCAAAACCGGTGGAAGAAGGGGAGACAGTGGTTTGCCACCAAAGTGAAGATATCGCACAAGCGGGAAGCTGCATGAATGGAGAACGATCTTCCTAGAGCTGAACTGAGGCAAGAGGTTGCACCCACTCCTCACGAGTAAACATCAGACCTGAGCTCCAGTCCTGGTCCTGCCACCTAGGAGGAGTACAGAGCTAATCCCACCTTCTTCAAGCTCGCTTTCATCATCCCTGAGCAAGAATTACCAAGTACCAAACACGCTGGCATCATAGCACACTGGTACATTTTTTCTATCTCAAACGAGAAAATACACGAACAAGTCCTTTGCGACCTCTAAAACTATATTAATGTAAGAGGTGTTTTTAAAAGCTATTTCAAATGCAATATAATTAGTCTACACACTTTTTTTCAGGTTTAATTTTTATTTTTGACAGGGTTTTGTTTTTTACTGCCCCACATGGACCTGAATCCACCTTAGGTATACATGTCCTTCCCCACTTCCGAACCTTCCCCCCCATATCCCTCCCCATCCTGCCCCTCTAGGTCACCACAAAGCCCCTGCTTGAGGTCCCCTAGGTCCACAGCATATCCCCCTCTCTCACTCCAATGTCCCTAAGATTGTTGTCCATGTCCACCTCTCCACTGCTGCTCTGCATAGTCATTTATCAGCACCATCTTTCTAGATTCCATAAATATGTAGTCTACACGTTCTTTTCCAAGTATCAGGTCTTTCGCCTCTAGAACAGACAGATATGGAATATCTGAGGGAAGACAAGCCAAACCACCACCACTCATCGATTAAGACCGGACTACGTACTGTGTGTAGGCAGCACATGCATTCTGTATTTCCTTGGCCCACTGCCTCCTGAGTGCATCTGTGCTACAGCACAGAAGATGAGAAGTAGAAATCATCAGCTATGACTCCTCTCTGTGTCTCATTAGAGGCCTAGTTTCCCCTCAATGCACATGAAGACCTTTCATTAGCAGTAATGGCGGCTGTAGGCATCAATGAGAAAAACAGACCCTCACTATGTAGGCCCAAATGAGGTTACTGAGACAAGCGCCTGACTGGAGAATTATGACATTCAGAGGTACGTGATTCCATCAGGGGGGAAAAAAAATTAAAATCTTTTAAGAATGGCATGCATGTTAAAAGCCTCAAAACCAGAGCAGGGCAAAAATCAAAACTACAAAATCACAGGTCGATTGACTCTAGGAATGGGTTAAGTAAGTGAAAGCCCAATGACAAGATAAACAGAGGTGGGGACAGATTGCCCAGGGGATCTGACAAAATAAGAATGGTTTCCAATACACACAAAGTAAAATGTTGACAAGAAGAGACTCCAGTCCAAGAAAAAAAGGCAAGGACCATTTACCGTCAGAAGCAGTCAACACGGCTCAAAGTTAAACAAATCCTTTGCCTCCAGGTCCACAAAGGAAGATGGGAGATGCCAGAAATGGCTGTGCCCTGGAGAAGGGTCAATGAAAAAATATTACTGAAGGAAATAGAAGTGACAACTGGATTTATGTCTCAAGGTTGACACAAATGCTAGAAGTAGAAAGAATATTTTCCTACTGCCATCAATTGTAAATAAGGACGCTTGGAAATCAGCCACCCTGCATCGTTCAGGGTCTGATGAAGTGGCCCTTTACTTTTGTCCAAATGTAAAACAAAAATTTTGGATGAGAAAAATCATTTTACATTTCTTCACAGTACAGCATCGGTGTATTATGATTTCCTTATACAGGGAATCAGAAGGGTAGGGAGAATACAGATGGAAAGAAACTAAACATTTATCTGTTCATAGTTTAGTCCAGCAAGTTCTAGAGCAAGCATGGATTCAGAGTCTTCGCCTCTAGAACAGACAGATAGGGAAATTTAAAACAAGCCAAACCACCACCACTCATCGATTAAGACCGGACTACGTACTGTGTGTAGGCAGCACATGCATTCTGTATTTCCTTGGCCCACTGCCTCCTGAGTGCATCTGTGCTACAGCACAGAAGATGAGAAGTAGAAATCATCAGCTATGACTCCTCTCTGTGTCTCATTAGAGGCCTAGTTTCCCCTCAATGCACATGAAGACCTTTCATTAGCAGTAATCGCGGCTGTAGGCATCAATGAGAAAACAGACCCTCACTATGTAGGCCCAAATGAGGTTACTGAGACAAGCGCCTGACTGGAGAATTATGACATTCAGAGGTACGTGATTCCATCAGGGGGGAAAAAAAATTAAAATCTTTTAAGAATGGCATGCATGTTAAAAGCCTCAAAACCAGAGCAGGGCAAAAATCAAAACTACAAAATCACAGGTCGATTGACTCTAGGAATGGGTTAAGTAAGTGAAAGCCCAATGACAAGATAAACAGAGGTGGGGACAGATTGCCCAGGGGATCTGACAAAATAAGAATGGTTTCCAATACACACAAAGTAAAATGTTGACAAGAAGAGACTCCAGTCCAAGAAAAAAAGGCAAGGACCATTTACCGTCAGAAGCAGTCAACACGGCTCAAAGTTAAACAAATCCTTTGCCTCCAGGTCCACAAAGGAAGATGGGAGATGCCAGAAATGGCTGTGCCCTGGAGAAGGGTCAATGAAAAAATATTACTGAAGGAAATAGAAGTGACAACTGGATTTATGTCTCAAGGTTGACACAAATGCTAGAAGTAGAAAGAATATTTTCCTACTGCCATCAATTGTAAATAAGGACGCTTGGAAATCAGCCACCCTGCATCGTTCAGGGTCTGATGAAGTGGCCCTTTACTTTTGTCCAAATGTAAAAACAAAAAATTTTTGGATGAGAAAAATCATTTTTACATTTCTTCACAGTACAGCATCGGTGTATTATGATTTCCTTATACAGGGGAATCAGAAGGGTAGGGGAGAATACAGATGGAAAGAAACTAAACATTTATCTGTTCATAGTTTAGTCCAGCAAGTTCTAGAGCAAGCATGGATTCAGCATGCTGTCTACTATCCCCTCAACTCAGAAAGTTTCCATGCCATACTTAAGTGAAGTTCCATGCCATAGTTAACTAAGTTACTGAGGGTCTGAGGCTGTGTCCAGTTTTTGGTAGTCTGATCACTGATACAATGAAAAGATGGAAAATGGGCTACCTACCCCAAAGGTATATAAAAAAAGAAAATGCAACTGCTCACCAAATCAAATTGTGATTCTATTAAACTGATCACATGAGAGTTCAAGTGAAAGCCTAACAGCCTCTGAGAACAAGGAGGATGGAGGCAGTTAAGTATCTGGGAGACCAAATCCCTACAGAATGGCCTGGACTCTCCAGGTTGGTAGTGAAGACTCTTCAAAACCATTCCATGTCCAGGGACTGTATTCCTAAAATCACTACTGAAGCTTTAGTAAGGCCACTGTGGGTTATGCTGCAGAGCCAAGCAGGCATAAGGTACATTATAAAGCTTTCCAGGTGGTGTTAAATAACCCACTACATGAGACATTTGAGATATGAATTTGATCCCTGGGTTGGGAAGATCCCCTGGATGAAGCATGGCAACCCACTCCAGTATTATTGCCTGGAGAAACCCAGGTATAGAGGAGCCTGGTGGGTCACAGTCCAGACAGTTGCAAAGAGGACACGACCGTAGCAACTTAGCACATATGCACTCCGGGAGCGTGCGTCTATGTGAAAAGAAAACTCAAGGCAACAGGTATTAGGCCACAGCTGTCAGCGCCAGCAATCAGTAATTCCCCAGCAGCTCTGGCTCCCCATTCCTCCTTTCTTATCTCAAGTAACTTGGAGTCAGATTAAGCCCCGTCCTACTCCATCCAAAGAGTCACACTCCAGTTTGGGAGTCACTGCCCAGGAAGCAGAGACTGCCCAGGGTCTGATGAAGTGGCCCTTTACTTTTGTCCAAATGTAAAACAAAAATTTTTGGATGAGAAAAATCATTTTACATTTCTTCACAGTACAGCATCGGTGTATTATGATTTCCTTATACAGGGGAATCAGAAGGGTAGGGGAGAATACAGATGGAAAGAAACTAAACATTTATCTGTTCATAGTTTAGTCCAGCAAGTTCTAGAGCAAGCATGGATTCAGCATGCTGTCTACTATCCCCTCAACTCAGAAAGTTTCCATGCCATACTTAAGTGAAGTTCCATGCCATAGTTAACTAAGTTACTGAGGGTCTGAGGCTGTGTCCAGTTTTTGGTAGTCTGATCACTGATACAATGAAAAGATGGAAAATGGGCTACCTACCCCAAAGGTATATAAAAAAAGAAAATGCAACTGCTCACCAAATCAAATTGTGATTCTATTAAACTGATCACATGAGAGTTCAAGTGAAAGCCTAACAGCCTCTGAGAACAAGGAGGATGGAGGCAGTTAAGTATCTGGGAGACCAAATCCCTACAGAATGGCCTGGACTCTCCAGGTTGGTAGTGAAGACTCTTCAAAACCATTCCATGTCCAGGGACTGTATTCCTAAAATCACTACTGAAGCTTTAGTAAGGCCACTGTGGGTTATGCTGCAGAGCCAAGCAGGCATAAGGTACATTATAAAGCTTTCCAGGTGGTGTTAAATAACCCACTACATGAGACATTTGAGATATGAATTTGATCCCTGGGTTGGGAAGATCCCCTGGATGAAGCATGGCAACCCACTCCAGTATTATTGCCTGGAGAAACCCAGGTATAGAGGAGCCTGGTGGGTCACAGTCCAGACAGTTGCAAAGAGGACACGACCGTAGCAACTTAGCACATATGCACTCCGGGAGCGTGCGTCTATGTGAAAAGAAAACTCAAGGCAACAGGTATTAGGCCACAGCTGTCAGCGCCAGCAATCAGTAATTCCCCAGCAGCTCTGGCTCCCCATTCCTCCTTTCTTATCTCAAGTAACTTGGAGTCAGATTAAGCCCCGTCCTACTCCATCCAAAGAGTCACACTCCAGTTTGGGAGTCACTGCCCAGGAAGCAGAGACTGCCCATTCTTAGGGTACGGGATGCAGAAACCATTCACTGTTTTTCTCATCTTTGTCAATATTAACAGACTCAGATCTCAGCCTCCCTCATTACTTACCTACTAACCACCCCTTCCACACATCCCAAATAAAGAAGGCATCTTCTGTTGGTAATGACTCGGTCATGTTCTCTCTAGATGGACACTTAAAAGTCACGTGCTAAAATAAACCCTTATAGGCATTTGGCTTGCCCCAATTTGAGTATTATCAGTCCCATCTCTGTGACAGAATTATGGTAAAAGAAAAAAAAAAGGACTAAAGTGAAGACAAAAACTGAAATTGATGAATGTATATATTTGGTTTGAGAAATGTTTGCTGTAAGATAGAATTTACAGCTTAAGTAAAAACTTCTTTCATGACATTCTGATATCTACAACAGAGTTTAATGCCAACATAGTCTGAAATGGTCTGAAAGGAAAGCTGACATAGGTTTTCCAAAGAAAGTTATAAAAACATACTGTGGACAGTATAGTTAACATTTTAGAAGATACTAAAATTTAAACATTTAGAGATTATAAACGAGAAATTCCATTGAGTTCCATTAATGAGGTTAACATTAGATAACCACATTTCCATTTCCAAGCTTCAAAAAAGCAAGAAAAAAGTTTGTTTAGTGTATCCCACATATTAAAAGGATAAGGTATTTCAGGAAAGTTCAAAGATTCATCCTCTTGCTGCAGAGCCAAGCAGGCATAAGGTACATTATAAAGCTTTCCAGGTGGTGTTAAATAACCCACTACATGAGACATTTGAGATATGAATTTGATCCCTGGGTTGGGAAGATCCCCTGGATGAAGCATGGCAACCCACTCCAGTATTATTGCCTGGAGAAACCCAGGTATAGAGGAGCCTGGTGGGTCACAGTCCAGACAGTTGCAAAGAGGACACGACCGTAGCAACTTAGCACATATGCACTCCGGGAGCGTGCGTCTATGTGAAAAGAAAACTCAAGGCAACAGGTATTAGGCCACAGCTGTCAGCGCCAGCAATCAGTAATTCCCCAGCAGCTCTGGCTCCCCATTCCTCCTTTCTTATCTCAAGTAACTTGGAGTCAGATTAAGCCCCGTCCTACTCCATCCAAAGAGTCACACTCCAGTTTGGGAGTCACTGCCCAGGAAGCAGAGACTGCCCATTCTTAGGGTACGGGATGCAGAAACCATTCACTGTTTTTCTCATCTTTGTCAATATTAACAGACTCAGATCTCAGCCTCCCTCATTACTTACCTACTAACCACCCCTTCCACACATCCCAAATAAAGAAGGCATCTTCTGTTGGTAATGACTCGGTCATGTTCTCTCTAGATGGACACTTAAAAGTCACGTGCTAAAATAAACCCTTATAGGCATTTGGCTTGCCCCAATTTGAGTATTATCAGTCCCATCTCTGTGACAGAATTATGGTAAAAGAAAAAAAAAAGATGCCTAATGAGAAGACAAAAACTGAAATTGATGAATGTATATATTTGGTTTGAGAAATGTTTGCTGTAAGATAGAATTTACAGCTTAAGTAAAAACTTCTTTCATGACATTCTGATATCTACAACAGAGTTTAATGCCAACATAGTCTGAAATGGTCTGAAAGGAAAGCTGACATAGGTTTTCCAAAGAAAGTTATAAAAACATACTGTGGACAGTATAGTTAACATTTTAGAAGATACTAAAATTTAAACATTTAGAGATTATAAACGAGAAATTCCATTGAGTTCCATTAATGAGGTTAACATTAGATAACCACATTTCCATTTCCAAGCTTCAAAAAAGCAAGAAAAAAGTTTGTTTAGTGTATCCCACATATTAAAAGGATAAGGTATTTCAGGAAAGTTCAAAGATTCATCCTCTTGGGCATTTTCAATTAAGAATAATGCTGCATTTCCTAGACCCTTATAAAACATTATCTATGATTATGGGGTTGATATCAAATAGTTTTTACTTTCCTTGGTTTGTAACATTTAATTTGCCATTGGGTTAACATGCTAGCTTTTTCTGTTCCTTTTGTTCTTGGTAAGTGAATGATTTATTAGACCTAGTACTCAGTTTATGAGCTTTTCTCATTTCAACTGGAAGAAACAGCAAATATTTATAGAAGATGAGACACATGTATTTGTTCCTGAAAAATGTCAGAACGTAGCACTCAAACCAAATGCTGAACAGAAGCTATTCCCTAACACTACATACTGCGGGGATTTAATTTCCACTGACATGTTTTACTAAACAGTTTTTCCCACTGTGATTCCTAACTCAAAAATGACTGAAATCTTCTGTTAAGTATGTCCTCACATATTATTAAGTTATGGGGACATAAGTGTCATAGAGAAGTTCAGAAAGATTCCCATCTTTAAAAAATGTAAGTGAATCCTATTAGCCATCTACTCTGAGTCAGACACTATGTAAGATGTTTCAGCTGACTTTCCTTCTTTTTAGTTTGCTCTTTGATACTTCAAGGGTGCTTTGTCTTTATGTGCAACGAAATTCCTAATCTAGGCCATAAGGATTCAGGGAAATGAACTAAGAGTCTATCACCCACAAAGGCAGGCACCAACTCTGTTTATCAATGGTCCCTGCTGCCTAACACAGTCAAACTCAAATATGTGTTCACTCAAAGAGGCAATCACCATGCAGGAGTGCAAAAAAAAAGTCTCAAAACTGTATACACCCTTTGACCAGGAAGTCTGCTTCTAGGAATTTACCCTAGGAAAACTAACTAATGTAAGTACTTGAATTCCAGGGTATTCAAGGGCCAGATCTTTCTAAAAGCAAAAACCCTCTAAAAATCCAATGTCCTGAATGGAAAGCGCTGAACTCACCCTGGTCCCAGCTCACACAGAGGCTCCCCACCCACCACAGTTCTCCGCGGACTCCTTCAGGGCTCACACCAACCTGCAGGTGACATACCTGTCCCCTCTCACCTTCCTCTGGATGAGGAGAGTCAGGCACAACTTACGGTGTTGCTGCTCCGTCTCTTAAGTTGTTTCCAACTCTTTGCGACCCCATGGAAGGCAGCATGCCAGGTTTCCCTTTCTCCTCTGCCTCCTGGAGTTTGCTTAAACTCATGCCCAGAGTCAGTGATGCTGTCCAACCGTTTCATCCTCAGCCGCCCTCTTCTTTTGCCTTCAATCTTTCCCTGCATCAGGGTCTTTTTCAATGAATTGGCTCTTCCTATCAGGTGGCCAACCTGTCAAAGGACACACTAAAGGGAAAAAAGCCAGGGTGCAACCCAGCTGAATGATCCCAGGGTTCAGTGCTGCCTCCGAAACACTGTGGTTATGCCAAAAAAAAAAAAATTTCTCTTCTAACCTGTTATCCATTCCTTTTGACTGTCTTCCTAGGGGCCACATCTTCAAAGGGAAAACCAACACTCAGAGTCTTATAGGCATGCCTCCACCAGATTGGTAAATCTCACTGATTTTGGTATTATACAAAGGGCAGGATTTTTTTACTTTCTTTCAAACAAAAAATAATTAAAATTAGACCTTTCCCCCTCTCAATGTAATATTTGTTTCCCAATTCCTCTTTCTCCACTCATAAAATGTGCTAGTAGCAAAATTATTAATACATGGCATAAAAAACATGACGTCCTCAATTAAAACACACACACAGAGAATGAGTACCATTTTCATACAAAATATGGTCACCTGATAAATCGATTTTAAAAAAAAAAAACTCTTGTGCTCAATGAATGGCCTATGAGCACGAGGACTGGCCAACCATCATCTGAAGAAATGAAACGCCAGACCCATAGGAAGTACATCAAGCGATCCCAGGCCTGAGGACAAGGGGTGCCAGGGTAAGAGCAGGAAGCCTGGGCTCCAGGAGTGCTCCCTGGGGAGTGAAGTCCTAGATTCCACAGCATGGGAGCCTGAACTGGTCTCAGGTGTTGCTGCTCCATGTCCAAAACTCTCACCCCAGCTCACAGAGGCTCCCCACCCACCACAGTTCTCCGCGGACTCCTTCAGGGCTCACACCAACCTGCAGGTGACATACCTGTCCCCTCTCACCTTCCTCTGGATGAGGAGAGTCAGGCACAACTTACGGTGTTGCTGCTCCGTCTCTTAAGTTGTTTCCAACTCTTTGCGACCCCATGGAAGGCAGCATGCCAGGTTTCCCTTTCTCCTCTGCCTCCTGGAGTTTGCTTAAACTCATGCCCAGAGTCAGTGATGCTGTCCAACCGTTTCATCCTCAGCCGCCCTCTTCTTTTGCCTTCAATCTTTCCCTGCATCAGGGTCTTTTTCAATGAATTGGCTCTTCCTATCAGGTGGCCAACCTGTCAAAGGACACACTAAAGGGAAAAAAGCCAGGGTGCAACCCAGCTGAATGATCCCAGGGTTCAGTGCTGCCTCCGAAACACTGTGGTTATGCCAAAAAAAATTTCTCTTCTAACCTGTTATCCATTCCTTTTGACTGTCTTCCTAGGGGCCACATCTTCAAAGGGAAAACCAACACTCAGAGTCTTATAGGCATGCCTCCACCAGATTGGTAAATCTCACTGATTTTGGTATTATACAAAGGGCAGGATTTTTTTACTTTCTTTCAAACAAAAAATAATTAAAATTAGACCTTTCCCCCTCTCAATGTAATATTTGTTTCCCAATTCCTCTTTCTCCACTCATAAAATGTGCTAGTAGCAAAATTATTAATACATGGCATAAAAAACATGACGTCCTCAATTAAAACACACACACAGAGAATGAGTACCATTTTCATACAAAATATGGTCACCTGATAAATCGATTTTAAAAAAAAAAAACTCTTGTGCTCAATGAATGGCCTATGAGCACGAGGACTGGCCAACCATCATCTGAAGAAATGAAACGCCAGACCCATAGGAAGTACATCAAGCGATCCCAGGCCTGAGGACAAGGGGTGCCAGGGTAAGAGCAGGAAGCCTGGGCTCCAGGAGTGCTCCCTGGGGAGTGAAGTCCTAGATTCCACAGCATGGCCTCCAGGCCAGGTGCTCTGACAAGCAGTGCTGGACTGCGTGGTTAAAACGCCACAAACAACAAAGGTGACAGAGCCAGTAGGCATGAGACTGATGAAGCTTTCGGTCAGGGCTGCTTTATCTTCAGAAATCCACAGGTATAAGCCAAACAAAAATAAGAAGCTAAATATATAGTCTAAAACCAAATGAGCAAGCAGTCAAGATGGGTTTATTTTTATTTTATTAACTGTTAGAAAGACTTTTCAGTATTCAAGTGTGCTTCTTCTGAGAGCTGGTTCAATGTGATCTCAAGAGCCAATGTTAACTCCTTTCCCGGAAACTTCCTCTTCTTAGTTGTTGTATTCTTGAAGAGCTTGGGCCATGAAGAGCTTGCCTAAGTTTTGGGCAGTGAATTCCTTGATGTTCTGGCAGTAAGTATTAATCTGGCCTGTGTATTTGGGAAAGCGAGAAAGAGAGTCATAATGTTCCACAAACTGCAAAATGACCTAGAACACCAGTCGAATGAGAAAATCACTATGATACAGAATCATTAAAATTTTATTTTGTTATATTTTGCATCAGTAACAAAAAGATAGAAGCCGACTCACACAGAGAGAGCACACCAGTGACTATCAGTGGAGAGAGGAAGAGAGGAGGGTTGAGAGAGGAAGAGAGGAGGGCTTACCAAGAGGCAGGGGAAGAACAGGCAAAAATTGCTAGGTATAAAATAGCTACACAAGGCTATACATCCATGTGGATAGTCATTTTATAATAACTATATATGGATTGTAACCTTAAAAAATTGTGAATCACCAGGCTGCATGCCTGTTACTTACACAGTATTATATAGCAGTTATACTTTAATAAAAAGATATTTTCAAAGGAGTCAAGAATTTTATCTGTTCATAAGGGATACAAAAATTTTCATACAAAATATGGTCACCTGATAAATCGATTTTAAAAACTCTTGTGCTCAATGAATGGCCTATGAGCACGAGGACTGGCCAACCATCATCTGAAGAAATGAAACGCCAGACCCATAGGAAGTACATCAAGCGATCCCAGGCCTGAGGACAAGGGGTGCCAGGGTAAGAGCAGGAAGCCTGGGCTCCAGGAGTGCTCCCTGGGGAGTGAAGTCCTAGATTCCACAGCATGGCCTCCAGGCCAGGTGCTCTGACAAGCAGTGCTGGACTGCGGGGTTTAAAAACGCCACAAACAACAAAGGTGACAGAGCCAGTAGGCATGAGACTGATGAAGCTTTCGGTCAGGGCTGCTTTATCTTCAGAAATCCACAGGTATAAGCCAAACAAAAATAAGAAGCTAAATATATAGTCTAAAACCAAATGAGCAAGCAGTCAAGATGGGTTTATTTTTATTTTATTAACTGTTAGAAAGACTTTTCAGTATTCAAGTGTGCTTCTTCTGAGAGCTGGTTCAATGTGATCTCAAGAGCCAATGTTAACTCCTTTCCCGGAAACTTCCTCTTCTTAGTTGTTGTATTCTTGAAGAGCTTGGGCCATGAAGAGCTTGCCTAAGTTTTGGGCAGTGAATTCCTTGATGTTCTGGCAGTAAGTATTAATCTGGCCTGTGTATTTGGGAAAGCGAGAAAGAGAGTCATAATGTTCCACAAACTGCAAAATGACCTAGAACACCAGTCGAATGAGAAAATCACTATGATACAGAATCATTAAAATTTTATTTTGTTATATTTTGCATCAGTAACAAAAAGATAGAAGCCGACTCACACAGAGAGCACACCAGTGACTATCAGTGGAGAGAGGAAGAGAGGAGGGTTGAGAGAGGAAGAGAGGAGGGCTTACCAAGAGGCAGGGGAAGAACAGGCAAAAATTGCTAGGTATAAAATAGCTACACAAGGCTATACATCCATGTGGATAGTCATTTTATAATAACTATATATGGATTGTAACCTTAAAAAATTGTGAATCACCAGGCTGCATGCCTGTTACTTACACAGTATTATATAGCAGTTATACTTTAATAAAAAGATATTTTCAAAGGAGTCAAGAATTTTATCTGTTCATAAGGGATACTAAAGAATATAAGTTGTCTAGACAGTAAGAGTTACATTCTCCATGAATGTGGTTACGTGCATACATGGAGAATGAAGAAACCCAACAATGTCTTAAAAGACTATCAGCAGTTACAAGCACCTGTTAGCTGTCTATCAAATGTGCTGACTGTACATATCAGATCAACACCACAACTGAGCCAAGTGAGAACACAGCATGGGTGCTTCTTAGCCAGGTAGAAAGGAGACACCAAATCAAAGAACCATAAACACACGACGCCCACCTGCCCCACATGTTAAGCACTACAGGAGTTTTCAGTCTATGCTCTGGAAAGATTAATAGTCTCCTCTTGCAGCCTCAGAGCCAAGACAGACCTGGAGCGGGGAGCCCGTGGGAGAAAAGGGCTCCATCACTGCCCTAGTCTTCAAGCCAATGATCCGATCTGATGCAACAGTTGTATAATTCAGCTTAAACTGGACCTTAAGTAAGTCATGTGTTTCAGTTTCCCAAATTTAATTTACACATATACCAGAAAACTTTAAGGAATCTGGGATTTTTCACCACTTTACAAATATATCAACAAAATTGAGAAACTGTAGACCACCTTTTGAACTGGATATTAATGCTAACAAATCTCTCAGACAACTGGCTGAATCAAGTGGTGTTCCACCACATTTACAAAGAAATAAGGTATCACAACTAAATAAGAGGATGAATGTTATATATTCATCAAGCCCTAAACACAGGACACAAGGCCTCCACTACCTTAAGGCAGTGCTAAAGTTAAGTACTCCTGAGAAACTCCATCCAGAGTTAGATCCATGTTGCTACAACACAAGTCAAAGTGAGGGAGATGCTGCTTCTAATCAAAACTCCACAATTCAGTTCAAACACCTGCAGACAGACTAGGCTCAGTATCAGGCTAGAGCAGAAGGAAGGGGTTCCAGCTAACTGACCTTTTGCTTAGATAATAAACACATTTTCTTAGTTTCCATAAGATGACTCACAATAAAACTTCCCACTTTAGAAAGTGTATGTAATCCCACCTCAAAAGCAGTTATACTTTAATAAAAGATATTTTCAAAGGATTCAAGAATTTTATCTGTTCATAAGGGATACTAAAGAATATAAGTTGTCTAGACAGTAAGAGTTACATTCTCCATGAATGTGGTTACGTGCATACATGGAGAATGAAGAAACCCAACAATGTCTTAAAAGACTATCAGCAGTTACAAGCACCTGTTAGCTGTCTATCAAATGTGCTGACTGTACATATCAGATCAACACCACAACTGAGCCAAGTGAGAACACAGCATGGGTGCTTCTTAGCCAGGTAGAAAGGAGACACCAAATCAAAGAACCATAAACACACGACGCCCACCTGCCCCACATGTTAAGCACTACAGGAGTTTTCAGTCTATGCTCTGGAAAGATTAATAGTCTCCTCTTGCAGCCTCAGAGCCAAGACAGACCTGGAGCGGGGAGCCCGTGGGAGAAAAGGGCTCCATCACTGCCCTAGTCTTCAAGCCAATGATCCGATCTGATGCAACAGTTGTATAATTCAGCTTAAACTGGACCTTAAGTAAGTCATGTGTTTCAGTTTCCCAAATTTAATTTACACATATACCAGAAAACTTTAAGGAATCTGGGATTTTTCACCACTTTACAAATATATCAACAAAATTGAGAAACTGTAGACCACCTTTTGAACTGGATATTAATGCTAACAAATCTCTCAGACAACTGGCTGAATCAAGTGGTGTTCCACCACATTTACAAAGAAATAAGGTATCACAACTAAATAAGAGGATGAATGTTATATATTCATCAAGCCCTAGCACAGGACACAAGGCCTCCACTACCTTAAGGCAGTGCTAAAGTTAAGTACTCCCTGAGAAACTCCATCCAGAGTTAGATCCATGTTGCTACAACACAAGTCAAAGTGAGGGAGATGCTGCTTCTAATCAAAAACTCCACAATTCAGTTCAAACACCTGCAGACAGACTAGGCTCAGTATCAGGCTAGAGCAGAAGGAAGGGGTTCCAGCTAACTGACCTTTTGCATCATGAGATAATAAACACATTTTTCTTAGTTTCCATAAGATGACTCACAATAAAACTTCCCCACTTTAGAAAGTGTATGTAATCCCACCTCAAAAGCGTTTGTTTAGATAAACACCAAGTGAAGCACTGCAAGGATCTCAGAAATAACAAAGACAGACAAATTCTTAAATGTCAGAAATTATAGGTGCTAGAAGCAAGTTCATCACCCAACCATTTGAAATACACCAACTTTTAGATGTCATAACTGTGTATGAATCTCCTACCATCTTCGGCTTCCTAAAGAATAAGGAAAACCAGCCCTGCTTTGCACTGGCCAACCGTACCTGCAATGAGCAGAGAGTCCATCCTGGCGGGGGGCTGGTGGGGCTTGAAGAGTTTGGACAGGTCCTCCTCAGGCAGCGGGGGCTCTCCTCGGCTCTGGCGCTGCATGTTCTCCTGCTGGCGACGCTGCTGATACTACAATACAGAGGGGGCAAGGCGGGGTGGCTCCTCTGCCCGTGGGGAAGACAGACCTCCCTCACTTAGCCTCACCCCACGGCTCTACATTCCAGTCTCAGTTTTATAAACGCAACCCTTCTTCCTAACCCGTGCTCCTAAAAGGCTCAACATGGCAATAGCCAAAGGAAACATTTTTGTTAATAGAAGCTCAAGATTAGTGAGCAAAAGGGAGGAACTCGACCACTTATGACTACAGGGTAGTAACAGCACGACAGATACGATTCAGCCTACCTTGAAGAACTAAGTAATGAAACATCACACTGTGAACAGCAGCCCTGATGATGTTGCTAATATACCATCACCAATGCTGTTAATATTATGGCAGTAAATCTGTGCTTTAGTTCCACAGCTAAGAATGAGTATAGCTCAGATAGTGCTTCAAAAATGTTCAAACTTTGGATTCTTATGACTCAATGCAGAAAAAGTCAGGGTATACATGAAGATATAGATCAACTACAAGCTTACAGTTCTAGGTTACAATCAAGATGCTAATAGCTATGGACTGCTTAAAGCAGCAACGGAATAAAGGCTGTTCCACACACAGCCTTAACAGGTCAGGTTTAATGGGAAACTAGGGTAGGACTTAACAAAATTAAGTCCTTAGAATCCCAAAGAAGGGAAGTAAATTGCTTTGCAAAGATTTCTACTCATACTGGAGCGTGAGAGTAGATATTCAGCAAACCTGGAAAGGGTTGTGAGTGGTACTAAGAATAAACGTCAGTGCAAATTTATGACATCTCAGAAATAACAAAGACAGACAAATTCTTAAATGTCAGAAATTATAGGTGCTAGAAGCAAGTTCATCACCCAACCATTTGAAATACACCAACTTTTAGATGTCATAACTGTGTATGAATCTCCTACCATCTTCGGCTTCCTAAAGAATAAGGAAAACCAGCCCTGCTTTGCACTGGCCAACCGTACCTGCAATGAGCAGAGAGTCCATCCTGGCGGGGGGCTGGTGGGGCTTGAAGAGTTTGGACAGGTCCTCCTCAGGCAGCGGGGGCTCTCCTCGGCTCTGGCGCTGCATGTTCTCCTGCTGGCGACGCTGCTGATACTACAATACAGAGGGGGCAAGGCGGGGTGGCTCCTCTGCCCGTGGGGAAGACAGACCTCCCTCACTTAGCCTCACCCCACGGCTCTACATTCCAGTCTCAGTTTTATAAACGCAACCCTTCTTCCTAACCCGTGCTCCTAAAAGGCTCAACATGGCAATAGCCAAAGGAAACATTTTTGTTAATAGAAGCTCAAGATTAGTGAGCAAAAGGGAGGAACTCGACCACTTATGACTACAGGGTAGTAACAGCACGACAGATACGATTCAGCCTACCTTGAAGAACTAAGTAATGAAACATCACACTGTGAACAGCAGCCCTGATGATGTTGCTAATATACCATCACCAATGCTGTTAATATTATGGCAGTAAATCTGTGCTTTAGTTCCACAGCTAAGAATGAGTATAGCTCAGATAGTGCTTCAAAAATGTTCAAACTTTGGATTCTTATGACTCAATGCAGAAAAAGTCAGGGTATACATGAAGATATAGATCAACTACAAGCTTACAGTTCTAGGTTACAATCAAGATGCTAATAGCTATGGACTGCTTAAAGCAGCAACGGAATAAAGGCTGTTCCACACACAGCCTTAACAGGTCAGGTTTAATGGGAAACTAGGGTAGGACTTAACAAAAATTAAGTCCTTAGAATCCCAAAGAAGGGAAGTAAATTGCTTTGCAAAGATTTCTACTCATACTGGAGCGTGAGAGTAGATATTCAGCAAACCTGGAAAGGGTTGTGAGTGGTACTAAGAATAAACGTCCAGTGCAAAAATTTATGACATAGCAGAATTCCTTAAAAAATTCTCTTAAGGTTGGTTTTCAGAATTAACTGTCTTGTTGGTGGCAGATTTTCAATTTGATTCTCCAGTCAAGTCTCTGACCTATAAGAACCAGCAGGAGAATGAAATCAAGCTGGTTTTATTCTCCCCAGAGACATTCACCATTACCATCTTCTCTACCATCCTTTCAGTTAAAAAAAAGAAAACATACTTTATAGACATGTATGTGATTTAAAAATTTTTATGTATGTTGAAATAAAGTATTTTAAATTTCAGTAAGCACAGGAATACTGATAAATTAATTCTTAAGTATAACATTCTCAGGACCACATAGCTGTGTTTAGAAACCTACAGTTACCAACCCCTAGTTTAAAGTACATTGCAATCAACAGACTAGTCACTCACTCATATGCATGTATATTCTGGAATCAACTTATCTATGAACCAAATGCTAAGAATATTTTGGAGCAATACAGCCCAAGACAGCATGCCAGGAACTGTGAAAATCACATGGCATTCAGGCAACATTAACAAAAAAAAGAGAGACTGGCCCGAGCAATATGGATGTGCATATGAGAATATCCAGGTGGTCCTAGGGTTTTATCTGTATTATACTATCTGCTTCACAGCAGGTGGTCTATTATTTCCTATCAAAATCACTTGCTCTTAATCACAATTGCTCAGTTTTTAAATGAACTGAAGATTGCTAACTGTACTGGAATGAATCACTAGCAGACCAATTATAGTTAGTAAAGAAATGAGCTGTGACCCTCCAGAATCTCTCTGCCTCTGATTTTTCAATAAATGTAGACCTTATCTGCATAACCTTGGCATTACCATCGAGCTTAAAATACCAGCTCTCTTCAAGACAGGTATCTTTAAGTACAAAAATATATAAAATCTTAACAAAAATTAAGTCCTTAGAATCCCAAAGAAGGGAAGTAAATTGCTTTGCAAAGATTTCTACTCATACTGGAGCGTGAGAGTAGATATTCAGCAAACCTGGAAAGGGTTGTGAGTGGTACTAAGAATAAACGTCCAGTGCAAAAATTTATGACATAGCAGAATTCCTTAAAAAATTCTCTTAAGGTTGGTTTTCAGAATTAACTGTCTTGTTGGTGGCAGATTTTCAATTTGATTCTCCAGTCAAGTCTCTGACCTATAAGAACCAGCAGGAGAATGAAATCAAGCTGGTTTTATTCTCCCCAGAGACATTCACCATTACCATCTTCTCTACCATCCTTTCAGTTAAAAAAAAGAAAACATACTTTATAGACATGTATGTGATTTAAAAATTTTTATGTATGTTGAAATAAAGTATTTTAAATTTCAGTAAGCACAGGAATACTGATAAATTAATTCTTAAGTATAACATTCTCAGGACCACATAGCTGTGTTTAGAAACCTACAGTTACCAACCCCTAGTTTAAAGTACATTGCAATCAACAGACTAGTCACTCACTCATATGCATGTATATTCTGGAATCAACTTATCTATGAACCAAATGCTAAGAATATTTTGGAGCAATACAGCCCAAGACAGCATGCCAGGAACTGTGAAAATCACATGGCATTCAGGCAACATTAACAAAAAAAAGAGAGACTGGCCCGAGCAATATGGATGTGCATATGAGAATATCCAGGTGGTCCTAGGGTTTTATCTGTATTATACTATCTGCTTCACAGCAGGTGGTCTATTATTTCCTATCAAAATCACTTGCTCTTAATCACAATTGCTCAGTTTTTAAATGAACTGAAGATTGCTAACTGTACTGGAATGAATCACTAGCAGACCAATTATAGTTAGTAAAGAAATGAGCTGTGACCCTCCAGAATCTCTCTGCCTCTGATTTTTTCAATAAATGTAGACCTTATCTGCATAACCTTGGCATTACCATCGGAGCTTAAAATACCAGCTCTCTTCAAGACAGGTATCTTTAAGTACAACTTGCATATAATCTATTAGGAACATACTACATAAAGAATAGTCTCTTAAAATACGATATAGAGTTCCTAGCTAAGAGTCAATGATTAATTAATTTAGACCATTTTGAAGACGACTCTCAAAGCATCACACTCAGACATGAACTCCGTTAGTTGAATTTTCCCAAAATATACCAACCTGATGTTTCTGCTGCTGCTGCTTACTCGTGTTCCTCATGTATGTGTTATATTTAACTATGTCTTGGCTCATTTCATCCACTCTGTCCATCAGCAACTGCAGGGTCTTCCCCAGGTGATTGCTGAAAGTTAAGTAACGATACCGACATGTCAATGTTTCAAGTTAGAGTGCTCTGCCACTGCTCTAAGCAGTTTAGAGAAATTACACTGATCTGCCATTCACTAAACAAACAAACAAAAAAACGAAAGAAAGCACACACATACAATAAAGCAAGGGAGGAATAAAGAATGTGAGTCAGCGTGTTATAAACTTTTCATATGAAACCCACAACAAGGACACCTAGAAGGGGATCAGAGTGCACACCTGTCAGAGTAGAAAAGAGTGAAACGAGTATCTAAACAGGGTATCTAAAACGTGAACTTTCTGAACCAAGTTTAACCTAAGCTCAGTACTCCTGAACCCGTTTGCTTAGCCCTACCACTGCCCTCTCTAACTGAGCTCCAGACACTCAAATCAATAGCCGCAGAAAGTAAGAACCAGGCACACATACTGAGACTTCTGGCACATGATTTCCCTACCTAGCAGGTTCTGAAACAGTGACAATGGCATTTATTTTGCAAGGCCAAACGAAGAAAGACAGTTCCTTTCCCTTGACCCTTGCTAGAATCTGAAACACACTCATTTTTCATCTTTTCCTCTCAAGAAATTTCTACTGCAGCTTACTTACCAAATTCTTGTTACAAAGTGATGCTAACGGTTCGTACAAGGCCCACCATATTCACTGACGGCCTCCTGCAATGATCTCCTACGTGGTAAAGCCCACTACACACTGATGTACTCATAAAAGCAACTAGCTGGCAAATGAGACTCATTCATTCATTCCAAACGGGTGTTTACTAAATGTCTACTGTGTTCCAGCTTCAGTGTGAGCAAATAAGGAGACAACAGTGAATGAGATGTTCCTAGTTTTGCTGTTCAGGGGAGACATTTAGACAGCAGGGTCAGAATCTCTCTTTTAAAAGATGACAGGTTGAAAGCAAATGATTAGAAGGCTTCATCCATGCAAAATGTGTTGCAGTTTCAAGCACAAGCACTGAAGGCCTGAGATGGGCAAAACCTGGACAGAGGCAGGTTAGCGAGGTCAGACAGGCGCATGTGAGGAACCACCAGCTGTCCAGGCAACACTCTAGCAGTTATTTAGTGTGAACGAGACCATGTGACTCTAACATGAACAGTGCCCTAGTGACACGTTTTGCCTTAAATTTTAAAATGACCACCCTGGCTGCTATGCAGAGAATACACTGGAAAGTAGAAACCAGGAGATGGTTAAGAGTCTACCATGGAGTGTTGGAGAAAAAAGCAGAAAAATTAGAACACACATTTGTACTGAGAATATAAAATGGTACAGCTGCTATGGAAAAAGAGTTCAGTGGTTCCTCAAAAAGTTAAACACAGAGCTAGCATATGACCCAGCAATTCTCTTCCTAGGTATGTATGTATGTATGGATGTACGTATGGATGTATGCATGTATGTGCGTGTACATAAGAGAACTGAAAAATCATGCTCACACAAAAATTCATTTATATATATTAACAGGTGCATTATTCAAAACAGCCAGAAAGTGGGGTGGGGGTGGGGGTGGGGGGCAAACACCAGAAAAGGATGAAAGGATAATTGAGATATCTCCATACAGCGGAATACTACTCTGTCATAAAGAGTGAAGTACTGATACATGAATGAAAGCTAAAAGCACTACACTAAGTGAAAGAAGCCAGACATAAAAGACCACTTACAGTATGGTACCATTTACAAGAGGCAAGTCCAACAGAGACAGAAAGCAACAAGTGCTTACAAGTGGATGGGTGACGAGAATTCATACTGGCTGTGTAACACTGTGAATATGGTAAAAATGTATTCTTTAGAAACCATCAACATGATGGCTTTTATTTTCCATAAATTTTATCTCTACTTTTAACACTGCACATACACGCGCACATGTGCACACACACTCTCCCTGGTTGTATTACAGAGAGGGGCAGTGGTGGCATGGACTAGTACTGCGGCAGTCAGCATGGAGCAAAGTGGGCAGAGCTGAGAGAGGAATCAGGGGCCAGTTTCCAAGCCTGAGCAGCTGACTGGTTGGATACAGCACTCAGAAGAGAAAGACTAAGAAACACACAGACTGGAAATCCCAGGAATCAGTAAAAGTAAATCCAGTTAAAACATGAATTCTAGGGCTTCCTGGAGGGCCAGTGGGTAAAGAGTAAAGAGTCTGCCTTGCAGTGCAAGGGCACTGGTTCAATTCCTGGCATCGAGACCATGTGACTCTAACATGAACAGTGCCCTAGTGACACGTTTTGCCTTAAATTTTAAAATGACCACCCTGGCTGCTATGCAGAGAATACACTGGAAAGTAGAAACCAGGAGATGGTTAAGAGTCTACCATGGAGTGTTGGAGAAAAAAGCAGAAAAATTAGAACACACATTTGTACTGAGAATATAAAATGGTACAGCTGCTATGGAAAAAGAGTTCAGTGGTTCCTCAAAAAGTTAAACACAGAGCTAGCATATGACCCAGCAATTCTCTTCCTAGGTATGTATGTATGTATGGATGTACGTATGGATGTATGCATGTATGTGCGTGTACATAAGAGAACTGAAAAATCATGCTCACACAAAAATTCATTTATATATATTAACAGGTGCATTATTCAAAACAGCCAGAAAGTGGGGTGGGGGTGGGGGTGGGGGGCAAACACCAGAAAAGGATGAAAGGATAATTGAGATATCTCCATACAGCGGAATACTACTCTGTCATAAAGAGTGAAGTACTGATACATGAATGAAAGCTAAAAGCACTACACTAAGTGAAAGAAGCCAGACATAAAAGACCACTTACAGTATGGTACCATTTACAAGAGGCAAGTCCAACAGAGACAGAAAGCAACAAGTGCTTACAAGTGGATGGGTGCGAGAATTCATACTGGCTGTGTAACACTGTGAATATGGTAAAAATGTATTCTTTAGAAACCATCAACATGATGGCTTTTATTTTCCATAAATTTTATCTCTACTTTTAACACTGCACATACACGCGCACATGTGCACACACACTCTCCCTGGTTGTATTACAGAGAGGGGCAGTGGTGGCATGGACTAGTACTGCGGCAGTCAGCATGGAGCAAAGTGGGCAGAGCTGAGAGAGGAATCAGGGGCCAGTTTCCAAGCCTGAGCAGCTGACTGGTTGGATACAGCACTCAGAAGAGAAAGACTAAGAAACACACAGACTGGAAATCCCAGGAATCAGTAAAAGTAAATCCAGTTAAAACATGAATTCTAGGGCTTCCCTGGAGGGCCAGTGGGTAAAGAGTAAAGAGTCTGCCTTGCAGTGCAAGGGGCACTGGCTCAATTCCTGGCATGGGAAGATCCCATATGCCACGATGCGGTTGGACCGGTGTGTCCAATGACGAGCCAGCGCTCTGGAGCACATGCATCTAGAGCCAGTGCTCTGCAACGAGAGAGGCTGCTGTGATGGGAGTGGGAGAAAATCATAGCAAATGAAACAATAGACAAAGAATTAATCTCCAAAATCTACAAGCAACTCAGACAACTCAGCACAGGGAAAACGAACAACCCAATCAAAAAATGGGAAAAAGATCTAAAGAGATGCCTCTCCAAAGAGGACATACAGATGGCCCAAAAGCACATGAAACCATGCTCAACCTCGCTTATTATTAGAGAAATGCAAATTAAAACTACAATGAGATATCACCTCACACCCGTCAGAATGGCCATCTTCAAAAAATCTGCAGACAATAAATGCTGGAGAGGGTGCGGAGAAAAGGGAACCCTCTTGCATTGCTGGTGGGAATGTCAATTGATACAGCCTCTATGGAAGACAGTATGGAGATTTCTTAAAAAACTAATAATAGAAGCACCCTATGACCCAGCAATCCCACTATTAGGCTTATATCCTGATGAAATCAAAACTGAAAGAGGCACCTGTACCCCAATGTTCATTGCAGCTCTCTATACAATAGCCAAAACATGGAAGCAACCTAGATGTCCATCGACGAATGAAAGGATCCAGAAGTCTGGTACATATATACAATGGAATACTACTCAGCTGTTAAAAGAAACGCAGAAGACTCAGTCCTAATGAAGTGGCTGGCTCTAGAACCTATCATAAAAAGTGAAGTCAATCAAAAAGAGAAAGACAAATACAGTATATTAACACACATATATGGAATCTAGTAGGATGGTCTTGATATCACACGCAGGGATCTCATGGAAAAACAGAGCATAGACATAGGGACATTGTGGTGAAGAAATAGGGAGGGGGAAGCATGGAGGAAGTAACAAGGAAACCTATAGTGTTATGTATGGAAAAGATAGCTAGTGTCATAGTGCTAAGGGAATAGGAGTGCTTACAATGGCTTGGGGCGAAGGTCTGGAGGGGTGGGATGGGGGGATCTGGGCGGGTGGCGACCATGGATATGCATATGACTGATCTGGGAACATACATGTCTGTGAACTACAAAACTCTGTAAAACCTTTAAAATAAAGAATAAAAAAAAAAAAGCAATTTGTAAAACAGTATTTGCAGCATTATATTATCCTGTTTATTTTATTGTATATGTGTGTGTGTATTCATGCTTGTGCATATATAGATATAGAAAAGTGTCATTTGGGCACACCTGAAAAAAAAAGTAAAGATGGATGAAAATAAATACATGAAGGATGAATAAAAAGAGGCCAAAATTAGAAAATAAACAAACATGAATTCTACATGGATTCCATCTATAACATAAACAAAAAAAAGAAAAAGGAAAGCTGTGGCTCTTTCTCTTAAATAGCAGCCTAGATCTGCTCTCTCTCTCTATGTAAATAAATAATCTTTTAATTCCAGACCTGTTACTATCTACCTTACCTCAATGGAGTAGTTCGGCCCTAATGATTTAACCTAAGTAAGAATCAAGTGCTTTTTGCAAATTAAATCTTATTTCATATTTATCTTATTATAATTTTGGGAATCATTCTTAATTTTTAGATATTTCTTCTTCCTTGGAAATCAGATTAAGTATTCGCTCTGCTGTTTTAAGGAATGCAAGAAGAGTAATACAACACAGTGGTGGTAGATCCTATAATAGAACAGAAGCAGAGAAGATGGTCCAACAGGATCAGATGAAGACTCAGATTATGTGACTGCTGAACTCTGAGTTCTGGAAGGAGCTGGAGATGCGAGCTGGAGACGAGGAACATGGGGAGGGGCACTTTGTGCAGGAGGCACGTTAAAGCCACTGGCACAATAAACCTAGGACATCTGCAGAACCACAAGTAGCTCAGGACACCAGCAGCTCGGGAGACGGCAAGACAGTGCAGCAATGAAACTCATAGAAATAGGGACATTGTGGTGAAGAAATAGGGAGGGGGAAGCATGGAGGAAGTAACAAGGAAACCTATAGTGTTATGTATGGAAAAGATAGCTAGTGTCATAGTGCTAAGGGAATAGGAGTGCTTACAATGGCTTGGGGCGAAGGTCTGGAGGGTGGGATGGGGGGATCTGGGCGGGTGGCGACCATGGATATGCATATGACTGATCTGGGAACATACATGTCTGTGAACTACAAAACTCTGTAAAACCTTTAAAATAAAGAATAAAAAAAAAAAAGCAATTTGTAAAACAGTATTTGCAGCATTATATTATCCTGTTTATTTTATTGTATATGTGTGTGTGTATTCATGCTTGTGCATATATAGATATAGAAAAGTGTCATTTGGGCACACCTGAAAAAAAAAGTAAAGATGGATGAAAATAAATACATGAAGGATGAATAAAAAGAGGCCAAAATTAGAAAATAAACAAACATGAATTCTACATGGATTCCATCTATAACATAAACAAAAAAAAGAAAAAGGAAAGCTGTGGCTCTTTCTCTTAAATAGCAGCCTAGATCTGCTCTCTCTCTCTATGTAAATAAATAATCTTTTAATTCCAGACCTGTTACTATCTACCTTACCTCAATGGAGTAGTTCGGCCCTAATGATTTAACCTAAGTAAGAATCAAGTGCTTTTTGCAAATTAAATCTTATTTCATATTTATCTTATTATAATTTTGGGAATCATTCTTAATTTTTAGATATTTCTTCTTCCTTGGAAATCAGATTAAGTATTCGCTCTGCTGTTTTAAGGAATGCAAGAAGAGTAATACAACACAGTGGTGGTAGATCCTATAATAGAACAGAAGCAGAGAAGATGGTCCAACAGGATCAGATGAAGACTCAGATTATGTGACTGCTGAACTCTGAGTTCTGGAAGGAGCTGGAGATGCGAGCTGGAGACGAGGAACATGGGGAGGGGCACTTTGTGCAGGAGGCACGTTAAAGCCACTGGCACAATAAACCTAGGACATCTGCAGAACCACAAGTAGCTCAGGACACCAGCAGCTCGGGAGACGGCAAGACAGTGCAAAAGAGATCAATGAAACTCGAGAGGTAATAAACAGGCACAGAGCAAAGACTCCAGTAAGCTAGGGCTAGAGGTCTGGATTCGATTCTAAGGATAATAGAGACTCAGCCAAAACTTTTAGCAAAGGAACAATGTGATCACACACTTTACCTTTAACAAGATAACTGCAATGGAAGAGGAAAAAGTTTGAAGTAGGAAGCTAGGAGACTGAAAGTAATCAGGGAGAGAAATAATGAGGCCCTGACCTAAGGCAGCCAAAGACAAGCATTAAGGTGACAGGAAGGCAGGCCCCAAGGAGCAATGATATTTAGGGATGAGCAGGAGATGACTCACTGTGGAGAATGAGAAGTAACCCAGAAGTAACCTAGGGGTAGAATCCTAGACTCCAAAGAAAGTGTTTCAGGAAGAAGGTGTGATCAACATATTAAATGCCTAAGAGTCTACAATATCCAGCAATATTGTGACAAAGTCATCTTGTGTGGCTCTAGCAAAAACTCTAACAACACAGAATGGATGGGACACTGAGCAATTAGGATAAGTGGGAAATGATTAAATACAGACAGAGACACGTAGTAAACCCTATTAAGAAGCAGCTAAGGAAAAAAATGGAGAAAATGAAGTAAAAGGTGAAAGGAAGTGGATAAACTGGCAGGAGGTCAAAAGTAGTCTTCTTGTAACTTTGTTAAGACATGGGAAGCATAAACAAGTTTAAATGTCCTCACTTATTTAAGGATTAAGTATGCCACCTGCAATTGACTTTCAAATGGTTCAGGGAAGAAAGTACCCATTTATGTTTACAAAGAGTGGGTGCAAATGTTGTAAAGTACAACTGCTGAATACAGGCATTTAAAAAAATTTAACAGAGAAGATGGTCCAACAGGATCAGATGAAGACTCAGATTATGTGACTGCTGAACTCTGAGTTCTGGAAGGAGCTGGAGATGCGAGCTGGAGACGAGGAACATGGGGAGGGGCACTTTGTGCAGGAGGCACGTTAAAGCCACTGGCACAATAAACCTAGGACATCTGCAGAACCACAAGTAGCTCAGGACACCAGCAGCTCGGGAGACGGCAAGACAGTGCAAAAGAGATCAATGAAACTCGAGAGGTAATAAACAGGCACAGAGCAAAGACTCCAGTAAGCTAGGGCTAGAGGTCTGGATTCGATTCTAAGGATAATAGAGACTCAGCCAAAACTTTTAGCAAAGGAACAATGTGATCACACACTTTACCTTTAACAAGATAACTGCAATGGAAGAGGAAAAAGTTTGAAGTAGGAAGCTAGGAGACTGAAAGTAATCAGGGAGAGAAATAATGAGGCCCTGACCTAAGGCAGCCAAAGACAAGCATTAAGGTGACAGGAAGGCAGGCCCCAAGGAGCAATGATATTTAGGGATGAGCAGGAGATGACTCACTGTGGAGAATGAGAAGTAACCCAGAAGTAACCTAGGGGTAGAATCCTAGACTCCAAAGAAAGTGTTTCAGGAAGAAGGTGTGATCAACATATTAAATGCCTAAGAGTCTACAATATCCAGCAATATTGTGACAAAGTCATCTTGTGTGGCTCTAGCAAAAACTCTAACAACACAGAATGGATGGGACACTGAGCAATTAGGATAAGTGGGAAATGATTAAATACAGACAGAGACACATAGTAAACCCTATTAAGAAGCAGCTAAGGAAAAAAATGGAGAAAATGAAGTAAAAGGTGAAAGGAAGTGGATAAACTGGCAGGAGGTCAAAAGTAGTCTTCTTGTAACTTTGTTAAGACATGGGAAGCATAAACAAGTTTAAATGTCCTCACTTATTTAAGGATTAAGTATGCCACCTGCAATTGACTTTCAAATGGTTCAGGGAAGAAAGTACCCATTTATGTTTACAAAGAGTGGGTGCAAATGTTGTAACACGTACAACTGCTGAATACAGGCATTTAAAAAAAAAAATTCTGTTTTCTGTTTGTTTTTTTTTTTTTAATGGGGAAAGATAGTCAACAAATCTAACAGAAAAGAACCCACACAGAGACTAACTGGAGATACTGAGGAAATAGGGTGTGGAAAAAGAGTGGATGAGGCCGCCAGAAGATGATATGCTCTCATGGTCACTAGTGAAAGAAGTGAGGCCCAAAGAATGATATGAAATACAAGAAGGGCTGTAATTAACTACAGGATTACTTGTTAAATAAGTCATTTATGTCCTTACGTGCGAAAGAAGTTCAGAGAAAGGAAAGGTCAACCGCAATCCTTGACTGGGTGGTGGAGAGAGAGACGCAGGAGAAAGCCACTGAGGAGAGTCACTGCAGAGGAAGACATAGTATTTGTTCCCAGACCTCGTATCTTGGAGGCTGATGACAGTGGCCTCAGCAACAAGAGAGGCGCCAGAAGAACAGACCCTCCCTCTCCACCAAAGCACAGCTTTCCTATTAAGCACTGACGTCACGTGCTGTGGACACACGTAATTAGAGTGAAGGGGCAGGGGTATGTGGACTTCAAACACCTCCTAACATTTCTATTACTGTAATGCTCTTCAGAAACCTAACCAGTGAGACAGACCTGAAAACCTTCACGGCACAAGTCTTGAAGGGCAAGAGGAATGATACAGAACTATTTCACAGGTATTATTTGCAGGAAGTCAGGCCCATCACCAGGAGCAATTTATGGGGATCACTTCAGTATCACTGCAGCTACCATCCTGAAGCAGGGAGTTAATTGTTTAGGTTCGGGAATACAGTCTTCTCTGTTATTGCCCAGGAAACAAAGAACTAGAAACAGGTAACTTAAACACGTGTGTGCCGAGACGCACAGCGATAAGCCTGCTCTGGCTGCCAGGTCAATCTGTCCTTACTCTCCTTCATGTACGGTGCCCATACTTAGTTTATATTTTTAAAAAGGAAATGAAAAAAGAATTGTCTTTTCGTGTGAAAAACTGAAGGAGTGTGTAACACATTTTAAAAAGTTAATAAAGGCTGTTACAGAATAACCATCACCAGAACCTTCATTTAATAAAATTAAGAATTAGAATTTTTTAAATGAAAGGGAATGCAGTATGTTTTACTCACAGCACAGAGGAAATTTATCAGGTAAATCAAAGAACTGGTTCATGCATATGGTACTTGCTTTTTGTGAAAAGCAAGACCAAGCAAAACGTTTAAGGAGATAGTTCAGAATGATTTCTGATACAGTTTCTTAGAAAAAAATGATGGCAAATGATGATTAACATCGTTGTGCTACTAAAGTCAGAAATTAAAATTTGAGAGGTATGAAAGTTACATTCAGTTTTTTAAATCAGTATTATCAATTTGGGTCAGTGTAACAGTCCATTAGTATAAGCACTGCTTAAAGGTTGCCTCTTTTTTTTTTTTCTTACCCAAAGGCATACCAATTTACCCTTTTAAATAGCTTCACAGGAAAGCACAGGTCTTTCCTTCCTATTTCACATAAAATACAGAAGATAAAAACTATAATAAAATAAATATTTGTCCTGATCGTAGTTGCTATGGTGAACTGGGAACATTTTCTTGGCTATTATAAATGCTGCTTTGGACAAACAGACATCACAGACCAGCCCACTGGTAATGGGAAAGCAGAGAAGGGCTATATTTGTTTTGCATGCTCCATAAAGGAAGCTCAGAAAAAGGTGAAGACATAAATTATATAAGCAAAAGCTTTCACATAGTAAATTTAAAATTATTATATAACTATATGCTTAACACATCAAATTGTAACCTTGCATGCTGAAAAAGGTTCTTAGCTCAATGCTTTAAATACAGGTGTGTCGAGTGTGTTTGTGAAAGCAATGAAGAAAAATATGACCTTCTCAAAGAGACAAATTAAAGGACTATTATGAATCTATGTTTGCAGTCAAACAGTACACTCTTCAGTGCCAAATGAGCCTTGCAACCTGGCTGTATTAAGTTTAATGCTATGCTTACCAGTTTCCATCTCCTTCCCCTGGCAAGACTTTCCAGTGGCCTCTGAGATGAATTCGTGTAGTGGAAGGTGGTTCTTCCACCACAGTCCCACCCCTCCCGGTGCATGGCAAGAGCACTGGGACACTGGTCCTTCTGGGTTTATCCCCAACTGTCTTACACTGAGACAGTACAAAGCCCGTGCGTTCCTTCATACAAGCTTCCATCTGGGATGCCTAGAATACTGATAAATACCTGAGCTTCTGTTCCCAGCTGGCTGCTTTGAGAAAACACATCTTGTTTTTCTCAGTCACTCAGCAAATCCATACTGATAGATAGTCTACTTGCTATGAGCCTTCTCCTGCCACAAAACAATCACTAACATCAAGCTTAAAGGGGCATTTAGGAGGAGCTATATAGATCCTCAACTATGTTCATAGTTCTGCTAAAAGCAATAAATGAGGGGAAATGAAACATTAATTCCACAAAGGAAATAATCTGTTTTGGAACACCTCAGTCAGCATCTTACCAATATAATAAATGATATCTTAGCAACCAGAGAGCTAAAGCAGTCACAGTGGGGCAAATTATGTCACCACTGTCTAAGACAGCAAAAGCCAGTGTCAGATTCAGAAAATTCTAATTTTGGTTGAAAATTCAAGTGGAAAGTTTACTGCTAATAGAGCCTCCATCTGAACAAGGGCAAGTGCCATAGTTAAAACAAAGAAGCATTTTCAGTTTCTCCTAGGCATTAAGTAACCAGACACAATATCGTGGCCTCTAAGATCAGTGTACAGTAAGTAAGGCCAAGACAACTCAAAAACCCCTCCCCTGTGGGCATTTACCATCTCAAAGCAAAAGCGACACAGCAAGGCAGCAGAGGTAACCACAGTAATAGGAGCTATTACTATTCAAGGCCCATCTCACTTTATCAATAACCGTGGCGTTTTTCCTGGGATCTGAGCAGAGTTGAACAAGGTCTATGTGTTGTTACTATGTCTTAAGAACCTCAAAACGTGCTTAAGTAATTATTCTCCCCCTGTTTCATAGGTAAAGTCTAAGTGAAAGAATCTTTTGCCAAAAGATATTAGAAAGGGACTTTTCATGAAACAGGACTGCTTACCTGCTAGCAAGACTGAGCAGTTCATGCTTATCTGCTACAGCGGACTTCTTCTCGAGCTCCCACATGAGGACGTTGATCAGATGTGAATTTTTAATTACAATCGGCACTTCTTCAAACATGTGCTCAAAGGTGATATTTCCCTTTTTCAATCTGTGAAGCAGGTTAAAAATACTTTATAGTCTGGTGGTCAGAATTAAGTGTTAAACTATTTCATACATTTTTCCTAATTAAAGGCCTTCTTCAGGCTTTTTGTTTGTTTCATTAGCATGAGAAACTGGAGTTTCACAGAGTATAGCACAAGTCAAGCGATTTGAACAACTCTGAAAATGATCCGAGTTGGAGCTATAAGACCAGAAAATGAGATTTCTTAGCCAAAGAAACTATTCTTTCTTCATAATCAGGTATCATTGAACTTTCACATACTAAAATGTAAATGTCATGAAGAAATTACGCTCTGTAATCGATTTCTAAAATATTTAAATCAAATAGCTAGAAAAGGAATACTCTCGTTTTTAGAAAGTTCACTTTGCAAACCAACTGAACTCAAGAGAGTAACACAGCTCAGTTATAACTACCATACCCAGGAGCTGTTCAAGAGTTAGCTTTTCTTTTTAAATTCCCTGTACCTTAATTTCTTTAGGAGCCAAATGAGAAACTAATTAACAAAAAATGAAAGAATTCTGAATTTTTAAAAAGTTTCAATGTAAATTTTAATATTCCAATGCCATTATGCAGGGTCACAAAAACAGCTTTAACAATTAATTCTCTGCATACCTGTCACCCATAAAATTTCCAAAAAGCCACACTCCTGACTAAACCCTTAAAATGCTGTACCTTTCCACACCCCGTCCCCCCACACTGAAGCAGGTCAGAAAATAAGACAAAACAGCTCACAGCTGTTCTGGCACAGGGCTTCCAATCTGACAGCCGCTGAACACTCATCCCAGCTCCTTTTACTTAATCATGTATTTCTTCAAATCCAGTAGCTAATTAATTCCCACTCTAACTGCATTCACCCATGGTGAGAACAGCAGATGAGACATTCCATAAAGAACAGTTTAAACATGGAAAGGGAGAAATCAAGTGGTACTCAGCCATGCAGACACTTCTACCGTCCACATGGCAAAGGCATTACCACACCACCGCCGAGGATTCAAAACATGAATCAAAACATGTGGCAAACTAGTATCTTCAAAGAAAAATACCCAGTCCTTAATATATGCCTTATAGGCCCCCAAACACTTACGCTTCGGGAGAAAAATCCTTCTCTTTACAAACTTCCATCAATTTAGGAGTCAGTCTGTATGCCTTTAGTGAGAGAGACCCTTGGGCAGTTTTTATGGGATCTCGAATAAGGAAAAGAGAAAGAAATTCTGTCAGTACCAGTGCTCAAATGACACTGGTTCTAGGCATGTTCTATTAATTACTGTACAATCCTGATAAAATGAAGATCAAAATAAACATGAATGAAGACTAAATAAAAATGAGGATCAGAACACAATGTGAAGCAGATTAAAATCACTATAACCAACGGTGAGTGAAAAGGCAGAAAACTACCGTTCTATTGACACTCGGCAGAATAACTTCTTCTTGAAAGAATAAATAGAAGATACAAAATACAGTTATTTTCAAATCTATTCCTCAGCTGGAACCAGACATCTTGACGAGAATTAAATACAGTATATGTCCTATACATCTTATATATATCTTGCATAATGTAAAGGAAAAATACTAGGAAATGTAAAGGAAAATACTAATGAATCTTAAATACGAAAACTTCCTTCTGTATTCCTTCACCCCTAATTTCAATGAATGGCCCTGCAGACAAAATTTATCTGTCTTAATAATCATCACTGTTCACTTTTTTTTTTTAAGTTAAAGCAGATTCTGAAAACAAAACCGCAAAAGTCAAAGTGCAATTGCAAAGGTCTTTTTAGTTTTAGAGAAACTAATTTTGGAGAAACGTACTGCTTAAAACACTCTGAGTTAGGAAGGGAGCTTAGCGCTTGCCGCATGATAACGGCTCCGGCATGCCAATATTCGCCTAAAACCTGTGTTAACATTCATGTTGCCTGAAACTTAACACAGTAAAACTTTTAGCAATAGGTGATAAAATGAAAACCCAAAATAGATTGAAACAAGTGGAAAATTCATCAAGGTCTGATGATGCAATGTTTCCAGCCAATATAAGTACACTTTAACAAGTTGTTCTTTACTGTAATCCAATTGTTAACATACTGAAACAATTTGGGGGCAGCTCATAAGATTGATCGTATTCATTAGTATTTTTTCTGACAGATACTCAGGACGTTACATTTACTTCTCAGCTGGAAACTATATGCGAGTCTGCCAGATATGGCAAACTGTGAGTGTTTGGGGAGGGGGGAGGCTATAAAGCTGTTACATTGCCTCCAGTTCTGATACAGCACAGAACATCTGGTCTGGAGAGCTTGAGGAAACACCATTAAATTGGCCGAAAAGAAAAAAATCTTTGTGCTAAGAAACAGTCCAGGTTTTGTACACTGCTGTCAAGAGGTATAAAAAAAAAAAAAAAAAAACTTGGCATGCTGTGTTACGATTGGTCAGTCACGTACAGAGCCAGACACTCCGGCAATCGGGGTTTGTTAGACATCTGGTCTAGTTCCACCAGCCCTTTCAAATGAGGGAGGGGGAGATGAAGGAATAAAAATGAAGCGGCTACTCCAGCATACCAGAATGTACACATCAGGGCTCTGATAGCAAGAAAAATAAACAGAAAGAAGGAAACCCTGTCTAGACGTAGCTGCTGCTGAGGCTGCTGCAGAAACAGGGTTGGTATTTACTCGAGAAGGCCTGCCAGGCTGCTCGTAGAGGCAAAAAGACAGAAAGCAAAGAAAAAAAAAAAGTAGCAGCAATGATATTAAGGGAAGAAAAGAATAATAAAGGAGACTCCTACTAACCGTAAATGAGAACGACAGACTCTTCAATGGCATGCTGGTAACTGAACTGAGAATCCAGGAGGGCCCGGGTGACGAACGAGCCGTAGTATGTGGACTGGTACCAGCCCACGTGGAGGTGGTCGATGTTTACGTGGCGGAGGCTCCGCATCATTTCCATCTGATATTGGACTAGATGATGGCACGAGGGGGACAAAAGAAGAACCCTATGATTCGTAAACGTGTTAACATCTTTGGAAAAGTAAAACTTTTAGCAATAGGTGATAAAATGAAAACCCAAAATAGATTGAAACAAGTGGAAAATTCATCAAGGTCTGATGATGCAATGTTTCCAGCCAATATAAGTACACTTTAACAAGTTGTTCTTTACTGTAATCCAATTGTTAACATACTGAAACAATTTGGGGGCAGCTCATAAGATTGATCGTATTCATTAGTATTTTTTCTGACAGATACTCAGGACGTTACATTTACTTCTCAGCTGGAAACTATATGCGAGTCTGCCAGATATGGCAAACTGTGAGTGTTTGGGGAGGGGGGAGGCTATAAAGCTGTTACATTGCCTCCAGTTCTGATACAGCACAGAACATCTGGTCTGGAGAGCTTGAGGAAACACCATTAAATTGGCCGAAAAGAAAAAAATCTTTGTGCTAAGAAACAGTCCAGGTTTTGTACACTGCTGTCAAGAGGTATAAAAAAAAAAAAAAAAAAACTTGGCATGCTGTGTTACGATTGGTCAGTCACGTACAGAGCCAGACACTCCGGCAATCGGGGTTTGTTAGACATCTGGTCTAGTTCCACCAGCCCTTTCAAATGAGGGAGGGGGAGATGAAGGAATAAAAATGAAGCGGCTACTCCAGCATACCAGAATGTACACATCAGGGCTCTGATAGCAAGAAAAATAAACAGAAAGAAGGAAACCCTGTCTAGACGTAGCTGCTGCTGAGGCTGCTGCAGAAACAGGGTTGGTATTTACTCGAGAAGGCCTGCCAGGCTGCTCGTAGAGGCAAAAAGACAGAAAGCAAAGAAAAAAAAAAAGTAGCAGCAATGATATTAAGGGAAGAAAAGAATAATAAAGGAGACTCCTACTAACCGTAAATGAGAACGACAGACTCTTCAATGGCATGCTGGTAACTGAACTGAGAATCCAGGAGGGCCCGGGTGACGAACGAGCCGTAGTATGTGGACTGGTACCAGCCCACGTGGAGGTGGTCGATGTTTACGTGGCGGAGGCTCCGCATCATTTCCATCTGATATTGGACTAGATGATGGCACGAGGGGGACAAAAGAAGAACTGTTTAATGACACCACCTACACAAAAAACAAGTCTTTTTGGAAACAAATTTCTAACACAGCTATTTCTTAGCTCAAGGGAACGGGTTTCCAGATTTTTCAATTCATTCGCTTCACACATAAAGAAAACAAATTAAGCTTTCAAATCACCAGGGCACTGTTCTTCTCAATAACCAAAGAACATTTGATAGAAACAGTATTAAAAATGTAATAATAATAATGCCTTATTCCAAACAAGTAATTACTAAAATGTGGTTTCTCTACTTTTAAGAAAAAATTTTTGTAATTACTACATTGGCTGGCTGTAAGAAGTTTTTGCATGAATTAATAAGTTGAGAGTAGCTATCAATGTCTTCAATATAGTTTTTAGAAGTTACAACCATCAAGAAAATTACAGGGAAACAATTAACTACCACATGATTTAAGTGTGAACAGGACACAAGCTGCAGCTGATTAAAAATGTAAGAATTCATTTTTGCCTTCGTCTGGTGCCCCCTGCTGCATGTACTAAATTTTAAAAAGAATTTTCTTCTTGTCTGTGTGTTCTTTTGTGTTAAGTAATCAATACTATTTTATTATTAAAATGAGTTCATATGTTAATCATCATGTATGGAATGGAATAGCTGTATGACTTTTATTATCAAATTAATGACCATGATATATATTATTAACTGAAAGCTGGATTATTAGGAAAATGCGTGCAAACTGACAATATAATAAGTAATATATTTTTAAAAGCAATATAGCCCAATAATGAGTAACAACTATGTAATACAGGAGACAATTTTACAGTTAGCATAATATTCAAACTATTTGTCACAGTAAATGCATTTAAACATATCTGTTTAACTCAAAATCTAACCACCTCATTTAAGAATTTAATTAGGTGTTAGCAAAAGTAAAGTTAAATGTCTGTCATTTCCTTGGTCACAGTGCTATGGTTTCACAAAGCAAACAAAATTCAGGATCAAAGAGCTTATAAAAGAACCTTCCACAGATGGACATGATCTTTTCAACACCTATTACTAGGTAAAGAAATTATAAATCTGCTTATTCTAAAGAAAGTTACAGTGGAGGCTCCGCATCATTTCCATCTGATATTGGACTAGATGATGGCACGAGGGGACAAAAGAAGAACTGTTTAATGACACCACCTACACAAAAACAAGTCTTTTGAAACAAATTTCTAACACAGCTATTTCTTAGCTCAAGGGAACGGGTTTCCAGATTTTTCAATTCATTCGCTTCACACATAAAGAAAACAAATTAAGCTTTCAAATCACCAGGGCACTGTTCTTCTCAATAACCAAAGAACATTTGATAGAAACAGTATTAAAAATGTAATAATAATAATGCCTTATTCCAAACAAGTAATTACTAAAATGTGGTTTCTCTACTTTTAAGAAAAAATTTTTGTAATTACTACATTGGCTGGCTGTAAGAAGTTTTTGCATGAATTAATAAGTTGAGAGTAGCTATCAATGTCTTCAATATAGTTTTTAGAAGTTACAACCATCAAGAAAATTACAGGGAAACAATTAACTACCACATGATTTAAGTGTGAACAGGACACAAGCTGCAGCTGATTAAAAATGTAAGAATTCATTTTTGCCTTCGTCTGGTGCCCCCTGCTGCATGTACTAAATTTTAAAAAGAATTTTCTTCTTGTCTGTGTGTTCTTTTGTGTTAAGTAATCAATACTATTTTATTATTAAAATGAGTTCATATGTTAATCATCATGTATGGAATGGAATAGCTGTATGACTTTTATTATCAAATTAATGACCATGATATATATTATTAACTGAAAGCTGGATTATTAGGAAAATGCGTGCAAACTGACAATATAATAAGTAATATATTTTTAAAAGCAATATAGCCCAATAATGAGTAACAACTATGTAATACAGGAGACAATTTTACAGTTAGCATAATATTCAAACTATTTGTCACAGTAAATGCATTTAAACATATCTGTTTAACTCAAAATCTAACCACCTCATTTAAGAATTTAATTAGGTGTTAGCAAAAGTAAAGTTAAATGTCTGTCATTTCCTTGGTCACAGTGCTATGGTTTCACAAAGCAAACAAAATTCAGGATCAAAGAGCTTATAAAAGAACCTTCCACAGATGGACATGATCTTTTCAACACCTATTACTAGGTAAAGAAATTATAAATCTGCTTATTCTAAAGAAAGTTACATTTCTCATGATAAAAGATGGCAACCAACTCATCAACTGCTCAAGAATTACGTGCTCTCAAGTTTTATGTATACAACACGATGCTCTCAAGAAGCAGTATAAAATTAGTATGGTGATCTTGTATCAATTACCTTTTCTCTTAATTTTCCTGCTCTCTAGCATGTAGGAGAGTCTCTCCCCTGTCAATCACATAAATCTGGAATAGAACCGCTGCTATGATCTCTTTCTGTTTTAAAATTACACAGCTCTTTTTAAAGTAAAATCACTGCTTTGGCTAGTAAAATTTAATCAAATATATGAATGAAAAATTCTAGTATCACCAGTAAAACAGGAGTCAGAACTAAAGTTAATATTTATTTTAAAGCGATAGGAAAGTGAAGATGGGGAGCAATTATAAGCAACTGACAATGCAAACACAACTGTACAGGATATGCTTTCTTAAACATTTGTCAATGTACAATTTAGTTATAAGTATAAGTCAGATTCTACCAACTTGCAGTAGTAGAAAAGGCAAAGACCTAGAATCTACTGATCTAGATTCTCATGTCAGCCCTTGGATTTCTTTCCTGGGGGATCTTTCTGTCCTCTGATCAGTTTTTCCATCTCCATAACGATCCGAGAGGTCTTCCCAGTCAAACTGTTTTGACTTCACACTGTTTAAGTAGAAAAATTACGCTGCATTAATGATATATATTATTAACTGAAAGCTGGATTATTAGGAAAATGCGTGCAAACTGACAATATAATAAGTAATATATTTTTAAAAGCAATATAGCCCAATAATGAGTAACAACTATGTAATACAGGAGACAATTTTACAGTTAGCATAATATTCAAACTATTTGTCACAGTAAATGCATTTAAACATATCTGTTTAACTCAAAATCTAACCACCTCATTTAAGAATTTAATTAGGTGTTAGCAAAAGTAAAGTTAAATGTCTGTCATTTCCTTGGTCACAGTGCTATGGTTTCACAAAGCAAACAAAATTCAGGATCAAAGAGCTTATAAAAGAACCTTCCACAGATGGACATGATCTTTTCAACACCTATTACTAGGTAAAGAAATTATAAATCTGCTTATTCTAAAGAAAGTTACATTTCTCATGATAAAAGATGGCAACCAACTCATCAACTGCTCAAGAATTACGTGCTCTCAAGTTTTATGTATACAACACGATGCTCTCAAGAAGCAGTATAAAATTAGTATGGTGATCTTGTATCAATTACCTTTTCTCTTAATTTTCCTGCTCTCTAGCATGTAGGAGAGTCTCTCCCCTGTCAATCACATAAATCTGGAATAGAACCGCTGCTATGATCTCTTTCTGTTTTAAAATTACACAGCTCTTTTTAAAGTAAAATCACTGCTTTGGCTAGTAAAATTTAATCAAATATATGAATGAAAAATTCTAGTATCACCAGTAAAACAGGAGTCAGAACTAAAGTTAATATTTATTTTAAAGCGATAGGAAAGTGAAGATGGGGAGCAATTATAAGCAACTGACAATGCAAACACAACTGTACAGGATATGCTTTCTTAAACATTTGTCAATGTACAATTTAGTTATAAGTATAAGTCAGATTCTACCAACTTGCAGTAGTAGAAAAGGCAAAGACCTAGAATCTACTGATCTAGATTCTCATGTCAGCCCTTGGATTTCTTTCCTGGGGGATCTTTCTGTCCTCTGATCAGTTTTTCCATCTCCATAACGATCCGAGAGGTCATCCCAGTCAAACTGTTTTGACTTCACACTGTTCCCTAGATACGCTAATTATAAGTAATGATTTTTCTATAAACTAATTAGCAGGGCCTCAAGCATGCATTAATAATTAAAATAAAAATGCATTTCTTTGAGAAATATTCTTTACTTTTACTAATAAGTCAAACAGCCTGAATACAAGAGATTTTATAGTAGCATTTCAGGAAGTATGAAGTAAAAAATTTTATAATTAGTAGCCAATCTCCAGACTGCTTCTTCGTAACCTACCTCAGAGCCCCCTGAATAAGGATAAGAAGGAAAATGAAGAGTCTCTCTCAGCTAGAAAAGGGACAAAGAGAAACGAGTGAAGTATATCACCTTGTGGAGTAACCACTGCAATAAAAATGTATTTTTAAGGTCATAAGAGTTTTCATATGATGAAAAAATAAAAGCAGTGACAAGGGAGCTTATAAAACTGCTCTTGAAAAGCTACAATGAACTGGAATTTCACTGTTACACGAAAATTCTTTATCTTGGTGTAGACTTAACCACCCTAACTTTTTAAATTGAAAAACACAACTTTTTTTTTTTTTAATGAATGTCTTCTTGGAGGTATCACAGAGAAAGAAAGCATTGAAAAAGCCTGCAACTGATCCTTAAAAAGGTGTGGCTAAGGGTACTAAAGCCCCAAAGTGAACCTGGGGTGCAGGGAGGCCCGGTCCTTGTTGGAGCTACACATGAGGCTCCAATAAGCAGTTTATAGAGGTGGTTGCTATTGTTTAGTCCCTCAGTCGTGTCCATTCTTGGCGACCCCATGGACTGTGACCTACCAGGCTCCTCTGTCCATGGAATTCTCTAGGCAAGAATAGTAGAGTGGGTTGCCATTCCCTTCTCCAGGGGATCATCCCCATTCAGGGACTGAACTTGTGTCCCCTGCATCAGCAGATGGATTCTTTACCACTGAGCCCCAGAGAAGCAAAGCTTAAAGAGGTTACTTCGATTTAATAAGATAAACAAAATTTTTTTAAAGAAGTCATATTTGTTCTATTATATGTATGTAAGAGACGACTCAAAAAAAAAAAAAAAAAACAGCCGCATAAATTGTTATCTTGATACAGTCTTGGGTCTCTGTTCTTGTTCTACTATTGACACAGACATGTGACCTTTGGCTCTTCTCTGTTTTCTCTCCTCCTCCAATCCAGCCAACGAAAACAAAGGACAAAAATCAGGTACTTCAAAAGCTTCCCAGGACACCTGGGGGGGCAGGGGCGAGGGTGAGAGGTACATAGCAGGCCTCACTCAACCACCTCAGAACTGCTCCCAGGCCCCAGCAATCAACTGAGCTGAGCTGTCACACCAGCAGACACCCGTTTACCCCTCTGGGGCAAGGAAGAGAGTCAGGACAGAGTGCCATGGCAGCAAACTTCACACAGGAAACAAGGGACGGTCATTCCGGGTTCTGATCTCTCAGGCAAATGCCATTGCTTCGGTGGCTCTGCTGGTCCCTCTCAGGAGTTTCGCTGGCGGTGGAGGGAGGGGAGGGATATTGCAGGTGTAGCTGAGGCACAAACACGAAACCCGGTGACCTGGGAGGGGAAGGGCTAGTGCTATCTGGAAGGGGCTGTGAGGCCAGGGACCCCAGCCTACAGGCTCTGGGGAGTGGGGGCGGCTGCTATTTTCTTCTCGTTCCCAGCTAGTCTCACTTACTCCCCTCCGCCAACACAGGCTGGAGCTTTCAAAGAGGGGTAGAAAAGATGTGGCTACACAGGGAGATGGGTTCACTCCCACCCAGGGAGTGCCTCACACCTCAGAAGGAAAAGAACCAGCAAAAAGAAACATAGGAGAAAGAAAAGAAAACCCAAAGTTCCTTTATATAATTGTCGCAGCACCCTACTGCTGAGCTACTGCAGATCAATGAAATAAGAAACAAAGCGTTTACTGGCAACTTTGCTGAGTGGTTCAGAGTTACAGACACTTTCATTTTTGTTCTAAAGTTCTCAGATTTAACAGAAGCCCAAGCGGCAATTTCAACCAATGATACTCACTTCTGAGCTAATGGCTAAATATTTCTGGAAAACTTCCCAAAGATGAATAGCAAGGAAAAACGTTTTGGGAGAGGGAACTACTTTAAAATTTATGATAATATTCAACAGAAAGGCTCAAAACTGTGCAGTGAGAAATTTAGGAAAGAATGTTTTAAACATCGTTAGTTTAAAAAGCAAACACCCTCCTGACTGAGGAGAAACAGTGCACAGCAAATGAATTTCAAAGACAAACTGGTACTTACTACTAAGCCAACTTAAATTACTAACATAAAAACTACACTTAGATGCAATTGAGGTGGTGCTGCAAAATTTAGGATTATAAAAACGAAATGCAATTTTATAAATCTCTTCAATCTCTACAATTGTCTTAATTGGTAAGCCTCTCCCAAACAAACGAGAACCTGGTTTACAACACCGAGTAGCTGTTCGAAGCTTGGCACTAGTATACTCATATTCACTTTTTCCAGATATCTTCTTTGCAAAACAGGCAATTTTCAAATTGCCTAGAGCTAAAACTGTGTTAACTGAGGCACGCTGCCCAACAGCTAACTATTGCTTTCAAAAATCCACCACACTTGTTGGGCTTTACTCATTTTCATCTCCAAACACGAAAACACTGAAAATAATACGCAGTCTTACATTTAAATGCTATATTGGGACTTACAGTGGCATACAACCAAACAAGAGTTTCAGTTCTCCTTAAGAACACTGGAAAGGATGATGAATTAGAAGATTTTCAGGCCAGCATAATAATTAATTTGTATTCTTTTTACCTCCAATTCCTCACTTTCATTTTATTTTATTTTTTTAAATTTATTTATTTATTTTGGTGGGGATGGGGAGGGAAGTGGGGTGGGCGGGTCACTTTCACTGGTCTTTCATTTGTCTAGTTTCATCCATCTTTGTTCTTTGGCCCGTGTGGGCCTCCCATCACGGTAGCATCTGTTGTCGCAGAGCACCGGCTCTGGGCACAGGCGCTCCAGAGCTCCGGCTTGGTAATTGGACACATTGGTCCAGCCGATCCGCGGCACATGGGATCTTCCCAGGCCAGGGATCGAACCGGCACCCCTTGCACTGCAAGACGGTGTCCTTACCCACTGGACCACCAGGGAAGCCCTCATTTTCATTTAAAAAACCATCCTTATTATTTTAAGTGAGCCCTTATGAAATGCAATTTGTCACCAAAAGAAAAAAAAAGGGACAGGGAATTACCACAGTTGGTCTGGCTGGGATGTGCTGCAAGAAGAAAATGGAAGCTGAGACATACTCTAAAACTATCTGTCTGACAGAGGTGGGGGAGAGGGATGGAGGAGGTGAGGTACCACGAAGAGAGTTTATAGATGTGTTATTAAAGAACAAGTAAAGGATGGAGGGTGGAGCTAAGATGGCGGTGTAGAAGGACACGCACTCATCTCTCCTGCAAAATCGCCTGAACTACGAGTTAATGAAAAACCATCGACAGGAGGAGGTTGGATCTGATCACAGAGAGGATACCCACATCGAAGAATAAAGGAGAAGCCGCATCAAGACGGTAGGATCAATCCACAATTGTCTGTCCCCCAAAAGAACTTAACACCGAGTAGCTGTTCGAAGCTTGGCACTAGTATACTCATATTCACTTTTTCCAGATATCTTCTTTGCAAAACAGGCAATTTTCAAATTGCCTAGAGCTAAAACTGTGTTAACTGAGGCACGCTGCCCAACAGCTAACTATTGCTTTCAAAAATCCACCACACTTGTTGGGCTTTACTCATTTTCATCTCCAAACACGAAAACACTGAAAATAATACGCAGTCTTACATTTAAATGCTATATTGGGACTTACAGTGGCATACAACCAAACAAGAGTTTCAGTTCTCCTTAAGAACACTGGAAAGGATGATGAATTAGAAGATTTTCAGGCCAGCATAATAATTAATTTGTATTCTTTTTACCTCCAATTCCTCACTTTCATTTTATTTTATTTTTTTAAATTTATTTATTTATTTTGGTGGGGATGGGGAGGGAAGTGGGGTGGGCGGGTCACTTTCACTGGTCTTTCATTTGTCTAGTTTCATCCATCTTTGTTCTTTGGCCCGTGTGGGCCTCCCATCACGGTAGCATCTGTTGTCGCAGAGCACCGGCTCTGGGCACAGGCGCTCCAGAGCTCCGGCTTGGTAATTGGACACATTGGTCCAGCCGATCCGCGGCACATGGGATCTTCCCAGGCCAGGGATCGAACCGGCACCCCTTGCACTGCAAGACGGTGTCCTTACCCACTGGACCACCAGGGAAGCCCTCATTTTCATTTAAAAAACCATCCTTATTATTTTAAGTGAGCCCTTATGAAATGCAATTTGTCACCAAAAGAAAAAAAAAGGGACAGGGAATTACCACAGTTGGTCTGGCTGGGATGTGCTGCAAGAAGAAAATGGAAGCTGAGACATACTCTAAAACTATCTGTCTGACAGAGGTGGGGGAGAGGGATGGAGGAGGTGAGGTACCACGAAGAGAGTTTATAGATGTGTTATTAAAGAACAAGTAAAGGATGGAGGGTGGAGCTAAGATGGCGGTGTAGAAGGACACGCACTCATCTCTCCTGCAAAATCGCCTGAACTACGAGTTAATGAAAAACCATCGACAGGAGGAGGTTGGATCTGATCACAGAGAGGATACCCCACATCGAAGAATAAAGGAGAAGCCGCATCAAGACGGTAGGAAGGGTGCAATCATGCTTTTAAAAGTCAAAACTCATACCCGCCAGAGAGGCTGGGCAGGCCAAAGACGCAAAGCCTGTTGCAGATCAAGACCCAGGAAAGGAGCAGTGACGCCCACAAGGGACTGAGCCAGACCTGCTTTGGAGGGTCCAAGTGCCCCCCTGAGCTAGAATTGCCCTTGAGCAGTCCTCGGAAGGACGGCACTCAGTTGCCTTTGGAGGAGGTTACATTAACCTGATCACAGAGCCCCTGAGGAGGCTCACTGAAAACTGTGCGCACTATGATCCGGGAGAGGGGAATAGCAATCCTGCATGAGACCTAGCCAGACTCACCTCTGAATAATCTGACGTCTCCCGCGGTGGCGGGAGTCGACGGTGGCCTGCAGCAGGGTCAGGGTCACTGCGGAAGTGCTTCCCATAGAGCATGTGGGAATAAATGCTCTGTGAGACAGACGCCATTTTCCCTACTGTAAGTTTGGCTGCTGGTCAAACTGCAGGGCTGCTGGTCAAGCTACAGAGAGGGAATTTAGCTCCACCCAGCAAGAAAAGGGATTTGGATTAAGAAGCTTCCAGGGCCAGCTTGGGCGGGCCTTTTAGCTCTGGAATAGGCGAAAATAAACAGGCAGTAAAAAAGGTCTTCAAATCCAACCACTGCCAGAGGCAAGAAAAAGACTGATAATTCCTGAATAGTCAGCAAGAGACAGAAGAACATAAACACTACTTTGACTTTTTGCCTGAAGCGGGAGTTACTGCTGGATTTTTCAAATTTCGTTTATTTCTTGTTCTTTTTATTGCTTTTGTTTGTATTGTATTGTTTTGTTTCAATTGTTTTTCCCTTCCAAACCCACTCATCTGCTACCACGAGAGAGTTTATAGATGTGTTATTAAAGAACAAGTAAAGGATGGAGGGTGGAGCTAAGATGGCGGTGTAGAAGGACACGCACTCATCTCTCCTGCAAAATCGCCTGAACTACGAGTTAATGAAAAACCATCGACAGGAGGAGGTTGGATCTGATCACAGAGAGGATACCCCACATCGAAGAATAAAGGAGAAGCCGCATCAAGACGGTAGGAAGGGTGCAATCATGCTTTTAAAAGTCAAAACTCATACCCGCCAGAGAGGCTGGGCAGGCCAAAGACGCAAAGCCTGTTGCAGATCAAGACCCAGGAAAGGAGCAGTGACGCCCACAAGGGACTGAGCCAGACCTGCTTTGGAGGGTCCAAGTGCCCCCCTGAGCTAGAATTGCCCTTGAGCAGTCCTCGGAAGGACGGCACTCAGTTGCCTTTGGAGGAGGTTACATTAACCTGATCACAGAGCCCCTGAGGAGGCTCACTGAAAACTGTGCGCACTATGATCCGGGAGAGGGGAATAGCAATCCTGCATGAGACCTAGCCAGACTCACCTCTGAATAATCTGACGTCTCCCGCGGTGGCGGGAGTCGACGGTGGCCTGCAGCAGGGTCAGGGTCACTGCGGAAGTGCTTCCCATAGAGCATGTGGGAATAAATGCTCTGTGAGACAGACGCCATTTTCCCTACTGTAAGTTTGGCTGCTGGTCAAACTGCAGGGCTGCTGGTCAAGCTACAGAGAGGGAATTTAGCTCCACCCAGCAAGAAAAGGGATTTGGATTAAGAAGCTTCCAGGGCCAGCTTGGGCGGGCCTTTTAGCTCTGGAATAGGCGAAAATAAACAGGCAGTAAAAAAGGTCTTCAAATCCAACCACTGCCAGAGGCAAGAAAAAGACTGATAATTCCTGAATAGTCAGCAAGAGACAGAAGAACATAAACACTACTTTGACTTTTTGCCTGAAGCGGGAGTTACTGCTGGATTTTTAAAATTTCGTTTTATTTCTTGTTCTTTTTTATTGCTTTTGTTTGTATTGTATTGTTTTGTTTCAATTGTTTTTTCCCCTTTCTTCCAAACCCACTCAGTGCACCCCTCGTTTTTTTTGGGGGGGGTGTGTGAGAGTGGGTGTGCTTATTTCCTCCATTGAATTCTATTCAAGCTACTAATCTTATCAGTAAGACTGAATATATTAACAAGTCTACATATTTTTTTTTTCTTTTTCCTTTTAAACCACACATTCTATTTTGGTATAAACTTCTGGTTCCCCATTGGCCTTTTAAGGTTCTGTGGGGGTTTTGTTTGTTTTTATTGTTTTTGCTTTGTTTTTCTATATTTTTCTATATACTTATCTCTGTTTTAATTTAAAACTTTTTTCATTTGTACTACTATGTCCTCTATAATTCTTTGCTTTCTCTGATGCTCCTTGCCTATAGCACTGAACTCTAATACATACAAATCTTTATCTCCCTATATTTAACTTTGCAGTATTATTCTATATTTCTCTTCTATCCTCCCTTTCCCTTTTTCCCTTTTCCCACCATATTTCTTAGTCTGTTCTGTCCTTATTCCCTTATCCCCAACGGAGACCCTGCTCTAGCATTATTCTCCAATTGGTGCTCTACTTAGTTTGGTTATTAACTCGTGGATATCATTCTTGGTCTTCTCTGTTCGCCGTGTTAATGTATTGTACTGTATTTTTGGTTGGAATGCTTGGGTTATGTTACAGTTGTATATGTTTGTGTGTATAATTCAATACGCTAGATAGTATTTGCATAATATTTTAATTGCCATTTGTCAAAGGCATACCTTCCATTTATCATTTGTATATATGTTTTAATATCATTTAATGCCATAACAAACCAGCCGTGAAATCTTCAGCAAGAAAAGGATTTGGATTAAGAAGCTTCCAGGGCCAGCTTGGGCGGGCCTTTTAGCTCTGGAATAGGCGAAAATAAACAGGCAGTAAAAAAGGTCTTCAAATCCAACCACTGCCAGAGGCAAGAAAAAGACTGATAATTCCTGAATAGTCAGCAAGAGACAGAAGAACATAAACACTACTTTGACTTTTTGCCTGAAGCGGGAGTTACTGCTGGATTTTTAAAATTTCGTTTTATTTCTTGTTCTTTTTTATTGCTTTTGTTTGTATTGTATTGTTTTGTTTCAATTGTTTTTTCCCCTTTCTTCCAAACCCACTCAGTGCACCCCTCGTTTTTTTTGGGGGGGGTGTGTGAGAGTGGGTGTGCTTATTTCCTCCATTGAATTCTATTCAAGCTACTAATCTTATCAGTAAGACTGAATATATTAACAAGTCTACATATTTTTTTTTTCTTTTTCCTTTTAAACCACACATTCTATTTTGGTATAAACTTCTGGTTCCCCATTGGCCTTTTAAGGTTCTGTGGGGGGTTTTGTTTGTTTTTATTGTTTTTGCTTTGTTTTTCTATATTTTTCTATATACTTATCTCTGTTTTAATTTAAAACTTTTTTCATTTGTACTACTATGTCCTCTATAATTCTTTGCTTTCTCTGATGCTCCTTGCCTATAGCACTGAACTCTAATACATACAAATCTTTATCTCCCTATATTTAACTTTGCAGTATTATTCTATATTTCTCTTCTATCCTCCCTTTCCCTTTTTCCCTTTTCCCACCATATTTCTTAGTCTGTTCTGTCCTTATTCCCTTATCCCCAACGGAGACCCTGCTCTAGCATTATTCTCCAATTGGTGCTCTACTTAGTTTGGTTATTAACTCGTGGATATCATTCTTGGTCTTCTCTGTTCGCCGTGTTAATGTATTGTACTGTATTTTTGGTTGGAATGCTTGGGTTATGTTACAGTTGTATATGTTTGTGTGTATAATTCAATACGCTAGATAGTATTTGCATAATATTTTAATTGCCATTTGTCAAAGGCATACCTTCCATTTATCATTTGCGTATATATGTTTTAATATCATTTAATGCCATAACAAACCAGCCGTGAAATCTTCATTTACTGGTCAGGCAACAAGCCCAGGGGCTTTAGGGAGGGAGCACTGACTCTACAACTCTACAATACTGGAGAACGCCTAACACTAGAGACCAATGAACAGTGAGAACGCCAACAAAGTTAAGCACCTGTATGCAAGTACTGACATAAACCGACCACCAGCATCACCCAGAATAAGAAGCCCCATCCAAACAACAAACACCAACAGATGTAACTCAAAGTCTGGGAAAAGGAAGCCCCAAACAGAGTCAGTTAAAAAATTAATAATAACAATGAAAAGGCAGAGAAATACCACACAAGTGAAGGAACAATCTACAAACACACAAGATCAAATCAATGAAGAGAATTTGGACAAACTTTCTGAAAGTGATTTCAGAAGAATAATAGTAAAGATGATCAAAGACACTGAAAACAGAATGTTAGAGAAATTGCTAGACACAACTAACACACTGAATAAAGAAATATAAGAACTTACAAAAAAAGTAACAGAGACAAACAACTCAATTGCTGAACTGAAAAACATGGTAGAAGGAATCAAGAGCAAGAGTATCAGAGACAGAAGACCGGATAAGTGAGCTGGAAGATAGAATGGTAGAAGGAACTGCTGAAAGACAGAATCTAGCTCAAAGAATGAGAAGAGCAGAGGATAGCCTCAGAGACCTCTGGGATAATATCAAACGCACCAATATTCGAATTATAGGGCTTCCAGAAGAAGAAGAAAAAATGAAAGGATATGAGAAAATTTTGAAGAGATTCTAGTTGGAAATTTCCCCAACATGGGAAAAGAAATCATCAAGTCCAAGAAGCGCAAAGAGTACCATACAGAATCAACCCGAGAAGAAACACACCAGGACACATATTAATGAAGCTAACACAAATTAAACACAAAGACAGAATTCTCAAAGCAGCAAGGGAAAAGCAACTAGTGACATACAAGGGAAAGCCCATATGTTTAACAGCTGATCTTTCAACAGAAACTCTGCAGGCCAGAAGGGAATGGCAAGTTTAAAGGCATACCTTCCATTTATCATTTGCGTATATATGTTTTAATATCATTTAATGCCATAACAAACCAGCCGTGAAATCTTCATTTACTGGTCAGGCAACAAGCCCAGGGGCTTTAGGGAGGGAGCACTGACTCTACAACTCTACAATACTGGAGAACGCCTAACACTAGAGACCAATGAACAGTGAGAACGCCAACAAAGTTAAGCACCTGTATGCAAGTACTGACATAAACCGACCACCAGCATCACCCAGAATAAGAAGCCCCATCCAAACAACAAACACCAACAGATGTAACTCAAAGTCTGGGAAAAGGAAGCCCCAAACAGAGTCAGTTAAAAAATTAATAATAACAATGAAAAGGCAGAGAAATACCACACAAGTGAAGGAACAATCTACAAACACACAAGATCAAATCAATGAAGAGAATTTGGACAAACTTTCTGAAAGTGATTTCAGAAGAATAATAGTAAAGATGATCAAAGACACTGAAAACAGAATGTTAGAGAAATTGCTAGACACAACTAACACACTGAATAAAGAAATATAAGAACTTACAAAAAAAGTAACAGAGACAAACAACTCAATTGCTGAACTGAAAAACATGGTAGAAGGAATCAAGAGCAAGAGTATCAGAGACAGAAGACCGGATAAGTGAGCTGGAAGATAGAATGGTAGAAGGAACTGCTGAAAGACAGAATCTAGCTCAAAGAATGAGAAGAGCAGAGGATAGCCTCAGAGACCTCTGGGATAATATCAAACGCACCAATATTCGAATTATAGGGCTTCCAGAAGAAGAAGAAAAAATGAAAGGATATGAGAAAATTTTGAAGAGATTCTAGTTGGAAATTTCCCCAACATGGGAAAAGAAATCATCAAGTCCAAGAAGCGCAAAGAGTACCATACAGAATCAACCCGAGAAGAAACACACCAGGACACATATTAATGAAGCTAACACAAATTAAACACAAAGACAGAATTCTCAAAGCAGCAAGGGAAAAGCAACTAGTGACATACAAGGGAAAGCCCATATGTTTAACAGCTGATCTTTCAACAGAAACTCTGCAGGCCAGAAGGGAATGGCAAGACACATTTAAACAGCTGAAAGAGAAAAATCAGCAACCAAGAACCCTCTATCCTGCAAGGATCTCATTCAAAATGGATAGAGAAATCAAAAGCTTTACAGATAAGCCAAAATTAAAAGAATTTAGTCACACCAAACCAGCCTTACAACAAGTGTTAAAGGGACTTATACAGACAACAACTGTAAGAGAAGGAGAAGATCCACAAAACAAAGTCATCATAACATCTAAGAAGATGACAATAGGATCATATGTATCAATAACTAATTTGAATGTGAATGGACTAAATGCCCCAACCAAAAGAAACAGAGTGGCTGAATGGATTCAAAAACACGACCATACATATGCTGCCTCCAGGAAACTCACTTCAGACCTAGAGACACTCATAGACTGAAAGTGAGAGGATGCAAAAAGATATTCCATGCAAATGGAAATCAAAAGAAAGCTGGAGTAACAATCCTCATATCAGACAAAATAGACCTCAAAATAAAGATTAGAAGAGACAAGGCAGGTCACTACATAATGATCAAGGGATCAATCCAAGAAGACGACATAACAATCATAAATATCTATATACCCAACACAGGAGCACCCCAATACATAAGACAATCAATTTCAGACATAAAAGAAGACATCGACAATAGCACAATCATAGTAGGAGACTTTAACACTCCTCTCACACCAATGGACAGATCATCCAAACAGAAAATTAAGAATGAGAAGAGCAGAGGATAGCCTCAGAGACCTCTGGGATAATATCAAACGCACCAATATTCGAATTATAGGGCTTCCAGAAGAAGAAGAAAAAATGAAAGGATATGAGAAAATTTTGAAGAGATTCTAGTTGGAAATTTCCCCAACATGGGAAAAGAAATCATCAAGTCCAAGAAGCGCAAAGAGTACCATACAGAATCAACCCGAGAAGAAACACACCAGGACACATATTAATGAAGCTAACACAAATTAAACACAAAGACAGAATTCTCAAAGCAGCAAGGGAAAAGCAACTAGTGACATACAAGGGAAAGCCCATATGTTTAACAGCTGATCTTTCAACAGAAACTCTGCAGGCCAGAAGGGAATGGCAAGACACATTTAAACAGCTGAAAGAGAAAAATCAGCAACCAAGAACCCTCTATCCTGCAAGGATCTCATTCAAAATGGATAGAGAAATCAAAAGCTTTACAGATAAGCCAAAATTAAAAGAATTTAGTCACACCAAACCAGCCTTACAACAAGTGTTAAAGGGACTTATACAGACAACAACTGTAAGAGAAGGAGAAGATCCACAAAACAAAGTCATCATAACATCTAAGAAGATGACAATAGGATCATATGTATCAATAACTAATTTGAATGTGAATGGACTAAATGCCCCAACCAAAAGAAACAGAGTGGCTGAATGGATTCAAAAACACGACCATACATATGCTGCCTCCAGGAAACTCACTTCAGACCTAGAGACACTCATAGACTGAAAGTGAGAGGATGCAAAAAGATATTCCATGCAAATGGAAATCAAAAGAAAGCTGGAGTAACAATCCTCATATCAGACAAAATAGACCTCAAAATAAAGATTAGAAGAGACAAGGCAGGTCACTACATAATGATCAAGGGATCAATCCAAGAAGACGACATAACAATCATAAATATCTATATACCCAACACAGGAGCACCCCAATACATAAGACAATCAATTTCAGACATAAAAGAAGACATCGACAATAGCACAATCATAGTAGGAGACTTTAACACTCCTCTCACACCAATGGACAGATCATCCAAACAGAAAATTAAGAAAGAAACACAAGCCTTAAATGCCACACTAGAAGAGATGGACCTCATGGATATCTTTAGGATTTTCCATCCAAAAGCAGAAGAATACACTTTCTTCTCAAGTGCTCATGGAACATTCTCCAGGATAGACCACATCTTGGGCCACAAATCAAACTTTAGTCAATTCAAGAAAACTGAAATTATATCAACCACCTTCTCGGACCACAATGCAATGAGACTAGAGATCAACTACAGGAAAAAAAAACCGCTAAAAACACAAACACCTGGAGATTAAACAACACATACCTAAAAAACCAACTGATTACCGAGCAAATCAAAGGAGAAATAAAACAATTCCTAGAAGAAAACGACAACAAACACATGACAGTGCAAAACCTATGGGATACTGCAAAAACAGTTCTAAGAGGGAAGTTTATAGCAATTCAATCCCACCTCAAGAAACTAGGAAAATCTCAAACAGACGACCTAACCCTACGCTTAAAACAATTGGAGAAAGAAGAACAAAAACACCCCAAGCCAGCAGAAGAAGGGAAATCATAAAGATCAGAGCAGAAATAAATGAAAAAGAAACAATAGTAAAGATAAAGAAAACAAAAAGCTGGTTCTTTGAAAAAGTAAATAAAATCAACAAACCCGACTCATCAAGAAAAAGAAGAACCAGATCACTCTGGAAAGGAAAGAACCTCAATAGAGTTCAAACACGACCATACATATGCCTCCAGGAAACTCACTTCAGACCTAGAGACACTCATAGACTGAAAGTGAGAGGATGCAAAAAGATATTCCATGCAAATGGAAATCAAAAGAAAGCTGGAGTAACAATCCTCATATCAGACAAAATAGACCTCAAAATAAAGATTAGAAGAGACAAGGCAGGTCACTACATAATGATCAAGGGATCAATCCAAGAAGACGACATAACAATCATAAATATCTATATACCCAACACAGGAGCACCCCAATACATAAGACAATCAATTTCAGACATAAAAGAAGACATCGACAATAGCACAATCATAGTAGGAGACTTTAACACTCCTCTCACACCAATGGACAGATCATCCAAACAGAAAATTAAGAAAGAAACACAAGCCTTAAATGCCACACTAGAAGAGATGGACCTCATGGATATCTTTAGGATTTTCCATCCAAAAGCAGAAGAATACACTTTCTTCTCAAGTGCTCATGGAACATTCTCCAGGATAGACCACATCTTGGGCCACAAATCAAACTTTAGTCAATTCAAGAAAACTGAAATTATATCAACCACCTTCTCGGACCACAATGCAATGAGACTAGAGATCAACTACAGGAAAAAAAATGCTAAAAACACAAACACCTGGAGATTAAACAACACATACCTAAAAAACCAACTGATTACCGAGCAAATCAAAGGAGAAATAAAACAATTCCTAGAAGAAAACGACAACAAACACATGACAGTGCAAAACCTATGGGATACTGCAAAAACAGTTCTAAGAGGGAAGTTTATAGCAATTCAATCCCACCTCAAGAAACTAGGAAAATCTCAAACAGACGACCTAACCCTACGCTTAAAACAATTGGAGAAAGAAGAACAAAAACACCCCAAGCCAGCAGAAGAAGGGAAATCATAAAGATCAGAGCAGAAATAAATGAAAAAGAAACGAAAGAAACAATAGTAAAGATAAATAAAACAAAAAGCTGGTTCTTTGAAAAGGTAAATAAAATCGAAACACCGCTGGCCAGACTCATCAAGAAAAAGAGAAGAACCAGATCACCAAAATCAAAAATGAAAAAGGAGAGATTACAACAGAGAATGCAGAAATCCAAAGGATTCTAAGAGACTATTAAGAAAAACTCTGAAAAAAAAAAAAAAAAGAAAAACTCTGTGGCAACAAACTGGACAACCTGGAAGAAATGGACAGTTTCTTAGAGAAGATTAATCTCCCAAGACTCAACCAGGAAGAAACAGAAACTATGAACAACCCAATCACAAGCTCAGAAATCGACTGTGTGATCAAAAATCTACCCAAAAATAAAAGCCCAGGGCCAGATAGTTTCACAAGTGAATTCTACCAAACATTTAAAGAAGAGCTAATGCCTGTCCTTCTAAAACTCTTCTGAAGAATTGCACAGGAAGGAATACTTCTAAACACATTCTATGAGGCCGCCATCACCGATACCCAAACCAGACAAAGACAACACAAAAAAAGAAAATTATAGGCCAATTTCACTGATGAATCTAGACGCCAAAATCCTCAACAAAATCCTAGCAAACAGAATTCAACAACACATCAAAAAGCTCATACATCATGATCAAGTTGGGTCCATCTCAGGCATGCAAGGATTCTTCAATATCCGCAAATCAATCAATGTGATACACCATATCAACAAATTGAGTGACAAAAATCACATGATCATCTCAATAGATGCAGAAAAAGCCTTTGGCAAAGTACAACATCCATTTATGATAAAAAGCCTTCAAAAAATGGGCATAGAAAGAAACTGTCTCAACATAGTGAAAGCCATATATGAGAAGCCCACAGCAAACATTATCCTCAATGGTGAAACTCAAAGCATTTCCTCTAAGAAAACGACAACAAACACATGACAGTGCAAAACCTATGGGATACTGCAAAAACAGTTCTAAGAGGGAAGTTTATAGCAATTCAATCCCACCTCAAGAAACTAGGAAAATCTCAAACAGACGACCTAACCCTACGCTTAAAACAATTGGAGAAAGAAGAACAAAAACACCCCAAGCCAGCAGAAGAAGGGAAATCATAAAGATCAGAGCAGAAATAAATGAAAAAGAAACGAAAGAAACAATAGTAAAGATAAATAAAACAAAAAGCTGGTTCTTTGAAAAGGTAAATAAAATCGAAACACCGCTGGCCAGACTCATCAAGAAAAAGAGAAGAACCAGATCACCAAAATCAAAAATGAAAAAGGAGAGATTACAACAGAGAATGCAGAAATCCAAAGGATTCTAAGAGACTATTAAGAAAAACTCTGAAAAAAAAAAAAAAAAGAAAAACTCTGTGGCAACAAACTGGACAACCTGGAAGAAATGGACAGTTTCTTAGAGAAGATTAATCTCCCAAGACTCAACCAGGAAGAAACAGAAACTATGAACAACCCAATCACAAGCTCAGAAATCGACTGTGTGATCAAAAATCTACCCAAAAATAAAAGCCCAGGGCCAGATAGTTTCACAAGTGAATTCTACCAAACATTTAAAGAAGAGCTAATGCCTGTCCTTCTAAAACTCTTCTGAAGAATTGCACAGGAAGGAATACTTCTAAACACATTCTATGAGGCCGCCATCACCGATACCCAAACCAGACAAAGACAACACAAAAAAAGAAAATTATAGGCCAATTTCACTGATGAATCTAGACGCCAAAATCCTCAACAAAATCCTAGCAAACAGAATTCAACAACACATCAAAAAGCTCATACATCATGATCAAGTTGGGTCCATCTCAGGCATGCAAGGATTCTTCAATATCCGCAAATCAATCAATGTGATACACCATATCAACAAATTGAGTGACAAAAATCACATGATCATCTCAATAGATGCAGAAAAAGCCTTTGGCAAAGTACAACATCCATTTATGATAAAAAGCCTTCAAAAAATGGGCATAGAAAGAAACTGTCTCAACATAGTGAAAGCCATATATGAGAAGCCCACAGCAAACATTATCCTCAATGGTGAAAAACTCAACGCATTTCCTCTAAGATCACGAACAAGACAAGGGTGTCCACTTTTACCACTCTTATTCAACGTAGTCCTGGAAGTTCTAGCAACAGCAATAAGAGAAGAGAAAGAAATATAAGGAATCCAGATTGGAAAGGAAGAAGTCAAACTGTCTATATCTGCAGATGACATGATATTATACATAGAAAATCCCAAAGACACTATTACAAAACTACTAGAGTTAATCAGCGAATTCAGCAAAGTCGCAGGATACAAAATCAATATACAGAAATCACTGGCATTCCTATACACAAACAATGAAAAATCAGAAAATGAAATCAAAGAGGCAATCCCCTTCACCATCGCAACCAAAAGAATCAAATATCTAGGAATAAACCTACCCAAAGAAACAAAAGAACTGTACACAGAAAATTACAAGACACTCATGAGAGACATTAAAGAAGAGTTAAACAGATGGAGAGATATTCCATGTTCCTGGGTCGGAAGAATCAATATTGCGAAAATGACCATACTACCATACTACCAAATGTCATCTATGTCATCTATGTCATCTATCCCTATCAAACTTTCAATGACATTCTTCACAGAACTAGACCAAAGAATAACACAGTTCGTATGGAAACACAAAAGACCTCGAATAGCCAAAGCAATCCCGAGCAAGAAGAATGGAGCTGGAGGAATCAGCCTCCCCAACTACTACAAAGTAACAGTCCTCAAGTCAGTATGGTATTGGCACAAAAACAGAAATATCGACCAATGGAACAAGATAGAGAACCCAGAGATAAACCCACGCACCTATGGGTACCTTATTTTTGACAAAGGAGGCGAAACTCTAAAATGGGACAAAGACAGCCTCTTCAACAAATGGTGCTGGGAAAACTGGACAGCTATATGCAAAAAAATGAAGTTGGAACATTCCCTGACCCCATACACAAAGATCAACTCAAAATGGATTACCAAGTCATCTCAATAGATCCCTTGGAAATACAATCCATTTATGATAAAAAGCCTTCAAAAAATGGGCATAGAAAGAAACTGTCTCAACATAGTGAAAGCCATATATGAGAAGCCCACAGCAAACATTATCCTCAATGGTGAAAAACTCAACGCATTTCCTCTAAGATCACGAACAAGACAAGGGTGTCCACTTTTACCACTCTTATTCAACGTAGTCCTGGAAGTTCTAGCAACAGCAATAAGAGAAGAGAAAGAAATCAAAGGAATCCAGATTGGAAAGGAAGAAGTCAAACTGTCTATATCTGCAGATGACATGATATTATACATAGAAAATCCCAAAGACACTATTACAAAACTACTAGAGTTAATCAGCGAATTCAGCAAAGTCGCAGGATACAAAATCAATATACAGAAATCACTGGCATTCCTATACACAAACAATGAAAAATCAGAAAATGAAATCAAAGAGGCAATCCCCTTCACCATCGCAACCAAAAGAATCAAATATCTAGGAATAAACCTACCCAAAGAAACAAAAGAACTGTACACAGAAAATTACAAGACACTCATGAGAGACATTAAAGAAGAGTTAAACAGATGGAGAGATATTCCATGTTCCTGGGTCGGAAGAATCAATATTGCGAAAATGACCATACTACCATACTACCAAATGTCATCTATGTCATCTATGTCATCTATCCCTATCAAACTTTCAATGACATTCTTCACAGAACTAGATCAAAGAATAACACAGTTCGTATGGAAACACAAAAGACCTCGAATAGCCAAAGCAATCCCGAGCAAGAAGAATGGAGCTGGAGGAATCAGCCTCCCCAACTACTACAAAGTAACAGTCCTCAAGTCAGTATGGTATTGGCACAAAAACAGAAATATCGACCAATGGAACAAGATAGAGAACCCAGAGATAAACCCACGCACCTATGGGTACCTTATTTTTGACAAAGGAGGCGAAACTCTAAAATGGGACAAAGACAGCCTCTTCAACAAATGGTGCTGGGAAAACTGGACAGCTATATGCAAAAAAATGAAGTTGGAACATTCCCTGACCCCATACACAAAGATCAACTCAAAATGGATTAAAGACTTAAATGTAAGGCCAGAAACCATCAAACTCTTAAGAGGAGAATATAGGCAAAACCCTCAAGGACATAAATCAAGGCAAGATCTTCTCTGACCCACCTACTAGAATAGCGGAACTAAAAAGACAAATGAACATGTGAGACCTAATGCAACTTAAAAGCTTTTGTACAGCAAAAGAAATCACAAAAAAGCTCAACAGACACCCCACAGAGTGGGAGAAAATCATAGCAAATGAAACAACAGACAAATAATTAATCTCCAAAATCTACAAGCAACTCAGACAATTCAGCACTGGAAAAACGGACAACCCAATCAAAAAATGGGAAGAGGACCTAAACAGACACCTCTCCAACGATGACATACAGATGGCCCAAAAGCACATGAAACCATGCTCAACTTCACTTATAATTAGAGAAATGCAAATCAAAACTACAATGAGGTATCACTTCACACCCGTCAGAATGGCCATCATCCACAAATCGACAGACAATAAATGCTGGAGGGGGTGCGGAGAAAAGGGAACACTCCTGCATTGCTGGTGGGAATGTCAATTGATACAGCCTCTATGGAAGACAGTATGGAGATTTCTTAAGAAACTAAAAATAGCAGCACCATATGACCCAGCTATCCCACTCTTAGGCTTATACCCTAATGGAATCAAAATTGAAAGAGGCACCTGTACCCCAATGTTCATTGCAGCTCTCTATACAATAGCCAGAACTTGGAAGCAACCTAGATGTCCATCGATGAATGAATGGATACAAAAGCTCTGGTACATATATACAATGGAATACTACACAGCTGTAAAGAGAAATGCAGAAGAATCAGCCCTAATGAGGTGGCTGGATCTAGAACGTATCATCAAAAGTGAAGTCAGTCAGAAAGAGAAGGACAAGTGTAATATACTAACATACATATATGGAATCTAGTAGGATGGTGATGATGGCACATGCAGTGAAGTGACAGAAAGACAGACATGGACAGTGGACCTATGGACATTGTGGGGAAGGAATAGTGGGTGAGAGGCATAAAGGAAGTAGCTTGAAGGCCTGTACTATCCTAAGTGAAGAAAATAGCTATAGTCATTGCTCTGTGAGAAAAGGAGATCATTTAGGGGTGCTGTGTGATGGTTGGGAGGGGTAGGAAGGGGGGCTATACATATGACTAATCTGGAAACATGCACATCTGTAAACAACAAAACTCTGTAAAAGTTAAAAGTAAAATAAAGGTTTAAAAAAAAAAAGAGAACAAGAACCAAGTAATAATCTAATTTAAATTTGAAAGCTAATTCAATCAATCTATTATTTTATTTGACCACTCAATATTGTGGCAAATAAATTATTTTAAAAATACAATAACAAAACCATATTTAAAAATATGCATAGATATAGCCAGGAGCAAAACGAGAGTGCTAAGCACTAGGAAAGAAACTAGCACTCAGTGAGCACTTACTGAGTCAGACTCTGCTAAGGGGTCTACACACAGTATGTGACTTTAATGAGATAAGCATTACTGGCATCTTTTTAGAAAAGCTGTTTACCACAGCTTGTAAAGGAGCAAGACTCAACTGGACTTTAGACTTTCTGACTCCAAAGCCATTTACAGAATCTCATCTCTTCTTATAAGTAAAGTGTAGATTGAAGTATTTCTGATTCAACAAAGCAAAAAAAGAGAGAGAGCAGAAACACACAACTGCTAGGTTTTCAGAAACCACAGCCTGTGCATGTTTGATCACTAAAGTAACCAATAACTTTGCACTGCCAGTAAGATTTTAAGTGATACAACAATCATCAAGGATTTTTAAATGTCAAAGTTGAGAATTATCACACATACATACATAATCAAACCCCTACAACAATGCACTCTGTGTTACTATTTGAAACTCATGCCAAGACGGCTTTGTAAACAAGCACTGGCTGAGATCAAAGATGATCTGCAGGAACACATCAAGAAAAGGAACAAAGAGAGACCAGATGTAGTGTACGTGGTCTTTGTAGCAAAGAATAAGAGATGCAAATGCTTTAAAAGCAAACAAATAAACAAAATCACACAACTCTGAAACAAGTCTACGATGACCATAAGCACGACAGGGACATGGAATACACCCAAACGTCCTATCTGTCCTAGCACCAGGGCTGACCTACAGAGGGCTGCTAAGAAGATGACCACACGCCTCCCTCCAGCGGGGTCCTGGGCCACAGTGATCTCAGACAGGCTAAGAAATGTGAAGGCTACATCCCTACTACTCTGTGCTTTCCCCTTTCATATCAGATTTCTTGCCAAGCCGCACATACGTTTCAGGCAGTGTTCAAAGCTAGCAGCAGATGTAGATTTAAGCAAACAGAATGTGCATTTGCAAAAAAGAATTAAATAAGAGTCTACTTTGGGTAGAGTACACGTTTCTTAAAACTTCCATATTCTCTTCACCCAGTCTTAATGCTTCCCCCTGTCCCCAGCAATTAACACACCTGTTTTATTAAGGCCACTCTGGGATTGGTTAAGAATTATGGCAAGAGTTCAATTTCTCACAATAAAGTGTCCAGTATTCATTCTACTCTACTTAGACATTAACCTGTGCTATTTAAAAAGAACAAAAATACTGCTTTTCTTAATCTTACCAATTCTGACAAGTAATTTCTTCAGTATGCCAAGCTGGGAATGAGTGCAAGGGGATGTGTGAGCTACTCTAAGCAAGAGCTTAGAAAATTTATAAAAAAAATAAGAAAAAAAATCTAGTTCTGCTTCACTGACTAGGCTAAAGCCTTTGACTATGTGGACCACAACAAACTGAAATATTCTTCATGACATGGGAATATCAGACCACATTGCCTCCTTCCTGAGAAATCTGTAGGCAGGACAAGAAGCAACAGTTAGAACTAGACAAGGAACAATGGACTGGTTCCAAAAAGGGAAAGGAGTACATCAAGGTTGTATATTATCACCTGCTTATTTAACTTCTATGCAGAGTACATTATGAGAAATGCCAGACTAAATGAATCACAAGTTGGAATCAAGATCGTTGGAAGAAACATCAACAACCTCAGATAAGCAGATGACATCACTTAAACGGCAGAAAAGTGAAGAGGACAAAAATAGCCTCTTTGAAGAAGGTTAACAAGAACAGTGAGAAAGCTGGTTTAAAACTCAATGTCCGGGCTTTCCTGGTGGTCCAGTGGGTAAGGACACAGTCTTGCAGTGCAAGGGGCACCGGTTCAACCCCTGGCGTGGGAAGATCCCACGTGCTGTGGAGTGGCTGGACCGATGTGTCTAACTACCGAGCTGGAGCTCTGGCGCGCATGCGCCCAGAGCCAGTGCTCTGCAGCAAAAGAGGCCACTGCAATGGGAGGCCCACATAGGCCAAAGAACAAAGATGGATGAAAATGAATAAATGAAAGACCAGTAGAAGTGGTCAAAAAAAAAAAAAACCCTCAATGTTCAAAAAAACAGTATAATGGCATTTGGTCCTATCATTTCATGACAAACAGATGGGGAAAATGTGGAAACAGTGTCAGATTTCATTTTCTTGGGCTCCAATATCAATGCAGATGGTGACCGCAGCCAAGAAATGAAAAGACGCTTGCTCCTTGAAAGAACAGCTATGACAAACCTAGACAGTGTATTACAAACAGATACCACTTTCCTGACAAAGGTTCGCGTAGTCAAAGCTATGGCTTTTCCAGCAGTCATGTATGGATGTAAGAGATGGACCATGAAGAAGGCTGAGCATGGAATAATTGATGTTTTCAAACTGTGGTACTGGAGAAGACTCTTGGCAGTTTTACAAACTTACCTCCAGTCCAGATGGTTGTTGCTTAACAAGCGTTTTCAAGGGGGAGTTCCACAGGTAATGCACTCTGTAAAAGCAGACTGACTTTACCAGTACCACCCTCCACACACACCCACTGACCCCGTGTTCTCTCTCCGTGAGACAGCCTGAGTCATCAATCTTTTTTTTTTTTTTTTCTTCTTTGTGATGACAACTCTTAGGATTTTCTTTCCTTTTTTTTTTTTTTTGTTTTATTTATTTTTAAACCTTTATTTTACTTTGAGTCATCAATCTTGACCACTTTCTCTCATACTCAGCTCATATAATCCTCTACCTTCTCAGTAGCTCTCAAATCTGTATGCTCCAAGGCAAAAAGCACTTTGAAGGTTTCAAAATTTTAACTGGGAAACTGCTCATGAGATGCCAAGAGGAAGAAACTAGATAAGCGCAACACATGAAAGTTGCTCCCTCCTCCTAAAGAGAAGAATTAGAATAAAATATGCTACACCAGTAATGGCAACACTTCTCCAGGGCGTGGAATCACAGGCAATTTTGTTCTCTTATTTATTCCTACCTTTAACTTCCTTGGGTTTTGGCAATAGAAGTGTTTAATATATGTGATTTAAAGGAACTGTTGCTGCTGCTGCTGCTGTTTAGTCACTTAGTTGTGTCTTGACTCTTAGCAACCCCCTGGACCGTACCCCGCCAGGCTCCTCTGTCCCTGGGATTTCCCAGGCAAGAAATGAAGTGGGCTGCCATTTTCTTCTCCAGGGGATTTTCCTCACCCAGGGACTGAACCCACACTTTCTGCTTGGCAGGCAGATTCTTTACCAATATACCACCTGGGAAGCCCTATTAAAGGAGTACATACACATATGTCAACAGAATTTTCCTTTGCTGGACAACTTATTACACTTAACAGGATCACCAAATAATCTGGACACCAAAGCTCCTAAACTGTGGGAGCAGAATATACGGCAGCAGATTATTCAGAACCTGAAGGAGCCAAACTGGTCTGAACATCGTCTGCGATGGACTGAACTGTGGCCACCCCAAATTCATAGGTTAAAGACCGCAAATATGATGGTATGTGGGGATAGGCCTTTGCAAACTAACTGGTTTTAGTTGAGGGCATGATAGTGGGGCCCTCACAAAGGAGTAAGAGCTCTTATCAAGAGGAGTAAACGCACTTTACCAGTACCACCCTCCACACACACCCACTGACCCCGTGTTCTCTCTCCGTGAGACAGCCTGAGTCATCAATCTTTTTTTTTTTTTTTTCTTCTTTGTGATGACAACTCTTAGGATTTTCTTTCCTTTTTTTTTTTTTTTTGTTTTATTTATTTTTAAACCTTTATTTTACTTTGAGTCATCAATCTTGACCACTTTCTCTCATACTCAGCTCATATAATCCTCTACCTTCTCAGTAGCTCTCAAATCTGTATGCTCCAAGGCAAAAAGCACTTTGAAGGTTTCAAAATTTTAACTGGGAAACTGCTCATGAGATGCCAAGAGGAAGAAACTAGATAAGCGCAACACATGAAAGTTGCTCCCTCCTCCTAAAGAGAAGAATTAGAATAAAATATGCTACACCAGTAATGGCAACACTTCTCCAGGGCGTGGAATCACAGGCAATTTTGTTCTCTTATTTATTCCTACCTTTAACTTCCTTGGGTTTTGGCAATAGAAGTGTTTAATATATGTGATTTAAAGGAACTGTTGCTGCTGCTGCTGCTGTTTAGTCACTTAGTTGTGTCTTGACTCTTAGCAACCCCCTGGACCGTACCCCGCCAGGCTCCTCTGTCCCTGGGATTTCCCAGGCAAGAAATGAAGTGGGCTGCCATTTTCTTCTCCAGGGGATTTTCCTCACCCAGGGACTGAACCCACACTTTCTGCTTGGCAGGCAGATTCTTTACCAATATACCACCTGGGAAGCCCTATTAAAGGAGTACATACACATATGTCAACAGAATTTTCCTTTGCTGGACAACTTATTACACTTAACAGGATCACCAAATAATCTGGACACCAAAGCTCCTAAACTGTGGGAGCAGAATATACGGCAGCAGATTATTCAGAACCTGAAGGAGCCAAACTGGTCTGAACATCGTCTGCGATGGACTGAACTGTGGCCACCCCAAATTCATAGGTTAAAGACCGCAAATATGATGGTATGTGGGGATAGGCCTTTGCAAACTAACTGGTTTTAGTTGAGGGCATGATAGTGGGGCCCTCACAAAGGAGTAAGAGCTCTTATCAGAAGAGACATCTTAGAGCTTGCTTCCTTTCTCTCCATCCACGGGCAGTACTGAGTAACCAGGCCGTGTGAAGACACAGAGAGAAGGTGGCTACAACCCAAGGAGACAGCCTGCGCTAGACACCAGCCCTGCTAGCACCTTAATCTTGGACTTCCAGTCTCCAAAACTGAAAAATAAATTCGTTTTTTAAACCAACCAGTCTATGGTATTTTGTCATGGCAGCCCAAGATGACGAAGACACTGTCTTTAACACACATTAGCTGTGTGAGCTGTGGCAAATTATCTCAGTCGAGCTGATTGCCGCTATAAAATGGAAATAAATCAGTATCGACCCTGTGAAGCTGTAAAGAAGATTAAATGAAAGCCTCAGCAACTGCACCTTGGGACACTGACTATCCCTAAGAAGAGATCAATAGGTTCATACCATCACCTGTTATTCAGAAATGCTATTTATAATCTAGAGTCAAAGGAAAGTTTTGGAGAACTGGGTTTGGTTAACTTGGTCCCCAAATGATGAGTAAACTCCTCATTTTCATCTGCTTTGGGGTGGTACAAGGAAATCAAGAAACTGGGGAAGAGGATTAGAGGCTGTATGAATGACTACAAGGAAGAAAGTCTATGACTCTGTAACATCAGTTTCATGAAACAGAATTCGCATGTGCAAATATGAATATGGTCAAAAGACCCTACCATAAAAATGGATTGCAAAAGGAAAAAATACTTCTTTGATACTAAAACTATAAGCTAATTATATTCAGTACAATAAAGAACAGATTCAATAAAGAAAGAGACAAGCTACAGAAATTAGATTTTGAGAAAAGGTAATCTTGGGTGTTCTATTACTACTGTGTATATAACAATATAATTGCATTGTACTATATAAGTTTCCATCTCCTGATTCCATTTGTAAGTCTTCTGAAGAAAGGAAATGAGCTCCCTCCCCACTTCCCAACAGGTAACTTTACAAACTACACTTTGAGCAGGAGTAAAAATGGGAAGGAGAGTGAGATGCAGTGCCACCTACACAATACCACCCACTGAAGTAACACAGCCAAACTCAACTCAATGCAGGAAACATCTTTCTAATGTGCTTACTGGGGTGATCCACTCCAATAGTCTCAACAGTCCAAAGACAGTTTCCTTTACCTTCAAAGGTCAGGGCAAGTGGATTAGAAAATAGGTATTTCCCTGGAGGTTCAAACTACAAAGAATCTGCCTGCGATGCAGGAGATGCAGGTTCGATGCCTAGGTCAGGAAGATACTCTGGAGGAGGGTATCTCCAGATCCTTGTCTGAGAATTCCATGGACAGAGGAGCCTGGTGGGCTACAGTCCATGGAGTCAAAAGTTTGAAGCATACTATCTTTTAAGGGTACTCTTGGGCTCCCTTGGTGGCTCAGTAGTAACGAATTTCCCTGCCAATGTAGGAGACAAGGGTTTGATCCCTGAGCCGGGAAGATTCCGCATGCTGCAGAGCAACTAAGCCCGTGAGCCACAACTGTTGAGTATGTGCTCTGGAGCCTCAGAGCTGCAACTACTGAAGCCCGTGTGCCCTAGAGCCCAAGTTCCACAACAAGAGAAGTCACCGCAAGAAGAAGCCTGGTCACCTCAACCAGAGACTAGCCCCCACTCCCTGCAACTAGAGAAGAGCCTGTAGCAGCAGGGAAAACCCAGAATAGACAAAAACAAATAAATAAATAAATAAATGACTACTCTTAACTGCAACCCAAAGAAGGGAAAGCTGGCAAGAATGGAAAGGGATATACATATGACTAATTTGGGATCGTACATATCTGTAAACAACAAAACTCTGTAAAAGTAGAAAGCAAAATAAAATCTATTTAAAAAAAAAGAATGGAAAATGGTACAGAGTTATAGTTATATGTTATAGAGTTACAGAAAAGAAAATGTTATAAAGTAAATAATTTCCTATGGATTAGTTACATCAATGAAACAGAAGTACTTATAACCATATTCTTCATCCAGTCCTTTCTGTCCCCATCTCTTTCCCTACACACTCAGCTTCATCCAAACTTATTTTTACAGGGTAAGGAATAAAGAGGCCTATGCTGAGAACGTGATCAAGCAGAGACCCTCAGCCACTATAATAAATCTGAGGCTTGATCCCGGTGGCTTGTTTTCAATGAGGCCATGTTACTTTCCTGTTTCAATCGCCTTTCCCCAAAACCATCTGAAGGTATGCTTTTGTGAAGAGAGTGTAAAGCTTTCACTAAATTAAGAGAGCGACAAGCATTGAGATGCAGCCACATGTGGTCCTGGCTCGTAGGGAACGTCCATCCCTCTGCATGCATTCAGGGAAGGTTTGGGGCAGTGAGGCAAGATGTGACCCTGTAATCAACTGGGTTCAGGGGGAGCCAAACAGCTGCACAGACAGCTCTGAGCTCACCAAAGACACACCACCAGGGAAAGTAGACGCAACAGGTCGACCTGAAGGTCCCAAGAAAAACCTAATTTTCAGCAGGACTCATGACAGATGGTCACTCTTGCCCGTCCTACCAAGACCTGAAGTCCATCATGGGAAAAGCTGAACAGAGGCTTCATCCAAACTATTCTGCAGTTTAGATCAGTAATTCCCAAGGTGTACATGAGAAAATGGGATGTTTACCCACCAGGTGACATGACCAGAGCTATTCACAGTAAGCTAAGACTGGTCTAAAGGCAAGGGAGTGGTGATCCCAACAGAGGTAACCCTTCTCTATCTAAGGATACACATTCTAGGGGAAAGCACCTCAGTGATCCTGTTATCTTCTGCAGCTATCACACAGAAATCACTAGAAGCCATTACTGAGGTTGCTCTAATCAGCTGTCACTATGTAATCTGGGGTTCCTGTAGACGCTTTTATATGGTGGGTCTCCTGGATTAGACAGGAACATGAAACAGAGAGTACAGGCGGGAAGTAAAAATCATTGAAAGGCAAGAAAAGTATTACAGAAAGATTCTGGCAGGCTGCGAAAGCAGACCAAATAATTCTCTTCCACAATTGGCAGACAGGATCCTGCCAGATGTTTGAAATAGAATTAACCTCTATGGGCTACACTGATAGAAATAAACTGCACAACGATAAATAAATAAATATCTAGGGAAGCATAAATAACTACGTAGGGAAAGGCTATCTTTGTTTTACTTTTCCTGAACTTGTTTCAGATTGGTCACCCCTCACTGAAGCCACCAAAACAAGCCGTCCCTCACTGCAGAGGCTAGACAGAGAAGATCAGCACAGAGAGCCTTTGGAAAATGTGCCAAAGGCAGATCAAACGATACCTTCTTAAGAAGCGAAGAAGTTTAATCAGAGCATTCACAATGTTTCAAAGCATTTTCAAACCAGGTAATATTACCTTAACAACAAAAGCTGTCTTTTATCCCCAAAGGATATATATCTCATCCTTCCAGAGGGATTATGATAGTCAGATAAAGGCAATACAAACAGTTTACAGATGCTTCCTTCTTATATTTCAGGGAAGAAAAATCTTGAACAGCAAATTCACACCTTCATCCCTTCATACATTCACACGGTGAGTATCCAGATCAAGCTATAAGGTGCAGTTTCACCAACAGGACAGACAGAAAAGGTCACTGCAGCCGCCATTCCAGCAGAGAAGCAGACAGGACCCACAGGGAGACATTCCTGGGTCTGCTCAAAAGCTTACTGTTCCCTAAAGAAAGTATCTGGGTAATCCCAAAGTGTTCTCTGGGCCTTTAAAATGAACAAACTATCTCTGTTAATAACAACCAGGAAATCAAGCTCGGGAATCAAAGGCCTGGCCTCTTACCTTGCAAAATACTACAGTGCAAAAGAATAGTTGCAGGCTGACAGAACAGCAGGCCTGAATGGCTTTACCATTAAACACAGTGAAGCAGAGGAAAACCTCCAAATAACCGAAGTGCCCTTAAAAAATCATCTAATTTTTAATTTACCTCAAATGAAAAAATCATAGGGATTAATGCTTATCACATGGGAATCACAGCAAACATTGGTAAAATGGCAATGATTACCCTAGTGAGAAATCTGACATTTTAAAGAATTAAGGCATGACCAGATGAAAATTCTGCATGCATAAAAGTTCATTCTGATCAGATAAAAATTCCACACGGATAAAATCTTCTTTTCTAGGTTTTGAAAGTGGAATCAGTTATCTCTATTAAACCTTTGGGTGCTAACATTCCAGAGATAAATGGGAGAGGGGTTAGATTCATTAGAAAATATGGTCTAGGAACCCGAACAGTAAGAATGGTCAGAAGGAGAAGAGTAACAAGAAGATGTGATGAGAGTTCTAGACTACAGAGCATATGGGGGTTCCTCACAAAGAAAGCAGGCCTGAAGGAGGTCCCCCATCATGCCTCTTTTATTTATATTTGTTTTCATCCATCTTTTTATTCTTTGGCCCGTGTGGGCCTCCCATTCAGTGGCCTCTCACAGCAAAGCACCAGCTCTGGGCGCATGCGCCAGAGCGCTGGCTCGCATGGACACACTGGTCCAGCCGCTCCATGGCACATGGGATCCTCCTGGGCCAGGGATTGAACCGTGCCCCCAGCACTGGAAGGTGGACTCTTTACCCTCCCGGGCCCGATTTTGACTTTTAAAAGCTGAAATTCACATTCTTATACATCACACCCCCGGTGAGTATCCAGAGTAAGGTGCAGTTTCACCAACAGGACAGACAGAAAAGGTCACTGCAGCCGCCATTCCAGCAGAGAAGCAGACAGGACCCACAGGAGACATTCCTGGGTCTGCTCAAAAGCTTACTGTTCCCTAAAGAAAGTATCTGGGTAATCCCAAAGTGTTCTCTGGGCCTTTAAAATGAACAAACTATCTCTGTTAATAACAACCAGGAAATCAAGCTCGGGAATCAAAGGCCTGGCCTCTTACCTTGCAAAATACTACAGTGCAAAAGAATAGTTGCAGGCTGACAGAACAGCAGGCCTGAATGGCTTTACCATTAAACACAGTGAAGCAGAGGAAAACCTCCAAATAACCGAAGTGCCCTTAAAAAATCATCTAATTTTTAATTTACCTCAAATGAAAAAATCATAGGGATTAATGCTTATCACATGGGAATCACAGCAAACATTGGTAAAATGGCAATGATTACCCTAGTGAGAAATCTGACATTTTAAAGAATTAAGGCATGACCAGATGAAAATTCTGCATGCATAAAAGTTCATTCTGATCAGATAAAAATTCCACACGGATAAAATCTTCTTTTCTAGGTTTTGAAAGTGGAATCAGTTATCTCTATTAAACCTTTGGGTGCTAACATTCCAGAGATAAATGGGAGAGGGGTTAGATTCATTAGAAAATATGGTCTAGGAACCCGAACAGTAAGAATGGTCAGAAGGAGAAGAGTAACAAGAAGATGTGATGAGAGTTCTAGACTACAGAGCATATGGGGGTTCCTCACAAAGAAAGCAGGCCTGAAGGAGGTCCCCCATCATGCCTCTTTTATTTATATTTGTTTTCATCCATCTTTTTATTCTTTGGCCTGTGTGGGCCTCCCATTCAGTGGCCTCTCTCACAGCAAAGCACCAGCTCTGGGCGCATGCGCTCCAGAGCGCTGGCTCGCAATTGGACACACTGGTCCAGCCGCTCCATGGCACATGGGATCCTCCTGGGCCAGGGATTGAACCGGTGCCCCCCAGCACTGGAAGGTGGACTCTTTACCCACTGGACCACCAGGGAAGCCCGATTTTGACTTTTTAAAAAGCTGAATTATCCTAAATTTAATTACATAAACAAAACTTTAAATAAAATTAAAAACAAAACTGCTGTGTGTCAGTGACAGAGATAGTGTGCATTTACCTCCAGGGTTTAAGGACTTCCCTGGTTGCTCAGCTAGTAAAGAATCTGTCTGCAATGCAGGAGACTCGGGTTCAATCCCTGAGTCAAGAAAATCCCCTGGAGAAGGGAATGACAACCCACTCCACTATTCTTGCCTGGAGAATCCCATGGATAGGTGAGCCTGGTGAGCTACAGTCCACAGGGTAACAAAGAGTTGGATACACTTGAAGCAACTCAGCACACACGCCAGGGTTTAAATACACAGCCTGAAGACGGGTGACCTGGATTACAGGTTATATATCTAAGAATCTTCTTTTTCTCATTCTATTTCTACTAAATTAGTAGCTCCTTAATCAGACTTGTAGGTCAGCAGAAAAAGCAGCCAGTAGTTTTTAGTGTCAGATGATCCTACATATGTGAATAACTGTAACAAGACTAGATTCTAATCCTTGATTTCACCAAGTTCTAGAGCTATTCACATCCTGCTGTAGTAGTCAGATGTAGCTTTTAAAACATTCCTAGCTATTTCATCTATTTCTTCCTCTAATCAACTAAAACTATCAAGGCTTAGTATAAAGTAGGAATAAGACTTTACTCATCCAGGATCATAATGTCAGTGTTAAAAACAGTGGTGTTTTTACTCAAAATTAACACCATAAAGCTTCTCACGGAATTTAAACTAGTATAAGGTCTACTCAAATGGGGTTCCTCAAAGAAAGCAGGCCTGAAGGAGGTCCCCCATCATGCCTCTTTTATTTATATTTGTTTTCATCCATCTTTTTATTCTTTGGCCTGTGTGGGCCTCCCATTCAGTGGCCTCTCTCACAGCAAAGCACCAGCTCTGGGCGCATGCGCTCCAGAGCGCTGGCTCGCAATTGGACACACTGGTCCAGCCGCTCCATGGCACATGGGATCCTCCTGGGCCAGGGATTGAACCGGTGCCCCCCAGCACTGGAAGGTGGACTCTTTACCCACTGGACCACCAGGGAAGCCCGATTTTGACTTTTTAAAAAGCTGAATTATCCTAAATTTAATTACATAAACAAAACTTTAAATAAAATTAAAAACAAAACTGCTGTGTGTCAGTGACAGAGATAGTGTGCATTTACCTCCAGGGTTTAAGGACTTCCCTGGTTGCTCAGCTAGTAAAGAATCTGTCTGCAATGCAGGAGACTCGGGTTCAATCCCTGAGTCAAGAAAATCCCCTGGAGAAGGGAATGACAACCCACTCCACTATTCTTGCCTGGAGAATCCCATGGATAGGTGAGCCTGGTGAGCTACAGTCCACAGGGTAACAAAGAGTTGGATACACTTGAAGCAACTCAGCACACACGCCAGGGTTTAAATACACAGCCTGAAGACGGGTGACCTGGATTACAGGTTATATATCTAAGAATCTTCTTTTTCTCATTCTATTTCTACTAAATTAGTAGCTCCTTAATCAGACTTGTAGGTCAGCAGAAAAAGCAGCCAGTAGTTTTTAGTGTCAGATGATCCTACATATGTGAATAACTGTAACAAGACTAGATTCTAATCCTTGATTTCACCAAGTTCTAGAGCTATTCACATCCTGCTGTAGTAGTCAGATGTAGCTTTTAAAACATTCCTAGCTATTTCATCTATTTCTTCCTCTAATCAACTAAAACTATCAAGGCTTAGTATAAAGTAGGAATAAGACTTTACTCATCCAGGATCATAATGTCAGTGTTAAAAACAGTGGTGTTTTTACTCAAAATTAACACCATAAAGCTTCTCACGATAGTGTATGTTTAGCTAAAACATGCCAGTTAGCAAAGTATTTGAAAAAAGAAATGGAAACCGCTTTCACTGGCATTGACTGCAGTTATATGGAAAGTATAAAAACGTAACCTGTACTCTCATGTTAAAGATTCATGCAGGGCTTCCCTGGTGGCCCAGTGGGTAAGGACACCGCCTTGCAGTGCAAGGGGCGCCGGTTCGATCTCTGGCCTGGGAAGATCCCACATGCTGTGGAGTGGTTGGACCGGTGTGTTCAATTACGAGCCAGCGCTCTGGAGTGCACGCGCCCAGAGCCAGTGCTCTGCTGTGAGAGAGGCCACCGCAATGGGAGGCCCACACAGGCCAAAGAATAAAGATGGATGAAAATAAATAAAAAAAACAATAAAAGAGGCCAAAATTACAAAAAAAAAAAAAAAAAGAGTGCTTTTGTGCATATCCAAAGCTGAGTATCTCATAAAATGCACATTTAACAGGAAGTGCCCTTCCATTTCCTATATGATTGAAACTACACAATATTAACACCAGCAATAATTCTGTGAAGGGAAGGACACGACACTCTGCTTTCTCTCCAAACATAGCATTTGTCATTAACTTTGCAATCACTTTACAAGGTTCTCTGCAATACTGCAACTTCTGCTTCTGTTACTTGAAGGTGGGGAGGTGGGGGGTGGGGAGACTACTTAGCGACAAGAGCCATTATTTTTTGGAAACAACTTTTTGGAAAGCAATACAGCTTTAACAACGATGGTGAAAATCATTCAATAATACAGTAATTTAATATAATATAATATGAAAGATACAAATGGTAAAAAGTCTAAAATTTTAAAAAGTGAAACACATTTTGAAACGTTAGAAGAAAATACAGCAAATTATTAACCATCACTGTTAAAGATATAAGAGGGATAATTTTTTCTCTTTACCAAATCCTTTGGACTATTGGTCTGTTAATTTTAATTCAAAAAACGTATTTAAATGAAGAAGAACTAAGCAAGGGCTGAAAGTTCAAATAGAGTACATTCTGTTCTCTAATTCATAACAAAATTTGCATGCTCACAAAACCCATAGTTAAGTTTAAAGATACAGATAAGATAGGAAGAGAAAAGGCAAAATAGAGATGCAAGAATTTTGGGAGTTCACTAACAGAAGCATTTCAAGAGGTAAACCAGATGTTCCTACTATGGAAGTGCAGCTGAAGGTCCAGCAGACAAATTCATGATGTCAAAGGTTATATTCAGATCAAAGAGCATAAAAGTAGGCTCCATATGCTACAGGACTGGCCATCAACACTGAAGAGATCAAGCCACACTACGCTCTCAGCAAAACTCAGTATCAGCTCTAGGCTGTTGAGTAAGAAAGCAGTGGAAAGATGAGAAGACTGCCTCCTCAAGCATGTCACTGGGACAAGGAAGCTTGGCAATGGGGTCAAAACACAGAGGTCAAAAGTGTCTCACTGGAAGCCATAAAACAATTTAGTTACCAACAGTAATTAGCAAATATTCATTTTATTTGCTTTTACTGCCACGAACTCTAAGTATCTCTATATTTTACTTTTCTATAGATCAGGAAATGTTACAGTCCTTTCTCCAGGACTTCTCAAAACCAAATGAAAAAGCCTTTTGTCCATGGGATTTTCCAGGCAAGAATACTGGAGTGGGTTACCATTTTCTTCTCCAGGGGAACTTCCCGACCCAGGGATTGAACCTGGGTCTTCAGCACTACAGGCAGACTCTTTACAAGCCCCTCTAAGTGCATAGTCTGGACCTAATTTATCTTCCCTACAAAATTAAAATGGAATTTTATTATTGACCCACAGGGTGGTATGAAGCCACTCTGGTAGGAAATGTTTGATTTCTTGGAGGTAAAAGTGTTAGCTTCCAATTGCCAGTTACTTCTACTAAACAACATAATCAAGAGAATATACAAAAATGAAATGTTGTCATATGCTGTTTGCTATGGTTGGGATGCATGAACTTTGCCTGAGACCTCAGCTTAGATGATAATCATCTGACACTGAATTACGACTAGTACATTAAGTGCCTGTCCAGAGAAAATCAACTAAACTCACATGATCATTTAAGGTCAACAGCATGTCAAAATGCCTACTGTCCACAATGACATCTTACAGATGGTGTCATAAAACAAAAAGCTTTAAATACACATCTGCTCTCCTATCAGGAATAAGAACAAACAGGGCTGTGCTCCAGACACTACACTGAATGGGATGGCTTTTCATTGTCACAGTGCCCTGAATAATGGATTATCTCTTCAGTTATCAGAGATAAACCTACTTCCCACCTAACTTCTCCAGTTTTGAGCCCTCGTTGTGTATTAGTCCGCTTGGGCTGCCGTAAGAAAATTCCAAAGAAGTTTGCTTCCTGGTGGTTCTGAAGGCTGGGAGATCCAAGACCAGAGTGCTGGCTCATTCAGTTCCAGATGAGAGCTCTCTCCTGGCTTGCCAGCCTTCTCCCCATGCGTCACCGCAGACAGACTTGGCAATGGGGTCAAAACACAGAGGTCAAAAGTGTCTCACTGGAAGCCATAAAACAATTTAGTTACCAACAGTAATTAGCAAATATTCATTTTATTTGCTTTTACTGCCACGAACTCTAAGTATCTCTATATTTTACTTTTCTATAGATCAGGAAATGTTACAGTCCTTTCTCCAGGACTTCTCAAAACCAAATAAAAAAGCCTTTTGTCCATGGGATTTTCCAGGTGAGAATACTGGAGTGGGTTACCATTTTCTTCTCCAGGGGAACTTCCCGACCCAGGGATTGAACCTGGGTCTTCAGCACTACAGGCAGACTCTTTACAAGCCCCTCTAAGTGCATAGTCTGGACCTAATTTATCTTCCCTACAAAATTAAAATGGAATTTTATTATTGACCCACAGGGTGGTATGAAGCCACTCTGGTAGGAAATGTTTGATTTCTTGGAGGTAAAAGTGTTAGCTTCCAATTGCCAGTTACTTCTACTAAACAACATAATCAAGAGAATATACAAAAATGAAATGTTGTCATATGCTGTTTGCTATGGTTGGGATGCATGAACTTTGCCTGAGACCTCAGCTTAGATGATAATCATCTGACACTGAATTACGACTAGTACATTAAGTGCCTGTCCAGAGAAAATCAACTAAACTCACATGATCATTTAAGGTCAACAGCATGTCAAAATGCCTACTGTCCACAATGACATCTTACAGATGGTGTCATAAAACAAAAAGCTTTAAATACACATCTGCTCTCCTATCAGGAATAAGAACAAACAGGGCTGTGCTCCAGACACTACACTGAATGGGATGGCTTTTCATTGTCACAGTGCCCTGAATAATGGATTATCTCTTCAGTTATCAGAGATAAACCTACTTCCCACCTAACTTCTCCAGTTTTGAGCCCTCGTTGTGTATTAGTCCGCTTGGGCTGCCGTAAGAAAATTCCAAAGAAGTTTGCTTCCTGGTGGTTCTGAAGGCTGGGAGATCCAAGACCAGAGTGCTGGCTCATTCAGTTCCAGATGAGAGCTCTCTCCCTGGCTTGCCAGCCTTCTCCCCATGCGTCACCGCAGACAGACAGTGGGAAGCAATCTCTTCCTAAAAGGATTCTAATCATATCAGACGAGAGGGCCCCATCCTCATGGTCTCAACTAACTCTAGGTACCTCCCAAAGGTCCCCTCTCTAAGTACCATCACACTGAATATTAGGGCTTCAATATATGGACCACGTTGGAGGGACACACACACTCTTTCCATAACAAATTCTACTTACATTTCTCAATTTGGCAAAGGTATGTGTGGACAGGGATGGAAGACATAAACAAAAACGTTTATTTAAATCATAAAAGCTTGATATTAATATTCATAAAAAGGCCTGTAAGAAAGCAATACCAAAACTGGGCAGAAGCAAAAAACAAAATCTGGTTATAACGAAGATGCTGTTCTGTAAGTGCTCTGGACATAACAGTACTCAGTGATTATAAAACTCATGCAGATTACATATGCTGAATTCTTTTTAGACATCTTTACATTTTCTAAGCCACAAGATGAGTAACAATAGCCTACATTTATTAGTAGCCTGCATACGTCACCTGTATTTATGTAAATCCTCCCAACAGTTCTATGGTGTAGGTACTATTATCCCCATTTTACAGACAAAGAAAGTGTAACAACTGTCCATAAGGTAGCAAAATTTTAGAATACAGAGTTTAAAAGAAGAAAATATGACCTGTCTCTCATAATTCTCTATCTGGAAAAAGACTTCACAAATCTGTAGCCTCTCATTTGACTATTAATAAAAATAGCCTGTCTTTGTTCTGTGTTTTCATCTCAAAGAGAAGCTATTATGCGACAACCACTGGAGAGAGCCAAGATGAAACCGGGCAGAAAGGATCAAGTTCTCACCAGATGGAAGTCCCACAGACATGAGGGCTTTTTCCAAGACATGAGAGCAGAATCCTACTTCCCACCTAACTTCTCCAGTTTTGAGCCCTCGTTGTGTATTAGTCCGCTTGGGCCGCCGTAAGAAAATTCCAAAGAAGTTTGCTTCCTGGTGGTTCTGAAGGCTGGGAGATCCAAGACCAGAGTGCTGGCTCATTCAGTTCCAGATGAGAGCTCTCTCCCTGGCTTGCCAGCCTTCTCCCCATGCGTCACCGCAGACAGACAGTGGGAAGCAATCTCTTCCTAAAAGGATTCTAATCATATCAGACGAGAGGGCCCCATCCTCATGGTCTCAACTAACTCTAGGTACCTCCCAAAGGTCCCCTCTCTAAGTACCATCACACTGAATATTAGGGCTTCAATATATGGACCACGTTGGAGGGACACACACACTCTTTCCATAACAAATTCTACTTACATTTCTCAATTTGGCAAAGGTATGTGTGGACAGGGATGGAAGACATAAACAAAAACGTTTATTTAAATCATAAAAGCTTGATATTAATATTCATAAAAAGGCCTGTAAGAAAGCAATACCAAAACTGGGCAGAAGCAAAAAACAAAATCTGGTTATAACGAAGATGCTGTTCTGTAAGTGCTCTGGACATAACAGTACTCAGTGATTATAAAACTCATGCAGATTACATATGCTGAATTCTTTTTAGACATCTTTACATTTTCTAAGCCACAAGATGAGTAACAATAGCCTACATTTATTAGTAGCCTGCATACGTCACCTGTATTTATGTAAATCCTCCCAACAGTTCTATGGTGTAGGTACTATTATCCCCATTTTACAGACAAAGAAAGTGTAACAACTGTCCATAAGGTAGCAAAATTTTAGAATACAGAGTTTAAAAGAAGAAAATATGACCTGTCTCTCATAATTCTCTATCTGGAAAAAGACTTCACAAATCTGTAGCCTCTCATTTGACTATTAATAAAAATAGCCTGTCTTTGTTCTGTGTTTTCATCTCAAAGAGAAGCTATTATGCGACAACCACTGGAGAGAGCCAAGATGAAACCGGGCAGAAAGGATCAAGTTCTCACCAGATGGAAGTCCCACAGACATGAGGGCTTTTTCCAAAATATTTGACAGAAAGTCGAAAGAAACGGAGTGTATCTTCTGAAATGCACTATGAAACTGTTCTTGCTGGATCCCTTGCTAACGTGAAGATGCAGAATGAACATGAATAAAGCAACGTTTTCAAAAGAAAAAGCTCATCCGTTTCTTCAATTAGTACACATTTGTAACTACCATGCAACTATTGTATTCTTATTATTCCAAAGAAACAAGGTGATGCATTCCTTGACACTACCACTACCTTTACACAGTTAACACTCCTAATGTTACATAAAACCGCTAAATTCTTATGGATGGGAAGGAAAAACACAGAAATTTGGAATATTATGAAATCTTTTCCAGACAATTATGAGCAGCATTAACGTTCAAAGATTGAAGGAAAGAGATAAGAAAATAATTCTTTTGAACTGTAAGCATACACTACAGGATGTATGCATATCATGAAATTATTTTATAGTGTTTATAAATCAACATCCTGTAGATGTTATGATTAAGAATATCCACAATTTGTTCAATTATAAAATGTTTTAAATCGTCAAATTAGCAAGAAACTCCTATCTGCTTCAAATGCTTTTTGGGAAGGAATATGTAAATCATAGAGTTGTTGCACAATCAACAAAGAAGACTACTTTACTGTTTATTTCATAAGAAATACATTCTTGAAATGTGTATTTCCCAAACATTATCATGAAAAATATACACGCAACATCAATTACAAAGTATAAAACGTACCTGCAGCACAATTTGTTTGATATTATGCAAATCACCCAGCCTTTCAGGTTATTAGTGCCTGTGCCTTTTCTCTTATTTATAAACAGTCATAGCCTGCCTAAAATAAACTTCAATTTCTGACTTCCTAGTGTGTTTGATACAAGAAACTAACCAGAAGTTTGCCCTAAAGAGAAATGGAACATCTGGTGAAATGTGTACATGCTTCAGGATCGCATCTGCTACTAAGGTTAGTATTCTAACATGATGGCTGCAATCTCCACCCTGAGTGGCAAAAGCCTAACGGAGACTACAAAGGTTCTGAAGAGGCACATTCTCCAACCGCAGAGTGCCTTCTTTTTTCTCAGCAATGCGCTAACAACTGGGCCTCACAGGGTACTCAGGGAACTATTTCTGTAGTAAGTACCCCCTTCAGTTCAACTCACAAACCTATTCAACAGACCGCTTCCAGCATGGGGCTGCTGAGTGCAGTCCTTCCCGGGTATATTAACCCAGGCACTAATCAAGACAAAATGTGTGCTACTTCTTGTCTGTGTTTCATCAGTTTATTCTGCTTTTATTTTTCAATTCACCAATAAGAGAACCTGGAGGAGAAGAAATGGGAGAGGAAAACTGAGAGAAAGTCCAGGTGACCAGGGGAGATGGCATTATTAATTTGAAAAAGGCTGCTTTCATAAGCATACCATGCTCAGCAGCCTTCCTCCTCCATTTACTCTCAACTTTCAATTTTCTGCCATAAACAGCAACAGCAAAATTCTATGCTTACTGCAGTTGAAATTGCCTTACATTTGTGACACTTTTAAAAGCCCCTACTGTGCCATCAAAGGTTCCCAAACAAGGAAAGATCTGCACAGCAGGAGAGGAACCCACTTACGTTTTCTAACAGCTGTGAAGGATCAGTCCCCTCGAGTAACAGAAATCAAATGCAAAGTGAAAAGTGTTTAGAAATAAAATGTTTCCATCACCTCACACGATCAGCTACTTCCATTAGTATCCATGAAAGAGACGTGGATTTTACTCAGCATTTTCATACAATAAACTTTACTGACAGAAGAAAAGAGAACACAATCACAGACTAACCCTACTATTAAATACAGGAAGTCATCAATGAAGAAAATGAATACTCAACTTCCCATCTCTGCCACTTTTCTATTGGACTATACAACAAATCTCCAATGCCCTAGGAAAGAGTTTACAAGTGTTATTTATGAAGCTTATTTGGGGTTCCATATTCTGAATTAAAAACGTATTACTTAAAATGTAAAACATTTAGCATCACATCAGGAAGTGATTTTACACCAAGTTCAAAGTCAGTGATTAGCCCTATGGAGGGAATTCTGTATAATTTTTGATGGTTCTGTAAATATCCTGACTACCTACTAATCAGAAAGAATAATACCATCTACAGATTCTAGAAAATAAACGATGAGTGACCAAATGGGCTCAAATAATCCATATTATGCTAAAAATAGAAGGATGTAAAAAGATATTCAAACATCATTACAGAGTCCCAACTCCAGCTCCAGGTGACTTCTGCCTGTAATTCCTGAGCACCTGTCTCTATTTCCAGGCACTAAGGTAAAAGTTGACAGCCAGCCTTGAATCAGGAGAGTCCTTGCCTTCAAGCAGCTCAGAAACCCCCATCAGCAGTACAGAGCAATAAATTCAAGGTATGTGGATTGCAGGGCTAACACAAAGAAGACTGCAAGGACCACGGGGACCAGCACAGAAAAGGCTTTACGGAGGCTCAAGACGTGGACTAAGTTTTGAAGGATGGGGTAAGAGCTTGCTGGGCAGAAAAAGTAAGAGCCATAGCTGAACCTGAGGAAACCACCATGCAAAGTACAGAGTGTAAAAAGACTCCAAATTTTAAGGCGCTCTATAAACAACCTCATACTATATAATGTGCACAGGAAAAGGAAGAAGAAATAAGCTGGAAACCACACGCCTGAGCCAAATCTCAAAGCGTCACAGGCCAGGGAGACACAGGCTTTACTGTGTGGGTACAGAGGTGACAGAGAAGGGTTCTAAGTACGGCAGTGACACTCTGAGACTTGAGGTTTTTTTAAGACATCACTCTGGAGGGAAGAATGGACTAAAAAGGCCAAGATTTGGGCAAGAAACCTGTTAAAAGGCTGCCACATTAGTCCTGGGAAGCGATGATAACAACAGCCTGAAGTTAGATAATGTAGACAGACTGAGCAGTTAACATGCAAAGTAGAATATGCTCAACAACTTTACACTTAACTTTAAAGGGGGCTTGTGGAAAAGGTCTAAATGAGCCACCAAGAAAACATCAAATTTCTAAAAGTCTGTTCCAGGCTGTGTACTGCATTAAAGGAATACCACAAAACAATTTCAATTAGTAAGAATCAACCAAGTTTACACACTCCGGAAAAGGACTAGCAATCCACAGCGTGCCTGCTCCAACCCTGATGCTTCAGCAAGTGACAAATCACAAAGTGTTACCACCAAACACACGAGTCAATAATGCAACCTAAAGGATTCCAAATAAACAACTGTTTATTTATAATTACATTATTTGTTACTACACTATCTGAAGAAAAAAAAAGATGCTGGAATTCACAAGAAACTGTCTCAGCCTTCGGATGGGCTTTATTCAGTATTTTCTACTTGTCTCAATTTTTTCTTCCTTTTAAGTGAGAAGAGCCAGGAGAACTTTGTTTAATTTGGGGCACTTTCTTTTTTTTTTTTTTTTCAATGTGCAAAATAGTTTTATGTATTTTATTTTTTTTTTAAAAAAACTTTTACTTTGCTTTTAACTTTTACAGAGTTTTGTTGTTTACAGATATGTATGTTCCCAGATTAGTCATATGTATATCCCCCCCTTCCCACCCCTCCCAACCATCACACAGCACCCCTGAAGGATCCCCTTTTCTCACAGAGCAATGACTAGAGCTATTTTCTTCACGTATGATAGTACAGGCCTTCATGCTACTTCCTTTACGCCTCCCACCCTCTGTTCCTTCCCCACAATGTCCATGTGTCCACTGTCCATGTCTGTCTTTCCGTCGTTTTGGGGCACTTTCTTTATAGGGTTTTAAAGTAGCATCATTTCCAAACTGCTTTCATTTCTGGAAAAATTTTCAAATATATCGAAAACCACCTAAATTTACAAAAACCTCTACCAATGAGGGTTGCAAAGTTATTAATGTACTTCATGATTCCTTTTAAAGATACTTATAATAAAATCTTGGTCACAAAAGCAAACATTCATTCAAGTAAGAAACCTAAAATACCCAAGACACTAATCAAAAATGAATGAGGTCTGACTACTGTCTATGTACACTTTTAATACAAGCAAAGATTAGTTAAAAGTATAGTGCTTAAGAAACTCAAGAGACACATTCTGACCACAGATTAAAGGTAGTGTGTCAACAACAAAGTGTTACTGTCATGCAAAGCAATAAAGAAAAAAGATACCATATTTAGTCAGTCCAATTGAACTCATAATTTTCCTCACTTTTATCTACAGTCACATAGTCACATAGCTCAGAAAAACTGAAGAAACATTTGAATACCAAGGGAAAAGTTTCAAAAACTTTGAAACAAGCAACTACTGTCAAACTCACCATAAATATATTAAAGAGCAGTGAAATGCCTTCCTTTGAATAAGCTGAAGTAGGAGCTCTAAACACAGAATAGTGTCTAATGTCTCAGATATTCATATCTTGAAAGGTCCTAAATGGCCTACCTCAGCATACAAAATGTTTTGACATATACAGTGCTTCTAAAAACCGAGAGATTTTACATAAAAATTGGAAACAATTCAACAGCGCATTGAGGACAAAATAAGTAAATAAAGTGTGATATACTCACACAACAGAATACAGCAATTAAAAAATGAATGAGCTACAGAGGCTGAACCTCAGAAATACAATGCTAAGCAAAAAAAGAAAAACAAAGGAAACACAAACTATCATTACATTTATAAATTTCAAAGATGGATAAAATCCAAGTTCATAATGCACAGAAACATAGCTGGTAAAACTATGTAAGAGAAAGCGTCACGAAAGTCAGAATACTAGGCACTTCTTGGGGGAACGCAAGGAGCTGTGACCAGGGAGATTCTGAGGGGCTGTCTGTTCTACTTCTTCACCAAAGTAGCGGCTAGTTCCATGGATGCCTGCTTTATAATTATTCATCAAGTTGTGTTTGTTTTATGTACTTCTCCTGTAAATAGATGTAAGAATTTAAGAGAAACTGACTCCGCTATTTGATAAGTTTTATGAAGTATTTTCTACCTGCCTCTTAATTGTTTTAAGTTAGAAGGTCCAGGAGACATTTGTTTAATCTGGGGCCTTTTTACATGGTTTTAAAACTGTATTTATTCTTAAAAACTTAAATGCAGCCACAGAGACCCTATCACATTGAAAAATCAGATTCTCCGTATCTTAATTCAACCTATTACAGGTAGAATGAAACTCAAGAGACACATTCTGACCACAGATTAAAGGTAGTGTGTCAACAACAAAGTGTTACTGTCATGCAAAGCAATAAAGAAAAAAGATACCATATTTAGTCAGTCCAATTGAACTCATAATTTTCCTCACTTTTATCTACAGTCACATAGTCACATAGCTCAGAAAAACTGAAGAAACATTTGAATACTAAGGAAAAGTTTCAAAAACTTTGAAACAAGCAACTACTGTCAAACTCACCATAAATATATTAAAGAGCAGTGAAATGCCTTCCTTTGAATAAGCTGAAGTAGGAGCTCTAAACACAGAATAGTGTCTAATGTCTCAGATATTCATATCTTGAAAGGTCCTAAATGGCCTACCTCAGCATACAAAATGTTTTGACATATACAGTGCTTCTAAAAACCGAGAGATTTTACATAAAAATTGGAAACAATTCAACAGCGCATTGAGGACAAAATAAGTAAATAAAGTGTGATATACTCACACAACAGAATACAGCAATTAAAAAATGAATGAGCTACAGAGGCTGAACCTCAGAAATACAATGCTAAGCAAAAAAAGAAAAACAAAGGAAACACAAACTATCATTACATTTATAAATTTCAAAGATGGATAAAATCCAAGTTCATAATGCACAGAAACATAGCTGGTAAAACTATGTAAGAGAAAGCGTCACGAAAGTCAGAATACTAGGCACTTCTTGGGGGAACGCAAGGAGCTGTGACCAGGGAGATTCTGAGGGGCTGTCTGTTCTACTTCTTCACCAAAGTAGCGGCTAGTTCCATGGATGCCTGCTTTATAATTATTCATCAAGTTGTGTTTGTTTTATGTACTTCTCCTGTAAATAGATGTAAGAATTTAAGAGAAACTGACTCCGCTATTTGATAAGTTTTATGAAGTATTTTCTACCTGCCTCTTAATTGTTTTAAGTTAGAAGGTCCAGGAGACATTTGTTTAATCTGGGGCCTTTTTACATGGTTTTAAAACTGTATTTATTCTTAAAAACTTAAATGCAGCCACAGAGACCCTATCACATTGAAAAATCAGATTCTCCGTATCTTAATTCAACCTATTACAGGTAGAATGAATCACACCAACAGGAAAGTATACATAACAAGAGCATATCCTAGAAAATCCAGGGGGTATAACATCCAAATGGTGTATCTACTCCTCCCACATATGATAATATATTTCTACCCAAAATAATTACTATCACTTTAATGACTGCTGAAAAGCACTTCTATTTTCACAATTATTGCTAAAAGTCAGTCTTACTTGTTCTTAAAAAATACTAAGCGCCCAGGACTTCTTTCTGGCCCCCACTCCTTTTTATTGTTGTTTCCTAAAAGCAAAAAGTTGGCCTAGAAACTTGGAGCTGACAAATTCTCTGACGGATTACTAACTACTGAAGTCACTTGTCTATTTTCTGAATATACAGCAACCTGAGACAATCAGATGGACGGCAATATAATAAAAAGGAAAAATAGTTCATCTCTTCCTTTGTCCCTAGACCCCACCACAACAGCACTTGGAAACACAATGGGGTGGGGGACAAGAAATTTGAAAAGAAATTCTAACTGAGCTAAAGCAACGTACTGAAAGGTTGCAGACACGGAAGCCCAGGAAAGGCTTGACTGATATATTGATTCTAACTGCTCTTAACATTACTTTTGATCCTGACTACCACCTTCTAGTATGATTTAACACTAGGATCTAATTATAACCTACTTATCTTTCTCAGTGTGTAAAAGTAAAATGTCTAACATGATACATACAGCAAATATTCAAAGATTAGTTCTGCTCTGTATATTCACATTAAATAAAGAGAAAATTTAAAATACAGGTAGAAGAGGCTTCCCTGGTGGTCCAGTGGGTAAGGACACCGTCTTGCAGTGCAAGGGGCTCTGGTTCGATCCCTACCTAGCCTAGGAAGACCCCACGTGCCACAGAGCGGCCGGACAGGTGTGTTCAAATACTGAGCCAGTGCTCTGGAGTGCATGTGCCCAGAGTCCGTGCTCTGCAGCGAGAAAGGCCACTGTGATGGGAGGCCCACACAGGCCAAAGAGCAAAGATAAATAAATAAAAGACCAATAGAAGTGGCCAAAAAAGAAAAAAGTTTAATAAAAAAAAAAATACACAGGTAGAAAATGTTTTAAGTATATTTGCTAAATTAAGCAAATGACTAAGAAGAAAGCCACTGCTCTCGGCATATTAAGGCTCTGACAAAATGTGAGAGCAGTATGAGCATGTATCATGGCTAATCCATAGAATTCACACCAAAATTAGTGTCAGTGTTTTATCTTTGAGATACAACAACCCTAATGCTCACTGTTCGGGTAAGAATGGTTTCCTAGTATTCATGGATCCAAGAGGCATTTATAAACGGCCTTAGTGCAAGCATAGTTTATTACATACTAAGCTTTATGTCAGCTCCAAATAATAGAAAGCATTTAACAGGAAACAAAAGCTTTGATTTTCTATTTATAAACAACTGCATCCTTGACACACAAACACACCACACTTTGCAGGGAAACTGCTAACAATGTGCAGAGCAGACACCAGTTCAAGACCAAAGCCTCCTTTTGGTTCTGACCTCCACTCCCCTACTCCCTACAAACCTATCATGGCGGGGGAGGGAAGGGTGGCGGCGGGGAGCCGGAGTTGGAGAGACATGTGTTTAAAAAGTTCCAAGGACACTCCAAATAACGAACTCAAGTGTTCTTTCTTTTGGTCGTTTAACATGTACTAAGTAATCTCGCATTTCTTGGCTGCCAAGCTATAGGCACTCTTCAGCCATTTAAATTTCAATTTTGCTTCAAAACACAACACAAACTTTATTAAAAGAAATAAACTTTTCAAAAGCTCACAACACAAGGAAATTAGTTCTGCTCTGTATATTCACATTAAATAAAGAGAAAATTTAAAATACAGGTAGAAGAGGTTTCCCCTGGTGGTCCAGTGGGTAAGGACACCGTCTTGCAGTGCAAGGGGCTCTGGTTCGATCCCTACCTAGCCTAGGAAGACCCCACGTGCCACAGAGCGGCCGGACAGGTGTGTTCAAATACTGAGCCAGTGCTCTGGAGTGCATGTGCCCAGAGTCCGTGCTCTGCAGCGAGAAAGGCCACTGTGATGGGAGGCCCACACAGGCCAAAGAGCAAAGATAAATAAATAAAAGACCAATAGAAGTGGCCAAAAAAGAAAAAAGTTTAATAAAAAAAAAAATACACAGGTAGAAAATGTTTTAAGTATATTTGCTAAATTAAGCAAATGACTAAGAAGAAAGCCACTGCTCTCGGCATATTAAGGCTCTGACAAAATGTGAGAGCAGTATGAGCATGTATCATGGCTAATCCATAGAATTCACACCAAAATTAGTGTCAGTGTTTTATCTTTGAGATACAACAACCCTAATGCTCACTGTTCGGGTAAGAATGGTTTCCTAGTATTCATGGATCCAAGAGGCATTTATAAACGGCCTTAGTGCAAGCATAGTTTATTACATACTAAGCTTTATGTCAGCTCCAAATAATAGAAAGCATTTAACAGGAAACAAAAGCTTTGATTTTCTATTTATAAACAACTGCATCCTTGACACACAAACACACCACACTTTGCAGGGAAACTGCTAACAATGTGCAGAGCAGACACCAGTTCAAGACCAAAGCCTCCTTTTGGTTCTGACCTCCACTCCCCTACTCCCTACAAACCTATCATGGCGGGGGAGGGAAGGGTGGCGGCGGGGAGCCGGAGTTGGAGAGACATGTGTTTAAAAAGTTCCAAGGACACTCCAAATAACGAACTCAAGTGTTCTTTCTTTTGGTCGTTTAACATGTACTAAGTAATCTCGCATTTCTTGGCTGCCAAGCTATAGGCACTCTTCAGCCATTTAAATTTCAATTTTGCTTCAAAACACAACCACAAGGAACTTTATTAAAAAGAAATAAACTTTTTAAAGGCTACAAAGAAATGCTCTTCTATTTTAAAATAATGAGGAAGAGGATATACAAAGTTTTTACTTTCAATTTTAAAGTTTGGGAGATTAGACACAATTACTTGTTGCATTATTCCTCTTGGAACAGAGGTTTCTCACAGCTAGTGAAATCGCCAATACAAAATTCCCTCTTCCCAATACTCACTTTTTCATACTGGCAGATAAGGTCCTGTTCTCTAAATTAACAACTTCTGAAGAAATTCTCCATGCTAGGACACTATCTTCACCACTCGGACACTATCTTCTTTCCTTACTGAACTAAATCTAATAGACTAGAGGGATAAAAGCAAAGAAAGATATACATACACACATGACTTTGCAAGCACTTTGAAAGGCTCTCAAAACCCAATTAAAAGTTTACCATGATAAACTAATAGAAACTAACGGAAAGAACGATTCCCTTCATAAAATTTACCCAAGATCCCTCTTAATGGCAAATTCTCAATGCATTTGAAAAGACTGTTATGATCTGCAAACATAAACTTTGCATTTTTTCAGGACCTCGATTATATTTTTAAAAAGGCACCAATGCAGTAAAGACCAATTAAGTTTCTGATTTACAGAAAAGACCAACTCACTTATTATCCTGGACTCAAAGTAAATATTGCTATAAAATCTAACCTAAGTGGAACTTAGGCAAAACATTTAGAGAATGTATTGGCCTAATAAATAACTAAAAATCAAGACAGGATTCCACACCACAATTAAGAGAGACTCAGGAAAAGTACTATCTGTCTTTCAAAAGAGAAGTTCTTAACTTGCTACACTGAACACACATCTTATACAAGTAGCTCTGAGACCTTAAGGAATGCCTCTCACTCCAACACCCTCTGACATCACGACTCTTTCTGGTTTAAGGATGCATCCTTAGAGGCAGTCTTAGCATACAGAAGTCTGTGACACATAAAGTTTTTAAAATTACCAAGTAATCTCGCATTTCTTGGCTGCCAAGCTATAGGCACTCTTCAGCCATTTAAATTTCAATTTTGCTTCAAAACACAACCACAAGGAACTTTATTAAAAAGAAATAAACTTTTTAAAGGCTACAAAGAAATGCTCTTCTATTTTAAAATAATGAGGAAGAGGATATACAAAGTTTTTACTTTCAATTTTAAAGTTTGGGAGATTAGACACAATTACTTGTTGCATTATTCCTCTTGGAACAGAGGTTTCTCACAGCTAGTGAAATCGCCAATACAAAATTCCCTCTTCCCAATACTCACTTTTTCATACTGGCAGATAAGGTCCTGTTCTCTAAATTAACAACTTCTGAAGAAATTCTCCATGCTAGGACACTATCTTCACCACTCGGACACTATCTTCTTTCCTTACTGAACTAAATCTAATAGACTAGAGGGATAAAAGCAAAGAAAGATATACATACACACATGACTTTGCAAGCACTTTGAAAGGCTCTCAAAACCCAATTAAAAGTTTACCATGATAAACTAATAGAAACTAACAGAAAGAACGATTCCCTTCATAAAATTTACCCAAGATCCCTCTTAATGGCAAATTCTCAATGCATTTGAAAAGACTGTTATGATCTGCAAACATAAACTTTGCATTTTTTCAGGACCTCGATTATATTTTTAAAAAGGCACCAATGCAGTAAAGACCAATTAAGTTTCTGATTTACAGAAAAGACCAACTCACTTATTATCCTGGACTCAAAGTAAATATTGCTATAAAATCTAACCTAAGTGGAACTTAGGCAAAACATTTAGAGAATGTATTGGCCTAATAAATAACTAAAAATCAAGACAGGATTCCACACCACAATTAAGAGAGACTCAGGAAAAGTACTATCTGTCTTTCAAAAGAGAAGTTCTTAACTTGCTACACTGAACACACATCTTATACAAGTAGCTCTGAGACCTTAAGGAATGCCTCTCACTCCAACACCCTCTGACATCACGACTCTTTCTGGTTTAAGGATGCATCCTTAGAGGCAGTCTTAGCATACAGAAGTCTGTGACACATAAAGATACATAAACTTATATATTTTCAACAAGACAGTAGCATACTCAAAAAACAGAAAAGGTATATGAATAAATGGAGAATTTAAATAGCACATTTCCAAAGCAGCATACTTGGAAACCACCCCTCAAATTACTTGAAAATAAGATCTTTCCTGACACTATTCAAATCTTTTTATAATTAATAATCAATAGTTATGTAACAATAAAGACTGGATATAATAATTATGAATAATAATTAAGATTTGGTAAAAGATAAGCATATTTCATGATGACATGAAGAATGAGATCCCAAAGCACTATACAAATCGTTTCTGAAATAATTTATTATTTTTGCCTAAAATACAAGGTTCAATGACTAGAGCTTCAGAATACTTACAGTGGGGAGGGGGTAGGGTGGTACGATACCAAATTTGTACTACATATCATATGTTTAATCCTTGTATCTTGCTTAGTCTTCTTGTGGGAAAAAATCATTATAATGTAAGAGCAAAACTGAAGTGTAAATCTGAATGCAAACTATGTGAGGCTGAATACCCTTGCTCCAAAAATAGAATGAAAATCACAAAAACAAACAAAAACTTTCAGAAAACAAAGCAAATGAAATAAAACATCAATAGCTAAGGCAGCATATGCAGTCAAACAAAAATGGCTAGGACACCAAGCCTGCACACATTACAGTGAGGGCACAGACATAGTCTCCCTGTGCCTTTTCCAAGGAGTTCCAGATCACCTCCAGGGAAATACTTGGCCTGGATAAAATTTTCTTCAGAAGAAAAAAGGAGAGTTTTAAGATTTTAGAAGGAGAATTTTAAGATTTTAGAAGGAGAATTTTAAGATTTTAGAAAAGTATTTAAAAAAAAAAAAAAAGCCTAGTTACCATACACCTGGATACCGAGGACCTACTGTTGCCTTCACCAACCCAAAGGCTGGCCAATTTGCTCACTTTCCTCCTTTGTTTTACTACCAATACCTTGCTACGGACTAGGAAGAACAGGGGAAGGGGGCTTCACTCTACCACTGAGCTTTACAAATTAAACTGAAATTAGGATGCTTCTTAGGAGGCGCAGTGGTAAAGGACCCACCTGCCAATGCAGGAGACACAAGAGACCCGGTTAGATCCCTGGGGCCTGGGAGATTCCCTGGAGAAGGAAACGGCAATCCACTCCAGTATTCTTGCTTGGAAAATCCCATGGACAGAGAAGCCAGGCGGGCAACATTCCATGGGGTCTAAAAGAGTTGGGCATGATTAAGCACACTGCACAGCCAAACACACAGAATGACCACAGCCTTCTCGTCTGTACCCAAGTCACTCTCCCCATTCCCTGCAGTCTCTTCAGAGAGGCGAGGCCCCTTCTGCACTAGGTTACAGACATTTTTTTACCCTCTCTACCAGGAACCTCTTTCTAAAAGCCTGTCCTCCTCACACTGAATTAGTACTAACGGTTTATGTTTCTTCCCTCAGGGTCTAAATCTTTATTTGTTCCTATTAAATATCACACTGTTTAAAAATCTTCTAAATTTCAACTTGCCCTGATTAGTTTGAATTATACAATGCAAATTAGACCTCTCAACAAGGCTTGATCTTGAAATGTGATAAACATAATCTCAACTGATTAAGTTAAATTATGCTCCCACAGAAGATAAGATTCTACATATTTCATATGCTTCCAAGCTATAATGAACTCAAAACTGTACCGCAAACATACCCAAAGTTATGCTTTTGTGAAAAACACAATTTATCTGCCACTCTTTAAGTGTCTACTATGAATCAGGTATTGTCCTAATGTTTTGCATGCATTCTTATCTAATCCCCTGAACAACCTGAAAGGTAGATGGTATCACCACAGTCAAGATCAGATCACATTCAAATGTAGCAAGAGCCTAGCCCTGGACCACTACACTGGAGACATGGCTATCGGGTACCTACAGTTTCAAATGCAAAATAATTCTAAGAGCAGTTACTTTTACCATAGCTTTACCAAGTCAATCAACGTGATATCAAATAAATTTGACATGGTTGATTATTTTTAAAAGTATAACCTATACATTTCCTACACATTTAATTCAAAACAGTTTAAGTTGCAATTTTCTAGATCATCACGAAAGTCCAGGCTACAAGTCAAGTCAGCTGTCATTCACTAATACAAATTACCCCTTTACCCAGAAAACATCAAATTTCTCATCTCTATCCCTTCTCTCATTCCCAACTCCAATGCTCAAACTGGTCTTCTTGCAGTTTAATATTTTTTCTTAAACCAGATCTGAACATTGTTAAAATACAAAAAGCTTTCATTTCCACAGTACAAAGGCCAAACTCTTCAACAAAATGATCAAAACTAACAAATAATAAAATTCCCAACAATTTTTGTCATCAGGAAAACACTTGAGATTTGGACTCCTCTAAGTTCAACAAACCTTTTCCTTAAACTTAACCAAAATGGTTAATTTAAATGAGCACATATGTGCTCTGATGATGTTCTTCTTCTAAGGCCAAGGGCCCTTAAAATCAATTGCAAATGACAATGCAGTTGGTTTTTTGTTGTGTTGTTTTTTTTTTAATGGAAATAAGGAAACAGAGACACCATTTTAACAATCTCAAGTAGCAGACTGTTATCTGGCACTGGAGTCAGACTACTTGACTGTCTAGAAGGTAACAAAACTCATCCTGAGTGGGATGGTGGCAAAACAGCAGCTGAAACAGGATTAAAACCATCTTATCAGTTTCCTGAAGTCTTCAACTTCCTAAAGAAAATGCTTCATGTTTTAGTCACTACTTAGCAAAGCACCAAAAGCAAGTATGGTTTATAGTTCCTGTTATTAGTGAATCAACCAGCATTCTTTAAAAAAGAGAGAGAAAAGATTTATATAGTCTGAAGGGAAGCCAGAGCATCCAGAAGTAAAACGAATCCAACATGGAAGTTAAATTTAGCATGCTTGGGGTTCAGAGAGTCTATTTATAACGTAAAAGTCAGGAAAAGTTAGGTTAAACATAACCCTGGTACTTTTAAACACCTTTTTTGAGAAATGGGATGGGATTTTTCTATCACTGCTAATTTACTTGGAAATTACATGCTTTCCCAAGTTAAATCTACCCTTCTAAATATAGAGTATACTCAAAACATTCAACTAGCTACCTTTAATCATATAATAAGACTTCTGGTCTAAATTTATTTTGTTAAATTTCTCTATTCTAATCAGTTTTCCTTCAAAGCTAAAAAAAATTTTCTAGATCATCACGAAAGTCCAGGCTACAAGTCAAGTCAGCTGTCATTCACTAATACAAATTACCCCTTTACCCAGAAAACATCAAATTTCTCATCTCTATCCCTTCTCTCATTCCCAACTCCAATGCTCAAACTGGTCTTCTTGCAGTTTAATATTTTTTCTTAAACCAGATCTGAACATTGTTAAAATACAAAAAGCTTTCATTTCCACAGTACAAAGGCCAAACTCTTCAACAAAATGATCAAAACTAACAAATAATAAAATTCCCAACAATTTTTGTCATCAGGAAAACACTTGAGATTTGGACTCCTCTAAGTTCAACAAACCTTTTCCTTAAACTTAACCAAAATGGTTAATTTAAATGAGCACATATGTGCTCTGATGATGTTCTTCTTCTAAGGCCAAGGGCCCTTAAAATCAATTGCAAATGACAATGCAGTTGGTTTTTTGTTGTGTTGTTTTTTTTTTAATGGAAATAAGGAAACAGAGACACCATTTTAACAATCTCAAGTAGCAGACTGTTATCTGGCACTGGAGTCAGACTACTTGACTGTCTAGAAGGTAACAAAACTCATCCTGAGTGGGATGGTGGCAAAACAGCAGCTGAAACAGGATTAAAACCATCTTATCAGTTTCCTGAAGTCTTCAACTTCCTAAAGAAAATGCTTCATGTTTTAGTCACTACTTAGCAAAGCACCAAAAGCAAGTATGGTTTATAGTTCCTGTTATTAGTGAATCAACCAGCATTCTTTAAAAAGAGAGAGAAAGATTTATATAGTCTGAAGGGAAGCCAGAGCATCCAGAAGTAAAACGAATCCAACATGGAAGTTAAATTTAGCATGCTTGGGGTTCAGAGAGTCTATTTATAACGTAAAAGTCAGGAAAAGTTAGGTTAAACATAACCCTGGTACTTTTAAACACCTTTTTTGAGAAATGGGATGGGATTTTTCTATCACTGCTAATTTACTTGGAAATTACATGCTTTCCCAAGTTAAATCTACCCTTCTAAATATAGAGTATACTCAAAACATTCAACTAGCTACCTTTAATCATATAATAAGACTTCTGGTCTAAATTTATTTTGTTAAATTTCTCTATTCTAATCAGTTTTCCTTCAAAGCTAAGAAGAAAAAACACTTTGTCTAAATATGTTAAAATCAGGGAAGATGATATTCTTTACTCATAAACAAAATTAAAAATTAAAACTAAGGAAAGTAAAATAGTAAAATTTTTTGTTACATTATTCAAACACTGTTAATACTATTCTATCACCTAAAAGATCAAGTTTAACTAATTTAGCTTTCTGTGTAATTTACAACCTCCTTTTTTTCTGGTTCTAGCCATTCAACAAACATTTTACTGAGCATTTACCATATGCCACTGTTCTACATGTAAGGGAAACAATACATCAGTCTTAGCTCCTGAACTCAATAAACACCCAATCTAATACAGTGAATAAGTGAAAAAGGTAATTAAGATTAAGCCTGACAGTCCTCATAATATTGATTAGTTAATGAGGTGTTTTCACTTATGTCCAAAAACTCTTTGCTACTTTTTCCCCTCAGGAGATGGAACTTAACTCTTTTCCTTAAGCAGTAACTTACTTCTAAAACTAAGTGGTGAAACCTGGTGGTAACAGTAACTATATTCAGTGGCGAAACAGTAACTATTCAGGTGTGAAACCTGGCAGTCACCTTCTAATCTGAGTGACCAAGGTTAGTATCACCAGTACAATGTCCTTCTTGATATGATATGGTCAGAAAGGCATTTCTCCTGTATTCTCCCCCAAATTTCATCACCTTAATCTAATCATGAGAAAGCAACAGACCAATGCCCACTAACAGCGGACAGAAGACCTGACTGTACATTTCAAACATTAAGGTCAGGAAAAACAAGGAAAAGGCAGATGGCAGGAGATTAAAGAAACATGATAACTAAAGGTAACAGGTATCCTGAACTGACCATTGGGGCGGAAAAAGAAAAACAGTAGGAAAACTGGAGAAATACAGATAAAATCTGTAGTTTACTTAATGATGCTGTGCCAATTTTTACTTTGGACAAATGTACTATGGTTATATAAGGTATTAACAGAAAGTGAACCTAGGTGAAGGGTATACAAGAACTCTTTGCAACTTCCATAAATCCAAAATGATTTCAAATTAACAGAATAATCTGCTATCCAGGAACAAGACAGATTTTAGTCTGGGCAGAAAACAGTGGCTTAGGAGAGCTCGCAAGGTGAGGGACTGACAGTAAAGTCGAAGGACATGTCAGAGAGAAAATCAGCAAGCACGTATTTTCAAGATCTAGCTCAAATTTCACTCATTCCAACATACTGCTGAAGTGACTTCCTCTTCTGAAATCATTTCCTATACCAGCCAGTCACACATAACCTAGTATCACCTGGGAACAGGACAGTACTTACTTCATAAAACAGTCAGAGGAATTATATTTAATACATGCCAAGTGCTGAACACAATGGTAAGTGCTCAGTAAACGTTTACCATCACAATTGAAGTTGTAATGTTATCATCACCAATACAATGATAATGACGAAGACGAGGGCAATAATGATGACACCATTCAAAGATTACTGCCTCCTACTGGCTAGTTTTCAAGACTTTTACTTTTTAGTGATCTTTCCCAGTTCAAAAAGAGAAAAACAAAATGCTATGTTCTTACTAATACCTAGGGAAAATATCTGTTTTACTAATAACAGCAAAATCTTGATGTACAATTGCTTTTTTTTTTTCATGACACAGAACATAAGAAGGTTAGTCAACAAATATGAAGAGATAGATGGCATCAATAACCAGAGAGAAGAATTGCAGAACAGGGAAATCAAATCAAAGAGATGTCCCTAAAATTTCAATACAATCAAGCTTCTCTATCTCCCAAGTTCCATAACTGATCAACTGCAGAGTGACAGTATTCAGGGAAAGGAAAACAAAACGTCTCACAAAGTTTCAAAATAAGAATATGTAAGATGAGAAACGTGAATATCTGTGTATTCTGGTCTTCACTGCAGGGGCCTAGCACCAATCCCCTGTGGATACCAAGGGACAGCTGTACATCCTTTCCTATTTTCTTAACTGGAAAGCTGAAGGTCTAATAGCTTAAAAGCTGAAAAGTTTCAAACATCCCCACCCCACCCCCCAAAAAACAAGCTATTTAAGGTTTCAATTATTTCAGGCATTTTTTTTTCTTCATCTCTTAAATAATTTCATAGACTGTATGCCCATGTGAAGCTTTCACAGTGGTAATATGTGCTTTGTCAGTGGTCAGAGTTGTGCTGACATCGAATGTAAAAGTTTGGAGAGGTCCTTTGTACAAAAGGCATTTTGCAGTGGATACAAACTATTGCCAATAACACTGTGTTGGATCACACATAGGAAATGTTCATTTCTGCATCAGATATTCCTGACACTGAAGTGCCTGGTGGGTTATAATGAATGTCTTCCAACACTTAATTCATATTCTGTAAGAGGCAAATCTTAATCTGCTAGAATGAATTTAGATACCCAGTAGCATTTCCAAGACGGTATAGCATAAAAGTTAAAAAAAAAAAATTCACCTATCTTTTGTATCTTATATTATACAGTAAATAACATATAACTCTGCCCACACTGTTTAGATATTAAACTATTAGGAGTAGTCAGTATAGTTGAAAAGTTGGTTGAGTTGTTTCTTCTAAGAGAGAAACTCTAATTTTTCAGCCAAAATATCAATGTCCTAATGCTTCCATAAATCATACAGATTTCCAAGACAGACTGATCATTCAAAAAGGATAACAGACACCACCTTGCCGATGTGATCAAAATTAGCATCACCAGGTATGTCATATGGGTAACATTCTACCATCCAACAGGATGTAAGAGGAGCACTCACAGGTGTGGGGTCTATCCTCAAAACTCTATAGTCTAATTATGAAAGAGTATCTGACAACCCCAAACTGAGGGACTTTTTACAAAACACTACTCCTCAAAACTACCAAGATCGTGAAAAACAAGGGAAGACTGAGGAGTGGCCACAGGCCAAAGAGGACTCTGAGAGACAGGACATCCCAAAGCAATTTGGAATCCTGGACTGACCCCAAGAAAACAAGGACACTAATGGAAAAACTGGTGAAATCTGGAGACAATCTGGACTTTAGTTAATAGTAATGTACCACTGCTGGTTTCTTAGACTTCTGTACCAGAGGAATGGAAGATGATAACACTAGAGGAGGCCTGGTTGAGGAACTCTCTGAAAAGTTTCAAACATCCCCACCCCACCCCCCAAAAAACAAGCTATTTAAGGTTTCAATTATTTCAGGCATTTTTTTTTCTTCATCTCTTAAATAATTTCATAGACTGTATGCCCATGTGAAGCTTTCACAGTGGTAATATGTGCTTTGTCAGTGGTCAGAGTTGTGCTGACATCGAATGTAAAATTTTGGGAGAGGTCCTTTGTACAAAAGGCATTTTGCAGTGGATACAAACTATTGCCAATAACACTGTGTTGGATCACACATAGGAAATGTTCATTTCTGCATCAGATATTCCTGACACTGAAGTGCCTGGTGGGTTATAATGAATGTCTTCCAACACTTAATTCATATTCTGTAAGAGGCAAATCTTAATCTGCTAGAATGAATTTAGATACCCAGTAGCATTTCCAAGACGGTATAGCATAAAAGTTAAAAAAAAAAAATTCACCTATCTTTTGTATCTTATATTATACAGTAAATAACATATAACTCTGCCCACACTGTTTAGATATTAAACTATTAGGAGTAGTCAGTATAGTTGAAAAGTTGGTTGAGTTGTTTCTTCTAAGAGAGAAACTCTAATTTTTCAGCCAAAATATCAATGTCCTAATGCTTCCATAAATCATACAGATTTCCAAGACAGACTGATCATTCAAAAAGGATAACAGACACCACCTTGCCGATGTGATCAAAATTAGCATCACCAGGTATGTCATATGGGTAACATTCTACCATCCAACAGGATGTAAGAGGAGCACTCACAGGTGTGGGGTCTATCCTCAAAACTCTATAGTCTAATTATGAAAGAGTATCTGACAACCCCAAACTGAGGGACTTTTTACAAAACACTACTCCTCAAAACTACCAAGATCGTGAAAAACAAGGGAAGACTGAGGAGTGGCCACAGGCCAAAGAGGACTCTGAGAGACAGGACATCCCAAAGCAATTTGGAATCCTGGACTGACCCCAAGAAAACAAGGACACTAATGGAAAAACTGGTGAAATCTGGAGACAATCTGGACTTTAGTTAATAGTAATGTACCACTGCTGGTTTCTTAGACTTCTGTACCAGAGGAATGGAAGATGATAACACTAGAGGAGGCCTGGTTGAGGACTACAGAAAAACTCTCTGCACTATCTCTGCAACCTTTCAGTACACTCAGCATTATTTCCAAATTAAAAAGGCAATAAAAAAAAAATTCCAGACACACTTATTTATATAAGTTATCTAGGAATGAACTTACGGTTGCTGGGAGGTTTGGGGGGAGGATGCAAGGAAGTGGCAGTTAGGGAGTCTGGATGGACATGCACACACTGCTGTATTTAAAATGGATAACCAACTAGGACCTACTGTATAGCATATGGACCTCTGTTCAATGTTATGTGGCAGTCTGGATAGGAGGGGAGTTTGGGAGAGAATAGATACATGTATATGTACGGTTGAGTCCCTTTGCTGTGCACCTGTAACTTCATAACATTGTTAATTGCCTATGCCCCAATATGAAATTTAAAAAGTTAAAAAAAAAAATTAGTAGCCACGGATAAACTTTCTTGGAATAGGGCTTCCCTGGTGGTCCAGTGGGCAAGGACACCGCCTTGCAGTGCAAGGGGCACCAGTTCAATCCCTGGCCTGGGAAGATCCCACGTACCACGGAGCAGCTGGACCGATGTGTCCAATTACCGAATCAGAGCCCTGGAGCGTATGCACCCAGAGCTGGTCAACAGAGGCCACCGCGATGGGAGGCCCACACGGGCCAGAGAACAAAGATGGATGAAAATAGATAAATGAAAGACCAATAGAAGTGGCCCGTGCACTGCCCTCCCTCCCCAACCTGCTCCCTCTCCAAAAAAAAAAAAAAACTCTTGGAATAAACATTATCACTAATGCAGTCAATTACGAAGCTGAGTTTCATAAATATTTCAAATACACCATCAAGAAGTCTTAGATTAAGTCACAGTATTACACAGAACATGACAGTCATTAACTCAAGTACATTAACTTAAGACCCCTCAGTCCAGTAGCTTCTTGCTGCTTACTGAACAAAACCCAAATACCTGTAAGGCTCTAAAGGACACAGCCCCTTGTTAGTCACTCAGTGGGATGTATGTGGACAGCCTAGCTTTCTGAGAGCTGCTACACAACAGCAAGCTCATTCGCACCTCAGGGACGGTCTTTGCATTTGGGTTTCCTCTATTCCTGACTCTCAACAGCTGAATGCATATCAGTATCAGGGACTCTGAAGGGATCCAGGTAAGGCGGGGCACGCCCTGCTAAAGCATCTGTTTATTTCTTCCATACGACTCAACCCAATTTATAATTATGTAGTTATAATTATCTGGTTAACCGTGTTATGTCTCTCTCCTCAACGTGCTCATATGTTATCCCTCAATATGTGGCAAAGTTCAGCACTCAGAAAGTATCTTTTAAATGAAGGAATGAAGCCACCAACTTGAAAATACGAGTTTCAAGACAGGACACTGCTGTCCACGGAATCCCATTGCATGAATGGACAGTTCTGTCGGAAGAGTGAAGTTAAGCCTACTTGACTTTTTATTTCTATTTTTTAGTAGACATTAGGTCTGTCCTTTGGAGCTTTATATTAAACATTAATCCTCTCTCCTTAAGATGGCACTAAATATATCAATCCACATCTATATCACACTGACTCTTCCAAACAATGCATGTACTTTTCAAAATGGTCCCCAAAACTCCCTGAACTGAAAAATCTTACATATTTAATGGCTTAGTAAAGCTTGCTGGCCCTGCTGGTTATCAACACACATTTACTGCACGCAACTGCTCTGTCATACATAACATTATCACAGAACAGGTGCCTTTTAAAAATTATCCAAGAGGAAAAGGGATGACACACAGGATTTAATTTTTTTACAATGTGTCAGATACTAAAGCAATTTGATAGATAAAGTTAGGCCCTCAAAAAGTGTGTGTAACCCTGAATCAACCTTTTGCCATTTCTTCCATTTCTCTAGTATTCACCTTTTCTCTCTTATTGTGACTGCCCACATTTCATTCAAACCTTCATTATTCATCTGTTTTTCCTGCTTCTAGACCACCATATATGTATATTGATTTTATACCCTTACACCTCTTGCTGGGGAACCCAAAATGACACACAGCCACTTCAAGCCTAAGCCTCTTTTTTTCAAGCATTCTGTCTTCCATAATCTGGCTCCATTATTTTGGACCATGCCCCCAAACAACGTCTTTTTCCTAAGTGACAGACCTCATTTTTTTCTGCTTGTATCACCTGCTTGTCCCTAAATCTATGCCTCTGCATTTTATATGAGTTCACCTTCCCTCAATGAGTCACAAATCTCTGAAACTTAAAAACCACTACCCTACTTTCTAAAATAAGAATGTTACAAAGCTCTTGGTCAGCAGTTTTTCCCCAGCTCAAGTACTTCCCTACTTTTAACACTTTTTCCTTTGTCTGATCATGTAAAACAAAACGGCTGTTGATAAGACTATCACTTCCATATACTTCTTTCAGTACCAAGGGCAAATCAAGTATATTAAAAGAAGAACATTATATTCTTAAGTGCTTTTAACCAGGCTTAAAAGCTATCCTGGGACATGGAAACTTCAAGCCAAGTTAACAACAGTTGTAAGAGTACTCAAAACTCAAAAGACAGTGAAAATCAATGGGCATATCAATAAATATACAAAGCATTCTACACGTAAATTTTCAAAACAGCACTTTTAATGATGATTATTATTACTGTTATGCTAAGGACAACAATATCTTAAATTATTAAATCTTCCCTGTCCTCCCTTTACTAATCAAAATGAGTATTTATGTCCCTAGGCCAAAACATTCACTTAACTATCGTACTTAACAAAGATACTAATAGATACCTGTGAAAGACTTTTTCTAAAATTACTGGAAGTAACATCTGTTGATTTTAAAGACTAAAAATTCCATTCATCTATACCAACTGGCTAACTCAAGTTTAAAATTTCAAGTTCAAAGGCAAAAAGCAAGACAATTTATCAAATTCTGTGATTAGTATAATTCATTCATTATGGGTAAAGTAGTTAAACATCTTTCCATCAGTTCTCTGAGGTGCTCATCAAAATATACATATGACTAATCTGAGAACATACATATCTGTAAACAACAAAACTCTGTAAAAGTTAAAAGTAAAATAAAGGTTTAAAAAAATAATAAAAAAAAATTAAAAAAATAAAAATAAAATAAAATAAAAAAAAAAACCACTCAATACCAGCTGAAGGGAGGCCAACAGCACTACCATATTCTCAAAACATGAAATATATATTTTAAAGCATGTATTTATATCAAATAATAATTAATTGAATTATGCCAAACAACATTACAGTGCCCCACTACTATATGATAAACAAAGTGTAATTATGATCCAAGCAAAAAACTGAAGAGAAGCAGGGTCAGATGAACTGGATACTCAACTGCTGTACTTTCAAGCTTTTAATTTTGTTTAAAAGGTTTTCTCATACTAAGCATTGCTGAGCTGTTGAACTTGCACCTCCCCAAAATTTCAGCTTGGCCAGAGCCTTTCTTTTCAAAAATCTCTTTGCAGTGAAAGAAATTATGGTCTAAATCAAAAAAATGACAAGAAACCTTAGCAATTTAAATAGACAAGCCTTGAAATAATATTGTGATCAAAGTATCAAGCAGCCTAATAAAATCCAGGTGGCTTAAGCTTATCATATATGGTACTCATTACCACAATTGCACTATTTAATCTACTTCCTGGTGTCAACAAAAACTTTCTGTTATTAATTCCCTCCAGTTATGGATCTGCTTAAGTTACTGCAGTTCTCTGATAAGACAGCTCTTTGTCCAAAAAAATTCTTAAAAGAGGGACCGAGTCTCCTTTTAAATGTTTCAGAACTAGAGCCATGGTTGGTAAAAACCACAGAAACCACAGTGGCTTTGTATTATTAGTCATCTATATATGGTTATGTTAATTCCTAAGGAGGTACCAGATGACTCATGATTAACAGTTTTATAAGGATTCGTATGTTTATATCAAAAAGGTAACCATATGCACACACAAAGAACTCCTTTACAAGTTAAAAGCCTCAGATTCAAATAAGAGACTTGCTCACTGACAAAAGTATATAGGATAGATTCTGCCAGTCAACTCCTTTTACTTACACACAACTTCTCCATTATTTAGATCGTTGATTCCCTGTTGGTTACAACTCATAAGATTTCAAAGCAATTTTCCGATCTATAGGTCTAACTGACCTTTTGAAAAGGACTGAAACGGTTCTCAGGAAACTTGCTTTATGGCATAATTTCTTTTTTTTTTTTCCAGAAAGATTCCATTTAGGCAAAGTAAAAATGCTAGCATTATTAACTCTACCCTCAACAACGCTGTCAAGCACTGAAGCAGCAAAAGGATTTTATCCAAAAAGAGAGAGAGAGAAACAATAACAGGGTGGGAGGATCGTGGTTACTGTCTTTGGAATTTCTAGTTGGTCTCAAGCACAGATACCACGATATCCAAAAGGTGAAGCTGAGCGCTGAATGTATTCCAAGTCTCCAGTTCACAGACAGCTGGTTGTACTGGTTACAAAGGAAACCACTTGCTGCTCAGTGTTTCGTGAGTGGCACCCAGTGTTGACGCAGATTCCTTACAACCAACTAACAGATCTATTTCCTTTCCACGCTCTCTTCTCTCACTCTGCTCGCGCAGATGGCAGTCACAGCAGATTGGAAGCAGTGCAAAACACACCATTTAAGCATACTGTGTACTCAGTAAAGAAGGAAATTCACATGACAGGCTTTTATCAGCATTGTCTGTTTAAGTCATCTGCAAAGCAATGTATTCTAGAAAGTCTTCTGTGTCATCAGTCAGAGGCTGATCCCCTAAGTTAAATTAAACCATTCATTCAACCTATTGTTTGGAATTGCCTCTGACGGCATTTAATAAGAACGTGTTCTTTCTGCCTTAACCAACCCAGTTCAATCTATACTTTCAATTAGTTTCTTTCAACATTGAAATGGGTTTAACAGTGCCTGAGCTGAGTGTATATATTCAACTATCACTAACTTTCTGTTGACCTGAAGGTCAGAACTGCCCTTCATTTTTATTTAATTCCTAGAATACAGGTACAGGGCTTGGCTTCCTTGGTGGCTCAGTGGTAAAGAATCTGCCTGCAATGCAGGAGACCCATGCTCAATCCCTGGGCTGGGAAGATCCCCTGGAGGAGGGCATGGCAACCCACTCCAGTATTCTTGCCTGGAGAATTCCATGGGCAAAGGAGCCTGGTGGGCTACAGTCCATAGGGTCACACACAGAGCCAGACACAACTAAGAGACCATGCAGCAGCAGCAGCAGCATAGAGTCACAAACTTAAGTTTGTGAATCTAGTATTAAAGTCAACAATCCAGCTGTGCTGACAGTAAATGATACCACCAAGAAGTCACCTTTAAGAAATACATCATGCCTACTGGTCACAACTGCGTGCATCTACATCCTCATTCACTATTTCAACAAAATACTGGGAATACTGACAACTCTCCTAAACTGGGGTGAAATATAACATAACAGATGAGCACGTGGGAATTTCTAGCTCTGGATTCGCCACTCATTTTAAACTTGGGCCTCTTTGCACTTCAGTTTTCCACGTATAGAAAAAGAATCACAGAAGATCCACTCTGCAAATGCGAAAACTGAGATTAGAGACCTATGACTGCAATTAGTAATAAGCCAGAACTTCAGTAGGACTCGGTCTAAATTTATGTCTTTCAAAATGTTCCCAAAATCACTCCCCTGGTGGCTCAAACAGTAAACAGTCTGCCAGCAATGCTGGAAGACCTGGGCTCGATTCCTCAGTCCAGGAGATCCCCTGGAGAAGGAAACGGCAACCCATTCTAATATTTTTGCCTGGAGAACCTCATGGATATTGGAGCCTGGCAGGCTATAGTCCATGAGGTCGCAAAGACTCAGTCACACACACAACAAGAAAGAAAAGGAGACGGTAAGGTGAGAACAGAGGGACCTGGAGGCCACAGTAGCTTGAGGACAACCATTACTTGTGGAGGGACTACTGCGGCTGCCTTTGTTGCCTGCTGGGGTCGCTAACACGTGCCCCAAGCCCAAAGTTCCCTGCCACCAAAAACTATGTCCTGGAGGTCCTCACTCATCCAAGTCTACAAAAAGAAACAAGATGGATACATTTTTGCAAAGACCACTGAAATAGTTGCAACCCTCTCACCATTCAAGGAGGAAAGAAAGGTTTTTCTGTTTATTAAAATGTCTGTAGGGCTTCCCTGGTGGTCCAATGGGTAAAGAAGTCCACCTTGTAGTTCAAGGGGCATCAGTTCAATCCCTGGCCCAGGAAGATGCCATGTGTCGTGGAGTGACTGGACCAGTGTGTCCAATTATTAGTCAGTGCTCTGGAGCGCATGCGCCCAGAGTCGGTGCTCTGCAGTGAGAGGCCACTGCAATGGGAGGCCCACACAGGTCAAAGAACAAAGATGGATGAAAATAAATAAATATAAAATAAAAGAGGCATGATGGAGAAGGAAAAAAAAAAGAATGTCCTTTCCAAAAAATAAAAAATAAAATGTCTGTAAGTTAAACATTAGAGAAAACAAAGGGTGAACATATACAGGGTGAAAGGGGGCGGGGGAGGATGCAGGGTTGCATTATAAATCTATGCCATTATATTGTTACTTAAGTCAAAATAAATATTGCCTTTGTTTTCAAAAGCGATCAGAAAGCATCTAAAATATAGAGCAGAAATAACTGATAAAAATTTTTAAAGGCAGCAAATAATCCTCATACTAAAAAGGGATAAAGGTATGAAAACATCAGCCTGAAACTGATAAGAGGTAAGCCTTGAAGAGGAATCTCAAACAGATACAAGTTTCAAGAGCCATGAAAATTTCACCTAGAGAGATGAATACAAGACAAACAGAACCAACACTTCCTGGCATGACTAAGATATCACTCTTAATATAAAGAGCAGTTTGCAAAACTTGGCATTAGCACCAAAAGATCAAATCTAACCATAATTAATCCTATCAATCTATAAAACTTGCAGATCAGGTAATATATTGAATTGGGAGTGAAGAAGGAAAACACTTCTCCTGGGCAAGACAGAAAACTTAACTTGAACTGTCATGGTTAGGACACTTTTTGGAAAAACAGAAATAACAAGGATCTTTGGTTATACACTACAGTTGTGGCTTTTTGACGTTTTAATTAGTGCCAAAACAGTTCATGTTTAATGGTCATTACCTTAAAGTTTAGTAATAAATTCAAACATCTATACCTAATGTCATTGTGTTCCAAAAGTAAGCCTATTTTTATTTAATTAAAATTTAAACCACTGGGAATAGTAATTTAAGGATTACATTTTTAGACCTGGGAAACAGGAATTTTAAATAGTATTTAAGTATTGTATCCACCTGTAATTTTCAAATCTTAAAGTATTACTTTAAGTCTGCACAAAATTTGAACAGGTTTTACTTGGCTTCTTTCCAAACCATAGCACTTACGCTTCAGGGGCCAAGGGAGGGCACAGTGTAAAGCGCTTTAATTTCTTAAAGAAGAAAAATCTTTTTACCTTGACCACATTTTCAATAGTATAGCCTTCCACGCACAAGAGTTTCTCAATTCACTTAAAAGGGAGGATAAATACCTAAATTTTAAAACATGAAATAAACACAAAAAATATTCTTCAAACTTTTAAAAGAAGCCAGACTTTGCTCCGTTTTAAAATCTTGAGACACCCAAACTGAAAGAACAAAAAAGGCATAAAAATATCAGGACTGAGGCTTTGTATATGGATTCTCCTTCTCATATTCTAATCACCTTCTTAATAAGCCAAAAACTAAACATATAAAGTATGGTGAAGGTTTTTAATTTAGTTTCAAACCATAGCTTTATGCGTGAGCAAAATAACTTACGTAAGTAATAATCTAAAGTTCACTACCGTAAATATTCAGCAATGAATCATTCAATGTGAATGGTTTAACATTTTCAAAATACTACCATGAATAACAGCAAAGGGATCAGTACCCTGAAGATTTGTGCCACAGTTCCAAGTACAGATTCTTTCCAGTTACCTGACTATACAATACTTTATTTAAAATGAAATATATATAAAATAGTTTATCAAATATTTAAAATTTACTAAGTATCCTATTTAAATATTTATTAAATATTTTAAGTAGCGCTAAATGCAGCATAGGTCCAGAGTTTCTATAAACAAAGCACTCAATTACCGTCAGGCATCTCCTTATGTATCAAAAGAGCCCAGATATCAAAACCAACTTCACTACTGGATACAAAGTCAGCAATAAAATTTGAAAATACTATCAGGAAATATAAGTGGCTCTGAATAATAAAGATGCCAAATTGAATAGTTATTAGCTTGTTCTTTATTTCTACAGATGTGTGTGTTATTTACTAGGGCCCCAAAATGTGAATAATTTAAACAAACTCACGAGACATAACTTCCATAGAAATTGCTTAAAATGCAACTAATAACCACCCACAAGATCAAACTTTACCTTCCTTATAATGTCATCCTCCAAAACAAATTAGGAGCTCCTATCTGAGTGCTGCATGATTCCCCCTCCTCACTCTGAATTTACATCAATTTTATTTCACAATTCTTTATTTACATACTTGTCTCTTCCAATTAAAGGAAAAAACTAGATTTCATATCTATCTCTTTTTCACTACCCACTCAATGTAATTTGCTGGATAAAAGCTGAAAAGGAATTTTTTTCTGAGATATCTAAAACATTTTACCATACCTCCACTTAACGATTTGTGATCACAAAGCTACCTTTCTTCTACTTCTCCAAAAAGTTTGAAAACACACTCCAACACTGTCTACATATACTTCCAATATTTCTACCAAGAAAAGTTATGGAGGGAGGGAGCAATAAAAGAATTGGGATTTAAACAAAAACAAATCTGTCAAATAGATCACTGATCATTCAAACAGATAGAAGATAATACAAAATAATAACTAAACATCATGTCTTTTCACAAAATGTCCCTGTCTGAAAAACGTATGAAGAGCTTTCTCTATTTTGACTCAAGCCTTCCCTGAACTCAAAGGCAATGCAAAGCCAAAGCAGTAACCATCGGCTAGGTTTAAAGCAGTTTTGCCCTCAGTATAGGCTGCAAGCTAAAAGGAGAAGGTGAGACTTCAGGAAGCAAGTAATGAAGCAGAGACTTTCTCCAATGTAAACTATGGTATAGCATGGTAGCAAAGTATGGAAAATAATATAACTATTCAAACCCACTCTCTCTGAACCCAGTGATACCAAAATAACACCTATGTTATGAAAAATTACTGTGATTATTTTAATTACATTTTCACCAAAGCGATTGTGTACGACAATGTTAGGTAGTGTTTCTTGCTCTAACTAAACCTGAGTAATAAAAAAGAAAATAATTTTCCTGAAAATAAACAGAAACTTTAAGAGGCATATGCATGTACATATCGCTTCACTGTGCGGAATTCTATCAGTGACTCCACATGCTGCACACGTCAACACTGGCTCAGTTAGGCATCGTTTCATCCCCTAACTGCATTTTAGTAGCACAATACAGTCTTCATGCTTCATTTCTGAGAGAAACTTATTTGAAGGCCAGGGATCATTCTTTGTGACCGATTTAATAGGAGCAAAATTTTCAAAATTGTCTATTCCAAGTATGAAAATTATGAATTTGGCTCTGATGCAGAATAAAGTAGGCTTCTTATATCACTTGCAATATTATATTGATTTAGTCAACTGAAAAACAGGACAGTGAGTTATTGGATCTGTGTTTAATTCATTGCACTTTATAACATATTTAAGGAATTCAGTTGTATAAAACAGTATCTGAATCTTATCAGATGAAAATATTTTTCCCTTTTAGCAAGGCTTGGGTTGCGTGTCTGAGAAAACAAATTAGTCTCTAGTTCTCCTAAGCTTGGTAATAGTGCCCCCTAATGGGAATTTTAATATGAGCTTTTCTACTTAATTTTTTAAAAATCATATATTCTCTAATATGAGCACAGTATCTCTCTAGAAAGTAAATTCTGTAATATACAAGTGCATCAAGATTAAACCACTAAAAGGAGTTATCACATATGCAAAATAAAAAAATGTGAATTCAAAGAGAGAAGAGAAACTTTATGCCAAAAGTTTCTTGCTTTCTGAATCACCTTGTAATATAAATCCACTGAAATACTACCCAAAATGTTAGCCTCATAAGGAAATTCTCCTTCAGCTACATTTCCAGTATTCAGTAAGAAAATAATTAATACATGCTTGATGAAATGTATTACAGAGTCAGATAAAAACTGGTTCAGAAATGAGTTATTCCTTAAAATAGAGCTGAGTTTTCTGGCTTCATACTACTTACTATTATTCCACAATACCTGGTCATAACTCTACAATCATTAACAGAAAGCTTTCCTTCCCTATTATCTACAGACAGGTAGGTGTGCGTGCTCAGTAACTCAGTCATGCCCAAGTCTTTGCAACCCCATGGACTAACCCGTCAGCCTCCTCATACACAGAATTCTCCAGGCAAGAACACTGGAGTTCCCATTTCCACGTGCAGGGACCTTCCCACCCAGACACTGAATCCACATCTGTGTCTCCTGCACTGCAGGCAAATTCTTCACTGTTGAGCCATCAGGGAAGTCCATTATCTACAGACAGCTCTCTCAAATATCAATAATTCAATATGGGTTTTTTCAAAAGGAAAATGCAGTAAAATTAAGGCAAAACTACCATTCTGATATTTCCAGGTGTACCAGTGAAACAAACACCTGATAATACCAGCCTTTTCATTACAGTGCCCACAAACAGTCTAGACTGAAAGTCGATATCAAGGGCAACATCTAGAAGACAATCAATTTTAATAGTCCCCTAGATTGGATCTGTGTTTAATTCATTGCACTTTATAACATATTTAAGGAATTCAGTTGTATAAAACAGTATCTGAATCTTATCAGATGAAAATATTTTTCCCTTTTAGCAAGGCTTGGGTTGCGTGTCTGAGAAAACAAATTAGTCTCTAGTTCTCCTAAGCTTGGTAATAGTGCCCCCTAATGGGAATTTTAATATGAGCTTTTCTACTTAATTTTTTAAAAATCATATATTCTCTAATATGAGCACAGTATCTCTCTAGAAAGTAAATTCTGTAATATACAAGTGCATCAAGATTAAACCACTAAAAGGAGTTATCACATATGCAAAATAAAAAAATGTGAATTCAAAGAGAGAAGAGAAACTTTATGCCAAAAGTTTCTTGCTTTCTGAATCACCTTGTAATATAAATCCACTGAAATACTACCCAAAATGTTAGCCTCATAAGGAAATTCTCCTTCAGCTACATTTCCAGTATTCAGTAAGAAAATAATTAATACATGCTTGATGAAATGTATTACAGAGTCAGATAAAAACTGGTTCAGAAATGAGTTATTCCTTAAAATAGAGCTGAGTTTTCTGGCTTCATACTACTTACTATTATTCCACAATACCTGGTCATAACTCTACAATCATTAACAGAAAGCTTTCCTTCCCTATTATCTACAGACAGGTAGGTGTGCGTGCTCAGTAACTCAGTCATGCCCAAGTCTTTGCAACCCCATGGACTAACCCGTCAGCCTCCTCATACACAGAATTCTCCAGGCAAGAACACTGGAGTTCCCATTTCCACGTGCAGGGGACCTTCCCCACCCAGACACTGAATCCACATCTGTGTCTCCTGCACTGCAGGCAAATTCTTCACTGTTGAGCCATCAGGGAAGTCCATTATCTACAGACAGCTCTCTCAAATATCAATAATTCAATATGGGTTTTTTCAAAAGGAAAAATGCAGTAAAATTAAGGCAAAAACTACCATTCTGATATTTCCAGGTGTACCAGTGAAACAAACACCTGATAATACCAGCCTTTTCATTACAGTGCCCACAAACAGTCTAGACTGAAAGTCGATATCAAGGGCAACATCTAGAAGAAATAAACAACAAACAAAAGCCATCGATTCATGATGAAAAGAAAGAACTGTCGAACTTTATGAGTGGGAAAATAACAACAAAGAGTTATATATAAAAAAGAAATGGTCAATTTTTCTTAAAGAACCAGACAGTAAAAAAAAAAACCATTCAGGCTAGGTACGCATGGGGTCTCTGTCACAACTATTCAACTAAGCCACTGTCACAGGAACACAGTCACAGAAAACACTTAAGCAAATGGGCCTGACAGTGTTTCAACAAAGCAGTACAGCTTGGGTGAGAGGGGAGCTCTGGATACCTGTATACGTACGGCTGAATCCGTTTGCTGTCTAGAGACTATCACAACACTGTTAACTGGCTACACTTCCAATACAAAATACAAAGTTGGAAAAAATAATTCATATGCAAAAGCAGGCTCACAGATCACAGAATCCCTAGTTTACTCTGGGCACAAAAAAACAAACAAACCAAAAAACCCAACTTTAACACAACTCAAAATATGTAATCACTAAAATCATTAAATGTTTGGTGAGTATTTTACTTCCCTAGGGTGAAACACAGAGGAAAAGATCCTTCCCTGAACAAATACTAGTTTCTGCAAGCATAAAACAACAGAAAAGCAGCAAGCAAAACAAAAGACCTTTAGTATGATTTAGAATAATCAACATGAAGGACTATAATGGAAAAAATTACTTCTTATAAGGGTTTGATAAAAATCAAATGATGACTACATACTAATGTCCATTAAGATAAATAAAACAGATTAAGTGAGAAAATCTAAAACTCAAGAAGACATACCAAGCACTTAGATTTTTCACATATATAAGAAAAATGGCAAATTCTACTAGCTTCCAAATTAGCTTTCCTAGTTTGGAAAATGGGAGTGATAAAATGTTCAACTATGCAGAATAACTGATTACAGAAAATGTACATTTAATACACAGCAAACAATGCCCTGTAATATTTCCATTATTTAATGCTAAACTGAAGTCTGTTCTTACCCCAGTGCTATTAAAACATTTTGGGGAGGTGGGATGGGGAGAGAGGGGAGTGGGTGGGCCACTTCTATTGGTCTTTCATTTATCTATTTTCATCCATCTTTGTTCTGTGGCACCTGTGGGCCTCCCATCGCGGTGGCCTCTGTTGTCGCAGAGCACCGGCTCTGGGCACACGAGCTCCAATGCTCCCGCTCGGTAGTTGGACACATCAGTCCAGCCGCTCCATGGCACGTGGGATCTTCCCAGGCCAGGGATCGAACCGGTGCCCCTTGCACTGCAAGGCGGTGTCCTTACCCACTGGACCACCAGGGAAGCCCTATTAAAACATTTTTAAAATGAGCTTCTTAAAGTGTACGTTAATGAAAAGGCACATAGGCCAATTATCTCAAATCCATAAAGACAAGCTAGCTTCTAATAATCAAGATCTTTGCTTTGTTCACCTACCATAACTGCACTTAACATTATTTCTTGCTCATATTCTAAACTAAGAATTTTTGGGGTTTCCCTAGTGGTTCATTAGGTAAGGACATTGCCTTGCAGTGAAAGGCAGCTAGTTCTGGAGCAAACAAACCAAAAAACCCAACTTTAACACAACTCAAAATATGTAATCACTAAAATCATTAAATGTTTGGTGAGTATTTTACTTCCCTAGGGTGAAACACAGAGGAAAAGATCCTTCCCTGAACAAATACTAGTTTCTGCAAGCATAAAACAACAGAAAAGCAGCAAGCAAAACAAAAGACCTTTAGTATGATTTAGAATAATCAACATGAAGGACTATAATGGAAAAAATTACTTCTTATAAGGGTTTGATAAAAATCAAATGATGACTACATACTAATGTCCATTAAGATAAATAAAACAGATTAAGTGAGAAAATCTAAAACTCAAGAAGACATACCAAGCACTTAGATTTTTCACATATATAAGAAAAATGGCAAATTCTACTAGCTTCCAAATTAGCTTTCCTAGTTTGGAAAATGGGAGTGATAAAATGTTCAACTATGCAGAATAACTGATTACAGAAAATGTACATTTAATACACAGCAAACAATGCCCTGTAATATTTCCATTATTTAATGCTAAACTGAAGTCTGTTCTTACCCCAGTGCTATTAAAACATTTTGGGGGAGGGGGGGCGGGTAGGGAGAGTGGGGGGCGGGTGGGCCACTTCTATTGGTCTTTCATTTATCTATTTTCATCCATCTTTGTTCTGTGGCACCTGTGGGCCTCCCATCGCGGTGGCCTCTGTTGTCGCAGAGCACCGGCTCTGGGCACACGAGCTCCAATGCTCCCGCTCGGTAGTTGGACACATCAGTCCAGCCGCTCCATGGCACGTGGGATCTTCCCAGGCCAGGGATCGAACCGGTGCCCCTTGCACTGCAAGGCGGTGTCCTTACCCACTGGACCACCAGGGAAGCCCTATTAAAACATTTTTAAAATGAGCTTCTTAAAGTGTACGTTAATGAAAAGGCACATAGGCCAATTATCTCAAATCCATAAAGACAAGCTAGCTTCTAATAATCAAGATCTTTGCTTTGTTCACCTACCATAACTGCACTTAACATTATTTCTTGCTCATATTCTAAACTAAGAATTTTTGGGGTTTCCCTAGTGGTTCATTAGGTAAGGACATTGCCTTGCAGTGAAAGGGGCGCCGGTCTGATCCCTGGCCTGGGAAGATCCCACGTGCTGCGGAGCAGCTGGACCGATGTGCCCAACTACGGAGCTGGAGCTCTGGAATGCATGCGCCCAGCGTTGGTGCTCTGCAGCAAGAGAGGCCACTGCAATTGGAGGCCCACACAGGTCAAAGAACAAAGACGGATGGAAATAAATAAATGATCAATAGAAGTGGCTAAAAAAAATAAAGAATTTTAGGACTTCCCTAGTGGTCCAGAGTTAAGAATCTGCCTGCTGCCAATGCAGGAAATACAGGTTTGATCCCTGGTCCAATAAGACACCATGTGTCATGGGGCCACAACTATTGAGCTTGTGCTCTAGAACCCATTCTCTGCAACAAAAGAAGCCACCAGAATGAGATGCCCACACACTGCAACTACAGAGCTTCCTGCTCAGTGAAACTAGAGAAAACTCATGCACAGCAATGAAGACTCAGTGGAGCCAAAAATAAAAATTAATAAACTGAGAATTTTATGAAACAAAATTAATCACCTGAGAAAACCACAAGACAATGTAAACTATTCAAGAATGGATTCTGCTCCCAACTGTGTCACTAACATGGAAACTGAGTAAGTTACTTCAAATGTACCTCTTCGGCTAACTCACTCATGAAACAAAGAAACTATGCTAACAAGTCATGGTCTTCCAAATCTAAAATAGCTATTACTGGATTATAATTGCATATCTCCAGATATATTGGTGAATACAGGAACAGAGATATCTTAATACTAACAGAATGGACTGAAGAGAATATCCCAACCATAATCCTATGTATTATACACATTTAACATTAATATTATAGTAGTTCAAATGAAATAGGGAAATACTGGCTAGCTTAAAATAAAACAAAATAAAATTCATATTGCACAATATGAATATGAAAAACATTCACAATGCGAACTTTTTTAAAAGTTCTTAAAAATTTCAAATACTTAAGTGCCTAGAATAAAACAGCCTTTAGTTTCTAGAAGTATTACTTTAATGAAGAAAAGATGTGCAAAAAAAAAAAAAGAAAGAAAAGATGTGCAGACCAAGCTGCAATATCAAAGTATCAACTTCAGTAAGAATGTACTCTGTGTTATATTAAGTTCAAGGTACTATAAGGATATGAAGTCAGATGAGATAACATTTTACCAAAGTTACGAGTGATCAATTACAAGTTATATATAAAATAAAATTTAAAGAACAATCTCATTTACAACAGCATCAAAAAGAGTAAGATACTTAGGAATAAAGTTAACCAATACAGCAAAACACTTGTGTGCTGAGAACTAGAAAACACTGTTGAAAGACAACAAAATAAATAGAAAAGACATCCATCTCGCATTCATGAACTGGAAGATTTTATATTGTTAAAATGTCCATACTACCCAATGCGATTGACAGATTCAATACAATCCCTAACAAAATCTCATTGGCTGTTTTTCTGCAGAAACAGAAAAAAAAATCTAGAATTCATATGGAATCGCAAAAAATCCTAAATAGCTGAAATAATGTTCAGAAAGAAAAACAAAGCTGGAGACCTCACACTTCTTGATTATAAAATACATTACAGAGCTTCCCTGGTAGCTCAGTGGTGAAAGAGTTCTCCTGTCAATGCAGGAGACACAAGTTCGATCCCTGAGCCGGGAAGATCACACATGCCGCTGAGCAACTAAGCTTGTGAGCCACAACTATTGAGCCTGTGCTCTAGAGCCTTGGAGTTCCAACTATTGAGCTGATGTGCCACAACTACTGAAGCCCATATGCCCTAGAGCCCGAGTTCTACAACAAGAGAAGTCACTGCAACAAGAAGCCTGCTCACCTCAACTAGAGAGTAGCTCCCATTCCCTTCAACTAGAGAAGAGCCTGTGGCAGCAGTGAAAACCCAGAATAGTCAAAAAAAAAAGTTAACCTGTTTAAAAAAAAATACATTACAAAGCTACAATAATCAAAAGAGTATGGCGCTAGAGTGTAATTCCTAGAAGAAAATACAGGGAAGAACCTTAGTAATACTGGAGTTGGCAATGATTTCTTGGATACTACACCGTATACAGGAAAAAAAAGCAAAAATAGACAAGTTGAATTATATTAAAGCTTCTGGGGGCTTCTCTGGTGGCCCAGTGGCTAAGACTCCTGGCTTCCAATGCAGGAGGCCTGGGTCTGAGCCCTGGTCAGGGAGCTAGATTCCACATACCACAACTAAGACCCAGCACAGTCAAACAAATAAATATTTAAAAAAAAAAAAAAAAAGCTTCTGTGCAACAAAAGAAACAACAGAAATGTGAAAGGAAAATAATATCTGTAAACCATATATTCAAAAAGGAGTTAATATGCAGAATATATAAAGAACTCCTTCAACTGAACAACAACAAAACCCTAAGAAATGAGCAGAGGACTTGAATATACATTTCTCCTTCTGAAGACATAAAAATGGTCAACAATCATATGAAGAGATGCTCAACATCACTAATATTAAGGAAATGTAAATCAAAACCACAGTGAGACTGCCTCAAACCTGTCAGAATGGCTGTCATCAGTAAGACAACAAATAAGTGTTGATAGGAATGTGGAGCAAAGAGAACCTTTGTACACTATTGGTAGGAATGTAAACTGATAGTCATCATGGAAAAGAATATGGAATTCCTACCAAAAAATTAAATATGTATGATATGTATTATCATATGATCCAGTATATGATAATGCATATATGATAATCTCACTTCTAACAAGTGAACTAACCCTAAGATCTTGAAGAGATGTTTCCAGCATTATTTATTGTAGCCAAGAGGCAGAAGCAATCCAAACATCCATCAACGAATGAATAGAAAAAGAAAATATAGTATATACACACAAGGGAATACTATTCAGCCTTAAAAATGAAGGAAGCCCTGCCATATGCTACAACATGGATGAACCTTAAGGCCATTAGGCTAAGTGAAATAAATCAGTCACAAAAAGACAAATATGGTTGATTCCATCTATATGATGAGATATCTAAAGTGGTCAAACCCTTAAGACACAGAAAGTAGAACAGTGGTTACCAGGGACGGGAGGGAAAAGTGGAGGAGTCAGTCAATGGATATAGCGCTTCAGTTTTCACAAAATGGAACCTCTTGAGACCTGCCACTCAACAAACAGGCATAAAGGGAGCACTGTTAACCATGTAAAAATAATCAGGCCGAAAAACATTCATTCTGTGCTTTTTAAATACCATAAAAAAATGTATTTACAAAATGAGTTCTGAGAGTTCAGACAAGTGAGAAATTATTTTCAACTACATATTTTACAAAAATCCTTTAAGATGCTACCTTGGCCTTTGGTACAAGCTTTTAACTACTATCAGTCCTTTTTTTTTTTTTTAAACATTTATTTTTTTATCTTTTGGGGAGTGGGGTAGGGAGGGAGGGGGATGGGCGGCCACCTCCACTGGTCTTTCATTTCTCTATTTTCATTAGTCTTCGTTCTTTGGCTCCTGTGGGCCTCCCATCACAGTGGCCTCTGTCGTTGCAGAGCGCCGGCTCTGGGCGCATGCGCTCCAGAGCTCTGGCTCGGTGATTGGGCACATCGGTCCAGCTGCTCCGCAGCACATGGGATCTTCCCAGGCCAGGGCTCGAACCGGCGCCTCTTGCACTGCAAGGCAGTGTCTTTACCCACTGGACCACCAGGGGAAGCCCTTAACTACTATCAGTCTTTGCTAACAAAGTAATTACACCTATAGCACAAAAGCTCTGAAATGCTGAAGGAGTATCTTCTTCTCTATGAGCTGAGACAGCTCAACTCATCCCTTCCTCTACAGGAGGTCAAAAATCCTCCAGAAGGAAGCAGGTGCGGGGCACGATGATGACCCTGTCCTGCACCAGGGTACTGGCAAGATGATTTCTCTAATGTCAGACAGCTCCTTTCCAAAGTATCAGAATCACAAATCATGAATAAGTAAAGGACAAACTAATGAAGTTTCCTGATAATACATCTTCATTTCAGAGAATTTGTAGGATTTTTTCAAGAGACTCAGAACTCGGTTATTCTGATGAACTGCTGACAATAGATTATCAAAAGTTATGGTGAACACTGGATCAATAACCACTTGTGTGAGTACCATTACCTTCATCAAAGTCAGCATCATCTTCAGTGTTACAGGGACGGAGGGAAAAGTGGAGGAGTCAGTCAATGGATATAGCGCTTCAGTTTTCACAAAATGGAACCTCTTGAGACCTGCCACTCAACAAACAGGCATAAAGGAGCACTGTTAACCATGTAAAAATAATCAGGCCGAAAAACATTCATTCTGTGCTTTTTAAATACCATAAAAAAATGTATTTACAAAATGAGTTCTGAGAGTTCAGACAAGTGAGAAATTATTTTCAACTACATATTTTACAAAAATCCTTTAAGATGCTACCTTGGCCTTTGGTACAAGCTTTTAACTACTATCAGTCCTTTTTTTTTTTTTTTAAACATTTATTTTTTATTTTTTGGGGGAGTGGGGTAGGGAGGGAGGGGGATGGGCGGCCACCTCCACTGGTCTTTCATTTCTCTATTTTCATTAGTCTTCGTTCTTTGGCTCCTGTGGGCCTCCCATCACAGTGGCCTCTGTCGTTGCAGAGCGCCGGCTCTGGGCGCATGCGCTCCAGAGCTCTGGCTCGGTGATTGGGCACATCGGTCCAGCTGCTCCGCAGCACATGGGATCTTCCCAGGCCAGGGCTCGAACCGGCGCCTCTTGCACTGCAAGGCAGTGTCTTTACCCACTGGACCACCAGGGGAAGCCCTTAACTACTATCAGTCTTTGCTAACAAAGTAATTACACCTATAGCACAAAAGCTCTGAAATGCTGAAGGAGTATCTTCTTCTCTATGAGCTGAGACAGCTCAACTCATCCCTTCCTCTACAGGAGGTCAAAAATCCTCCAGAAGGAAGCAGGTGCGGGGCACGATGATGACCCTGTCCTGCACCAGGGTACTGGCAAGATGATTTCTCTAATGTCAGACAGCTCCTTTCCAAAGTATCAGAATCACAAATCATGAATAAGTAAAGGACAAACTAATGAAGTTTCCTGATAATACATCTTCATTTCAGAGAATTTGTAGGATTTTTTTTCAAGAGACTCAGAACTCGGTTATTCTGATGAACTGCTGACAATAGATTATCAAAAGTTATGGTGAACACTGGATCAATAACCACTTGTGTGAGTACCATTACCTTCATCAAAGTCAGCATCATCTTCAGTGTGCTGGGGGAAAGGAAAGCAGTTGGTAATTTCCAGTCGATCTTCTACAACAAGGCCCAGAAGCACTCCTTGAACTACCTCAGTTCCTTGCCCTTCTTCCTGGTAATGTTTGATAATCTTTAATACCACCTAAATGGAAAAAAAAAAAAAAAAAATTTAAATACCATTCTTATAGCTTATGCTTCCTTTAATTCAAAGAAAAATCAAAACTTTACTTGATGTGTTTGCAAAACCACAAATTTATATAACAGTACTGACCACATTTCTTACGAATCATTTCCTTTGCCCTTACATTTAAAAAATCTTACATAGTCTAAATGCACATCTGAAACTCTTGGAATTGGAAGACATGTCAAAAATGTCCATGTGGGCGTCCCTGGTGGCTCAGTGGTAAAGAATCTGCCTTTCAATGCAGGAGGCAGGTTTTTGATTCCTGATCCAGAAAGATACCACACGCCATGGAGGAACCAAGCCAAAGAGCCACGACTATTGAACCCATGTGCTGCAACTACTGAAGACTGAGCACCCTAGAGCCTGTGCTCTGCAACAAGAGAAGCCCCCATACAGAGTAGCCCCCACTCACCACAACTAGAGAAGAGCCCAAACAGTGGCAAAGACCCAGCACAGTCAAAAATACATTTAAAACTAACTAAATAATTTTTTAAAATATCCATGTACAGGGCTTCCCTGGTGGTCCAGTGGGTAAAGACACCACCTTGCTGTGCAAGGGGTGCTGGTTCGATCCCTGGCCTGGGAAGATCTCATGTGAGACAGCTCAACTCATCCCTTCCTCTACAGGAGGTCAAAATCCTCCAGAAGGAAGCAGGTGCGGCACGATGATGACCCTGTCCTGCACCAGGGTACTGGCAAGATGATTTCTCTAATGTCAGACAGCTCCTTTCCAAAGTATCAGAATCACAAATCATGAATAAGTAAAGGACAAACTAATGAAGTTTCCTGATAATACATCTTCATTTCAGAGAATTTGTAGGATTTTTTCAAGAGACTCAGAACTCGGTTATTCTGATGAACTGCTGACAATAGATTATCAAAAGTTATGGTGAACACTGGATCAATAACCACTTGTGTGAGTACCATTACCTTCATCAAAGTCAGCATCATCTTCAGTGTGCTGGGGGAAAGGAAAGCAGTTGGTAATTTCCAGTCGATCTTCTACAACAAGGCCCAGAAGCACTCCTTGAACTACCTCAGTTCCTTGCCCTTCTTCCTGGTAATGTTTGATAATCTTTAATACCACCTAAATGGAAAAAAAAAAAAAAAAATTTAAATACCATTCTTATAGCTTATGCTTCCTTTAATTCAAAGAAAAATCAAAACTTTACTTGATGTGTTTGCAAAACCACAAATTTATATAACAGTACTGACCACATTTCTTACGAATCATTTCCTTTGCCCTTACATTTAAAAAATCTTACATAGTCTAAATGCACATCTGAAACTCTTGGAATTGGAAGACATGTCAAAAATGTCCATGTGGGCGTCCCTGGTGGCTCAGTGGTAAAGAATCTGCCTTTCAATGCAGGAGGCAGGTTTTTGATTCCTGATCCAGAAAGATACCACACGCCATGGAGGAACCAAGCCAAAGAGCCACGACTATTGAACCCATGTGCTGCAACTACTGAAGACTGAGCACCCTAGAGCCTGTGCTCTGCAACAAGAGAAGCCCCCATACAGAGTAGCCCCCACTCACCACAACTAGAGAAGAGCCCAAACAGTGGCAAAGACCCAGCACAGTCAAAAATACATTTAAAACTAACTAAATAATTTTTTAAAATATCCATGTACAGGGCTTCCCTGGTGGTCCAGTGGGTAAAGACACCACCTTGCTGTGCAAGGGGTGCTGGTTCGATCCCTGGCCTGGGAAGATCTCATGTGCTGCAAAGCGGCTAGACTAATGTGTCCAACCACCAAGCCACCGCTCTGGAGCACATGCACCCAGAATCGCTGCTCTACAACGAGAGAGGCCACTGCGATGGGAGCACACACAGGCCAAAGAACGAAGATGGAAATAAATGAAAGACCAACAGAAGTGGCCAAAAAAAAAAAAAAAAAAATCCATGTACAGCACTTACAACCTTCAAGTCAAAGTCCCCTAAAGGTCTACCATCCAAGAATTCCTTCAGTCAAATTAACCATCACCACTTCAACCTGAAATTATTACAGAGGAAGTGGCCCTGTTAACCTCTGTTAATAATAAGATAGCATGTTGCCACTAATGATAAAAAGTCTCAATTAAGACACAGAGATAAAGATCTCAATTGTCTGAACACCTACAAGCAGAACCCTCTGACAAACTCTCAACACCTCAGGATGGTTCCTGAATAGAAAATCTCATTAATCAGAGGAAGCAACAATGAAAACAGGGATCCAAGAAGACCCTGCTTGGTAACAGAGAACATAAGAGAAGCCAGTCTCCAGCACTACTTAATTTTTCTCAACGAGAAGGATACACGAAATAATCTCTAATGGAATAGCCAGCTCTTCTATTACTCTCTTCTCTAACATTTCCATAAAAATGAAGAGGTATACTGCATGACGGAACAGGTAATCTAAAAGTTCACAGTAACAGTCATGATAAATAATAATCCCTACAACATGAGACTGTTAGCGCATTAACAGGCTTTGGACAGTGCTTGGCACATAGCATTTATGAATAGTAGTAGTCTATGATTCAGTACAAGCCCATGGCCTGAAGACTAAAGGGCAATACAGTCTCAAACAGAACGGAAATTTCTCAGAGGGGAAAATAAGTCTAACAGCAAAATGATAACTAGAGTTTAATTTTAAAAAGTATACTATCGATAGAAATAAATCAACTAATAATACAGGTTACAATTATTGAACATTATGTGCCAGGCAGTATTCTAATTATTTCACCTGTATTATCAATCATATAGTTATCATAAATACCTTAGGGAAAAAGCATTATTATACTCATTTTACAAATAAGAAAGCTGAACCAAAGAGAAGTTAAATAAATGGCTAAAGATCACACATCCAGGCAATGGTAGAAACAAGAATTAAACTGCGTCAAATGCCAAAGCTTATGGCATACTTTAATAAGAAGGTGATTCTCATATCAGCAACTTAATAATTAAAACCATGAGTTAGGAAAAGACATGAAGCAAAGACTTCTCTGTGATGAACAGACTCCAAAAAACTTTGCACCAATGGAAGATCCAGACCTCCTACAAACAGCAAGCAGTCAGTGGGGAAGAACTTAATGTAGAAGCACACCATAGAGTTAGACTGGCAGAACTTCAACACTAGGAAGTGCACAAATGTTACACGTGACTGTGTAAAACACGTCTCCACTTCTTGAAAGGCCCAAAAAGGGCTTTAGGGTTCATGTAGGAATAGGAATGACTTCCAGCTCTAGCATTTATTAGCTGTGACCTCGGGAAAGCTATCTAATCTTCCTAAGTCTTAGATTTCTAACTTGCAAAATGAAACTGTTCCACAGCATTACTGAGACTATTAAAAATCAGAAAATATACAATAAATCTTGCACACAGGATCTGTCATGTAACAATACTCAACAATCAATATTACTGACTTTGTCAATAAAAAGAAAACAGAACTGTTTAATTCCCATTCAACATAACTCTCTGCCAAGAACAATTATTTTCACACATAAAAAACAAAGAAACATGGGTGACTAAAAAGGAACAAACAAAACTGATAAACAGTTATTACAAACAAACCTACCAACCTACCTATGTTACCTAATTTCCTGGATACTTAACCCTATTAATGAACCATTAGCTTCAATCAAAATAACTGAGAGACGCTGGAAGATATCTGAGCTTAATAATACAGATCTTTGCACCAGTCCTAGAATCAGTTCTTATCAGCTGGTTCCTAAGTATGGGAAAAGGAGTACTGATGACTAGGGTCCAACATAGTTTCACAAAAAGCCAGGCCAAAGTAACTTACTTCCCTTTATAAAGAAAATAGAAATGAGAGGCAGTATTCTAATTATTTCACCTGTATTATCAATCATATAGTTATCATAAATACCTTAGGGAAAAAGCATTATTATACTCATTTTACAAATAAGAAAGCTGAACCAAAGAGAAGTTAAATAAATGGCTAAAGATCACACATCCAGGCAATGGTAGAAACAAGAATTAAACTGCGTCAAATGCCAAAGCTTATGGCATACTTTAATAAGAAGGTGATTCTCATATCAGCAACTTAATAATTAAAACCATGAGTTAGGAAAAGACATGAAGCAAAGACTTCTCTGTGATGAACAGACTCCAAAAAACTTTGCACCAATGGAAGATCCAGACCTCCTACAAACAGCAAGCAGTCAGTGGGGAAGAACTTAATGTAGAAGCACACCATAGAGTTAGACTGGCAGAACTTCAACACTAGGAAGTGCACAAATGTTACACGTGACTGTGTAAAACACGTCTCCACTTCTTGAAAGGCCCAAAAAGGGCTTTAGGGTTCATGTAGGAATAGGAATGACTTCCAGCTCTAGCATTTATTAGCTGTGACCTCGGGAAAGCTATCTAATCTTCCTAAGTCTTAGATTTCTAACTTGCAAAATGAAACTGTTCCACAGCATTACTGAGACTATTAAAATCAGAAAATATACAATAAATCTTGCACACAGGATCTGTCATGTAACAATACTCAACAATCAATATTACTGACTTTGTCAATAAAAAGAAAACAGAACTGTTTAATTCCCATTCAACATAACTCTCTGCCAAGAACAATTATTTTCACACATAAAAAACAAAGAAACATGGGTGACTAAAAAGGAACAAACAAAACTGATAAACAGTTATTACAAACAAACCTACCAACCTACCTATGTTACCTAATTTCCTGGATACTTAACCCTATTAATGAACCATTAGCTTCAATCAAAATAACTGAGAGACGCTGGAAGATATCTGAGCTTAATAATACAGATCTTTGCACCAGTCCTAGAATCAGTTCTTATCAGCTGGTTCCTAAGTATGGGAAAAGGAGTACTGATGACTAGGGTCCAACATAGTTTCACAAAAAGCCAGGCCAAAGTAACTTACTTCCCTTTATAAAGAAAATAGAAATGAGAAAAAGTAATTATTATGCTTAAAATATAGTTCAAAAATGTCTTAACACTTGAAACACTGTCTTAACTCTAAGCAAAGTGAACTGTGAAGAGCTTGGAGGCAATGCAACCGAAGAGCATGGCAGGCTGATACCCTCGCCCCAAGAATCAATGCAATTTATACAGCATCCACAGAAGTACAGTGTTCCAAGTAAGAAAAGCTATTATTATCTCTTTCTTCTCAGCATCATTTACTTGTTACAGCCAGTTTTCTCTATAATGACCCAGAGAAAATTTATCAGTAACAGTATTTAACTAAGCTATAGGAAAAGCACAGCGGTTTAACCGCTGGCTAAAGGCAATCAACATGAGTAAGTGTTCCCCCAAAGGGCTAATTATAAAAGAGAACCCGTTCAATGAATTCAGATCTCTCTCCAGGCTAGCAAGGATCAACCAAGAGCACTTTCCAAATAGTGAAGCACGAGAGGATGTGTCTTACTTCGAAAGGCAAACTAAGGACCACAGGTGATAATTTCAGGAAAGAGATTTTCCGTTTTAAAGATGAATTCTCTCTAGCATTTCTGGCTGTCCAAAACAAAAAGCCTTTAGGAAAGACCTGATGATCACAAAAATAATTTCCAACTGTAACATTTATAATCTTGCCAATTTAACAAAATCTGATGAAATAAAGCATTCAGAAAAAAAAAATAACAAAACTAAGCAAACTCATTCATTCTGACAGCTGACAGCCTTCCTTTTCCCTGCATACACAGTAAAATCTCAATTCTTTAGTTCAAAAAATAATGTAGTGGAATTGCATTACGAACTTCAGAGTAGGCTCATTTAGATGTCAGAAGGAAATTCCTGAACAGAAGCAACCTACTGACATACAGGCTTCTGGTAATCTACACAAATAATGCAGAACTTACTGTACCTAGAAAAACATTCCTTAGACTATTGGTATTTATGAGGAAGATAAAATCCAGGTACTGTACATGATCTCCCCCTCTTAAACACTCTTGTGAAAATGAAGGGATGTTTTACTCGCCACGTTCTCAACACTCAACACAGACAGGTACGAGCACATAAAAGACACAAAATAGAGTTGCTAAAGCAATGAATGATAAACACCAGTCAGTCACGTAACACTAATCCCACTAAATGCCTTCTTTTGTTGTTCTAAAATGTTGTTCTCAAATGTAGTTGCTATTTAAATCCTCCCAATCACTCTATAAAGTCAGTAAAACTACTTTCTCATTTTACAGAAAAGGAAATAGACAATCTGACATAGATTTATTAAATCAGGGAGGTGAGATCTGAAACCAAGGCATATTTAATCACTTTGCAGTCACTGAGTAACTTTAGACTCCAACAGGTTACTCCTGACAAGGCTAAGACAGGATGCAGTGGCAACAGCTTTGGAAGAAGTCTCCACGACTAAGTCGTACAAAGTTTCCTTAAATTAAAAAGAAGCAGTGCAGGGTTTACCAGGATAGGCAGCAACAAGACCTAGGGAATGGTGCTGGCGTTCATACCTTCTGGTGCCCTAACCACGAGAAGTCAAATAGCATGAACAACTGCCCCAGGCTGTGAGAATGAGGTTCAGCTCTTTACCTTCAGCAGCACTACCCTCATCAGCCACAGACGGGAATGTTCTACCACAGGAGCCCTGCTTTTGGTCCTGCTTACTGGCCTTTCACTTTCTCTCCCTCCAACCACTCAGACATTACTGTCCATTAAACAGTACTGGCAGACTTTTAACCAACCCTGTTTACTGATGTCACGCTCCCTATTCTTACTCTTAAAAACAAGACACAGGGGACGTTAACAAAAGCATATTCTATTTCGTTTATAAGCGTCACAAATGATCCCACATACCCAGAAGCTCTCGATCACGTGTTCCTTATTTATCAAAATGGCCAGGGGAGCTTTTTTTTTTTTTTAAATGAAGAGAGGTCTTTACCCTGCCTACATATTACAGCCATCAGTGTTCTAAAAATACTGATGCCTAAAACCCAATCCCTGAATATCAGAGCTAATTAAATGGGGCTGGGAGTCCTACACTGGATTTGGGGTTTTTAGAGGCTTTAGGGTTCTTCTTTTTGTTTGTTCGTTTGTTTCTCTTGGTGGTTCTAATATCTAATACCAGCCTTCCTTTTTCTTTTGTTGTTCTAACAACTCAGGTGATTGCAATGCACTCAAATGGTTAAACCTCAAGTTTCCCTTCCTATTTAAGACTCCTTGTGCTGCTAAGAAGTGACTACACTTAAGAAATACAGACCCCTTTATTCATAAAAGCATAAAGAGAAACTCAACCCCTACTCGGAAGGATCTCCACAGTAAAAATTGAGAGGAAACGTAATGTGAGCAGTCCTGCTGAGAAGCATTCGAGAGTCCGTAGCAGAGTAAGACATCCTTACAGCTTGACCCCGTATGTATGACTACTTATAAACTAGTGCTGGCCACATTCCTTTATCCTACAAATTAGTGGGAAAATGAAGATTCTTCTATAAATTATGCCCTAAGGGACAGAAACAAACTGTCCAACAGAATCTGAAATTATCAAATTCTTCTACATCTCCCAATACTGTCAATTCTGGGTCTAAAAGCTTATTAAATAACCTCCTTGATGTGCCCTTACACAATCAGCATTGTGTTCTTTGAATAGGTCAGCAGTCTCTAGCACCATCTCCTAGCTTTCTGAGGCTTGCAACTTCTCAGGATGGGCAAATCTTAGCAAAGAATTCCAACCTGCAGGATAGTAAGTAGGTATCCTGTTTGCTGAAAATACCCAAGAGAAACCATTCATTTCCTACTATCATTTATTATTTAATGTGGATATTTTAATACAGCAAACTATCTCTAATCTTCAATGAACAAAATACAATTTCTTTCAGTGTCTGGCATTAAAAAAAAAAAAAAAACATGAAAACTTACTTTACCCAAAAGGCTAAAAGCAACAAAGAACTTAAATTATACAACAGAAAGTAGTCTTAATATTACAAGATAAAATATAAATAATAATCTAAAATACTTAAATAGATTAATTACACTAGAAGTCAATGAACCTAAACTTTGAGTTAGTTAATACGCATGATGGGTAAAATCTTCCATCCATACGAAGGAACAATTAAACCTGGCCAAAACAAAGATTATACTTTCTGATGAACTGGAGTAATTTTCTATCAAATATGATGCCTACAAAAACCAGTTACTATAGAAAAGCTTGGAAGCTCTGCAGAAAAACACCAGAATTCTGTTATTGTCATTTTCTTTCATTTACTCACTAATCTGTTCACCCAGATATTTGTTGAGTGACTTCCACAGGCCAGGTATCCCTCTGCCAGGCCCTGTGAATTTCAAACCAAATCAAATACATAAAGGCCTCACTTCATGGGATTTTTGTTTTGTTTTGTTTTTGGTCACTTCAATTGGTCTTTCATTTATTTCCATCTTTGTTCTTCGGCCCATGTGGGACTCCCATGGCAGTGGCCTCTCTCGCTACAGAGCACTGGCTCTGGGCGCATGCACTCCAGAGCTCCGGCTTGGTAGTTGGACACAGCGACACATGGGATCTTCCCAGGCCCAGGGATGGAACCGGTGTCCCTTGCACTGCAAGGCGGTGTCCTTACCCACTGGACCATCAGGGAAGCCCCAGCCCCAGGGACTTTTATTTTAGAACATCGGTTATCAATTTTTTTTGGTCAAAGGGCCATTTGAACACTCTTAAAAATTATTCTGGACCTCAAAGAATGTTTATATTGATATTTACGTACTGAAATTGAAGCCAAAAAATGTTCAAAATATCTTATTCACTTCAAAGAATAACTGCATCACACCCTAACTTAAATTACATTTTTATAAAAAATAACTACTTTCCAAAACAAAAAACTCAATCTGGACACAGATTGACACAAATGACACTTTCACATTTCCGTAAAATATTTATTTCAAAAAGAAATTTTAATCAAAACATAAGAATGACACTGCTCATAGTTTTATAAATCCTATTAATGTCGAGTTTAATAAAAGACAATGAGAGTCTCATATCTGTTTCTGCATTTAGTCTTTTACATAACACATCATGTAGCATCTGAAAACCTCTATAGACACTATGATGAATAATGTTTACTTATTATTACAAAAATAGTTTAGATCTCAGAGACCCTCCAAAAGAGCGTTGGGGAGTCTCACACTTTAAGAAACATTTTAGAATAACAATTAAGAAAATTAACGTACTTACAGATTGTTAAAAGCACTATGAGGAAAAAAAAAAAAAAACAGAGAAATGTGCTTTTAGTTAGGGTGATCTGGAAAAGACTTCTGAAATGATACCTGAACAGAAAGCTGATGAACAACCTATCTGCTCTACGAAGACTGCAGTGCAGAGAATATCTGCCAACTAAATACTAGCTCAAAAAAATACTAATATTTGCTTTCCATAAAATACACATCTTGTGTTTTAAGTGTACAAAAAAGCCTAAAGATGGATGAACAACAGACCAGGAGTAGTACATGCTCATGCTTTTACAAACGTACTGATCTATGAATAATAAACCCGACCTGCTGGCAGACACAAATACTACTGCATAATTCAAAAACATTTCATTATCATTTTGTTGATGAATTATGAAAAATACATTAATAAAAATCCTTTCAGGAAAGGTCTGCCATGACTTTTATAATCAGTAATATTTCTAATACCAGTGTCAAGGTTAATCTTTACCTGGTAAATACATGTCTGTGAAGTCACCACCCAAGATTCCTCTAATGCAAGTAGCGACTTAAAAGTCCAGAGTTAAAAAGTAATTTAAACACTGTGTCTGGGAATTTCAGGCCTTGAGTACACCAATATACAAAGTAACGATGAATAAACTGCATTTCTGAAAAACTTAACTAGAAAACCAAGCCAGAAGAGAGAACTCACAAATCAGAGCATTAACCGTGTGAGCTAATACAACAGTATCCAAAGGTACATCAGGCTTAGATACAAATCCCAAGAGCAAGGAGCTGGGCTCCAGCCCAACCTCTGTCCTGGATCACCAGATGATGTCTTGGCCTTGTTTGACTCAGAAGTGGAAACTGAGACCTTTCCAAAAAGCTGGAACTCAATGAAAATTGTTGATGAAAAGAGCGAAACAGTAACTGTAGTACCTTACCACTAAACTTACTATATAACCCAAGTTTCAACTCCTCATAACTTAAATAGAAACATTTACACTAGGATACATTCACAAAAGTTCACAGCAGCACTCTTCGTAATAGCCAAAACCTGGAGGCAACCCAAAGGTCTACCAAACACAAACAGCTGCAGTAGCCTATCCATTCTGTGGAATATTCGCAATAAAAGGAATAAAGTATCAATGCACTAGTGAAAATCTCACACATATCATCCTGAGTGAAAGAACTCAACAAACTGCTAGGTATTGGGTTGGCCAAAAAATTCATTAATATCTTACAGAAAAACCCACGACAACCGTTGGGACGAAGACTGCAGTGCAGAATATCTGCCAACTAAATACTAGCTCAAAATACTAATATTTGCTTTCCATAAAATACACATCTTGTGTTTTAAGTGTACAAAAAAGCCTAAAGATGGATGAACAACAGACCAGGAGTAGTACATGCTCATGCTTTTACAAACGTACTGATCTATGAATAATAAACCCGACCTGCTGGCAGACACAAATACTACTGCATAATTCAAAAACATTTCATTATCATTTTGTTGATGAATTATGAAAAATACATTAATAAAAATCCTTTCAGGAAAGGTCTGCCATGACTTTTATAATCAGTAATATTTCTAATACCAGTGTCAAGGTTAATCTTTACCTGGTAAATACATGTCTGTGAAGTCACCACCCAAGATTCCTCTAATGCAAGTAGCGACTTAAAAGTCCAGAGTTAAAAAGTAATTTAAACACTGTGTCTGGGAATTTCAGGCCTTGAGTACACCAATATACAAAGTAACGATGAATAAACTGCATTTCTGAAAAACTTAACTAGAAAACCAAGCCAGAAGAGAGAACTCACAAATCAGAGCATTAACCGTGTGAGCTAATACAACAGTATCCAAAGGTACATCAGGCTTAGATACAAATCCCAAGAGCAAGGAGCTGGGCTCCAGCCCAACCTCTGTCCTGGATCACCAGATGATGTCTTGGCCTTGTTTGACTCAGAAGTGGAAACTGAGACCTTTCCAAAAAGCTGGAACTCAATGAAAATTGTTGATGAAAAGAGCGAAACAGTAACTGTAGTACCTTACCACTAAACTTACTATATAACCCAAGTTTCAACTCCTCATAACTTAAATAGAAACATTTACACTAGGATACATTCACAAAAGTTCACAGCAGCACTCTTCGTAATAGCCAAAACCTGGAGGCAACCCAAAGGTCTACCAAACACAAACAGCTGCAGTAGCCTATCCATTCTGTGGAATATTCGGCAATAAAAAGGAATAAAGTATCAATGCACAAGTGAAAATCTCAAACATATTATCCTGAGTGAAAGAACTCAACAAACTGCTAGGTATTGGGTTGGCCAAAAAATTCATTAATATCTTACAGAAAAACCAACGACAACCGTTGGGCCAATCCAATACTATATCATTCTTTTTATAGGGGATTCTAAAAAAGGCAAAGCCACAACTGACAAGTGGCTGCCTTGGGGTCAGGGTGAGGGGGAAGATATTGAGGGTAAAAGGGCATAAATGTGTAACTGTGGTGCCCATGATATAATCAATTTTTCAACTATTAATACTAAAAAGTTCAACAAACTCTGCATTTAAGATGAGCGGGTTTAGACTTCCCTCGTGGCACAGTGGATAGGAATCCTTCTGCCAATGCTGGAGACATAGGTTCGACCACTGGTCCAGAAGGTTTCACATGTGAGGAGCAACTAAGCCCATGTGCCACAACTAACGAGCCTGCATGCTGCAACTCCTGAAGTCCACGCTCTAGGGCTCAAGGGCTGCCACTCTGATCCTGTATGCCACAACTAGAGAAACCTGCTCACCTTGAGCCTGTGTTCCACAACAAAAGAAGCCGCCACAATGAGAAGCCCTCACATCACAAACAAGAGTAGCCGCCCCCTGCCCAATCCCTACGACCAGAGAAAGCCTGAGCATAGCATGAAAGACCCAGCAAAGCCACAAATAAATACATAAATAATTAATTCAAAATGAATGTGCTTTATCTTGTACAAATAATACCTTAATTTTAAAAACTGTACATACTTTAGGGGCTTACCTGGTGGTCCAGTGGGTAAGGACACCGCCTTGCAGTGCAAGGGGCATTGGTTCGATCCCTGGCCTGGGAAGATCCCAGGTGCCCTGGAGCGGCTGGACTGATGTATCCAACTACTGAGCCAGAGCTCTGGAGCACATGCGCCCAGAGCCGGTGCTCTGCAGAGAAAGGCCACTGCAACGGGAGACCCACACAGGCCAAAAAACAAAAGATGGAAATGAAAGACCAATAGAAGTGGTAAAAAAAATAAACCTGTACATACTTTATAATGTACTACTTGATGAAGAAACAATTTGTATGTACCCACTTCAAATTTTATTAATTTCAGGGTTCAAAGATCCCAAGAAAGGTCCAAGGAATTTGATTAAGAATCACTGCTACATTCTGACTTTTATATATTACATACCCAAACATATATAAAATGCAGATTCAAGTTTAAAATAACTCAAGTCTGTTAAGTCTAAGTAATCAAAAATAAATCTATTATTTTAGAAGCCAAGTATAACATTTAGAAATTTTCTTTTAAAGAATTTTAGAATTTAATGAGATTAACTTAGGCAATTAATAGATAATTTCAGTTACCTAGAAAGAAATCTGTTGGGTAAAACTAATTCACCAGATACTGGATGTTTAAATGTTTACAAACACTTATGCACATCCTGCCAAAAAAAGAGACACTGCTAAAATCCACACTACCCAAAATCCTACATTAACAAGTATATTTCTCCAAGTGTACAAACCCTAAAAGCAAACATTCAAACCTGGAGATCACAAATGAACGAAGAGATCTAAGAACCTCTTAAAATCATAGGCAGTTATTTTGTGTGTATGTACTTATGTGCATTTTCTCTCTTTTTTCTAAAAAAATATTTATTTATTTATTTATTTTTGGGTGGGGGTCAGGTTGGGGAGGGAGGGGAGTGCTGCCCACTTCTATTGGTCTTTCATTTCTCTATTTTCATCCATCTTTGTTCTTTGGCTCCTGTGGGCCTCCCATCGCGGTGGCGTCTGTCGTTGCAGAGCGCTGGCTCTGGGCTCATGCGATCCAAAGCTCAGGCTCAGTAATTGGACACATCAGTCCAGCCACTCTGCGGCACGTGGTATCTTCCCAGGCCAGGGCTCGAACCGGCGCCCCTTGCAGTGCAAGGCGGTGTCCTTACCCACTGGACCACCAGGGGAAGCCCCCTGTACTTATGTGCATTTTCTTGGAAAAAAGGTCCATGACATTTGCCAGATTCCCAGTGGCCCAAGACACACACCAAGGGTTAGAAAGAGTTTTTAAAATTAAGCAATAATAAAAGTGTATTATATACATACAGTTATGCATTTATGTTTGTATGAATAAGGATGGTGTGAAAGGACATACTTTTTCTTTTATGAACCTTTGTACTACTTATTTAGTCCTAATTATTTACTTAGTAGTAAGCAAACAAAGAAGGTTGGGTGCCAAAGAACTGATGCCTTTGAACTGTGGTGCTAGAGAAGACTCTTGAGAGTCCCTTGGACTACTAGATCAAACTAGTCAATCCTAAAGGAATTCAATCCTGAATATTCATTGGAAGGACTGATGCTGAAACTCCAATATTTTGGTCACCTGATGCAAAGAGATGAGTCACTGGAAAAGACCATGATGTTGTGAAAAAAAGAAAGCAAAGGAGAAGGGGACAACAGAGAACAAAATGGTTGGATGGTATCACTTTAGTTAATGGATATGAGTTTGAGCATGCTCCAGGAGATGGTGAAGGACAAGGAAGCCTGACATGCTGCAGTCCATAGGGTCACAAAGAATTGGACACAACTGAACGAACTGAACTGAACTGACTCAGCATATTCATTCTTAATTCAAAGAACATCAAATAGGGCTTCCCTGGTGGTCCAGTGGGTACAGAGTCCACCTTGCAGTGCAGGAGGCACTGGTTTGATTCCTGGCCCGTAAGGATCCCACGTGCTGTGAAGCGGCTGGACCGGTGTGTCCATTTGTGAGCCGGCACTCTGGAGCGCATGCACCCAGAGCCAGCGCTATGCAACGAGAGCGGCCACTGAATGGGAGGCCCACACAGGCCAAAGAATGGAGATGGATGAAAATAAATAAATAAAAAACCAATAAAAGAGGCCAAAATTTTTAAAAAGCAGAAAAAAGAAAATCAAATAAAGAAAAAATTAAGGGAAAAGATTTCAAACTATAGCAATCACTAAAATTTACTGCATGCAGTTGCACAAAAAAGAAAAAACTAATTTAATCTCCTTTCCTGACAGTGTTACTGAGCTGATGGAAGGATGTAGACATAGTGTATTGATTTTAGCATGTTCTTCAGAGCATATTAAAAAACATTTGGGCTGAATGAAGCATGGTTAACTGGTTCTGAAAGGAGAAAAAGGAAAACCCCATATACTAAGAGCCTGAGCACCTGCTGACTTTAAATTCTAATCTCTTGCTGATACAGTTACTCAACTCAATTCACAGATGTCGCTGCACACACATATACAAATTACCAATAAGGATGGTGTGAAAGGACATACTTTTCTTTTATGAACCTTTGTACTACTTATTTAGTCCTAATTATTTACTTAGTAGTAAGCAAACAAAGAAGGTTGGGTGCCAAAGAACTGATGCCTTTGAACTGTGGTGCTAGAGAAGACTCTTGAGAGTCCCTTGGACTACTAGATCAAACTAGTCAATCCTAAAGGAATTCAATCCTGAATATTCATTGGAAGGACTGATGCTGAAACTCCAATATTTTGGTCACCTGATGCAAAGAGATGAGTCACTGGAAAAGACCATGATGTTGTGAAAAAAAGAAAGCAAAGGAGAAGGGGACAACAGAGAACAAAATGGTTGGATGGTATCACTTTAGTTAATGGATATGAGTTTGAGCATGCTCCAGGAGATGGTGAAGGACAAGGAAGCCTGACATGCTGCAGTCCATAGGGTCACAAAGAATTGGACACAACTGAACGAACTGAACTGAACTGACTCAGCATATTCATTCTTAATTCAAAGAACATCAAATAGGGCTTCCCTGGTGGTCCAGTGGGTACAGAGTCCACCTTGCAGTGCAGGAGGCACTGGTTTGATTCCTGGCCCGTAAGGATCCCACGTGCTGTGAAGCGGCTGGACCGGTGTGTCCATTTGTGAGCCGGCACTCTGGAGCGCATGCACCCAGAGCCAGCGCTATGCAACGAGAGCGGCCACTGAATGGGAGGCCCACACAGGCCAAAGAATGGAGATGGATGAAAATAAATAAATAAAAAACCAATAAAAGAGGCCAAAATTTTTAAAAAGCAGAAAAAAGAAAATCAAATAAAGAAAAAATTAAGGGAAAAGATTTCAAACTATAGCAATCACTAAAATTTACTGCATGCAGTTGCACAAAAAAGAAAAAACTAATTTAATCTCCTTTCCTGACAGTGTTACTGAGCTGATGGAAGGATGTAGACATAGTGTATTGATTTTAGCATGTTCTTCAGAGCATATTAAAAAACATTTGGGCTGAATGAAGCATGGTTAACTGGTTCTGAAAGGAGAAAAAGGAAAACCCCATATACTAAGAGCCTGAGCACCTGCTGACTTTAAATTCTAATCTCTTGCTGATACAGTTACTCAACTCAATTCACAGATGTCGCTGCACACACATATACAAATTACCAGAAAATACCCATATGTACATACTATCAAGGTGAAAGAGGTAACTCCTACTAGATATATAGACTGGTTTTCAACAAGCACAGAGATCTGTTTAAGAGAAGTCTAACTTAAGCCAATTATAAATCAGCAAAATATCAATTCAAACTTTGGGCAAACTTATGGCAATAAATCTTCCCCAGGAAAAGCAGTAGGTTTCCTACTGTCTCTGTAATACACATAAAAAGGATCTGCTGAAAGCCTAGTTTAAATGATTTGGGACCAAAGCAGTTTCAGGTTGTTAGAACTACACCATCTATCATTTTTAAAGTTCCTTTACAAAGCTGAGCTCAGAAGAAAGGCTCAGAGGTCACAACCTGCGTTGTGCGCCTAGCATAAACTGACACTGAACCTACCTATTCATCTTGTTAAGAGTTCACAGATCAAGAAATGCTGACATTATTCATATGTTATACCATTAAATCTAATAAAAAAGTAAATCTAGTGATTATAGTATTATTGAGACACTGGTTACAGGAAGATGCCATCATCTAAAATAGGTATACAAAATCATATATTTATAAATGCGCTTTTCAAACTACAAGTAGCAAAGAACTTATTTTCCTCCAGTCCACCACAGACCAAAATTTCAGTCAAAGAATAAAAATTACTTACTAGAAAGTGAAAAAAAAATTAACAGAGAATACAAGCCAATGGGTCACAAGCCTGACTATATTGCAATATAAAATGGCTGTCAGAGCTTCTAAAGACTGACTCTCAATCCCACACTTATCTCAGGGTGACCAGTGACAGTTCAGAGACCACACCTCACATGTAAGCAGCACTGGTTTACAGATTCTGTAACATTAAGCAGATAGAGTTTTCTCCCAACTCAAGGAGTGGAGTATTTAGAGTTTATTATATTTTTAAATTTATTTATTTATTTATTTTGGTGAGGGTAGGGGTGGGAGTGGGGAGGGAGGGGAGCAGGCAGGCCACTTCTATTGGTCTTTCATTTGTCCATTTTCATCCATCTTTTTTCTTTGGCCTGTGTGGGCCTCCCATTGCGGCGGCCTCTGTTGTCGCAGAGCACCGGCTCTAGGCGCATGCGCTCCAGAGCTCCGGCTTGGTAGTTGGACACATCGGTCCAGCCGCTCTGCGGCACGTGGGATCTTCCCAGGCCAGGGCTCGAACCCGGCACCCCTTGCACTGCAAGGCGGTGTCCTTACCCACTGGACCACCAGGGAAGCCCACATTTAGAGTTTATAATCAAACACTTCCTAATTTATGTCACTGTTAAATTTATGCATTAAGTCTCTCAAACTATAACATCGTCTCAATAGAGCTGAGCTCTAAGCTGTGTAGCTATCAAACCCACAGCTCCCCACAACCTTGCTTACTATAAGAGCAGGTACAGGTCAGCGCTGGGCTCAGGTCACTATACTCTTAGTTCTGGCTATATTCTGAGCACTGTATTTTTAAGAAGGATAAAAACAAACTCATTTCAGCATGAAAAGCCCACTATGAATCACAAGCTCTGTAAGACAAAGGTAGCGGAAATCCCAACATGGAAACTTTGATCTGCTGTCTTCCACTTGTTGTCTAGTACACGGTAAAAACTCTAGAACTAATCTTAATTTTTTGTGGGGGAAAAAAAAAGTTCGAGAGGGAAAACTTTAGCAAAAGCTTAAAATTAATTCTTGTAAGTGCACACAAATGTGAGTCTCTGGTCAGCACAAATAGGAATATCATACAGTATACCTGAGTGTGGGCTCAGAATTCAAAATTAAGTGCCAGGTCTGCTGCCTTAGGCAGGTAACTTTATCACCTACCTTAACACTCATCTCCTGTGAGGGTAACTCAGTCAGTACCTGTCCCACAGAATCCTTTGTTCAGTCCCTAACTCGTGTCCAATTCTTGCGACCCCACAGACTGTAGCCCACCAGGCTCTCTGTCCACAGGTACCCGGAACCACCTTATATAATAACCAATACTGCAGGGTTTCAGGACGAGATTCTTTTAATCCGCACAAAAAAGTCAACAGTGTGACTGAATTGATTTATTCAAAATATTTTGTGTGTGTGTCTGTGTGTAGGCAGACGTAAGTTTCTTTAAAAACATCACAAAAGTCTGAAATAAGACAGCAAAGTCCAAACTGTTCTAGTTGCTAGCCAGACAGAAGAGGTCAGACAGGACGCATGATTCCTAGCTGGCTTTACTCTAGCCCTGCAGATTCTGGGAGGTAAGGTCCACAGCCTGAATTTCTCACATCAATCACCGTCAAAGAACAGCTATTACTGCAGAAGAATTTTAGTCTCAGAGAAACCGTAATGCCACAGAATCTCCCTTTAGTATATTCGGTAAAGTCAATATCTAGACTTTCATTTAATTCTGGCTTCTCTCACTGACTGATCTGTGAACTTGGCAGTTTTCTTATTTGGTTAAGCCTGGATCATTTTTTTTCTAACACTGAACAAAGAAGGTAGTTATTGCCAAAATGTAAATTCAAAAAGCAGAAAGCAGCATTAGTCTTAAATTTAACACATTTTATGGCTCAAGTGGGATGGGGTTCCATTTCATAACGGGCTGAGTCAAATAATAAATAGGATTTAAATCATTGCTGTTAAGTTTTGATGTGAAAGAAATTCAAGCAACTTCAATAAGAAAAGAGAAAGATATTTTGCTCCTGAGACATGGGATTCATTACAATGTTATAATACACTTAATCAATATCATTTCTATAATACTGCAGCTGAAAGAATGTAATTTGTAATTATTCTCTTGGATCTAAGGTTCATTGATGGTCCATAGTTTCAAAGTTAGGTCAACTATTATTGGAGAAAGGGGCAAAAAGACCATGTAGCCTCAAGGAATTCAAAAGAATAGCTCTGTTCTCATCATAAAAATTAGTCATGAGAAAGTACAACGATGCAATCGAACATACACACGTATGACTTCAATTAAATGTTAACTGATAAGGATGTTTAAATTGTAACATTAAGTTTTTACTATACCAACTCAGTATCTATAACCAATCAGTAATTTCCCCACATATAGCTAGAAGATAATTTTCCTAAAGTAAAAGGCTTAGCTGGAACAAAATTCATTTCCTCTCTCATACAAAACAAACCAAAAAATTTCAAAGTTCTTATGAGCTTGTCTGCTTCGTAACACAATTTACCTTTATTATGTTCAGGATCATGAGCCACTGCTTAATCAGCAGGCCTTAAGGTGATTTTTAGGTGCATTGATTATAGTTTGTTTCTGCTTCCGTAACAGGAGGCAATACTTGCTAAAGTAGGTCCAGAAAGAAACATTTAAAAAGAGTAACTGGGATTTCCCTTGGGAAGAGGGTCATTGAATACAGGGATGAGAGTGAGTTTCTTTTAACTGCCTACTCTTTTTTGTCTTTTGATTTGTTAACCATCCATGCCCAACAAAATGGCTCCTTAAATAGGTTTAATAAATTAAAAACACTTCAACTTTGCACCATAAAAAATATGCCACGATAACCCCAGGGGAGGTGATTATTCATGCTTTTTATCCTCAAGAGGTCCTTCAGAACAAACGGAATATTATGCATTTCTGCACAAAATGTAAAATGGATTTTCTTATATCCCAAAGAAAAAACATGCTGGTCTCGTTTTAAAGGCTACACTTAAACTTGAAAGCAGTACACCTCCAAGTCTTCATTTGAAGGCTGTAAATAAAAGGTAAAGAAGACCTTTAAAGTCAGGTGTAATAAAGCTTGATTTTATTTTGTGTAACAAGGCTTTTCCAAAGGGTTTCTGCTACTATGTAAGTGATCTGAAAAGAATCCAAGGGAAACTCTGAGGAACAAGGATAATATCAGAAGACTGGGTAACTTGGTATACATTTCAATATCATTTTCTATAATATTTTTGCAGCTGAAAGAATGTAATTTGTAATTATTCTCTTGGATCTAAGGTTCATTGATGGTCCATAGTTTCAAAGTTAGGTCAACTATTATTGGAGAAAGGGGCAAAAAGACCATGTAGCCTCAAGGAATTCAAAAGAATAGCTCTGTTCTCATCATAAAAATTAGTCATGAGAAAGTACAACGATGCAATCGAACATACACACGTATGACTTCAATTAAATGTTAACTGATAAGGATGTTTAAATTGTAACATTAAGTTTTTACTATACCAACTCAGTATCTATAACCAATCAGTAATTTCCCCACATATAGCTAGAAGATAATTTTCCTAAAGTAAAAGGCTTAGCTGGAACAAAATTCATTTCCTCTCTCATACAAAACAAACCAAAAAATTTCAAAGTTCTTATGAGCTTGTCTGCTTCGTAACACAATTTACCTTTATTATGTTCAGGATCATGAGCCACTGCTTAATCAGCAGGCCTTAAGGTGATTTTTAGGTGCATTGATTATAGTTTGTTTCTGCTTCCGTAACAGGAGGCAATACTTGCTAAAGTAGGTCCAGAAAGAAACATTTAAAAAGAGTAACTGGGATTTCCCTTGGGAAGAGGGTCATTGAATACAGGGATGAGAGTGAGTTTCTTTTAACTGCCTACTCTTTTTTGTCTTTTGATTTGTTAACCATCCATGCCCAACAAAATGGCTCCTTAAATAGGTTTAATAAATTAAAAACACTTCAACTTTGCACCATAAAAAATATGCCACGATAACCCCAGGGGAGGTGATTATTCATGCTTTTTATCCTCAAGAGGTCCTTCAGAACAAACGGAATATTATGCATTTCTGCACAAAATGTAAAATGGATTTTCTTATATCCCAAAGAAAAAACATGCTGGTCTCGTTTTAAAGGCTACACTTAAACTTGAAAGCAGTACACCTCCAAGTCTTCATTTGAAGGCTGTAAATAAAAGGTAAAGAAGACCTTTAAAGTCAGGTGTAATAAAGCTTGATTTTATTTTGTGTAACAAGGCTTTTCCAAAGGGTTTCTGCTACTATGTAAGTGATCTGAAAAGAATCCAAGGGAAACTCTGAGGAACAAGGATAATATCAGAAGACTGGGTAACTTGGACATATATGTGAGTGTTCTCACTATCAGATAGGAAATGTTTACTGAATTGATGAATCACACTGTAACAAGCATACTAACATACATATCTAATTTTAAAAGAAAGACTAAGAAATCCTCACTTGTGGTTGGCAATGGTGCCAGGAAACAGCACTAAATACTCTTTAACTGGGAAAGCACACTGAACTATAATTTTAGAGAGCAGTTTTGGCAACATGCTTAATATGCTTAAAAACATGCACAGCCACCTGACTTCTGGTTCAAAATGGCATCTCCTGCGAGAGCACCAAAATCACAACTAGCTGTTGAACAACTAAGAGGCCTCTGGAACCTTCCAGAAAAAGATATCCTACATCCAAAGGCAAATAAGCAGCAGTGAGACAGTAGGAAGGGCACAATCATGATAAAGTCAAATTCCACGCCAGCCAGGTGGATGACCCACAAGCTGGATAACAATACCAATGAAGCTCTCCCGCTGTCATGAAGGTTTGGATCCCACATCAGGTTTCCCAGCCTGGGGACTTGACAAAGGGACTAGGGAACCCAGGATCTGATGATAAGACTTTCACAGGACTGGGAGAAACAGACTCCAGTCTTGGAAGGCACAAGCAAAACCTTGCCTGCACCAAGACTTAGAGGAAAGGAGCAGTGACTACACAGAAAACAGAACCAAAACTACCTGTTAGTGTTGGGGGGTCTCCTGTGGAAGCGTGGACAGCAGCGTCTCACTATAGGGATGGGGAGCTGGCAGCAGCTGTCTGGGAAGGCCTTCAGAACAAACGGAATATTATGCATTTCTGCACAAAATGTAAAATGGATTTTCTTATATCCCAAAGAAAAAACATGCTGGTCTCGTTTTAAAGGCTACACTTAAACTTGAAAGCAGTACACCTCCAAGTCTTCATTTGAAGGCTGTAAATAAAAGGTAAAGAAGACCTTTAAAGTCAGGTGTAATAAAGCTTGATTTTATTTTGTGTAACAAGGCTTTTCCAAAGGGTTTCTGCTACTATGTAAGTGATCTGAAAAGAATCCAAGGGAAACTCTGAGGAACAAGGATAATATCAGAAGACTGGGTAACTTGGACATATATGTGAGTGTTCTCACTATCAGATAGGAAATGTTTACTGAATTGATGAATCACACTGTAACAAGCATACTAACATACATATCTAATTTTAAAAGAAAGACTAAGAAATCCTCACTTGTGGTTGGCAATGGTGCCAGGAAACAGCACTAAATACTCTTTAACTGGGAAAGCACACTGAACTATAATTTTAGAGAGCAGTTTTGGCAACATGCTTAATATGCTTAAAAACATGCACAGCCACCTGACTTCTGGTTCAAAATGGCATCTCCTGCAGAGCACCAAAATCACAACTAGCTGTTGAACAACTAAGAGGCCTCTGGAACCTTCCAGAAAAAGATATCCTACATCCAAAGGCAAATAAGCAGCAGTGAGACAGTAGGAAGGGCACAATCATGATAAAGTCAAATTCCACGCCAGCCAGGTGGATGACCCACAAGCTGGATAACAATACCAATGAAGCTCTCCCGCTGTCATGAAGGTTTGGATCCCACATCAGGTTTCCCAGCCTGGGGACTTGACAAAGGGACTAGGGAACCCAGGATCTGATGATAAGACTTTCACAGGACTGGGAGAAACAGACTCCAGTCTTGGAAGGCACAAGCAAAACCTTGCCTGCACCAAGACTTAGAGGAAAGGAGCAGTGACTACACAGAAAACAGAACCAAAACTACCTGTTAGTGTTGGGGGGTCTCCTGTGGAAGCGTGGAGCAGCAGCGTCTCACTATAGGGATGGGGGAGCTGGCAGCAGCTGTCTGGGAAGGTCCCCTTTGGCACAAACCCTCTTAGAAGGGCCATTAACAATACCACATAATGTAGAGTTGGGGTTTCAGGCCAAAAAACTACCAGGGAGAGAGTGCAACTCCACCCTTAAGCAGATAACTGAATCAAAACTTTATTGAGCAAGGAAATAACCAGCCAAGTCCAGGAAGAACAGAGTCCCAGGAGGATAAACTCCTGGAAGCAGGAACACACCGAGACATATAGCAATCAAACTGACAAACATTAAAGACAGAGATAAAAATATTAAAAGCAACAAGGGAAAAATGACAAAGAACATACCAAGGAACGTCCATCAGGCTATCAGAAGATTCCTCAACAGAAACTGTACAAGTCAGAAGGGAATGGCATGACGTATTTAAAGTGATGACAAGAACCAATGACCAATACTCACCCAGCAAGACTCTCCTTCAGATTTGATAGAGAAATCAAAAGCTTTCCAGACAAGCAAGAGAATTTAGCACCATCAAACCAGCTTTACAACAAACGCTAAAGGAACTTCTCTAGGCAGAAAACAAGACAAGGAAAAGCCCAACTTACAGAAAATAAACTCAAAACAATTAATAAAATGATACTAGGATCATGCATACTGATAATTACCTTAAATGTAAATGGATTAGATGTACCAACCAAAAGACACAGACTGGCAGAGCAGATGGAAACCTGGGCATGTGTGCACTTCCACTCGCTAAAACACTCTGCTGGGCCCCCAAATTGTACACAATTATTTTATATTGTTAGGTTAATCATGCTCCCATTATGGCTTGCAATTATAAATACCTTTTATTTTTTTGTCTGGCTATTGACTGCAAAAATTGATAAACATCTTTTACTCATGATTACTCACTTAATAAATATCATTGTATCAGAAAAACAGAATCCTGTACCATAAAACTATCTTCTAATAGGTAAACCTGTAATCACTTTTTAAAATCCATATGCATATCAGAATTATCCTGGAATTTTTTGGGAAAATACAAATGCCCAGGTATTGGGGGTTGCTTTGGCCAGAGCTCCAGATTTGTTTCTAATGAGCAGCCATGGTTAAAACAACTGGACTATATGAGGATCTTTTACTTTTATCTAGTTTGCTTCCCTTTTTCTATTTCATATTCAGTATTCCCATTTCATTTAGTTTATGTTTTCCAGTTTCTCCATCTTTTTTTAATGTTCTCAAGCCTTTATCAAGTGCAATAGAAAAGCTTTTATAAATATACATATAAATAATATGTATAATATATATTTTAGAAAAGTTACGAACTTTTGCCTAACTAGAAAATTTATGACATTTTGATTCTACTTATTTGACTTAGTATAAATAGAATGCTAGATTTCTAATTAAGAGAAAACAGATACATAACAAGCAACCAAGGTTTATTGTACACCATGGGAAACTATAGTCACTATTCTCTAATAACCTATAATGGAAAATAATTTCAAAAATAATATGTGTATATGTATAACTGAATCACATACACAAAAAATTCCACCTTTTAAAATTTAGTAGTTTATCTTTTTGCCAGTTTTTTCTAAATGTCCTATGGACATCTAATAAAAACATATGAGACACAAGTCTAAATATATTTGTGTAGGATATGATTAATATAAATTAAATACAACTCTTAATGACATCATTCAAGATTCTCCTGTTCTTAATTTTTCTGCACTTGATAAAATATTCTCAGAGAAATAGTAATGTTTCACAATAATTATATATTTTTTCTTTTCCCTTATATTTCTTCTGATTTTTGTAAATGGATTAGATGTACCAACCAAAAGACACAGACTGGCAGAGCAGATGGAAACCTGGGCATGTGTGCACTTCCCCTCACTAAAACACTCTGCTGGGCCCCCAAATTGTACACAATTATTTTATATTGTTAGGTTAATCATGCTCCCATTATGGCTTGCAATTATAAATACCTTTTATTTTTTTGTCTGGCTATTGACTGCAAAAATTGATAAACATCTTTTACTCATGATTACTCACTTAATAAATATCATTGTATCAGAAAAACAGAATCCTGTACCATAAAACTATCTTCTAATAGGTAAACCTGTAATCACTTTTTAAAATCCATATGCATATCAGAATTATCCTGGAATTTTTTGGGAAAATACAAATGCCCAGGTATTGGGGGTTGCTTTGGCCAGAGCTCCAGATTTGTTTCTAATGAGCAGCCATGGTTAAAACAACTGGACTATATGAGGATCTTTTACTTTTATCTAGTTTGCTTCCCTTTTTCTATTTCATATTCAGTATTCCCATTTCATTTAGTTTATGTTTTCCAGTTTCTCCATCTTTTTTTAATGTTCTCAAGCCTTTATCAAGTGCAATAGAAAAGCTTTTATAAATATACATATAAATAATATGTATAATATATATTTTAGAAAAGTTACGAACTTTTGCCTAACTAGAAAATTTATGACATTTTGATTCTACTTATTTGACTTAGTATAAATAGAATGCTAGATTTCTAATTAAGAGAAAACAGATACATAACAAGCAACCAAGGTTTATTGTACACCATGGGAAACTATAGTCACTATTCTCTAATAACCTATAATGGAAAATAATTTCAAAAATAATATGTGTATATGTATAACTGAATCACATACACAAAAAATTCCACCTTTTAAAATTTAGTAGTTTATCTTTTTGCCAGTTTTTTCTAAATGTCCTATGGACATCTAATAAAAACATATGAGACACAAGTCTAAATATATTTGTGTAGGATATGATTAATATAAATTAAATACAACTCTTAATGACATCATTCAAGATTCTCCTGTTCTTAATTTTTCTGCACTTGATAAAATATTCTCAGAGAAATAGTAATGTTTCACAATAATTATATATTTTTTCTTTTCCCTTATATTTCTTCTGATTTTTGTGTTATGTATCTTTGTTTCTTTGTTGTTAAGGTGTCTAATGGTTTATGAGGTTTATTTTCTTTGTGCATTGTACTTGTTATCATTAGAACTATTCATCTTGGGTTTCCCTAGTGGTCCAGTGGGTAAAGAGCGGGTAAAAGTGCAAGGGGCACCACCATTTCAATTCCTAACCTGGGAAGATCCCACGTGCCGCTGAGCAGCTGGACCAGTGTGTTCAATTATGAGCCCGTGCTCTGGAGCACATGCGCCCAGAGCCAGTGCTCTGCAACGAGGGAGGCCATTGCAATGGGAGGCCCATACAAGAATAAAGATGGATGAAAATAAATTAAAAAAAAAGAGAGAGAGAAATTCATCTTTGTTTCATTTTAAAAATAACTAAGCAAAAAAAAAACATGCACTACCACCTTTAACTCTTTAACTTCAACGACAGTATTTATTAAAGCATTAGAAGAACACAAATATTAAATTTCAAATTCCTAATGGTATACAACAACTCTCAAGTTACAAGCTTATAAACAAAATACCTTTGTATTTTTTATATTTATCCAAATTTTTCTTTTGATAAATGTATATTGTTTTTTGGTTTTCTAAAATATCCAACTTTAGTATGTTACTACTATCTCATGGAAACAACAAACATTTGCTATTATATCAAATGAAACTAGTTGGAGAGAAGGATAGAAGGTAAAAGTATTGAGGGAAAAAAAAAAAGCATTCAGGTACTATTTGAGAAAAACCTAAAATATATGCAAATGATCACATAAATATAGTCACTATTCTCTAATAACCTATAATGGAAAATAATTTCAAAAATAATATGTGTATATGTATAACTGAATCACATACACAAAAAATTCCACCTTTTAAAATTTAGTAGTTTATCTTTTTGCCAGTTTTTTCTAAATGTCCTATGGACATCTAATAAAAACATATGAGACACAAGTCTAAATATATTTGTGTAGGATATGATTAATATAAATTAAATACAACTCTTAATGACATCATTCAAGATTCTCCTGTTCTTAATTTTTCTGCACTTGATAAAATATTCTCAGAGAAATAGTAATGTTTCACAATAATTATATATTTTTTCTTTTCCCTTATATTTCTTCTGATTTTTGTGTTATGTATCTTTGTTTCTTTGTTGTTAAGGTGTCTAATGGTTTATGAGGTTTATTTTCTTTGTGCATTGTACTTGTTATCATTAGAACTATTCATCTTGGGTTTCCCTAGTGGTCCAGTGGGTAAAGAGCGGGTAAAAGTGCAAGGGGCACCACCATTTCAATTCCTAACCTGGGAAGATCCCACGTGCCGCTGAGCAGCTGGACCAGTGTGTTCAATTATGAGCCCGTGCTCTGGAGCACATGCGCCCAGAGCCAGTGCTCTGCAACGAGGGAGGCCATTGCAATGGGAGGCCCATACAAGAATAAAGATGGATGAAAATAAATTAAAAAAAAAGAGAGAGAGAAATTCATCTTTGTTTCATTTTAAAAATAACTAAGCAAAAAAAAAACATGCACTACCACCTTTAACTCTTTAACTTCAACGACAGTATTTATTAAAGCATTAGAAGAACACAAATATTAAATTTCAAATTCCTAATGGTATACAACAACTCTCAAGTTACAAGCTTATAAACAAAATACCTTTGTATTTTTTATATTTATCCAAATTTTTCTTTTGATAAATGTATATTGTTTTTTGGTTTTCTAAAATATCCAACTTTAGTATGTTACTACTATCTCATGGAAACAACAAACATTTGCTATTATATCAAATGAAACTAGTTGGAGAGAAGGATAGAAGGTAAAAGTATTGAGGGAAAAAACATCTCATATTAATCATCAGGATACAATGAATATCTATGGCATTCAGGTACTATTTGAGAGAAAAATAAAACCCTTAAAATTATATGCCAAAATACAGCTGATATTCAAGCTCAGAGTAAAAAGCTTTACATTCTGATTAAGTCAATACTCAATTACCACTATTCTGCTGAATCCATTTTTTTTTCCTCATATGCCTGGGTTTGGTACCAAAATCAGTAAAACTCCAGAATATGACACTGATATATACCAGTACCACCCTTTCAGCTTTGAGGAAACAAGTGGTTTGTCATCAAACAGATGGATATATAAATTATGCTATACTTTGCTATTAAATCTAATCTTTATATGTGATAATCGTTCTGTAGAATGATCTTGTACAAATGGTAGCTTGTAAGGATAAAAACAAAGCTACTCTTTCTTTAAGTATATTTTCCCATATCTAGCCATAAAAAGGGAAATCAACAGTAACACAATAATAGTGGTGACTTTAACACTTTACACCAATGGATAGATTATTCAGACAGAAAATTAATAAGGAAACACAAGCCTTAAATGACACATTAGAGCAGATACACTTAATTAATGCTTATAGGACATTCCATCCCAAAGCAACAAAATATGCTTTCTTCTCAAGTGCACATGGAATGTTCTCCAGGACAGATCACATTGTGCGTCACAAACCAAGCTTCGGTAAATTTAAGAAAACTGAAACCTATGAGGTATCTTTTCTGACCAATCTGCTATGAGATTAGAAATCAATTACAGGAGAAGAAAGACTATAAAAAAAAAAACCCCAAACACATAGAGGCTAAACAATATGATACGAAATAACCCAGAGATCACTGAAGAAATCAGGAAAAAAGAAATGGAAAAAAAAAAGACCTAGAAACAAATGACCAAAAAAACCCCACAATGAACCAAAACCTAAGAGGCAGCAAAAGCAGTTCTAAGAGGAGAATTTATATTATAGCAACAGAATTCTATCTCAAAGAACAAGAAAAATCTCAACTAAACCTTATATCTAAAGCTACTAGAGAAAGAAGAACAAATAAAACTCAAAAGTCAGTAGATGGAAAGAAATCATAAAGATCAGAGCAGAAAGAAATGAAACAGAAACAAGACAACAGCAAAGATCAATGAAACTAATAGCTGGTTCTTTGAAAAAATGAACAAAATCGATAAACCTTTAGCAAGATTCAACAAGAAAAAAAGGGAGATGACTCAAATCAATAAATCAGAAAAGAAAAAAGGAAAAGTTGTAAGTGACACCACGGAAATACAAAGGATCATAAGAGACCATTACAAGTGGACAACCTGGAAAAAAAATGGACAAATTCTTAGAAAGGCAAAATCTTCCAAGACTAAGGAATATGAGCAGACCAACCGAAAGTAATGGAATTGAAGCTGTGCTTAAAATCTTCCAACAGGGACTTCCCTGGTGATCCAGTGGTTGAGATTCTGTGTTCCCAATGCAGGGGTCCTGGGTTTGATCCCTGGTCAGGAAACTAGATTCCTCATGCCACTAAGACCCAGAGCAACCAAATAAATAAATAATTTAAAAACAAAAAAAAAATCTTTCAACAAACAAATCTCCAGGATCAGATGGCTTCACAGGTAAATTATCAGACATTTAAAGAAGAGCTAACAACTATCCTTCTCAAACTCTTCCCATAAATTGCTGAGAGACGAACATTCCCAAGCTTATTCTATGAGGCCACCATCACCTGGATACCAAAGCCACACAAAGACATTACAAGAAAAAAAAAAGAAAATTTCAGGCCAACATTATTGATGAACACAGACATGAAAACTCTCAACAAAACACTAGAGAATCCAACAACACATTAAGAGGATTACGTACCACGACCAGGTGGAATTTATCCCAGGGATGCAAGGATACTTTAATACATGCAAGTCAATCGATGTGATACATCATTTTAACAAACCGCTGAAGAACAAATAACATATGGAATCTCAGTCGATGCATAAAAAGTTTTCAATAAAATTCACCACCAATTTACAATAAAAACTCTCCAGAGTGGACATAGAGAGCATACCTCAACATAATAAAGACCATATATTACATTACTGAACCACAGCAAATGTCACTCTCAAAGGGGAAAAACAGAAAGCATTTACTCTAACATCAAGAACAAGACAAGAGTATCCACACTCGCTATATTACTCACCATAGTTTTCAAAGTCCTAACCATGGCAATTAGAGGAGAAAAAGGAATAAAAGTAATTCAAACTGGAAAAGTAAAACTGTCACCATTTGCACATGACATTTATAGTATACACAGAAAATTCTACAGATGTCACCACAAAACTAACAGAGCTCATCAATCAATTCAGTAAAATTGCAAGATACAAAATACACAGAAATCTCTGGCACTCCTATACGCTAACAATGAAAGAGTAGAAAGAGAAATTATGGAAACAATTCCATTTACCATGCATTCTGTTCTGTGATGACCTAAATGGAAAGGAAATCCAAAAAAGAGGGGAAACATGTATGTATATGTATGGCTGATTCACTATGCAATACAGCAGAAACTAACACTGTAGTGTAAAGCGACTATACTCCAGAAAAAAACCAAAAACCCACGATGGCTTCACAGGTAAATTATCAGACATTTAAAGAAGAGCTAACAACTATCCTTCTCAAACTCTTCCCATAAATTGCTGAGAGACGAACATTCCCAAGCTTATTCTATGAGGCCACCATCACCTGGATACCAAAGCCACACAAAGACATTACAAGAAAAAAAAAAGAAAATTTCAGGCCAACATTATTGATGAACACAGACATGAAAACTCTCAACAAAACACTAGAGAATCCAACAACACATTAAGAGGATTACGTACCACGACCAGGTGGAATTTATCCCAGGGATGCAAGGATACTTTAATACATGCAAGTCAATCGATGTGATACATCATTTTAACAAACCGCTGAAGAACAAATAACATATGGAATCTCAGTCGATGCATAAAAAGTTTTCAATAAAATTCACCACCAATTTACAATAAAAACTCTCCAGAGTGGACATAGAGAGCATACCTCAACATAATAAAGACCATATATTACATTACTGAACCACAGCAAATGTCACTCTCAAAGGGGAAAAACAGAAAGCATTTACTCTAACATCAAGAACAAGACAAGAGTATCCACACTCGCTATATTACTCACCATAGTTTTCAAAGTCCTAACCATGGCAATTAGAGGAGAAAAAGGAATAAAAGTAATTCAAACTGGAAAAGTAAAACTGTCACCATTTGCACATGACATTTATAGTATACACAGAAAATTCTACAGATGTCACCACAAAACTAACAGAGCTCATCAATCAATTCAGTAAAATTGCAAGATACAAAATACACAGAAATCTCTGGCACTCCTATACGCTAACAATGAAAGAGTAGAAAGAGAAATTATGGAAACAATTCCATTTACCATGCATTCTGTTCTGTGATGACCTAAATGGAAAGGAAATCCAAAAAAGAGGGGAAACATGTATGTATATGTATGGCTGATTCACTATGCAATACAGCAGAAACTAACACTGTAGTGTAAAGCGACTATACTCCAAAAAAAAAAAAAAAAACCATTGCAAAGCAACCAAAATGGCTATCAGAAGATGAATGCATAAAGAAGATAAGGTGTTTGTGTATACATACACAATGGACTATAACTCATACATTAAAAAAAGAATGAAAGAATACCATGTATTGTTTTTTTTTTTAATTTTGGCCTCTTATACTGGGGCGGGGTGGGCGTTGTTTATTTTTCATCCATCTTTATTCTTCAGCCTGTGTGGGGCCTCCCATTGCAGTGGACTCTCTCCTTGCAGAGCACCGGCTCTGGCCACAAACGCCCCAGAGTGCTGGCTCGCAATTGGACACAACGGTCCAGCCGCTGCTCGGCACATGTAATCTTCCCTGGCTAGGGATCGAACCGGCGCCCCTTGCACTGCAAGGCGGACTCTACCCACTGGACCACCAGGGAAGCCCGTGTCATTTGTAACAACACAAAGGGACCTAGAGATGATTATACTAAGTGAAGTAAGTCGGACAGAAAAAGCCAAATATCATCATATCACATATGTGAAATCTAACAAAATGACACAAATGAACTTATTTACAAAACAGTAATAGACTCATAAACTTTAAAAACAAAAATACGGGGGCTTCCTTGGTGGGCCAGTGGGTAAGGACACCACCTTGCAGTGCAAGGGGAGCCAGTTCCATCTCTGGCCTGGGAAGATCCCACATGCCGCGAAGCCGCTGGACCGATGTGTCCAATTACCAGCCAGAGCTCTGGAGCACATGCGCACAGGACCGGTCTCTGCGAGGAGAGGCCACTGCAATGGGAGGCCCACGCAGGTCAAAGGCACAAAGATAAATAGATGAAAGACCGATTGAAGTGTCCAATATATATACACGATTATGAAGAGTGAAAAAAGAAGGGAAAAATTAGAGGAGTTTGGGATTAACACATACATACTACTATATATAAAAGAAACAATCAAGAAGGAACTACTGTATTGCACAGGGAGTTCTACTCATTAGTCTGTAATTATTTATATGGGAAAAGAATCTGGAAAAGAATGGATATTTCTATATACATGTAACTGAATCACTTTCTGTGCACCTGAAACTAACACAATATTGTAAATCAACTATATTTCAAGATAAAATAAAACTTAAAGGAAAAAACTGACAATTCGGAAATAACCACTATACACAGGCAAGACTTGATCTTTCATGATAATTATTCTTAGATTTGCTTTAAAAGCAGTAACTTCCTATGTTACATTGTAATCTTCCTAACTGAAGATGGTACTGCATTTCATTATTTAAAAAAAGTAAAGAAAGAAACCAGCAGTCTGATGTAAAAGATTTACTGTGCCTACATCTTTCAATGTCAAAACAAGCATGTGGGAAGTGATATGTGTCATTTCATTTAGACTACAACAACTACAGCTTCACTTTCTAATTATATTCCATTCACTTGGTAAAGCATTCAGTTTGGAATCCAACTAATACCAATTATTAAAATCAAGCCCAGCTACTACAACTGTTATTGACAGTGATTAAATATGAACAGGAAAATTTACATTAAGCTTTTATTTATTAGAGTAGGAAGATCATGCATGATCTTCATATTAAAGCAGAAGAAAATCAGGTCCAAAAAGGCATTTTATTAAATCATCTCTTCCATGGAAATACCACATGTGCAACCCTAAATAAACTTTAAAAACAAAAATACGGGGCTTCCTTGGTGGGCCAGTGGGTAAGGACACATGCTGCAAGGGGAGCCAGTTCCATCTCTGGCCTGGGAAGATCCCACATGCCGCGAAGCCGCTGGACCGATGTGTCCAATTACCAGCCAGAGCTCTGGAGCGCATGCGCACAGGACCGGTCTCTGCGAGGAGAGGCCACTGCAATGGGAGGCCCACGCAGGTCAAAGGCACAAAGATAAATAGATGAAAGACCGATTGAAGTGTCCAATATATATACACGATTATGAAGAGTGAAAAAAGAAGGGAAAAATTAGAGGAGTTTGGGATTAACACATACATACTACTATATATAAAAGAAACAATCAAGAAGGAACTACTGTATTGCACAGGGAGTTCTACTCATTAGTCTGTAATTATTTATATGGGAAAAGAATCTGGAAAAGAATGGATATTTCTATATACATGTAACTGAATCACTTTCTGTGCACCTGAAACTAACACAATATTGTAAATCAACTATATTTCAAGATAAAATAAAACTTAAAGGAAAAAACTGACAATTCGGAAATAACCACTATACACAGGCAAGACTTGATCTTTCATGATAATTATTCTTAGATTTGCTTTAAAAGCAGTAACTTCCTATGTTACATTGTAATCTTCCTAACTGAAGATGGTACTGCATTTCATTATTTAAAAAAAGTAAAGAAAGAAACCAGCAGTCTGATGTAAAAGATTTACTGTGCCTACATCTTTCAATGTCAAAACAAGCATGTGGGAAGTGATATGTGTCATTTCATTTAGACTACAACAACTACAGCTTCACTTTCTAATTATATTCCATTCACTTGGTAAAGCATTCAGTTTGGAATCCAACTAATACCAATTATTAAAATCAAGCCCAGCTACTACAACTGTTATTGACAGTGATTAAATATGAACAGGAAAATTTACATTAAGCTTTTATTTATTAGAGTAGGAAGATCATGCATGATCTTCATATTAAAGCAGAAGAAAATCAGGTCCAAAAAGGCATTTTATTAAATCATCTCTTCCATGGGAAATACCACATGTGCAAACCACCCTAAATCATCCTCACAACAGCTATAAGAGACAACACTAATACAACTTGTCAGCAATGGTGTATTATGTCCTAAACACAGGAAGCACTGGCATGTTTTTTAAAAAAAAGGCAATGGAGGGGCTTCTCTTGTGGCTCAGTGGATAAGAACCCATCTGCCAATGCAGGAGACACAGGTTCGATCCCTGAACTGGGAAGAGCAGATAAACCCACACATCAACAAAGACCCAGCACAGCCAAAAATAAACAAATAAAAGTTAAAAAAAAAAAAAAAGGCAATGGATTTCAAAAGCTCTCTGACCTCGAGGGCAAGAAACAATGCCCAGGATGTCTGCTGGGTTATCTAAATCTTGAAAGCAACCTGAGATGAATGAGAAAGTCAGATGGATTTAGGTTTGCCTACCTACGGAAAGTAAACGACCTCACTTAGGGCCGAGTACTCTGTTCTATCGAGTACTCCTCTCCTGCCTGACCATAATAGCTTACATTCTAGTCGAGGAAGAAAACAATAAAGCACACAAGACAATTACAGGCAGTCAGAAATGCTAAGAAGGAAATAAAGGTGATGTGAAAGGGAGTAATAAGACTGGGCTATTTTTTACAAGGTGGTTAGGCAAGGCCTCTCCTGAGAGGCTGACATTTATACCAATACCTTAAAGGTTCAAAAGACACCCCGGGGAAAGAAGAAATATCTCAGAGAGTATTTCAGAACAACAACAACAAGAAATCAAAACACTGAAAGCTCACTGTGACTGACGCCTCTGGAAGAAAGTATGAGGTAAGTTTGAAGAGTGGAAAAAAAACCAGCAGTCTGATGTAAAAGATTTACTGTGCCTACATCTTTCAATGTCAAAACAAGCATGTGGGAAGTGATATGTGTCATTTCATTTAGACTACAACAACTACAGCTTCACTTTCTAATTATATTCCATTCACTTGGTAAAGCATTCAGTTTGGAATCCAACTAATACCAATTATTAAAATCAAGCCCAGCTACTACAACTGTTATTGACAGTGATTAAATATGAACAGGAAAATTTACATTAAGCTTTTATTTATTAGAGTAGGAAGATCATGCATGATCTTCATATTAAAGCAGAAGAAAATCAGGTCCAAAAAGGCATTTTATTAAATCATCTCTTCCATGGGAAATACCACATGTGCAAACCACCCTAAATCATCCTCACAACAGCTATAAGAGACAACACTAATACAACTTGTCAGCAATGGTGTATTATGTCCTAAACACAGGAAGCACTGGCATGTTTTTTAAAAAAAAGGCAATGGAGGGGCTTCTCTTGTGGCTCAGTGGATAAGAACCCATCTGCCAATGCAGGAGACACAGGTTCGATCCCTGAACTGGGAAGAGCAGATAAACCCACACATCAACAAAGACCCAGCACAGCCAAAAATAAACAAATAAAAGTTAAAAAAAAAAAAAAAAGGCAATGGATTTCAAAAGCTCTCTGACCTCGAGGGCAAGAAACAATGCCCAGGATGTCTGCTGGGTTATCTAAATCTTGAAAGCAACCTGAGATGAATGAGAAAGTCAGATGGATTTAGGTTTGCCTACCTACGGAAAGTAAACGACCTCACTTAGGGCCGAGTACTCTGTTCTATCGAGTACTCCTCTCCTGCCTGACCATAATAGCTTACATTCTAGTCGAGGAAGAAAACAATAAAGCACACAAGACAATTACAGGCAGTCAGAAATGCTAAGAAGGAAATAAAGGTGATGTGAAAGGGAGTAATAAGACTGGGCTATTTTTTACAAGGTGGTTAGGCAAGGCCTCTCCTGAGAGGCTGACATTTATACCAATACCTTAAAGGTTCAAAAGACACCCCGGGGAAAGAAGAAATATCTCAGAGAGTATTTCAGAACAACAACAACAAGAAATCAAAACACTGAAAGCTCACTGTGACTGACGCCTCTGGAAGAAAGTATGAGGTAAGTTTGAAGAGTGAGACAAGAGTAGCAGGGCCTTGAAGACTGTGGAAGAATTCTACATTTTAAGTGGATGTGGTTGGTGACATTCAGAAGAGAAGCAAATGAATTTGATATATTTTAGAGGCAGAACCAAAAAAATGTGCTGAGGGACTGGATCCTGGGGATAACAAGAATAAGCACACATTAATGCCCAGGTTTTGACTTGTCAAACAGGTAGATAGCAGCTCCACTTACTAAGATAGGAGACACTCAGGTAAGACCAATGAGTGCGAGAGAAGCAGGGGGAGGGTCAAAAATTTTATTCTGAACATGTTAAATTTGAAGTTCCTATGAGATATCCAAACAATGACAGCAAGCAGGCAGCTGGATGTGTTAGACTGGCATTGGTGTGTCACAGTAAACAAACTTCTGTAACAACAACAAGAAAAACAAGTCTCGGGACTTCCCTGGTGGTCCATTGGATTAGAATCTACCTGCCAACGCACAGGACCTGAGTTCCATCCCAGGTCTGGGAAGATCTCACATGCTGAGGGTAAGTCCATACGCCACAACTACTGAGCCCTCATGCTGCAACTACAAAAGCCTGGCTCATTTAGAGCCCATGTTCTGCAACAAGAGAAGCCCCCACAATGAGAAGCTCAAGCATGGAATAAAGAGTCGCCCCTGCTTCCTGCAACTAGAGAAAGCCCATGTGCAGTAAGACCCGCACAGCCAAAAAATAAACTAAGTAATTAAAAAATCAGCTTTAAAAAAGAAAAAAGAAAAGAACCAAGTCTGGCAAGAAATATAAATCCAGGAGTTATCAGAATTCAATAATATTTAAAGTCATGAAAAGGGGGCCTTAAAGAAAGCCTACTACAATAACGTCTACAAATAAAACAGCAGCAGCTAAAATTACATGTTAACACTTTTTACCATTTAATTTACAAAGCACAAAGACATTAATAGCATACCCAATGTCATTCAGCTAATTTTAGAGCTGGATTTCAACCCAAGCAGTCTGACTCCAGAGCTGTGCTTTCGTCAAGCAGAGACTAGGTGGAAGGAAGCCTCAACCTAAATCCTGAGGCACTCCACAGATAGGGAAAAGAGAAGACAACATGAAGTATTTATTCCAATCAGGCGGTTTCAGGTAAGCGTTGAACCACAGGCTCCAAAGTGGCTACAAACTAAATCTCCACTTCGGAAGTTACAGATGTCACATCCCAGCAGGGAAGCAATGAAGTTTACTCTCCCCTTCCAAAGCCCGAGAATCCCAGATCTTCTCCACAACTCCGTCACCTCCTTGCCTCCCAGAGGAGTCATTCTCCAAATACACTCTTCCAAGGCATCTCAAAGCGAGCCCTCAACAATCTGTCATACACACACCTGAGACTATGTCCACTTCCTCAGCCCTCAAGTCCCTGATCGGACGCCACAGAAGGCGACAGCCTCTCCCGAACAAAAAGTAAAGATAAAGAAAGAAGATTTTAGGGAAAAAACATTGGCCCAGGTTCAGCAAGCCCAGAGGTGAGGCTGCCGGGAAGCACGCCTGGCGGAACCGTACAGGGAACTGAGCTCCCACGTGGGCGCGGGGAAACGTAACCCCACTCACCAAGCCATCTATCTGCACTTGCTTCCATCCAGGTCTGGGAAGATCTCACATGCTGAGGGTAAGTCCATACGCCACAACTACTGAGCCCTCATGCTGCAACTACAAAAGCCTGGCTCATTTAGAGCCCATGTTCTGCAACAAGAGAAGCCCCCACAATGAGAAGCTCAAGCATGGAATAAAGAGTCGCCCCTGCTTCCTGCAACTAGAAAAGCCCATGTGCAGTAAGACCCGCACAGCCAAAAATAAACTAAGTAATTAAAAAATCAGCTTTAAAAAAGAAAAAAGAAAAGAACCAAGTCTGGCAAGAAATATAAATCCAGGAGTTATCAGAATTCAATAATATTTAAAGTCATGAAAAGGGGGCCTTAAAGAAAGCCTACTACAATAACGTCTACAAATAAAACAGCAGCAGCTAAAATTACATGTTAACACTTTTTACCATTTAATTTACAAAGCACAAAGACATTAATAGCATACCCAATGTCATTCAGCTAATTTTAGAGCTGGATTTCAACCCAAGCAGTCTGACTCCAGAGCTGTGCTTTCGTCAAGCAGAGACTAGGTGGAAGGAAGCCTCAACCTAAATCCTGAGGCACTCCACAGATAGGGAAAAGAGAAGACAACATGAAGTATTTATTCCAATCAGGCGGTTTCAGGTAAGCGTTGAACCACAGGCTCCAAAGTGGCTACAAACTAAATCTCCACTTCGGAAGTTACAGATGTCACATCCCAGCAGGGAAGCAATGAAGTTTACTCTCCCCTTCCAAAGCCCGAGAATCCCAGATCTTCTCCACAACTCCGTCACCTCCTTGCCTCCCAGAGGAGTCATTCTCCAAATACACTCTTCCAAGGCATCTCAAAGCGAGCCCTCAACAATCTGTCATACACACACCTGAGACTATGTCCACTTCCTCAGCCCTCAAGTCCCTGATCGGACGCCACAGAAGGCGACAGCCTCTCCCGAACAAAAAGTAAAGATAAAGAAAGAAGATTTTAGGGAAAAAACATTGGCCCAGGTTCAGCAAGCCCAGAGGTGAGGCTGCCGGGAAGCACGCCTGGCGGAACCGTACAGGGAACTGAGCTCCCACGTGGGCGCGGGGAAACGTAACCCCACTCACCAAGCCATCTATCTGCACTTGCTTCACGGCTGAATCTCCGGAGCCCCCTTTGCCTTTGCTTTTCCCTGCAGCGCCGGTGGTGGAGCTGGAAGAGGTGGCGGCAGAGCCGGTGCCTTCCTTGCGGGACGCCATCTTTCCAGCCGGACAGGATAAGAGAGTTGTGAGTAATCGGAAGCGGAAGTACAAGTTTCATGTGACGTCAGGCGCAGCCTGGCGTTCGAGGGGCGGAGCTGTTAAGAAAAGCAGGCGGGACAGGCCCCACCTCCCTTCTTTTTTCTGGCCTGACCTTTGTCGCTTATGGAATCCTCTGCGCGTGTGCTTTGTCCTTTTGCGCCTTCTTTGGCCTCTAAACTTTTGAAAATGTTTTTCGCTTTATGTTTAGTCAGCCTTCACGAAGCGGTGGATAATAATTGCTTTCTGGCTCGCATTTATGTAGTGTCCTGTTCCTAAAAAATGCTTTCATTTCTAATTTTTAAAATTAATCCCCAGTCCCAATGGTGGAAATGATGAAGAGCTATACTAACTCCAAAAGCATTTTAGGAAATTGAGACATAATTTATCTAAGATCATCGTGCTAATTAGTGGTTAACTTATTTTGAAGTTTGCTTAATATTTCTTTGTAATTTTTGTCCGTGGAAATACCAAACCAAAGTTTTCCAATCATGTATGTTAACCATATTACATGTGAAACTGACTGATAGCATTTCAGGAGGGGCTCTGAAGAGCTCCTGTACCACAGTCCTTATGTCTCAGTGAGAGCAAAGTGACAGATGAGAAGTGATTTATTAGAATAAAATGCTCTAGAGGTGGGTAAGAAATGCCAGCCCTCCAGAACTAATGGACTATGGTTTTATAATCAAAGGAAAAGTGGGGAGGAGAAGAAGACCCTGTCTGTCTTTCTTGAGTAGACACCATGTTTTCATCATTAGTTCCTCCTCCAGGTTGAGCAGGGGAGTGTTCTTGTCCCTTAATGGTCAAGTTAGGTCCACAAATTACTGTTCTTAATGAGGGCAGAGAGCATGTCCTAGGGATCACTGGGCAAAATGTGGGTCTCATGTAACCATTGTTTTATTGTTATGGGAGTGTCCCATGCTTCTGTTGCATGGTTTTGTTGCTAAGCAAGCCTCCTTCCTCAAGTTATCATCAGCTTACAGGGGGCTGCCATGTTTTTCTACTTATAATCTGCTAGTAGAGTTGATGATTTAATCACCTATTTTTGTCCCATCGTTTTATCCCTTTCACATGGGTTCTGGTAATATGAACTAAGGCAATGTATGTAGAGCCTCTGCACGAGATAGCCCAGAGCCAAAAGGTACAAATACGGAGAGAGAGACAGCATGAAGTAGAATTTTAAATAGAAAATCAATATGGGGGCTTCCCTGGTGGTCCAGTGGGTAAGGACACCGCCTTGCAGTGCAAGGGGCACCAGTTCGATCCCTGGCCTGGGAAGATCCCACGTGCCATGGAGCGGCTGGACTGATGTGTCCAATTACCGAGCCGGAGCTCTGGAGCGCATGCGCCCAGAGCTGGTGCTCTGCGACAACAGAGGCCACCGCGATGGGAGGCCCACAGGAGCCAAAGAACAAAGATGAATGAAAATAGAGAAATGAAAGACCAATAGAAGTGGCCCGCCCACCCCCTTCCTCCCCAACCTTCCCTCCCATAAATAAATAAATAAATGTTTAAAAAAAAAAAAGAAGAAAGAAAATCAATATGAGAGCCTAGCAGTGATAGAGAAAGAATGCATGCGTGCTCAGTTGCTCAGTCATGTCTGACTCTTAGCAACTCCATGTACTGTAGCCCACCATGCTCCTCTGTTCATGGGAATTCTCCAGGCAAGAATATCTGGAGAATGAAGTGCGTTACCATGCCCTCCTCCAGGGGATCTTCTCGATCCAGGGATCAAACCCACATCTCTTGTGTCTCCTGCGTTGGCAGGCAGATTCTTTACCACTAGCACCACATGGGAAGCTCAGGGACAGAATAGGATGACCAAATAGTTAGCTTAGAAACCCCATTAGGGAATTATAGATAAAGAGGGAACTTTAGGGGGATTTGGGAAAGGACATAATCACTTGTAAAAGTAATGGGAAAATTCTGAAACAATGTGGACCTGCTTGACTCATAAAGCAAAACAAGTCACTGAGCATTAAAGTCAGATTGGTTTGCTTAACGATAAAATCAAGCTAACTTGCTTAGCAACAAAGCCACACAACAGAAAAAGGAGACATGCTCCAAAATAATAAAACAATGGTGTCATGAGACCGGCACCCTGCCCAGTAAGCTCAGTAAGTTAATAACCCCCTAAGCCATGTTCTTTGGCCCCTAACACGTTTTTCGCACCATGTCCCCAAAACAATAGTAGAAAATAAAGCCTACAGCCTTCCCACTGGTGTCATCAAGTTAATGACTTCCAAAACAGGCTCTGCACACAGAAAAAAAGACATCATTTATGGGAAGGTGACTTTTCAAAATGAAAGACCCATTGTATTGAAACCTGAAAATATTTTTCCAAAGTGCTGTGACAGTCCTGGCCTGACCATATATAGAGGGACAAATAAACTTCCCTGCCTTTCCTGAGGGAGGCACTGGTGATGGAAACATGATGTCTACTCAAGAAAGACAAAAAAGATCTTCTCTCCCTCCCCTTTCTTTCTCTGATATAAAAAATGTAGCCCCCTGAGCACTCAGGGCAGTGCAATGCTTGCCTGCCTGCTTGAGAACCTTACAAATGTCCTATTCTAATAAGTCATTTCTTATCTATCACTTTAGTTAGTGTTAGTCGTGTCTATTTGTGATCCCGTGGACAATAGCCTTCCAGGCGCCTCTGTCCATGGAATTCTCCAGGCAAGAACACTGGAGTGGGTTGCCATGCCCTTTTCCAAGGGATCTTCCAGACCCACGGGTTAAACCTGGAAGCCTTCTTGATAAATTCCTTTCTGCATTGAAACATAAAGGACTGTGGCGTCAGAGCTCTTCTGGGGCCCTGGAAACAACACCTAACAGTTTCAGAAGGAAAGACATGTCCTTCACTTGGATTCCTATTTTTTATTTGTTTTAATTAAATTAATTTAAGAACAGCAGCAGTGTTCTGTTGTTGTACATCTTCCTTCCCTTATCATTACTCTGTGTCTCAATGCTCCTCATGCAACGCTGATGATTTAGCTTAGAAACCCCATTAGGGAATTATAGATAAAGAGGGAACTTTAGGGGGATTTGGGAAAGGACATAATCACTTGTAAAAGTAATGGGAAAATTCTGAAACAATGTGGACCTGCTTGACTCATAAAGCAAAACAAGTCACTGAGCATTAAAGTCAGATTGGTTTGCTTAACGATAAAATCAAGCTAACTTGCTTAGCAACAAAGCCACACAACAGAAAAAGGAGACATGCTCCAAAATAATAAAACAATGGTGTCATGAGACCGGCACCCTGCCCAGTAAGCTCAGTAAGTTAATAACCCCCTAAGCCATGTTCTTTGGCCCCTAACACGTTTTTCGCACCATGTCCCCAAAACAATAGTAGAAAATAAAGCCTACAGCCTTCCCACTGGTGTCATCAAGTTAATGACTTCCAAAACAGGCTCTGCACACAGAAAAAAAGACATCATTTATGGGAAGGTGACTTTTCAAAATGAAAGACCCATTGTATTGAAACCTGAAAATATTTTTCCAAAGTGCTGTGACAGTCCTGGCCTGACCATATATAGAGGGACAAATAAACTTCCCTGCCTTTCCTGAGGGAGGCACTGGTGATGGAAACATGATGTCTACTCAAGAAAGACAAAAAAGATCTTCTCTCCCTCCCCTTTCTTTCTCTGATATAAAAAATGTAGCCCCCTGAGCACTCAGGGCAGTGCAATGCTTGCCTGCCTGCTTGAGAACCTTACAAATGTCCTATTCTAATAAGTCATTTCTTATCTATCACTTTAGTTAGTGTTAGTCGTGTCTATTTGTGATCCCGTGGACAATAGCCTTCCAGGCGCCTCTGTCCATGGAATTCTCCAGGCAAGAACACTGGAGTGGGTTGCCATGCCCTTTTCCAAGGGATCTTCCAGACCCACGGGTTAAACCTGGAAGCCTTCTTGATAAATTCCTTTCTGCATTGAAACATAAAGGACTGTGGCGTCAGAGCTCTTCTGGGGCCCTGGAAACAACACCTAACAGTTTCAGAAGGAAAGACATGTCCTTCACTTGGATTCCTATTTTTTATTTGTTTTAATTAAATTAATTTAAGAACAGCAGCAGTGTTCTGTTGTTGTACATCTTCCTTCCCTTATCATTACTCTGTGTCTCAATGCTCCTCATGCAACGCTGATGATTTCCAAATTTATATTTACACAGACCTCTCTTCCCTGGTGGCTTGGTAGTAATGAATCTGTCTGCTAACGCAGGAGACATGGGTTTGATCCGTGATGCAGGAAGATCACACATGCCAAGGAACAACTAATAGTTGTGACCGTGTGGCACAACTATTGAGCCAGTGCTCTACAGCCCAGAAGCTGCAACTACAGAAGCCCAGGCGCCCTAGAGCCTGTGCTCTACTGCAAGAGAAGCCACCACAATGAGAAGCCCTTGAAGGGCAACTGGAGAGTCGCCTCTGCTCACTACAACTAGAGAAAGCCCACGCAATAATAATGACCCCACCACAGCCAAAAATAAACAAAATTATTTTTAAAAAGTGACATAGTAGGGCTTCCCTGATGGGATTCCCTGATGGTCCAGTGGGTAAGGAGTCTGTCATGCAGTGCTGGGGACAACGGTTTGATCCCTGGCCTGGGAAGATCTCACATGCCGAGTAGCAGCTAGACCAGTGTGTCCAATTACCAGTCAGCATGAGCCCAGAGCCATTGCTCTGCAACGAGAGAGGCCACTGCGATAGGAGGCCCACACAGGCCAAAGAATAAAGATGGATGGAAATAAATAAATAAATAACCAATAAAAAAAGAGGCCAAAAATTTTTTTTAAAAGTGAAATAGTAGTCTTAAGCCTAAACAAATCAATAATTAGATTAATATAAATGTTCCATATTAAAATACAACTATTAGAAGAATGGGTAGAAACATTAGTAGAGTCAATAAAAACAACCTAAGCGTAGGCTGTATAAAAGAAATTCAGATAATAATATAAGCACATTGATGATAAAATTATGGAAAAACATACAATCCAAGCATTCATCAAAAGAAAGCGGGACTGCCTGTATTAATATTAGATAAAAGAGAATTCAGAGCTATTATAAACACCAGAGACAGAGGAAAATATTATATAATGATAAAATGGCCAATCACCAAAGATACACAGCAATTCTAAATGTGTATGTCCAAGCAACAAAGCTGAACTTATTATGCTGAGAAAAAAACTCACAGAACTCAAAGAATAAGTAGACACACTCACAGTTAAAGTTAGAGATGTCAACTCTCCTGTCTTAACAACTGGTAGAACAACTAGAGAACAAGTCAGCAAGGATATAAAGGAATTTAGCAACATCATCAATCAAAGGATCTAATCAACATTCATAAAACATACCATCTGACAGCAACAGGATACACATTCTTGTCAGATCCCCTTGGAACACAGAAATCATATCCTGAGTGACGAACCAACCTCAACAAATTTAAAGTAGTTAAAATCATTCAGAGTATGTTCATCAAGCACAGTAGATTCAAACTAGAAGTCAAAATATAAATGTAATATAAAATGTTCCAAATACTTGAAAACTATACAACATACTTTTTAAAAACATTTTAATTGAAGGATAATCATTTTACAATATTGTATACAACACGCTTTTAATAACCCATGGATCAAAGAGGAAGTCTTAAAGGAAATTTTAAAACACACAAAATAAACTGAATGACTATGAAAATATTAATATAAAATGCCAAAATCTGTGGGACGCAGCTGCATCAGTACTGAACATTTATAGCTAAATGTATACATTATAAAAGGTAATATACCTCAAATCAATAATCTAACTAAACTTGCCCTTCAAGATCCTAGAAAAGTAAGAGCAAAATAAGCCTGCAACATGTAAGAAAAAATTTAAACAACACTAAATATATTTGATGGGCTTCCCTGGTGGTTCATAAGGTAAAGGATGTGCCTATAATGCAGGAGACCTGGGTTCAATCCCTGGGTCAGGAAGCTCTCCTGGAGAAGAAAATTGCAACACACTCCAGTATTCCTGCCTGGAGAATTCTATAGACAGGGAAGCCTGGTGGATATATTTGAGCATACAAAGAAGGTGGCTCAGAACCATTCAGTTGTACTTTAGCAGCCCTCCAAAAGGCAGTTGTGATATTGTAGTTATTAATTTCACTGTGAATATTCACACAGTGGATAAAATAAATTTACCCTGTATTCCCAACAGAATGTTCTTCATTCTTTCCAAGAAACTAAAGTTTTTAGCAAAGTTTTATGTTTGCTGGAAGTATTTCAAATTCGGTCAGAGGCTAAAGGAGAGAGGATGGTAAGGGCCTTCCAAAGCAAGCTGTAGACTTTGTCCACAGGTGATTACCATATGTGGACAGGAGGCAAAGGAGAGCCTGCCATACCTGAGTGAAAAAATGAAAAAATAAACACTCTGACTGGTTCTGCCTTTGTGGCATAGCAACTCAACCCACTTGGAAAACATAGCCCACTGAATCTCAGACTGTGACCAGTCAGTCCATGCCTTAGACCCAGCCAGTATTGGAGCTGTTTTCTCTCACTTGGCTTAGACACACCTAAATCCCTTTCAGTGCAATAAAATAGAACAGTCAAGGCACCAAAGATGAGCCAAAGAATTTTTTTAAATGTCCACTTATTCCTATTCAGTTGGCTTTTTCCAGACCTCTATGGAAGACAAGATTCCTTTGGACATTTTGTCAGTCTGAGCCGAGCTCAGGGCTTGCAGGAAATCTCTGTAGGAACAACTTAGCATCGGTTCCAGCCTTGGTAAGAAGGAAAAGGGTAGCAAGTCATGTTACCTATCTATTTACTGTCTCTCTGGAAAGTAACTCTACTCTCATGACATACAACTGAGAGATGGCTCTTCTTTGGCAACCATTAGGAACAAAAGAATCAAGGAGCCACCATTTCAATAATATGCTCAGTGAAAGCCTATAAGGGTTGTATGTTTTTGTCTTTTCTGTGGAGATTATTTTCTTTTTTCATTATTTATTTATTTATTTGGCTGGGCATTGTCTTTTTCTTTTAATTTTCTTTACACCAAAAACATTTTTATTGAGGTATAGTCAATTAACAATTTTGTGATAGTTTCAGATGAACAGTGAAGGGGCTCAGCCATACACATACATGTATCCATTCTGGAGATTATTTTCTAGGAAAGGAACACAAAGACCTTTCTTCCTCTCGAGGAGATATGGGATGGTTACCAGGGATGGGATGTTATGGGGTGGTTACAAGGTCTCCCTAAATATCAGATTAGTCACTGCATAGTTAGGGGGTCATAAGTAACAGGGTATAGCAAGAAACAGGAAGCCTTCGAACACTACTCACACAAGGAAGGGATCAGCAACTCCTGACTCTAGAAAGGGTCAAGAGCTGCCCCATCTTCTTCCCTCCAAAGGAACATAGGGTGCCATCACAAGTCATGAACCAGGCCTGGGGAACAAGAATTAGGCACAGGCAAAGTCAGAAGAAACCACAAACAGGGTAAAGCTAGAGTTCTAAATTAAGCTTATACACTCTATTTTCTTTCAAACTTTATAAACTTTTTATTTTGTACTGGGGTACAGGTGATTAACAATGCTGTGGTAGTTTCAAGTGAACAGCAAAGGGACTCAGCCATACATGGGCATGTTTCCATTCTCCCCCCAAACTCTCCTCCCACACAGGCTGGCACATAACATTGAGTAGATACAATAGGTCCTTGTTGGTTATCCATTTTGAATATAGCAGTGTGTACAAGACCTTCCCAAACTCCCTAACTATTCCTTCCCCCTTCAGCAACCATAAATTCATTTTCAAAGTCTGTGAGTCTTTCTGTTTTGTAAGTTCATTTATAGCATTTCTTTTAAGATTCCACATATAAGGGATGTCATATGATATTTCTCCTTCTCTGTCTGACCTACTTCATTTGGTATGACACTCTCTAGGTCTGTCCATGATACTGCAAATGGCATTATTTTATTCTTTTTAATGGCTAAGTAATATTCCACCTACACTCTTTAGAAGTTAACAAATATTCATTTGACCAAAATCATTTGGCTTAAAACACAAAACACTTTGCTTAATATTTAACTAGAATTGAAAAGATGCCTTTGGGAGATAGTTGAAAGCAGCTAATAGGAACACTTACTTCTGTACCTCAGCCTCTTCACAATGGTGTCTGGGATAAAATAAGAACGTATTTAGAACATCTTAAATTTTAAACTACTATACAGTACTATTATCATTTTCCGTTTAAAAATACATTTTGGGGCTTCCCTGGTGGTCCAGTGGGTAGAGAATTCGCCTTGCAGTGCAAGGGCCACCGGTTCGATTCCTGGCCCGGGAAGATCCCACGTGCCATGGAGCCGCTGGACAGGTGTGTCCCAGTTGTGAAGCAGAGCTCTGGAGCGCATGTGCCCGGAGCCAGTGCTCTGCAATGACAGAGGCCCCTGCGATGGGAGGCCCACACAGGCCAAGTAATAGAAGATGGATAGAAATAAATAAATAAATAACCAATAAAAGAGGCCAACATTTTAAAAAAAAATACATTTTGTTGCCTAGATTTAACAAATAAGCCAACACTTAGGATGCTCTGGGCTATGAGCAAGTGAAAACAAATAAGTAAACAAAAAACAGTTTAGATTATTTTGAACAAGAAGGAAATTTATTGTCACACAACTAAATATCTAGAGGTGGGTACACTCCAAATGAAGCAGCACAAAGACTCAAATTCTATATTTTTATGAATCTCGTCTCTGTCTTCTGCTGCGTTTTGGTTCTGTCCAAGGATAGGCTGAAGCTACAATACTGTGGCCACCTGACAGAAAGAGCTGAATCATTGGAAAAGACTCTGATGCTGGGAAAGATTGAAAGCAAAAGCAGAAGAGGGCAGCAGAAGCTGAGATGGTTAGTTAGAATCACTGACTCAATGGACAGGAGTTTGAACAAACCCCTGGAAATAGTAGAGGACAGACAGGCCTGGTGTGCTGCCATCCATGGGGTCGCAAAGAGTCAAGCATGAGTTAGCAACTGAACAACTACACAAACTGTCAACTACCCCATAACCTCAAAATAACTTCTAGTAGCAAAGAACAAAATACACTTCATTTTTTAAATATATAATTCTTGTAAGAAAAAGAAAACCCATTCCCCAACTACGGGGAAAAAAGTCTTTCTCTCTAATCTGAGATCCATTTAAGTCATATGCCTTCTTCTGTATACTTTATGTGGAATGAGACTATGTGAGGTTATACTTTGAAGAACCAAATTATTTGTTCAGTATTATGAAAAGTCACAATAGAAAGGGTAAGGAGAGAGCCAATGAAAAGAAAATAATATTCACTTATATCTATGACTCAGAATGTAGGTATTTTCTATATGTTTTCTAAAATAATAATAATTTTTAAAATGATATTTGATCTTCTCATCCCTTATTTTGATGTATGACCTACTAACTAATATTAAAAGAAAATAAGTCCCATTGAAAACATTAGCTCAGATTCTAAGAGCAACTTTTATTTGGTATAATATCATGCAATTAATACCATGTAATGGTGTAATTAAATTACAAATACAAGACTTTGAAATAATACTCTATTAAATTATTAAAATTCTGTTTAATTTCTTGATACCAGAAGTTCAGTTTCTGCCCTGAAGTCCTCCTGCTGCTTAAAAATATATACTAAGCCATGAGTGAAAAGGTTGTCTTCAACATTTTGTTTAATATAAATAAACAGTGTTTTGAGAAAATCCTTTAATGCCATAATCTGACATAATTCTCAATGTTTAAACTCCTTTAGGTAACAGTAATAATATTTGCTTACCTAGAGTAATTTTATAAGGATTCATCAATCTTCTAAAAATGCTTTGATAGGTTAAAAATGAATGACCCCATATAGAATGAACTGCTCTGCCAGTTTCAGTTATGATTTCATTAAATTTCAAATGACAGTTTATTATGTATTAAAATGAAACATTTTGCACACTGCTTCCTCTTCCATTTTTGCTTTTCTCTACCATTGTTTCAGAAACAGGAGTTTGAACAAACCCCTGGAAATAGTAGAGGACAGACAGGCCTGGTGTGCTGCCATCCATGGGGTCGCAAAGAGTCAAGCATGAGTTAGCAACTGAACAACTACACAAACTGTCAACTACCCCATAACCTCAAAATAACTTCTAGTAGCAAAGAACAAAATACACTTCATTTTTTAAATATATAATTCTTGTAAGAAAAAGAAAACCCATTCCCCAACTACGGGGAAAAAAGTCTTTCTCTCTAATCTGAGATCCATTTAAGTCATATGCCTTCTTCTGTATACTTTATGTGGAATGAGACTATGTGAGGTTATACTTTGAAGAACCAAATTATTTGTTCAGTATTATGAAAAGTCACAATAGAAAGGGTAAGGAGAGAGCCAATGAAAAGAAAATAATATTCACTTATATCTATGACTCAGAATGTAGGTATTTTCTATATGTTTTCTAAAATAATAATAATTTTTAAAATGATATTTGATCTTCTCATCCCTTATTTTGATGTATGACCTACTAACTAATATTAAAAGAAAATAAGTCCCATTGAAAACATTAGCTCAGATTCTAAGAGCAACTTTTATTTGGTATAATATCATGCAATTAATACCATGTAATGGTGTAATTAAATTACAAATACAAGACTTTGAAATAATACTCTATTAAATTATTAAAATTCTGTTTAATTTCTTGATACCAGAAGTTCAGTTTCTGCCCTGAAGTCCTCCTGCTGCTTAAAAATATATACTAAGCCATGAGTGAAAAGGTTGTCTTCAACATTTTGTTTAATATAAATAAACAGTGTTTTGAGAAAATCCTTTAATGCCATAATCTGACATAATTCTCAATGTTTAAACTCCTTTAGGTAACAGTAATAATATTTGCTTACCTAGAGTAATTTTATAAGGATTCATCAATCTTCTAAAAATGCTTTGATAGGTTAAAAATGAATGACCCCATATAGAATGAACTGCTCTGCCAGTTTCAGTTATGATTTCATTAAATTTCAAATGACAGTTTATTATGTATTAAAATGAAACATTTTGCACACTGCTTCCTCTTCTCCATTTTTTGCTTTTCTCTACCATTGTACGTTTTTCTTACGTTAATTAATACCACTGAAATTTTGTTAGTAAAACCCCAATGGAGAGCACTATTCAGATCTACTGTGAAATACTGAATTCCTTTTAACTTACCTCACAGGGCAGTATCTGTTTGCTATATAGCTTCATTCAAGTAAACTATTTACCAAGAAAATTTGCTAGTTTAATTTTATAGGCACCTGATAACAGCCATCTGGTAACCAGTGGTGAACTACGACTTCCTGATCACTGTTTGGTCTATAAATATCCTTGACAAAAAGCAATCCCTTGCAACTTTTTTGTTTTCTAGACACAGTTTCTCCTTTGTCATTTCAGGAAGAGCCCATCATACTAGGTACGTCTACAGACAGAAATTCTGCTTGTTTTCTTTAACTGACAGCTGGGTGACACAAACATTTCCTTGATGTTTCTTGCTCAAGTAGCTAGGGTTCTTCGTATTGAACTAACTTTCCAAAACGGAAGATACATCCCACTGACATTCTCAGTTCAAATCAAATGGTTTATACTTTCAAAAGAAGCAAATGTCAAGATAGCTTCTATAGTGTGTAAAAAAAGATTTATTGTACTTTGAAGAAGTATTTTACCTTTCACAGAAAACTTATAAACTAGAATTTTGAACCTTTTCAAAGAAAGAGTAATTAAATTGGCAAACACTAACCAACATCAAAGTTTGACCAAAGACTTCTGCCAAGAATAAATTCGCTAATTTGTACAAGTAGTTTTAACTTGGGCTTCCTCAGTGGCCTAGTGGTAAAAGAAGGTGCAAAGCAGGAAATGCTGGTTGAATCCCTGAGTCAGGAAGATCCCCTGGAAAAGGAAATGGCAACCCACTCCAGTATTCTTGTCTGGGAAATCCCATAGATAGAGGAGCCTGGCGTGTTATAGTTGACGAGGTTGCAAAAGAGTCACATTCAACTCAAGGACTAAAGGCCAACAACAGAGTGCCAATGCCTAACTGATTGAAGGGTTTGGTGGCAGAGTTGAGAAAAGGCTGAGCTACAGAGTTCAGTAGGAAGGCAATGGGAACTTTGGGGGTCACAGTATTTTATTCCCACTGGGCATATGAAGTAAAAGTTTTAAGGGAATTTTATGGAATGCTGAGGTACTATGTGGGGCTTTCCAGGTGGCTCAGTGGGCAAAGAATATGTCAGCCCAACGGTAGGTGCTGGTTCTTTCCCTGGGTTGGGGATGATGCCCTCAAGAAGAAAATGGCAACCGACTCTAGTATTCTTTCCTGGAGACTCCCATGGACAGAGGAGCCTCATGGGCTACAATCCATGGGGTCACAAAGAGTCAGACACAACTGAGCACACACAGTTTTTTTTTTTTTTTAAAGATTTATTTATTTATTTATTTTGGTGGAGGTGGGGTGGGGAGGGAGGGGAGCAGGCGGGCCACTTCTATTGGTCTTTCATTTGTCCATTTTCATCCATCTTTATTCTTTGGCCCGTGTGGGCCTCCCATCGCGGTGGGCCCTGTAGTCGCAGAGCACCGGCTCTGGGCGCATGCGCCCCAGAGCTCCGGCTCGGTAATTGGACACATCGGTCCAGCCGCTCCGCAGCACGTTGGATCTTCCCAGGCCAGAGATTGAACCGGCACCCCTTGCACTGCAAGGCGGTGTCCTTACCCACTGGACCACCAGGGAAGCCCCACAGTTTTAACTTTATCAATTAGGATTGGGTTTGCCTGTATATAAAAGAAACAATGTATCAATGTAAGGTTCTTCTTAGTTGAAAAAAATGGGGTGAGTGACCAAAACTTCTGGTGAGTGATGTTGAGAATAGAGGAGGCTATGCATATGTGGAGGCAGGGTTACACCGGGAGTCTCTGTATCCTCCTTTTAATTCTATTATAAACCTAATACTGCTCTAAAAAAATACTGTTTTAGGAATTTCACTGGTGGTCGAGTGGGTACAACAGAAGTTTTTTTTTTTTTTTTTTCCTTACATAAAATAAGCCCAAAGGTAGAAAGTCTAGATTCCGAAAGGTAGTTCCACAGTCACCAATGGCCCAGGCTCTTTCTCTTATCTGCTTTGCTGGTTTAACACAGAGCCTCCATCCTCAAGGTTACCTCTGGGTCCAAAAGAGGCTGCTGGGGTTCTTTTCATCACATCCAAATCTGAGGAGTGGTTAGAAAGATGATGGACCAAAAAAACCCCACAAAAGTGCCCACTACCAAATTAAATCAACTTCATTTAAACAGCATTCCCAGAAGTCCCTTGTAATGCTTATAGTTAACATACCTTTGGCTAAAACTTAATTATATGACTGTATTTAACTGCACAGAGGGCTGGGAAATGAATTCTGTCTTCCAGGCACAGTACTGTCCAGAATGAAATAGCCTATTACTAAAGAGAAGAGATACTGAGTGTCAGTTTTCAGTTTGTGTCATATCCATTAGGTTAAATGTGATTTTGTGAGAAATTTCACACTAAAAATAATATGTATGTACTATGCCAATTAAGTATGTGTAGTGAGGACCTTCACAAAGCTTGTTGGGTGAGGAAATCAAAATGAACAGAAGTGATAAACTATGATTCCATTTTTGAATAACAGAGTGACAAAAATCTCTAAATATGTATGCAGATGTGTACGCAAATGACACGTGAACATGAAAAAAATCACAGAATGGTGTACAGAAGTTGTAAAGACCTAGTTTTTTACTCCGGCTCGGTAATTGGACACATCGGTCCAGCCGCTCCGAGCACGTGGATCTTCCCAGGCCAGAGATTGAACCGGCACCTTGCACTGCAAGGCGGTGTCCTTACCCACTGGACCACCAGGGAAGCCCCACAGTTTTAACTTTATCAATTAGGATTGGGTTTGCCTGTATATAAAAGAAACAATGTATCAATGTAAGGTTCTTCTTAGTTGAAAAAAATGGGGTGAGTGACCAAAACTTCTGGTGAGTGATGTTGAGAATAGAGGAGGCTATGCATATGTGGAGGCAGGGTTACACCGGGAGTCTCTGTATCCTCCTTTTAATTCTATTATAAACCTAATACTGCTCTAAAAAAATACTGTTTTAGGAATTTCACTGGTGGTCGAGTGGGTACAACAGAAGTTTTTTTTTTTTTTTTTTTCCTTACATAAAATAAGCCCAAAGGTAGAAAGTCTAGATTCCGAAAGGTAGTTCCACAGTCACCAATGGCCCAGGCTCTTTCTCTTATCTGCTTTGCTGGTTTAACACAGAGCCTCCATCCTCAAGGTTACCTCTGGGTCCAAAAGAGGCTGCTGGGGTTCTTTTCATCACATCCAAATCTGAGGAGTGGTTAGAAAGATGATGGACCAAAAAAACCCCACAAAAGTGCCCACTACCAAATTAAATCAACTTCATTTAAACAGCATTCCCAGAAGTCCCTTGTAATGCTTATAGTTAACATACCTTTGGCTAAAACTTAATTATATGACTGTATTTAACTGCACAGAGGGCTGGGAAATGAATTCTGTCTTCCAGGCACAGTACTGTCCAGAATGAAATAGCCTATTACTAAAGAGAAGAGATACTGAGTGTCAGTTTTCAGTTTGTGTCATATCCATTAGGTTAAATGTGATTTTGTGAGAAATTTCACACTAAAAATAATATGTATGTACTATGCCAATTAAGTATGTGTAGTGAGGACCTTCACAAAGCTTGTTGGGTGAGGAAATCAAAATGAACAGAAGTGATAAACTATGATTCCATTTTTGAATAACAGAGTGACAAAAATCTCTAAATATGTATGCAGATGTGTACGCAAATGACACGTGAACATGAAAAAAATCACAGAATGGTGTACAGTAAGTTCACATGTATTACTTTGGCAAGGAAGTGGAGATGACTACCTTGTGTCTTTCCATTGTTCTTCTTGTTATAATAGACATGTGTTACTTTTGTAATTTGAAAACCATAAAAACTTTTTTTTTTAAATATAGAAGCCTCCAGAACCAACCTTTGCAACATCTTCCATTACATGTAAAAATTCACAGTACTTGTAACGAAAACAAAAAAATTCACAGTAATCAAGTCAGATGGAGTTTAGGAGATCTTAGTGAAAGACTCTCAATAGGCTCTCAATACAAACCAGTTTACCTAAGTTGTTTTAAATTATTTATTTCGGGAAATTATTTATTTAAGGAATTTGTTAGCTTGGTAACAGTAGGGAGAACATTGCATTTCTTTGGAGCTAACAGATGTGAACAAATGTTACTAAATATTTAAATTTGAATATAAGGCAGAATAATATCATGACAGATATCTTTGCTGAATTACTTGCTATGTTAGCAGTTATGAAATTAAACAAAGTAACCTTTATGGATTGTTTTTAATATTTACCTATTTAATTCCATTTAGGACATGAATCTTTCATGAAAAGTCTTATTTGGGAATGTGTCATACCTTGCAAGAATAAATCATTTTCATGTCAACTTGGCTTCATCAAAATTTCATGAAGAGCTTCAAAATCATGTACAACATCACATTATAAATTATATTTGATCCAGAAGAATATGAAGAGTTTGAAAAAATACATGAAAATAAATTAATCCCCTATCACAACTGAATGTCTATTTGGCCTGGAAAATATCCAGTGTAGTGGCCTGTGGGGGGAAAAAAAATAGCAGCTAGCAATGCTGAGACATTATTATTCCTGCATTTAATAATATCATAATAATATTCAAGTTAAAGTTAAAATTTCAGGTTTAAACTTATATGCAAATAGTTTATCCAATAATGGCAATATTTGGCTTCTGCTTTTGCTGTGGCCACATATTGATTTTCTAATGCTAGGTCTTTTGGAATCAGGCCAAAATATATTCAGTGGACCACTTAATGAAAAACGTCCCATTGGGTATACAGTGATGCTTCATTGCAGACAGTCCTTCTGGAATACTAATATGCATAATAAATGACTTAAGGAGATTGTAATAAACGTCATTTCCTCTCTGAATGGCATCCTTCTCCCTCAATCGGTTGCTAACTTGCTCAGTCGCTTTAGTTGCTTTGCAACCTTAGGGACTATAGCCCGCCCAAAACCTCTGACCGTGGAATTTTCCAGGCAAGAAATACTGGAGTAGGTTGCCATTTCTTCCTCCAGGGGATCTTCCCAGCCCAGAAATCAAACCCATGCTCTTTATGTCTCCAGCATCGGCAGGCAGGATTCTGAATCAAAGAGGCATATTAAACAAGCACACTAACAGCCTTTCTGCAGGGCCTAGGATTATGTTTTGAGGAATACTGATGTAACAGAAGATTCTGTTTTAAACTTTAATCATCAGTATAAACTGTCTTCTTGCTTGTGAAATAAAGTTTGGTTGTGCAAACAGCACTTTCATAGACACAGAGCTTAGAAAAAAAAAAAAAAAAAAACTGCTACAGTTTAGTAAATTAAATAAAAATAGAGTATAACTCAACCCAAGTTCTGAACCATACTTTTCTTAGTAGTGAAATGTGGCCAACCGGATGGAGCTGGTAGATAAATCTGTGAGTCTGTTTTAAAAACCGTTTTAACTGTTTTGCAAGGCTGGGATAGTATATTTTTTCTGTGGTGGGATTATAGTCAGAGTGGGGTGTTGGCACACAGGGATAAAGAGAGTATTCAGATTGAAAGGTCATGAGGAATTATACTGAAGAACCATGAATCCAATCCTACAGTAACTCTTCATGGCTTCCAATTTCTAAATTTATTTTCATTTAAAAGACACAGTCATCTAAGTGATGTGGTGCTGGGAATCAAGACAGGGTTTATATTATAGAAGATTTTAGTTCCCGTTTTATAAACCTGTATCTTCAAATAAAATCCCAAATGCAAACAATACATCTCTATCACTTTGTAAATTATCTTTCTACACTGGTTCTTTCTCAATTTTCAACCAAAACTACATCTGGGACAGACTCCATGGCAAAAGAAAAAACTGCAAAACTCCAATTTCCCCATTCTTCGATTATTTTGCCTAGAGTTGAAGTGGATATATAGGAAAAAGCCACTGGGGAACTCAAAACTTTTAGATTCACCCCCTTTATTAATCAAGTTGACCACGTAATTTCTAAACTTTTGGTCAGGTTTGTACCTCCCTGTTAGTAGCCAGCGCATCGTCTTTCTACCTTAGAGACATAAAAGAGGTTCTTAAAAGTCACCTAATCCTACCAACCTATTTGACGGTGAGAAAGCTGACCCCAACTTTCTTGGGTCGTTGCTCAAAGTGAAACGACTAGGTTAGTGGCAGAATTAGAACTCTAATTTAATGCACACAGACTCTGGGAAAACGAAGGTCTTGAAAAGTCTCTCTGAAACACTCCTTGTGAGTCATTTAGGATGGTCTCCAGAAGAAATGCAAAATGGTAGGACTTTTTGCCCTGACATCTGGCTCTTTGGAGAGAGTGGTTCTATGGGGTAGATGTGGAGGGGTGCAGAAACACCTGAACTTCAGGCAGGGGACGTGGGAACCAGTGGTAGTTCTGACTCTAAAGAACCAGGTGCCCTTAGTAAACACGCTCAACTTCTTTATGGGAAGGCAATCACTACAAATCTGCCCAATCATAGTTACCTAATATGTTCTGGTCCCTTTCTTCCTTCATTTGAGAATTACATTAAAGGAGAAAATTTATGAAAATGCCTACGACAATCATGGGATAGTATATTTTTTCTGTGGTGGGATTATAGTCAGAGTGGGGTGTTGGCACACAGGGATAAAGAGAGTATTCAGATTGAAAGGTCATGAGGAATTATACTGAAGAACCATGAATCCAATCCTACAGTAACTCTTCATGGCTTCCAATTTCTAAATTTATTTTCATTTAAAAGACACAGTCATCTAAGTGATGTGGTGCTGGGAATCAAGACAGGGTTTATATTATAGAAGATTTTAGTTCCCGTTTTATAAACCTGTATCTTCAAATAAAATCCCAAATGCAAACAATACATCTCTATCACTTTGTAAATTATCTTTCTACACTGGTTCTTTCTCAATTTTCAACCAAAACTACATCTGGGACAGACTCCATGGCAAAAGAAAAAACTGCAAAACCCCAAATTTCCCCATTCTTCGATTATTTTGCCTAGAGTTGAAGTGGATATATAGGAAAAAGCCACTGGGGAACTCAAAACTTTTAGATTCACCCCCTTTATTAATCAAGTTGACCACGTAATTTCTAAACTTTTGGTCAGGTTTGTACCTCCCTGTTAGTAGCCAGCGCATCGTCTTTCTACCTTAGAGACATAAAAGAGGTTCTTAAAAGTCACCTAATCCTACCAACCTATTTGACGGTGAGAAAGCTGACCCCAACTTTCTTGGGTCGTTGCTCAAAGTGAAACGACTAGGTTAGTGGCAGAATTAGAACTCTAATTTAATGCACACAGACTCTGGGAAAACGAAGGTCTTGAAAAGTCTCTCTGAAACACTCCTTGTGAGTCATTTAGGATGGTCTCCAGAAGAAATGCAAAATGGTAGGACTTTTTGCCCTGACATCTGGCTCTTTGGAGAGAGTGGTTCTATGGGGTAGATGTGGAGGGGTGCAGAAACACCTGAACTTCAGGCAGGGGACGTGGGAACCAGTGGTAGTTCTGACTCTAAAGAACCAGGTGCCCTTAGTAAACACGCTCAACTTCTTTATGGGAAGGCAATCACTACAAATCTGCCCAATCATAGTTACCTAATATGTTCTGGTCCCTTTCTTCCTTCATTTGAGAATTACATTAAAGGAGAAAATATAAGGTAGCTCACCTAGAAAAGTGCCTACGACATATCACGGCTTAATATTTTGACTGATTATTATTATAATGCCGATTTTTCAGAGACTGTACCAGGCACCACGTAGAGGCAGTGTGTAGTTTTTTTCCGCCTGGCCTAAGACTGCGCATGCGCACCTCTAATCCCACTTTTCGTTGCTTTCCCCCTTAAGCGCAAGGTCCTCCTCCGAGGGCGTGGCAGTCTGAGCGCGGGCACCACGGTGAGGCGCGCGCTCGTCGAGGCGTGACGTAACCCGGGCGGTGGATGGGGGCGTTTGCTTCCGGGACCAAGGGGGTGTTTATTTCCGGAGGAAATGAACTTTTCCTGTAGCTGGCCGTGTAGGGTCTGTTGAAGTTGTGTGCTGGCCCGTTGGCTTCAGTCTGGGAAACGAGGCATGAAGATCACGAGACAGAAGCACGCCAAGAAGCATCTTGGCTTTTTCCGCAACAATTTTGGAGTTCGCGAGCCATACCAGATATTGCTGGACGGCACCTTCTGTCAGGCCGCGCTGCGGGGCCGCATCCAGCTGCGGGAGCAGCTGCCCCGCTACCTCATGGCGGAGACTCAGCTGTGCACCACCAGGTGGGCCTTGGCGGGTCTGGGTGGAGGCGCGGGGGCCCGGCGGGTACTGTAGTGGCGAGGCCGCTGCTGGCAGGAATCCATTGCGAGCCCTCGAGGGGCAAAGTGCTCGCCCACGAGGAGTGAACACCCCAGCCGAGCCGCTGAGGAGGGCGACCGGGTAGACAGACCGTGTAGACAGAGGACGACCCCCGAGAAGGGCGACCGTTTAGAGAGAGAGTAGGATGCTCGTCGGGTATCTGCGCGTCGTAAGCCCAGAGGATAACTCGTGCTTTGCAGTCCGCCCTGGTTGCTGGCCCCAGTCCTATCAGTTTTGTGATGTACGGCAAGTGATTTAACTTCTCTGAGTCTAGAACTACTTACCTGTTTAAAGAAACAAGAGAACCGATAGCTACGTATTGAAAATAAAAGTGTTAGTTGCTCGGTCGTGAACTTTTTGCAACGCCACGCACTGTAGCCCACCAGGCTCCTCTGCCCACGGGATTCTCCAGGCAGGAATACTGAAGTGGGTCGCATGAATCAACGACTAATTGCTGTTTGACTCCAAGTGTAGTTTTCCCGTTTCCTCGGAGTTTGGGAGCATGTAAGATGGAACCTTGTGGGGTTAGTTGCAGGGAGGATGCAATCAAGGAAGATTTCATAGAGGAGATAACTTTTGAGCTTTGTCACAGTTTAGTTCTGAAGGGAAGGATATTTTTCGAGTGAAAGATTCCTTGTAGGGACCTCTTGAAAAACGTGGAGTAGAGTTGTAAATGCAAGGGAAAGAGATTACAGCACAGCGTGTATTTGGGAAAGAAGCTGGGAAGAAGATAAATTGAGGCTGCTTAATGAAGAACTACTATTTTCCTTTGTAGAGTATTTCCTTTAAAAAGTGAAAAAAAGAAAATTTAAATGACTCATAAGACCAAATCAGTGACTTATTATTATCATCCATCCAGTTCTTTACACACGCACACACATACACAGACAAGAATGGGCTCTTTCTCTGTGATATTAATGGCCTGCTCTTCTCACATGACACTACTCTATGAACAGCTTTCTCATTTCAAAACTTCATAAGGATTTCACCCAAGCAGAGGCTTAGATGGGTCGTAAATACCCTCCCCCCCACCTTTTTTAAATTTTGGCCACTTTTATTGGTCTTTGTTTATTTTCATCCATCTTTATTCTTCGGCCTGTGTGGGCCTCCCATCTCAGTGGCCTCTCCTTGCAGAACACCTGCTTTGGTCACATGTGCTCCAGAGTGGTGGCTCACAGTTGGGCAAACCTGCCCAGCAGCTCCATGGCATGTGGGATCTTCCCGGGCCATGGATGGAACCTGTGCCCCTTGCAGTGCAAGGCGGACTCTTTACCCACCAGGGAAGCCCTACCCCAGATTTTTGATCCCCATTGCCTTCAGGACCGCCCATTGGCGTGTGCTCAAGAGCTGATTACCTCTGGCTAAAAACCTTGTCCATTTATCCCTGTCTGCCATGAATATTAACATTTTTGTATAGTCTGTAATATAATAAAGGTTGAGAAGTACTGGGTGATAATATATTCTGCAGCATTTTTTTTTAAGGTTTTTTTTTGCGGGGGGAGGGGGCAACTTCTGTTAGTCCTTCATTTATCTGTTTTCATCCATCCCAGTTCCTTGGCCTGTGTGGGCCTCCCATGGCAGTGGCCTCCCTCCTCACAGAGCACCGGCTCTGGACACATGCGCGCCAGAGCTCTGGCTTGGTAGTTGGACACATTGGTTCAGCTGCTCTGCGGCACGTGGGATCCTCCCAGGCCAGGGATCAAACTGGCGCTCCTTGCAAGGCGGTGTCCTTAGGCTCTGGACCACCAGGGAAGCCCTCTGCAGCATTTTTCTCCCTAAAGGATTTTGCTTCTGAATTCCTGGAATATTTCATACACAAAAATAAAACATTGACACAAAATGTCTATCACCCAGTTTTTGCAGTTATTAACATGACCATTCTTACTCGTTTATTTCCGCCACCCCTCCTATTCCTTACTGGTAGTTTACCCCATAAACCTTAAACTGATAGTTTATTTTAAAGCATATTATTCTGTCAGTTTTTGGATATCTAATTCTTGGATTTATCAAGTGATAAATGCTATCAAACCTGCTAAGTATCTTCTAGAAAAGACAGCTGCAGCTATGTAAGGAGTAAGTTGGAGAAGCAAGAGAATGAACACAGATAAACCCACTTTTTGGTTGTCTAGTCAAGAAATAATGGGAGCCTGAACTTGAGAGAGGAAAAGTGGGAACCCCAGGGCTGTTATAGGAAAACATCACAGAAGTAAACAACAGGCTTGAGATAGAATTACCCACAAATGGGGTAGGGGCAGGGTAGGAGTGAGGAAGCAAAGGTCGGATAGAATTTCTGATTTCTAAACAGGGTATCTGAGAAGATAATAAATTCAGAGACACCAAGCCCTGGAGAAGGTTGGATGCAAGAAATAGTTTGATTTTAGACATAGTAAATTTGATGAACTGATTGCAGGCCATCCATGGGGAATAGTAAATAGTTGACAATTGAGGCCCAAAACTCAAAATAGCATTCAAAATAGGTGACTATAGAGAGCAAAATCTCTTAAAATATATAAAAAACTAATGTGATGATAAAGGGAATGAGGCAGGGTAAGAGGCAGGCAAGGGCTGCCTAGGGTTGAAGAAGTCTTTGACTCAATAGTTCTGATAATTTTTAAATGGGATAGAGAAGGTACCTGGGGAGCTTATTAAAATGCTCATATTTGACTCCTCCAAAAGAGGTCCCAATTTGTGGATGAGAAATTAATGTCACAGGGGCTTCTCAGGTGGTACAGTGGTAAGGAATCCATCTGCCAGTGCAGGAGACGTGGGTTCAATCCCTGGGTCCAAGAGATCTCTTGGAATAGGAAATTGCAACACGCCCAGTATCCTTGCCTGGGAAATCCCATGGACAGAGGAGCCTAGTGGGCCACAGCCCATGGGGTTGCAAAGAGTCAGGACTGAGCACACTCCATAGATGATGCTTTGAAACACATGGCCTTATCTTAAAATTCTATCAGTGCAGTTATTAACATGACCATTCTTACTGTTATTTCCGCCACCCCTCCTATTCCTTACTGGTAGTTTACCCCATAAACCTTAAACTGATAGTTTATTTTAAAGCATATTATTCTGTCAGTTTTTGGATATCTAATTCTTGGATTTATCAAGTGATAAATGCTATCAAACCTGCTAAGTATCTTCTAGAAAAGACAGCTGCAGCTATGTAAGGAGTAAGTTGGAGAAGCAAGAGAATGAACACAGATAAACCCACTTTTTGGTTGTCTAGTCAAGAAATAATGGGAGCCTGAACTTGAGAGAGGAAAAGTGGGAACCCCAGGGCTGTTATAGGAAAACATCACAGAAGTAAACAACAGGCTTGAGATAGAATTACCCACAAATGGGGTAGGGGCAGGGTAGGAGTGAGGAAGCAAAGGTCGGATAGAATTTCTGATTTCTAAACAGGGTATCTGAGAAGATAATAAATTCAGAGACACCAAGCCCTGGAGAAGGTTGGATGCAAGAAATAGTTTGATTTTAGACATAGTAAATTTGATGAACTGATTGCAGGCCATCCATGGGGAATAGTAAATAGTTGACAATTGAGGCCCAAAACTCAAAATAGCATTCAAAATAGGTGACTATAGAGAGCAAAATCTCTTAAAATATATAAAAAACTAATGTGATGATAAAGGGAATGAGGCAGGGTAAGAGGCAGGCAAGGGCTGCCTAGGGTTGAAGAAGTCTTTGACTCAATAGTTCTGATAATTTTTAAATGGGATAGAGAAGGTACCTGGGGAGCTTATTAAAATGCTCATATTTGACTCCTCCAAAAGAGGTCCCAATTTGTGGATGAGAAATTAATGTCACAGGGGCTTCTCAGGTGGTACAGTGGTAAGGAATCCATCTGCCAGTGCAGGAGACGTGGGTTCAATCCCTGGGTCCAAGAGATCTCTTGGAATAGGAAATTGCAACACGCTCCAGTATCCTTGCCTGGGAAATCCCATGGACAGAGGAGCCTAGTGGGCCACAGCCCATGGGGTTGCAAAGAGTCAGGACTGAGCACACTCACATAGATGATGCTTTGAAACACATGGCCTTATCTTAATATGAAAGGGCAAAGTAAAAGAAAGTTGTGATTGTTTTAAATAAACTGAGAGTGTTTGCTTTTCTTAGCTGAAAATATTTCGAAGGTGTACCCATTTATACTTTTTTAAAAGATTTATTTATTTATTTATTTTGGACGGGGGTCGGGTTGGGGAGGGAGGGGGTCGGGTTAGGGAGGGAGGGGAGCAGGCGGGCCATTTCTATTGGTCTTTCATTTCTCTGTTTTCATCCGTCTTTGTTCTTTGGCTCCTGCGGGCCTCGCATCGCGGTGGCGTCTGTTGTTGCAGAGCGCCGGCTCTGGGCGCATGCGCTCCAGAGCTCCGGCTCGGTGATTGGACACATCTGTCCAGCCGCTCCGCGGCACGTGGGATCTTCCCAGGCCAGGGCTAGAACTGGCGCCCCTTGCACTGCAAGGCGGTGTCCTTATCCACTGGACCACCAGAGGAAGCCCCCATTTATACTTGAAGTAGAAGCCTGCAGCACTCTGGTTGGGGCATCTGTTGGCATACTACTTAGATTCACGTTTTAATTCTACCACTTTCAGTTGTTTGAATTTGGGCATGTTACTTGAAATCTCTCAGAACGAACTGTTCTAAAATAAGGATAATTTTAAAGTTAGTTGCCCAACTTTGTAGGGCTGTTTTGAAATAAGCGAGAATTTATGTACATAAAAAGCAGTCGGGGGCTTCCCCTAGTGGTCCAGTGGGTAAGGACACCGCCTTGCAGTGCAAGGGGCGCCGGTTCGAGCCCTGGCCTGGGAAGATCCCACGTGCCGCGGAGCGGCTGGACAGATGTGTCCAATAACCGAGCGGGAGCCCTAGAGCGCATGCGCCTAGAGCCGGCGCTCTGCAACGACAGAAACCACCGCGATGGGAGGCCCACAGGAGCCAAAGAACAAAGACAGATGAAAATGGAGAAATGAAAGACCAATAGAAGTGGCCCGCCCGCGCCCCTCCCTCCCCAACCCGACCCCCGTCCAAAATAAATAAATAAATAAATCTTTAAAAAAAAACAAAAGCAGTCCTCATGCTGCTGCACATCATAGATGCTCAGTACATTCTAACTATTCAATAAGTTCTTTCTACTTGGTATATGTGTTTTTCCAGGTCTTTTAAGAATGAGATGGTTACTGTATGGTTTGTAGCTTTTGAAAAAGAATTGAGTATTTTTTTAGTGCTTAATACCTGTATGCATCTGTTATAATTGTGAGCTGCTAATGACATTTTTTTTTCCAGATGTGTATTAAAAGAGTTGGAAACTTTAGGAAAGGACTTATATGGGGCAAAGCTGATTGCACAAAAATGCCAGATTCGAAATTGTCCCCATTTTAAGGATGCAGTGAGTGGATCAGAATGTCTGCTTTCTATGGTGGAAGATGGAAACCCTCACCATTATTTTGTGGCAACACAGGTGATACCACTTTTAAAACTGTAGTCAGTTTTAATCGTTTCTATTTATACTTCATATGGAGCTGTTTGTCATTAGAAGAAATTAAGTGGATTGGGCGTGATGGTCTTTTTAATTCTTAAGTTCCCTTTTTTAAATTAAAAATTATTGACATAGAGATGTGATGATAGTGTGTTATGGTTCTTGAAGGTAGGTAGAGCAGAGACTTTGCATTTTCTATTTATACATGTTTTTGATGTTCCTCTGTTTCATACCACACATATATATGTATTCATATATATTCATACATACGTATGTGCATGAGTGTGTGCTAAGTTGCTTCAGTCACACCTGACTTTTTGTAACCATTTAGACCATATTCCGCCAGACTCCTCTATGCATGGGATTCTCCAGGCAAAAATACTGGAGTAGGTTGCCATGCTCTCTTCTAAGGGATCTTCCTGACGGAGGAATCCAGCCGATGTCTCTTAGGTCACTTGCATTGGTAGATGGGTTTTTTACCAGTAGGGCCACTGGGAAGCCCTATATATGTATGCATTCATATGTACATATGAATACATATATTCAGAAAGTTGCATTTTATATTATTTGAGACTATACCACCAATATGGAACTCTTTCAATCTTTAAAGACTGGAAAGCAGGGAAAGGGAGACTCTTGGGGTTGGTATTAATGAATAAGTTCACACAGATACAGATTGCCTTAAATACACTTGTGGAATTATGAAATTACAGAATTAGGGCTAAGTCTAGAATCTGAGTCAGCTACCTCCTACTTTACTTTGTTTCTATTCTTTCAATCTCTGTGAGCATTCTTGACCCTTTCTGAAACATGTCTCCAGAGTAGAAATGAAGGACATCACAATATTAACTTTGCATGAGTTAGTATTTTGAGGTCCTAGAAAATTTGTGATCCTAGGATACTGATTAGTATAGAATATTGATAAATCCAGCTCACGTTGTTGCCACTTAACTGTTTGTACTCAGTTTTTATGTTTCTCTTCTTTTATCATAAAATATACTGCCATTAGTGAGATGTACTGATTTGAAAAGTAAAACCTGTGATTTCTTTTATTTTCAGTATAACCCACCTTAAGTTCTTAGAAATGTTTTTAAGGTATCTAATTGTTATATTTGAACTAAATAATTCTATTTTCCTCTTTAATAGGATCAGAATTTGTCTATGAAAGTAAAGAAAAAGCCTGGAATTCCCCTCATGTTTATTATTCAGAACACTATAGTCTTGGACAAACCTTCTCCCAAAACAATTGCTTTTGTTAAAGCAGTAGAGTCTGGTCAGCTTGTCTCAGTGCACGAAAAACAAAGTATCAAGCAACTCAAAGAAGAACAGGGTTTAGTAAAAGACCCTGAACAGAGAAGAAGAAAAAAGCGCAAGAAAGTAAGCGGTCCCAATCCTCTTAGCTGTTTGAAGAAAAAGAAAAAAGCACAAGATACAAACTCATCTGCCTGAAAAGAAAAGAAAAGGAAAAGAATCAAACAGATCTACCTCCAAAGTACTTTCTGAAAAGCAGAATGCAGAAGGATAATTGAGTCCTTTGGATACTTTTAAAGACTTTGAAATATGAAAATAAATTTCTTTTTGAAACTGGAAGTACTTATTTTTATAAATGAATATTGACTCACAGGCTTTTGTCATAAAATTTACCAGTAGGGCCACTGGGAAGCCCTATATATGTATGCATTCATATGTACATATGAATACATATATTCAGAAAGTTGCATTTTATATTATTTGAGACTATACCACCAATATGGAACTCTTTCAATCTTTAAAGACTGGAAAGCAGGGAAAGGGAGACTCTTGGGGTTGGTATTAATGAATAAGTTCACACAGATACAGATTGCCTTAAATACACTTGTGGAATTATGAAATTACAGAATTAGGGCTAAGTCTAGAATCTGAGTCAGCTACCTCCTACTTTACTTTGTTTCTATTCTTTCAATCTCTGTGAGCATTCTTGACCCTTTCTGAAACATGTCTCCAGAGTAGAAATGAAGGACATCACAATATTAACTTTGCATGAGTTAGTATTTTGAGGTCCTAGAAAATTTGTGATCCTAGGATACTGATTAGTATAGAATATTGATAAATCCAGCTCACGTTGTTGCCACTTAACTGTTTGTACTCAGTTTTTATGTTTCTCTTCTTTTATCATAAAATATACTGCCATTAGTGAGATGTACTGATTTGAAAAGTAAAACCTGTGATTTCTTTTATTTTCAGTATAACCCACCTTAAGTTCTTAGAAATGTTTTTAAGGTATCTAATTGTTATATTTGAACTAAATAATTCTATTTTCCTCTTTAATAGGATCAGAATTTGTCTATGAAAGTAAAGAAAAAGCCTGGAATTCCCCTCATGTTTATTATTCAGAACACTATAGTCTTGGACAAACCTTCTCCCAAAACAATTGCTTTTGTTAAAGCAGTAGAGTCTGGTCAGCTTGTCTCAGTGCACGAAAAACAAAGTATCAAGCAACTCAAAGAAGAACAGGGTTTAGTAAAAGACCCTGAACAGAGAAGAAGAAAAAAGCGCAAGAAAGTAAGCGGTCCCAATCCTCTTAGCTGTTTGAAGAAAAAGAAAAAAGCACAAGATACAAACTCATCTGCGTCTGAAAAGAAAAGAAAAAGGAAAAGAATCCGAAACAGATCTACCTCCAAAGTACTTTCTGAAAAGCAGAATGCAGAAGGATAATTGAGTCCTTTGGATACTTTTAAAGACTTTGAAATATGAAAATAAATTTCTTTTTGAAACTGGAAGTACTTATTTTTATAAATGAATATTGACTCACAGGCTTTTGTATAAAATTGCTTATAAAAGAAAAGCAATGTATTTAGGTATGATCAAGGTCACTTAGAATATGGAGGGGTTTTTTTTTTAATGTGAAACTGTTAAATCTCTTTTTTTTTTTTCTTTTAAAGATTTGTTTATTTATTTATTTAGGGCAGGGGTCAGGTTGGGGAGGGAGGGGAGCAGGCGGGCCACTTCTATTGGTCTTTCATTTCTCTTTTTCCATCCATCTTTGTTCTTTGGCCCATGTGGGCCTCGCATTGCAGTGGCCTCTGTTGTCGCAGAGTGCTGGCTCTGGGCGCATGTGCTCCAGAGCTCCGGCTCAGTAATTGGACACATCGGTCCAGCCACTCCGCGGCACATGGGATCTTCCCAGGCCAGGGATCAAACCGGCGCCCCTTGCACTGCAAGGCGGTGTCCTTACCCACTGGACCACCAGGGGAAGCCCTCTTTTTTTTTTTTTTGAGATATAAAACAATGTTTTATTGACTCAAGATCTAACCATTATTTGTGTGATTCAAATTCCCAGTTGGCCACTGGGGGAGGTGATGTATTTTACTATCTCTGATTGTCACTTGGTGCTCTGTGCTTTAAGTCGTCTTCTCGGTTGCAGGGGTGTAGGGCAGGAACTGAGGCACTTGAACATTAATGTCTTAGGAAAATCCTTCTCTGAACTGTCATTGAGCTGAGAACACTGTATGGTCTGTCTGCTCTGGGAAATCTGTCTAGAAAAGTCCTAGAGGGGCACCCCAAAAGAGATCAGACATCAGTCTATATCAAATTTAAGCTCAATAGGATGGCATAGGGTGGAAATGTTCCTTCCCTGAAGTGTTTAAGTTAAGACTTAATGCAACTTACTTTTTCCAAGTTGGGAATTCATAGACGAGAAAAGCATCTTTCTACCTTTAACTTCACACTCTCACTTTTTCATTTTGCTGTTAAGTCGCTCAGTCTCTGTGACCTCATGGACTGCAGTACACCAGGCTTCTCCTCCTCCTTCTGCCCTCAATCCTTCCCAGCATCAGAGTCTTTTCCAGTGAGTCAGCTCTTTGCTTCAGGTGTATTGGAGCATCAGCATCAGTCCTCTTAATGCATATTCAAGGCTGATTTCCTTTAGGATTGACTGGTTTGATCTCTTTGCTGTTTAAGGGATTCTCAAGTCTTCTGTAGCACCACAATACAAAAGCATCAATTCTTTGGTGCTCAGCCTTCTTTATGGTCCAACTGTCATATGTGTACGTGACTACTGGACAATCCCTGGCTTTGTCTGTATGCACCTTTGTTGGCAAAGTGATGGCTCTGCTTTTTAGTACACTGTCTAGGTTTGTCATAGTTTTTCCTCCAAGCTGCATGTGTCTTGCAATTTTGCATAGCATAGCAAAGCAAAACGCCAAGAGATGAAATATCAGTGAAATTTTTTACTTTCTCCCCCTCCTGCCAAAAATAATGCTTTCCTCAGTCCATGGGGTTCTCCAGGCAAGAATGCTGGAGTGGGTTGCCATTTCCTACTATCTCTTTCTTATAGCTGTCCTAGCTTCCAACATTATGTGCAGTTAGTTTAAAAATGGCATAGAGTACCAAAACACTTGTGACTAGAAAGAGGTAAGCCTTTCACCTTCACAGAGGAAACTTCCTCTTTCAACTTGTAGTAGATGTAGAATTTACCTTTATATTTCCAAGTAATACGAATATGCTGTTATCTTTTGATCTGCCAATGATTCACTAACTTCCTACTAGAAAGAGTGGAAATTCTGCCTGCTTATTTTACTCTTGTCGTTTTTCCAGTATGTTAATATTTTAGTATTTATACATCCCAGATTCAGTATTTTCATTATGAAGACTATAAACTTTATTTACTACTGAACCGAGTAGCATGCTATGACTGAATTTAGTTCTTTTATTACTTTTTGTTGGTTCATTTTCTTCTAGCGCTGACTTGATTTTGCTATATTATCCAGTGACTCTGGAAAGGATCTCATAAGTTTCTATATGATCGTCCTAAGTCTCACTTCCCAGCATCAGAGTCTTTTCCAAAGCTGTTAAGTCGCTCAGTCTCTGTGACCTCATGGACTGCAGTACACCAGGCTTCTCCTCCTCCTTCTGCCCTCAATCCTTCCCAGCATCAGAGTCTTTTCCAGTGAGTCAGCTCTTTGCTTCAGGTGTATTGGAGCATCAGCATCAGTCCTCTTAATGCATATTCAAGGCTGATTTCCTTTAGGATTGACTGGTTTGATCTCTTTGCTGTTTAAGGGATTCTCAAGTCTTCTGTAGCACCACAATACAAAAGCATCAATTCTTTGGTGCTCAGCCTTCTTTATGGTCCAACTGTCATATGTGTACGTGACTACTGGAAAAACCATGGCTTTGTCTATATGAACCTTTGTTGGCAAAGTGATGGCTCTGCTTTTTAGTACACTGTCTAGGTTTGTCATAGTTTTTCCTCCAAGCTGCATGTGTCTTGCAATTTTGCATAGCATAGCAAAGCAAAACGCCAAGAGATGAAATATCAGTGAAATTTTTTACTTTCTCCCCCTCCTGCCAAAAATAATGCTTTCCTCAGTCCATGGGGTTCTCCAGGCAAGAATGCTGGAGTGGGTTGCCATTTCCTACTATCTCTTTCTTATAGCTGTCCTAGCTTCCAACATTATGTGCAGTTAGTTTAAAAATGGCATAGAGTACCAAAACACTTGTGACTAGAAAGAGGTAAGCCTTTCACCTTCACAGAGGAAACTTCCTCTTTCAACTTGTAGTAGATGTAGAATTTACCTTTATATTTCCAAGTAATACGAATATGCTGTTATCTTTTGATCTGCCAATGATTCACTAACTTCCTACTAGAAAGAGTGGAAATTCTGCCTGCTTATTTTACTCTTGTCGTTTTTCCAGTATGTTAATATTTTAGTATTTATACATCCCAGATTCAGTATTTTCATTATGAAGACTATAAACTTTATTTACTACTGAACCGAGTAGCATGCTATGACTGAATTTAGTTCTTTTATTACTTTTTGTTGGTTCATTTTCTTCTAGCGTCTGACTTGATTTTGCTATATTATCCAGTGACTCTGGAAAGGATCTCATAAGTTTCTATATGATCGTTGTTGCTCAAGTTTCTTTATGTTGTTGCTAAGTTGTGTCTGACTGTGAGACCCTGTGGACTGCAGTATGCCAGGTTTCTTTGCCCTTCATTGTCTCCTGGTGTTTGCTTAGATTCATGTCCATTGAGTACATGATGCTACTCATCTTCTGCTGCCATCTTCTCCTTTGATCTTCGCTCTTTTTCATCATAAGGGTCTTTGGTAAGGAATCAGCTTTTCCCATCTGGTGGCCAAAGTATTGGAGCTTCAGCTTAAGCATCATTTATTCTAATGAATATTCAGGATTGATTTCCTTTAGGATTGACTGGTTTGATCTCCTTGCAGTCCAAGGGACTCTCAAGAGTCTTCTCCAATAGCACAGTTCAGAGGCATCAATTCTTCGACGCTCAGCCTTCTTTATGGTTCCAGCTCTTATATCTGTACATGATTACTGGAAAAACCGTAGTAAAAGGTAAGTTCTTACCCTGGTGATGACTTCTGAAGCCAGCCCTCTTTCCTACAATGTGGAAAAGTTTTCTGCCCAGCATGTTGCCAGCTATCACCTGAGCACTCCTGTCCCTATCCAGAGAATCTACGTGTCACTTCTGTAGCCTAGATTCTTCATTCTACTCTTTGTTTCCTCTTCTCTGGTGGAGCATAGAGTGTGTAGGAGGTACATTTTTCGAGGCTCAAGCAGTGTGGCTAAACTTTAGTGTACCAGTAATCTAGCAACATAAAGAGTTCTTCATTCTTAATTGTTTATAAGAGCCTATGGCAGCGGAAAGTTCCTTTACTTTTTATGAGCTCCATTTGTCCAGTGTGGAGGATGATTTAGATATAAATGCTGACTAAAATGGCAACAATTCTGGAATACTCCCTTTCAGATTGGTGTTAAATGCTATTTTTAAAATGTCTAAAAGTTGAATGGTCTAACTTTTAGTTTTTAGGCCCCACCCAAATTGTTTTGGTCATCTGTCATTAAAACATTTTTGCAATGTAAGGTTGAAGTATAAAGTTCTCAGATTGACCAGTAGCGCCTGACTTTGAGCCGTCTGTGATATCTTTATATAGGGGTTCTTAATCTGTATCCTTAGAATATTATGATCATGTATGAAGTATTTCAACAATAAGTTCTTATGTTTAAAATAAATAACTTATTAAAAATATGAGACTTGAAATTTATTCCTATAGAAATGTCATTCTCAGTTGAATTCAGAGAAGCTTTTTTGCTGGAAAGTGGAATTTTGACTTTCACCAGGAACACCACACCTGTTAAGCCAGGTAAGTGTTTTCTATTGTTTCATGATTCTGGTTTAAATTGTTTATTTTAGGAACTTTTTTTTTTTAAAAAAGGAAGCAAAAGTACTGGGAGAAAGTGAATATAGTTCAGTAGTTTTGTGAGGAGAAATAACTATGGAAACATGGCTGTAGTTACCATCCACAGGGATTTTGGAGCCCAAGAAAGTAAAGTCTGTCAGTTTCCATTGTTGTCCATCTATTTGCCATGAGGTGATGGGATCAGATGCCATGATCTTTGTTTTCTGAATGTTGAGTTTTAGGCCAGCTTTTTCACTCTCCTCTTTCACCTTCTTAAAGAGGCTCTTTAAAAAAAAAACTTTTGTAAGATTTATTTATTTATTTATTTTGATGGGGGTGGGGTGTGGAGGGAGGGGAGCAGGCGGGCCACTTCTATTGGTCTTTCATTTGTCCATTTTCATCCATCTTTGTTCTTTGGCCCGTGTGGGCCTCCCGTCACGGTGGCCTCTGTTGTCGCAGAGCACCGGCTCTGGGCGCATGCGCTCCAGAGCTCCGGCTCGGTAATTGGACACATCGGTCCAGCCGCTCCGTGGCACGTGGGATCTTCCCAGGCCAGGGCTCGAACTGGCGCCCCTTGCACTGCAAGGCAGTGTCCTTACCCACTGGACCACCAGGGAAGCCCAAAGAGGCTCTTTAGTTCCTCTTCACTTTCTGGCATAAGAGTGGTGTCATCTGCATACCTGAGGTTATTGACATTTCTCCTGGCAATATACATTCCAACTTCTCCTTCATCCAGACCGGCATTTCACATGATGTACTCTGCATATAAATAAAATAAGCAGGATGACGATACAAAGCCTTGATGTACTCCTTTCCCAATTTAGTAAATTAATTAAAAAAGCAGCTACAAAGGGAGGCAGAATCACGGTGTATTCAGTACTTCGGGAATGAAGGCTTTGTGTTACCTCATGAATTAAGGAAAAAATTGTACTTCTGGTTGATAGCGAAAGACACAAGGAACATCTAGTTGCAATAGTCAGCCTCCAGGGTGGTGCTCACAAATTCTCATCTCTTGGTATTTATAAGCTTGTGTGTCTTCTCCCACTCTTGAATTCTTGATGCATAGAAGCCATGGGGGGAAAAGTGTTTGTTGTTGTAAGCAAATTTTTTGCAGTAGTTTATTATGCAGCAACTAATACAATAATGAAAGTTTTAAAATATCAAATGTGACCTTGTGACCAGTTACAAAAATTATGTCTCTAACATCTATGAGTATTTTCTTGTTATGTGTGTCTGTAGCTGTATGTGTATATACATATATAATATACATATGTACACATGCATTATGTAGATGTTATTCATGTATAAATATATGTGTATATGTTATAGCATATACATGTTATATATAAAAGAATCATACATTCACACACACGTAGTGTCTTCTCTCTTTTCTAATTATGTGATTTTTAAATTTGATTTTATTGAAGTACAGTTAATTTACAATGTTGTATTGATTTCTACCATACAGTAGTGACTCAGTTATATACATATATACATTCTTTTTTATATTCTTTCCCTTTATGGTTTATCCCAGGATGTTGAATACAATTCCCTTTACTATAATCAGGACCTTGCTGTTTATTCTTTTTATACATAATAGTTTGCATAAACTAACCCCAAACTTCCAGTTCATCCCTTCCCCACTCCTATGAACTTTTTTTTTTAATTTTATTTATTTATTTACTTTTGACTATTCTGTGTTTTCACTGCTGCTTCAGGCTCTTCTCTAGTTGCAGGGAGTAGGGGCTACTCTAGTTAAGGTGAGCAGGCTTCTTGTTGCAGTGACTTCTTGTGGAACTCGGGCTCTAGGGCACACAGGCTTCAGTAGTTGTAGCACCTGGGCTCCACAGTTGACAGCTCTGAGGCTCTAGAGGACAGGTTCAATAGTTGTGGCTCACGGGCTTAGTTGCTTCGCAGCGTGTGGAATCTTCCCGTCTCAGGGATCGAACCTGTGTCTCCTGCATTGGCAGCTACCAGAGAAGCCCCTACAAGCATTTTTATTTGAGGTTAACTTTACTATTTAATCATTTGGTAACAGAATTCAGCTGAAATTGAGATTGAATTTGAGGGGTAATTAACATAGATTAGAGAGCTACAGTGACCCATTAGGAGGCCCCTGTGAATGGAATCTTAAGGAAAAATTGTATTTTATGCAAGCAACTAATACAATTAATTTTTGATTTATAAGCTTGTGTCTTCTCCCACTCTTGAATTCTTGATGCATAGAAGCCATGGGGGGAAAAGTGTTTGTTGTTGTAAGCAAATTTTTTGCAGTAGTTTATTATGCAGCAACTAATACAATAATGAAAGTTTTAAAATATCAAATGTGACCTTGTGACCAGTTACAAAAATTATGTCTCTAACATCTATGAGTATTTTCTTGTTATGTGTGTCTGTAGCTGTATGTGTATATACATATATAATATACATATGTACACATGCATTATGTAGATGTTATTCATGTATAAATATATGTGTATATGTTATAGCATATACATGTTATATATAAAAGAATCATACATTCACACACACGTAGTGTCTTCTCTCTTTTCTAATTATGTGATTTTTAAATTTGATTTTATTGAAGTACAGTTAATTTACAATGTTGTATTGATTTCTACCATACAGTAGTGACTCAGTTATATACATATATACATTCTTTTTTATATTCTTTCCCTTTATGGTTTATCCCAGGATGTTGAATACAATTCCCTTTACTATAATCAGGACCTTGCTGTTTATTCTTTTTATACATAATAGTTTGCATAAACTAACCCCAAACTTCCAGTTCATCCCTTCCCCACTCCTATGAACTTTTTTTTTTAATTTAATTTATTTATTTACTTTTGACTATTCTGTGTTTTCACTGCTGCTTCAGGCTCTTCTCTAGTTGCAGGGAGTAGGGGCTACTCTAGTTAAGGTGAGCAGGCTTCTTGTTGCAGTGACTTCTTGTGGAACTCGGGCTCTAGGGCACACAGGCTTCAGTAGTTGTAGCACCTGGGCTCCACAGTTGACAGCTCTGAGGCTCTAGAGGACAGGTTCAATAGTTGTGGCTCACGGGCTTAGTTGCTTCGCAGCGTGTGGAATCTTCCCGTCTCAGGGATCGAACCTGTGTCTCCTGCATTGGCAGCTACCAGAGAAGCCCCTACAAGCATTTTTATTTGAGGTTAACTTTACTATTTAATCATTTGGTAACAGAATTCAGCTGAAATTGAGATTGAATTTGAGGGGTAATTAACATAGATTAGAGAGCTACAGTGACCCATTAGGATTTGGGCTCTTCTCACTTTGTGAAGAGTGCGAGAATACTTTCTTTTGTATGAAGGACAGTTGCATTGTGTTAGACAAAACAGGGAGTTGTGGAAGTGTATGAAAATTTAACGTGTGAAGAAGGATGCACATGGGTGCTGAGCAGCCACAGGTGTCAGCTCCCAGCCCACCTTTCTGTGCTCTGCACTGTGATGCTGGAGCTGGAACTCTATGAACCACAGTCTCTGTGGCAGCTTCCTTTTAGATTCTGCCAATGAGGGGCACTAAGGCAGGACCTGGAAGGAGGACGGAAGAAGAAACGACATACCTCTTCCTGTGAGCTCACTGTAGACCCCCTGACTGCTTGGGGTTCTTGCGAGTGTCACGTTTCACTCTAACCACTGCAGTTTCTCACCACCAGTCCCCTAATCCCATTTGTAACACCTGCAGGAACAGCTTTATTACTTCTACCCCTCACCCCCCACCAGAAAGGCAGCAGTAGCTGGCCGGAGCCCATTCTTCTGAGCTGTGTGGTACCAGACCCATGGAGTTACTTCTCTGAGCTGAAAGACATCTAGATGCACCAAGGCATTCAGGTTTGCCTTCTCAGAGGTTTCAGCTCCAAGGGCTCCTCCACATTTCTGTTTTAATCCTTAATTTTTTTTGTATTATTTTTGACTGCACTGGGTCTTTGTTGCTTTTGTTCGGACTTTCTCCAGTTGTGGCGAGCGGGGGCTACTCTTTGTTGAGGTACGCGGGCTTCTCATGGTGGTGGCTTCTCTCACTGTGCAGTATAGGCTCGAGGAGCGTGGGCTTCAGTAGTTGGAGCACATGGACTCTGTAGATGCAGCATGTGGGCTCTCCAGTGTGAGGGCTTTAGTAGTTGTGGTGAACGGGCTTAGTTGTTTCGAGGCATGTAGAATCTTCCTGGACTCAGGATTGAAGTCGTGTCCCCTGCACTGGCAGATGGATTCTTATCCACTGGGCCACCAGGGAAGTACTCTTTTACTAATCCTAACCTCTTCCCTTTATTCCAGGGATGTACTCGATCTTAGGGGTAATTAACATAGATTAGAGAGCTACAGTGACCCATTAGGATTTGGGCTCTTCTCACTTTGTGAAGAGTGCGAGAATACTTTCTTTTGTATGAAGGACAGTTGCATTGTGTTAGACAAAACAGGGAGTTGTGGAAGTGTATGAAAATTTAACGTGTGAAGAAGGATGCACATGGGTGCTGAGCAGCCACAGGTGTCAGCTCCCAGCCCACCTTTCTGTGCTCTGCACTGTGATGCTGGAGCTGGAACTCTATGAACCACAGTCTCTGTGGCAGCTTCCTTTTAGATTCTGCCAATGAGGGGCACTAAGGCAGGACCTGGAAGGAGGACGGAAGAAGAAACGACATACCTCTTCCTGTGAGCTCACTGTAGACCCCCTGACTGCTTGGGGTTCTTGCGAGTGTCACGTTTCACTCTAACCACTGCAGTTTCTCACCACCAGTCCCCTAATCCCATTTGTAACACCTGCAGGAACAGCTTTATTACTTCTACCCCTCACCCCCCACCAGAAAGGCAGCAGTAGCTGGCCGGAGCCCATTCTTCTGAGCTGTGTGGTACCAGACCCATGGAGTTACTTCTCTGAGCTGAAAGACATCTAGATGCACCAAGGCATTCAGGTTTGCCTTCTCAGAGGTTTCAGCTCCAAGGGCTCCTCCACATTTCTGTTTTAATCCTTAATTTTTTTTGTATTATTTTTGACTGCACTGGGTCTTTGTTGCTTTTGTTCGGACTTTCTCCAGTTGTGGCGAGCGGGGGCTACTCTTTGTTGAGGTACGCGGGCTTCTCATGGTGGTGGCTTCTCTCACTGTGCAGTATAGGCTCGAGGAGCGTGGGCTTCAGTAGTTGGAGCACATGGACTCTGTAGATGCAGCATGTGGGCTCTCCAGTGTGAGGGCTTTAGTAGTTGTGGTGAACGGGCTTAGTTGTTTCGAGGCATGTAGAATCTTCCTGGACTCAGGATTGAAGTCGTGTCCCCTGCACTGGCAGATGGATTCTTATCCACTGGGCCACCAGGGAAGTACTCTTTTACTAATCCTAACCTCTTCCCTTTATCCCCTTGCTTTAACAGCCGAAGCTGCTTCCTGCCATTGCTACCTCCAGAATTCTTAGGGTTCTCTTTCTACTGTGTTGTGTCCTGGTTAACAACTTGATACCTGATGAATATGTGTTTGTGTTAAATTATCTCTTTTGCATGATTGGTGTGCTTTTTCTCTCCCAGCTAGACCCTGATCCAATACAATGGTTACAAATAGCCAGGTCTGATTCAGATGTTCATTCTGGAGCTTAGAGGGGAAAGGGTCAGCTCTACTCAAATTATATAGACTGAGATTGGATAAGGGGTAGTCCTCATCAAAGGAAAATTTAAAAAAAAAAAAAAAAAAACCCTGTTATTAGAGAAGTGAGGAATCAGGCAAAAATGTCACATCTATTATCTGAGGATAATCTTCAAAGGTTAGAAGTTTTCATAATCTTTTCCTCCCCTATAAAAACAGTCCAAATAAAGTCATTTTGAAAGTGAGAAGACAAATGGAAATTAGATGCCATTTCACACCCACTAGGGTGGATTATAATTAAATAGATAAAAAATAACAAGTGTCGTCAAGGATGTGGAGAAATTGGAACCCACTTACACTGCTGGTGAGAGTATAAAATGGTGCAACTGCTTTGATCAGCAGTCTGGCAGTTCCTCAAATGCTTCAACATAGCATTGTTGTGTTACCCAGCAATCCTTTCCCAGGTGTATACCTAAGAGAAATGAAAGCATGTGACCACAGAAAACTTGAACACAAAAATTCCTAGCAGGATTAAGGTGGAGACAACCCAAATGTCCATTAACTGACAAATGGATAAATTAAATGATATATCATTTATTTGGCAATAAAAATAAATGAAATACCGATGCATACTACAACATGAATGAATCTTGGAAATAGGCTAAGTGAAAGAAACCAGTCACAAAGGATCATAAAGGAACAAATTGAATCTGTTTATATGAAATGCTGAAAATGGGGAAATCTACAGAGAGCAAGTGGATATATAGGTGTTAGAAGGGATTAGCGGATGGAGGCAAGGGATCCAAGATTTCAAAGTGATGAAATATTCTCGTTGATTTATGGTGATTAGATGTAAACATATTAGACCATCCCCTGCATTGGCAGGTGGATTCTTATCCACTGGGCCACCAGGGAGGTCCTGTTTTAATAATCCTAACCTCTTCCCTTTATCCCCTTGCTTTAACAGCCGAAGCTGCTTCCTGCCATTGCTACCTCCAGAATTCTTAGGGTTCTCTTTCTACTGTGTTGTGTCCTGGTTAACAACTTGATACCTGATGAATATGTGTTTGTGTTAAATTATCTCTTTTGCATGATTGGTGTGCTTTTTCTCTCCCAGCTAGACCCTGATCCAATACAATGGTTACAAATAGCCAGGTCTGATTCAGATGTTCATTCTGGAGCTTAGAGGGGAAAGGGTCAGCTCTACTCAAATTATATAGACTGAGATTGGATAAGGGGTAGTCCTCATCAAAGGAAAATTTAAAAAAAAAAAAAAAAAAACCCTGTTATTAGAGAAGTGAGGAATCAGGCAAAAATGTCACATCTATTATCTGAGGATAATCTTCAAAGGTTAGAAGTTTTCATAATCTTTTCCTCCCCTATAAAAACAGTCCAAATAAAGTCATTTTGAAAGTGAGAAGACAAATGGAAATTAGATGCCATTTCACACCCACTAGGGTGGATTATAATTAAATAGATAAAAAATAACAAGTGTCGTCAAGGATGTGGAGAAATTGGAACCCACTTACACTGCTGGTGAGAGTATAAATGGTGCAACTGCTTTGATCAGCAGTCTGGCAGTTCCTCAAATGCTTCAACATAGCATTGTTGTGTTACCCAGCAATCCTTTCCCAGGTGTATACCTAAGAGAAATGAAAGCATGTGACCACAGAAAACTTGAACACAAAAATTCCTAGCAGGATTAAGGTGGAGACAACCCAAATGTCCATTAACTGACAAATGGATAAATTAAATGATATATCATTTATTTGGCAATAAAAATAAATGAAATACCGATGCATACTACAACATGAATGAATCTTGGAAATAGGCTAAGTGAAAGAAACCAGTCACAAAGGATCATAAAGGAACAAATTGAATCTGTTTATATGAAATGCTGAAAATGGGGAAATCTACAGAGAGCAAGTGGATATATAGGTGTTAGAAGGGATTAGCGGATGGAGGCAAGGGATCCAAGATTTCAAAGTGATGAAATATTCTCGTTGATTTATGGTGATTAGATGTACAACAGTGTTGGCATATTAGACCATTGAATTTGTGCACTTTAAATGTGTTAAGTAAGTTCCATCAGTAAAACTTAAAAAGGGGCTTCCCTGGTGGTCCAGTGGGTAAAGAGTCCATTGTGCAGTGCAAGGGGTACCGGTTCGATCCCTGGCCCAGGAAAATTCCACATGCAGCAGAGCAGCTGGACTGGTGTGTCCAATTACAAGCCAGCTCTCTGGAGTACATGCGCCCAGAGCTGATGCTCTGCAGTGAGAGAGGCCACTGCAATGGGAGGCCCACACAGGCCGAAAAAGAAAGATGGATGGAAAAAAAAAAAAGCTGTTAAAAAGTATTACACAGTAGGTATACAATGGACTTCTCAAGTGACTCAGTGATAAAGAATCCACCAGCCAATGCAGGAGACTCAGGTTTAATCCCTGGGTCAAGAAGATCTCTTGAAGAAGAAAATGGCAACCTACCCCAGTATTCTTTTAATTAACTTTTTTTTTTTTTTTAAAGATTTATTTATTTATTTACTTTGGGCGGGGGTCGGGTTGGGGAGGGAGGGGAGTGGGCGGGCCACTTCTATTGGTCTTTCATTTCTCTATTTTCATCCGTCTTTGTTCCTTGGCTCCTGTGGGTCTCCCATCGCAGCGGCCTCTGTTGTCCCAGAGCACCAGCTCTGGGCGCATGCGCTCCAGAGCTCTGGCTCGGTGATTGGACACATCGGTTCAGCTGCTCCACGGCATGTGGGATCTTCCCAGGCCAGGGCTCGAACCGCCGCCCCTTGCACTGCAAGGCGGTGTCCTTACCCACTGGACCACCAGGGGAAGCCCTTAATTAACTTTTATTTATTTATTTTTGTCTGTGCTGGGTCTTTGTTGATGTGTGGATTTAACTGCTCTGGGGTGTGTGGGATCTTCTCGGATCAGGGATTGAACCTGTGTCTCCTGCATTGGCAGACGGGTTCTTATCCACTGAGCCACAAGGGAAGCCCCCTACCCCAGTATTCTTGCCTGGGGAATGCCATGGCCAGAGGAGCCTGGGAGGCTGTAGTCCATGGGGCTGTGAAAGAGTTGGACACAAATTAGCAACTAAACAACAAAAAGTATGCCATACATACTTATTTATGAATTACTGATACAACCAAGTGGATTGAACAAAATATACTTCTGTGCTCTTGATATTTTTAAGGAGCAGCTAAACAAGAAAAAAATGTATGAATTGTTTCCAGTTTCTTTAAAGGAAAAAAAGTTACTGACAAGCTCTTTGGGTGCTAATGTTTTATTTCTTTTTCTCCTAGAAATGAATCCCAGGTGGCTCTCTGCCAGTTTGCTCACAGCTGTTTGTCCATTCCCTGATGCAGACAGAAAGATACCATCTGTTCCCTTCAGTTGCCAGAATGTTACAAATTATCTGAATCTTTCCACAGGTAGTAAATCCTGAAAAGGTCCATCTTCCCAATGCTCATCACTTTGTACAACAGTTGTACAATGATATTTTGTTTAACCTGATGTGAAAATGATAATCTCCAGTTAATGAAATGTTTAATCTCCAAAACTGAATTAGCAAATATCAATTTTACAGGGTGAGTAATATGAGCATGGTGCTCATACTAGTTGTATGATGTAACAATGTCCATACTGGCATTTAAGAGAGTTCTGTATATTCAGAAAGAGCAGGGCATGAGAGGAATTTATCCAGGAATGGCATGGATGTTTATGAGAGCCATATTTGTTAACATACTCTCTCTGTGCCTCTTAGAATGGTGGTGAACCCAGAGAGCTGGGCAGGTAGGTCACATCCCTGATTAGAGTAAGTCAGTGTTTTTTTTTTAATTAGTTTTTGATTGCACCGGGTCTTTGTATCTGCACGCACTCTTTCTCTAGTTGTGAGTGGGGGCTATCCGTTGTTGCAGTGCACAGGCTTCTCATTGCGGTAGCTTCTCTTGCTGTAGAGCACAGGCTCTGGGCACACAGGCTTCAGTTGTTGCAGCACATGCGCTCAGGAGTTGTGCCTGGCAGGCACTAGAGTGCAGGCTCAGTAGTTGTGGCTCAGGAGCTTTACCTGCCCTCCACATGTGCAGTCTTCCTGGACCAGGGATGGTGCCTGTATATCCTACACTGACAGGCAGGTTTTTATCTATTTTTCTACCAAGGAAGTGTTAGACTTTGTATGTCTCATCATTTCCTCAAAGAGTACCTTTAGATGCTCAGAGATAACAGTAGACTTTTCTTTGGTTAACATTCAAAGAAAACGATTTTATTTTACCCTTGTCTTCTAGTAGTGCTTGATGTCATTTCTGGCCCCTACGGCCTTACTAAATGTTGAATAAATGAATGGATCGAATTGGATGAAATGAACTCTATTATTATCACCTGTATTCCAGGGTCTCTAGACTTCCCTGACTCATGACTGCCAGTATTGAATTTTTTTTTTTTTTAATTTTGGCCTCTTTTATTGTCTTTTTAAAAAAAATTTATTTATTTTCATCCGTCTTTATTCTTTGGCCTGTGTGGGCCTCCCATTGCAGTGGCCCCTCTCATTGCAGAGCACTGGTTCTTGGCACGTGAGGTGTATGGCACGTGGGATCCTCTGGGGCCAGGGATTGAACTGGTGCCCCTTGCACTACGAGGCGGACTCTTTACCCAGTGGACCACCAGGGAAGCCCGGAACTGTTTCTATTTCTGTGCGACAGAACAGGGGCCATCTAACTTTGCTTGCCAATAGAGCACATATATAGCTCCAAACTTTATTCCTTGAGTACTGTGACATTTGGAAATAACCAGGAGTTAGAAAAAAAAGTATCTTATACTTTGGTGAAAGGGAAGAAATGTTCCAAAATATGTTTGATTGACAACATATGTATCCTAACTGAAATAGTGTTTGTTTCATAAGCTTCTAAAAATTATGGACTACTTTTCTCATCACTCTGGTATGAATTACTCTGATTGAGATAAAAGGATGATGTGTACATTTGGAAGGTCCTGAGAGTGGGCACTTTGTTGCACCTAAGACATTCTTTGTTAGAACAAGTATGATCCTAGTGCATGGCTACCCTAGGACCCGTTGATCAATTCTGGAGCTCTGGTTTTCAGAGGTCTTCTAATTCCCAGAGGACAAAGATACGCTATCTTTCCTTTCCAACCCTGTCAACCAAAAGAAAAGCTGATTACAAGGCAGCATTCATCTGACCACATTCGACAGTGCTGTCCGATTCAGTGTCCTTCCTCCCATGTCATTATCCTTTGCAGATAACACACTCTGCTCTGACGTCCTGAAAAGACAATTTTGTACCATCCCTCATATTTCTCTCTGCAGTGAAAAAGCACTTGAATCTCTCTGGATGAAATGTCCTGTCGTCATGTACCTGGCCCCTACAGTGTGCTGGCTAAGCACATTCTGGACCATTTTGTCATTTGGAGGGTGACTTTGGAGAAGCAAAGTCATCTGGGGGGTGACTTTGGAGAAGCAACAAAAGGAGATGAAGAAAGCGACTTTGCTAAAATGGTAAAAGGAAAAAAGAATTCAGAAATAGGTATATCTGACTGTGCCTCTCCTTTGCTAGTTTGATCATCTTTATACTATTTTTCTAGATGTAAAGAACAAAGACATGGATACCAGGTCAGAAAGGAGGGTGGTGGGATGGAGTCGTGTAGCAAGGCCCCAGACATGGAGCCAAGGCCCCAGACATGGTGCCAAGGTCACCTCCAACTCTGATTGAGCCCCCATCGTAAGCCTTGCCAGAAGGCCTCTGATCATTACCAGCCAGCTTCCTGACCTCAAATTAGGCAAAAATGTCCACCTGGTACTGACCCTATAGCTCTAACCAGTCACCTAATGCCAACCTTCTAGCAGGAATTTTCTGTGTCTTGAGACTATAAAAATTGACTACTAGCCCACAAAAAGCGTTGACTTTTCCTGGCCTGTTACAGTGCCCACATTATTTCTGCCCTTTATTCTTAATAAATTCACTCTTTGCTGGAGTACTCTGTTTCTGGAAATTCTTTTCCAACCCTTGTTAGGACTGCGACAACAGGGTGGGAGGAATTGGAATTGACATATATATAGTCAATAGCATAGTATCAATACTATATATACTATATAAAATTTATATAGTTATACTATATAAAATAGGTAACCAATGAGAATCTACTGTATAGCACAGGAACCTCTGCTTAATGCTTTGTCATGATTTGGGAAGAAGTCCAAAAGGGAGGGGATATATGTAAATATATGGCTGATTCATTTTGCTGTACAGTAGGCACTAACAACATTATAAACATCTGACCACATTCGACAGTTCTGTCCGATTCAGTGTCCTTCCTCCCATGTCATTATCCTTTGCAGATAACACACTCTGCTCTGACGTCCTGAAAAGACAATTTTGTACCATCCCTCATATTTCTCTCTGCAGTGAAAAAGCACTTGAGTCTCTCTGGATGAAATGTCCTGTCGTCATGTACCTGGCCCCTACAGTGTGCTGGCTAAGCACATTCTGGACCATTTTGTCATTTGGAGGGTGACTTTGGAGAAGCAAAGTCATCTGGGGGGTGACTTTGGAGAAGCAACAAAAGGAGATGAAGAAAGCGACTTTGCTAAAATGGTAAAAGGAAAAAAGAATTCAGAAATAGGTATATCTGACTGTGCCTCTCCTTTGCTAGTTTGATCATCTTTATACTATTTTTCTAGATGTAAAGAACAAAGACATGGATACCAGGTCAGAAAGGAGGGTGGTGGGATGGAGTCGTGTAGCAAGGCCCCAGACATGGAGCCAAGGCCCCAGACATGGTGCCAAGGTCACCTCCAACTCTGATTGAGCCCCCATCGTAAGCCTTGCCAGAAGGCCTCTGATCATTACCAGCCAGCTTCCTGACCTCAAATTAGGCAAAAATGTCCACCTGGTACTGACCCTATAGCTCTAACCAGTCACCTAATGCCAACCTTCTAGCAGGAATTTTCTGTGTCTTGAGACTATAAAAATTGACTACTAGCCCACAAAAAGCGTTGACTTTTCCTGGCCTGTTACAGTGCCCACATTATTTCTGCCCTTTATTCTTAATAAATTCACTCTTTGCTGGAGTACTCTGTTTCTGGAAATTCTTTTCCAACCCTTGTTAGGACTGCGACAACAGGGTGGGAGGAATTGGAATTGACATATATATAGTCAATAGCATAGTATCAATACTATATATACTATATAAAATTTATATAGTTATACTATATAAAATAGGTAACCAATGAGAATCTACTGTATAGCACAGGAACCTCTGCTTAATGCTTTGTCATGATTTGGGAAGAAGTCCAAAAGGGAGGGGATATATGTAAATATATGGCTGATTCATTTTGCTGTACAGTAGGCACTAACAACATTATAAAGCCACTACAATAAAAATTAATGAAAAAGAAATAGGTATGTATGAGAAGCAGAATGCTGTGAGGCAATGGCTCTTAGCTCTTACTGAGCGTTAGAATCATGGGGAATAGTAAAACCAATGAATAAATGCCCAAATCCCACCTGAGAGATTAGAGTCCTTTAGTCCGGGGAGCTTGTGTAAATGAAATGCCCCTCATGTGTTTTTAATGTGCAGCCAGATTGAGAACCTCTGGCGTAGAAAAGAACTTGGTTTTGGAGTCAGGCCTTGGTAGGTTTTTATTTTTTACATGGATAAAATAGGGCAAATGTGGATTATAAATAAGATAGTCTCTCATTCTTCATGTGTGTCAGTGAATACTGCACAGTTTATAATGGAATGCCATGCCATGCAGCCAGTAAAACTCATATTTTCGAAGGCTACTTAATGATCCAAAAACCAAGTGTTCTATTTCCCCACTCTCTTTCCCTGAACTGCCAACATCTGCAGGCACATGCCTGGAACATTCCTGCAGACAACATGATGCAGAGTAGCCTTCTTCATATCTTGGTTACAAATTTGTTTTTAGTGGGGATTTTCCAAAAATCAAAGGAGAATCTCTAAGGGAGTTGCCTTGACTTCTGAGAATTATAAAACTGCCCCAGATGAATCTAATTTGAGGTCAGGGAGACAGGCCTGGGACCTGGGACGCTCACCTGCAGTGCTACAATTCCTACACCTGGACACATCTCTCCTTGAGCAATAGAATACAAAGAAAGTGCATGGGACTAAAAATAACTGCGTGCATGGGCAATTGGGATAAATTCTGGATGGAAAATATACAAAGTTACCGAAAAACCCAACTGCCACTTTTGAAAAACCCAGAGGAAAAGCAGAGTACTTTGTACGCCCTCTGCACACGGCACCCCACTAGGTGGGCAAAACACCTAAGCCACCCCTCTGGTTGGATTCCTGGGCAAACCTCTTCCCTAACCCCTTGTAAGAAACAAGATTGCAGGTCACCCCTCCTTGGGGATCCAGCGAGCAAGCAAGGGAATCTGTTGTTTTTTCTCACTCCTCCCTGATGCAGCGAGGCCCGAATAAAGCTGTGCCCCACTAAAGCCATGCCCACATTTCCTGTAGGCCTCTTGTCAATTTCTATTGATTGGGAAAGGCCAAGAACCGTTGTCAGGTAGCAAAAGCGCTTAATTGAACAGTGGATCTTAAACTTTGGTGTGCATAAGGCTCCTCTGGAGGTTTTAGGAGAATTTAGATTTCTGGGTTTTAGAAAGTATGATTTAGAAGTCTGGGGTAGGGCCTATAATCTGCGTTTATAACAAGTTCTCAGTGCCTAAGGCCACAGCAACGTCAGCTGTGACTTGTGAGAAATGCAAATTAAGAGCCAGAACTATCAATCAGAATCTCAGGGGGCGGGGTCTAGGAACTTCGGTTTTAACTTGCAAGTCCTCCAGGTGATCCTTAGTCCGGCTAAACTAGGAACCACGCACTAGAGAACAGAAAGCCAAACCAGAACAGAAGACATCACCAGGAATCTGGGGCCGCCACTAAGATTTCAGATGTCTGACCAGGGAACTAGAGTCCGAGGCCAGAGCCAGAGACACCCCAAGAGTAAGTATAAGGGAGAAGTGAGTCTTCCAAGGAAACTGGTGGGGTTTCCAAATTAAGGGAAATGAACGTTACTTAAAAACAGCTCTGCCCTGCAAATATGGAGGGGATGCGGAATTATGGCCTTTGTTTTTGAGGATGAAATAAAATGATGCAGGCAACAGTGCTTTTCAGTGAGTGTCTGGCCCATAGTAAGTATTTAGTGAGTTGTATGAATTATTTTTATTTCAGTAAAACATTGGGGGTATTCCATTTAATTAGGAGTTATAACTTTTCTGCTTTATGTTTCTGGTGTTAAATGATTAAAGAAAATGTTTTAGGTGACACAAACAAATTTTTAACACCTCACGAAGTGGACTTTAACACCTCACGAAGTCTCCTTTGGAGAACTGAAAAAAAGAGGTGGAAAGCAAAAACTTAGAGGATAAAAAAGTAAGCAATGAGGAAGAGAAAATAGGAAATATCTGATTGATGGAGACCATAGTCGACCCTGTTTGGAAGGGAAGGAGCAAGGAAACATGTATAGGCTTGGAGCTGGTGGTAGGCTGACTGGATATACTGTTTTGGTTCTAGTCAAGAGGAGAATTTACCCAGGCACAAAGATTATATACGATTTGGTTTGCTGACATGGTGCCCTGGGCAGGAGACACTCCATCTTGAGCCTTGAAATGTATTTCAACATTGGGTTTTATGGCTAGGTGTACTGGCCATCTCAAGTTGATTTTTGTGTATGGAATGAATTAGGGATCAGATTTTATTTTTCTACTTAAGTATATCCAAGTGTTAAAGCAGCCTTTTAGAAAAAAACTTTCCTCATTAAATTAACTTGACTCCTATTTCCTCCCTCCTTTCTCTGAGGGCATTTTTTGAGTTTAGTTGATTTACCTATTATTGGAACTTCGGTTTTAACTTGCAAGTCCTCCAGGTGATCCTTAGTCCGGCTAAACTAGGAACCACGCACTAGAGAACAGAAAGCCAAACCAGAACAGAAGACATCACCAGGAATCTGGGGCCGCCACTAAGATTTCAGATGTCTGACCAGGGAACTAGAGTCCGAGGCCAGAGCCAGAGACACCCCAAGAGTAAGTATAAGGGAGAAGTGAGTCTTCCAAGGAAACTGGTGGGGTTTCCAAATTAAGGGAAATGAACGTTACTTAAAAACAGCTCTGCCCTGCAAATATGGAGGGGATGCGGAATTATGGCCTTTGTTTTTGAGGATGAAATAAAATGATGCAGGCAACAGTGCTTTTCAGTGAGTGTCTGGCCCATAGTAAGTATTTAGTGAGTTGTATGAATTATTTTTATTTCAGTAAAACATTGGGGGTATTCCATTTAATTAGGAGTTATAACTTTTCTGCTTTATGTTTCTGGTGTTAAATGATTAAAGAAAATGTTTTAGGTGACACAAACAAATTTTTAACACCTCACGAAGTGGACTTTAACACCTCACGAAGTCTCCTTTGGAGAACTGAAAAAAAGAGGTGGAAAGCAAAAACTTAGAGGATAAAAAAGTAAGCAATGAGGAAGAGAAAATAGGAAATATCTGATTGATGGAGACCATAGTCGACCCTGTTTGGAAGGGAAGGAGCAAGGAAACATGTATAGGCTTGGAGCTGGTGGTAGGCTGACTGGATATACTGTTTTGGTTCTAGTCAAGAGGAGAATTTACCCAGGCACAAAGATTATATACGATTTGGTTTGCTGACATGGTGCCCTGGGCAGGAGACACTCCATCTTGAGCCTTGAAATGTATTTCAACATTGGGTTTTATGGCTAGGTGTACTGGCCATCTCAAGTTGATTTTTGTGTATGGAATGAATTAGGGATCAGATTTTATTTTTCTACTTAAGTATATCCAAGTGTTAAAGCAGCCTTTTAGAAAAAAACTTTCCTCATTAAATTAACTTGACTCCTATTTCCCCTCCCTCCTTTCTCTGAGTTGGCAGTTTTTTCCTTTTACTGAGGTTTAGTTGATTTACCATATTATTAGTTTCAGATGTATAACAAAGAGACTCAAAGCTTTTAAAGTTTTTATTTGGTTTTTATTTTTGGCTGTGCTGAACCTTTGTTGCTGCAAGGATTTTTTTCTAGTTGGGGCAAGAGGGGCTTCTCATTTCGGTGGCATGTCTTGTGGCAGAGCATGGGCTCTGGGGTGCATGGGCTTCAGTAACTGTGCCTCTAGGGCTCTAGAGCACAGCCTCATAGCTGTGGCACACAAGCTCAGTTGCTGTGCGGCACGTGGGATCTTACCTGGTCTGGTGTCTCCAGCATTGGCAGCCCCCAAACTTTTATAGACTTTACTCCGTTTAAAGTTATTATAAAAGATAGCTATTGTCATTGTGCTAAGGGAATAGGAGTGCTCACAATGGCATGGGGTGATGGCCCAGAGTGATGGTCCCCCCACATGGGGGGATCCGGGGGGGTGGGGACCAGGGATATGTATATGACTGATCTGGGAACATACATGTCTGTGAACAACAAAACTCTGTAAAACCTTTAAAATAAAGAATTAAAAAAAAAATGAAGTTATTATAAAATGTTGACTACATTCCCTGTGCTTTCCAATATTTCCTTGGTTGGATCTTACTTTATACATAGAAGTTTGTATCTCTTAATTCCATATCCCTATCTTGTCCCAACCTTCTTCCCTCTCCCCATTGGTAACCACTAGTTCTCTGGGAGTTTGTTTCTGTTTTGTTAAATTCACTAGTTTTTGGGTTTTTTTTAATTCCACATATAAAAGATAACATTAATACAAAGTAGTTGTCTTTCTTTGACTTCTTTCACTAAGCATAATAGCCATCCTCATTGTTGAAAACGGCAAAATTTTATTCTTTTTTTGTGACTGAGGGCTGGGTGTACACACACACACACACACACACACACACACACACACATCACAACTTATGCATTTATCTGTCGATGGACACTTAGGATGCTTCCATCTCTTGACTGTTGTAAGTAATTCTGCATGTATCTTTTTGAATCAGTATTTTTATTTTTATTTGTGGATATATATATTCCCAGGAGTAGAATTGCTGGATCATATGTTAGTTGTATTTTTAAATTTTTGAGCACATCCATACTCTTTTTCCATAATGGCTGAACCATTTTACATTCCCGATAGCTGTGCACAAGAGTTCCTTTTTCTTCACATCTTCATCAGGGTTTGTGGTCTTTGATATGCATGCTGACAGGTGTGAGGGGATAGTTCATTGTGGTTTTGACAAGATGATTAGCGACTTTGAGTATCTTTTCATGTGTGTGTTGGTGGCATGGGCTCTTGGGTGCATGGGCTTCAGTAACTGTGCCTCTAGGGCTCTAGAGCACAGCCTCATAGCTGTGGCACACAAGCTCAGTTGCTGTGCGGCACGTGGGATCTTACCTGGTCTGGTGTCTCCAGCATTGGCAGCCCCCAAACTTTTATAGACTTTACTCCGTTTAAAGTTATTATAAAAGATAGCTATTGTCATTGTGCTAAGGGAATAGGAGTGCTCACAATGGCATGGGGTGATGGTCCGGAGGGGTGGGATGGGGGGAACTGGGGGTGGGGACCAGGGATATGCATATGACTGATCTGGGAACATACATGTCTGTGAACAACAAAACTCTGTAAAACCTTTAAAATAAAGAATTAAAAAAAAAATGAAGTTATTATAAAATGTTGACTACATTCCCTGTGCTTTCCAATATTTCCTTGGTTGGATCTTACTTTATACATAGAAGTTTGTATCTCTTAATTCCATATCCCTATCTTGTCCCAACCTTCTTCCCTCTCCCCATTGGTAACCACTAGTTCTCTGGGAGTTTGTTTCTGTTTTGTTAAATTCACTAGTTTTTGGGTTTTTTTTAATTCCACATATAAAAGATAACATTAATACAAAGTAGTTGTCTTTCTTTGACTTCTTTCACTAAGCATAATAGCCATCCTCATTGTTGAAAACGGCAAAATTTTATTCTTTTTTTGTGACTGAGGGCTGGGTGTACACACACACACACACACACACACACACACACACACATCACAACTTATGCATTTATCTGTCGATGGACACTTAGGATGCTTCCATCTCTTGACTGTTGTAAGTAATTCTGCATGTATCTTTTTGAATCAGTATTTTTATTTTTATTTGTGGATATATATATTCCCAGGAGTAGAATTGCTGGATCATATGTTAGTTGTATTTTTAAATTTTTGAGCACATCCATACTCTTTTTCCATAATGGCTGAACCATTTTACATTCCCGATAGCTGTGCACAAGAGTTCCTTTTTCTTCACATCTTCATCAGGGTTTGTGGTCTTTGATATGCATGCTGACAGGTGTGAGGGGATAGTTCATTGTGGTTTTGATTTGCATTACCCTGATGATTAGCGACTTTGAGTATCTTTTCATGTGTGTGTTGGCCATCTATTAATATGTCTTTGGAAAAAATGCCCATTCAGATCGTCTGCCTATTTTAAAATAAGGGTGTTTTTTTAAATAGAATTACAAAAACTGTTTATGTATTTTGGATACCAACCTCTTATCAGTCATATCATTTGCAGATATTATCTCCCATTCAGTAGGTTATGTTTTCATTTTGCTGGTGGATTCCCTTGCTGGTAAAAGCTTTTAAGCGTAACTGGATCTCATTTGTTTATTTTTGCTTTTGTTTTATTTGCCTTAGGAGATAAATAAAAAAAAATTCCTACAATTTATTCCAAAAAGTGTTCTGCCTATGTTTTCTGGGAGTTTTTTTTTTTTTTTTTTTTATGGTTTCAGTTCTTACATATAGGTCTTTAATACATTTTGAGTTTATTTTTGTATGTTAGAGAATGTTCTAGTTTCATTCTTTTACAGTTAGTTCAGTTTTCCCAGCACCACTTATTGAAGAGATGATCTTCTCCCCAGTGTATATTCTTGCTTCTTTGTTGTAGATGAATTTACCGTAAGTGTGTGGATTTATTTCTGGAGTCTTCATTCTGTTCCATTGATCTATGTGTCTGTTTTAGTGTCACGAAACCATAGCTTTGTAGTATAGTCTGAAGTCAGGAAATGTGATACATCCAGTTTTGTTCTTTCTCAAGATTGTTTTGTCAATTTGCAGTCTTTTGTGTTTTCATACAAATTTTACAAATTATTTGTTTTAGTTCTGGCTGTGAAAACTGCCTTTGGTATTTTGATAGAGATTGCCTGTTTTCCTTTTTGATTGCACACTCCTACAAGACTTGGACTTTATCTTAGATTCCTTTTTATCTGAATTAATTAGGACTTGGTTTGGTTCTGCATAACAGAGAGGTAAAAATGACTGTAGCTTGAATGAGTGTATCAGTTATTGTTTAGTCAATAGTCCTGTCTGACTCTTTTGTGACCCCATGAACTAGACTCAGGCAGGAATACTGGAGCGGGTTGCCATTTCCTTCTTCAGGGGATCTTCCCAACCTAGAGATTGAACTGAGTATCCTGAAATGGCAGGCAGATTCTTCACCAGTGAGACACTTGGGAAGCCCAAGTATGTCAATTAGGTATTCCTAAAAAACAAACCATGCCAAACTCATTGGCTTGAATCAGTAATCCTCTGCAGTTGTTGGCTTTGGTTGGACTGATCTAGGCTGAAGTGGACGAGATAGTTCCCAGGTTTGGCAGCCGAGGCACTCTGTTCCTTGCTGAGGTCTGTGATTGACTGGAATGGATGGCCTCCTTGCTCCTCAAATTGGGGCGATGGCCAGGCTAACCAGGGCTGTTCTTCTGGCAAAAGAACAAACACAAAGCAGCAAGTAGGGCCCATATAGGCCAGTCTCAGATCCAGCTCCTGTGGTTTCTACCCACGAAGAAGTCACATGGCTGAGTCTACATAGGGTGCAGCGTACACTCTACACATGACAAGGCCTATTTTATTTTGAGTTTATTTTTGTATGTTAGAGAATGTTCTAGTTTCATTCTTTTACAGTTAGTTCAGTTTTCCCAGCACCACTTATTGAAGAGATGATCTTCTCCCCAGTGTATATTCTTGCTTCTTTGTTGTAGATGAATTTACCGTAAGTGTGTGGATTTATTTCTGGAGTCTTCATTCTGTTCCATTGATCTATGTGTCTGTTTTAGTGTCACGAAACCATAGCTTTGTAGTATAGTCTGAAGTCAGGAAATGTGATACATCCAGTTTTGTTCTTTCTCAAGATTGTTTTGTCAATTTGCAGTCTTTTGTGTTTTCATACAAATTTTACAAATTATTTGTTTTAGTTCTGGCTGTGAAAACTGCCTTTGGTATTTTGATAGAGATTGCCTGTTTTCCTTTTTGATTGCACACTCCTACAAGACTTGGACTTTATCTTAGATTCCTTTTTATCTGAATTAATTAGGACTTGGTTTGGTTCTGCATAACAGAGAGGTAAAAATGACTGTAGCTTGAATGAGTGTATCAGTTATTGTTTAGTCAATAGTCCTGTCTGACTCTTTTGTGACCCCATGAACTAGACTCAGGCAGGAATACTGGAGCGGGTTGCCATTTCCTTCTTCAGGGGATCTTCCCAACCTAGAGATTGAACTGAGTATCCTGAAATGGCAGGCAGATTCTTCACCAGTGAGACACTTGGGAAGCCCAAGTATGTCAATTAGGTATTCCTAAAAAACAAACCATGCCAAACTCATTGGCTTGAATCAGTAATCCTCTGCAGTTGTTGGCTTTGGTTGGACTGATCTAGGCTGAAGTGGACGAGATAGTTCCCAGGTTTGGCAGCCGAGGCACTCTGTTCCTTGCTGAGGTCTGTGATTGACTGGAATGGATGGCCTCCTTGCTCCTCAAATTGGGGCGATGGCCAGGCTAACCAGGGCTGTTCTTCTGGCAAAAGAACAAACACAAAGCAGCAAGTAGGGCCCATATAGGCCAGTCTCAGATCCAGCTCCTGTGGTTTCTACCCACGAAGAAGTCACATGGCTGAGTCTACATAGGGTGCAGTGTACACTCTACACATGACAAGGCCATGGAAAGGATGAGAATATAGGGAGGAGTGAAGAATTTGGGGTGATTGTTCATTCTGCCACAACAAGATAGAAATTTATTTCTTTCATCTGAAAGTCCAAAGGTTGGAAAAGTAAGTCCTCACAAACTCGGGCTGCTTTTTTTTTTTTTTTTTGGCTTTACAACTTGTGTGGTCTTAGTTGCCCCACCAGAGATAGGACCTGGGTCCTTGAAAGAGGAAGCGTGGAGTCCCAACCATTGGACTTCCATGGAATTCCCTGCTCCTATCTCATTGGTCCCTGTGCATGGCCTCATTGTCAAGGACAATTCAAGGATGGATTAAGGTGGTTTCTTCTTTTTTTTTTTTTTGAATTTATTTATTTGACTGTCTTAGTTGTAGCATGCACTCACTGAGAGTGCAGTGTCTTAGCCACTAGACTACCAGGGAAGTCCCTAAGGTGGCTTCCTTAACTCTTCTTTAACCATGTATCTGGTGGGAGGAAAGGACAAAGCAGAAAGGGAGTAAAGGGCACAGGCCAACTGTCATTTAAGGGAGGTTCCTAGAAGTTGTCATGTGACACTTCTATACCATGTGGCCAGTGTTGGTTACAAGGGAGACATAAAACATAACCTTTATTCTACTTAGCCAGATGCTTAGATAAATCAGGATGTCTGTTACCAAGGATGAAGAGAAGAATGGATATTGGGAATAAGGCAATTAATGATTTGTATATATACCCTTGTTCAGAGTATGAATGCATAAAATATTTGCTACTTTTATTGTAGATGTTTTACTTGCTGTGAAACAGTGGTTATTCTTTATGGGAAAGAGAATAACTATTCGCAATAATAATAAGAAAAAATGTTTTTTGAAATCCACTTTTGCAAATTTTGGGGAGGATTGTAAGTTCTTCTTTCTGGTCCCATAACACAACTGACTGAGAAACGTGATTTTTTTTTTTTTTTAGAAAAAAGTGGTATTCTCTCTAAATCCCTAGGCTTGACTCGGTGACTTTAATGGTATTTAGATCAAGGTATTAAAACTAGTACAATTCAAAACCACAGTGTGGTACCACTGTGTTCCTATTAAAATGAGGAAATTAAAAACAAAATCAGAAAAATGGTGACAAGGATATAGAACAATTAGAACTCTGGTAGACTGCTGGTGGAAATGCAGAATGGGACAGCAACATTGGAAAACAGTTTGGTTGTTGCTTGTAAACACTTGCTTACCCTAAGACCCAGTAATTCCACGCTTAAGTATTTGCCATGGAGAAATTCAGTCATATGTCCACGTGAAAACCTATATGCAAATATTTACAGCATCCTTAAATTCTTAGTCACTAAAAATTGAAAACAGTGTCTATAGGAGAGTGGATGAAGAAATTCATTTACAGCCATACAATGGAGTACTACTCAGCAAGAAAAAGTAACGAATTACTGACCATGCAGTAAGATGAATAAATCTCAGAATAATTATGCTGAGTAAAAAAAAGAATCAAAAGCCTACACATGATGTGATTTCATTTATATGGCATTCTGTACCAGGGAAGTCCCTAAGGTGGCTTCCTTAACTCTTCTTTAACCATGTATCTGGTGGGAGGAAAGGACAAAGCAGAAAGGGAGTAAAGGGCACAGGCCAACTGTCATTTAAGGGAGGTTCCTAGAAGTTGTCATGTGACACTTCTATACCATGTGGCCAGTGTTGGTTACAAGGGAGACATAAAACATAACCTTTATTCTACTTAGCCAGATGCTTAGATAAATCAGGATGTCTGTTACCAAGGATGAAGAGAAGAATGGATATTGGGAATAAGGCAATTAATGATTTGTATATATACCCTTGTTCAGAGTATGAATGCATAAAATATTTGCTACTTTTATTGTAGATGTTTTACTTGCTGTGAAACAGTGGTTATTCTTTATGGGAAAGAGAATAACTATTCGCAATAATAATAAGAAAAAATGTTTTTTGAAATCCACTTTTGCAAATTTTGGGGAGGATTGTAAGTTCTTCTTTCTGGTCCCATAACACAACTGACTGAGAAACGTGATTTTTTTTTTTTTTTTAGAAAAAAGTGGTATTCTCTCTAAATCCCTAGGCTTGACTCGGTGACTTTAATGGTATTTAGATCAAGGTATTAAAACTAGTACAATTCAAAACCACAGTGTGGTACCACTGTGTTCCTATTAAAATGAGGAAATTAAAAACAAAATCAGAAAAATGGTGACAAGGATATAGAACAATTAGAACTCTGGTAGACTGCTGGTGGAAATGCAGAATGGGACAGCAACATTGGAAAACAGTTTGGTTGTTGCTTGTAAACACTTGCTTACCCTAAGACCCAGTAATTCCACGCTTAAGTATTTGCCATGGAGAAATTCAGTCATATGTCCACGTGAAAACCTATATGCAAATATTTACAGCATCCTTAAATTCTTAGTCACTAAAAATTGAAAACAGTGTCTATAGGAGAGTGGATGAAGAAATTCATTTACAGCCATACAATGGAGTACTACTCAGCAAGAAAAAGTAACGAATTACTGACCATGCAGTAAGATGAATAAATCTCAGAATAATTATGCTGAGTAAAAAAAAGAATCAAAAGCCTACACATGATGTGATTTCATTTATATGGCATTCTGTAAAAGACAAAATTATAGGGACAGAAACCAATTAGTGGTTGATAGGAGCTGGGAGTGAGAGAAGAAAAATGATGGTAAAGAGCACAAGGGATCATTTTGGAATAAGGGAAGTAGTCTTGATTCTTCAGAATTTGTTGATATCTTTCATAGAACGGTACACCTAAATGTGAATTTTATAGTGTTTAAATTACATCTCAGCAAATGTGAGATTTAAAAAAAGGAACTCAAAAAATTATTTCTTTCAATCTTTTTAAAAAAATGGGAGCATAGTTTATTTATGCTGTCATGTTTCAGATATATAGCACAGTGACTCAGTTACATTTATGCTCTTTTTTCAGAATCTGTTTCCTTATAGATTATTATGAACTATTGACATAGTTCCCTGTGCTACACCGTAGGTCCTTGTTGTTTATTTTATATATAGTGGTGTGTACTGATTAATCCCAAATTCCCAATTTATACTCCCCTAAGTCTCCCCTTTGGTAAGCATAAGTTTGTTTTCTATGTCTGTGGAAAACCGGTGTGTCCAGTTACGAGCCGGCGCTCTGGAATGCATGCGCCCAGAGCCAGTGCTCTGCGATGGGAGAGGCCACTGCAATCGGAGGCCCACACAGGCCGAAGAACAAAGATGGATGAAAATAAATAAATGAAAAACCAATGAAAGAGGCCAAAATTAATAAACAATAAGCAATAAAAATTTGACAAACTCAGGAGGAAACCGTGATTGCTTTATATATATATATATATACAAAGGCTTAAAGTTTTATTTCTTTTTAACAAACATACGTGGGATTCCATAACAGTTACTAATGGAGTGAGATCTAACACACTCAGAGTCTAAATGATCTCCAGCTAGCCAGTTAGGGTTGTACACTTGTTACTTTTGTGACTGTTTAGTTGCTCAGTTGTGTCCTACTCTTTCGACCCCGTGGACTGTAACCTGCCAGGCTGGTCTGTCCATTGGATTTCTGAGGCAAGAATACTGGAGTGGGTTGCTGTTTCCTTCTGCAAAAGTAGTGGCTTTTAAACTGGTGTTTGAGCATGTTTGTTATTAAGAAAATAGTGGGAATTCCTTGGTGGTCCAGTGGTTAGGACTCTGCCCTTTTACCGCCAATGGCCCAAGTTTAATCCTTGATAGGGGAGCTAAAATTCCACCAACTATGTGGCATGGCCAAAAAAAAAAAAAACCTAAGTGAGCAATTTTTATAAGAAAAGATTCATTTATAACCTAGAATTAACTCTAGTCTCAAATAATAATAATTCCTTTTGCATGTTTAATTTTAGTCTGAAATCTGCAATTGCTCAACGTGAAGCAGATAAACCCACTTAGAAAAGTGCTTCTCTCTGGTTTAATAGTGACTCAGGTTATAATCCCATGGGTATTGAAGAGCTCAAAGGAATTGTTTTCATAATGTAAAATGGCATGTCCTGGAGCTGTGGAAATGATACGAGAAAATTCTGTAAGAGTAATTGTTCTGTAAGTGGTAAAAGAAAGATTAATAGTAGCTCTCTCACAGATTCAAGATAAAGTACCTTTCATTATCACCTAGGCTTAACTAAATATGAGAACCGTATTTCCCTGAGAGAGGGCTGAGGATACCATGGTGCAAAGACACAGGTTCTCCCTGAGTGGAGACAGGCATTGCAAGGGTGGGCTGAAGTGGGTAGAAGAAGCAAGTTTCTCTCAAGGAAAGACTTAATTCTCCAAAGACTTAGAGAAAGACCCCCACTGACAAATAAGGTGATAAACTGTGGCAGGTGGACAGACCTGTTAAATTCCACCTCAGGGGCCTTGGAGTTCACGTGGTTTACTTGAAGGGAGAATTCTACAAGTGAGACAAGAGAGAGGAGTGAGTGTTCCATGCAGCTGGAGTGGTTGAGCAGGGCACGGATGTATGAGAACTCCAGAGTGGGTGGTTGTGTGGGCTTTGGTTTGGAGAACAAGTGGGATGTGGCTTTAGAAGAGGCTGGTGCCTTTGGGCAGACAGGCAGGAGGCAGCTCTGTGAGTCCCTGTCAATTTTCACCTCCACGCTCCCACAGGTGTGGGGAACCAGTGTAGAAAGTGCAATATACAGAGAACCCCCAACTTACCATGATTTGACCTGATATATTCTATTGTTTAGTTGCTCAATTGTGTCTCACACTTTGCGACCTCAAGGACTGTAGCCCACCAGGCTTCTCTGTTCATGGGATTCTCTAGGCAAGAATACTGGAATGGGTTGCCATTTCTTTCTCCAGGGAATCTTTCTAACCCAGGGATCAGACCCGTCTCTTGCATTGGCAGTTGGATTCTGTATCACTGAGCAACCTGAGAAGCAATACACATTCTAGAGAAACCATATTTTGAATTTTGGTATTTTCCCAGGCAAGCAATATACATTATGAGATTTCCTTGTGATGCTGGGCAGTGATGTTAAGAGGAAGCTCCCAGTCATCTATGTGATCACAGCAGTAAACAACCTACACTCTGAAAACCACTGTGTATCCATCTAATCACTCTGGACGCATATGCCCATTCTGTTTTTCACTTTCAGTAGAATAGTCAGTAACTTCCATGAGATATTAAACATTCTATTATAAAGTAGGCTTCATTAGATGATTTTGTCCAATTGTAGGCTAATGTAAGAGTTCTTAGCACATTTAAGGTAGACTAGGCTTAAATATCATGTTTAGAAGGTTTAGATGCATTAAAATTTTTTTATTAAAGTATATTTGATTTAAAATATTGTATTTTAGGTGTACAGCAGAGTGACTTAATTATGTGTTAATGCTATAGTTGCTTCAGTCATGTCCGAGTCTTTTCAAAACCTATGGAACGTGGTTAAGGTGATAAACTGTGGCAGGTGGACAGACCTGTTAAATTCCACCTCAGGGGCCTTGGAGTTCACGTGGTTTACTTGAAGGGAGAATTCTACAAGTGAGACAAGAGAGAGGAGTGAGTGTTCCATGCAGCTGGAGTGGTTGAGCAGGGCACGGATGTATGAGAACTCCAGAGTGGGTGGTTGTGTGGGCTTTGGTTTGGAGAACAAGTGGGATGTGGCTTTAGAAGAGGCTGGTGCCTTTGGGCAGACAGGCAGGAGGCAGCTCTGTGAGTCCCTGTCAATTTTCACCTCCACGCTCCCACAGGTGTGGGGAACCAGTGTAGAAAGTGCAATATACAGAGAACCCCCAACTTACCATGATTTGACCTGATATATTCTATTGTTTAGTTGCTCAATTGTGTCTCACACTTTGCGACCTCAAGGACTGTAGCCCACCAGGCTTCTCTGTTCATGGGATTCTCTAGGCAAGAATACTGGAATGGGTTGCCATTTCTTTCTCCAGGGAATCTTTCTAACCCAGGGATCAGACCCGTCTCTTGCATTGGCAGTTGGATTCTGTATCACTGAGCAACCTGAGAAGCAATACACATTCTAGAGAAACCATATTTTGAATTTTGGTATTTTCCCAGGCAAGCAATATACATTATGAGATTTCCTTGTGATGCTGGGCAGTGATGTTAAGAGGAAGCCCCCAGTCATCTATGTGATCACAGCAGTAAACAACCTACACTCTGAAAACCACTGTGTATCCATCTAATCACTCTGGACGCATATGCCCATTCTGTTTTTCACTTTCAGTAGAATAGTCAGTAACTTCCATGAGATATTAAACATTCTATTATAAAGTAGGCTTCATTAGATGATTTTGTCCAATTGTAGGCTAATGTAAGAGTTCTTAGCACATTTAAGGTAGACTAGGCTTAAATATCATGTTTAGAAGGTTTAGATGCATTAAAATTTTTTAATTAAAGTATATTTGATTTAAAATATTGTATTTTAGGTGTACAGCAGAGTGACTTAATTATGTGTTAATGCTATAGTTGCTTCAGTCATGTCCGAGTCTTTGCAAAACCTATGAACTGGAGCCTGCCAGGCTCCTCTGTCCATGGAACTGTTTCATGCCTTGGTGTCCCATCTTGTATCTTTTTTTTTTTTTTTTTTTTGAGGTAGACTGTCACTTTTTTTGTTGTTGTTGTTAATTTTGGCCTCTTTTATTGTTTTTTTTATTTGTTTATTTTCATCCATCTTTGTTCTTTGGCCTGTGTGGGGCTCCTGTTGCAGTGGCCTCTCTCGGTGCAGAACACCGGCTCTGGGCACGTGCACTCCAGAGAGCTGGCTCATAATTGGACACACTGGTCCAGTCGCTCCACAGCACATGGGATCTTCCTGGGCCAGGGATCAAACATCAGAGTCTGCACTGCAAGACAGACTCTTTATCCACTGGACCACCAGGGAAGCCCTGTCTCATATCTTTTTATTGTCTTCACTCTAAGCAGAAAAAGAGGTCTCAGGAGAGTATTGTTACATGGGAAGACAGACCTCCTGGAATATTGTGAGGATTCTGGATTTTACTCAGAGGAACTGAGGAGCTGCTGCAGGCAGAGGAGAAAGTGATGTCATTTGATTCAGCTGTTAGAGTACCGCCCTGGCTTCCATGCTGAGAATACACTCCAGCTGGGAGACCAGTTTGGATGCAATGAGCAGCGTCTTGCTCTGGATATATGCTGATGGTTGAGCCAAGAAGATCTGTCGCCAGTTTGATGTCGGGTTGCATAGTCTGCTAGGGTGGCCGCAAAAATGTACGACAAACTGGGTGGTTTAAAACAGTAAGTGTGTATTATTTCAGAGTTCTGGAGGCTACAAGTTCTACCATTCTGTTTTTCACTTTCAGTAGAATAGTCAGTAACTTCCATGAGATATTAAACATTCTATTATAAAGTAGGCTTCATTAGATGATTTTGTCCAATTGTAGGCTAATGTAAGAGTTCTTAGCACATTTAAGGTAGACTAGGCTTAAATATCATGTTTAGAAGGTTTAGATGCATTAAAATTTTTTTATTAAAGTATATTTGATTTAAAATATTGTATTTTAGGTGTACAGCAGAGTGACTTAATTATGTGTTAATGCTATAGTTGCTTCAGTCATGTCCGAGTCTTTGCAAAACCTATGAACTGGAGCCTGCCAGGCTCCTCTGTCCATGGAACTGTTTCATGCCTTGGTGTCCCATCTTGTATCTTTTTTTTTTTTTTTTTTTTGAGGTAGACTGTCACTTTTTTTGTTGTTGTTGTTAATTTTGGCCTCTTTTATTGTTTTTTTTATTTGTTTATTTTCATCCATCTTTGTTCTTTGGCCTGTGTGGGGCTCCTGTTGCAGTGGCCTCTCTCGGTGCAGAACACCGGCTCTGGGCACGTGCACTCCAGAGAGCTGGCTCATAATTGGACACACTGGTCCAGTCGCTCCACAGCACATGGGATCTTCCTGGGCCAGGGATCAAACATCAGAGTCTGCACTGCAAGACAGACTCTTTATCCACTGGACCACCAGGGAAGCCCTGTCTCATATCTTTTTATTGTCTTCACTCTAAGCAGAAAAAGAGGTCTCAGGAGAGTATTGTTACATGGGAAGACAGACCTCCTGGAATATTGTGAGGATTCTGGATTTTACTCAGAGGAACTGAGGAGCTGCTGCAGGCAGAGGAGAAAGTGATGTCATTTGATTCAGCTGTTAGAGTACCGCCCTGGCTTCCATGCTGAGAATACACTCCAGCTGGGAGACCAGTTTGGATGCAATGAGCAGCGTCTTGCTCTGGATATATGCTGATGGTTGAGCCAAGAAGATCTGTCGCCAGTTTGATGTCGGGTTGCATAGTCTGCTAGGGTGGCCGCAAAAATGTACGACAAACTGGGTGGTTTAAAACAGTAAGTGTGTATTATTTCAGAGTTCTGGAGGCTACAAGTCTAAAATCAAGGTGTCGGCAGAGCTGTGCTTCCTCTGAGACCTGTAGGGGTAGTTCTTCTTGCCATTCCTAGCTTCACATGGCCTGCCAGCAGCCCTTGGCAGTCCTTGGTGATCCTTGGCTTGTAGCTGCAACCCTCCATCCTCACTCAGTGCTCTCTCCTCGTAAGCCTGCGTGTCTTTTCCTCTTTTTTATAAGGACACTAGTCACACTGGACTAAGGGCCCACCCTACTGTAGTGAAAAGTGAAAGTGTTAATTGCTCATTTGTGTCTGACTCTTTGTCATCCCATGAACCATAGCCCACCAGGCTCCTCTCTGTCCATGGAATGCTGCAGGCAAGAATACTGGAGTGGGTAGCCATTCCCTTCTCCAGCGGATCTTCCTGACCCAGGGATCAAACCCAGGTTTCCTGCATTGCAGGGAGATTCTTTACCATCTGAGCCACTAGGGAAGCCCTGCAGGGTGACCTCATCTCAGTTAAACTCACTACCTCTGTTATGACCTTATTTCCAAACAGTGTCACCTCCTGAGAGACGGGAGCTTAGGACTTCAGCAGTTCTTTTGTAGGGACATGATTCAGCCCATAAACAAGTGGAAGAAAGAGTACAGTTGAAATAACTAAGGGTTTTGGGCTGAGCAGTCAGAGGGGGCACAGTTGTCATGAGGCAAAATGGGGGAGACTACAGATGGAGGAACTTTTGGGGAGAATATCAGTATTTCCAAAGTATTGCAAGTCCTACCCATATAATAAGTCATCTTATTGTCCCACAGCTGAAGAGAGGAAAACTGAATTCATATAAATGTATACAAATGACAGCAAAATAACCCTGGAAGCAATTGCTCTTATAAGAAAATCATGTTATCTATTCTGAAATTACTTTAATTTTACTGAATAAAAACTTTTAAATTACTTAAATTAATTGGAAATTCTAGATATCACATTTCACTTCTGTCAGAAGCATACTTTATTTTGGTAAATTCAGCCTTAGTACACAGGTAGTTTAAAACAGTAAGTGTGTATTATTTCAGAGTTCTGGAGGCTACAAGTCTAAAATCAAGGTGTCGGCAGAGCTGTGCTTCCTCTGAGACCTGTAGGGGTAGTTCTTCTTGCCATTCCTAGCTTCACATGGCCTGCCAGCAGCCCTTGGCAGTCCTTGGTGATCCTTGGCTTGTAGCTGCAACCCTCCATCCTCACTCAGTGCTCTCTCCTCGTAAGCCTGCGTGTCTTTTCCTCTTTTTTATAAGGACACTAGTCACACTGGACTAAGGGCCCACCCTACTGTAGTGAAAAGTGAAAGTGTTAATTGCTCATTTGTGTCTGACTCTTTGTCATCCCATGAACCATAGCCCACCAGGCTCCTCTCTGTCCATGGAATGCTGCAGGCAAGAATACTGGAGTGGGTAGCCATTCCCTTCTCCAGCGGATCTTCCTGACCCAGGGATCAAACCCAGGTTTCCTGCATTGCAGGGAGATTCTTTACCATCTGAGCCACTAGGGAAGCCCTGCAGGGTGACCTCATCTCAGTTAAACTCACTACCTCTGTTATGACCTTATTTCCAAACAGTGTCACCTCCTGAGAGACGGGAGCTTAGGACTTCAGCAGTTCTTTTGTAGGGACATGATTCAGCCCATAAACAAGTGGAAGAAAGAGTACAGTTGAAATAACTAAGGGTTTTGGGCTGAGCAGTCAGAGGGGGCACAGTTGTCATGAGGCAAAATGGGGGAGACTACAGATGGAGGAACTTTTGGGGAGAATATCAGTATTTCCAAAGTATTGCAAGTCCTACCCATATAATAAGTCATCTTATTGTCCCACAGCTGAAGAGAGGAAAACTGAATTCATATAAATGTATACAAATGACAGCAAAATAACCCTGGAAGCAATTGCTCTTATAAGAAAATCATGTTATCTATTCTGAAATTACTTTAATTTTACTGAATAAAAACTTTTAAATTACTTAAATTAATTGGAAATTCTAGATATCACATTTCACTTCTGTCAGAAGCATATTTTATTTTTGGTAAATTCAGCCTTAGTACACAGGTAGTTTAGATACTGGGGAGAAAAAGCCTCTGAAAATCTGTAGCAGCCTTCTAAAGTCTTCAGAAAAAGCAGAGATGATGAATCTAAGTAAACATGTAGCTCATGTAAATTAGATGTAGGCACCCAAGCTATTATATTTCAGCTGAAAGTTACTAAATGTTTCTGGGTTTGAGACAGTGTCATTTTCACTGTTTTTTTGCAACCTCGGCAAATTACTATTGTTGTAGGGATTATTTGATTGTCCAGATTCTTTGCAACCACATGGACTGTAGCCCACCAGGCTCCTTTGTCCATGGAATTCTCCAGGCAAGAATGCTGGAGTGGGTTGCCATGCCCTTCTCCAGGGGGTCATCCCACCTTAGGGATGGAAACCAACTCTGGCATTGCAGGCAGATTCTTAACTCTTTGAGTCACCAGGGAAGTCCCCTATACAGATTGAAACTAGTTCAAAATGATGAAAACAGGATGGATTTAATGGAAGAGACAGTAATATGTCCCCAAACTTAGGGAAGGGTGTGAAGCTGAACTTCATGAAGAATAGGAATCAGGAATTGGAATCAGAAATAGAAATTCAACATAGCTACTCTCTCCAGGTTTGCATCTTTCAAGGGTTACAAAGGCTCTTGGGTCTGGGTTTTCTCTGTATATTTGCTTTGCGTTTTTCACTTCTCAAATGGCTACTTACTGCTTGCCCATCTCCATTCACTGATACCCTTCGCCTCAGAGTTTATATCACATTATAATGCCCGAGGCTGACTACTCATAAATCCATAATCTCCAGAATCTGGATGCAGTTTTTGCAAGAGGGAATCCAATTGGCCTCAGGGCCTGAAATAATTCATTCTTGGTCTAAGTAGCTGTGTAAGAGGGAAATGTTCACATCCACTTACTAAACTAATGTTGATTGAGAGCATACCACGTGCTACTTGCTCTTACAGGCTTTAAGGATGCTGTAGGGACCAAACTCTCCAACCTCTATGGAGTTTAAAATCCACTGGTGCTGTGAAAAGGGGCTTGAATTCCACCTCGTGTACATGTGTATGGAAAAGGATGGTATTGGAGCAAAGTGGACAGGCATCCTAGACGAATATCCTGTTTGGGGATCTGCTAAAAATATAGATGTCCCATCTCTCTGTACTAAATTATACTTTGATTCTTTTGATTGCAATTTTAAGTAAAGGAATTTGATTTCCCTTTATTCCCTACCAAACCAAGTAATATACTGCTTTTATCTCTTTGAGACATTATAATCATACCCTGTCCTGTCCCAGCTAACAAAGGGTTCTTTGTGATGGGAGCAGGTATGGGGGGAGGGGTATGCTCCACTCTACAGTTTAATTTCTATTCAGCCAACCAGGTGGTTGTTCCACTAGGTTAGCTGAATTAAACTGTAATTATTATTGTTAAAATGAGGAGATGTATCCAAGGCTCATTATAGTGAATTTTCTCCAGGAGTGGGTTGCCATGCCCTTCTCCAGGGGTCATATGGTAAACCAACTCTGGCATTGCAGGCAGATTCTTAACTCTTTGAGTCACCAGGAAGTCCCTATACAGATTGAAACTAGTTCAAAATGATGAAAACAGGATGGATTTAATGGAAGAGACAGTAATATGTCCCCAAACTTAGGGAAGGGTGTGAAGCTGAACTTCATGAAGAATAGGAATCAGGAATTGGAATCAGAAATAGAAATTCAACATAGCTACTCTCTCCAGGTTTGCATCTTTCAAGGGTTACAAAGGCTCTTGGGTCTGGGTTTTCTCTGTATATTTGCTTTGCGTTTTTCACTTCTCAAATGGCTACTTACTGCTTGCCCATCTCCATTCACTGATACCCTTCGCCTCAGAGTTTATATCACATTATAATGCCCGAGGCTGACTACTCATAAATCCATAATCTCCAGAATCTGGATGCAGTTTTTGCAAGAGGGAATCCAATTGGCCTCAGGGCCTGAAATAATTCATTCTTGGTCTAAGTAGCTGTGTAAGAGGGAAATGTTCACATCCACTTACTAAACTAATGTTGATTGAGAGCATACCACGTGCTACTTGCTCTTACAGGCTTTAAGGATGCTGTAGGGACCAAACTCTCCAACCTCTATGGAGTTTAAAATCCACTGGTGCTGTGAAAAGGGGCTTGAATTCCACCTCGTGTACATGTGTATGGAAAAGGATGGTATTGGAGCAAAGTGGACAGGCATCCTAGACGAATATCCTGTTTGGGGATCTGCTAAAAATATAGATGTCCCATCTCTCTGTACTAAATTATACTTTGATTCTTTTGATTGCAATTTTAAGTAAAGGAATTTGATTTCCCTTTATTCCCTACCAAACCAAGTAATATACTGCTTTTATCTCTTTGAGACATTATAATCATACCCTGTCCTGTCCCAGCTAACAAAGGGTTCTTTGTGATGGGAGCAGGTATGGGGGGAGGGGTATGCTCCACTCTACAGTTTAATTTCTATTCAGCCAACCAGGTGGTTGTTCCACTAGGTTAGCTGAATTAAACTGTAATTATTATTGTTAAAATGAGGAGATGTATCCAAGGCTCATTATAGTGAATTTTCCTAAGAATCTCTTCTAAAATCCTTCCAAGGCCAACCCTTGTAAAGAATCTATGAGGATCCCTCTCCTTAAACAGAGCTGCTTGTTCCTTTCCATATTGCAGTGTCCATTGAATATATTTCCATTAAAGTATGCAATCTCACTATTATACTCATTTTTGTTTGCATTTATAGTCTGTGAACCCTTTAAAGTCAAGAGATTTTCTGCGTTCTATTCACTGATGAATCCCTACTGCCTAAACATGTCTGTGTGTGTAGACACAGAATGTTGTCAAAGAAGAAAAAAACGCCAACATGCCAGTTCTTTTTTTTATGGAGTTTTTTTTTTTTCTTTAATTTATTTTTATTTTACTTTTACAGAGGGTGGGGGTGGGGGCAGGTTGCGGAGGGAGGAGGGCGGGCGGGCCTCTTCTATTGGTCTTTCATTTATCAATTTTCATCCATCTTTGTTCTTTGGCCCGTGTGGGCCTCCCATCGCAGTGGCCTCTGTTGTCACAAAGCACCGGCTCTAGGCGCATGCGTTCCAGAGCTCTGGCTCGGTAATTGGACACATCGGTCCAGCTGCTCCGCGGCATGTGGGATCTTCCCAGGCCAGGGATCAAACCGGTGCCCCTTGCACTGCAAGGCGGTGTCCTTACCCACTGGACCACCAGGGAAGCCCTTTTACAGAGTTTTGTTGTTTACAGCTATACGTGAACCTGAATCAGTCATAGGTATCTCTTTAACTCCTCCTACCTGAACCCCCTCCCACACCCTCAGCATCCCACCCCTCCGGGTTGTTGCATAGCCCCATGTAAGTTCCCTTAGTCTTACAGCATATTCACAATGGTTGTCTCTTTTACATATGATAGCGTAGGTTTCCATGTTACTCTTTCCATACCTCTCACCCACTCTTCCCTCCCCCTGCTGTCCATAGGTCTATTCTCTATGTCTGTTTCTCCATTGCTGCTCTGCATTTGCATTTATCAGCATCATCTTTCTAGATTCCACATATATGTGTTAGTATACGATGTTTGTCCTTCTCTTTCTGACTTACTTCACTTTGGACATACCAGTTCTTCACTAATAATCATCTTCTGTGGCTCTTCTGGAAACTTTTCCCTCTCCTTAAACCCAGAAGCCTAAGAATCTCTTTTGTTAAAGAATCTATGAGGATCCCTCTCCTTAAACAGAGCTGCTTGTTCCTTTCCATATTGCAGTGTCCATTGAATATATTTCCATTAAAGTATGCAATCTCACTATTATACTCATTTTTGTTTGCATTTATAGTCTGTGAACCCTTTAAAGTCAAGAGATTTTCTGCGTTCTATTCACTGATGAATCCCTACTGCCTAAACATGTCTGTGTGTGTAGACACAGAATGTTGTCAAAGAAGAAAAAAACGCCAACATGCCAGTTCTTTTTTTTATGGAGTTTTTTTTTTTTCTTTAATTTATTTTTATTTTACTTTTACAGAGGGTGGGGGTGGGGGCAGGTTGCGGGGGGAGGGGGGCGGGCGGGCCTCTTCTATTGGTCTTTCATTTATCAATTTTCATCCATCTTTGTTCTTTGGCCCGTGTGGGCCTCCCATCGCAGTGGCCTCTGTTGTCACAAAGCACCGGCTCTAGGCGCATGCGCTCCAGAGCTCTGGCTCAGTAATAGGACACATCGGTCCAGCTGCTCCGTGGCACGTGGGATCTTCCCAGGCAAGGTCCAGTGGGTAAGGACACTGCAAGGCGGTGTCCTTACCCACTGGACCACCAGGGAAGCCCTTTTACAGAGTTTTGTTGTTTACAGCTATACGTGAACCTGAATCAGTCATAGGTATCTCTTTAACTCCTCCTACCTGAACCCCCTCCCACACCCTCAGCATCCCACCCCTCCGGGTTGTTGCATAGCCCCATGTAAGTTCCCTTAGTCTTACAGCATATTCACAATGGTTGTCTCTTTTACATATGATAGCGTAGGTTTCCATGTTACTCTTTCCATACCTCTCACCCACTCTTCCCTCCCCCTGCTGTCCATAGGTCTATTCTCTATGTCTGTTTCTCCATTGCTGCTCTGCATTTGCATTTATCAGCATCATCTTTCTAGATTCCACATATATGTGTTAGTATACGATGTTTGTCCTTCTCTTTCTGACTTACTTCACTTTGGACATACCAGTTCTTCACTAATAATCATCTTCTGTGGCTCTTCTGGAAACTTTTCCACTTATTACTTCCCCTGTTTCTAGCACCAAAAGTCTCCCGAAGGTCCAAGGCTCCTTCACATTATCAAAGAACTATTCTCATGTCTTTGTAGTATCACTTTATGACCCTGTTGTTCTTATTCTATTCCTAAGTTGTGTCCAACTCTTGGTGACACCATGGACTGCAGCACGCTAGGTTTTCCTGTTCCACACAGTCTCCCAGAGTTTGCTCACGTTCATGTCCATTGAGTTGGTGATGTTGTCTAATCATCTCATCATCTGCCACCCTCCTTTCCTAATCCACAGACTTGGAGCTGGTGAAAAAGAGAAGTTGCACTATGCAGGATACTTACTGTTGCAAGTAACAGAAAAGTGACTTTTAAAAGACACTTCACTGGGTCACATAGCTGAAAAGTTCAGGGGTACATTTGTCTTGGTTGGCTTTAGGGGCTTGATTTCATTCAGACCACTCTCTGACTTCATCTTCCACTTAGGCTTTTTCTTTGTTTTGGGTTTCCTCTCAGGTTGCTGTTCCCTATTTGGTGGCTTCCATACTCTGCTGTTTCAAGATGGAGAAGAAAAGAAATCACCTCTCTCTTCCTTGCTGTAGAAAAATTCCAGGAATGTGCACATCCCTGAACCAGTGATAAAGCCGGTGAGTACACAGTTGATGGCTGGTCACATGGCCAGCTCCGGGTCTGGACGTGGAGGGAACTCCAGCTTGAACCACGTGGACAGAGAACACCTAAAAGTTGTTTCCTGAAGGACAGCTGCAACACTGCTCTCAGAAGAAGGGTGAGTGATGCTTTTATTTACTTTTTTTTTTTTTAAAGAATGAGTGAATGCTGACAACTAAAGAACAATTGGTTGCCTCTGATACCTGTGCATTTGACTTTATTAAATTGTTACTAGGATTATTTAATTTTTAAATTCTCATCAGAGGTTGTATAAAAGTATGATATAACTTACTATCAATCCTCAGTATGATCAACTGGGTCTTATATTATTACTGTCATGTGAAGACCATACTCACCATTGAAATTAAGAACTTTGGGAAATTACTGTTGCTTATCCTTCATATTTCCTTCATTTGACTCAGTAAAATTAAAGGATGCACATAATCTGGAGGTGTATGATGACAGACTCATTTGCTTTTCTGTAGGATGCATTCTAGGAAAAAAGCTTAAATTGAGAAGGTCTATTGCAAAGAATTTTAAACATGTAGGTATTTTATATATATATATATATATAAAAGATATATATATAATATATATATAAAAGATATATCTGTGTGTGTGTTTATATATATATATACACACACATATCTTTTAAAACCCAAATAAGGACTACTGATGTGGTCTTAATGTTAGAAATAATTATATAATATGGGAAATTTTAGTTATGTAATACATTATTGTTATCTATAATCATAATGCTGTGCATTAAGTCTCCAAAACTTACTCATCTTCTAACTGGAAGTTTGTATTCATTACCTGCATCTCCCACATCCCCAATCCCTGGTAGTGCTGTTCTATTCTCAGCCTCTATGACTTTGGCTTTTTTCGGTTCCACATGTAAGTGATACCATATAGTATTTGTATTTCTCTCTCTGAATTATTTCCTTTAGTGTAATACTTTCAGGGTTCATCCATGTTTCAAGATGGAGAAGAAAAGAAATCACCTCTTTTCCTTGCTGTAGAAAAATTCCAGGAATGTGCACATCCCTGAACCAGTGATAAAGCCGGTGAGTACACAGTTGATGGCTGGTCACATGGCCAGCTCCGGGTCTGGACGTGGAGGGAACTCCAGCTTGAACCACGTGGACAGAGAACACCTAAAAGTTGTTTCCTGAAGGACAGCTGCAACACTGCTCTCAGAAGAAGGGTGAGTGATGCTTTTATTTACTTTTTTTTTTTTTAAAGAATGAGTGAATGCTGACAACTAAAGAACAATTGGTTGCCTCTGATACCTGTGCATTTGACTTTATTAAATTGTTACTAGGATTATTTAATTTTTAAATTCTCATCAGAGGTTGTATAAAAGTATGATATAACTTACTATCAATCCTCAGTATGATCAACTGGGTCTTATATTATTACTGTCATGTGAAGACCATACTCACCATTGAAATTAAGAACTTTGGAACTTACTGTTGCTTATCCTTCATATTTCCTTCATTTGACTCAGTAAAATTAAAGGATGCACATAATCTGGAGGTGTATGATGACAGACTCATTTGCTTTTCTGTAGGATGCATTCTAGGAAAAAAGCTTAAATTGAGAAGGTCTATTGCAAAGAATTTTAAACATGTAGGTATTTTATATATATATATATATATAAAAGATATATATATAATATATATATAAAAGATATATATGTGTGTGTGTGTATATATATATATACACACACATATCTTTTAAAACCCAAATAAGGACTACTGATGTGGTCTTAATGTTAGAAATAATTATATAATATGGGAAATTTTAGTTATGTAATACATTATTGTTATCTATAATCATAATGCTGTGCATTAAGTCTCCAAAACTTACTCATCTTCTAACTGGAAGTTTGTATTCATTACCTGCATCTCCCACATCCCCAATCCCTGGTAGTGCTGTTCTATTCTCAGCCTCTATGACTTTGGCTTTTTTCGGTTCCACATGTAAGTGATACCATATAGTATTTGTATTTCTCTCTCTGAATTATTTCCTTTAGTGTAATACTTTCAGGGTTCATCCATGTTGTCACAAATGATAGAACTTCCTTCTTTCTCGTGGCCGAATAATATTCCATGTATAGTTGTCCCTTGAACAAAGTGGAATTGAACTACCTGGGCCCGCTTTTACAAGGATTTTCTTCAATAAACATATAGTACAGTATGGCACCATCTGGAGTTGGTTGAATTGGTAGATGCAAAATTGCGGCTACAGAAGGATGACTTTAGTAAAGATATACATGGATTTATGACTGGGGAGGTGGTTTGTCAATGCCCCTAAACCCTTGCATTGTTTAAAGGTCAAATGTGTGGGTATGTTTGTATGTATAATATTAGCATATGTTTCTCTTCTCTCATACATTCATCTATTGACTGATGCTCATGTGGTTTTACATATCTTGGCTATAATGAATAGTGCTGCAATAAACATGGGATTGTAAACATCTATTTGATACCCTATTCTCATTTTCTTTGACGATATAACCATAAGTAGAATTGCTGGATCATACAGTAGTTCTATTTTCACACTTTGAATTCCATTTTAACCTCCACAGTGTTTTCCACTATGGCTGAACCAGTTTGCATTTTCATCAACAGTACACAAGTGTTCCCTTTTCTCCACAGCCTTGCTTGACACTTGTTTTACCTTTAGTCTTCGTGATGATAACCGTTGTAGCAGGTGATCTCTCATTGTGGTTTTGATTTGCATTTCTTTGATAATGAGTGATGTTGAGCACACTGCTATGTACCTCATAGCCCTTTGGATATTGTCTTGGGAAAAATGTCAGTTGTCATTGCCAATTTTTAAGTTAGATTATTTTTGCGAAGTTGTATGAATTATTTATATATTCTGGATACTAATCCCTGCTCTGATATGTTTGCAAATATTTTCTTCCATTTTATACTTTGCCTTTTCATTTTTTAGTTGTTCTTTTACTGTACAGATATATACACTTACTAATTTATGATTTTTGTTGCTGTGCTTTTGTGTTATATCTTAAAAAGATCACTGCCAAAATCAATGTCAAGGAGCTTCTCTCCTATGTTTTCTTCTACATGATTTACAGTATCAGGTCTTCGTGTCTTCAATTCATTTTGAGTTAATTTTGTGAGTTGTGTAAGATAGGGTTTGAATTTCATTCTTCTGCTTGTGCTTACCAAGCTTTTTTTTTAACTTTTATTTTACTTTTAACTTTTACAGAGTTTTGCTGTTTACAGATATGTATGTTCTCAGATTAGTCATATGCATATCCCCTATCCCCAAATGGGGGGGCCCAAAATTGCGGCTACAGAAGGATGACTTTAGTAAAGATATACATGGATTTATGACTGGGGAGGTGGTTTGTCAATGCCCCTAAACCCTTGCATTGTTTAAAGGTCAAATGTGTGGGTATGTTTGTATGTATAATATTAGCATATGTTTCTCTTCTCTCATACATTCATCTATTGACTGATGCTCATGTGGTTTTACATATCTTGGCTATAATGAATAGTGCTGCAATAAACATGGGATTGTAAACATCTATTTGATACCCTATTCTCATTTTCTTTGACGATATAACCATAAGTAGAATTGCTGGATCATACAGTAGTTCTATTTTCACACTTTGAATTCCATTTTAACCTCCACAGTGTTTTCCACTATGGCTGAACCAGTTTGCATTTTCATCAACAGTACACAAGTGTTCCCTTTTCTCCACAGCCTTGCTTGACACTTGTTTTACCTTTAGTCTTCGTGATGATAACCGTTGTAGCAGGTGATCTCTCATTGTGGTTTTGATTTGCATTTCTTTGATAATGAGTGATGTTGAGCACACTGCTATGTACCTCATAGCCCTTTGGATATTGTCTTGGGAAAAATGTCAGTTGTCATTGCCAATTTTTAAGTTAGATTATTTTTGCGAAGTTGTATGAATTATTTATATATTCTGGATACTAATCCCTGCTCTGATATGTTTGCAAATATTTTCTTCCATTTTATACTTTGCCTTTTCATTTTTCAGTTGTTCTTTTACTGTACAGATATATACACTTACTAATTTATGATTTTTGTTGCTGTGCTTTTGTGTTATATCTTAAAAAGATCACTGCCAAAATCAATGTCAAGGAGCTTCTCTCCTATGTTTTCTTCTACATGATTTACAGTATCAGGTCTTCGTGTCTTCAATTCATTTTGAGTTAATTTTGTGAGTTGTGTAAGATAGGGTTTGAATTTCATTCTTCTGCTTGTGCTTACCAAGCTTTTTTTTTTTAATTTTTATTTTACTTTTAACTTTTACAGAGTTTTGCTGTTTACAGATATGTATGTTCTCAGATTAGTCATATGCATATCCCCCCTATCCCACCCCACCAGACCGTCATACAGCAACTGTGAAGGATCTGCTTTTCTCACAGAGCAATGACTAGAGCTATTTTCTTCACATATGATAGTACAGGCCTTCAAGCTACTTCCTTTATGCCTCTCACCCACTATTCCTTCCCCACAATGTCCATAGGTCCACTGTCCATGTCTGTCTTTCTGTCACTTCACTGCATGTGCCATCATCACCATCCTACTAGATTCCATGTATGTATGTTAGTATATTACACTTGTCCTTCTCTTTCTGACTGACTTCACTTTTTATGATACGTTCTAGATCCAGCCACCTCATTAGGGCTGATTCTTCTGCATTTCTTTTTACAGCTGTGTAGTATTCCATTGTATATATGTACCAGAGCTTTTGTACCCATTAGTTCATCGATGAGCATCTAGATTGCTTCCATGTTCTAGCTATTGTATAGAGAGCTGCAGTAAACATTGGGGTACAGGTGCTTCTTTCGGAATTAATTTCATCAGGGTATAAGCCTAAGAGTGGGATTGCTGGGTCGTATGGTGCTTCTATTTTTAGTTTTCCAAGAAATCTCCATACTGTCTTCCATAAAGGCTGTATCAATCTACAGTCCCACCAGCAATGCAGGAGTGTTCCCTTTTCTCCACACCCTCTTCAGCATTTATTGTCTGTCGATTTGTGGATGATGGCCATTCTGACAGGTGTGAGGTGGTATCTCATTTTAGTTTTGATTTGCATTTCTCTAATTATAAGTGAAGTTGAGCATCGTTTCATGTGTTTTTGGGCCATCTGTGTGTCCTCTTTGGAGAGGTGTCTGTTTAGGTCCTTTTCCAATTTTTTGATTGGGTTGTTCATTTTTCTGGTGCTGAGTTGTCTGAGTTGCTTGTAGATTTTGTAGATTAATTCTTTGTCTGTGGTTTCATTTGCTATGATTTTTCTCCCACTCTGTGGGGTGTCTGTTCAACTTTTTTTGTGATTTCTTTTGCTGTACAAAAACTTTTAAGTTGCATTAAGTTTCATTTTAAGTTTCATCCCACATGCTCATTTTTCTTTTTAGTTCTGCTATTCTAGTAGGTGGGTCAGAGAAGATCTTGCTTTGATTTATGTCCTTGAGGGTTTTGCCTATATTCTCCTCTAAGAGTTTGATGGTTTCTGGTCTTACATTTAGGTCTTTAATCCATTTTGAGTTGATCTTTGTGTATCGTGTCAGGGAATGTTCCAACTTCATTTTTTTGCATGTAGCTGTCCAATTTTCCCAGCACCATCTGTTGAAGAGGCTGTCTTTGTCCCATTTTATAGTTTCTCCTCCTTTATCAAAAATAAGGTACCCATAGGTGCGTGGGTTTATCTCTGGGTTCTCTATCTTGTTCCATTGGTCTTTAGTTCTGTTTTTGTGCCAGTACCATACTGTCCTGATGACTGTTGCTTTGTAGTAGAGTCTGAAGTTGGGGAGGCTGATCCCTCCAGCTCCATTCTTCTTCCTCAGGATTGCTCTGGCTATTTGAGGTCCTTTGTGTTTCCATATGAACTGTGTTATTGTTTGGTCTAGTTCTGTGAAGAAGGTCATTGGAAGTTTGATAGGGATTGCATTGAATCTATAGATGACATTTGGTAGTATCGTCATTTTCGCAATATTGATTCTTCCAACCCAGGAACATGGAAAATCTCATCTGTTTAAGTCTTCTTTCAATCTACAGTCCCACCAGCAATGGAGTTCCTTTCCAAACCCTCTTCAGCATTTATTGTCTGTCGATTTGTGGATGATGGCCATTCTGACAGGTGTGAGGTGGTATCTCATTTTAGTTTTGATTTGCATTTCTCTAATTATAAGTGAAGTTGAGCATCGTTTCATGTGTTTTTGGGCCATCTGTGTGTCCTCTTTGGAGAGGTGTCTGTTTAGGTCCTTTTTCCCATTTTTTGATTGGGTTGTTCATTTTTCTGGTGCTGAGTTGTCTGAGTTGCTTGTAGATTTTGTAGATTAATTCTTTGTCTGTGGTTTCATTTGCTATGATTTTTCTCCCACTCTGTGGGGTGTCTGTTCAACTTTTTTTGTGATTTCTTTTGCTGTACAAAAACTTTTAAGTTGCATTAAGTTTCATTTTAAGTTTCATCCCACATGCTCATTTTTCTTTTTAGTTCTGCTATTCTAGTAGGTGGGTCAGAGAAGATCTTGCTTTGATTTATGTCCTTGAGGGTTTTGCCTATATTCTCCTCTAAGAGTTTGATGGTTTCTGGTCTTACATTTAGGTCTTTAATCCATTTTGAGTTGATCTTTGTGTATCGTGTCAGGGAATGTTCCAACTTCATTTTTTTGCATGTAGCTGTCCAATTTTCCCAGCACCATCTGTTGAAGAGGCTGTCTTTGTCCCATTTTATAGTTTCTCCTCCTTTATCAAAAATAAGGTACCCATAGGTGCGTGGGTTTATCTCTGGGTTCTCTATCTTGTTCCATTGGTCTTTAGTTCTGTTTTTGTGCCAGTACCATACTGTCCTGATGACTGTTGCTTTGTAGTAGAGTCTGAAGTTGGGGAGGCTGATCCCTCCAGCTCCATTCTTCTTCCTCAGGATTGCTCTGGCTATTTGAGGTCCTTTGTGTTTCCATATGAACTGTGTTATTGTTTGGTCTAGTTCTGTGAAGAAGGTCATTGGAAGTTTGATAGGGATTGCATTGAATCTATAGATGACATTTGGTAGTATCGTCATTTTCGCAATATTGATTCTTCCAACCCAGGAACATGGAAAATCTCTCCATCTGTTTAAGTCTTCTTTAATGTCTCTCATGAGTGTCTTGTAATTTTCTGTGTACAGTTCTTTTGTTTCTTTGGGCAGGTTTATTCCTAGATATTTGATTCTTTTGGTTGCGATGGTGAAGGGGATTGCCTCTTTGATTTCATTTTCTGATTTTTCATTGTTTGTGAATAGGAATGCCAGTGATTTCTGTATATTGATTTTGTATCCTGCGACTTTGCTGAATTCACTGATTAACTCTAGTAGTTTTGTAATAGTGTCTTTGGGATTTTCTATGTATAATATCATGTCGTCTGCAAAGACAGAAAGCTTGACTTCTTCCTTTCCAATCTGGATTCCTTATATTTCTTTCTCTTCTCTTATTGCTGTTGCTAGAACTTCCAGGACTATGTTGAATAACAGTGGTAAAAGTGGACACCCTTGTCTTGTTCGTGATCTTAGAGGAAATGCTTTGAGTTTTTCACCATTGAGGATAATGTTTGCTGTGCGCTTCTCATATATGGCATTCACTATGTTGAGACAGTTTCTTTCTATGCCCATTTTTTGAAGAGTTTTTTTATTGTAAATGGATGTTGTACTTTGTCAAAGGCTTTTTCCTGCATCTATTGAGATGATCATGTGATTTTTGTCTCTCAGTTTGTTGATATGGTGTATCACATTGATTGATTTGCGGATATTGGAGAATCCTTGCATGCCTGGGATGAACCCAACTTGATCATGATGTATGAGCTTTTTGATGTGTTGTTGAATTCTGTTTGCTAGGATTTTGTTGAGGATTTTGGCGTCGAGATTCATCAGTGAAATTGGCCTATAATTTTCTTTTTTTGTGTTGTCTTTGTCTGGTTTGGGTATCAGGGTAATGGTGGCCTCGTAGAATGTGTTTGGAAGTGTTCCTTCCTGTGCAATTTTTTGGAAGAGTTTTAGAAGGACAGGCATTAGCTCTTTAAATGTTTGGTAGAATTCGTCTGTGAAGCCATCTGGCCCTGGGCTTTTATTTTTGGGTAGATTTTTGATCACAAAGTCGATTTCTGCGCTTGTGATTGGGTTGTTCATAGTTTCCGTTTCTTCCTGGTTGAGTCTTGGGAGATTTATCTTCTCTAAGAAACTGTCCATTTCTTCCAGGTTGTCCAGTTTGTTGCCATAGAGTTGTTCATAATAGTCTCTTAGAATCCTTTGGATTTCTGCATTCTCTGTTGTAATCTCTCCTTTTTCATTTTTGATTTTGGTGATCTGGTTCTTCTCTCTCTTTTTCTTGATGAGTCTAGCCAATGGTGCGTCAATTTTATTTACCTTTTCGAAGAACCAGCTTTTTGTTTTATTTATCTTTACTATTGTTTCTTTTGTTTCTTTTTCATTTATTTCTGCTCTGATCTTTGTGATTTCCCTTCTTCTACTGGCTTTGGGGTGTTTTTGTTCTTCTTTCTCCATTTGTTTTAAGCATAGGGCTAGGTCGTCTGTTTGAGATTTTCCTAGTTTCTTGAGATAGGACTGAATTGCTATAAACTTCCCTCTTAGAACTGCTTTTGCAGTATCCCATAGGTTTTGCACTGTCGTGTGTTTGTTGTTGTTTCCTTCTAGGAATTGTTTTATTTCTCCTTTGATTTGCTCGGTAATCAGTTGGTTTTTTAGGTATGTGTTGCTTAATCTCCATGTGTTTGTGTTTTTAGCATTTTTTTTCCTGTAGTTGATCTCTAGTCTCATTGCATTGTGGTCTGAGAAGGTGGTTGATATAATTTCAGTTTTCTTGAATTGACTGAGGTTGGATTTCCTGTGGTCTATCCTGGAGATTTATGAGCAAAATATTTCCTGGGATGAACCCAACTTGATCATGATGTATGAGCTTTTGATGTGGAATTCTGTTTGCTAGGATTTTGTTGAGGTTTTTGTTGTCGAGATTCATCAGTGAAATTGGCCTATAATTTTCTTTTTTTGTGTTGTCTTTGTCTGGTTTGGGTATCAGGGTAATGGTGGCCTCGTAGAATGTGTTTGGAAGTGTTCCTTCCTGTGCAATTTTTTGGAAGAGTTTTAGAAGGACAGGCATTAGCTCTTTAAATGTTTGGTAGAATTCGTCTGTGAAGCCATCTGGCCCTGGGCTTTTATTTTTGGGTAGATTTTTGATCACAAAGTCGATTTCTGCGCTTGTGATTGGGTTGTTCATAGTTTCCGTTTCTTCCTGGTTGAGTCTTGGGAGATTTATCTTCTCTAAGAAACTGTCCATTTCTTCCAGGTTGTCCAGTTTGTTGCCATAGAGTTGTTCATAATAGTCTCTTAGAATCCTTTGGATTTCTGCATTCTCTGTTGTAATCTCTCCTTTTTCATTTTTGATTTTGGTGATCTGGTTCTTCTCTCTCTTTTTCTTGATGAGTCTAGCCAATGGTGCGTCAATTTTATTTACCTTTTCGAAGAACCAGCTTTTTGTTTTATTTATCTTTACTATTGTTTCTTTTGTTTCTTTTTCATTTATTTCTGCTCTGATCTTTGTGATTTCCCTTCTTCTACTGGCTTTGGGGTGTTTTTGTTCTTCTTTCTCCATTTGTTTTAAGCATAGGGCTAGGTCGTCTGTTTGAGATTTTCCTAGTTTCTTGAGATAGGACTGAATTGCTATAAACTTCCCTCTTAGAACTGCTTTTGCAGTATCCCATAGGTTTTGCACTGTCGTGTGTTTGTTGTTGTTTCCTTCTAGGAATTGTTTTATTTCTCCTTTGATTTGCTCGGTAATCAGTTGGTTTTTTAGGTATGTGTTGCTTAATCTCCATGTGTTTGTGTTTTTAGCATTTTTTTTCCTGTAGTTGATCTCTAGTCTCATTGCATTGTGGTCTGAGAAGGTGGTTGATATAATTTCAGTTTTCTTGAATTGACTGAGGTTGGATTTGTGGCCCAAGATGTGGTCTATCCTGGAGAATGTTCCATGAGCACTTGAGAGGAAAGTGTATTCTTCTGCTTTTGGATGGAAAGTCCTAAAGATATCAATGAGGTCCATCTCTTCTAGTGTGGCATTTAAGGCTTGTGCTTCTTTATTAATTTTCTGTTTGGATGATCTGTCCATTGGTGTGAGAGGAGTGTTAAAGTCTCCTACTATGATTGTGTTAGTGTCGATGTCTTCTTTTATGTCTGAAAGTGTTTGTTTTATGTATTGGGGTGCTCCTGTGTTGGGTGCATAGATATTTATGATTGTTATGTCTTCCTCTTGGATCGATCCCTTGATCATTATGTAGTGACCTGCCTTGTCTCTTAGAATCTTCTTTTCTTTAAAATCTATTTTGTCTGTTATGAGAATTGCTACTCCAGCTTTCTTTTGATTTCCATTTGCATGGAATATCTTTTTCCAGCCTCTCACTTTCAGTCTATGAGTGTCTCTAGGTCTGAAGTGAGTTTCCTGGAGGCAGCATATGTATGGGTCGTGTTTTTGAATCCGTTCAGCCACTCTGTTTCTTTTGGTTGGGGCATTTAGGCCATTCACATTCAAAGTAGTTATTGATACATATGATCCTATTGTCATCTTCTTAGATGTTATGATGGCTTTGTTTTGTGGATCTTCTTCTCTTATACTTGTTGTCTGTATAAGTCCCTTTAACACTTGTTTTAAGGCTGGTTTGGTGTGAGTAAATTCTTTTAATTTTGGCTTATATGTAAAGCGTTTGATTTCTCTATCCATTTTGAATGAGATCCTTGCAGAGTAGAGGATTCATGGTTGCAGATTATTCTCTTTTAGCCGTTTAAATGTGTCCTGCCATTCCCTTCTGGCCTGCAGAGTTTCTGTTGAAAGATCAGCTGTTAAACATATGGGCTTTCCCTTGTATGTCACTAGTTGCTTTTCCCTTGCTGCTTTGAGAATTCTGTCTTTGTGTTTAATTTGTGTTAGCTTCATTAATATGTGTCTTGGTGTGTTTCTTCTCGGGTTGATTCTGTATGGTACTCTTTGCGCTTCTTGGACTTGATGATTTCTTTTCCCATGTTGGGGAAATTTCCAACTAGAATCTCTTCAAAAATTTTCTCATATCCTTTCATTTTTTCTTCTTCTTCTGGAAGCCCTATAATTCGAATATTGGTGCGTTTGATATTATCCCAGAGGTCTCTGAGGCTGTCCTCTGCTCTTTTCATTCTTTGAGCTAGATTCTGTCTTTCAGCAGTTCCTTCCACCATTCTATCTTCCAGTTCACTTATCTGGTCTTCTGTCTCTGATACTCTGCTCTTGATTCCTTCTACTGTGTTTTTCAGTTCAGCACTTGAGTTGTTTGTCTCTGTTACTTTTTTTCTAAGTTCTTGTATTTCTTTATTCATTGTGTTAGTTGTGTCTAGCAATTTCTGTAACATTCTGTTTTCAGTGTCTTTGATCATCTTTACTATCATTCTTCTGAAATCACTTTCAGAAAGTTTGTCCAAATTCTCTTCATTAATTTGATCTTGTGTGTTTGTGGATTGTTCCTTCACTTGTGTGGTATTTCTCTGCCTTTTCATTGTTATTATTAATTTTTTAAAACTGACTCTGTTTGGGGTTTCCTTTTCCCAGACTTTGAGTTACATCTGTCGGTGTTTGTTGTTTGGATGGGGCTTTTCTTCTGGGTGATGCTGGTGGTCGGTTTATGTCAGTACTTGCATACAGGTGCTTAACTTTGTTGGCGTTCTCACTGTTCATTGGTCTCTAGTGTTAGGCGTTCTCCAGTATTGTAGAGTTGTAGAGTCAGTGCTCCCTCCCTAAAGCCCCTGGGCTTGTTGCCTGACCAGCAAATGAAGAGGCTGGTTTGTTATGGCATTAAATGATATTAAAACATATATACGTGAATGATAAACGGAAGGTATGCCTTTGACAAATGGCAATTAAAATATTATGCAGATACTATCTAGCGTATTGAATTATGCACACAAACATATACAACTGTATCATAGCCCAAGCATTCCAACCAAAAATACAGTATAATACATTAGCATGGCGAATAGAGGAAACCAAGAATGATATCCACCAGTTAATAACCAAACAGTATAATACATAGATGGAGTCTTGGTGTTTTTTTTCTTTTTTCGGTTTTTGGATTCTGTATGGTACTCTTTGCGCTTCTTGGACTTGATGATTTCTTTTCCCATGTTGGGAAATTTCCAACTAGAATCTCTTCAAAAATTTTCTCATATCCTTTCATTTTTTCTTCTTCTTCTGGAAGCCCTATAATTCGAATATTGGTGCGTTTGATATTATCCCAGAGGTCTCTGAGGCTGTCCTCTGCTCTTTTCATTCTTTGAGCTAGATTCTGTCTTTCAGCAGTTCCTTCCACCATTCTATCTTCCAGTTCACTTATCTGGTCTTCTGTCTCTGATACTCTGCTCTTGATTCCTTCTACTGTGTTTTTCAGTTCAGCACTTGAGTTGTTTGTCTCTGTTACTTTTTTTCTAAGTTCTTGTATTTCTTTATTCATTGTGTTAGTTGTGTCTAGCAATTTCTGTAACATTCTGTTTTCAGTGTCTTTGATCATCTTTACTATCATTCTTCTGAAATCACTTTCAGAAAGTTTGTCCAAATTCTCTTCATTAATTTGATCTTGTGTGTTTGTGGATTGTTCCTTCACTTGTGTGGTATTTCTCTGCCTTTTCATTGTTATTATTAATTTTTTAAAACTGACTCTGTTTGGGGTTTCCTTTTCCCAGACTTTGAGTTACATCTGTCGGTGTTTGTTGTTTGGATGGGGCTTTTCTTCTGGGTGATGCTGGTGGTCGGTTTATGTCAGTACTTGCATACAGGTGCTTAACTTTGTTGGCGTTCTCACTGTTCATTGGTCTCTAGTGTTAGGCGTTCTCCAGTATTGTAGAGTTGTAGAGTCAGTGCTCCCTCCCTAAAGCCCCTGGGCTTGTTGCCTGACCAGCAAATGAAGAGGCTGGTTTGTTATGGCATTAAATGATATTAAAACATATATACGTGAATGATAAACGGAAGGTATGCCTTTGACAAATGGCAATTAAAATATTATGCAGATACTATCTAGCGTATTGAATTATGCACACAAACATATACAACTGTATCATAGCCCAAGCATTCCAACCAAAAATACAGTATAATACATTAGCATGGCGAATAGAGGAAACCAAGAATGATATCCACCAGTTAATAACCAAACTAAGTAGAGCACCAATTGGAGAATAATGCTAGAGCAGGGTCCCCGTTGGGGATAAGGCAATGAGGACAGAACAGACTAAGAAATATGGTGGGAAAAGGGAAAAAGAGAAAGGGAGGATAGAAGAGAAATATAGAATAATACTGCAAAGTTAAATATAGGGAGATAAAGATTTGTATGTATGAGAGTTTAGTGCTGTAGGAAAGAAGCATCAGAGAAAGCAAAGAGTTATAGAGTTATAAAAAATTAAAAATTAAAACAGAGATAAGTATATAGAAAAATATAGAAAAACAAAGCAAAAACAATAAAAACAAACAAAGCCCCCACATAACCTTAAAAGGCCAATGTGGGACCAGAAGTTTATACCAAAATAAAATGTGTGGTTTAAAAGGAAAAGGAAAAAAAATTTATGTAAACTTGAATATATTCAGTCTTACTGATAAAATTAATAGCTTGAATAGAATTCAATGGAGGAAATAAACACACACACACTCACACCACCACCCCCCCCCAAAAAAACACAGTGGGGGCCACTGAGGGGGTTTGGAAAAAAGGGAAAAAACAATTGAAAACAAAAAAAGCAATAAAAAAGAATAAGAAATAAAACGAAATTTAAAAAATCGAGCAGTAGCTCCAGCTTCAGACAAAACGTGAAAATAGTGTTTATGTTCTTCTGTCTCTTGCTGACTATTCAGTAATTATCAGTTTTTTTCTTGCCTCTGGCAGTGTTGGATCTGAAGACCTCTTTTACTGCCTGTTTATTTCGGCCTATTCCAGAACTAAAAGGTCCACCCAGGCTGGCCCTGGGAGTTTCTTAATGCTTAATCCAAATCCCTTTTCTTGCTGGGTGGAGCTAAGTTCCCTCCCTGTAGCTTGACCAGCAGCCTTGCAGTTTGACCAGCAGCCAAACAACAGTAGGGAAAATGGCGTCTCTCTCACAAAGGATTTATTCCCACACTCTATTGGAAGTACTTCCCCAGGGACACCGACCCTGCTGCAAGCCACCGTCGACCCCCGCCACTGCAGGAGACGTCAGATTTCTCAGAGGTGAGTCTGGCTCAGTCTCATGCAGGATCGCTATTCCCCTCTCCCGGATCACAGTGCGCAGGGTTTCCAGTCCTCCTTGGTGGCTCTATGATCCGGTTAATGGTAATCTCCTTCAAAGAGAACTGAGTGCCGTCCTTCCTTGGACTGCTCAAGGGCACTTCTAGCTCAAGGGGGACACTTGAGCCCTCCAAATTAGGTCTGGCTCAGTCCCTTGTGGGCGTCACTGCTCCCTTCCCGGGTCTTGATCTGCAACAGGCTTGGCCCACCTGGCCTCGCTGGCGGGTATGAGGTTTCACTTTTAAAAGTGCGATCACGCCCTTCCTACCGTCTTGTTGCAACTTCTTCTTTGTTCTTCAATGTGGAGTATCTTTCTGTGATCAGATCCAATTTCCTCCTGTCGATGGTTTTTCAGGAACTCGTTGCAATTCCGGCGATTTTGCAGGAGAGATGAGTGCACGTCCTTCTATGCCGCCATCTTAGCTCCACCCTCTTACCCAGTTTTTTTCAGCACAGTTATTGAAGTGAATACCATTTCTCTATTCTTAGCTTCCATGTCAGGTATTAGTTGACTGTAAATTAAGGGATTTATTTTTGTGTTCTTTTTGTGATTCTGTTACATTGATCTGTATGTGTATTTATTAGCCAATATCACACATTTTTTACTACTATAGCTTAGTATCACAATAATGTAGTTTGAAATCAGAACATGTGAACCTTCAGGTTTGTTTTTTCTTTTTTACTTTTTTTTTTTAGTTGTGTTGGGTCTTCATTGATGTGTGTAGGATTTCTCTAGTTGTGGTGAATGGGGGGTTACTCTCTGATTGCAGTGGTTGGGCTTCTCATGGCAGTGACTTTTCCTGTTGTGGAGCAACGGCTCCAGGCACATGGCCTTCGGTAGTAGTGGTGAATGGGCTTGGTATTTTGCTCACAGGCTCAGTTGCTCCATGATGTGTGGAATCTTCCAAACCCATATCCCTAGTAGGTGGATTCTTATCTACTGTGCCATCAGGAAAGTCCTTGTTTCTCTTTTTCATGACTGAGTTGACTATTTGGGGTCTTCTGTATTTCTCTATATATTTTAGGATTTTTTTTTCTGTTTCAGTGAAAAATACTATTGGAATTTTGACACAGATTGCACTGAATCTGTCAGTGGCTTTGGGTGATAGTCATCTGATTCATGATCACTGGATAACTTGTCATTAGTGTTTCCAATTTCTTTCATCAAAATCTTAGTTTTGGGTCTGCTGTGGTGGTCCAGTGGCTAAGATTTGCCTGCCAATGCCGGGAACATGAGTTTGATCCCTGGTCTGGGAAGATCCCACATGCTGCAGAGCAGCCAACAACAAAAAAACCCCAAAACTTAAGTTTCCATTATATAGATATTTCACTGTTTTGGTTAAATTTATTCCTAAAGATTTTACTGTTTTTCATGCATTTGTAAATGGGAAAAGTTTTATTTCATTTTTTTCAGATGTTTAATTGGTACTATTTAGCAATGCAGTGAGTTCTGAATGTTGAGTTTATATCCTACAAATTTACTGAATTTATTAACTTCAGCAGGTTTTTGGGGGGTCTTCATGGTTTTCTGTATAAGATTATATCATCTGCAGATAGCAATATTATTTCTTTCATTCGGATTTGGAGGCCTTTTATTTCTTTTTTTTTTTTTTAATTTGGGGGGGCGGGTTGGAGGGGGAGGGGGGCAGGCGGGCCGCTTCTATTGGTCTTTCATTTATCTATTTTCATCCATCTTCGCTCTTTGGCCCGTGTGGGCCTCCCATCGCAGTGGCCTGTGTTGTCTCAGAGCTCCAGCTCTGGGCGCATGCGCTCCAGACCTCCGGCTCGGTAGTTGGACACATCGATCCAGCCGTTCTGCCGCCCATGGGATCTTCCCACGCCAGGGATCAAACTGGCGCTCCTTGCACTGCAAGGCGGTGTCCTTACCCACTGGACCACCGGGGACTTCCCCCCTTTTATTTCTTTACTTTGCTCAATTGCTCTAGCTATGACTTCAAGTAGTACTTTCAGTATGTGGTGAGAGTGAGCACCATTGCTGTTTTCCAAACCCATATCCCTAGTAGGTGGATTCTTATCTACTGTGCCATCAGGAAAGTCCTTGTTTCTCTTTTTCATGACTGAGTTGACTATTTGGGGTCTTCTGTATTTCTCTATATATTTTAGGATTTTTTTTTCTGTTTCAGTGAAAAATACTATTGGAATTTTGACACAGATTGCACTGAATCTGTCAGTGGCTTTGGGTGATAGTCATCTGATTCATGATCACTGGATAACTTGTCATTAGTGTTTCCAATTTCTTTCATCAAAATCTTAGTTTTGGGTCTGCTGTGGTGGTCCAGTGGCTAAGATTTGCCTGCCAATGCCGGGAACATGAGTTTGATCCCTGGTCTGGGAAGATCCCACATGCTGCAGAGCAGCCAACAACAACAAAAAAACCCCAAAACTTAAGTTTCCATTATATAGATATTTCACTGTTTTGGTTAAATTTATTCCTAAAGATTTTACTGTTTTTCATGCATTTGTAAATGGGAAAAGTTTTATTTCATTTTTTTCAGATGTTTAATTGGTACTATTTAGCAATGCAGTGAGTTCTGAATGTTGAGTTTATATCCTACAAATTTACTGAATTTATTAACTTCAGCAGGTTTTTGGGGGGTCTTCATGGTTTTCTGTATAAGATTATATCATCTGCAGATAGCAATATTATTTCTTTCATTCGGATTTGGAGGCCTTTTATTTCTTTTTTTTTTTTTTAATTTGGGGGGGCGGGTCACTTCTATTGGTCTTTCATTTATCTATTTTCATCCATCTTCGCTCTTTGGCCCGTGTGGGCCTCCCATCGCAGTGGCCTGTGTTGTCTCAGAGCTCCAGCTCTGGGCGCATGCGCTCCAGACCTCCGGCTCGGTAGTTGGACACATCGATCCAGCCGTTCTGCCGCCCATGGGATCTTCCCACGCCAGGGATCAAACTGGCGCTCCTTGCACTGCAAGGCGGTGTCCTTACCCACTGGACCACCGGGGACTTCCCCCCTTTTATTTCTTTACTTTGCTCAATTGCTCTAGCTATGACTTCAAGTAGTACTTTCAGTATGTGGTGAGAGTGAGCACCATTGCTGTTTTCCTGATCTTAGAGGAAAGATTTTTGACCTTTCACTGTTAGATATAATGTTAGCTGTGGGCTTTTCATATATGATCTTTATTATTTTGCAGGATGTGCCTTATATGTCCAGTTAAAATGTTTTTATCATAAAAGAATATTGTACTTGTCAAATGCTTTTATCTGTATTTTGAGATGCTCATTTATTTCTCATCTTTCATACTCTTAATGTGTATGTCATGTCTATTGATTTATATATGTTGACTCAGTTTCATCCTATGGATAAATCCTACTTGGTTATGATGTATAATCTTTTTAATGTGGTATTGAATTCAGTTTGATAATATTTTGTTGAGAATTATTGCATCTATTGTGAGATAAAATTTATATTTTATGGCAAGACAGGAAAACTTTAAACATAAATTTTCTCTGCCCTTTGGTCCCCTCTCTTCCCTCTGCTGTTCATTGTGTATCTGCATCACGCATTACCTCCTCGTCAGGAGAAATACCTTCTCAGCCATAAAGAACAACATTTTTTTAGCATCACCAAGATAGCTCCTTAAAAGATAACATTCCTTTTTGATCTCATAAGGGGCATATGACTCACCACTTTGTACCTGTGTGAATAGTCAGTGACATGTTACTTAATGCACAGCCCACTCTCTCAAAATATTTACATTACTGTATGTGGGCTTCTCACAGGCAGAAGAGCTCTTAGAACTTTCTGAGGGCCGGAAAATCAGTTTTACGGGGAGGGGCAGGCGGGCCGCTTCTATTGGTCTTTCATTTATCTATTTTCATCCATCTTCGCTCTTTGGCCCGTGTGGGCCTCCCATCGCAGTGGCCTGTGTTGTCTCAGAGCTCCAGCTCTGGGCGCATGCGCTCCAGACCTCCGGCTCGGTAGTTGGACACATCGATCCAGCCGTTCTGCCGCCCATGGGATCTTCCCACGCCAGGGATCAAACTGGCGCTCCTTGCACTGCAAGGCGGTGTCCTTACCCACTGGACCACCGGGGACTTCCCCCCTTTTATTTCTTTACTTTGCTCAATTGCTCTAGCTATGACTTCAAGTAGTACTTTCAGTATGTGGTGAGAGTGAGCACCATTGCTGTTTTCCTGATCTTAGAGGAAAGATTTTTGACCTTTCACTGTTAGATATAATGTTAGCTGTGGGCTTTTCATATATGATCTTTATTATTTTGCAGGATGTGCCTTATATGTCCAGTTAAAATGTTTTTATCATAAAAGAATATTGTACTTGTCAAATGCTTTTATCTGTATTTTGAGATGCTCATTTATTTCTCATCTTTCATACTCTTAATGTGTATGTCATGTCTATTGATTTATATATGTTGACTCAGTTTCATCCTATGGATAAATCCTACTTGGTTATGATGTATAATCTTTTTAATGTGGTATTGAATTCAGTTTGATAATATTTTGTTGAGAATTATTGCATCTATTGTGAGATAAAATTTATATTTTATGGCAAGACAGGAAAACTTTAAACATAAATTTTCTCTGCCCTTTGGTCCCCTCTCTTCCCTCTGCTGTTCATTGTGTATCTGCATCACGCATTACCTCCTCGTCAGGAGAAATACCTTCTCAGCCATAAAGAACAACATTTTTTTAGCATCACCAAGATAGCTCCTTAAAAGATAACATTCCTTTTTGATCTCATAAGGGGCATATGACTCACCACTTTGTACCTGTGTGAATAGTCAGTGACATGTTACTTAATGCACAGCCCACTCTCTCAAAATATTTACATTACTGTATGTGGGCTTCTCACAGGCAGAAGAGTTCTTAGAACTTTCTGAGGGGCTGTTCCCGGATTATAATACTCAGTTTTACTCAAAAAATTTTTTTCATCTCTTTCAGGGTTGACTAATTTTTCTTTTGGGGTATACTCATCAGAGATTTTAGCTTGTAGTTTTTTTTTTTTCCTGATGTCCTTATCTCATTTTGGTAGTGCTAACCTCTTAAAGTGAGTTTGGAGTGCTCCTTTCTCTTCTGTTTTTTCTTTTCTTTTTTTTTTTGAAAGAGATCGTGAATGAATATCATTAAATCTTTAAATATTTAGTATAATTCACAAGTGAAACCCTCTGGTCCTGGGGTATTGCGAAGTTTTGATTATAGATTTAATCTCCTTACTGGTTATTATCTCTTCAGATTTTCTATTTCTTCATGATTTAGTCTTTATAAGTTGTACATTTCTAAAAATTCATTTCACTAGGCATTTAGTTGTTCACAGTAGTCTCTTACGATCCTTTGTATTTGTGAAGTATCAGTTGTAATCTCTTTTATTTATGATTTTGTTTGAATCTTAGAGTAGGTGATATTTTATCTATTCTTTTTTTTTTTTTGAAAAAACAGCCCCCCCCCTCGTTATTTTTAAATTGTCTTTCTGGTCTCTGTTTCATTTATTTCTGCTCAGATATTTATTTTATTCCTCCAGCTTACTTTGGGCTTAGTTTTTTATTTCCTTTTTCTAGTTCATTATGATGTAAAGTGAGGTTGTTTCAGGTTTCTATTTCTTTAATATATACATTCATTGTTATAAAGTTCCCAGACTGTTTTGCATCATTCCGTAAGTTTTGATTATTGTGTTGCATTTTGTTTTGAGATAATTTTTGATTTTCCTTTGATTTCTTATTTGACCATTGGTTACTCAGCAGTATATTATTTAATTTCCACATCTTTGTAGATTTTTCAGTTTTCCTCTTGCTATTGCTAGTTTTATATTGTAGTGGTCAGAAAAGATACTTGGTATGATTTCATTCTTCTTTTTTTTTTTTTTAAAGATTTATTTATTATTTATTTATGAGGGGTGGTGAGGGAGGGAGTGGGCGGGCCACTTCTATTGGTCTTCCATTTGATTTATTTTTTCATTATGTGATGGGCTTTTTTCACAGCCCACTCTCTCAAAATATTTACATTACTGTATGTGGGCTTCTCAGAAGAGTTCTTAGAACTTTCTGAGGGGCTGTTCCCGGATTATAATACTCAGTTTTACTCAAAAAATTTTTTTCATCTCTTTCAGGGTTGACTAATTTTTCTTTTGGGGTATACTCATCAGAGATTTTAGCTTGTAGTTTTTTTTTCCTGATGTCCTTATCTCATTTTGGTAGTGCTAACCTCTTAAAGTGAGTTTGGAGTGCTCCTTTCTCTTCTGTTTTTTCTTTTCTTTTTTTTTTTGAAAGAGATCGTGAATGAATATCATTAAATCTTTAAATATTTAGTATAATTCACAAGTGAAACCCTCTGGTCCTGGGGTATTGCGAAGTTTTGATTATAGATTTAATCTCCTTACTGGTTATTATCTCTTCAGATTTTCTATTTCTTCATGATTTAGTCTTTATAAGTTGTACATTTCTAAAAATTCATTTCACTAGGCATTTAGTTGTTCACAGTAGTCTCTTACGATCCTTTGTATTTGTGAAGTATCAGTTGTAATCTCTTTTATTTATGATTTTGTTTGAATCTTAGAGTAGGTGATATTTTATCTATTCTTTTTTTTTTTTTGAAAAAACAGCCCCCCCCCTCGTTATTTTTAAATTGTCTTTCTGGTCTCTGTTTCATTTATTTCTGCTCAGATATTTATTTTATTCCTCCAGCTTACTTTGGGCTTAGTTTTTTATTTCCTTTTTCTAGTTCATTATGATGTAAAGTGAGGTTGTTTCAGGTTTCTATTTCTTTAATATATACATTCATTGTTATAAAGTTCCCAGACTGTTTTGCATCATTCCGTAAGTTTTGATTATTGTGTTGCATTTTGTTTTGAGATAATTTTTGATTTTCCTTTGATTTCTTATTTGACCATTGGTTACTCAGCAGTATATTATTTAATTTCCACATCTTTGTAGATTTTTCAGTTTTCCTCTTGCTATTGCTAGTTTTATATTGTAGTGGTCAGAAAAGATACTTGGTATGATTTCATTCTTCTTTTTTTTTTTTTTAAAGATTTATTTATTATTTATTTATGAGGGGGTGGGGTGGGAGGGAGGGGAGTGGGCGGGCCACTTCTATTGGTCTTCCATTTGTCTATTTTCATCCATCTTTGCTCTTTGGCCCGTGTGGGCCTCCCATCGCGGTGGCCTCTGTTGTCACAGAGCACTAGCTCTGGGCACATGTGCTCCAGAGCTCCAGCTCGGTAATTGGACACATGGGTCCAGCCGCTCCGCGGCACATGGGATCTTCCCAGGCCAGGGATTGAACCGGCACCCCTTGCACTGCAAGGCGGTGTCCTTACCCACTGGACCACCAGGGAAGGCCTGATTTCATTCTTAAATTTGCTAAGACTTGTTTTATGGCCCATGATATTATATCCTGGGGCTTGTTCCATGTGCATTAGAAAATAATCTGTATTCTGCTTCTGTGAGAAGGAACTTCTATAAATATGTGGTAGGTTCATTTGGTGTAATGTAATGTATGGTTCAAATTCAACATTCTTTATTTATTTTCTGTCAGGATGATCTGTCCATTGTTAAGGATGGGGTATTGAAGTTCCCCACTGTTATTGTCTATTTTCCCCCTAAGATCTGTTAGTATTTGCTTAATGTATTTTGATTCTCCAATGTTGGGTGTTTAAAATTGCTATATCTTCTTATTCTGTATTGATCTTCTCTGTCTCTTCTTACTGTTTTTTGACATACAGTCTATATTGTCTGATTTAAATACAGCTACCCCCACTTGCTTTTGGGTTCCACTTGCATGTATCCTATTTTATCCATCACTTTACTCTGAGCCTCTGTGAGTGGAAGTGAATCTCTCAGATGAAACATATGCGTGCATGCTTAGTTATGTCCAACTCTTTGTGATGCCATGGATTATAGCCTGCCAGGTTTTTCTGTCTGTGGGGTTATCCGGGCAAGAATACTGGAGTGGGTTGCCATTTCCTTCTCCAGGGGATCTTCCTGACCCAGATATTGAACTTGTGTCTCTTACACTGGCAGGTGGATTCTTTATCACTCAGCCACCTGAGAAACCCCATGAAGCATATAGCTGAGTCTTAAAAAAAAAAAATCCATGTACCCATTTTCCTTCTGGACCCTGATAATCCTATTTATTTTTGGTTGCACTGGAGTCTTTGTTACTGCATGGTCTTTTCTCTACCTTTTGGGAGTAGGGGCTCTCCAGTTGCAGTGTCTGGGTTTCTCATTGTAGTGACTTCTCTTGTTGTGAACCATAGGCTCTAGGTGTACGGGCCTCAGTAGTTGCAGTGCCTCAGTAGTTGTAGTATATGGGCTTAGTTGTTACGCAGCATGCAGAATCTTCCCGGACTAGGGATTGAACCTGTGTCCCCTGCTTTGGCAGGTGGATTCTTACTTACTGAACCACCAGGGAGGTCCCTGGATCCTGATTATTCTACTATTTGGTCTTTCAAGGTGTCCCATAGAGCTTTCATGAATGCTTTCTTTTCTTTTTTTTCATTCTTTTTCTTGATTCCCTATAATTGGGTCATTTCAAAATTCCTCTCCTCTGCCTCCCTTTTTCAGTCTTCCAGGAGCTCTGCTCTTCTACAGAAGTTCTCTGTTGCATTTTCCATTTCATTTATTGACTTTTCCAACTCTGGAATTTCTACTTGATTCTTTTTTATGATTTTTATTTCTGGTAAATTTCTCATTTTGAACCTGTGTGTATGTAATTGAATTGTCTCTCTGACTTGGTTTTTTTCCTTTGGGTTTGAATTTCATCAGAACAGCTCTTTTGAATTCTTTCTTAACTATACTACCACATTTTACATTTTGAGCTCAGTTATTAGAGGACTATTTTGATCTTTTGGTGGTAACAAGTTTGTTTAAAACCTTGTGTTCCTTATGGTTTTGCATTGCTGCTTTTGCCTTTGAAGAAGCAGACATTTCTCTAAATCTGTGCTGGTTGTCAGCAGATAGATGTGCAGTTCGCTGGTGCTGGTGTTCTGCGGGATTTTCTCTGCCTTTGTGTGAGTACACCTGTTCCACTTGTGTTGCTCCCTCTTGTGGCGGAATTCTTAAGCTCTTGTGTCTTCTCTGGCTCTTACAACTCACCAGGCTGGCTACTGAAGACCTCGCTTGTTTTCTAAAAGTTGTATTATAACTCAATCTTCGGGCTTCCTCTGGTGGTCCAGTGGGTAAGGACACCGCCTTGCAGTGCAAGGGGCGCCGGTTTGAGCCCTGGCCTGGGAAGATCCCACGTGCCACGGAGCAGCTGGACTGATGTGTCCAATTACCGAGCCGGAGCTCTGGAGCGCATGTGCCCAGAGCCAGTGCTCTGCAACAACAGATGCCACCGCGATGGGAGGCCCACAGGAGCCAAAGAACGAAGACAAATGAAAATAGAGAAATGAAAGCCAATAGAAGTGGCCTGCACACACCCCTCCCTCCCCAACCCGACCCCCGCCCAAAGTAAATAAATAAAAAATAAAAAAAAAAATAACTCAATCTTCGATTCCCACTGTGGCCACAAACACTTGGCTGTTTTCTTTTTAGAAGATCCAGCTCTATGCATTGATTGTGCCTAGAAGCAACCAGCCCACTAGCAATACTACACTTAGTGCCCAGATCTTGGGTTCTAAATTCCATTCACTATGATGAACTCCTTGGAGAAGTTCATCAGTGCTCGTTGGAGAAATGGCTGACTCTAGGTTTGAATCAGGTAAAAATTATTCCAGAAATTAAGGAGGCATTAAGAACACATGTGGAGAAATATAGCTATTGTCATTGTGCTGTGGGAATAGGGGATCCTGCAGGGGCGCTGTGTGATGGCCTGAAGGGGTGATGGGGGCACAAAAGGGGGGTGGAGGAGGGAAGGGGCCACGGATATACATATGACTAATCTGGGATTATACATATCTGTAAATGGTCCAGTGGTCGAGAGTCTGCCTTGCAATGCAGAATACAAGTTCAATCCGTGGTCCTGGAAGATCCCACATGCGAGGGACAACTAAGCCCATGTACCACAACGATTGAAGTCCACACACTGTGAGCCTGGGCTACGAAAGAAGTCACTGCAATGAGAAGCATCACAACAAGGAATAGCCTCCGCATCACCGCAAGTAGAGAGAGACTATGTTCAGCAATGAAGACCCACTAGAGCCAAAAATAATATAAATAAATCTTTCTTTTTTTTTTTTTTAAAGAACATTTGTGTGCCCATTCAACACATTTGGATTGTTTCCACTTTGGGGCTATTACAAAGCATAATGTATGAATGTCCATGTACACGTGTTTTTGTTGATAAATGCTTTCAATTTTCTTGGGTATAAACTAAGGAGTGTAAAGTTGGGTTGTAGTTACTTTATGTTTAACTATTTAAGGAAATGCCAAGCCATTTGCCAAAGCAGCTGCACCATTTTACATTCCCACTAGCAAGGTACAGAGATTGTAATTTCTCTACATCCTCTCCAAGATTTGTTTCATTTTTAAAAAATTTGTAGCCATCCTAGTGGGTCCTTGCCTGTTTTCTAAGCACATTCACCATCTGCCTTTGGGGGTTTTGCTCTGGGAGCGTACACAGAGCCAGTGACAGTGGAGGGAGGTGGGGGGTGTGGGTTTAGTACTCCAGGTGTTGAGGGTGCCTGTGTACTTGGTGGACTTCCCAAGTGGTGCCAGTGGTAAAGAACCTGCCTGCCAGTGCAGGAGAGGTAAGAGACATGAGTTTGATCCCCAGGTTGGGAAGATTCCCTGGATAAAGACATGGCAACCCACTCCAGTATTCTTGCCTGGAGAATCCCCATGTCTAGTGAACTTGCGAGGGAGCTCCTGGCTCCGAGACTCCCAGAGGCTTGTGGGTGGACTTCCTGCTAACTGTGTTCCTTTAATGCCCTTTGACAGTCTGACCTGTCTCTCTTCTGATCTCCTCTCTCCTCACAGTCATGAAGGTTCTACCTCAGTCTTCTTGGTGCCGATGGAGAGGGCTGTGTCCTGCACCCCTGGGATAGCTGCGCTCTAGCTCACCACTCTCCTTTCTTCCTGCACTGAGTTCACCTCCTCCTGACCCGTCAGCCACAGGAGGTCTCCCCTTGAGGGAGGGGAGACTGGAGATGGCCAAGTGCTTATTGTCTTGACTACATTCAGACTCTTACCCCACCCCCCACCCCACAATGAGGTACTGGAATCTTTCCTTCGATACACTGGTCTTCTAAAATATCTCTCTTGACTGTGGCTATCTTCCCTGTTCAGCCTCTCTGCTTTTTCCTGACCACGAGACAGGCATTGAGACTGGCTTGCTGCTCTGCTATTTGTGTGCCCATTCAACACATTTGGATTGTTTCCACTTTGGGGCTATTACAAAGCATAATGTATGAATGTCCATGTACACGTGTTTTTGTTGATAAATGCTTTCAATTTTCTTGGGTATAAACTAAGGAGTGTAAAGTTGGGTTGTAGTTACTTTATGTTTAACTATTTAAGGAAATGCCAAGCCATTTGCCAAAGCAGCTGCACCATTTTACATTCCACTAGCAAGGTACAGAGATTGTAATTTCTCTACATCCTCTCCAAGATTTGTTTCATTTTTAAAAAATTTGTAGCCATCCTAGTGGGTCCTTGCCTGTTTTCTAAGCACATTCACCATCTGCCTTTGGGGGTTTTGCTCTGGGAGCGTACACAGAGCCAGTGACAGTGGAGGGAGGTGGGGGGTGTGGGTTTAGTACTCCAGGTGTTGAGGGTGCCTGTGTACTTGGTGGACTTCCCAAGTGGTGCCAGTGGTAAAGAACCTGCCTGCCAGTGCAGGAGAGGTAAGAGACATGAGTTTGATCCCCAGGTTGGGAAGATTCCCTGGATAAAGACATGGCAACCCACTCCAGTATTCTTGCCTGGAGAATCCCCATGTCTAGTGAACTTGCGAGGGAGCTCCCTGGCTCCGAGACTCCCAGAGGCTTGTGGGTGGACTTCCTGCTAACTGTGTTCCTTTAATGCCCTTTGACAGTCTGACCTGTCTCTCTTCTGATCTCCTCTCTCCTCACAGTCATGAAGGTTCTACCTCAGTCTTCTTGGTGCCGATGGAGAGGGCTGTGTCCTGCACCCCTGGGATAGCTGCGCTCTAGCTCACCACTCTCCTTTCTTCCTGCACTGAGTTCACCTCCTCCTGACCCGTCAGCCACAGGAGGTCTCCCCTTGAGGGAGGGGAGACTGGAGATGGCCAAGTGCTTATTGTCTTGACTACATTCAGACTCTTACCCCACCCCCCACCCCACAATGAGGTACTGGAATCTTTCCTTCGATACACTGGTCTTCTAAAATATCTCTCTTGACTGTGGCTATCTTCCCTGTTCAGCCCTCTCTGCTTTTTCCCTGACCACGAGACAGGCATTGAGACTGGCTTGCTGCTCTGCTGTTCTACCCTGCACTCAGATCTGTCTGCTTGTTACTAGACACAGCAACCCACTCCAGCAGTCTTGCCTGGAGAATCCCACGGACAGCCCTGAGGGCCGTAGTCCATAGGATCTTAAAAGCTCGCTCAGACATAACTGAAATGACTGAGCCTGGTACAGCCGAGTGAGACTCCTATGTCCTTTGGTGTATGCTGTGGTATGCCATAGCTCCTACCTAGGGGCTGCGGTTCATGGGTGGATGTCCATTTCTTTGTTGAAAAGAAGGGAATGAAAGGAAGAATGTCTTAGGCTGTCATGATGCTGTCACTCTATCTGCAGTGTAACGTTTTTGTATCCTATAAAATTACTGAGATAATTCTACCACCAAGCTATTAACACACCCATCACCTTGCATAGTTAATGTTTCGATGTGAGAGCTAAGATGTATTCTTTCTGCAAATTTCAGTACGTAATATATATTTTTAAAAATCTGGTCTTCCCCTGGTGGTCCAGTGGGTAAGGACACCGCCTTGCAGTGCAAGGGGCGCCAGTTTGATCCCTGGCCTGGGAAGATCCCACGTGCCGCAGAGCAGCTAGACCGATGTGTCCAGTCACCGAGCCGGAGCTCTGGAGCGCATGCGCCCAGAGCCGGCGCTCTGCAACGACAGACGCCACCGCGATGGGAGGCCTACAGGAGCCAAAGAATAAAGACGATGAAAATAGAGAAATGAAACACCAATAGAAGTGGCCTGCCGCCCCTCCCTCCCAACCCAAACCCCGCCCAAAATAAATAAATAAATAAATCTTTAAAAAACAAATCTTGTCCTCTTTCATTGTTTTTTTGTTTATTTTCATCCTTCTTTATTCTTTGGACTGTGTGGGCCTCCCATTGCAGTGGCCTCTCTTGTTGCAGAGCACTGGCTCTGGGCGCATGTGCTCCAGAACGCTGAACGCTGACTGATTACTGGGTACACGAGTCCAGCCGCTCTGTGGCATGTGGATCTTCCCAAGCTAGGGATCCAACTAGCGCCCCTTGCAGTGCAAGGCTGACTCTTTACCCACTGGACCACTAAGGAAGCCCTCACAATACAGTATTAAGTTAATAATATCACCATGCTAATGCTGTACATTTGTCACCATGCATTGGAAGGACTGGATTGCCACCTGAGGAAAAGCTGACTCAGCAACCCACCCACAGTCTTGCCTGGAGAATCCCACGGACAGCCCTGAGGGCCGTAGTCCATAGGATCTTAAAAGCTCGCTCAGACATAACTGAAATGACTGAGCCTGGTACAGCCGAGTGAGACTCCTATGTCCTTTGGTGTATGCTGTGGTATGCCATAGCTCCTACCTAGGGGCTGCGGTTCATGGGTGGATGTCCATTTCTTTGTTGAAAAGAAGGGAATGAAAGGAAGAATGTCTTAGGCTGTCATGATGCTGTCACTCTATCTGCAGTGTAACGTTTTTGTATCCTATAAAATTACTGAGATAATTCTACCACCAAGCTATTAACACACCCATCACCTTGCATAGTTAATGTTTCGATGTGAGAGCTAAGATGTATTCTTTCTGCAAATTTCAGTACGTAATATATATTTTTAAAAATCTGGTCTTCCCCTGGTGGTCCAGTGGGTAAGGACACCGCCTTGCAGTGCAAGGGGCGCCAGTTTGATCCCTGGCCTGGGAAGATCCCACGTGCCGCAGAGCAGCTAGACCGATGTGTCCAGTCACCGAGCCGGAGCTCTGGAGCGCATGCGCCCAGAGCCGGCGCTCTGCAACGACAGACGCCACCGCGATGGGAGGCCTACAGGAGCCAAAGAATAAAGACGATGAAAATAGAGAAATGAAACACCAATAGAAGTGGCCTGCCCGCTCCCCTCCCTCCCCAACCCAAACCCCGCCCAAAATAAATAAATAAATAAATCTTTAAAAAAAAACAAATCTTGTCCTCTTTCATTGTTTTTTTTTTGTTTATTTTCATCCTTCTTTATTCTTTGGACTGTGTGGGCCTCCCATTGCAGTGGCCTCTCTTGTTGCAGAGCACTGGCTCTGGGCGCATGTGCTCCAGAACGCTGAACGCTGACTGATTACTGGGTACACGAGTCCAGCCGCTCTGTGGCATGTGGATCTTCCCAAGCTAGGGATCCAACTAGCGCCCCTTGCAGTGCAAGGCTGACTCTTTACCCACTGGACCACTAAGGAAGCCCTCACAATACAGTATTAAGTTAATAATATCACCATGCTAATGCTGTACATTTGTCAATCCTAAAGGAAATCAACCCTGAATATTCATTGGAAGGACTGATGCCAAAGCTCCAATATTTAGGCCACCTGAGGCAAAGAGCTGACTCAGTGGAAAAGACCCTGATGCTGGGAAAAATCAAGGGCAGGAGGAGAAGGGGATGACAGAAGATGAGATGGTTGGATGACATCCACTCAGTGGACATGAGTTTGAGCAAACTCTGGTAGATAGTGAAGGACAGGACTGAAGGAAGGACAGCATGACAGGACTGTCATGCTGCATGCAGTCCATGGGGCTGAAAAGAGACAGGTATGACCAAGTGATGGAACAGCAGCAGCTGTTTATTTGCCCCACACAACTAAAACTTTGTACCTTGTGACTAATAACCTCCTCATTTCCCCCCACCCTCTCTGCCTCTGACAACCACCGTCCTAGTCTCTTCTTCTATGAATTTGACTATTTTAACAAATTGTTATTTATTTATATTTTTTTGGCTGCACTGGGTGGCAGGCGGGCTTTTCTCTAGTTGTGATGCGTGGGCTTCTCATTGTGGAAGCTGCTTATGTTGTGGAGTATGGGACCCAGGTGCAAGGGCTTCAGTAGTTTGCAGCCTGTGGGTTCCAGAGTAGGGCTCGGTAGTTGTGGCACACCGGCTTAGTTGATCTTCCCAGACCGTGGATTGAACCTGGGTCCCCTGCATTGTCAGGCAGCTTCTTGATCACTGAACCACCGAGAAAGTCCTGAATTTGACTATTTTAAATTTCACGTATAAGTGATACTAGATCATACTTGTCTTGGGAGGGGGAACTTATTTTACTTAGTATAATATCCTCCAGGTGCATCTCTACTGTCACAAACAACAGAATTTCTTTTTTTTTTTTTTTGGAGGCTGAATGATAAATGATATTTCTTTGTATATACACACTACATTTTTTCCATTCATCTGTCAGTGAACGCTTAGGTTGTTTCTGTATCTTGGCTATTGTGAAATATTGTGAATATTGTACAAAGAACATGAGAGTGCAGGTGTCTCTTTGAGGTACTGATTTTGCTTCCTCTGCATATTTACCCAGAGGTGGGACTGCTATATCATAGGGTGATTCTGTCTTGGTCTATCATAGCTAATTCTGCATTATCGTAGGGTAAAGAATCATGGTAATTTTCCATGAACTTCCATACTGTTTTTCATAAAGCTTTATGAGTTTGCATTCCCACCGACTGTGTACAAGAGTTCCTTTTTCTACACATTCCCACATCCTCAACTTCATCCAAATACCCTATAGTTTAAACAGAACATGGTGTATAAAAGATACTTTATTTGCTGGATGACTGTTGAGTCAAAGGAGCGTTGTTAAACCTGTTTCTCTCTTTGTTGTTATGGTGGTGTTGCTATATATTAAAACATTAACTATTTTTTCTTCAAGAAATTTGCCTACAGGATCAGTGCTGCATTTTTGAAAATACTTTTTTTGGCCCCTAGAGGGAGCTCCAGCCCTCCTCCAGAGGTCTTGTCAAGGGTGTTTTCCTCCATGATTTTGTTATTCCCTGCCTAAAGAGAGGAGCTGAAAATCTGCTAATGGCAAAAGCATATACTGAACATGTTCTTCGAGGTGTTGATTTTTCTCTTCACCATACAGCCCTATAAAGACTAGTTCATGGCTGTTGATCTCTGGAACTGCCTCATTTAGGAAGACCTTGCATTGTTGGACATAGTTATCTGTTTCGTATACATTATTTGAAGGCTTTCCAGGTGCCAGACACAGATCTAAGGCTTGGAATTCAGCAGTAAACAAGTGATAAGAGATCACTCTTTCCTAAAGAGGTTGCCCTGGTATATGGTTCCAATTCTGCATTGCTCTTTAGAAAGAAGCTAAATACTGGTCCAGCCTCAGCAAGCATGCCAGGTCCATAGCCTCCTAGTAATCCCCAGGAGCTCTGGCCTCTACCACTCCAAACATGGTTCTTAAATATAAACGACTATTGATTGTGTTAACTTAAGACCAGTGGTTCCTCCTGCTTCCTCCATAAATTTCCCCTGAACAAAGCTGAAGGGGCCACGGGTGGGAATTTGATCAAACAAGCCCATCTGTAGATCAGATGATTAAGCTTTTCTGAGAATTTTGGCTCAACAAGGACTAATTATTAATTTGGATCCATCAGATTCTTCCCCCTTGAGATTTGACTGAGATGCAAAAAGAATTGGTTCCTTACTAGTGGGGGAATATGATCCCAAGGGACGTCAGTGTCATGAGGGAGCTAGAATTTTGAGTACTTGGGATAATCATATCAGTAGTTGTTGTTCAGTCACTAAGTCGTGTCTGACTCTTTGTGACCCCATGGACTGCAACATTTCAAGTCATATCAATACTACCTATATCTTACTGAGCTTAAAGGGTTAAGTGAGATATATATATATATATATATATATATATATATATATATATATACATACAATATTTATCACTGTGTTAAAACATATACCTTTTATTTTCTCTGTTTTACTGATAAGGAAAATGAGTGTACTAGAGTTCTCCAGAGAAACAGAACCATAAGTGACTAGAGAGAAAATTTATTATAAGGAATTGGTTCACATAATCATGGAGGAGAAGTCCCTTGACCTACCATCTCAAACTGGGTGCTGAGAAAAGCCAGGGGTGTTATTTCAGTCGAAGTGCAGGAGTTGACTTGTATCTCAGCTAGAAAACTGGCAGTATGAATTCTCCTTCACTCCTTGTTGTTGTTGCTTAGTCACAAGATATCTAAGTAGTAAATTTTATTACATTGAGATTAACATTATAGCAAAGCTCCTTTCAGCCATAAGATTCTTTGATTATATAAATGTAATCAGTCTGATTGGGGGGGGGGACACAAGTCAAGGTATACCCATAAATAAATAAATATATTTATAAATTTTTAAGATCCAATCCGCCTGAGGGCTTTTAGAAAGGCTTGACATGGGAAGTGACATTTGAAGACTGAGTAGCATTGACATATGTACAGTACCATGTGTAAAATAGCTGTCTAGTGGGAACCTTGGGGTGATATTTTGAGGAGCTCTGGCCTCTACCACTCCAAACATGGTTCTTAAATATAAACGACTATTGATTGTGTTAACTTAAGACCAGTGGTTCCTCCTGCTTCCTCCATAAATTTCCCCTGAACAAAGCTGAAGGGGCCACGGGTGGGAATTTGATCAAACAAGCCCATCTGTAGATCAGATGATTAAGCTTTTCTGAGAATTTTGGCTCAACAAGGACTAATTATTAATTTGGATCCATCAGATTCTTCCCCCTTGAGATTTGACTGAGATGCAAAAAGAATTGGTTCCTTACTAGTGGGGGAATATGATCCCAAGGGACGTCAGTGTCATGAGGGAGCTAGAATTTTGAGTACTTGGGATAATCATATCAGTAGTTGTTGTTCAGTCACTAAGTCGTGTCTGACTCTTTGTGACCCCATGGACTGCAACATTTCAAGTCATATCAATACTACCTATATCTTACTGAGCTTAAAGGGTTAAGTGAGATATATATATATATATATATATATATATATATATATATATATACATACAATATTTATCACTGTGTTAAAACATATACCTTTTATTTTCTCTGTTTTACTGATAAGGAAAATGAGTGTACTAGAGTTCTCCAGAGAAACAGAACCATAAGTGACTAGAGAGAAAAATTTATTATAAGGAATTGGTTCACATAATCATGGAGGAGAAGTCCCTTGACCTACCATCTCAAACTGGGTGCTGAGAAAAGCCAGGGGTGTTATTTCAGTCGAAGTGCAGGAGTTGACTTGTATCTCAGCTAGAAAACTGGCAGTATGAATTCTCCTTCACTCCTTGTTGTTGTTGCTTAGTCACAAGATATCTAAGTAGTAAATTTTATTACATTGAGATTAACATTATAGCAAAGCTCCTTTCAGCCATAAGATTCTTTGATTATATAAATGTAATCAGTCTGATTGGGGGGGGGGACACAAGTCAAGGTATACCCATAAATAAATAAATATATTTATAAATTTTTAAGATCCAATCCGCCTGAGGGCTTTTAGAAAGGCTTGACATGGGAAGTGACATTTGAAGACTGAGTAGCATTGACATATGTACAGTACCATGTGTAAAATAGCTGTCTAGTGGGAACCTGCTATATAGCACAGGGAGCTCAGATCAGTGCTCTGTGATGACCAGGAGGAATGGGATGGTGGGGAATGGAGAGAGATATGAGAGAGAGGATGTATGTACATGGATAGCTGATTTTGTTGTACAGCAGAAACCAACATTGTAAAGCAATTCTACTCCAATAAAAATAATACATGAAAAAACAGATAAATGCCAGAGACAAAAAAGTATTCAATAATCAGTGACATAAAGAAGTGCTAGTCTTTCTTGATAGCAGTATATATAGTGTTGAGTCTTTATAAAAGCTGATGGTCGGGGCTTCCCTGGTGGTCCAGTGGGTAAGGACACCGCCTTGCAGTGCAAGGGACGCCAGTTCGATCCATGGCCTGGGAAGATCCCATGTGCCATGGAACAGCTGGACCGATGTGTCCAACTACTGGGCTGGAGCTCTGGAGTGCATGCGCCCAGAGCCGGTGCTCTGCAAGGAAAGAGGCCACTGCAATGGGAGGCCCACACAGGCCAAAGAACCAAGATAAATAAATAAAAGATCAATATAAGTGGCCAAAAAAAAAAAAAAAAAGCTGACGGTCCTCTTTATGCCTGCTTTGGTAGAAAAAGCCCTTTTGAAGTTTCATTTTAAAGTAGGCACCGTTGGCTAACTGAATGAATAAATAAATGTATTAATAGCATTAACTACCCGGTAGGCCGAATGGATTTATGTTGCTTGCACTAGAGCTCGACAGTTATGATCGGGGCCCAGTAGCCTTGGTTTCACGCCTCTGGCCTTTCATTAAGTCATCTCTAAGGGCTTTCTAGAATTAAGCCAAAATCTAAGGGACTTAACACTTTCCTAGCTTACATACTCAGTATTTGCTCAAGATTAATTGCCCTTTAGTTCCACTCTTCTGGGCATTTCTTCACCTTCTCATGAAGTCACAGGACGGGTCCAGAACAAGAGCTGGGCCACTCTTTTCTTCATTCTCACCTCGTTAAGTTTGGGCACCACCACGGAAGTAGAGTAGCTCCTGTTCTGACTTAGCTCCACTGAGACCAAACTGTGTTTCTCCAATGGGGTCCATGAACCAGCAGCATCAGCATCACCTGGGGCATCACATGCTGAGCCTGCAGATTCCTGGCCCCATTCAGACCAACTGAATAAAATCCATTGTAGGTGAGGCCTAGAATGTGATTTTTATCATATTAAAGCCCCTGTCCTAGGGGGCCACCCTTCACCTCAGCCCTCTTCCAGGAGGAATGGGATGGTGGGGAATGGAGAGATATGAGAGAGGATGTATGTACATGGATAGCTGATTTTGTTGTACAGCAGAAACCAACATTGTAAAGCAATTCTACTCCAATAAAAATAATACATGAAAAAACAGATAAATGCCAGAGACAAAAAAGTATTCAATAATCAGTGACATAAAGAAGTGCTAGTCTTTCTTGATAGCAGTATATATAGTGTTGAGTCTTTATAAAAGCTGATGGTCGGGGCTTCCCTGGTGGTCCAGTGGGTAAGGACACCGCCTTGCAGTGCAAGGGACGCCAGTTCGATCCATGGCCTGGGAAGATCCCATGTGCCATGGAACAGCTGGACCGATGTGTCCAACTACTGGGCTGGAGCTCTGGAGTGCATGCGCCCAGAGCCGGTGCTCTGCAAGGAAAGAGGCCACTGCAATGGGAGGCCCACACAGGCCAAAGAACCAAGATAAATAAATAAAAGATCAATATAAGTGGCCAAAAAAAAAAAAAAAAGCTGACGGTCCTCTTTATGCCTGCTTTGGTAGAAAGAGACACTTTAAAATGTCATTTTAAAGTAGGCACCGTTGGCTAACTGAATGAATAAATAAATGTATTAATAGCATTAACTACCCGGTAGGCCGAATGGATTTATGTTGCTTGCACTAGAGCTCGACAGTTATGATCGGGGCCCAGTAGCCTTGGTTTCACGCCTCTGGCCTTTCATTAAGTCATCTCTAAGGGCTTTCTAGAATTAAGCCAAAATCTAAGGGACTTAACACTTTCCTAGCTTACATACTCAGTATTTGCTCAAGATTAATTGCCCTTTAGTTCCACTCTTCTGGGCATTTCTTCACCTTCTCATGAAGTCACAGGACGGGTCCAGAACAAGAGCTGGGCCACTCTTTTCTTCATTCTCACCTCGTTAAGTTTGGGCACCACCACGGAAGTAGAGTAGCTCCTGTTCTGACTTAGCTCCACTGAGACCAAACTGTGTTTCTCCAATGGGGTCCATGAACCAGCAGCATCAGCATCACCTGGGGCATCACATGCTGAGCCTGCAGATTCCTGGCCCCATTCAGACCAACTGAATAAAATCCATTGTAGGTGAGGCCTAGAATGTGATTTTTATCATATTAAAGCCCCTGTCCTAGGGGGCCACCCTTCACCTCAGCCCTCTTCTCACATAAATCTGTGACGTTGAGTGTTACTAATCTTACTTTATTTTTATTTTTTTTTAAACTTTTATTTTACTTTTAACTTTTAGAGTTTTGTTGTTTACAGATATGTATGTTCGCAGATTAGTCATATGTATATCCCCCCCATCCCATCCCGTCACACAGCACCCCTGCAGGATCCCCTTTTCTAATTTTACTTTATAAATGATATGGGCTTCCTGGATGGCTCAGCAGGTCAAGAATCCGCCTGGAGTGCAGGAGACACGGGAGAAGTGGGTTTGATCCCTGGGTCAGGAAGGTCCCCTGGAAGAGGAAATGGCAACCCTCTCCAGTGTTCTTGCCTGGAGAATCCCATGGACGGAGGAGCCGGGCGAGCTACAGTCCAAAGGGTCGCAAAGAGTTGGACGTGGCTGAGCTCGCATATATGAATGACAAGATTGGTTACAAGTTGAGTGCTCTTAAAATTCATGTGTAGCTCAAGGCCCTGAGAACCGGAGGTCTGTTTGATCTGAGGGATGTTAAATGATTGTTCTACATGACTTGCCTGCAGAGCATGGACATATAGGTGGGCATGACTGAAGTCCTTGGGGTGCCAGGCAGTGGCATGTCCAGTGCTTGAGGAAGACCAGACTCTTAGCTCTTGAGATTTAAAAGAAAAAAAACCTTTTAAAAAAAAAAACAAAACTAAAAATCATTATATATTTATAGGGAAAATTAAAGTGTTTTAGAAATAGGAGCTGGAAAATGATAGTCAAAGGATTAAACATCCTTAGTAGGGAGAGTTTAAATAAAATATGGCACTTTTCTTGTCTGTAGACAACAAAGCTGTTAAGAAGATGGAGGTAAATATGTATGATGTATTAACGCAGGAGGAGCTTTAAGGCATCCTGTCTGAGCCTGGGCAGATTCTCCTGTTCTGACTTAGCTCCACTGAGACCAAACTGTGTTTCTCCAATGGGGTCCATGAACCAGCAGCATCAGCATCACCTGGGGCATCACATGCTGAGCCTGCAGATTCCTGGCCCCATTCAGACCAACTGAATAAAATCCATTGTAGGTGAGGCCTAGAATGTGATTTTTATCATATTAAAGCCCCTGTCCTAGGGGGCCACCCTTCACCTCAGCCCTCTTCTCACATAAATCTGTGACGTTGAGTGTTACTAATCTTACTTTATTTTTATTTTTTTTTAAACTTTTATTTTACTTTTAACTTTTAGAGTTTTGTTGTTTACAGATATGTATGTTCGCAGATTAGTCATATGTATATCCCCCCCATCCCATCCCGTCACACAGCACCCCTGCAGGATCCCCTTTTCTAATTTTACTTTATAAATGATATGGGCTTCCTGGATGGCTCAGCAGGTCAAGAATCCGCCTGGAGTGCAGGAGACACGGGAGAAGTGGGTTTGATCCCTGGGTCAGGAAGGTCCCCTGGAAGAGGAAATGGCAACCCTCTCCAGTGTTCTTGCCTGGAGAATCCCATGGACGGAGGAGCCGGGCGAGCTACAGTCCAAAGGGTCGCAAAGAGTTGGACGTGGCTGAGCTCGCATATATGAATGACAAGATTGGTTACAAGTTGAGTGCTCTTAAAATTCATGTGTAGCTCAAGGCCCTGAGAACCGGAGGTCTGTTTGATCTGAGGGATGTTAAATGATTGTTCTACATGACTTGCCTGCAGAGCATGGACATATAGGTGGGCATGACTGAAGTCCTTGGGGTGCCAGGCAGTGGCATGTCCAGTGCTTGAGGAAGACCAGACTCTTAGCTCTTGAGATTTAAAAGAAAAAAAACCTTTTTAAAAAAAAAAACAAAACTAAAAATCATTATATATTTATAGGGAAAATTAAAGTGTTTTAGAAATAGGAGCTGGAAAATGATAGTCAAAGGATTAAACATCCTTAGTAGGGGAGAGTTTAAATAAAATATGGCACTTTTCTTGTCTGTAGACAACAAAGCTGTTAAGAAGATGGAGGTAAATATGTATGATGTATTAACGCAGGAGGAGCTTTAAGGCATGCAAGGTAACATGCAACTGTCACGACATTACTGTAGTATGATTCCAGACCAAAAACAGAGCTGCGTGTATATATGTGCACATATGAGTGTAAGCTGTATAAATGCACAGAAATGGGAAGAGAAAGGTGCTCAACTATTGATAATGGAATAGAAATGAGGGGAATAATGTGAGACCTTCTTGTTTGCTTTGTTTGCTTTTCTGGTTTTAAATACGCTTATTTTTCTTTTCCTTCTCACCGTACACCTTGACAGCTTTGTGGGCTCTTAGTTCCCTGACCAGGGAGTGAGCCTCGGATCCTGGCAGTATCAAGTGTCAAGTCGCAAAGTGTCAAGTCCTAACCACTGTGGCCAGGGAATTCTCAGTAAGCTTTATTTTTTAGAAAAATTTTGTTTACAGTAAAATGGAAGGTACAGAGATTACTCCTGTATCCTATGTCCCCACACATGCATAAGGCTCCTTTCCTTATTAATATCCCTCACCGGAGTGGTGTTTTTGTTACAACTGATGAAACTACATTGGCACATCCTTATTGCTGAGTTCAAAGTCGACATTAGGGTTTACTCCTGGCGGTGTACGTTCTGTGGGTTTGGATAAATGTAGCCTGACTTGAATCCCCATTATAGCATCATACAGAATAGTTTCACTGCCCTCCTGTATATTTACATCTTTTAAAAAAAACACATTTTTCTGTGGAATGTCTTTTAAAACAAATTTTTAACTTTTTAAGATCTTGTAATTTATCCATGAAACTTTCTATGAGTTAGGGTTTTGTAAATTCTATATACGAGTGAAACCATACAGTATTTGTCTTTTTTTTTTTTTTTGAGTATAGTTGCTTTGCAATGCTGTGTTGGTTTCTGCTGTACAAGAAAGTGAATCAGCTATATGTATACATATGTCCCCTCCCTTTGGAGTCCACCCCTCCAACTCCCATCCTAACCCTCTGGGTCATCACAGGGCACCGAGCTGAGCTCCCTGTGCTCTGCAGCCGCTTCCCCACTGGCTGGCTGTTTGATACATGGTAGTGTATTTATGTCAATTCTACTCTCCCAATTTGTCCCACCTTACCTGCCCTCCTCATGTCTACATGTCCGTTCTCTATGTCTGCATGTTGTCTGACTTGATTCCCTTACCATAATGCCCTCGAGGTCCACCCATGTTGCAAACTGCAGAATTTCCGTCTTTCTCATGGCTGAATAACATTCGACTATGTATCACATCTCTCTTATCCATTCATCTGTTGATGGACACTTAAGCTGTTTCCAGATGCTGGCTATTATGAATAATGCTGCACTGCACATGGAAGTGTAGGTATCTCTTTGATATCCTGTTTAAGCTTTTGGATTTATGCGCAGAAGTAGAATTGCTGGGCTATATATTATGGTAGTTCTATTCTTAATTTTTTGAGGCACCTCTCTGCTATTTTCCATACTGTCTATACCTGTATTCATTTCCACAAACAGTATACTAGGGTTCCCTTGTTCTTTTGGCTGAGTTTCTTTCTTTCTTTCTTTCTAACATTATGTATTTATTTGTTTTCATCCATCTTTATTGTTTGGCCTCTGTGACCTGCCATTGCAGTGGCCTCTCTTGCTGCAGAGCACCAGCTCTGGGCATGTGCTCCAGAACACTGCCTCACAATTGGACACACTGGGCCAGCCACTCTGCGGCATGAAGAATCTTCCCGGGCCAGGGATTGAACTGGTGCCCTTTGCACTGCAAGGTGGACTCTTTACTCATTGGACCACCAGGGAAGTGCTAGAGTTCCCTTTTGTGCACACCCTTCCCAATACTTGTCTCTTGTCTTTTTGATGGTAGCTGTTCTGGCGGTGATGAGGTAATATCTCATTGTGGCTTTGATTTGCATTTCCTTGATTTGTGATATTGAGCAGCTCTTCATGTACCTCTTTGTCATTTACACGTCTTCTTTGGAAATTGTTTATAAAGTTTCTCTTTCCTTTTTAATCTAATTCATTTTTTTTATTGAGTGGTATGAGTCCTTCATATATTTTGAATATTAATCCCTTAGAAGATACATAGTTTGTAAATATTTTCTACCATTCTGTAGGTTGCCTTTATTTTTTTGATGGTTTCTTTTGCTGTGTAGAAACTTTTTACCTTGATATAATGTCACTTATTTTTGCTTTTGTCGTTTGTGCTTTTAGTGTCCTATCCAGAAAACCATTCACAAGATCAATGTGAAGGAGCCTCTTTCCTTTGTATTATTATTATTTTTTAACAAATTAATGATTTCAGGTCTTTAACTTAAGTTGTTAATCCATTTCAAGTTAATTTTTGTGAGTGGAGTATGATAAAGGTTAAATTTTGTTTTTTGCATGAGGTTACCCAGTTTTCCCAGCACTGTTTTTTGAGGAGATTGTCCTTTCCCTGTTGAGTATTATTTGCTCCCTTGTCTAATAGTATTTGACCATGTATACAGGGGCTTATTTCTAGGTTCTCAATTCTGTTCTGTTGGTGTATATGTCTATTTTTATGCTAGTCCTTCACTGTTTCAACTACTGAAACTTTGTAATATCGGTTTGAAATTAGAACATGTGATGCTTCCAGCTTTGTGGAATCTAAAAACTTGAATGCACATTTTCTTTCTTTCTTTTTTAAATTTTTGCCTCTTTTATTGGTCTTTTATTTATTTATTTGCATCCATGTTTATTCTTTGGCCTGTGTGGGCCACCCATTGCAGTAGCCTCTCTCATTGCAGAGCACCCGCTCTGGGTGCATGCGCTCCAGAGTGCTGACTTGTAATTGGACACACTGGTCCAGCCACTCCGTAGCACATGGGATCCTCCCAAGTCAGGGATGAACCGGTGCCCCTTGCACTGCAAGGCAGACTCTTCACCCACTGGACCACCAGGGAAGCCCTGAATGCACATTTTCTCACTAGCATATAATGCTGTTTGATAGCATTTTGCCCACAGTAGGACTTCTTTCAAAATTGAAATCAATCCTCTCAAACCCTACCAATGCTTTATCAACTAAGATTAGGTAATATTCTAAATCCTTTGTTGTCCGTTCACCAGCCTTCACAACATCCTCAATAGGAGTAGATTCCATCCTAAGAAACCATTTATTTGCTCACCCATAAGAAGCAATTCTTCATCTGTTGAAGTTTTATTGTGAGATTGCAGCAATTCAGTCAATTCTTCAGTCACATCTCCACTTCTAATCTTAGTTGTCTTGTTATTTCTAGTACCTCTCTAGGTACTTCCTCCACTGACGTCTTGAGCCCCTCAAAGTCGCCCATGAAGGTTGGAATCAACTTCCAAATTCCTATTAATATTGATGCTTTGATGTCTTCCTGTGAATCACAGATATTCTTTTTTTAAATTTTGGCCTCTTTTATTGCTTTTTTTTTTTTTTTTCATTCAGCTTTATTCTTTGGCCTGTGAGGACCTCCCATTGCAGTGGCCCCTCTCATTGCAGAGCACTGACTCTGGGCATGTGCACTCCAAAACACTGGCTGGTAATTGGATATACCAGTCCATCTGCTCCACAGCATATGAGCTCTTCACAGGCCGGGGATCGATCCAGTGTCCCTTGCACTACAAGGCGGACTCTTTACCCACTGAAGCACCAGGGAAGCCCCACAGATTCCTTTTTTTTGCCACTTCTATTAATCTTTCCTTATCTATTTCCATCTATCTTTGTTCCTTGGCCTGCGTGGACCTCCCATCGCAGCATGTGGGATCTTCCTGGGTCAGGGATTGAACTGGCGCCCCTTGCACTGCAAGGCGGCGTCCTTACCCACTGGATCACAAGGGAAACCCCACAGTTATTCTTAATGGCATATAGAGCGATGAATACTTTCCAGAAAGTTTTCAATTTACATTTCCCAGATCCATCAGAGGACTCACTATCTATGGTAGTGAGAGCTTTCCAAACTGTATCTCTTAAATAAAAAGACTTGAAAGTCCTAGATCTATGGGCTGCAGAAAGAATGTTGTATTAGCAGGCATGAAAACATTAATCTTGTTATTCATCTCCATTAGAACTCTCTAGTGACCAGGTACTCTGTCACTGAGCAGTAATATTTTGAAAGAAATCTCCCCCCAACCCCCAGCAATAGGTCTCAACAGTGGGTTTAAAATAGACAATAGACCATGTTGTAAATTGTCCTCCAGGCTTTGTTGTCCGTTCACCAGCCTTCACAACATCCTCAATAGGAGTAGATTCCATCCTAAGAAACCATTTATTTGCTCACCCATAAGAAGCAATTCTTCATCTGTTGAAGTTTTATTGTGAGATTGCAGCAATTCAGTCAATTCTTCAGTCACATCTCCACTTCTAATCTTAGTTGTCTTGTTATTTCTAGTACCTCTCTAGGTACTTCCTCCACTGACGTCTTGAGCCCCTCAAAGTCGCCCATGAAGGTTGGAATCAACTTCCAAATTCCTATTAATATTGATGCTTTGATGTCTTCCTGTGAATCACAGATATTCTTTTTTTAAATTTTGGCCTCTTTTATTGCTTTTTTTTTTTTTTCATTCAGCTTTATTCTTTGGCCTGTGAGGACCTCCCATTGCAGTGGCCCCTCTCATTGCAGAGCACTGACTCTGGGCATGTGCACTCCAAAACACTGGCTGGTAATTGGATATACCAGTCCATCTGCTCCACAGCATATGAGCTCTTCACAGGCCGGGGATCGATCCAGTGTCCCTTGCACTACAAGGCGGACTCTTTACCCACTGAAGCACCAGGGAAGCCCCACAGATTCCTTTTTTTTGCCACTTCTATTAATCTTTCCTTATCTATTTCCATCTATCTTTGTTCCTTGGCCTGCGTGGACCTCCCATCGCAGCATGTGGGATCTTCCTGGGTCAGGGATTGAACTGGCGCCCCTTGCACTGCAAGGCGGCGTCCTTACCCACTGGATCACAAGGGAAACCCCACAGTTATTCTTAATGGCATATAGAGCGATGAATACTTTCCAGAAAGTTTTCAATTTACATTTCCCAGATCCATCAGAGGACTCACTATCTATGGTAGTGAGAGCTTTCCAAACTGTATCTCTTAAATAAAAAGACTTGAAAGTCCTAGATCTATGGGCTGCAGAAAGAATGTTGTATTAGCAGGCATGAAAACATTAATCTTGTTATTCATCTCCATTAGAACTCTCTAGTGACCAGGTACTCTGTCACTGAGCAGTAATATTTTGAAAGAAATCTCCCCCCAACCCCCAGCAATAGGTCTCAACAGTGGGTTTAAAATAGACAATAGACCATGTTGTAAATGCCCTGTCCTCCAGGCTTTGTTGTTCCATTTATAGAACACAAGCAGAGCAGACTGAGCATAATTCTTAAGGGCCCTAGGATTTTTGGAATGGCAAATGAGCATTAACTTCAAACTTCAACTTAAGGTCCCAGCTACCAGCTAACCCCTAACTAGAGAGTCAGCTTATCCTTTGGACATTTGAAATCAGGCCTTGACTTCTCTCCAGGTATGAAATCTCTAGAGGGCATTTTCTTCCAATAGAAGGCCATTTTCTCAAAGTTTAAAATCTGTTGTCAAATGGTGCTCAGTCACTTAGTCGTGTCTGACTCTTTGCAGTTCCATGGACTGAAGCCCACCAAGCTCCTCTGTCATGGAATTTTCCAGGCAAGAACAGTGGAGTGCATTGCTTAACATGAAGAAAGTTAGGGCTTTGTTCTGGATTAGGCTTTGGTTAAAGGGAATGTTGTGGTTGGTTTGATCTTTCCAGACCACTAATACTCTCTCTAAATCAGCAATAAGGATGTTCTGCAATTTTATTCTTGGTGTGTTTACTGGAGTAGCGCCTTTAATCTCCTTCAAGAACTTTTCCTGTTGCATTCATAACTGAGATCACTGTGCAAGAGACCTAGCTTTGGGCCTGCCTTAGCTTTTGACATGCCTTCCTCACTAAGCATAATCATTTCTAGGTTTTGATTTAAAATAAGAGACATGGGACTTTTCCTTTCAGTGAACACGTAGAGGCTACTGTAGGGTTTTTTTTTTTTTTAAGGCGTTTTATTATATATCTTTCTTTATTTCTTTAGTTTTGGCTATTCTGGGTTTTCACTGCTGCCACATGCTCTTCTCTAGTTGCAGGGAGTGGGGGCTACTCTCTAGTCGAGGTGAGCAGGCTTCTTGTTGTGGTGACTTTTCTTGTTGTGGAACTCGGGCTCTAGGGCACACGGGCTTCAGTAGTTGCAGCACCTGGGCTTAATAGTTGCAGCTCCAAGGCTCTAGAGCACAGGCTCCATAGTTGTGGCTCACGGGCTTAGTTGCTTCATAGCATGTGGATCTTCCCGGATCAGGGATCGAACTCCTCTCTCCTGCATTGGCATGTGAATTCTTTACCACTGAGCTACCAGGGAAGCCCTACTGTAGGGTTTTTAATTGGCCCAATTTCAATATACTGTGTCTTAGGGAGTAGGGAAACCTGAGGAGAGGGAGAGAGACAGGATTGACCAGTGGGTGGAGGAGTTAGAACACGCACATTTATCCATTTAATTTGTGGTCTCATATGGGGTGGTTTGTGGCACCCCAAATCAATTACAGTAGTAATATCAAAGATCACTATAATAAACATAATGGAAAAGTTTAAAATATTTCAAGAATTACCAAAATGTGACACAGAGACACAAAGTAAGAAAATTCTTCAGGAAGCAATGATGCTATCGCCTTCAACACAAGACTGCCAGAAACCTTCAGTTTATGAAAAAGCACATCTGCAGCGCACAAAAAGTGAAGTGCAGTAAAATAAGATAAGCCCGTATAGATGTTAGATGCTATAAATTTCACTCTCCTTTTTTGATGGTATGCCATAAATTTTGATATGTTACTTTTCATTTTCTGTTATCTCAAAACACTAATTTCCCACTGATTGGGTTAGAAGGTATTATTTACTTTCTAAATTTTTTAGTTTCTAAATATTTGGAGATTTTCTTGATATAATTTTTCATGGATTTCTAACTTAACTGTATTGTGTTTAGAGAACATGCTTTGTGTATTTTGAAAGTTTTTTAATTTATTGAGATCTGTTACATGGAACAGAATGTGGTCTGTTTCTGTAAAAAGCCCATATGCATTTGACAGGATGTTTTCAGCTCTTGTTAGGTTGCATGCTCTATAAATATCAGTTGGGTCAAGTTGGTTGATAGTCTTGTTCAAGTCTTCTATATCCATAATATATTCGTCAGGGTTCTCTAGAGAAACAGAACCAACAAAATACAAGAAAGAGATTTATGAAAAGAACTGACTACTGTAGTTATGGATGCAAAAAGTCCCACAATCTGCCTCTTTAAGCTGAAGAACCTAGAAAGCTGGTGGTATAATTCAATCATGTCCAAAAGCCTGAGAACCTGGAAGCTACTGGTTTTAAGTCCTAGTGTCTGAAGGTCTGAAAACTAGGAGCTTCAATGTCAGAGGGCAAAAGAAGACAGATGTCTCAGTTTAATTAGAGAGGAAATTCATCCTACCTCCACATTCTTGTTCTGTTTGGGCCCTGAAGAAATTAGATGATGCCCATCCCCAATGGAAGGCATCATTGGATGGAATTCATTGGAAGGACTGTTGCTAAAGCTCCAGTACTTTGGCCACTTGATGCAAAGAGCTGAATCATTGGAAAAGATCCTTATGCTGGGAAAGACTGAAGGCAAGAGAAGAAGAGGGCAGCAGAGTATGAGATGGTTAGATAGCATCATGGACTCAATGGACATGAGTTTGAGCAAGCTCTGGGAGATAGTGGAGGACAGGGAAGCCTGGCGTGCTGCAGTCCTTGGAGTCGCAAAGAGTTGGGCACAGCTGAACAACATCTTCATTGGTGAAATCTTCTTTACTCAGTCTACTGGCTAAAATGCTAATCTTTTCTGAAAATACTCTCACAGACACATTAGTAAATGTATATGAAACACTATAAAGTAAAGTACAGTAAAACTAGGTATGCCTAAACTATCATATGGAGAATTTTCATTGCCCCAAAAGTCCTCTGTTCTCTGCCTAGTCATTTCCCCGTACCCCTCTGCAACCACTGATCTTTTTACTGTCTCCGTAGTTTTACGTTTTCCAGAATGTACTATAGTTGGAGTCATCCAGGATGTAGCTTTTTCCAGATTGTTTTCTTACACTTAGCCATAGGCACTTAAGGTTCCTCCATGTCTTTTCCTGGCTTGACAGTTTCTTTCTTTATTTTTTAAAGTACTTATTTGTTTGGCTGCACCAGGTCTTAGCTGGGACACACAGGATCTTTGATCTTCATTGTGGCATGCAGGATATCTTTAGCTGTGGCATGCAAACTTGCAGTTGAGGCATGTGGACCTAGTTCCCTTACCCGGTATTGAATTTGGGCCTCCTGCATTAGGAGCACAGAGTTTTAGCCACTGGTGATCATTAGTCCATTGGGTTCATGGGAATATCAGTCCATGGGCCATCAGCCTGTGAGGCTGCAAAGAGGCAAACATGACTGAGCGACTGAACTGAACTGACCATCATTGAATAATGTTCCATTGTCTAAACGTGCTATATTTACTTACCGATTTACCAATGTCCCATAGTCTGTCTTTTTTTTTTTTATCCATTTATCACTGAAGGACATGTTATTTGCTTACAACTTTTGGCAGTAATGAATAAAGCTTCTATATAAATATGTGCAAGTTGTTGTGTGGACGTAGGTTTCCAACTCTTATAGGTAGACACCAAGTAGCATGACTGATGACTGATGGATCATGTGGTGCGAGTATGTTTAGTTTTATAAGAAACCACCAGACTGCCTCCTACTATGGCTGTGCTAGTTGGTTTTCCCACCAGCCACTTGTGGGATATTGTTTCATGTCCTCGCCAGCATTTGGCAGCATCAGGGCTGTAGAGTTTGGTCATTCTAATACACATGTAGTGGTACCTCGTTGTTTTAATTTGTATCCCGTGCCTTAAATTTTACTCATCATGGAGTAATTTTCTGAAAATACTCTCACAGACACATTAGTAAATGTATATGAAACACTATAAAGTAAAGTACAGTAAAACTAGGTATGCCTAAACTATCATATGGAGAATTTTCATTGCCCCAAAAGTCCTCTGTTCTCTGCCTAGTCATTTCCCCGTACCCCTCTGCAACCACTGATCTTTTTACTGTCTCCGTAGTTTTACGTTTTCCAGAATGTACTATAGTTGGAGTCATCCAGGATGTAGCTTTTTCCAGATTGTTTTCTTACACTTAGCCATAGGCACTTAAGGTTCCTCCATGTCTTTTCCTGGCTTGACAGTTTCTTTCTTTATTTTTTAAAGTACTTATTTGTTTGGCTGCACCAGGTCTTAGCTGGGACACACAGGATCTTTGATCTTCATTGTGGCATGCAGGATATCTTTAGCTGTGGCATGCAAACTTGCAGTTGAGGCATGTGGACCTAGTTCCCTTACCCGGTATTGAATTTGGGCCTCCTGCATTAGGAGCACAGAGTTTTAGCCACTGGTGATCATTAGTCCATTGGGTTCATGGGAATATCAGTCCATGGGCCATCAGCCTGTGAGGCTGCAAAGAGGCAAACATGACTGAGCGACTGAACTGAACTGACCATCATTGAATAATGTTCCATTGTCTAAACGTGCTATATTTACTTACCGATTTACCAATGTCCCATAGTCTGTCTTTTTTTTTTTTATCCATTTATCACTGAAGGACATGTTATTTGCTTACAACTTTTGGCAGTAATGAATAAAGCTTCTATATAAATATGTGCAAGTTGTTGTGTGGACGTAGGTTTCCAACTCTTATAGGTAGACACCAAGTAGCATGACTGATGACTGATGGATCATGTGGTGCGAGTATGTTTAGTTTTATAAGAAACCACCAGACTGCCTCCTACTATGGCTGTGCTAGTTGGTTTTCCCACCAGCCACTTGTGGGATATTGTTTCATGTCCTCGCCAGCATTTGGCAGCATCAGGGCTGTAGAGTTTGGTCATTCTAATACACATGTAGTGGTACCTCGTTGTTTTAATTTGTATCTCCCTGTTATGTAAGACAATAAGCATCATTTCATATGCTTATTTGCCATCTGTATACCTTCTTCAGTGAGATGTCTGTCAAGATCTTTGGCCCATTTTTAAATTGGGTTGCTTATTTTCTTACCATTGATTTTTTTTTTTTTTGGCCACTTTTATTGTCTTTATTTTCATCCATCTTTGTTCTTTTTTTAAAAATTTTTATTTTACTTTTTACTTTTACAGAATTTCGTTGTTCACAGACATGTATGATCCCAGACTAGTCACATGTACATCCCTTCCATCCCACCCCTCCATCTTTGTTCTTTGACCTGCATGGGCCTCCCATTGCAGTGGCCTCTCCTGTAGCAGAGCACCAGCTCTGCGTGCATGCGCTCCAGAGTGCTGGCTCGTAATTGGGCACACCAGTCCCGCTGCTCCGCGGCATGCGGGATCTTCCTGTACCAGGGATCGAACCTGTGCCCCTTGCAGTGCAAGGTGAACTCTTTACCCCCTGGACGACCAGGGAAGCCCACCATTGGTTTTTTTTTTAAATAATATGACACAAACTGTGTATTCAACATATGGAGATTTTTCTTGTTAGTTATTCAATGTTTTGCCCTGAAACCACCATTGATTTTTAAGAGTTCTTTGTATATTTTGTATAACAGTCTTGTATTAGATGTGTTTTTTGAAAAGGTTTTCTTCCAGTTTGTGGCTTGTCTCTTATTTCTCTTGAAGTCATTTTTTTTTTCTCTTTGGGATTTTAAAATATTTTTATCCATATTCTTCTGGCTTTGCATTGTCTCCAGTGTGTGACCTCTGTCTTCTTTTATGTTTCTCTATATTTAAAACTTTGTTTTTTGGCCACATCATATGGCATGGAGAAATTTTACAGGATTTTGGTTTCCCAACTAAAGATTGAGCCCATGGCTCCTGCAGTAGAAGCATGGAGTCCTAACCACTGGACCACCAGGGAATTCCCTAATGCATTTTTAAAATCTGACTGCTTTAAAAGTTTTTCTATTTAAAACAAGTTAGGTACATTTTTTGCTTCCCAAGTGGTGCTAGTGATAAGGAACCTGCCTACCCATGCAGGAGACATAAGGGAGACGAGTTTGATCCCTGGATGGGGAAGATCCCCTGGAGAAGGGAAAGACTACCTACTCCAGTATTCTTGCCTGAAGAAGTCCATGGCTTGTCCATGGATCACAAAGGGTTGGACACGACTGAGCAACTTTCATTTCACTGCACGTCATTTGGGGTCTATTTCCATTGATTTCTTTTTCTTCTTATCATGGGTTATATCTCCTACTTCTTTTCAGGCCTATAATATTTTTATTGGATTCCAGTGACTAGTATACCTTGTCGAATGGCTAGATATTTTTGTATTCCTACAAATATTTTTAAAAATGCAGTTACATTCCTTGGAAGACATTTAATCCTTTAAGTATGTATTTTTCAAATATTGTTAGATAAGACCAGAGCAATATATAGTCTAAGGCGAGTTCTGCCCGATTGTTGAGACAGATCTGTTTTGAGCATCAGCACAGTATCCTATAAATTGTGATATTGTCTGTTCTGGGTGGTAGGAACTATATTTGCCAAATGTTGTTCCTCAGGATGGTTTCAGATGGTTCTTTCCCGACTTGGGTAGTTCCTCAGGATGGTTTCTTGTTAGTTATTCAATGTTTTGCCCTGAAACCACCATTGATTTTAAGAGTTCTTTGTATATTTTGTATAACAGTCTTGTATTAGATGTGTTTTTTGAAAAGGTTTTCTTCCAGTTTGTGGCTTGTCTCTTATTTCTCTTGAAGTCATTTTTTTTTTCTCTTTGGGATTTTAAAATATTTTTATCCATATTCTTCTGGCTTTGCATTGTCTCCAGTGTGTGACCTCTGTCTTCTTTTATGTTTCTCTATATTTAAAACTTTGTTTTTTGGCCACATCATATGGCATGGAGAAATTTTACAGGATTTTGGTTTCCCAACTAAAGATTGAGCCCATGGCTCCTGCAGTAGAAGCATGGAGTCCTAACCACTGGACCACCAGGGAATTCCCTAATGCATTTTTAAAATCTGACTGCTTTAAAAGTTTTTCTATTTAAAACAAGTTAGGTACATTTTTCGCTTCCCAAGTGGTGCTAGTGATAAGGAACCTGCCTACCCATGCAGGAGACATAAGGGAGACGAGTTTGATCCCTGGATGGGGAAGATCCCCTGGAGAAGGGAAAGACTACCTACTCCAGTATTCTTGCCTGAAGAAGTCCATGGCTTGTCCATGGATCACAAAGGGTTGGACACGACTGAGCAACTTTCATTTCACTGCACGTCATTTGGGGTCTATTTCCATTGATTTCTTTTTCTTCTTATCATGGGTTATATCTCCTACTTCTTTTCAGGCCTATAATATTTTTATTGGATTCCAGTGACTAGTATACCTTGTCGAATGGCTAGATATTTTTGTATTCCTACAAATATTTTTAAAAATGCAGTTACATTCCTTGGAAGACATTTAATCCTTTAAGTATGTATTTTTCAAATATTGTTAGATAAGACCAGAGCAATATATAGTCTAAGGCGAGTTCTGCCCGATTGTTGAGACAGATCTGTTTTGAGCATCAGCACAGTATCCTATAAATTGTGATATTGTCTGTTCTGGGTGGTAGGAACTATATTTGCCAAATGTTGTTCCTCAGGATGGTTTCAGATGGTTCTTTCCCGACTTGGGTAGTTTATTTACATACATGCACTGATGGTTACTCAGTTGAAGACTCAAGAAATGTCCTCCGTGGATCTCTGAAGCTTGCTCTCTGCTTCTCATTCACCTCTGGTTCTCTGTCTTCTGGATTCTCCAGACCCCCTCCATCCCTTCCCTCCAGAAAGTTTGCTGAGTTCTTCCTGAGTTCCTGAGTTCCTTTCTCATGTTCTAGAGCCTAGAAAGTGTCTCCAGGAAGAAAGCCATGGCAATTATAGGAAACATTTGTTTCTACTTCCCATTCATACATATTGTCCTGGTTTTTTGGTTATTTCAGGTAAGACAGTACTAGTAACTGTTATTCTATCCTGGTTAGAAATGTTTCTCTCTTTCTCTTTTTTTTTTGGCCACTTCTATTGGTCTTTCATTTATTTCCACCTTTGTCCTTTTTTGGCCTGTGTGAGGCTCCCATCACAGTGGCCTCTCTCGTCGCAGAGCACTGGCTCTGGGAGCATGCGCTCCAGAGCTCTGGCTCGGTAGTTGGACACATTGGTCCAGCCACCCCATGGCACGTGGGATCTTCCCAGGCCAGGGATCGAACCAGCGCTTCTTACACTGCAAGGCAGTGTCCTTACCAACTGGACCACCAGGGAAGCCCTACAAATTTTGTTTTTAATTTTATTTTTTATTAAAGTATAGTTGCTTTGCCATGCTGTGTTAATTTTTGCTATACAGCAAAGTGACTCAGTTATACACATGTATACATTCTTTTTTAAAAAAATTATTTATTTTTTTTTGGGCTATTCTTGGTTTTCACTGCTGCTGCAGGCTCTTCTCTAGTTGCAGGGAGTGGGAGCTACTCTCTAGTTGAGGTGAGCAGGCTTCTTGTTGCAGTGACTTCTCTTGTTATGGAACTCAGGCTCTAGGGCACACAGGCTTCAGTAGTTGTGGCACATGGGCTCAGTAGTTGTGGTCCCGAGGCTCTAGAGCACAGGCTCAATAGTCGTGGCTCACGGGCTCTGCAGCATGTGGGATCTTCCCGGATCAGGGATCGAACCTCTGTCTCCTGCATTGGCAGGCGAACTCTTTACCACTGAGCTACCGGGGAAGTCCTGTACATTCTTTTTTAACATTCTTTTCCATTATGGTTTATCCCAGGAGATTGGACATAGTTCCCTGTGCTATACAGGAGGACCTTGTTTATCCAATCTAAATTCATTCTAAATCCATTCTAAATGTAAGCACCTGTACCCCAATGTTCATTGCAGCTCTCTATACAATAGCTAGAACATGGAAGCAACCTAGATGCCCATCGACGAACGAATGGATCCAAAAGCTCTGGTACATATATACAATGGAATACTACACAGCTGTAAAGAGAAATGCAGAAGAATCAACCCTAATGAGGTGGCTGGATCTAGAACGTATCATAAAAAGTGAAGTCAGTCAGAAAGAGAAGGACAAATACAGTATATTAACACATATATATGGAATCTAGTAGGATGGTGATGATGGCACATGCAGTGAAGCAACAGAAAGACAGGCATGGACAGTGGACATATGGTCATTGTGGGGAAGGAACAGAGGGTGGGAGGCGTAAAGGAAGTAGCACGAAGGCCTGGACTATCATAAGTGAAGAAAATAGCTCTAGTCATTGCTCTGTGAGAAAAGGGGATCCTTCAGGGGTGCTGTGTGATGGTCGGGAGGGGTGAGAAGGGGGGGATATACATATGACTAACCTGGGAACATACATATCTGTAAACAACAAAACTCTGTAAAAGTTAAAAGCAAAATAAAAGTTAACAAAAAAAGATAAAGGTTCTAAAAAAAAAGAACTATGAAAAAAAAAAGTGTTCCATTTTGTTTGGTTGATAAAAAATAAAATAAAATAAAATAAATATAACTGTTTGAATCGACCAACTTCAGACTCCAAACTCCCAGTTCATACTTCTCCCTCCCCCGCTACCCCGGCACCCACAAGTCTCTATGTCTGTGATCTGTTTCTAGTTCCCTTTTTGTAGATGGGTTCATTTGTGTCCTATTTTAGATTCCACATGTAAGTAATATCATATGCTATCTGTCTTTCTCTGATTTCTTTCACTTCATATGATAATTTCTAGTCCCGTCCATGTGGCCATAAATGTCATTATTTTGTCCTTTTTTATGGCTGAGTAGAGAAATAGAGGGTTCTTTCTTTTTAAAAAACTTTCATTTTACTTTTAACTTTGTAGAAACTTCTTAAGTGTAGTGCTTTTGAGACATTATTCCTAAAAGGTTTGTAAACTTTGGAAAGGAATAGCTAGAGGGGAAAAGGTCAGTCATGGTTTAGTTTCCAAAGAAGGAAAATTAATGCATAGATGTGCATAACGTGAATTCAACTGTGAGTATTAGGATTATTTGACTATTAGGAATGAGTCTTCTGTTTTTGATGGTGGATGTTCGATGGATCATTATGAAGTCATTTTTACTTGCAGCTTCGCCACTAGGCAGGACTCTGTGGGAGAAAATAAATACCTGGAAAGATGTGTCTTTTAAATTTGTGGCAGTTAAAACAATGGAATACTACACAGCTGTAAAGAGAAATGCAGAAGAATCAACCCTAATGAGGTGGCTGGATCTAGAACGTATCATAAAAAGTGAAGTCAGTCAGAAAGAGAAGGACAAATACAGTATATTAACACATATATATGGAATCTAGTAGGATGGTGATGATGGCACATGCAGTGAAGCAACAGAAAGACAGGCATGGACAGTGGACATATGGTCATTGTGGGGAAGGAACAGAGGGTGGGAGGCGTAAAGGAAGTAGCACGAAGGCCTGGACTATCATAAGTGAAGAAAATAGCTCTAGTCATTGCTCTGTGAGAAAAGGGGATCCTTCAGGGGTGCTGTGTGATGGTCGGGAGGGGTGAGAAGGGGGGGATATACATATGACTAACCTGGGAACATACATATCTGTAAACAACAAAACTCTGTAAAAGTTAAAAGCAAAATAAAAGTTAACAAAAAAAGATAAAGGTTCTAAAAAAAAAGAACTATGAAAAAAAAAAGTGTTCCATTTTGTTTGGTTGATAAAAAATAAAATAAAATAAAATAAATATAACTGTTTGAATCGACCAACTTCAGACTCCAAACTCCCAGTTCATACTTCTCCCTCCCCCGCTACCCCGGCACCCACAAGTCTCTATGTCTGTGATCTGTTTCTAGTTCCCTTTTTGTAGATGGGTTCATTTGTGTCCTATTTTAGATTCCACATGTAAGTAATATCATATGCTATCTGTCTTTCTCTGATTTCTTTCACTTCATATGATAATTTCTAGTCCCGTCCATGTGGCCATAAATGTCATTATTTTGTCCTTTTTTATGGCTGAGTAGAGAAATAGAGGGTTCTTTCTTTTTAAAAAACTTTCATTTTACTTTTAACTTTGTAGAAACTTCTTAAGTGTAGTGCTTTTGAGACATTATTCCTAAAAGGTTTGTAAACTTTGGAAAGGAATAGCTAGAGGGAAGAGGTCAGTCATGGTTTAGTTTCCAAAGAAGGAAAATTAATGCATAGATGTGCATAACGTGAATTCAACTGTGAGTATTAGGATTATTTGACTATTAGGAATGAGTCTTCTGTTTTTGATGGTGGATGTTCGATGGATCATTATGAAGTCATTTTTACTTGCAGCTTCGCCACTAGGCAGGACTCTGTGGGAGAAAATAAATACCTGGAAAGATGTGTCTTTTAAATTTGTGGCAGTTTTGTGTGTTTAAAATGGATTACTGGGCTTCCCCTGGTGGTCCAGTGGGTAAGTACACTGCCTTGCAGTGCAAGGGGCGCCGGTTCCATCCCTGGCCTGGGAAGATCCCACGTGCCGTGGAGCGGCTGGACCCATGTGTCCAATTACCGAACCGGAGCTCTGGAGTGCATGTGCCCAGAGCCGGCGCTCTGCGACAATAGAGGCCACCGCGATGGGAGGCCCACGGGAGCCAAAGAACAAAGACGGATGAAAATAGAGAAATGAAAGACCAATAGAAGTGGCCTGCCCGCTCCCCTCCCTCCCCAACCCAACCCCCGACCAAAAATAAATAAATAAATCTTTAAAAATAAATAAATAAATAAATAAAATGGATTACTAATAAGGACCTGCTGCATAGCACAGGGAATCTGATCAATGTTATGTGGCACCCTGGCTGGGAGGGGAGTTTGGGGGAGAATGGAAACATGGATATGTATGGCTGAGTCACTTTGCTGTACACCTGACACTTCCACAACAATGCTAATCAGCTGTACTTCAATGTAAAATTAAAATTAAAAGTTTTAAAAATAAAATATATAAAACAAGGTTCAGCTTTGCACAGTGGCAGTATCATAGCTAATAAAAACAAGGTCCTTCTCTATAGCATAGGAAACTATATTCAATATTTTGTAATAAACTATAATAGAAAAGAATATGAAAAGGATATATGTATATATAGATCTATGTTTATCTGAATCATTTTGCTGTACACCAAGGATGAACACAACATTATAAATGAACTATATATCAGTGTAAGAAAAATAAGAAAAATGCAGAAGGAATACCCATCAGTTCCTAAAAGGTTTGTAAACTTTGGAAAGGAATAGCTAGAGGGAAGAGGTCAGTCATGGTTTAGTTTCCAAAGAAGGAAAATTAATGCATAGATGTGCATAACGTGAATTCAACTGTGAGTATTAGGATTATTTGACTATTAGGAATGAGTCTTCTGTTTTTGATGGTGGATGTTCGATGGATCATTATGAAGTCATTTTTACTTGCAGCTTCGCCACTAGGCAGGACTCTGTGGGAGAAAATAAATACCTGGAAAGATGTGTCTTTTAAATTTGTGGCAGTTTTGTGTGTTTAAAATGGATTACTGGGCTTCCCCTGGTGGTCCAGTGGGTAAGTACACTGCCTTGCAGTGCAAGGGGCGCCGGTTCCATCCCTGGCCTGGGAAGATCCCACGTGCCGTGGAGCGGCTGGACCCATGTGTCCAATTACCGAACCGGAGCTCTGGAGTGCATGTGCCCAGAGCCGGCGCTCTGCGACAATAGAGGCCACCGCGATGGGAGGCCCACGGGAGCCAAAGAACAAAGACGGATGAAAATAGAGAAATGAAAGACCAATAGAAGTGGCCTGCCCGCTCCCCTCCCTCCCCAACCCAACCCCCGACCAAAAATAAATAAATAAATCTTTAAAAATAAATAAATAAATAAATAAAATGGATTACTAATAAGGACCTGCTGCATAGCACAGGGAATCTGATCAATGTTATGTGGCACCCTGGCTGGGAGGGGAGTTTGGGGGAGAATGGAAACATGGATATGTATGGCTGAGTCACTTTGCTGTACACCTGACACTTCCACAACAATGCTAATCAGCTGTACTTCAATGTAAAATTAAAATTAAAAGTTTTAAAAATAAAATATATAAAAACAAGGTTCAGCTTTGCACAGTGGCAGTATCATAGCTAATAAAAACAAGGTCCTTCTCTATAGCATAGGAAACTATATTCAATATTTTGTAATAAACTATAATAGAAAAGAATATGAAAAGGATATATGTATATATAGATCTATGTTTATCTGAATCATTTTGCTGTACACCAAGGATGAACACAACATTATAAATGAACTATATATCAGTGTAAGAAAAATAAGAAAAATGCAGAAGGAATACCCATCAGAAAAGGGGAGGGCAGTTGGGTATATGCAGCATCAGATCTAACTCTCGTCAGAGCCTCTTGTGTGGGATAATAATTATATTCATGACAATAGCAACTATTGCTTCTTTTTTTTTTAATTAATTAATTAATTTATTTTTTTACATGTATGTTCCCAGATCATTCTTATGCATGTCCCTGGACCTCCCCCCACCCAGTTCCCCTCCTCCCATCCCTCCAGACCATCGCTCCAAGTGGTTGTAGGTACTCCTATTCCCCTAGCACAATAACAATAGCTATCTTTTCCACACATGACAGTATAGGTTTCCATGTTACTCCCTCCATGCCTCCCTCCCACTGTTCGGTCTCCACAATGTCTTTATGTCTTTTCTCTGTTTTTTTCATGAGTTCACTGCATATGTTATCATGACCATCTTACTAGATCCCATATATATGAGTTAGTATACTATACTTGTCTTTCTCTTTTTGATTGACTTCACTTTTTATGATAGGTTCTAGAGTCAGCCACCTCATTAGGACTGAGTCTTCTGCATTTCTTTTAACAGCTGAGTAGTATTCCGTTGTATATATGTACCAGAGCTGCTGTATCCATTCATTCGTTGATGGACATCTAGGTTGCTTCCATGTTCTGACTATTGTATAGAGAGCTGCAATGAACATTGGGGTACAGGTGCCTCTTTCATTTTTGATTTCATCAGGATATAGGCCTAATAGTGGGATTGCTGGGTCATAGGGTGCTTCTATTATTAGTTTTTAAAGAAATCTCCATACTGTCTTCCATAGAGGCTATATCAATTTACATTCCCACCAGCAATGCAAGAGGGTTCCCTTTTCTCCACACCCTCTCCAGCACTTGTTGTCTGTCGATTTGTTGATGATGGCCATTCTGACAGGGGTTTTTGTTTTTGGGGGTCGTTTATGGTTCAGCTTTGCACAGTGGCAGTATCATAGCTAATAAAAACAAGGTCCTTCTCTATAGCATAGGAAACTATATTCAATATTTTGTAATAAACTATAATAGAAAAGAATATGAAAAGGATATATGTATATATAGATCTATGTTTATCTGAATCATTTTGCTGTACACCAAGGATGAACACAACATTATAAATGAACTATATATCAGTGTAAGAAAAATAAGAAAAATGCAGAAGGAATACCCATCAGAAAAGGGGAGGGCAGTTGGGTATATGCAGCATCAGATCTAACTCTCGTCAGAGCCTCTTGTGTGGGATAATAATTATATTCATGACAATAGCAACTATTGCTTCTTTTTTTTTTAATTAATTAATTAATTTATTTTTTTACATGTATGTTCCCAGATCATTCTTATGCATGTCCCTGGACCTCCCCCCACCCAGTTCCCCTCCTCCCATCCCTCCAGACCATCGCTCCAAGTGGTTGTAGGTACTCCTATTCCCCTAGCACAATAACAATAGCTATCTTTTCCACACATGACAGTATAGGTTTCCATGTTACTCCCTCCATGCCTCCCTCCCACTGTTCGGTCTCCACAATGTCTTTATGTCTTTTCTCTGTTTTTTTCATGAGTTCACTGCATATGTTATCATGACCATCTTACTAGATCCCATATATATGAGTTAGTATACTATACTTGTCTTTCTCTTTTTGATTGACTTCACTTTTTATGATAGGTTCTAGAGTCAGCCACCTCATTAGGACTGAGTCTTCTGCATTTCTTTTAACAGCTGAGTAGTATTCCGTTGTATATATGTACCAGAGCTGCTGTATCCATTCATTCGTTGATGGACATCTAGGTTGCTTCCATGTTCTGACTATTGTATAGAGAGCTGCAATGAACATTGGGGTACAGGTGCCTCTTTCATTTTTGATTTCATCAGGATATAGGCCTAATAGTGGGATTGCTGGGTCATAGGGTGCTTCTATTATTAGTTTTTAAAGAAATCTCCATACTGTCTTCCATAGAGGCTATATCAATTTACATTCCCACCAGCAATGCAAGAGGGTTCCCTTTTCTCCACACCCTCTCCAGCACTTGTTGTCTGTCGATTTGTTGATGATGGCCATTCTGACAGGTGTGAGGTGGTATCTCATTGTGGTTTTAATTTGCATTTCTCTGATAATAAGCGAGGTTGAGCATCGTTTCATGTGTTTTTGGGCCATCTGTATGTCCTCTTTGGAGAGGCGTCTCTTTACAAAGCTACTAGAGCTAATCAATGAATTCAGCAAAGTTGCAGGATAAAAAGTCAACACACAGAAGTCACTGGCATTCCTATACACAAACAATGAAAAATCAGAAAATGAAATCAAAGAGGCAATCGCCTTCACCATTGCAACCAAAAGAATCAAATATCTAGGAATAAACCTGCCCATAGAAACAAAAGAATTGTACACAGAAAATTACAAGACACTCATGAGAGACATTAAAGAAGACTTAAACAGATGGAGAGATATTCCATGTTCCTGGGTCGGAAGAATCAATATTGCGAAAATGACCATACTACCAAATATCATCTACAGATTCAATGCAATACCTATCCAACTACCATTGACATTTTTCACAGAACTAGACCAACGAATAACACAGTTCATATGGAAACACAGAAGACCTCGAATAGCCAAAGCAATCCTGAAGAAGAATGGAGTTGGAGGGATCAACCTCCCTAACTTCAGACTCTACTACAAAGCAGCAGTTATCAAGACAGTATGGTACTGGCACAAAAACAGAACTATAGATCAATGGAACAAGATTGAGAACCCAGAGATCAACCCACGCACCTATGGGTACCTTATTTTTGACAAAGGAGGAGAAACTATAAAATGGGAGAAAGACAGTCTCTTCAACAAATGGTGCTGGGAAAATTGGACAGCTACATGCAAAAAAATGAAGTTGGAACATTCTCTGACCGCATACACAAGGATCAACTCAAAATGGATTAAAGACCTAAATGTTAAGACCAGAAACCATCAAACTCTTAGAGGAGAATATAGGCAAAACCCTCAAGGACATCAATCAAAGCAAGATCTTCTCTGACCCACCTACAAAGCAAGATCTTCTCTGACCCACCTACTAAAATAGTGGAACTGAAAAGAAAAGTCAACACGTGGGACCTCATGAAACTTAAAAGCTTTTGTACAGCAAAAGAAATCACCAAAAAGTTGAACAGACACCCCACAGAATGGGAGAAAATCATAGCAAATGAAACAACAGACAAAGAATTAATCTCCAAAATCTACAAGCAACTCAGACAACTCAGCACAGGGAAAATGAGCAGCCCAATCAAAAAATGGGAAAAAGATCTAAACAGACATCTCTCTAACTATTACTTCTTGAGTAGTTGCTATATGCAGGAATTCCTGTATGTTACACAGTTTATGTAAATACACAACAATCTCTGTGGGTAAGTGCTTTATCTTCGCTTTCTAAATGAAAGAACCAAAGTTCAGGTAAATAAAATACCCGCCCGCCCCCTGCCCCAGTCTCTTGGGTATTGAAAGGTATAGTTGGGATTTAAACCCATATCAATGTTTTACCAAAGCCAAAATGGTTTTATACTACAGCATGCTGAAGGAATTCTAGCCAGCTACTTTAGTTGCCCCTGGAGAAGAGGCTAAAGGACCAAGAATTTGAGATGTGTTTTGGTACCCAATTCAGCAAAGGATCTTGGGGGAGGAAGCGATATTGCAGCCAACAACCAGTATATCATCTGGCTTAAATCAGTCTTGGAGAAGAGAAACTAAGGGATTTGATAGAGCTCCCATTCATCGTGAATTCATTTGGAGGTCCAGGGTGCTGTCTGAATTTGGCCCTCAGAACTATAGATCAATGGAACAAGATTGAGAACCCAGAGATCAACCCACGCACCTATGGGTACCTTATTTTTGACAAAGGAGGAGAAACTATAAAATGGGAGAAAGACAGTCTCTTCAACAAATGGTGCTGGGAAAATTGGACAGCTACATGCAAAAAAATGAAGTTGGAACATTCTCTGACCGCATACACAAGGATCAACTCAAAATGGATTAAAGACCTAAATGTTAAGACCAGAAACCATCAAACTCTTAGAGGAGAATATAGGCAAAACCCTCAAGGACATCAATCAAAGCAAGATCTTCTCTGACCCACCTACAAAGCAAGATCTTCTCTGACCCACCTACTAAAATAGTGGAACTGAAAAGAAAAGTCAACACGTGGGACCTCATGAAACTTAAAAGCTTTTGTACAGCAAAAGAAATCACCAAAAAGTTGAACAGACACCCCACAGAATGGGAGAAAATCATAGCAAATGAAACAACAGACAAAGAATTAATCTCCAAAATCTACAAGCAACTCAGACAACTCAGCACAGGGAAAATGAGCAGCCCAATCAAAAAGGGGAAAAAAGATCTAAACAGACATCTCTCTAACTATTACTTCTTGAGTAGTTGCTATATGCAGGAATTCCTGTATGTTACACAGTTTATGTAAATACACAACAATCTCTGTGGGTAAGTGCTTTATCTTCGCTTTCTAAATGAAAGAACCAAAGTTCAGGTAAATAAAATACCCGCCCGCCCCCTGCCCCAGTCTCTTGGGTATTGAAAGGTATAGTTGGGATTTAAACCCATATCAATGTTTTACCAAAGCCAAAATGGTTTTATACTACAGCATGCTGAAGGAATTCTAGCCAGCTACTTTAGTTGCCCCTGGAGAAGAGGCTAAAGGACCAAGAATTTGAGATGTGTTTTGGTACCCAATTCAGCAAAGGATCTTGGGGGAGGAAGCGATATTGCAGCCAACAACCAGTATATCATCTGGCTTAAATCAGTCTTGGAGAAGAGAAACTAAGGGATTTGATAGAGCTCCCATTCATCGTGAATTCATTTGGAGGTCCAGGGTGCTGTCTGAATTTGGCCCTTTGCAATCTAAACTCACCTTAGACAGAGATAGTCAGCTTTTCTCTAGAAGGTGTCTCATGTTTATGCAAAGCCTGGAGAAGAGTTAGTTAGGATGTCATGTACTTCCACCTGAGCAAATTCTCTCTGTTTTATATTAATAGAATCAAGAAAATTGAATCCTTATTATCTTGGGTAAGACTTCAGAGGCTCTATTGTTAAGGCTGGGATTCAGTAGACATTGATCAGTGCTCTGTCTATGCAGGGTACTGTCTGAGGCTAGGAAATCAAAGAGGAGAATGATATAGACCACACCCTAGAGGAAACCAGAGCCTAACTGGGGAATTGGATGCCTAAACATGTAACTAGGATAGGATGGATTAAGTACAGCAGAACAAATATACACAGAGGACTGTGACGTCACAAAAGAGGAGCCAGTGATACTGGCCTGAAGTTGGGAATGTCTGATCTGGACTCTTAAGCCCGTTTTGGGAGCAGCTTTCAGAGTTTCAAGACCTTTATTGATCAGGGGATTTTTGCAGAAACTAATGGCTCTGACTGGCAGTTTTTATTTTGCCTTGCCTCAAATTAATTCTGTTATTTCACAAACACTTTGTGGATTATTACATTCAATAGTTACACCTGACACACCTGGAAAGTCTTCTAATTTTTGTGAAACATTGCCTTCAGTCCACTCTTCTGTAGAAAGAAAGGAGCCCTCTCCAGCACTGTGAGTTCCATTTTCACTTGAAAACCCTAGACTGTAAAATGAAAGAACCAAATCGGTAAATAAAATACCCGCCCCCCCTGCCCAGTCTCTTGGGTATTGAAAGGTATAGTTGGGATTTAAACCCATATCAATGTTTTACCAAAGCCAAAATGGTTTTATACTACAGCATGCTGAAGGAATTCTAGCCAGCTACTTTAGTTGCCCCTGGAGAAGAGGCTAAAGGACCAAGAATTTGAGATGTGTTTTGGTACCCAATTCAGCAAAGGATCTTGGGGGAGGAAGCGATATTGCAGCCAACAACCAGTATATCATCTGGCTTAAATCAGTCTTGGAGAAGAGAAACTAAGGGATTTGATAGAGCTCCCATTCATCGTGAATTCATTTGGAGGTCCAGGGTGCTGTCTGAATTTGGCCCTTTGCAATCTAAACTCACCTTAGACAGAGATAGTCAGCTTTTCTCTAGAAGGTGTCTCATGTTTATGCAAAGCCTGGAGAAGAGTTAGTTAGGATGTCATGTACTTCCACCTGAGCAAATTCTCTCTGTTTTATATTAATAGAATCAAGAAAATTGAATCCTTATTATCTTGGGTAAGACTTCAGAGGCTCTATTGTTAAGGCTGGGATTCAGTAGACATTGATCAGTGCTCTGTCTATGCAGGGTACTGTCTGAGGCTAGGAAATCAAAGAGGAGAATGATATAGACCACACCCTAGAGGAAACCAGAGCCTAACTGGGGAATTGGATGCCTAAACATGTAACTAGGATAGGATGGATTAAGTACAGCAGAACAAATATACACAGAGGACTGTGACGTCACAAAAGAGGAGCCAGTGATACTGGCCTGAAGTTGGGAATGTCTGATCTGGACTCTTAAGCCCGTTTTGGGAGCAGCTTTCAGAGTTTCAAGACCTTTATTGATCAGGGGATTTTTGCAGAAACTAATGGCTCTGACTGGCAGTTTTTATTTTGCCTTGCCTCAAATTAATTCTGTTATTTCACAAACACTTTGTGGATTATTACATTCAATAGTTACACCTGACACACCTGGAAAGTCTTCTAATTTTTGTGAAACATTGCCTTCAGTCCACTCTTCTGTAGAAAGAAAGGAGCCCTCTCCAGCACTGTGAGTTCCATTTTCACTTTCTGAACCAGAATCTATCACTAAGATGTTTTGTCTTTGTACTGGTCTGATGTTCACACTGTCTAAATCAGAACCGTATTCTAAATAACTACTATCTTCAGAGACACTAGTATATGCCACTCAGACAATCATAGAAAGTATCTACCTAACATTCACCCCCAAATTCTTCACTCAAAATTTGGTGATGCATCGGTTTTGAAAATTTTGCATTTGTTATACTATGCCCAGGATTGGAACAAAAACCTAACAGAGAAGAATGCGAATGGTAACAAAAATCATAAATTGTATAATGAACCTTTGATTGATTTTAAGCTCTAATAACTTCGCATGGTGATGTTCATTGTATCACTGTCTAAAAATATATTGATATGTCTTTGGTCAGGTAAACCAGATACTCCCAGGCACATAGCAGTCATGACATGGTGCTGCTGTTGGTGGTGACTGTATATGATACTAAAGTTGATGAGAGGAGAGTGAGGAATTCCTTGGGGATTATGAGTTTGCCTTTGATGTGCTTTGTGATTTGAATATATAAGTGGACCTTTTGGGTTTTATCAGGTGTCAGTCTTATGAATGCATTTTTTAAAAAAATTTATTTATTTTTGACTGCACTAGACATTAACTGGTGCACATGGGCTTTTTCTACTACCGCAAGCTGGGGCTGCTCTTCATTATGGTGCATGGGCTTCTCATTGCTGTGGTTTCTGTTGTTGTGAACCACCAGCTCAGTAGTTGAGGCACACGGGCTTAGTTGCTCTGTGGCAAATAGGATTTTCCTGGACCAGGGATCAAATTTGTGTTCTGGCATTGACAGGAAGATTCTTAAACATTAGGCCACCAGGGAAACCCCTTGTGAATGCATTTTGTCACTTGTTGGATATTAACAGCAGAAGTCAGGAATTCTTCTAGGATAATAACAGGGTTAGAATTCTGTTAGTGCAGAATGAGATTCTCCTGAAATACACATTGAGATAAGACTTGGGTTTGACTCTATTCTACAGTCCTAGAAAACAACAGCAACCAAGCTATGTTGAAATGTTAAAAGAATTACTAATCACCTCTTAGAGCAAACTGGACTTAATCCTTCTCTTAAACGGATGTGTTACTTTTCAAAGTAAGATGTTGATCAAAGAAAACAACAGAGACAGTTGCTTTATTTGTTTCCTATTGCTGCTCTAATTTCACTGGACTAAAGATATTGGCAGGGCTGGTTCCTTCTTGGAAGTTTGTCTTTTTTTTTTTTTTTTTTTTTTAATTTCTGAGGGCAAAATGTTTCCTTGCTTTTTCCAATTTCTGTGATCACTTTCTTTGGGTTGTGATTTCCTTCCTTCCTCTTGAAAGCACATCACTCTCCTTTGACTTCTGTTGTCATGTCATCTCCTCAGACCTTGAGCCTCTTGCCTCCCTCTTACGGGGACCAGTGTGGTTATATTAAGTCGACTCCAGTGCTCCAGGATAATCTTTCCACTTCATGATCTTTAATCATAGTGGCAAGTCCGTTTTGCCAAGTGAGGACACATTCACTGGTTCTGGGAACTAGGTTATCTTCAGGGCCCCCTTATTCACCCAACCCTAAGTACTATTTATGATTTTCAGGACTGGCTTTTAATATTCTTAAAAAATTATGCAATTCAGATTATTCTGTGTGTCTACATTGGTATTATGCTTTATTTAAAATGTGGATCATTTTTTAAAAATCTTTATTGAATTTATTATAATATTGCTTCTGTTAGTTTATGTTCTGGCTTTTTGGCTAGGAGGCATGTGAGATCTTAGCTCCCCAACCAGGGCTTGAATCTGCACCCCCTGCATTGGAAGGCAAAGGCTTAACCACTGGCCCACGAGTTTTATGCTTTTGACTTAATCTTAGGTTATTTGTCCATCTATTTTAAAAGAGTGCTTTTTGATAGCAGCACAGTTCTTCCATGGGGTTATGTCATAATTTTTTTTTAGCCACCACATTATAGTTTTTGTTAGGAACCTTAGCTGGAAGTAATAGCCAGCTCTAGTCGGTGAAGCAAAAGAGGAAGTTATTGGTTCTAGCCACCTGAAGCATGAACCTCCCAAGTTTTAAAGTTGGGCCTCAGGGCCTCTGAAGCCACAGATTTCCAGGACATATTCCATCTTCCTGTTGAAATGTTAAAAGAATTACTAATCACCTCTTAGAGCAAACTGGACTTAATCCTTCTCTTAAACGGATGTGTTACTTTTCAAAGTAAGATGTTGATCAAAGAAAACAACAGAGACAGTTGCTTTATTTGTTTCCTATTGCTGCTCTAATTTCACTGGACTAAAGATATTGGCAGGGCTGGTTCCTTCTTGGAAGTTTGTCTTTTTTTTTTTTTTTTTTTTTAATTTCTGAGGGCAAAATGTTTCCTTGCTTTTTCCAATTTCTGTGATCACTTTCTTTGGGTTGTGATTTCCTTCCTTCCTCTTGAAAGCACATCACTCTCCTTTGACTTCTGTTGTCATGTCATCTCCTCAGACCTTGAGCCTCTTGCCTCCCTCTTACGGGGACCAGTGTGGTTATATTAAGTCGACTCCAGTGCTCCAGGATAATCTTTCCACTTCATGATCTTTAATCATAGTGGCAAGTCCGTTTTGCCAAGTGAGGACACATTCACTGGTTCTGGGAACTAGGTTATCTTCAGGGCCCCCTTATTCACCCAACCCTAAGTACTATTTATGATTTTCAGGACTGGCTTTTAATATTCTTAAAAAATTATGCAATTCAGATTATTCTGTGTGTCTACATTGGTATTATGCTTTATTTAAAATGTGGATCATTTTTAAAAGTCTTTATTGAATTTATTATAATATTGCTTCTGTTAGTTTATGTTCTGGCTTTTTGGCTAGGAGGCATGTGAGATCTTAGCTCCCCAACCAGGGCTTGAATCTGCACCCCCTGCATTGGAAGGCAAAGGCTTAACCACTGGCCCACGAGTTTTATGCTTTTGACTTAATCTTAGGTTATTTGTCCATCTATTTTAAAAGAGTGCTTTTTGATAGCAGCACAGTTCTTCCATGGGGTTATGTCATAATTTTTTTTTAGCCACCACATTATAGTTTTTGTTAGGAACCTTAGCTGGAAGTAATAGCCAGCTCTAGTCGGTGAAGCAAAAAGAGGAAGTTATTGGTTCTAGCCACCTGAAGCATGAACCTCCCAAGTTTTAGGAAGTTCAGTTGGGCCTCAGGAGCCTCTGAAGCCACAGATTCCAGTAAAGCCAGGACATATTCCATCTTCCTGTCTTTTTAAAGTCTTTCATTGAAGCCTGTGTTTTCCTCCTATGATTTTATCTACTTGAGAGGGGCTGGATGACCACCAGCTCTCTGTCTAACCTGACCAGGGCAAGTCTCCTAACAGAAAGCAAATGCCCGGTCTCATTATAGTCTGAATTTAATCTCAGGGAATTTCATTGCAGGCCCTGGTGATAGGGGTCCTTGCTACTACTCAGAATGGTTCATGGACCAATAGCATCAGCCCTCCTAGGGTGCTTGTTAGAAATTCAGAACTAAAGCCCCACTCAGGACATAATGACCACTGTGTTTCTAGAAAGATTGGTGATAGATTATAAAGTAGGAGGACCAGCCTTATCATCTGCTTTGTAACGATAGTCCAGGTGGGTTGCATGCCCACGGATGTTTGAAAGGCACTATTCTCCAACTTTTACTTCTGTGTTTCTGTTTGGGTGGATGTTGACAAAGCCTGTGTGGACTGACCAGCACTCAAGATATGTAGCTGTGAGGATGGGCCAGTGAGACAGAGTGAAAGCAAGCAGCTCTACAGGCATTGAGAATCACACTCATCCCAGCTGATCATTACCTCTGCACGACAGACTCTGACATCCTGGGGGACCAAGCTAGAAGAGCCAAGATTGCAGCTGAGTCATCCAAAAGTTAAGGCTAAAGCGCCCCAGGAAAATATGCCTTATCCAGTAAATCTGGGATCCCTCTGGCTTGGACTCTGTCCCTACCTGGCTTACCGTCAGAGCATCAGCTAATTTGTCCTCCTATATGTTTGTTATTAAAATAATACAATGGGTAGTCAGGGAGGACAAGGTATCATTTTGTGGACTACCTGTGAAGATTTTTCCCATTCTTCACATACTGCCTGTGGGCACCTGCTTCTGGAACTGCGGTGATTCCTCTCCTGTTAAGAAGCATGTTGTTTACAAACGCATGCTAGCCAGGAAGTGTTCAGCTTTGAATAATAACTGGAAGGAAAACTAAAGGAATTCACAGAATTATTTTTAAATGATCCCAAAATAGTCGGTGAAGCAAAAAGAGGAAGTTATTGGTTCTAGCCACCTGAAGCATGAACCTCCCAAGTTTTAGGAAGTTCAGTTGGGCCTCAGGAGCCTCTGAAGCCACAGATTCCAGTAAAGCCAGGACATATTCCATCTTCCTGTCTTTTTAAAGTCTTTCATTGAAGCCTGTGTTTTCCTCCTATGATTTTATCTACTTGAGAGGGGCTGGATGACCACCAGCTCTCTGTCTAACCTGACCAGGGCAAGTCTCCTAACAGAAAGCAAATGCCCGGTCTCATTATAGTCTGAATTTAATCTCAGGGAATTTCATTGCAGGCCCTGGTGATAGGGGTCCTTGCTACTACTCAGAATGGTTCATGGACCAATAGCATCAGCCCTCCTAGGGTGCTTGTTAGAAATTCAGAACTAAAGCCCCACTCAGGACATAATGACCACTGTGTTTCTAGAAAGATTGGTGATAGATTATAAAGTAGGAGGACCAGCCTTATCATCTGCTTTGTAACGATAGTCCAGGTGGGTTGCATGCCCACGGATGTTTGAAAGGCACTATTCTCCAACTTTTACTTCTGTGTTTCTGTTTGGGTGGATGTTGACAAAGCCTGTGTGGACTGACCAGCACTCAAGATATGTAGCTGTGAGGATGGGCCAGTGAGACAGAGTGAAAGCAAGCAGCTCTACAGGCATTGAGAATCACACTCATCCCAGCTGATCATTACCTCTGCACGACAGACTCTGACATCCTGGGGGACCAAGCTAGAAGAGCCAAGATTGCAGCTGAGTCATCCAAAAGTTAAGGCTAAAGCGCCCCAGGAAAATATGCCTTATCCAGTAAATCTGGGATCCCTCTGGCTTGGACTCTGTCCCTACCTGGCTTACCGTCAGAGCATCAGCTAATTTGTCCTCCTATATGTTTGTTATTAAAATAATACAATGGGTAGTCAGGGAGGACAAGGTATCATTTTGTGGACTACCTGTGAAGATTTTTCCCATTCTTCACATACTGCCTGTGGGCACCTGCTTCTGGAACTGCGGTGATTCCTCTCCTGTTAAGAAGCATGTTGTTTACAAACGCATGCTAGCCAGGAAGTGTTCAGCTTTGAATAATAACTGGAAGGAAAACTAAAGGAATTCACAGAATTATTTTTAAATGATCCCAAAATATGATAAATAATTAGTAACGTGAGACTTTGCTGGCAGCCCTGTGGTTAACCCCCCATGCTCCAATGCCTGGGGCACAAGTTCGATCCCTAGTTGGGGAACTAAAATCGCACATGTTGCATGGTACAGCCACAGAAAAGTTGGCAACATGTATGTGGATTAATACAGGGGCAATGTGGACTTTGGCATTTTATATATTTTATTGTCACAGAGTCAAAAAAGATACAGAATCTTCTGTGCCTGGGTCCAAAGCCTAGAGAGATTATTAGGATCTGTCAGATAAGGTAACAGAAAACTCACAATCCACCCAGATTAAGTAAGAAGGACATTGAGCCTCTAACCTTAACAGCTGTTCAGAAGGAGGGCTGTTCTAGGTACTGGATATCTAGGCTCTGTCTCTTTTCTCTCATTCTTTCCATTCTGCCTTCCTCTCTGTTGGCTTTGTCTGCAGAGTGACGGCAGATGGCCACTTGTTCCAGATACCAGTTTTTACATTCCACTGGCTCTCACTTCATCACCTGTCTACGTCTATACCAACTGCAAAGGAAACAGGTCCTCATGACTGGCTCTACTGAATGGACCTGAAGATGGGACCAGCCTTTTTAGCAACATAGGATGCTCAGAGAGGACTGAATGACACAAAAGTAAGATTTGGTTAGGAAAGAGGAAATGGCAGGTGCATGGTGTTTTTAGGGGAGGCAACCAGTGGCGTCTGTTATGAAGCGTCAGAGCAGCGTTTACAGTCAAAAATTTGGGCAGTTGACTGTGTTCTCTGGCTCTAAAGAAGGATTTTAAAAGAAGAAACAATTTTGCTGACTATATTCCTCATATTAACAAAGAGGTTTTCCAATGGCTTTTCTTGTAAAATGACCAAGTAAAAGCTTATTACCAGAGGTAGAAATAACATCAGAAATATAACAGAGTGTTTTAGGGAGTGTATCCCACCATCTTTTCCTTCCAATTCTCCTGAAGGGGAGATGAGCATGGGAATCTTTTAGGCCATAGGTCGGATGGGGTTGGTGGTGGGGTAAGAGGAGAAAATTTGAGGCAATAAGAAGGATCCTTGTACAGATGGAAATGGTCTGTATCTTGACTGTTTCAACCTCATTGTGATATGTTCAATAGTTCTGTAAAATGTTACTGTTAGAAAACCTTAAGTACCAGGAATATTATTTGCCCTGGTTAACCCCCATGCTCCAATGCCTGGGGCACAAGTTCGATCCCTAGTTGGGGAACTAAAATCGCACATGTTGCATGGTACAGCCACAGAAAAGTTGGCAACATGTATGTGGATTAATACAGGGGCAATGTGGACTTTGGCATTTTATATATTTTATTGTCACAGAGTCAAAAAAGATACAGAATCTTCTGTGCCTGGGTCCAAAGCCTAGAGAGATTATTAGGATCTGTCAGATAAGGTAACAGAAAACTCACAATCCACCCAGATTAAGTAAGAAGGACATTGAGCCTCTAACCTTAACAGCTGTTCAGAAGGAGGGCTGTTCTAGGTACTGGATATCTAGGCTCTGTCTCTTTTCTCTCATTCTTTCCATTCTGCCTTCCTCTCTGTTGGCTTTGTCTGCAGAGTGACGGCAGATGGCCACTTGTTCCAGATACCAGTTTTTACATTCCACTGGCTCTCACTTCATCACCTGTCTACGTCTATACCAACTGCAAAGGAAACAGGTCCTCATGACTGGCTCTACTGAATGGACCTGAAGATGGGACCAGCCTTTTTAGCAACATAGGATGCTCAGAGAGGACTGAATGACACAAAAGTAAGATTTGGTTAGGAAAGAGGAAATGGCAGGTGCATGGTGTTTTTAGGGGAGGCAACCAGTGGCGTCTGTTATGAAGCGTCAGAGCAGCGTTTACAGTCAAAAATTTGGGCAGTTGACTGTGTTCTCTGGCTCTAAAGAAGGATTTTAAAAGAAGAAACAATTTTGCTGACTATATTCCTCATATTAACAAAGAGGTTTTCCAATGGCTTTTCTTGTAAAATGACCAAGTAAAAGCTTATTACCAGAGGTAGAAATAACATCAGAAATATAACAGAGTGTTTTAGGGAGTGTATCCCACCATCTTTTCCTTCCAATTCTCCTGAAGGGGAGATGAGCATGGGAATCTTTTAGGCCATAGGTCGGATGGGGTTGGTGGTGGGGTAAGAGGAGAAAATTTGAGGCAATAAGAAGGATCCTTGTACAGATGGAAATGGTCTGTATCTTGACTGTTTCAACCTCATTGTGATATGTTCAATAGTTCTGTAAAATGTTACTGTTAGAAAAAACTCAGTAGATAAGTACCAGGAATATTATTTCTTGCAATTGCATATCAATCTACAGTGATCTCAAGATAAAAATTTAAAATATTGTATCAAAGTAGTTTTTATCTTAATTTTTTTTAGTTTTCTTTACATCCCCTTGAATTTTTCTCCCATGGAAAGTGCCTCTCCTGCCTCTCCCACACCAAAGGCACACAGACTGAATGCCACTTCCTAGTAAATCACCATCGGCAAACAAATGATCATCCCTTAAGTCTGAGTTTCCTCATCTGCAAAATGAGAATGACAGTCATTCTTATCTCCTAGGGTTTTTGTCAACATTGAACAAGATAGTGCATATAAATAACTAGTCCAAAGCATAGTATGGGCTTTCCAGGTGGTGCTAGTGGTAAAGAATCCACCTGCCAATGCTGGAGACACAAGAGATACAGGGTTCGATCCCTGGGTCAGGAAGATCCCCTGGAGGAGGAAATGGCAATTCACCCCAGTACTCTTGCCTGGTGAATTCCATGGACAGAGGAGCCTGGTGGGCTACAGTCCATGGGGTCGCAGAGTCAGACATGTCTGAAGCAACGGACACGTGACACACAAGGCATAGTGTATAGTAAATTCTGTTTATTTTTTAAATTGATTTTCATTGGTGTATAATTGCTTTACCATGTTGTGTTGGCTACTATTGTGCTATGGAATGAATCAGCTACAGGTATCCTTATATCCCCTGTTTGTTGGATTCCCTTCCCATTTAGGTCACCACACAGCACAGAGTTCCCTGAACTATGCAGTAGGTATAAATTCTATTTAAATGTTAGTTATACAACCTATTGTGCTATGGTGACCAGTGCATCCATGTAAAAAAATGTTTATACATTGTAGCAGGGGGTAGATTAGCAGGAAGGTTCATTCTATTTAGTGTCTCAATACCCAAGTACTGTGAGTGCTAAAAATGTAATCCAGCTCCTCAGGGCGCATGACCTGTATGGACAGTCTCACAGAGTCCCTGTTTGGTTTAATGTTCTATGGTCACCATATTGAAATTGTTACTAATATTTTTTAACAAGGAATCCATTTTTTGCAATGTTCCCAAAATATACATAGCCAGACCTGTCTCCCCTTAGTCAAAGCCCATGTCACCCTGGAGAAGTAAGATGGACTAGTCTCTCTCTCCTCCCTGTAGCTTTTCCCTGATTGCCCTGGGAAGTAGGTTCAGCTCCAGTAGAGGAATTTCTCCTCCCAGCCTCGTTCTCCCATGACCTCATATCTCCTCATTCAAAGATACTTTCCCACCTGCCCCTCACCTCCCCGCAACAAGTAAATGCCTATCCTTAAGTGGTAACCTCCTTGGTTTCAAGAATATGGGTCGGGGGGGCGGGGGGCCTGTAGAGGGTTTTCCTCCAACTTTGTGGGCTTGAGTATTAGAGCTTGATCGTTTTTTTATTAGGCAGAAGTATTTTGTGGATAAGACTAGGGCTCCACTTCACCACAGTTGAAAAACAAAAAAGAAAAACAAGAGAACCTGTGGGTTTTGAAGAAACAGAGGCGGTTCAGGAAGAAAAACCCATAAACTCATTAAACTATCACTTTAGTGGTATTTCCAAGTTGTCAAAACCACTCCGAAGTGTCTCTTGCTAAGCAGAGGCATTCTTGGGGTTTTACAGACCCTGGATTGGGAAGGAATTTCTCAGAATGCTGAGGTTGTAGTCAGTAAGGTGATCCAGCGGAGAAATATTGCCTTTGGACATGAAGGACCTGAGTCCTGTTTGTCCAGGTGCGGCACTCATGTGCAAATGTGTCCACTCAGCCGCTCTGCCACTAGGGTCTGCCAAGACAGCCAAGTGTGCACTGGGCTGCTGAGTTTAGCCTGGGGGTGGATTGCACCTCGCACCTCCCAGGAAGGTGGGAGCAGCCAGGGAGAGGAGCCTGTGGCTCCTCAGAGAAAGGATGTGCCCGGAATAACAAAGGAAAGAAATAAAAACGAAAGAACCCACAGCACAGGAGTTCCAACCAAGCTTAGAAGTGATGAAAGTGAGAAGAAAATTTTAGCTGGAGTTCAAACTGTGGCCAGGGTTATGGCAGTTAATAAATCAGTGAGTCTGGAAAATGTTCAGACTCAACAGTAAAATCAGAAAGCAATACTTTCATTCGACTAGTGTTATTAAAAAATAGTAATTATTAAAATGTGTGTGTCTTCTTTCTGCTGGTATCTTTTATTTTTCATTGTGAGGTTTGCCCTCTCCAAGAAGTTAAGGTATATTGTGGTGTATTGATAAAATGAATTCTGCCCCTTACTAGCCATGTGGCCTTGGGTGGGTTACTTAAGATCCCTGAAGCTCTGTAAATTGAATTTCATAATAGCTGTAATTTTTTATGATTTTTAAAACTTTTTATTTTATTTTAATTTTTTTTTCTTTTTCCCCATCATGTCTCTTTTATATATATTTATTTCATTGATCTTTTTATTCTTTGGCGTGTGTAGGCCTCCCATTGCAGCAGCCTCTCTCACCACAGAGCACTGGCTCTGGACGCATGTGCTGCAGAGTGCTGGCTCGTAATTGGCCACACCCTTCCAGCAGCTCCTCAGCATGTGGGATCTTCCTGGGCCAGGGATTGAACCAGTGCGCCTGCACTGCAAGGCGAACTCTCCACCCACTGGACCACCAGAGAAGCCCCAAGCTTTTTATTTTGTATTGTGGGGTTGCAAAGAGTTGGACACGACTGAAGTGACTAACACAGTTTTACTTGACTGATTAACAGTGTTGTGAGTTTCAGGTGAACAGCAAAGGGACTTAGTCATCCATACACACGCATCCATTCTTCCCAGCTCCCCTCCCATCCAGGCTGCCACATAACACTGAGCAGAGTTCCGTATATTCCATAGTAGGTCCTTGATAACTGTCTCTTTAAGGGATAGTTCAAGTATTTTGGAAACAGCCTGGAGTAAAAAAATAATCTTTTGTCACAATGCAGTATGCTACATACACCCATAGGTGCGTAATTAAAACAAAGCTTCCATACCTTTATCTTATTTTTCATTCTTTTTTCTATTGTATTGTATTTAATACTAGACCTACTAAACTGATTTCATAGCTTTATGTTTTCAAAGTACTATGTGGGTTCATCTGCCCATGAAACGATATAATCTCACTATCTAGAGAAAGCATTGATGGTATTTTGGTGTGTATATTTGCATTCCTTTCGTTATGGATGTGTGCATGTCTGTGCTTGTATAGTATGTGTATTTAAGAATATTTACATTCACAGGCTTATTACCAACATTTACATTTAAAAATATACTACCAGCATAGCCTTGTTTTTCTAATTTTAAAAGTTTCCTTTATCCTTAAACTTGCCCTCAAGTTTGTCTTTGCCTCTCCAGCAATCTGTTACCAGGAATTTTCACATTCTTTTGTGCCACATCCAAGTCATTCAGGGCCATTTATGCCCTCCTCGGATAAGAAAGCTCATACCATGTGCTGGGCACAGTACACACTTAGTGAACACTGTAGGTGCTCAGTGAAGTAACAGGAATTGAGTGACTCACCTGTCCCCAAAATGAGCTCAGGTGCTAAGGCAGGAATGCATCTAGCAGATGTTCTAAGGCCTCTTTCGGGAAATGAGGTCCCCATTTAGGGCACCTTTTCTATCAAACAACCCTGTCACTCAGGAGTTTGGGTGACATAGTTGAATATATTTGGTCCGCTGACACTGTATATACTATAGAACCGGAGGTCTGTTGTCCTAAGAATTTATTCTGTAACCTGTAGCTCTCTGACTCTTCATTCACTTGTCCGCAGTGATGACCATTGTAACACCCACCTCACAGAGAGATGACGTGACAAATGTGAACGTTCTCAAGACCTGTTGTGAAATAAGTTTTCTGTAAACCCTTACCTGAATGGGATTTTGGTCCTTTGTAGACCACACATCAAATCACAGCAATGTCAAGTTCCTTTGGACAAATAAGTACACCTGGATAGGCATCCTGCAGGAGCTATTTTTTTTTTCCAAGTTGAAATTTAGATCTCATTTCTAAATATTTTTATTTCTATTCTTGACATAGGCAACCAGGGTCCCTTTTGGTCTCTTGGAATCTGGTTTGTTTTATGGCAGCATCTTCCAGCTGGACTTGATTTGCTTCTGGAGAGAACTCCTCTGAAACACTAGTAGATACAGTAGACAAATGACTACTGAGACATCCTACTGAGCGTGACTTTAGGTTAGGCTGACCAGAAGGGAGATCCTGGAGGCTTGTGTGGTTTATTCATCTACTGACTTGTGTATTGGTTTTGCTCAATAAATACTGAGTACTCACTTGCTTTTGCCAGACACTGTGAAAGGTGCTGGAATAGAGGTCATTAAGGACCATCTTTGCTCCCAGGAGCTCACATTCCTGTGGAGGAGCAGACTTGGCAACAGACAGCTCTACTATAAGATGATAGGGCTGTAGTAACACAGGGCTGGTTTAAAATTAACACAGTAGTATGCTTCACATTCTTTTGTGCCACATCCAAGTCATTCAGGGCCATTTATGCCCTCCTCGGATAAGAAAGCTCATACCATGTGCTGGGCACAGTACACACTTAGTGAACACTGTAGGTGCTCAGTGAAGTAACAGGAATTGAGTGACTCACCTGTCCCCAAAATGAGCTCAGGTGCTAAGGCAGGAATGCATCTAGCAGATGTTCTAAGGCCTCTTTCGGGAAATGAGGTCCCCATTTAGGCACCTTTTCTATCAAACAACCCTGTCACTCAGGAGTTTGGGTGACATAGTTGAATATATTTGGTCCGCTGACACTGTATATACTATAGAACCGGAGGTCTGTTGTCCTAAGAATTTATTCTGTAACCTGTAGCTCTCTGACTCTTCATTCACTTGTCCGCAGTGATGACCATTGTAACACCCACCTCACAGAGAGATGACGTGACAAATGTGAACGTTCTCAAGACCTGTTGTGAAATAAGTTTTCTGTAAACCCTTACCTGAATGGGATTTTGGTCCTTTGTAGACCACACATCAAATCACAGCAATGTCAAGTTCCTTTGGACAAATAAGTACACCTGGATAGGCATCCTGCAGGAGCTATTTTTTTTTTCCAAGTTGAAATTTAGATCTCATTTCTAAATATTTTTATTTCTATTCTTGACATAGGCAACCAGGGTCCCTTTTGGTCTCTTGGAATCTGGTTTGTTTTATGGCAGCATCTTCCAGCTGGACTTGATTTGCTTCTGGAGAGAACTCCTCTGAAACACTAGTAGATACAGTAGACAAATGACTACTGAGACATCCTACTGAGCGTGACTTTAGGTTAGGCTGACCAGAAGGGAGATCCTGGAGGCTTGTGTGGTTTATTCATCTACTGACTTGTGTATTGGTTTTGCTCAATAAATACTGAGTACTCACTTGCTTTTGCCAGACACTGTGAAAGGTGCTGGAATAGAGGTCATTAAGGACCATCTTTGCTCCCAGGAGCTCACATTCCTGTGGAGGAGCAGACTTGGCAACAGACAGCTCTACTATAAGATGATAGGGCTGTAGTAACACAGTAGTTACTTGCTGAGCTCTTCCAACATGCCAGAGACAGTTCCAGAGCTGAGAACGTGTTGTGTACCCCTGGCACATGCCACCACGGGCTCATATGCTAGTGCTTGGGGAAGAGTTCTCGTTTGGTGTTAGAGGTTGGAAAGAGGTGATGGCAGCTAACTTTTCCTGGGGAAATAATGGAGGACTTCCTAGAGCTGGTGATGTTTAAACTAAACCTTAATGATTAAGGAGGACTTCCCAGGTGGTTCAGAGGCAAAGAATGCACCGGCAATGCAGGAGATTTGGATTTAATCCCTGGGTTGAGAAGATCCTCTAGAAGAGGAAATAGCAGTTCATTCCAGTATTCTTGCCTGGAAAATCCCATGGATAGAGGAGCTTGACAGGCTACAGTCCGTGGCATCGTAAACAGTCAGATATGACTGAGAGTCCAAACATCAGTCAGTGGTTGAGGAGGGTCTTTCCAAATGAGGTCTATGGCAGTAGGAGCTATCGGGGACAGAGTGCTTTCCGATCAGAGGAAACGGCATCTGCCAATGCCTGTGTGGTTACTTCTAGAAAGAGTGGGAAGAGATGAAAAGATTAGATCAGAAAGTAATTTATGTACTTTAATAAGCAGGTTAGACTTCATTCTCTAGATGCAGAGGCTCAGCATTGTAGACTTTTGTGTTAGAATGATTTTCCAGTAGCAATGAGGAAAATGGATTTCTTGGGGACAGAAGTGGGCAAGAATGTTGTTAGAAAGAAAGGCTAGGAGTCTGATATGGTTATCCAAAAGGAAATTGATTGATAAGTGCTTGAACTAAAAACAGTGGGGTTGAGAACAAAGAAGTAGGGGTGGATTCAAGAGAAATCTTGGCTATAAAATCTGTCGACTGTAGAATGTTTGCTGGAGACTTTGTTCAGGGGTATTAGAAGGGGTGAATTTAGTGATGACTCCTGGTCTCTGGTTTCAGTGACTTAGGTCGTGGATACTTGAGGGTGTCATAAAGAGACCAGAAGAAATTACCCTGTATGGTCCTTTGCTAATTTTCAGATTAAGACAGGCAGCTAGTTGATCTGCGCATGTCCTTTTAGACTAGGGAGATAGTTTTGATGTATAAGACCTGGCTTCAATCCCTGGGTTGGGAAGATCCCCTGGAGAAGGCTACCAACTCTGGTGTTCTTGCCTGGAGAATCACAAAGACAGAGGAGGCAGGTGGGCTACAGTCCACGGGATCGCAAAGAGTCAGACACAACTGAGCGACTAACGCTTTCACTTTTTTCGAGTATATATACCTGTAGGTATGCTGTTTGTATATATATGACCTGGCATAATACCAACCCTGCTTGTTTAAGGGACCACTGTTTCTGTTTAGAGATGCCACTTTATTTTTTCTCATTCTAAAATATTTGTTGTGTTTTTCTAATTTCAAAAGTAACACATGTTCATTATGAAAATAATAGAAAATTTCAGAAAAGCACAACAAAGAAGCCTCAATGCTGATGGCACCATACAGAGATAACCATTAAGATATCCGGATTTTCTATGAAAATACAGATAATATACAAAAGTAAAAAACGTCTGGTTAGGAGGGTCTTTCCAAATGAGGTCTATGGCAGTAGGAGCTATCGGGACAGAGTGCTTTCGATCAGAGGAAAGCATCTGCCAATGCCTGTGTGGTTACTTCTAGAAAGAGTGGGAAGAGATGAAAAGATTAGATCAGAAAGTAATTTATGTACTTTAATAAGCAGGTTAGACTTCATTCTCTAGATGCAGAGGCTCAGCATTGTAGACTTTTGTGTTAGAATGATTTTCCAGTAGCAATGAGGAAAATGGATTTCTTGGGGACAGAAGTGGGCAAGAATGTTGTTAGAAAGAAAGGCTAGGAGTCTGATATGGTTATCCAAAAGGAAATTGATTGATAAGTGCTTGAACTAAAAACAGTGGGGTTGAGAACAAAGAAGTAGGGGTGGATTCAAGAGAAATCTTGGCTATAAAATCTGTCGACTGTAGAATGTTTGCTGGAGACTTTGTTCAGGGGTATTAGAAGGGGTGAATTTAGTGATGACTCCTGGTCTCTGGTTTCAGTGACTTAGGTCGTGGATACTTGAGGGTGTCATAAAGAGACCAGAAGAAATTACCCTGTATGGTCCTTTGCTAATTTTCAGATTAAGACAGGCAGCTAGTTGATCTGCGCATGTCCTTTTAGACTAGGGAGATAGTTTTGATGTATAAGACCTGGCTTCAATCCCTGGGTTGGGAAGATCCCCTGGAGAAGGCTACCAACTCTGGTGTTCTTGCCTGGAGAATCACAAAGACAGAGGAGGCAGGTGGGCTACAGTCCACGGGATCGCAAAGAGTCAGACACAACTGAGCGACTAACGCTTTCACTTTTTTCGAGTATATATACCTGTAGGTATGCTGTTTGTATATATATGACCTGGCATAATACCAACCCTGCTTGTTTAAGGGACCACTGTTTCTGTTTAGAGATGCCACTTTATTTTTTCTCATTCTAAAATATTTGTTGTGTTTTTCTAATTTCAAAAGTAACACATGTTCATTATGAAAATAATAGAAAATTTCAGAAAAGCACAACAAAGAAGCCTCAATGCTGATGGCACCATACAGAGATAACCATTAAGATATCCGGATTTTTCTATGAAAATACAGATAATATACAAAAGTACAGGCAAGTAAACCCTTAAGTGTTTCTTCTGAAAACTGGAATGATATTACTTCATGGGATTTCCCACGGCTTAATAATCTTCTTTTACATTTCATATTATTCTATGCACTCACTTTAACTGTTCCCCAGTGTAATTAGAAACAGATCTAACCCAGGCATCTGGTCTTTAAACTCCCTTTATATGGAGCTAAAACCCGTGGCCTATCACTGCCAACCACCACTTCTGAAATCCTTTCCTATGAGATATCTATTTATTTATTATTTTTTAAAATTTTTTTTTAAGATTTATTTATTTATTTTGGGCGGGGGTTGGGTTGGGGAGGGAGGGGAGCAGGCGGGCCACTTCCATTGGTCTTTCATTTCTCCATTTTCATCCGTCTTTGTTCTTTGGCTCCTGCGGGCCTCCCATCGCGGTGGCGTCTGTTGTCGCAGAGCACCAGCTCTGGGCGCATGCGCTCCAGAGCTCCGGCTCAGTAATTGGACACATCCGTCTAGCCGCTCCGCGGCACGTGGGATCTTCCCAGGCCAGGGATCAAACCGGCACCCCTTGCACTGCAAGGCGGTGTCCTTATCCACTGGACCACCAGGGGAAGCCCTATTATTTTTAAAAAGTAATTTTTATTTCTTTATTTTTGGCTATGCTAGGTCTTCCTTGTGGCTTGGGCTTTTCTCTAGTTGCTGTGCATGGGCTTCTCATTGTGGTGGCCTCTCTTGTTGCAGAGCATGGGCTCCAGGGCACAGGGGCTTCAGCAGTTGTGGCAAGCAGTCTCAGTCGTTGCAGCTCGTGGGCTTAGTTGCTCCACAGCGTGTGGGATCTTCCTGGATCAGGGATTGAACCTACCTCTCTTGTGTTGGCAGGTGGAGTCTTCACCACTGAGCCACCTGGGAAGCCCAATATCACTCTACTTTCAATGACATGTTACTGCAACCATATGGTGTGAAGTTATGTTCATAGGATCTGAAACTAAACCATCTGCTTCCATGCCTCACTTACAGGCTGACCAGAGGCAAGAAATAGAACTACTTCATCCCCGAGTCTCCCTGCCTCTATCAAATGATGGTCACAGGGCTTCCCTGGTGGTCCAATGCGTAAAGAGTCCGCCTTGCAGTGCAAGGGGCAAGGGGCACGGGTTTGATCCCTGGCCTGGGAAGATCCAACGTGCTACAGAGCGACTGGACTGCTGTGTCCATTTATAAGCCAGAGCTCTGGAGTGCATGTGTGCAGGGCCGGTGCTCCGCAGTGGGAGAGGCCACTGCAATGGGAGGCCCACACAGGCCAAGGAATAAAGATGGATGAAAATGAATAGATAAGGGACCAATAGAAGAGACTAAAATTAAAAAAAAATGATTATCACAACTATAGCTTCCTCTTGTGGATATTGTAAGGATTACATGAGTTAATTCCTGGTAATTCACTTATAACATAGTCTGCCTGGTAGATAGTAAATGCCTTATGACTGCTATCTTTTATTATCATGCCAAGAACACCTCCATGAAGCAGCTCCTCTCAGGGTCCCTGATGCTGCTTGAATGGCGTTGTGCCTGTTGCTGACAAGTGGAGCTGTGCGGGTATTCCTTCCTTCAGTTGCACAACAGAGTCATGAGGCCCTGGGTACAGGCAGTGTCATGATCCAGCATTATGTATAAAGACAGAGAGACTAGAGATGGTGAGCAAGCTGCCCCAGACCCCACCGCTAGTGAGTAGAGGAACCAGGACTACCTGGCTCTAACGCCCATGGATATAATCCAGGCTGTTGCTTTGACAGACAGTGACCAAAGCAGCGAGTCGTTTCTAGTAGGACACAGGCTGGAAGGGTTTCATTGTTCCAACCACAAGAGCTGCCTTGGTTGTCTAAGAACCTTAGTCCAGTGCCACACAGGAAGATGCCCTGGGACCTAGCAGGTGTCCTTCCCTCAGTGTGCAGGAGAACAATCCCCGCTTGTCCCTTTCTTCTCTCAGCTGTCCTGTCCATCAGATTGTCTCCTCCTCCTCCTCCCCCTCCTCCTCCTCCTTGTCTTTCAGGGATTTAGACCTGCCTGTAGAAGCCTCAACACAAAACATCCAGTTTAGCAGGTTGCAAAACATTGTAAGACTATGATCGAGAAAAGGTTTCAAACGGCAGATTGCCTCAACTGGGTTTAGCTGAACTGTGTAAGCCTCTTAGAGGAGAATATACGTTCAAGACCCATTGCCTGTGAATTTAGCTTATCCATTTCCACACCATTGCCTTCATGTCCTGCTAGAATTTGGTAAATATCAGGTCTTTTTTTTTTTTTTTTTTTTTTTTTTGAGATTCACTTCACTTTTATTATGAACAAACACAATCTCAGATCAGTACAACTAGCTTCAGAGTTGATATTAATAGAAATTATTCCAAAATTATTCTTAGGTCACAAATAACTACTATCCCACATAAAAAGGGAAAAATCCCACCCAATCAAGGAAAAGGTATCCTGTTTATCCATGGCAATGAGTTTATGCATTCTCAGATTTTGTCTGGCTAGTTATCCACCACTTATCTAATGTGTTTATTCAATCTCTCATGGAGAACCATCTAGATTCCTGATAGCATCCAGGACACGTGGTTCACGGTGGACACAGTTCACGGTGGATACTGCTACTATAAAAATACTCAGGACTTAAGAGAATTCCTCTGCTGAAGGATCCCAAGATGCTTTATAAAAAGCATTAGTTACGCCTCAAAACTGCCCTTTGAGGTAGGTCAGTATTATTATCCCATTTTAACAGAAGGAAAACTGAGGCACATTGTAGTTAAATGACTTGCCCAGGGTCACACAGCAAGTCAGTGGCACAGTGGTAGGAGAGGCCCTGGCCCTAACCACCTGTGTAACCTTGACATTGAGCTTTCTTGAACTTTTCAATGCTGAGCCATTTGAGCTACACTTAAGGGGAATACACTCAGGATACTAGCTAACCAGGAGAAAAAGTTTCCATTTTAAATGCTACAACCATCTTTTAAACTAAAAAAAAAAAAAATCAAATACATTCAAAAATTCCTTCCACCCTCCATCAAATGTGGGCAATTAATAAAAACAGCCCTAAACAAAGTTTCCAAAATGAAGCCCAGAAGGGAATCCTGCAAACAGCTATAACATAATTCTCCACCAGGCCCACTTTTCTACCAACCACTTCCGCAGGCTCTCAGGTGCAAAGGAACTCCACAGAGGGAGTGGGGAGGGAGCAGAGCAGGCTCAGATACAACACTGATTAGAAGAGATGTAAGGCACCCAGATAAGTCATCAGCACACCCACAAAGCAAGGACTGTTAGAAATTCAGACTCCATCAGATCTGAGTTTCTGGGTCATAAATGCGTCATTTGAATTCAGCTTTAGAACCTTGAAAAAAATGTTATTTACGCAGTAGACAACCCGTCCTCTACGCAAGTACAAGTACACTGGGCCCAAGGTCACCATCCAGCCTTGTGTAGGGTTGTGGTATAGATCAGATCTATCAAGCACAATGAGAATAGAAAGATAAGTTCTTTCTGATCATCAGTTTTAAATCAGGCATCTGAGGACTGGTAGAATTAAAACTACCCCACAGGCACCTCCAAGGGATAGGTACTCGATTCAGAGAATCTAAATTACAGTGATCTTCCATTAAATTTTTTTCTACTGAGAGGAACAGAAGAAATGCTCTCCTCCCTTCCATCCACGGGGCTCAACAGTAGACAGAGCATCTGGTATCATCCATTTTTAACCTTGAAATAGAGTAAAGTCAGGCTTCTGCCTTGACAGCTGAGGTTACAGGGACATGAAGGGCCCAAGGATCTTCAGACACTGACATTTTTTTCAGACCTCCTCTATTCTGTTGTCTGCCCTAGACTGTATTGTTGGGAATGCTGGTTAGTCTGCTGAACAGAGACACTGTTTAGCAAAGTTCATGGCATCTCACATCCTAAGTCTCAGCCAAAGCCTTGTGGTATACCCTGGCTCCCTCCAGGGGCCTGGGCGTCCTTCTGAGTGAGGCACTTCAGAACCGTCCTTTGCTTCTTGTGCTTCCCTGTGAAGGCTAGGCTCCCTCCTGCTTCCTCAAAGCATTGCACCATCCACTGGGAGCACTGACTCAGGTGGGGTAGCTTCCCAAGTAAGCTGGGGGCATCCAGCATGCTCTCTGGTTCTGACCCAGACAGAGGAGACTCAGAACAAACCCTCTTTTGCTCCATGGCTGGCTCTGGCACAGCATGAGCATTTGGCTTGGCCAGGCCTCCTGAGGGAGAATGCCTGGCCCTGGGGTTTTTCTAGCAGGGTTTGGCAGCCTTGTCTGGAGTCATCAGTGTGGCAGGGAGCACAAGGATATAGATGCAGACTGTAGGGGCCAAGTGAAAGTGGCAGCTCACTCAACTTTGTAAAGAGAAACAAACAGTGGTTGAGTGACCCTGACCATCTGTCTGTAGGAGGGGGAGCTGCCTGGACCGCAGGAGCCTTCACTGCCTCTCTGTACACACAGAGGAGGCTGGTGTGTCCAGAGAAAGAAGAAAACATTAAGGAGGAGATAGAACCGGCAGGAGATAAAGTGGACATAGAGGATAGAGCCAAGAATCAATAGTCAGGAGTAGTTACGAGATTCCTACCCCATCCCCCAGCCTGCCCTACACTTTAAACCAGAAGTTAACAGAGAAGGAACGAGTGAAAGGGTTCAACACTGTGGAGAGAAGCCTTCTAGTTCTTTCTCAGTCCAAGGAGAAACTGAAATGAATGAAACTAACCCAGCATCTAGTGTGTTTGTATAACCAGCTTCCATATTAGGACACCCAACAACTTACTCAGTAACCTTCTGAATCCCCCAGCAATGTGATCTCAGAGCCTTTCTTTTATCACCTTATCTCCCAGAAACTGCCTACAGACCCTGCCCCTCAGCCTCTCCCTCTCCTGTCCAGCAGTGAGAGGAAAGGAGACAACTCACCTAATTCTTCCTTTTCTTCAAGCACCCCTTCTCTTTCAGAGGGAAATCCTCTTAAGAGAATTGCTTAATATGTCAAACAAAGCACCCAGGTATATACAGCTTTCTGTGTGGGCCAACTCCATCCCCTACAATCCTTTCTTTTTGGGGAGGCAGCTCTGCTCACCACTGTACCCCCAATGCATCTCTGTTTTGGATGTCTGAGAATGCTGTAGCTACCTTCTTACTATGAGGGGGACTGACCAATATCCCAAGGATGGCAGAGCAGAAAGATGAAAGGATTTTATTTCTTAAGCTTCTGGAGTCATCAATTCTGGAAACAACCAACCTCAAGATTTCTTGTTGTCTGGAATCAGACATCTTCCTGTTGTGAAAGAAAGAAAACAATTCTTCCCTAGCAGAGACTCCTTTTACCACAAACTAAAGGCTTCTTCTTCCTCAGCCTAACGTGTATCGGGACACTGAGATCTGCTTTTGGGTTCTAGGACCACCCTGCTTCCTGGCCATTTCCCAGTCAGAGTCAGGAGAGAAAGGGAGCATGCTGGGTAGTGGGCAGGCAGCTGACTGTCTGATCACGGCAGGAGCTTCCTGCCTTGTTTTGCACTTCAACTCATCCTATTTATCAGTCATACCATGCATCCTAACTCTCTCCCCTGATAATTTATCTGCTTTCGCAGCTTTGTGCCAAAATAATTTTTCCATTTCACCTAGTGAAAGCCTGGGCTGAAGATAATTGGAGGCCTTCCCAGAAGATTCTGTCATATCACTGTCTTCAGCCACCCATCTTAAAGCTGAGGACAGCTCAAGGAAAGGGTTAGCTGGGGCAAAGACCCCTAGTTTTGGACCATAGCAAGGTGGTTTAAGCTTTGGAAGCTGGACACCCCGTGATGACTGACCAGCTGCCTGCGTGGGGGGCAATGAGGGGAAAGAAAAAGGAAGGTGATAGGAACAAAACAAAGAGAAGGATAATAGGACCAGAAGAGAAAGAAGGTAAGAGAAGAAATAAGAACACAAGCTTAGCATCATAAAGGCAGAGTTGTTGGCTTTCGATTTAAAAAGAAAATTTAAAAGAACACTGTATTGTAATGGGTTAATGTCATCATCTTTAGCATCCTGGTAGCATTATTCAGTAGTTAATAAACAGAACATTAAACCTCTGCCCAGCTGGCTTTGGAAAAGAAACCCGAGGACCCCAAACTCAGCCACTCTTGTAGCTCTCTTCTCCAGTTCTCTTAATCCTGGCCAAGATGGCTGCCTTGGACACTTTCTTCCGGTCATAAGCCAGACCGAGGGCAGCCATGCAGTCGATGAAGAACGTGGTGAAGTTGATGTGCCAGCGGTACTCACTGGCAGAGTAGTCGTAAGGAAAGGTGTGGTGGTAGTTGTGGAAGCCCTCACCGACAGCTCCCAGTGAAACCAGGAGATTCTCTCGGGGGTTGATGGTCTTGTCATAAGGGCGATAGCCATACATGTGGGCGGCGCTGTTTACTAGCCAGGTGGCATTGAGTCCAAGGGCATAACGGAAGAAGGTGGCCACTAACAGGCTGTTTAGAAACGTCTCACCCCATAAGTACCAGGGCACAAGCGTGGGCAGGATGAAGCACAGCAGCAGGATACCGGGTTTGTAGTACCTCCTCTGGAACATCACCAGCTTCTCAGCTCTGAGGTCGGATAAGTTTAGCGTAGCACCCTTCTCTTTGACGGCTGGGTGTTTGCGCACAAGCAGCCAGCCCACGTGAGAGAAGAAGAAGCCTCGTCGAGAATTGTGGGGATCAGCATCCGTTTCTGAAAACTTGTGGTGGGCACGGTGATCTCGGGCCCATTCAAAAACGTCATTCTGGAATGCCATTGTGTTGGCGATCATCAGGAAGACCCGCAAGGGCAGCCGAGCTTTGTAGGTTCGGTGACTCCACAGGCGATGGGCCCCCGCTGTGATGCCCAGGGCACTCACGGTATAGTAGAACAACACCCAGAGCAAGGTGTTTATCTTGCAGGTGGGGATCAGTATGATCCCATACAGGGCTCCCAAGTGTAGCAGACCCATGAGGATGATGTTTCTCCAAACATACTCAAGCTTGGGCTTTGGGCCCTCCTTATCCTGGTAACTGGGATCATAGATGTCGTCCTTCATTTCAGGGCGGATGTCTTCTTCCAAGTATAGGGGGGTCTTCTCCAGCTTGCCGCCTCCATTCTGCAGGACCCTGGAAGGAGGCGCTGTGATGGTGGTGGTGGTTGTGTAGGAGCTAGACATCTCCTCTTGCAGCAAGTGGGCCGGCATCTGGACTCTCGGACGCTGGGATCACCTTCCCAGGGCTGAGACTGTGGAGTGGAGTCCGGACCAGTCCGAACTGAGCGTAGTAGACTAGTGCCCCAGCCCGCTTTTGCACGGCGATCCGCGGCGCTGCTCTCGGAACCCTTCGCTGCACCACGCACGCTGGATCGGTAACGGAACCCTTCGCTGCACCGCGCACGCTGGATCGGTGTCCGGACCCGACCTGCTGTGCTGGGGATTTAAAGACTAGAGCCGGCAGTGGGTGACTGTGTCCCGTATTTCCTCAACCCCAGGTCTTATTTTTCATTGTGTCTTTCAGTTAGATTCCTGCACATGCTGCTGAGAGTTGAGATGGATGTTGCCATCTTTCATGAGGCTTTCTTTGAAGCACAGAGATCACAGGTTGTTTGATGTAAGTGTGAAATATTACTACTCACACTGTCTTTTTTGTTTGCAAGCTGGGACAGTTGGAGGAGCATAGGAGTAAGTTATTGTTATAGCTTATTCCAGGGCACTGCAGTCAGAACTTTGTGCCATCCCAGATCATTGTTTATCATTTCAGAGCAGACTTGTATTTCCATGGACCGATTCCAGCCCCAAAGTCTGCTATGAACAGCTTTCTAAGTTTGCAGAAGTTGAGTATTCTAAGCTTTGCATCAAAATCTGTATTTTTCTTCTAAAGACATACCCAACCCTCAGCAGTGTCTCATGTCATTTTCTCCAGATGAAGAAACCTGGCTTCCACCCAAGTCATGTGTGCTGCATTTCTCCTGGATGCTTGAAAATCTACACATCAAAAAAAAAACAAAATAGATAAACTGGGAGTGTGTCCAGGGGAGAGGGACATAATGGGACCCCTAAAAAAATAGAAGAGACTAAAATTAATAAATGATTATCACAACTATAGCTTCCTCTTGTGGATATTGTAAGGATTACATGAGTTAATTCCTGGTAATTCACTTATAACATAGTCTGCCTGGTAGATAGTAAATGCCTTATGACTGCTATCTTTTATTATCATGCCAAGAACACCTCCATGAAGCAGCTCCTCTCAGGGTCCCTGATGCTGCTTGAATGGCGTTGTGCCTGTTGCTGACAAGTGGAGCTGTGCGGGTATTCCTTCCTTCAGTTGCACAACAGAGTCATGAGGCCCTGGGTACAGGCAGTGTCATGATCCAGCATTATGTATAAAGACAGAGAGACTAGAGATGGTGAGCAAGCTGCCCCAGACCCCACCGCTAGTGAGTAGAGGAACCAGGACTACCTGGCTCTAACGCCCATGGATATAATCCAGGCTGTTGCTTTGACAGACAGTGACCAAAGCAGCGAGTCGTTTCTAGTAGGACACAGGCTGGAAGGGTTTCATTGTTCCAACCACAAGAGCTGCCTTGGTTGTCTAAGAACCTTAGTCCAGTGCCACACAGGAAGATGCCCTGGGACCTAGCAGGTGTCCTTCCCTCAGTGTGCAGGAGAACAATCCCCGCTTGTCCCTTTCTTCTCTCAGCTGTCCTGTCCATCAGATTGTCTCCTCCTCCTCCTCCCCCTCCTCCTCCTCCTTGTCTTTCAGGGATTTAGACCTGCCTGTAGAAGCCTCAACACAAAACATCCAGTTTAGCAGGTTGCAAAACATTGTAAGACTATGATCGAGAAAAGGTTTCAAACGGCAGATTGCCTCAACTGGGTTTAGCTGAACTGTGTAAGCCTCTTAGAGGAGAATATACGTTCAAGACCCATTGCCTGTGAATTTAGCTTATCCATTTCCACACCATTGCCTTCATGTCCTGCTAGAATTTGGTAAATATCAGGTCTTATTTTTCATTGTGTCTTTCAGTTAGATTCCTGCACATGCTGCTGAGAGTTGAGATGGATGTTGCCATCTTTCATGAGGCTTTCTTTGAAGCACAGAGATCACAGGTTGTTTGATGTAAGTGTGAAATATTACTACTCACACTGTCTTTTTTGTTTGCAAGCTGGGACAGTTGGAGGAGCATAGGAGTAAGTTATTGTTATAGCTTATTCCAGGGCACTGCAGTCAGAACTTTGTGCCATCCCAGATCATTGTTTATCATTTCAGAGCAGACTTGTATTTCCATGGACCGATTCCAGCCCCAAAGTCTGCTATGAACAGCTTTCCTAAGTTTGCAGAAGTTGAGTATTCTAAGCTTTGCATCAAAATCTGTATTTTTCTTCTAAAGACATACCCAACCCTCAGCAGTGTCTCATGTCATTTTCTCCAGATGAAGAAACCTGGCTTCCACCCAAGTCATGTGTGCTGCATTTCTCCTGGATGCTTGAAAATCTACACATCAAAAAAAAAAAAAGACAAAATAGATAAACTGGGTCAATCTAGGACCAATCTGTGGCTTTTCTGAATGGATTCACTGCAAAGATTGTTTACATTAAAAGATTTTCTTGAAACTTTGAGATGATATAGAAAATTCGATTTACACAAAGCTTTTCAAAATCTTGTGTTTTGAGTGTGTGCTAAGTTGCTTCAGTTGTATGTGACTCTGTGCGACCCTATGGACTACCAGGCTGCCATGCCCTCCTCCAGGAGATCTTCCCAACCCAGGGATCAAACCCATGTCTCTTATTGGCAGGCAGGATTTTTTTCTTTTTTTTTTTTTTGTGGCTATTCTGGGTTTTCACTGCTGCTGCAGGCTCTTCTCTAGTTGCAGGGAGTGGGGGCTACTCTCTAGTTGAGGTGAGCAGGCTTCTTGTTGCGGTGACTTCTCTTGTGGAACTTGGGCTCTAGGGCACATGGGCTTCAATAGTTGTGGCACATGGGCTCCATAGTTGCGGCTCTGAGGCTCTAGAGCACAGGCTCAATAGTCATGGCTCACAGGCTTAGTTGCTCCACAGCATGTGGGATCTCCCCGGATCTGGGATTGAACCCGTGTCTCCTACATTGGCAGGCGAACTCTTCACCACAGATCTACCAGGCAAGCCCCTCCTTTTTTTAACCACTAGTGCCACTGGGAAAGCTCATATTTTGAGTGAAGTACAATTATTTGTGTTTGAAATCATTGTTTAGCATAGCTTACTTAAATGCAGCTCTAAAGAAATAGACCCCTTACATCCATATTTAAAAATATGGTCTTTGGCACTCCATATTACAAGCAAATCAGTTCACAAAATTTTTGGTTTGAGAGGAAGTGACTTCTCATGGACTTGGGTGTAGCTCTTGTATTTCATTTTTGTACACACTGACATATTTGTACTGTCATGCTATGGATTTGAAGGTGACTTTGAGGCTTCATGCAGATACGTGCTGTCGGAATCAAGAGAGAAAAATGTGTGTTTTTGTCTTGTTTTCTTTTAAAGCTACTATTCTACTGGGTGCTTGTTAAGGGCTGAAGGATTTGCAGAGTGCTTCTATACATCTCATTTCATCCTTGCCTGAGACTGATGAGGCTAGAATTGATTGTCCTCATCTTGCCCATGAGAAAACTGAGGCTCTGCTAGGTGGAATAGTTTGTCCAAGGTTATGCAGTTTATGCTATAGTTCTTGATTTAAGCACAGGTTTGTGCTGTGCGAAAAGTCATGCTCTGAGCCAGTGGACTTGCCACTTGAGCTCAGCTGCATCTCCAGGCTGAGTCACTTCATTGTCGCATAGGGATTCGGTGTACACCTATGTGCTGCTCTTTTCCAACAGGTATAATGAGAGTGATAGTATCTGTCATAATTGTGAAGGCCAGGAGACATCCTGGATGAGACATACTTTCCGAGTGCCTTGATGTTATGTGAAGAGTGACGGTATGAGCTGATGTCTCCCTCTGAAAGAGCAGAGGGTTTATACCACCTTGTATTGTGCTTTGGTGTACGTACACAGTCTTATTTCTTGAGAGATCAGGAATGCATCTCATTATTTTAATATACTTCATAGCATCCAGCAGGTTAATGATGCTAAGTAAATGCTAAAATAAGGTTAATACTTAGCATTTTTGAGCCTTTTACTGTGAACTCAGGTAGTAGTCTATATATTTAATATATAATAAACACATTTAGTCCTTTTAACATCTGTATGTAGTGGGTTCTAACATTCTTTTCAATTCACTCATGAGGTGAGTTGCCCAAGAACACACAATTAGAAAATGGGAGAAAGAAAAATCTATGTCCTTCCACTCCAGAATCTTCCCCCTAACCATTGTGCTTTTAAAGCATCTCCTATAAAGATCCAGCCTCACCATTTCTTCCATTTCCGTTGCACTGAGTTGGCCACCTCCCTGTTTTATTTTTATCATAGCATTTCTCATTGCTGACATACTTTATATTTGTCTGTTTGGTTTTCCTTTTTGGTTTGTCTTCCACATTAGAAATGTAACCTGTAAGAAGGCAGAGGTTCCTGTCTTCTTTATTTACTGCTGTATCCCTGGCGTTGTTATTCCTGAGACACATGTGAATTTCTAGTAAGTATAGAGCAGTGCCTGGCACGTGGTGGACAGTGAATAGCTCTGCACTGAATGAGAATGATTGAATCCTCAGGCATTTCTTTTAAATTCATCAGAACAGGCCACTATTCAGTCCTTCTGGCTACAATTCTGCTTGTGGCGGTGCTTTTGAATACAATATAGTAGCATAGTAGGTATAGAAAGCAGATTAGGCTAAAGAATGCCTAAGAAGTCAAGAAGTAACTCAGCTGAGGGGAGGGAAGATACAGGATGGTAGCTGGAAGGGCTATCAGTGGTGGAAGGATGTATCTGTGGGAGGAAAGATTGCCAGAAGAGGAAGAAAGATGTGAGTAGAGGTGACTGATGACTCATCAAAGTGACAGGAGGTGGGTTCAGAGAGCCGGTGGAGAGGCCAGCCTTGGAGAAGGTGGAAGACTTTCACTGCTTCTGAAACCACAGCACTAGGTGGTGATGGCTGATAATTATGCAGAGATTTATGACATATAGAGAAAGAGAGACGGATCCTATTGCTTGCCCGTGATCTCCCCAAGATAATAGCTGAATAAAGGTCTCTACAGATAATACTGAAGAAAATTCTTGTATTGGCTTGTGACGTACACAGTCTTATTTCTTGAGAGATCAGGAATGCATCTCATTATTTTAATATACTTCATAGCATCCAGCAGGTTAATGATGCTAAGTAAATGCTAAAATAAGGTTAATACTTAGCATTTTGAGCCTTTACTGTGAACTCAGGTAGTAGTCTATATATTTAATATATAATAAACACATTTAGTCCTTTTAACATCTGTATGTAGTGGGTTCTAACATTCTTTTCAATTCACTCATGAGGTGAGTTGCCCAAGAACACACAATTAGAAAATGGGAGAAAGAAAAATCTATGTCCTTCCACTCCAGAATCTTCCCCCTAACCATTGTGCTTTTAAAGCATCTCCTATAAAGATCCAGCCTCACCATTTCTTCCATTTCCGTTGCACTGAGTTGGCCACCTCCCTGTTTTATTTTTATCATAGCATTTCTCATTGCTGACATACTTTATATTTGTCTGTTTGGTTTTCCTTTTTGGTTTGTCTTCCACATTAGAAATGTAACCTGTAAGAAGGCAGAGGTTCCTGTCTTCTTTATTTACTGCTGTATCCCTGGCGTTGTTATTCCTGAGACACATGTGAATTTCTAGTAAGTATAGAGCAGTGCCTGGCACGTGGTGGACAGTGAATAGCTCTGCACTGAATGAGAATGATTGAATCCTCAGGCATTTCTTTTAAATTCATCAGAACAGGCCACTATTCAGTCCTTCTGGCTACAATTCTGCTTGTGGCGGTGCTTTTGAATACAATATAGTAGCATAGTAGGTATAGAAAGCAGATTAGGCTAAAGAATGCCTAAGAAGTCAAGAAGTAACTCAGCTGAGGGGAGGGAAGATACAGGATGGTAGCTGGAAGGGCTATCAGTGGTGGAAGGATGTATCTGTGGGAGGAAAGATTGCCAGAAGAGGAAGAAAGATGTGAGTAGAGGTGACTGATGACTCATCAAAGTGACAGGAGGTGGGTTCAGAGAGCCGGTGGAGAGGCCAGCCTTGGAGAAGGTGGAAGACTTTCACTGCTTCTGAAACCACAGCACTAGGTGGTGATGGCTGATAATTATGCAGAGATTTATGACATATAGAGAAAGAGAGACGGATCCTATTGCTTGCCCGTGATCTCCCCAAGATAATAGCTGAATAAAGGTCTCTACAGATAATACTGAAGAAAATTCTGATTGAAAAAAAAAATGACATCAGATAAAATGATGGTTTACCATGACTGAAATGGAACAGGAGACTGAACTTCACCTCATTTAGGACATTCATTTCATGTAGGCACTCAGTAACAATGACAGGTCGTCAAGAGTGGGATATAATTAGCATGAAATTTCTGTGACAGTCAGGATAAAGGAGGTCCTGTTTGATAAAAGAGCACTGACTTCAGCTGTTTTCATTGACTTCTTTTACCAGAACAAAGCAATTGCTCCATGCCTTGATCTTCCTATAGGATCAACCAAAGGTTTAAGATCCTTCAGAAAAAAAGATATCTTCCCTCCCAAAGTGATGTAGTCATTGACTTTCGCAGATTAGGAGGTCACTTATGAGTCCTGGTTACTTGTGGCAGTCAGATGCTGCACTTACTAATGTCATCAACTACATAGTTCTAGTCAGCCTAAGGTATGCTTCTGGTTTATTACTCGAAATTGCTTCTGCGCCTTTTCTTTTTCCAATATTCCCTGAAACACTAGTCTTTTCTGTCTTTTCTAATGGATAATCATTTTTGTTTTCCAGGAATTCTTCTCAGGAACACTAATAACTGAATAACTAATACACTCTTTGTATTAGCTATTGCTGAATAACAAAATTACCCCCAGATTTAGATGCTTAAAACACAAACATTTTTTTATCTTATGGTTACTGTGTCAGGAATTTGGCAGCAGATTAGTTGATGCCTTTGGCTTAGGCCACAGAGTTCTGGCTGGGACTGCAGTCTTATCTGAAAGCTCTTCTGGGGGACTATCAAATTCAGCATTGATCCTTCCATAGGGAAGCTGGCTTCCTTTATGAGCAAGAGAAGACAAGAAAGATGGAAGTCAGTGACATCTTATCACTGCCATATTCTACTCATTAGAAGTAAGCCACTAGGTCTAGCTCACATTCAAGTAGAGAGAGAATTTGAATCTCAAGAAATGAAGGGGTTTCCCTGGTGGATAATTATGCAGAGGGATTTATGACATATAGAGAAAGAGAGACGGATCCTATTGCTTGCCCGTGATCTCCCCAAGATAATAGCTGAATAAAGGTCTCTACAGATAATACTGAAGAAAATTCTGATTGAAAAAAAAAATGACATCAGATAAAATGATGGTTTACCATGACTGAAATGGAACAGGAGACTGAACTTCACCTCATTTAGGACATTCATTTCATGTAGGCACTCAGTAACAATGACAGGTCGTCAAGAGTGGGATATAATTAGCATGAAATTTCTGTGACAGTCAGGATAAAGGAGGTCCTGTTTGATAAAAGAGCACTGACTTCAGCTGTTTTCATTGACTTCTTTTACCAGAACAAAGCAATTGCTCCATGCCTTGATCTTCCTATAGGATCAACCAAAGGTTTAAGATCCTTCAGAAAAAAAGATATCTTCCCTCCCAAAGTGATGTAGTCATTGACTTTCGCAGATTAGGAGGTCACTTATGAGTCCTGGTTACTTGTGGCAGTCAGATGCTGCACTTACTAATGTCATCAACTACATAGTTCTAGTCAGCCTAAGGTATGCTTCTGGTTTATTACTCGAAATTGCTTCTGCGCCTTTTCTTTTTCCAATATTCCCTGAAACACTAGTCTTTTCTGTCTTTTCTAATGGATAATCATTTTTGTTTTCCAGGAATTCTTCTCAGGAACACTAATAACTGAATAACTAATACACTCTTTGTATTAGCTATTGCTGAATAACAAAATTACCCCAGATTTAGATGCTTAAAACACAAACATTTTTTTATCTTATGGTTACTGTGTCAGGAATTTGGCAGCAGATTAGTTGATGCCTTTGGCTTAGGCCACAGAGTTCTGGCTGGGACTGCAGTCTTATCTGAAAGCTCTTCTGGGGGACTATCAAATTCAGCATTGATCCTTCCATAGGGAAGCTGGCTTCCTTTATGAGCAAGAGAAGACAAGAAAGATGGAAGTCAGTGACATCTTATCACTGCCATATTCTACTCATTAGAAGTAAGCCACTAGGTCTAGCTCACATTCAAGTAGAGAGAGAAATTTGAATCTCAAGAAATGAAGGGGGTTTCCCTGGTGGTCTAGTGGCAGAGACTTCATGCTCTCCATGCAAGGGGCCTGGGTTTAAAACCTGATCAGGGTAGTAGATCTCTGATGTCATTGCAAATAAAGATCCTGTATGTCTCAATGAAGACAGCATAGCCAGATAAATAGATAGTAATAATAAAAAAGAGGTGAGGACCATCCTTGGAACTGCCCGCTGTACTCACTCTGACATCTTTACCCCCACAACCAGCTGTAGGAAATCAACTGTAGTGATTGTTGTCATCGCTCTGTCATAGACAGGATGTCCTCTCCCAACCTTCACGTCCCCCCACCCAAATGCGGTGCAGATGTTAAAACTAAGGGCACTGCACTTGTACCGGGAGCATATGAAATGATTTATTGCTCACATAATGACGCTTTCTAGAGAGATCAGACCCGCAGCTCCCAAGCTGCTCCAAAAAAAAGAGACTTGAAACAGTAAGGAAAAGAGATGGGTGTGGCGTTTTATGGTGGTTAGGGGGTGGGTTTGGGATGGCTGGAATGAGGGCCCCTGTGTGTAGGTCAAGGCTTGGGTGGTTTGAATTGCCTGCTGGCAGCAAAGGAGGCCGCGTGCGGGTTTTCTTATCAGTTTCCCCAGATGTACAGCAGAAGGGGAAAAGGAAGTAGCAGGACTTGAAAACTGTCAGCAGTCACATATCCAAAATGGAGTTAGACTTTATTACACTTGAACTTCAGGGGGTAAGTTTGGGTATTAAGATTCTAAGGTCTGATTCTGTGGTGGATCTGATGATTGATTATTTTGTTTGTACTCACCCACATGCAGAAGCACATGCCTAAAAAAAGTGAGTAGAGTATAAATGTGTTCACATAGTTAAGAAACTTTTGAATAGTTTTGCCCTCAAAATAGCCACCTTGGGGAATTTTTCCTCCCCTAAATCACATTGTTATGATTTATTTAAAATACATTGGCGTTTTGCCAATTGTCTTCAGCAAGTTTATATTGCCTGGAAAATTGCCTGGAAAACCCTATGGGCAAAGAAGCCTGGTGGGCTCCAGTCCATGGGACTACACAACTGAGGACCAAGCGCACACACACACACACACACACACAGTATTTTAACATTTTAATTCATTTGCAAACTTGTTGCAACGATACTCCATTCTTTGCATTTCCATATCCTGTTGGTCTTTTGATGACTACATGGAACTTATATATCAGTTTGGGAAAGAATTGATATCTTAATAATGAGATGTCTTCTGACACAAGAATACAGTATATTTCTCTATTTATTGTGTCTTTAAGTTTATACACCAATACAAATTTTAAAAAGAGAAATTCTCTTAGCCATGTTTTATAGTTTTCAGCACATAGGTGTTACTCATCTTTTGCTAAATACAATGCAAATTTTTCATATTTTTAAATGCTATTGTCAAAGATATTTTAAATTTTCTGATTATCTGTTCACACATGAAAATAGAAATAAATTTTGTGTATTGATACTGTATCCTGCTGCTTTATCAAAGCATTTTACTATATATTTCTTGGGATTTTTTTTATACAGAGAGTCATCACCTATGAATATAGCTATAGGCTTTTTATAAATGCCTTTAATAGGTTGAGGAAATTTCCTTCTATCCTTAGTTTGCTGAGAATTTTTATCAGTAGTAGATTTTGAATTCTGTCAAATAAAAGCCTTTGCAGTAGTTACTGAAATGATGATATGAGATTTTCATTTGTCTATTAAAATGGTGAATGACATTGGTTTTTCAAATATTGAAGCAACCTTGAATTTCTGGGATAAACCCCACTTGGTTATTGTGTGCTGTACCTTTTTATATGTTACTAGATTTAATTTACTAACATTTCATTGTGAAATTTTGCATCTATGCTTATAAGAGATATTGATATATAGCTGTTATTGTTAATGTTTTCTGTTATTGTTAATGTTTTATTATTTTTCTCTGGTCTGTTTCATGATTTCTTGCTCTTTATTATTTCCTTTCCTGTTCTGACCACCTTTCTTCTCCCCATCAGTAGCCGCAGGTTTGTTCTCTGTGTATGTAAGTCTGTTTCTGTTTTGTTATATTCATTCCTTTCATTTTTTAGATTCCGTATATAAGCTATAAAGTATTTATGTTTCTTTGACTTATTTCAGTAAGCGTAGTATCTTCCAGGTCCATCCATGCTGTTGCAAATGACAAAGTTTTTTCTTTTATGGTTGAGTAATATTCCATTATATTCATGGACTTCCCTAGTGGTTCAGACAGTAAAGAATCTGCCTGCAGTGCAGGAGACTAGAGTCTGATCTCTGGGTTGGGAAGATCCCCCAGAGAAAGAAATGAGTATGCGCTCCAGGGTGTGTGTGTGTGTGTACATGTGTTTCTTACTGGCTAGAAGGAGGTAGCCGGTATCTCAATGAGGTTTTAATTTGCTTTCTTCTTCTTATGTGTGAGGTTCAAAATCTTGTATTTAAGGGTCATTTGTGTTTCTTTTACCTTTCTGTATGTTCCTGTTTGACTTCTTTTTTTCCCATTAAGGAGTTGGTATTTTTTCTGTCTTCATTTCTGAGTTTTTTAGGTATGATGATTATCTGCCTTTTTTGTAAACCTATTCCGGTATCTTGTTTATATTTTCACTTTGTTTATGGTATATTTTTATACCATGCACATGGTTTCCATTTTTTATATAGTAAAATTTACTCATTTCCTTTTATTACATCTGGATTTTGAGTCATATTTCTAATTTACTTCTAGGGGCATGTTTTTAATACACTCAGAGTTGAAATTCTTTGTCTGCTGTGAATGGATTTTTTGTTTGCCAGTAGCCTAAAATTATTTGGAGTAAAATCTGATGTATAAGGTAGGACAACAAATTGAATAATGTCAATTTTGATTAAATCATAATGTTTTGGTGTAGTTAAGAGATTGACTTTCATAGAAAATCCATGTATTTTTCTCAAGTTGATTCCAAAGTGGAATTTTAGAAATATGTGGCTGGATAATATTTTTAAATGTGACCTTTCCCTTCTACTGTAGTTCCTTCCTTCCTTTTCCCAATTTAAGAGGGGAGTCTGGGGGTTTCCCTGGCAGTCCCGACTGCAGGGAGCATGGGTTTGATCGCTGGTCAGGTAACCTGCATGTCGTGTGATGCACCCCGCCCTCCCCCACCAAAAAAGGAGACTGTTCTGAGCAACCATGGGAATATTGGTGACTCTAGAGAGAAATAGCTATATGGTGCCTTTAGGAAGAAGGCTTTTTCAGAAGTAATGGAAAGTTTCTATGTCTCAAGCAACAGAGCACCACTGAACCTGAAGAAGCCATCAGAAAGGAACAGTGGTCATTGTATGGCTAGCTTGTGTGGACAGATGATCAACACAGAGAGCCCCTCCTAGATGATGTGAGACTGAGGAGGAATCTGGAACCATGACAGATTCCCAAAGAGATAGGATAGAAACACCAGGAATGACGGTCATGAGGTTTCTTACCAACTTGACTCTGCAGTAGAGTCTTGAGTTTGAAATTTATAGAAAATGAATATGGCTTATACACCTAGATATACTTTTTTTTTTTTAAATACTATGAGCAGTGGTTAACATAAAGTTGTAGCTTTCCCAAGTGAGGGGAACAGATGTATCCATTTGCTTGTTTGCTAAGAGGGAGAAGCTGGGTCAACTATATTTGTTTCTATTAGTTTATCACAGGACTTTTAATCTGAATTCTTAGATCCCTAAGGGAACACCGAGATCCCTAGGAAATTGGAAGGCAAAAGATTATGTCTTTAGTCACTTCTAATTGAAATACAGAATTTTTTTCTGTTGTTAATGAGAGAACAAGCCATAGGAACATTAACAGTACTTAAAATTTCATTGACAATAGACCTCACACACATTTGCACATCATTATACAGTTACTACAGATAAATATACACTGTTTACTACTTGTTGTTTAGTTGTTCATCATTTGCAACTCTTTGTGACCCCATGGACAGTAGCCCACCAGACTCCTCTGTCCATGGGACTTCTCAGGCAAGAAGACTGGAGCAGGTTGCCATTTCTTTCTCTGGGGGATCTTCCCAACCCAGGGATCAAACCTGCATCTCCTAAATTGGCAAATGGATTCTTTGTCACTGGATTGCCAGGGAAGCCCCAAATTTAAGTTTTTAGACTTATTGCTAGATTTTAAAAATTTATTTAATAAGGAAACACTATTGCATATCACAAATGTTTTAAATATTTTGATAATTATATTTGAGCACAATTTGTTTTCTTTGTAATCATATGTTTGATCTTGAGCATTTACAAGCATTATTCTGACACATGGCCCATAGGCTTCAGTAGATAGTTAAATGTATTTTTGGCATAAAACAGATCAGGAGCCCCTGTTTGGTTAAATTCCTGGCTAGAGGCACCTCAAGAAGAGGCAAGATAGCAACAAAGTGGTTTCTAGCTTTTCCTTTCCAGCTCCTCCTCAGCCAGAAGATTGGAGGATGTAACTTAACTCCAAGAGGATCTGACTTTCTGTGGTCATTTCAGGCTCAGTACACCAGAGGAGCCCAGCAGTTTGTCTGACTTGACAGCTTCCACCAGGAGCAGGGCTGACTAGGTCTGAGGGTTCAAAACTACTCCTCAAACCTCAGCTGATGATGGATTTGCTTCTCTGCTTAATTTATGAGCTGGTGCCAAGATGACTTTCCACATCCGTGACATAGCTTTAATGTTGACACTCTGGGCTTGGGGCCTCTTCTCATTTCATCAGCACTGATTCCATCCTGGCTGTGAATCCATTGCCTTCATGGCACAAGGCCCCTGTCCTCTCACTCGCCTCTGCGTCTGCCCTCCCAAGGCTCCTTTCCTCTCTGTCCACATCCCTCCAGCTGTGGCAGGTGATGATGCCAGGGCCTGGAGGATTCCAGCATCCAAGACTTGCAGGCCCCTGCTCAGTGATCGACAAAAAATGGAAACAAAACCAGTTCATTGACAATAGACCTCACACACATTTGCACATCATTATACAGTTACTACAGATAAATATACACTGTTTACTACTTGTTGTTTAGTTGTTCATCATTTGCAACTCTTTGTGACCCCATGGACAGTAGCCCACCAGACTCCTCTGTCCATGGGACTTCTCAGGCAAGAAGACTGGAGCAGGTTGCCATTTCTTTCTCTGGGGGATCTTCCCAACCCAGGGATCAAACCTGCATCTCCTAAATTGGCAAATGGATTCTTTGTCACTGGATTGCCAGGGAAGCCCCAAATTTAAGTTTTTAGACTTATTGCTAGATTTTAAAAATTTATTTAATAAGGAAACACTATTGCATATCACAAATGTTTTAAATATTTTGATAATTATATTTGAGCACAATTTGTTTTCTTTGTAATCATATGTTTGATCTTGAGCATTTACAAGCATTATTCTGACACATGGCCCATAGGCTTCAGTAGATAGTTAAATGTATTTTTGGCATAAAACAGATCAGGAGCCCCTGTTTGGTTAAATTCCTGGCTAGAGGCACCTCAAGAAGAGGCAAGATAGCAACAAAGTGGTTTCTAGCTTTTCCTTTCCAGCTCCTCCTCAGCCAGAAGATTGGAGGATGTAACTTAACTCCAAGAGGATCTGACTTTCTGTGGTCATTTCAGGCTCAGTACACCAGAGGAGCCCAGCAGTTTGTCTGACTTGACAGCTTCCACCAGGAGCAGGGCTGACTAGGTCTGAGGGTTCAAAACTACTCCTCAAACCTCAGCTGATGATGGATTTGCTTCTCTGCTTAATTTATGAGCTGGTGCCAAGATGACTTTCCACATCCGTGACATAGCTTTAATGTTGACACTCTGGGCTTGGGGCCTCTTCTCATTTCATCAGCACTGATTCCATCCTGGCTGTGAATCCATTGCCTTCATGGCACAAGGCCCCTGTCCTCTCACTCGCCTCTGCGTCTGCCCTCCCAAGGCTCCTTTCCTCTCTGTCCACATCCCCTCCAGCTGTGGCAGGTGATGATGCCAGGGGCCTGGAGGATTCCAGCATCCAAGACTTGCAGGCCCCTGCAGGGACCAGCTATCAGCTTGCACCATCTGACAAGAACAGAATGGAAACAAAACCAGGCCTAAAGCAAAGTCCCTGCTGTGCTGAAGTCTCTGATCTTGCCATTTTTCCCCCAGCACAAAACTCTCTGACCCAGAGCCTCCTTTTTTGAAGATCAGCCTGAAAATAAGACTTTCCAGTCTCTGCTATGTAAGAACATTTTACTGCATGCAACTCCATCTTCTAACTGTAGTAATGAGAACTAACATTTTACAATGTCTAAAGTCCTTTTTTAAAAAATTGTTGAAATCGACTATGCTGGATCTTCATTGCTACGTGCAGACTTTCTCTAGTTGTGGCAGGTGGGGGCTACTCTTCAATGTGGTGCATGGGCTTCTCATTGCAAAGACTTCTCTTGTTGAGGAGCATAGGCTCTAGGCATGCAAGCTTCCGTAGTTGCAGCACATGGGCTCAGTAGTTGTGGCTCACTGACTCTAGACTCCAGGCTTTAGTAATTGTGGCACATAGGCTTAGTTGGTTCATGGCATGTGAAATCTTCCAGGAACAGAAATCGAACTCGTCTCCTGCCACTGGCAGCTGAATTCCTATCCACTCTGCCATCGGGGAAGTCCTGAGGTATTTTCTTTATTAGGACTTTATTTATCCTCAGAGCAGTTGTGTCCACCAAGTTTTCTTGCTCCCATTTGATAGAGGACTTGTCTGAGCCCTGAAAGGTTTAAGACTGCCTCTAAAAGAGCACTAGGCTGAAAGATAACTTAAGACTTCTGCCTCCAGAGACAATGCCGGTTTCACTGGCAATGCCCTGTACTTTCTGCTATAGGAAGAAGGAAATGTGCAAGCTAGAGGCTTGGTGGCTCTGTGTTTTCCACTAAGCTTTTGTTTCTTTCAAAAAATTTTAACAGAATTCATGTGAGTTTCTAACATTTAGAAATTTGTAAATTTCACATCAAAATCCAGGTTCCTGAGTTTTTTTCCTCTCTGGATGAATTAAAAGGTTTGGATATATAGGGTACTGGGGGAAGGAAATGGCAATCCACTCCAGTATTCTTGCCTGGAGAATTCCATGGACGAGGAAGCCTGGGGGGCTACAGTGCATGGGGTTGCAGAGTCAGTTGGTGTTAACTGAGCTATTAACACACATGGAGGGTATACATTATTGCAAGGCAACAATTAACTAGAACTGAGTGGTGGCTTTTTATTTTTATTTGAAAGATGATTTTTTAGATGGCGTGTGAATTCCCTAGATTGCTGCAATTCCCCACCATTTCCTGTGGAGTCCTGGCATTGAGGCAGAATATCAGTTGTCATTTATTATTCTCTTTGTCCTATTTTTCTTATAGTAGAATTAAAAGAGGAATGGAAAATAAGTCTTCAACTCATATCTCAAAAGTGGGAAAGCGAAGTCTAGGCCTAGAGAACTTTATTTTGAGCCTGAATCCCCTGGGTCCTGTAGGAATTTGAGTATGTGATTTCTTATGGAGAAAGTTGTTCCCAGGTCTGAATGTGCATTGTAAACATTTTGAGAGATTTAAAAAAATAGATGACTCCAGGCTGTACTACAGACAGATTCACTGAGTCAGAATCTTCAGGTGTGGGCCCTAGGATTCTATAGTTTTATTTATTTGTTTAAGTTTTGGCCTCTTATTTTTTTTTAGTTATTTGTTTTCATCCATCTTATACTTTGGCCTGTGCAAGCCTCCCATAGAGCGCTGGCTCTTTTTTTTTTTTTTTAAAGATTTATTTATTTATTTATTTTGGTGGGGGTGGGGGGGGGGGGGTGGGGGGAGCGGGCGGGCCCCTTCTATTGATCTTTCATTTGTCTATTTTCATCCACCTTTGTTCTTTGGCCCGTGTGGGCCTCCCATCACGGTGGCCTCTGTTGTTGCAGAGCACTGGCTCTGGGCGCATGCACTCCAGAGCTCCGGCTCAGAGGACTTTCTGCTATGAAGAGAATGTCCCAAGCTTTAGAGGTTTTTGGGGAATGGCTAGGCTTGGTGGCTCTGTGTTTTCCACTAAGCTTTTGTTTCTTTCAAAAAATTTTAACAGAATTCATGTGAGTTTCTAACATTTAGAAATTTGTAAATTTCACATCAAAATCCAGGTTCCTGAGTTTTTTTCCTCTCTGGATGAATTAAAAGGTTTGGATATATAGGGTACTGGGGGAAGGAAATGGCAATCCACTCCAGTATTCTTGCCTGGAGAATTCCATGGACGAGGAAGCCTGGGGGGCTACAGTGCATGGGGTTGCAGAGTCAGTTGGTGTTAACTGAGCTATTAACACACATGGAGGGTATACATTATTGCAAGGCAACAATTAACTAGAACTGAGTGGTGGCTTTTTATTTTTATTTGAAAGATGATTTTTTAGATGGCGTGTGAATTCCTAGATTGCTGCAATTCCCCACCATTTCCTGTGGAGTCCTGGCATTGAGGCAGAATATCAGTTGTCATTTATTATTCTCTTTGTCCTATTTTTCTTATAGTAGAATTAAAAGAGGAATGGAAAATAAGTCTTCAGCTCATATCTCAAAAGTGGGAAAGCGAAGTCTAGGCCTAGAGAACTTTATTTTGAGCCTGAATCCCCTGGGTCCTGTAGGAATTTGAGTATGTGATTTCTTATGGAGAAAGTTGTTCCCAGGTCTGAATGTGCATTGTAAACATTTTGAGAGATTTAAAAAAATAGATGACTCCAGGCTGTACTACAGACAGATTCACTGAGTCAGAATCTTCAGGTGTGGGCCCTAGGATTCTATAGTTTTATTTATTTGTTTAAGTTTTGGCCTCTTATTTTTTTTTAGTTATTTGTTTTCATCCATCTTATACTTTGGCCTGTGCAAGCCTCCCATAGAGCGCTGGCTCTTTTTTTTTTTTTTTAAAGATTTATTTATTTATTTATTTTGGTGGGGGGTGGGGTGGGGAGGGAGGGGAGCGGGCGGGCCCCTTCTATTGATCTTTCATTTGTCTATTTTCATCCACCTTTGTTCTTTGGCCCGTGTGGGCCTCCCATCACGGTGGCCTCTGTTGTTGCAGAGCACTGGCTCTGGGCGCATGCACTCCAGAGCTCCGGCTCAGTAATTGGACACATCAGTCCAGCCGCTCCACGGCACGTGGGATCTTCCCAGGCCAGGGATCGAACCGGGGGCCTTTGCATTGCAAGGTGGTGTCCTTACCCACTGGACCACCAGGGAAGCCCCAGAGCGCTGGCTCTTAATTGGACACACCTGTCCAGCCACTCCATGGCACATGGGATCTTCCCTGGCCAAGGATCGAACCGGCATCCCTTGCACAGCAAGGCGGTCTCTTTACCCACTGGACTGCCAAGAAAGCCCCCTGTAGTTTTATTTTTGAATTGACTAATTTTATTGGTTTTGTTTTTGGCTGTGCTGGATCTTTGTTGATGTGCAAGGGCTTTGGCTAGTTGCGGTACATGGGCTTCTTTTTTTTTTTAATTTTTATTTATTTATTTATTTATTTATCTTTTGGGGGGTGAGGTGAGGAGGGAGGGGGATGGGCGGGCCACTTCCATTGGTCTTTCATTTCTCCATTTTCATCCGTCTTTGTTCTTTGGCTCCTGTGGGCCTCCCATCACGGTGGCCTCTGTTGTCTCAGAGCACCGGTTCTGAGCACATGCGCTCCAGAGCTCCGGCTCGGTAATTGGACACATCGGTCCAGCTACTTCGCGGCACGTAGGATCTTCCCAGGCCAGGGATTGAACCGGTGCCCCTTACACTGCAAGGTGGTGTCCTTACCCACTGGACCACCAGGGGAAGCCCTGCATGGGCTTCTCGTTGCGGTGGCTTCTCTTGTTGTGGAGCATAGACTCTAGAGTACACAGGCTTCAGTAGTCATGGCACACAGGCAGCTGCCCAGTGGCATGGGGATCTTCCTGGACCAGGGATTGAATCCTTGTCCCCTGCACTAGCAGGCGGATTCTTAACCACTGGATTGCCATGGAAGCCCAGGATTCTGTGATTTTAAATATTCTCTAGATTATTTTGATCAGGAAACCACTGCTTTAACTCTCAGGGTTACATGGGCCCCTTATTTGTGATGTCCTCTTATGGAGAGTAGACTCCACTTTCTCACAAGGCTCCTTCAAGAAACCAATGCTGTGAAACCCAAATAGGCTGGAAACTGACTGACAGTCCAAGCACACTGAAGTTTGTAATAAGTGGAATATCATTGGGTTCACTGCTTTTGTCCTAATAGGTCACTACAAAAGGGGCATCCAGAGACCACATTACTGCTAGCTCCCACCAACTACTGGCTCACTCATGGATCACTTAGAAATGTTGAGAAGTCACTTTCTCTTCCTGCTTCTGGCTTCTCCATCTGAAAAACCAAAATGTAGGAAGAGATTCTTAGAGATAAAAACAGGGGTTGGGGCTTCCCTGTTAGTCCAGTGGGTAAAGAGTCTGCCTTGCAGTACAGGTGGCACTGGTTTGATCCCTGGCCTGGGAAGATCCCATGTGCCGCGAAGTGGCTGGACTGGTGTGTCCAATTATAAGCCCGCACTCTGGAGTGCCTGCACCCAGAACCAGTGTTCTGCAGTGAGAGAGGCCACTGCAATGGGAGGCACACAGGCCAAAGAATAAAAAGATGGATGAAAATAAATATAAATTAAAAAGAGGCATGATGGGAAAAAGAAAAAAACATTAAAAAAAACAAAACAAAACAGGGCTTGAATGTTGATTTCCTGAGAATTTTTAAAAAACAAGATTATGATGATCTAGGTTGGATTCTCTTTTGCCCCAAGGCAAACATGGAACACTGGGACTTTCTTGTAACTTCTTTGCTCCCCTTTTTCTTTCCTTATATCAAAGATAAATCAGTTACCATGCTGGGCACCCTGTTGTCTGGTCCGACTTGTTTAAGGGGATTGGGGAGATGTTTTCTTTCATTCATTTTGGGAGAATAATAAGGGTAGCAGTAGTAAATACTCTGTGTGCTAAATCAGTTGAGTCATGTCTGACTCGGTGGATCCTTTCAAGTATAGCCTGCCAGGCTCCTCTGTCCATGGGATTCTTTAGGCAAAGATGCTGGAATGCATTGCCATTACCTCCTCCAGGGCATCTTCTTGACTCCAGGATCAAACCCACGTCTCTTATGTCTCCTGCATCAGCAGGCGGATTCTTTATCACTAGCACCACCTGGGAAGATACTCTTTATTGAGCATCGATTCTATGTCAGGGAATCTCCTATTCATTTTATGTATATTGCCTTATTTAATTTTTATGACATCCCTTAACAGGAAATGTTTACTGCCATGTTTTACATACAAGGATCTGGAGCTCTGCACGTTAATTTAGCTGTTCCTTCAGCTGCCATTTAGTAAGCAGCAATCATGCGCCTTCCTGGTGGCTCAGATGGTAAAGAGTCTGCCTTGCAGTACAGGTGGCACTGGTTTGATCCCTGGCCTGGGAAGATCCCATGTGCCGCGAAGTGGCTGGACTGGTGTGTCCAATTATAAGCCCGCACTCTGGAGTGCCTGCACCCAGAACCAGTGTTCTGCAGTGAGAGAGGCCACTGCAATGGGAGGCACACAGGCCAAAGAATAAAAAGATGGATGAAAATAAATAAAAATTTAAAAAAGAGGCATGATGGGAAAAAGAAAAAAACATTAAAAAAAACAAAACAAAACAGGGCTTGAATGTTGATTTCCTGAGAATTTTTAAAAAACAAGATTATGATGATCTAGGTTGGATTCTCTTTTGCCCCAAGGCAAACATGGAACACTGGGACTTTCTTGTAACTTCTTTGCTCCCCTTTTTCTTTCCTTATATCAAAGATAAATCAGTTACCATGCTGGGCACCCTGTTGTCTGGTCCGACTTGTTTAAGGGGATTGGGGAGATGTTTTCTTTCATTCATTTTGGGAGAATAATAAGGGTAGCAGTAGTAAATACTCTGTGTGCTAAATCAGTTGAGTCATGTCTGACTCGGTGGATCCTTTCAAGTATAGCCTGCCAGGCTCCTCTGTCCATGGGATTCTTTAGGCAAAGATGCTGGAATGCATTGCCATTACCTCCTCCAGGGCATCTTCTTGACTCCAGGATCAAACCCACGTCTCTTATGTCTCCTGCATCAGCAGGCGGATTCTTTATCACTAGCACCACCTGGGAAGATACTCTTTATTGAGCATCGATTCTATGTCAGGGAATCTCCTATTCATTTTATGTATATTGCCTTATTTAATTTTTATGACATCCCTTAACAGGAAATGTTTACTGCCATGTTTTACATACAAGGATCTGGAGCTCTGCACGTTAATTTAGCTGTTCCTTCAGCTGCCATTTAGTAAGCAGCAATCATGCGCCTTCCTGGTGGCTCAGATGGTAAAGAATCTGCATGCAATGCAGGACACCTGCGTTTGATCCCTGGATGGGAAAGATCCCCTGGAGAAGGGATGGCTATCCACTGCCGTATTCTTGTCAGCAGAATTCCATGGACAGAAGAGCCTGGTGGGCTATAGTCTGTGGGAGTCCCAGGGAGCTGGACATGACTGAATGACTTTCATCAGTTATGGGGCTTCTCGGGTGGCTCAGTGATAAAGAATCCACCTGCCAATGCAGGAGGTTCAGGAGATGCAGGAGATGTGGGTTCAGTCCCTGGGTTGAGAAGATCCCCTGGAGAAGGAAATAATGACCCACTCCAGTATTCTTGCCTGGGAAATCCCACGGACTAAGATGCTTGGTGGGTTAAGGTCCACTGGGGTTGCAAAAGAGTTGGACACAACTACGCGACTGAGCATGCATGCAATCATATGCCAGGCCAGAGAGTGTGTTTAGCAGCAGAGCTAGTATTTAAATCTGATTTTCTGATTCTCAAGCCATGTTTTTCACTGGCTCTTTGAAACTTTGTTTTTCTAGGACTTTCTTGCATTTCTTCCTTGAGGCTAAGTTGATGCTTATTTCAATGTTGATTCCCATAATACTTAGCTCTTTATTGATTGGGGGAGTTTTGAAGAAACTAATGCCTATGGCCAGCAATTTGTTATGTGAGTGAATATTGAAACACTCGGTCAATAACGTTCAGGTAATTAAAGATGTATTACTACGTGTCTGGTCAGTAATTTGTTCACATTAATATTTCATGGACTAAAGACCTTGGCCCAGATTAGTAATTTACGATGGAGGACCCAGGACCATTACCTCCTCCAGGGCATCTTCTTGACTCCAGGATCAAACCCACGTCTCTTATGTCTCCTGCATCAGCAGGCGGATTCTTTATCACTAGCACCACCTGGGAAGATACTCTTTATTGAGCATCGATTCTATGTCAGGGAATCTCCTATTCATTTTATGTATATTGCCTTATTTAATTTTTATGACATCCCTTAACAGGAAATGTTTACTGCCATGTTTTACATACAAGGATCTGGAGCTCTGCACGTTAATTTAGCTGTTCCTTCAGCTGCCATTTAGTAAGCAGCAATCATGCGCCTTCCTGGTGGCTCAGATGGTAAAGAATCTGCATGCAATGCAGGACACCTGCGTTTGATCCCTGGATGGGAAAGATCCCCTGGAGAAGGGATGGCTATCCACTGCCGTATTCTTGTCAGCAGAATTCCATGGACAGAAGAGCCTGGTGGGCTATAGTCTGTGGGAGTCCCAGGGAGCTGGACATGACTGAATGACTTTCATCAGTTATGGGGCTTCTCGGGTGGCTCAGTGATAAAGAATCCACCTGCCAATGCAGGAGGTTCAGGAGATGCAGGAGATGTGGGTTCAGTCCCTGGGTTGAGAAGATCCCCTGGAGAAGGAAATAATGACCCACTCCAGTATTCTTGCCTGGGAAATCCCACGGACTAAGATGCTTGGTGGGTTAAGGTCCACTGGGGTTGCAAAAGAGTTGGACACAACTACGCGACTGAGCATGCATGCAATCATATGCCAGGCCAGAGAGTGTGTTTAGCAGCAGAGCTAGTATTTAAATCTGATTTTCTGATTCTCAAGCCATGTTTTTCACTGGCTCTTTGAAACTTTGTTTTTCTAGGACTTTCTTGCATTTCTTCCTTGAGGCTAAGTTGATGCTTATTTCAATGTTGATTCCCATAATACTTAGCTCTTTATTGATTGGGGGAGTTTTGAAGAAACTAATGCCTATGGCCAGCAATTTGTTATGTGAGTGAATATTGAAACACTCGGTCAATAACGTTCAGGTAATTAAAGATGTATTACTACGTGTCTGGTCAGTAATTTGTTCACATTAATATTTCATGGACTAAAGACCTTGGCCCAGTCAGGTCTCCTGAGGCTGGAGCCAGGATGTGGGGTGGGGTTGATACCAGGAGAGTAAGACTGGAGGGACCCAGGTCCAGCTTCTGGAGTCACCTGCTGGGAACTGCCACATGGAGGCTGCTGGGTTGGAGCAGGTGTGTTGGACACATCTCCATGATGTTGGTTTCACTTCCCATGGACAGATCAGGTGGAACTGTGCCATAATCTATAGGGTCACTGGTCACAAAATGCTTCCATATACCTTGCAAACAAACTACACTTAGTAAACAAATAAAGGTAGGAATATAATGAACAATTATGCCATTTCATTTTGGAGTTACTTTCCAAAGCAATTCTGTATATGTGGGTTTATTTCATACTCAGGTGTGTATACTACAGATAGCCAATCAGAGATTCTGTACTTACAGTGGATCATGGACTAATAGGTGCTGTATGTTATATTCACCATAGAGTCTCAAGAATCCCTAAAAGGGCTTCCCTGGTGGTCCAGTGGGTAAGGACACCCTTTGCACTGCCAGTTCAATCCCTGGCCTGGGAAGATCCCACGTGCCGCGGAGTGGCTGGACCGATGTGTCCAACTACTGAGCCAGAGCTCTGGAGCACATGCACTCAGAGCCAGTATGAGTGCATACCGAGAGAGGCCACTGTGATGGGAGGCCCACACAGGCCAAAGAACAAAGATGGATGAAAACAAATAAATGAAAGACCAATAAAAGTGGCCACCAAAAAAAAAGAAGAATCCCTAAAACATTGTAAAAATAAATAAATAAATAAATAAATCACTTAACAGGGACTTCTGTGGTGGTCTAATGGTTAAGACTCTGAACTTCGGGGCTTCCCTGCTGGTGCCGTGGTGGAAAAGTCCTCCTTCCAGTGCAGTAGACATGGGAAGATGCCCAGTAGCCCAGGAAGATCCCACATGCCGTGGAGTAACTAAGCCTGTGTGCCACAGCTACAGGGCCTGGGCCCTAGAGCCCATGCTCCACAACAGGAAAAGCTACCACAGTGAGAAGCCCATGCACTACAACTAGAGGGTAGCCCCTGCTCACCACAACTAGAGGAAACCCTATGCAGCAATGAAGACCCAGCATAGCCATAAATAAATAAAATTATAAAAGAGGACTCCACGTTTCCACTTAATACTTGGGGATCTGAGATCCCACATGCCACATGGTGTGGCTGAAAATATTTAAAAACAAGTAAAAATTTAAAGGAGAGGAATGATGGACTAAAACATAATCATTTTTAAAAAAAAAAATCAATAGTATTCATACTGAAGATAACTTTGGCAGAGTATTGACATTATGTGAGCATCATCATGGAAGTGGCTTGGGATGGGACCAAGACTGTTGTACTAAAAGTAAAAATTTGGTCTGGACCTGGTTGGGTGATGAATGAGAGGCTCTGAGATGATGGGAAACATGGTCAAACAAATATAGAAGTTGGGGAGAAAACAAATTAGGGTGGTGCTAGAAAAAAGGATAGACAGCTTAAAAAGGAGTCTAGTTATATGCCAAAGGGATATAATTGCCCTAGATTATACTTTACAGTATGACCCTCTGAGCAGTCTGCATATAATACAGCTTCTGTGTAAGGATAAGCCTATATCATCTTAATGGATTTTTCATAGAATACTAAAATTTAATAGTAACATGGCTGTGCTTCTAGCAAGAAGTAATTCTCCTCTTAATCCATTTTTTATTTTAATGGGCTGTACAGTGGCTTGCTCATCACTCTTTCTTTTTTTTCCTTCCCACAATGATTCTAAGTATATTTTTCTAAAAGGCAGCCACTGACAACCCTAAAGCCATTGTTCAGAGTTCTGACTCCTACGAGCATCTCAGGTAATACTGTTCTTGGTATTCTGTGTCATCTTTCTAATCCTTTCATTTGCTTTCTTGGCTGCCAAACTTCTCCCATTTATCTGTCTCCTGTTTCTTGTGTCAGGCCATTCTGAGTGGTAATTTTTCATCCTGTCTGTTTCCTTATCCCAGTGGTCCATTCATTTCCTTCAGGCTTCCTTTCCATCCTCCTCCATGTCCCTTTGCTGACAGCACTTTCTCTAGTGAAGTTTTGAAGCATTTCAAGAGCTGACAGCTGAAGATGGTGATGGAGCAGGAATGAGAAGACAAGTTTACCAAGTAGCAATCCCAGGGCTTCACATTAGAGCTCTCGCTGGCACATGATGGAAAATCAGCTCAGCTTAAGAAAGGGCTTCCTAGGTGGCACAGTAGTGAAAAATCCACCTACCACTACAGGAGACACAAGAGATATGGGCTTGAGCCCTGGGTTGGGAAGATCCCTGGTGAAGGAAATGACAGCCCACTCCAGTATTCTTACCTGGAGAATCCCATGGACAGAGGGGCCTGGTGGGTCACAGTCCATGGGGTCACAAAGAGTCAGACACGATTGAGCACACATGCATGTAACTCAAGAAAAAGGGACTTTATTGGTTCACGTATTAGGAGGGATAAAGCAGAATCAGAGGGATTACCCTAGGAACCTGGATCTCACAACTAGAACCAGAGTTCAATGAATTTATTAGGTCACTTCCTCCCTTTTCTCCACTTTTTTTTTTTTTTTTGATATTTCATTTGCAGGTGGGTTTCCCTTATGTGCTGGGAAATATATCTACTGACTTTCAGCTCCAGATTCGTATCTGCTAGCAGACAAAGGGCTTCCTGTCTCTTGCCCATCCCTCCAACCTCAGGTCCATATATCATTCTCAGGGAGGGCATCTGATCGGTCGTGGGGTTAGGGGAAGGGCTAGGATATAGCACTAACAGCCTCAGCAGAACCATCAACAGGGAGAAGAGTGGTTCTTGAAAGGATGCTAGGACAATAAAAATAGTCTATAAGCACTATAGAATAAAAACAATTTCTAATAATTTTTTCCTACTAAATTATACAGGAAAAAAGTCCCTTCGTCTGTAGTAAACTTTATAATTAAAAAATCACCATGAAGAAAAGAATTATAGTCCAGTGGTTCCCAACAACAAGGCTTTTTAAAAAATCTAACCCATGTTAGATTATTTTTTAAAAGTCTGGTGTGCATGCATGCTAAGTCACTTTAGTCTTGTCTGATTCTTGGTGACCTTGTGGACTATAGCCTGCCAGGCTCCTCTGTCCATGGGATTCTCCAGGCAAGAATATTGGAGTGGATTGCCTTGCCCTCTTCCAGGGGGTCTTCCAAACCCAGGGATCAGATCCCCATCTCTTTACCACTAGTGTCACCTGGGAATATGGCATAATTACCCTTTCTGAATCCACACTGATTGAGTAGTTCTCTTCTGCACTGACACAGGGCTTGGTAGTTTGATTTGTTCTGGCCAATGGGACAGTAAGACAAAATAGAAGCTTGAAACATGTGGGCATTGGTGCTTGCCTTCACCTGCTACTCTTGAGAACCCTGTTAAGCCTGGTTTATCTGATGGATTATGAATAGCATCGCTTAGTTAAACCCATTGTCCCTAAAAACAGCCAACCAAATATTAAACCAAATATTGACCACCAGCTGATTGCAAAAACAGGAACGAGCAAAGATGATACCACATGGAGCAAAAGTGAGCCATCCCAGTTGAATCAAGCTGTAATTTCTGAGGACTGTGAGGGAGCAGCCATGTGGCCATCTGAGGGGAAGCCATTCCAAAGAATGTTACCAGCATAATATTCCTGGAATATGATAGGCCTGACTTGTTCCAGGCATAACAAGGAAGCCAGGGTGACTGGAGTCCAATGAACAAGGGGAAAGGTGTAAGAAAAGTGTGAAAGAAAGAAAAGATGAGGGATGGCGGGAGGGTTAGGTTTATTTATGTTGGGCTTAGGTAGGAGCCTCAAGGAGGGATCTGGCTACAGAGACAGGACCAGGAGAGAGAGGTGAGCAGGGAGAGAGGGAGAAGGGTCTGAGAGGGAGGGCCAAGAGCCTGAGCCAAGAGAGGAAGAGAGAACTAAGAGAGCAATGGCATGAGGGAATGGATCTGAAGTATCTGGGGGTGGCCAGGAGAGTGGCTGGTGTTGACGTGAGTCTGCAGGTAGGAAAGCTTTGTGTCTGCAGAGGTCCGTGGTGGGAAGAGACTGTGGGCTGACTCAGCTCTTTGCAGATTTTCAACTCCAACAAAAGGAAGTAGAAAATGTAATCAGGGAGGTAGTGGAAGAGAGTGAAGTTATCTGGGGCCAGTGCCATTACAGTGACTCGTGTTTACTCTCAGTGAGATGGGAAGCCATTGGAAGGTTTTGAAAAGTGTCAGCATCCAGCTGACAAAGATTTTAACAGGATCACTCTGGCTTCTGCCTTGAGGACAGTTTGAGGTGGGGGAGTTGCTTAATGTGAAGGGGAAACTAGTTGGGAGGTGTAACAGTCAGTGATCCAGGAAAGAGATGCTGGGAACTTGGCTGAAAAAGTTAGATTTGTTTTTCTGGCCAATGGGACAGTAAGACAAAATAGAAGCTTGAAACATGTGGGCATTGGTGCTTGCCTTCACCTGCTACTCTTGAGAACCCTGTTAAGCCTGGTTTATCTGATGGATTATGAATAGCATCGCTTAGTTAAACCCATTGTCCCTAAAAACAGCCAACCAAATATTAAACCAAATATTGACCACCAGCTGATTGCAAAAACAGGAACGAGCAAAGATGATACCACATGGAGCAAAAGTGAGCCATCCCAGTTGAATCAAGCTGTAATTTCTGAGGACTGTGAGGGAGCAGCCATGTGGCCATCTGAGGGAAGCCATTCCAAAGAATGTTACCAGCATAATATTCCTGGAATATGATAGGCCTGACTTGTTCCAGGCATAACAAGGAAGCCAGGGTGACTGGAGTCCAATGAACAAGGGGAAAGGTGTAAGAAAAGTGTGAAAGAAAGAAAAGATGAGGGATGGCGGGAGGGTTAGGTTTATTTATGTTGGGCTTAGGTAGGAGCCTCAAGGAGGGATCTGGCTACAGAGACAGGACCAGGAGAGAGAGGTGAGCAGGGAGAGAGGGAGAAGGGTCTGAGAGGGAGGGCCAAGAGCCTGAGCCAAGAGAGGAAGAGAGAACTAAGAGAGCAATGGCATGAGGGAATGGATCTGAAGTATCTGGGGGTGGCCAGGAGAGTGGCTGGTGTTGACGTGAGTCTGCAGGTAGGAAAGCTTTGTGTCTGCAGAGGTCCGTGGTGGGAAGAGACTGTGGGCTGACTCAGCTCTTTGCAGATTTTCAACTCCAACAAAAGGAAGTAGAAAATGTAATCAGGGAGGTAGTGGAAGAGAGTGAAGTTATCTGGGGCCAGTGCCATTACAGTGACTCGTGTTTACTCTCAGTGAGATGGGAAGCCATTGGAAGGTTTTGAAAAGTGTCAGCATCCAGCTGACAAAGATTTTAACAGGATCACTCTGGCTTCTGCCTTGAGGACAGTTTGAGGTGGGGGAGTTGCTTAATGTGAAGGGGAAACTAGTTGGGAGGTGTAACAGTCAGTGATCCAGGAAAGAGATGCTGGGAACTTGGCTGGTAGCCATAAAGGTGGTGAAAAGTGGGGGGCTTCCCTGGTGGTCCACTGGGTATGGAGTCTGTCTTGCAGTGCAGCGGGCACTGGTTTGATCCCTGGCCCGGGAAGATCCCATGTACCACGGAATGGCTGGACCTGTGTGTCCAATGACGAGCTGGAGCCCTGGAGCACATGCGCCCAGAGTCAGCACTCTACAATGAGAGAGGCCACTGCGATGGGAGGCCCACACAGGCCAGAGAATAAGGGTAGATGAAAATAAGTAAATAAAAATCAATAAAAGAGGCCAAAATTTAAAAAAGGCTGGTGAAAAGTGGTTGAATTCTATGTTTTGAAAACGAAATAGCAGGATTTTTTGGAGGATATGAAGTAGGAGGTATGAGTCAGATTAAGGAGTCAGGGAGGGGCTCCAGGGTTGTGAGTTTGAGGAAATGGTAGTTCCATTGACTTTGATGGTGAAGTTACAGGAGGAGCTTGTTTGTAGGTGAAGGTCAGCTCTGGACATGTTAAATATGAGATGTTCAGTGGATATCTCAGGGGAGAGGTCAAGCAGGCAGCCAAGAGTTTCAAGATTAAAGTCAGCCAGAGGTATAGAGTTGAGTGTTATCAGCATGTGGATGCTACGTAAAGCCATGAGACTGGAAGAACTTACCAAGGGAATGTGCACAAAGGAAAAAGACTTTCGAGGACTGAGCTTTGAGATATTCCAATGCTAAGGACAGGGAGATGAGAAATTAACAAAGAGCTCTGAGAATGAGCTGCTGGTAAGATAGGAAAAATAAACAGCAAGAGAATGAGTGTGAAAAACCCCTAGAAGCCTGATCAAGAATATATTTCAAGGATGAACCAAATGGTCAAATAAGTGAAGTTATCTGGGGCCAGTGCATTCGTGACTTTTAGGGGCCATTGGAAGGTTTTGAAAAGTGTCAGCATCCAGCTGACAAAGATTTTAACAGGATCACTCTGGCTTCTGCCTTGAGGACAGTTTGAGGTGGGGGAGTTGCTTAATGTGAAGGGGAAACTAGTTGGGAGGTGTAACAGTCAGTGATCCAGGAAAGAGATGCTGGGAACTTGGCTGGTAGCCATAAAGGTGGTGAAAAGTGGGGGGCTTCCCTGGTGGTCCACTGGGTATGGAGTCTGTCTTGCAGTGCAGCGGGCACTGGTTTGATCCCTGGCCCGGGAAGATCCCATGTACCACGGAATGGCTGGACCTGTGTGTCCAATGACGAGCTGGAGCCCTGGAGCACATGCGCCCAGAGTCAGCACTCTACAATGAGAGAGGCCACTGCGATGGGAGGCCCACACAGGCCAGAGAATAAGGGTAGATGAAAATAAGTAAATAAAAATCAATAAAAGAGGCCAAAATTTAAAAAAGGCTGGTGAAAAGTGGTTGAATTCTATGTTTTGAAAACGAAATAGCAGGATTTTTTGGAGGATATGAAGTAGGAGGTATGAGTCAGATTAAGGAGTCAGGGAGGGGCTCCAGGGTTGTGAGTTTGAGGAAATGGTAGTTCCATTGACTTTGATGGTGAAGTTACAGGAGGAGCTTGTTTGTAGGTGAAGGTCAGCTCTGGACATGTTAAATATGAGATGTTCAGTGGATATCTCAGGGGAGAGGTCAAGCAGGCAGCCAAGAGTTTCAAGATTAAAGTCAGCCAGAGGTATAGAGTTGAGTGTTATCAGCATGTGGATGCTACGTAAAGCCATGAGACTGGAAGAACTTACCAAGGGAATGTGCACAAAGGAAAAAGACTTTCGAGGACTGAGCTTTGAGATATTCCAATGCTAAGGACAGGGAGATGAGAAATTAACAAAGAGCTCTGAGAATGAGCTGCTGGTAAGATAGGAAAAATAAACAGCAAGAGAATGAGTGTGAAAAACCCCTAGAAGCCTGATCAAGAATATATTTCAAGGATGAACCAAATGGTCAAATAAGAGAATATGCCAAGAAAATGGTTGTTGGTTGTCAGGCCAACAAAATAATTCTTGGCCATGTGATAATCATATTTCTGAGTAGAAAATGACAAACTGAATTTCCGGTTCAGGTCTTCTGTGAGTTGGTTACTCCAAGTTGAACCCAGAGCAATGAAACAGCTTTGGGTCTGTTGACCAAACTGGGTAATACGAGGGTCAGACCTTGGACTCTAGTAACTTTGTGTGACCTTGTGAGGCTGTTTGCCAGTCCCTCTGTGTCTGCTTTTAATGATATTTTGGCTTTGTCACATTCAGGGCCTGCCTGGGAATTCAGGCTTCACATGTGCCTCTAACCATTCCGCCTTGTCAGAGCTAATCTATTAGTTACATTATGAGCTCTCCCATATGGGCTGGGTGTTTCATGGATAGGTTTTTGGAGTCCTTGCCACACACATGGTAAATGGAGCAGTAGAAACTATGGGCTTTATCACAGTCAGATTGGAATTCGTATAGCAGAGACTTGCCTGGGAATCAGAAGATTGTAATTCCATCACTTAATTAGCTCTGCTATTTAGGGTAAATTACTTAACTTCCTAGGAGCTCAGTGTATTATCAGGAAATCTTAGATTATACAATAAATTGAAACTGAAATCTCAGTGGCTTAACACAACAAAGGCTTATCTCTTGCCCCTGGTATATATTTACCCCAGGTTTATGAGCAGGCTCTGCACTCCTAGTTACTCAGGAACCAGCTTTTGGAGATTCAAACAGCGTTATATTATTTTCTACAGATTAAAGTCAGCCAGAGGTATAGAGTTGAGTGTTATCAGCATGTGGATGCTACGTAAAGCCATGAGACTGGAAGAACTTACCAAGGGAATGTGCACAAAGGAAAAAGACTTTCGAGGACTGAGCTTTGAGATATTCCAATGCTAAGGACAGGGAGATGAGAAATTAACAAAGAGCTCTGAGAATGAGCTGCTGGTAAGATAGGAAAAATAAACAGCAAGAGAATGAGTGTGAAAAACCCCTAGAAGCCTGATCAAGAATATATTTCAAGGATGAACCAAATGGTCAAATAAGAGAATATGCCAAGAAAATGGTTGTTGGTTGTCAGGCCAACAAAATAATTCTTGGCCATGTGATAATCATATTTCTGAGTAGAAAATGACAAACTGAATTTCCGGTTCAGGTCTTCTGTGAGTTGGTTACTCCAAGTTGAACCCAGAGCAATGAAACAGCTTTGGGTCTGTTGACCAAACTGGGTAATACGAGGGTCAGACCTTGGACTCTAGTAACTTTGTGTGACCTTGTGAGGCTGTTTGCCAGTCCCTCTGTGTCTGCTTTTAATGATATTTTGGCTTTGTCACATTCAGGGCCTGCCTGGGAATTCAGGCTTCACATGTGCCTCTAACCATTCCGCCTTGTCAGAGCTAATCTATTAGTTACATTATGAGCTCTCCCATATGGGCTGGGTGTTTCATGGATAGGTTTTTGGAGTCCTTGCCACACACATGGTAAATGGAGCAGTAGAAACTATGGGCTTTATCACAGTCAGATTGGAATTCGTATAGCAGAGACTTGCCTGGGAATCAGAAGATTGTAATTCCATCACTTAATTAGCTCTGCTATTTAGGGTAAATTACTTAACTTCCTAGGAGCTCAGTGTATTATCAGGAAATCTTAGATTATACAATAAATTGAAACTGAAATCTCAGTGGCTTAACACAACAAAGGCTTATCTCTTGCCCCTGGTATATATTTACCCCAGGTTTATGAGCAGGCTCTGCACTCCCTAGTTACTCAGGAACCAGCTTTTTGGAGATTCAAACAGCTAACAGTCTCTGATGCATTTCCACACTCCTTCTTCCCTTAAGCTCAGGGGAAAAGAGGGACAGGACTAGGAGGAGGACGTGCATATGGGTTTTTTGCTCAGTTCTGGAGATCTGTTCTTCATTCGTGTTCAAAGCCCATGGGTCAGATAAAATTATATGACCTCATCTAACTACCATCAAGTCATGAGATTTAGAGAAACAAATGAAATCTTTACTGACCATTGTAGTCTAGGTCGCACTCAGTTTCTCTATCTGTTGATAAGATTAATAACAATACTGTTATTATCATACAGATAATGATTATTTGTCTTATAGTAATACTATGATTTATCTCATAGAGATGTTAGGATTAAGTGACACAATGCAGGACTCCTAGAGCCTGACTCCTAGCAAATGTTGGACAAATTTTACCCATGATAAATGTATTATTATTATTAGGGCTTCCCTGGTGGCTCAGTTGGTAAAGAATCTGCCTGCAATGCAGGAGACTGCCTGCAGTGCAAGAGATTTGGGTTCAATCCTTGAGTCTGGAAGATCCCCTGGAGAAGGAAATGGCAACCCACTGCAGTATTCTTGCCTGGGAAATCTCATGGACAGAGGAGCCTGGCAGACTACAGTCCATAGGATTACAAGAGTCAGACGTGACTTATTAAGTGGGTAGCAAATTGTACTATTTTTATTATTATAATCATTTTGTGATTTTCCTAAGAGCAAAAGTGATTTTGCCTAAGCTTTGAGCCATTTGTCACTTTGTGGCCAAAAATCATTCTGCCCACACACATGGAAAGGCAGTAGAAACTATGGGCTTTATCACAGTCAGATTGGAATTCGTATAGCAGAGACTTGCCTGGGAATCAGAAGATTGTAATTCCATCACTTAATTAGCTCTGCTATTTAGGGTAAATTACTTAACTTCCTAGGAGCTCAGTGTATTATCAGGAAATCTTAGATTATACAATAAATTGAAACTGAAATCTCAGTGGCTTAACACAACAAAGGCTTATCTCTTGCCCCTGGTATATATTTACCCCAGGTTTATGAGCAGGCTCTGCACTCCCTAGTTACTCAGGAACCAGCTTTTTGGAGATTCAAACAGCTAACAGTCTCTGATGCATTTCCACACTCCTTCTTCCCTTAAGCTCAGGGGAAAAGAGGGACAGGACTAGGAGGAGGACGTGCATATGGGTTTTTTGCTCAGTTCTGGAGATCTGTTCTTCATTCGTGTTCAAAGCCCATGGGTCAGATAAAATTATATGACCTCATCTAACTACCATCAAGTCATGAGATTTAGAGAAACAAATGAAATCTTTACTGACCATTGTAGTCTAGGTCGCACTCAGTTTCTCTATCTGTTGATAAGATTAATAACAATACTGTTATTATCATACAGATAATGATTATTTGTCTTATAGTAATACTATGATTTATCTCATAGAGATGTTAGGATTAAGTGACACAATGCAGGACTCCTAGAGCCTGACTCCTAGCAAATGTTGGACAAATTTTACCCATGATAAATGTATTATTATTATTAGGGCTTCCCTGGTGGCTCAGTTGGTAAAGAATCTGCCTGCAATGCAGGAGACTGCCTGCAGTGCAAGAGATTTGGGTTCAATCCTTGAGTCTGGAAGATCCCCTGGAGAAGGAAATGGCAACCCACTGCAGTATTCTTGCCTGGGAAATCTCATGGACAGAGGAGCCTGGCAGACTACAGTCCATAGGATTACAAGAGTCAGACGTGACTTATTAAGTGGGTAGCAAATTGTACTATTTTTATTATTATAATCATTTTGTGATTTTCCTAAGAGCAAAAGTGATTTTGCCTAAGCTTTGAGCCATTTGTCACTTTGTGGCCATTATAAAGTCATTCTGCCCTGAAGCTTGGCTCAGGATCAAGACCAGGGCCATTGACAAAAGCATGCCAGAAAAACTGGAATTTAAGACAGCTTCTTTTTACCCTCTACCCTTAGCCTACCCCTTTTGCCAATATTCCTGGCCACGAATGCCTCTGTCAGCAACCCAGGAAGAAGTCTGAAGATACTGGAAGTGTTCAGCTCTTTCGCCTCCTAAATGATTTTCCAGGGCCCAGAGTGCTTCTTACACGTCCAGGCTCTCGGGGTATGAGACACTGAAGGCTCCAGAGGTGGCTCATTTTTCCTGGCAGCCAGGCTCCCGTGTAAACAATGGACTGAGAAGGACTTATAAAAACGATTGTACTCAACAAGTCGACTTGCTTTTGTCAGGAAATGTTTTTCAACTTTCTGTTCTGTCTGGTTTTTCAAGGTAAGAAAACCCCATGTGACCTGATTTAAAACCAGAAAGGACTGTTGAGAGGCCCTATTTGTTGTTAAAAACAGGGGTGTGGAGAAGATCGTACTGAAGGCAGGAAAATGCCAGGTGGTCCTCGTGCCTAGACTCTCTTGAAAGTCCAGAAAGATTGCAGAGCCTGAGAGTTACTCTTGTCCACTGCCTGCTACTTGGCTCCCAGATCAACTCTGCTTCTTCTTCATCCCATGCCCTTCTTCTTCTTCCTTAAAATTGTTCTTTTATTTTGGCTGCCCTGGGTCTTTGTTGCTGTACATGGGCTTTCTCTAGTTGCAGCAAGTGGGGACTTCTCTCTAGTTGCAGTGCATGGGCTTCTCGTGGTGGTGGCTTCTCTTGTTGGAGAGCATGGGCATGGGCATCAGTCGTTGTTGGCACACAGACTTAGTTGCCGCATGACATGTGGGATCTTCCTGGGCCAGAGATTCAACCTGGTTTCCCCTGCATTGGCAGACAGATTCTTTGTCATGGGGCCACCTGGAATGTCTCCCTTCTTTTTTAATGCATGTATGTATTAGGTATCTTTCTTTTTATGTATCTATCTGTGCCAGGTCGTAGTTGTGCCATGTAGGATCTTTAGTCGTGGCATGCAGACCCTTAGATACAGAATGTGAGATCTAGTTCCCTGACCAGGGATTGAGCCTGGGCCCTGCGTTGGGAGTGCAGAGTCTTAGCCATGGGACCAGCAGGGAGGTCCCCACTCTGCCCTTTTATCCTCTGTATTCCACCTGCCAAATAAAATCACACTCATTCTTTTGTTAAAAAAAATTATTTATTTCAATAAATAATTTTTAAAATTATTTAAAATTATTTATTTATTTGGCTCCACTGGGTCTTAGTTGCAGCATGTGGAATCCAGTTCCCTGACCAAGGATTGAACCCAGGCCCCCTGCATTGGGAACACAGAGTCTTAATCACTGGACCACCAGGGAAGTCCCATATTCTTCAAAGTTGGGTTCAAATTCCACTCACTACTTCTTTGAAATCTTTGAGGATGTTATTGCAAGGATTATGTTTTTATGCTATTAGCAGTGTCTGATGTTTAATACATGTGTGTCAGGTTGAAATCTCCTTCTTCATTAATTTTATCCATTAGTGTATGTTTTTGGAAGCCATCGACTGTATCGAAGTTTCCAAACGTTTGTGGAAAGTTGTTTTTGCCCCAGAATCTCATCAGGAAAAACATTAAGTGTTGAAATTCTCCCAAGCTTTTAAGATTATAAAACTTGGAATGGTTACTCCAAGAAATCAATCTTAGCTATGTGGTTTTCTCTTACTTTCTGTGAAACTAACTTGTAGATTAAGATTTAACTTTATCTTTACTAATAAGCTTGCTCTTCTTCATGAGGAAGACATGCTGTTACTTTTGAACTGCATTTGTGGAACTTACCAGATAGCAAAGTTGATATACATACATAACCTCAGTTAGTGCCCATCATGATCAGGGCAAAGGAGAGGATAACATTTCATATGCCACTTTATCTTCAAGAAAATATGGCCATCTCTGTTATTTCAGCAGTCGATCTAAACACAATCAGGATGACTTTGGGAAGAAACTCAGGACCGTCTGCTATTGCACTTCAAATAGAATGAAGAAAGTGACACTGCTGTTTCCTTGGAAAGCAAGGTTTCTTCTTCAGTTTTTTTTTTTTTTTTTTCGTTACACAGGATCTTTATTTACAATGCAAAAAATATTTATTTTTAGTTCACTTTTTGGACTGTTTTGATGCCTGTAAAACAACTTGCAAAATGTGGACCCAGAGGCTCACTTGGTGGTCCAGTGGGTACCGGTTCAATCCCAGGCCTGGGAAGATCCCACATGCCATGGAGTGGCTATACCAGTGTGTCCAATTACGAGCCGGCACTCTGGAGCGCATGTACCCAGAATCTGTGCTCAGCAAAGAGAGGGGTCGCTGTGATGGGAGGCCCACACAGGTCACAGAATAAAGATGGATGAAAATGAGTAGTTAAAGGACCAATAAAAAAGAGGACAAAATTAAAAAAAAAAAAGTGAACCCAGTCTTTTGCAAGAAGTCCTTATGTGTGCTGACCTTCTGGGAATCTGTCTGCATTGCCCAGGGTGCTGAGTGTCTGGATTTGTCCAGAAGAAAGCCTCTCTCTGCCACCCTGCTGGCCCTCACTGTGACCCAGGGTCGAAAAGAACACGTGGGCAGCCTACTCTGTGAGGGACCTGGGTAACAATTGTTCTGAAAGCGGACAGGGCTGAGTTCTTGCTCATCTTGAGATGTCTCTCCTGGTTGAGCACCAGAATCACTCTGTTTTCCCATCCAGTGTACCCAGCACATCTGTTCCCTCAGAATTTAGTGTGGGGATCTGGAATTCCAAATCAAGTATTCTCCTGTATCTGACCACTCATCTAGACTTTGAAGGGCTTTCTGTTAAACCAGTCAACATTTTAGTTGGATATTGGGCCTTTGGCTATTTGTTCTGATCCACCTACTTTTGCTAGGTGAGTGCTGAAGCAACCTTATAGGTGCAGACCCTAAGGTTGAGTAGTTAATTTCTCATGGAGCAAATCCTTTTTGATTTGGAAGGTGAAAGCTGGCAGATAAATCATTCGCCGTCCTTGTTAGTTTTCTCCTTTCCTTACCTTTAAAGGCAAGCCTATGGGCCTTTAAAAACCCTGAGAATTTATATTCTACTCTTAAGAACAGTATAGACAGACATTGGCTTGATGAGTTACTTCAATTTTTATCCTTTCCCATTGGTGATGATGAATACAATAAAATTTATCACACTCCACTCAGAGTCACTCACTAGGCTAGGGAGTTCAGGGATTATGGATACGTCCTAAAATTTACTAGGCTTTGATGCCTGTAAAACAACTTGCAAAATGTGGACCCAGAGGCTCACTTGGTGGTCCAGTGGGTACCGGTTCAATCCCAGGCCTGGGAAGATCCCACATGCCATGGAGTGGCTATACCAGTGTGTCCAATTACGAGCCGGCACTCTGGAGCGCATGTACCCAGAATCTGTGCTCAGCAAAGAGAGGGGTCGCTGTGATGGGAGGCCCACACAGGTCACAGAATAAAGATGGATGAAAATGAGTAGTTAAAGGACCAATAAAAAAGAGGACAAAATTAAAAAAAAAAAAAGTGAACCCAGTCTTTTGCAAGAAGTCCTTATGTGTGCTGACCTTCTGGGAATCTGTCTGCATTGCCCAGGGTGCTGAGTGTCTGGATTTGTCCAGAAGAAAGCCTCTCTCTGCCACCCTGCTGGCCCTCACTGTGACCCAGGGTCGAAAAGAACACGTGGGCAGCCTACTCTGTGAGGGACCTGGGTAACAATTGTTCTGAAAGCGGACAGGGCTGAGTTCTTGCTCATCTTGAGATGTCTCTCCTGGTTGAGCACCAGAATCACTCTGTTTTCCCATCCAGTGTACCCAGCACATCTGTTCCCTCAGAATTTAGTGTGGGGATCTGGAATTCCAAATCAAGTATTCTCCTGTATCTGACCACTCATCTAGACTTTGAAGGGCTTTCTGTTAAACCAGTCAACATTTTAGTTGGATATTGGGCCTTTGGCTATTTGTTCTGATCCACCTACTTTTGCTAGGTGAGTGCTGAAGCAACCTTATAGGTGCAGACCCTAAGGTTGAGTAGTTAATTTCTCATGGAGCAAATCCTTTTTGATTTGGAAGGTGAAAGCTGGCAGATAAATCATTCGCCCGTCCTTGTTAGTTTTCTCCTTTCCTTACCTTTAAAGGCAAGCCTATGGGCCTTTAAAAACCCTGAGAATTTATATTCTACTCTTAAGAACAGTATAGACAGACATTGGCTTGATGAGTTACTTCAATTTTTATCCTTTCCCATTGGTGATGATGAATACAATAAAAATTTATCACACTCCACTCAGAGTCACTCACTAGGCTAGGGAGTTCAGGGATTATGGATACGTCCTAAAATTTATGGCTAGGTAGTCAAAAGGAGGACAAGTGTTAGTCGCTCAGTCATGTCCAACTCTTTGACACCCCATAGGCTCCTTGGTCCATGGAATTCTGCAGGAAAGAATACTGGAGTGGGTTGCCATTACCTTCTCCAAAAGAAGGACAAGAAAGCAAGTAAATGATGGCATATTGTGATGTTTCATAAAACAGTTTGTAGAAATAAAACATTATGGAAACTAATTTCTTTGGGTGAATCAAAGGAGGGTTTATTTTTTTTGGAGAAGCTGTCCTGATTCCCTTGAATTTATCAGAAATCTAGCTATAGGAGGGCAGAAACTGTGTCTGTTTTGTTCATGTCAGTACACCTGGCAGCTATGGTCATACCTTGCTCGGAGTAAAACCCTCAAATACTTGTGGCCTGAATAACAACTACTAGATAAAGACTGGCGAGCACAGGCCAAGCACTGTAAGTGCTTTGCTTGCATTATATTATTTAATCCTCATAGGGGCTTCCCAGGTGGCGCTAGTGGTAAAGAATCCTCCTGTCAGTGCAGGAGACATAAGAGACTTGGGTTCGATCCCTGGCTTGGAAAGATCCCCTGGAGGGGGGACATGGCAACCCACTCTAGTATTCTTTTTTTTTTTTTTTAATAATTTTATTTTGCCTTTTACTTTTACAGAGTTTTGTTGTTTACAGATATGTATGATCCCAGATTAGTCATGTGTATATCCCCACCATCCCACCCCTCCAGGCCATCACACAGCACCCCTGCAGGATACCCTTTTCTCACAGTGCAATGACAATACCTGTTTTTTTCACATATGGTAATATAGGTTTTCATGCTACTTCCTTTACATCTCCCATCCACTGTTCATTCCCCGCAATGTCCATATGTCTGTTCTCTGTGTCTGTTTTTTCATTGCTTCACTGTGTGTGTTATCATTACCATCCTACTAGATTCCATATATATATATATGTGTGTGTGTGTGTGTGTGTGTGTGTGTGTGTGTGTTAGTATATTGTACTTGTCTTTCTCTTTTTGACTTACTTCACATTTTATGATAGGTTCTAGATCCAGCCACCTCATTAGGACTGATTCTTCTGCATTTCTTTTTATAGCTGAGTAATATTCCATTGTATATATGTACCAGAGATTTTTCGTCCATTCATTAATGGATGGACGTCTAGGTTGCTCCCATGTTCTAGCTATTGTATAACCACTCCAGTATTCTTGCCTGCATAATCATGGACAGAGGAGCCTGGTGGACTACTGTCCACAGGGTCACAAATAATTGGACATGGCTGAAATGACTTAGCACCTAGGATCCTTATGAGTTTTTGTAGTAGAGAACCAAGATGCAGAGAAGTTAAGGTAGTCCCCCTGATTTCTAGTCAGAGAGAGATCTGTTACTCAACTCACCTCTTATTCTAATCTCATGCCCTTAACTAAGCTAAACTCATGCAATAAAGAGAAGTTATCAATTTTTTAAAAAAATTTATTGGAGTACAGTTTAAGGTGTACAGCAGAATGATTCAGTTATACATATACATATACTCGTTCTTTTTCAGATTCTTTTCTCCAGCTCAGGATTGAATTGAGATTCCTGTGCTATATAGGAGGTCCTTGCTGGTTATCTATTTTATATACAGTAGTGTGTGTATGTTTATCCCAAGCTCTTAATTTATTCCTCCCCCACAGTATTTTCCCTTTGGTAACCATAAGTTTGTTTTGGAAATCTATGAGTCTCTTTCTGAGTTTTCTAAAGAAATTCATTTATACCATTTAAAAAACTTGGGTTCTATGGATGGGTGGTAGCGTATGATATTTGTCTTTCTCTCGACTTCACTTAGTATACCTATTAGTGTTTTCATGATTGTCATTGACAATCTTATTATCCGTCCATGAGTTGGTTCTCTTATTTATTTCCCTACCATGTAGGAGACTGCCAGCAACTGGGATAATTGGACTGCAGCTTGAGAACCCCTTTGGCCGGATGCCCTGTGGAAATAACACTGTATCTGTCTGCTCAACTTGGAGAGCTTCATTCCATCTCTGAATTGTATGGGCCTGCACAGCTGTTGGCCCATTGAGAACTAATTAGTCCTAGAGCATAAATAATAACTGATCACAGAGGTTCTGTTCCTGCTTCCAGTTGGGGCTTTTTCCCGATGCTGGCCAAGTGTTACAATATCTTTTTGCATTTCTTTTTATAGCTGAGTAATATTCCATTGTATATATGTACCAGAGATTTTTCGTCCATTCATTCATGGATGGACGTCTAGGTTGCTCCCATGTTCTAGCTATTGTATAACCACTCCAGTATTCTTGCCTGCATAATCATGGACAGAGGAGCCTGGTGGACTACTGTCCACAGGGTCACAAATAATTGGACATGGCTGAAATGACTTAGCACCTAGGATCCTTATGAGTTTTTGTAGTAGAGAACCAAGATGCAGAGAAGTTAAGGTAGTCCCCCTGATTTCTAGTCAGAGAGAGATCTGTTACTCAACTCACCTCTTATTCTAATCTCATGCCCTTAACTAAGCTAAACTCATGCAATAAAGAGAAGTTATCAATTTTTTAAAAAAATTTATTGGAGTACAGTTTAAGGTGTACAGCAGAATGATTCAGTTATACATATACATATACTCGTTCTTTTTCAGATTCTTTTCTCCAGCTCAGGATTGAATTGAGATTCCTGTGCTATATAGGAGGTCCTTGCTGGTTATCTATTTTATATACAGTAGTGTGTGTATGTTTATCCCAAGCTCTTAATTTATTCCTCCCCCACAGTATTTTCCCTTTGGTAACCATAAGTTTGTTTTGGAAATCTATGAGTCTCTTTCTGAGTTTTCTAAAGAAATTCATTTATACCATTTAAAAAACTTGGGTTCTATGGATGGGTGGTAGCGTATGATATTTGTCTTTCTCTCGACTTCACTTAGTATACCTATTAGTGTTTTCATGATTGTCATTGACAATCTTATTATCCGTCCATGAGTTGGTTCTCTTATTTATTTCCCTACCATGTAGGAGACTGCCAGCAACTGGGATAATTGGACTGCAGCTTGAGAACCCCTTTGGCCGGATGCCCTGTGGAAATAACACTGTATCTGTCTGCTCAACTTGGAGAGCTTCATTCCATCTCTGAATTGTATGGGCCTGCACAGCTGTTGGCCCATTGAGAACTAATTAGTCCTAGAGCATAAATAATAACTGATCACAGAGGTCTGTTCCTGCTTCCAGTTGGGGCTCCAGATGCTGGCCAAGTGTTCGAAACAGCAACTCTTAGGCTAGGTCTAAATTGTGATATCTGAAAATGTCATCTGGGAATTGCCTGTCTCAGAACCACAGGAACGCTTGTTACATATGCAGATTCCCAGGCCAGATGTCAAGCCTATAGTTTCACAATCTCCCACATGACCCTTGCGTTCATAATATCTGAGAATCACTGCATTGCTGGGCTTTGGAAAATTTACGGGGTGTGTGACTTTTATACCTAAGTATAATTCTCTTTTCCTAGCCCTGCTTCTAAGAAGAGGTTTCCGTTAGGTTATAGGCATATATAGTGGTTATACAGTGATTATCATACAGGTCGTAGAGGCCTTGAGCTGAAACATAAAGTCAAGTAAGAATTCTCCCTCTGGGCTTAGAGAATCAAATCAAGACCCTGGGAGAAATGAAGGCAGTGTTATCTAGAGGAAGTAGCCAGCCTTTGGTCTTTGATGGGGTGACAGAGAAAATAGTCCTGGAAGATTTGCTTTAGTGGCAAAAACTTGCTTTCCTTCCAGCTTTTACTCTCAGCACAACAGAAGCCACACAACTGAGGGGAACTGGCTGGATGTGCATGATAATGGAAGGCAATTTTGGATAATATATCACATTTAAAAATCAGGAGTGTTCAATAAAAACTCTGGACTCCTGGCCTCTCTTGATAAACCCCCAAATGTGGCATTGCTGGGTCCCCTTTTCTGAACCAGCAGTGGATGAGATTGTAGTAGACACTACCTACCTCCTCCCCTCTGTTTGTCCAATTCACCACTGTCTCCCCCCTGCTCCCTTGCCACTTGCCTGACCACTTCACTTATTGCCGTTACTTGTCAGACATGCCTAAGCATGTGCCCTCCTGACTGTGCACAGCTGGGAGAGAAAAGGGAGGCAGGAAGCAGAGGCTCCTGGAAGCATGTTCTTGGAACAAGATCCTCTTGCCATTTTGAATTCCTTTTTTTTTTAAATTTTAAGTATGAAGTAGATTTGTTGCTATAGGACACTTGTCTTGTAAAGAGATGCAAGTTGGCTGGTGAGGAAGCTCTACCCCAAAGATAGTAAATCCCTATGTTGACCAAAAATGTAAATGTGTAGAGGAAACAGCATGATAGTAATACGACAAGGCAGGAACAGAAAATAGACTGAGTGGCTCTAGTCACCTCCTAATGCCCAGGGCCCCCAGTCCACCTGAGAGGTCATGTCCAGGGGTGGCTTCCCATTTTCATAGAACAAGGCTGTTTGTCTGTGAATGCCCTTCTTCTCTAGGTGGTCCTCTGCTTCTGTGAGTTTACCTCTTTTAGATTCCACATGTAAGAGATATCATATAGTATTTGTTTTTCTCTGACTTATTTCACTTAGTATAATGTCCTCAAGGCCCATCCATGCTATGGCAAATAGCAGGATTTCCTCCTTCTTATGATCAAATAAAATTCCATTGTATGTGTTGGGTATTTACCACATTCTCTTTCCCTTTTTTTTTTTCTAATTGTTGTTGACAAACACTGAAGTGGTTTCTCTATCTTGGCTTATACTTTGGTTATAGCTATGCTAGCTGATGTAAGTAAGGTGATATTTCGTCGTGTTTTTGATTTGCATTTCCCTGATGGTTACAGATGCTGAACACCTTCTTATGTACTTTGGCCATTTGTATGTCGTTTCTAAAAAAAGCTGTTCTGTTCCACTGTCCAGTTGTTTCAGTCATCCTTTTTTTTTTTTTTTGGCTCTTGAGTTGCATGAGTTCTTTGTATAATTTGAAGATTAATCTCTTTTCAAATAGATGATTTACAGATACTTTCTCCAATTCTGTAGTTACCTTTTCATTTCTTTTTTTGATGGTTTCCTTTGTGTAGGTGCTTTTTACTTTTTAGTCTCACTTATTTCTGTTTTCATTGCCTTTACTTTTGGTGTCAAATTAAAAAAACATTAGTGCCAACACCAGTGTCAAGGAGCTTACACCCTGTATTAGGAGTTTTACAGTTTGAGGTCTTATGTTCAAGTCTTTGAGTTAATTTCTGTATATGGTGTCCAAGAAAAGTGATAAAAAGTCAGAAATGGGATTAGCAGGATACAGTTTATTCATATTCAGGCTTGAGGGGAACCATCACAAGGGATCTGGGTACACAGACATAACCGGGAGAGAGAGGCAAGCAGAGAGAGAAATTCTTCTAATTTATAAACTCAGAGTATCTTTCCCACCTATTCATGTCTTCAGTTTCTCTCATCAATATTGTATAGTTTTCAATGTACAGGTCTTTCACTTCTTTGATAAAATTTATTTCTAGGTATTTTATTCTTTTTGATGTAATTGTGAGATTGTTTTCTTAATTCCTCATTCTAATAACATATGCAACAGATTTTCACATACTGATTTTGTATCCTGCAACTTTACTGAATTTGTTTATTTTAACAATTTTTTTGAGGGGGAGATTCTTTAGGGTTTTCTCTGTATAATATCATATGTAAAGAGATAAAACTTTACTTTTTATTTTCTGATTTGGATGTCTTTTATTTATTTGCCTAATTGCTCTGACTAGAACTTCAAGTACTATTTTTAATAAAACTTCAAAGAGTGGGCATTTGTGCCTCATTCTTGATCTCAGAGAAAAACTTAACAGCCTTACCATGTAGCATGATGTTAACTGTGGGCCTGTGATATATGGCTTTTATTATGTTTCAGTGCATTGTCTCTATACGTATTTTGTTGAGAGGTTCTATGATGAAAGATGTTGAATTTTGTCAAATGCTTTCTCTGCTTCTATTGATTCTTGTCCCTTTGATAATGAAGTGTATCACATTGACTGATTGGCAGATGGGGGTCCATCCTTACATCCCTGGAATAAATTTCAGTTGATTGTGGTGTATGATCCTTTTAATATGCTGTTATGATCCTTTTACTAATATTTCACATATTTTTGCATGTGTGTTCTTTAGGGTTATTGGCCTGTAGCTTTCTTTTTTTGTAGTGCCCTTGTTTTGGGGAGCAGGGTAATGCTGGCTTGGTAATATGAATTTGCAGGAGTTCTTTCTTCTATGTTTTGGAAAGGATGGGGAAGTTTGGTATTAATTCTTCAAATGATTGGTGGAATTCACCAGTGAATCCATTTCCTCCTGGGCTGTTTTTCTTTTTTTTTGCTATTGGATTCCTTTTGATTACTGATACAGTCTCACCACTTGTGATTTTTCTGTTCAGATTTTCTGTTTGTTCTTAATTCAGTCTTGGTAGGTTGTAGAAATTTATCTACTATTCTAAGTTGGCATGTTTTATTTTAAATATTCTCTTATAATATTTTGTATTTCTGTGTTATCAATGGTAATGTCTCCCCTTTCATTTCTAATTATGAGTCCTCTCTGTGAGCCTACCTAAAGGTTTGTTTATTTTATTTATCTTAAAAAAAACCCAGTTCTTAGTTTCATTGATTTTTTTCCTTATTTTAATCTGTTTCATTGATTTTCGCTTGAATTTATTTGATACTTCCTTCTACTAACCCTAGACGTAGGTTTTTCTTCCTTATAGATCCTTAAGCTGTAAAGTTAGGTTGGCTATTAGAGATTGTTCTTTTTTTCTATGCAGATATTTACTGCTATAACCTTGCCTTTTGCAACTGCTTCTGCTGCCTCCTGTAAATTTTGGTATGAGGTCTTTCCAGTTTTTATTTCCTCCGAGATTTTTTGATTTCTCCTTCAATTTCTTCTTCATGCCATCGGTTGTTCAAGAGCATTTCATTTTATCTCCATGTATTTGTGAATATTCTAGTTTTCCTCTTGCAGAGGATTTCTAGTTTTATACAATTGTGGTCAGAAAAAATGCTTGATATGATTTCAGTCTTCTTTAATGAGTTACTTGATGGCTTAACATAAAAATATCCTTAAAGAGTGTTTGATGTGTATTTGAGAAGAATGTGTCTTCTATTGCTTTTAAAGATTTATTTATTTATTTTGGTGGGGGTGGGGAGGGTGGGGAGCAGGCGGGCCACTTCTATTGGTCTTTCATTTGTCCATTTTCATCCATCTTTTTTCTTTGGCCTGTGTGGGCCTCCCATCGCGGTGGCCTCTGTTGTCGCAGAGCACTGGCTCTGGGCACATGCGCTCCAGAGCTCTGGCTCGGTAGTTGGGCACATCAGTCCAGCTGCTCCATGGCACATGGGATCTTCCCAGGCCAGGGCTCGAACCGGTGCTGACCTGGGCTACCGCTGGGGAGTTCCAAAGAAATTACTGGGCCCCTGGATATGAAGAAATGAGTGATGACACAGATAGCTCAGATACTCCTCAAACCCCAGATAAGTTTTTTAGACCTAAAATTCGCCCTTTAGAAAGTGAGATAAGTTCAGAAGGAGAAGAGGAATGGGTAAATATGATGTTACCTAAATGAGGAACATATATTAATCTAAAAGGCAAGAATATTGTGTCCAAAAGAAGTAAGAGAAATTTTGAATCAGTGAAAGAAAGTTCCTCTAGCGAGGCAGAAAGTGAAACTTCATCTGAGTCACAGCCACCCTGTAAGAGTAAGTGGGGGAAGCATGAGAAGTAAAGAAAGAATTTTTAAAAAAACAATGGGTCATTATTCTTAGGTATAGAGCAGCTCGAGTTAACATGAATAGCCTGCCCTGATCTAGCACAGGGTGTTAAAGTTCCAAAGTTCAGATTCTTCCTTAATCATGAGTTTAAATGATCTAAAGGGAAGAAAGTATTTGATTCCAAGGATTTGATTTGAATGTGTTTTGATCAAGTGAAATAAAGTTAATTTTATCTTGCCTTTTGCAACTGCTTCTGCTGCCTCCTGTAAATTTTGGTATGAGGTCTTTCCAGTTTTTATTTCCTCCGAGATTTTTTGATTTCTCCTTCAATTTCTTCTTCATGCCATCGGTTGTTCAAGAGCATTTCATTTTATCTCCATGTATTTGTGAATATTCTAGTTTTCCTCTTGCAGAGGATTTCTAGTTTTATACAATTGTGGTCAGAAAAAATGCTTGATATGATTTCAGTCTTCTTTAATGAGTTACTTGATGGCTTAACATAAAAATATCCTTAAAGAGTGTTTGATGTGTATTTGAGAAGAATGTGTCTTCTATTGCTTTTAAAGATTTATTTATTTATTTTGGTGGCGGTAGGGTGGGGAGGGAGGGGAGCAGGCGGGCCACTTCTATTGGTCTTTCATTTGTCCATTTTCATCCATCTTTTTTCTTTGGCCTGTGTGGGCCTCCCATCGCGGTGGCCTCTGTTGTCGCAGAGCACTGGCTCTGGGCACATGCGCTCCAGAGCTCTGGCTCGGTAGTTGGGCACATCAGTCCAGCTGCTCCATGGCACATGGGATCTTCCCAGGCCAGGGCTCGAACCGGTGCTGACCTGGGCTACCGCTGGGGAGTTCCAAAGAAATTACTGGGCCCCTGGATATGAAGAAATGAGTGATGACACAGATAGCTCAGATACTCCTCAAACCCCAGATAAGTTTTTTAGACCTAAAATTCGCCCTTTAGAAAGTGAGATAAGTTCAGAAGGAGAAGAGGAATGGGTAAATATGATGTTACCTAAATGAGGAACATATATTAATCTAAAAGGCAAGAATATTGTGTCCAAAAGAAGTAAGAGAAATTTTGAATCAGTGAAAGAAAGTTCCTCTAGCGAGGCAGAAAGTGAAACTTCATCTGAGTCACAGCCACCCTGTAAGAGTAAGTGGGGGAAGCATGAGAAGTAAAGAAAGAATTTTTAAAAAAACAATGGGTCATTATTCTTAGGTATAGAGCAGCTCGAGTTAACATGAATAGCCTGCCCTGATCTAGCACAGGGTGTTAAAGTTCCAAAGTTCAGATTCTTCCTTAATCATGAGTTTAAATGATCTAAAGGGAAGAAAGTATTTGATTCCAAGGATTTGATTTGAATGTGTTTTGATCAAGTGAAATAAAGTTAATTTTATGTAATTCTTGAATAGATATAAGCTGAAATAGAGAAGTGATGAGTTGATGATTTATTAAGTGAATCAGTATGTTTAGAAAGAAGGTTATATAAATTAAGTGGTTGAAAACAATTAAAAATCAAATAGAAACAAGTTATAAAGAAATTGAAAAGAAAGGAAAAATTTATTATAAAAAGAGTGATGATTAGACTGTGAGACAGCTTGCTCATGTGACTCGAACATGAGAGGATCTCCAGCTCTGGAATAAGAATATTGTATTTTTATTGATTGAGTTCTGAACTTATAAACCTTATTGTTATGGTTTGACTAGGATTATTGATGCACAGCTATGTTGTATTAAGTTGATTACCAAGACGTATAAATTTTTTTTTGTTCTTTATTTTAAAGGTTTTACAGAGTTTTGTTGTTCACAGACATGTATGTTCCCAGATCAGTCATATGCATATCCATGGTCCCCACCTGCCCAGTTCCCCCCATCCCACCCCTCCAGACCTTCGCCGCAAGCCATTGTAAGCACTCCTGTTCCCTTAGCACAATGACACTAGCTATCTTTTCCACACATAACAGTATAGGTTTCCATGTTACTCCCTCCATGCTTCCCCCTCCCTATTTCTTCCCCACAATGTCCCTATGTCTGTGCTCTGTCCGTTTTCCCATGAGTCCCCTGCGTGTGTTATCAAGATCGTCCTACTAGATTCCATATATGTGTGTTAGTATGCTGCATTTGTCTTTCTCTTTTTATTTTTATTTATTTATTTTTTTTATTCTTTATTTTAAAGGTTTTACAGAGTTTTGTTGTTCACACATATATATGTTCCCAGATCAGTCATATGCATATCCATGGTCCCCACCTGCCCAGATCCCCCCATCCCACCCCTCCAGACCCTCGCCCCAAGCCATTGTAAGCACTCCAATTCCCTAAGCACTATGACACTAGCTATCTTTTCCACAAATAACACTATAGGTTTCCTTGTTACTTCGTACTCCATGCTTCCCCCTCCCTATTTCTTCACCATGATGTCCCTATGTCTATGCTCTGTCTGTTTTTCCATGAGTTCACTGCGTGTGTTATCAAGACCGTCCTACTAGATTCCATATATGTGTGTTAGTATACTGTATTTGTCTTCCTCTTTTTGACTTGCTTCACTTTTTATAATAGGTTCTAGAGTCAGCCACTTTATTAGGACTGAGTTTTCTGCATTTCTTTTAACAGCTGAGTGTATTCCATTGTATATATGTACCAGTGCTTCTGGATCCATTCATTCGTCGATAGACATCTAGGTTGCTTCCAAGTTCTAGCTATTGTATAGAGAGCTGCAATGAACATTGGGGTACAGGTGCTTCTTTCAGTTTTGATTTCATCAGGATATAAGCCTGATAGTGGGATTGCTGGGTCATAGGGTGCTTCTATTATTAGTTTTTTAAGAAATCTCCAGACTATCTTCCATAGAGGCTGTATCAATTTACATTCCCACCAGCAATGCAAGAGGGTCCCCTTTCTCCGCACCCTCTCCAGCATTTGTTGTCTGTCGGTTTGTTGATGATGGCCATACTGACGGGTGTAAGGTGGTATCTCATTGTAGTTTTAAATTGCATTTCTCTAATAATAAGCAAGGTTGAGCATCGTTTCATGTGCTTTTGGGCCATCTGCATGTCCTCTTTGGAGAGGCGTCTCTTTAGATCTTTTTCCCATTTTTTGATTGGGTTGTTCGTTTTCCTTGTGCTGAGTTGCCTGAGTTGCTTGTAGATTTTGGAGATTAATTCTTTGTCTGTTGTTTCATTTGCTATGATTTTCTCCCACTCTGTGGGGTGCCTGTTGAGCTTTTTTGTAATTTCTTTTGCTGTACAGAAGCTTTTAAGTTTCATGAGGTCCCACATGTTCATTTTTCTTTTCAGTTCCACTATTTTAGTAGGTGGGTCAGAGAAGATCTTGCTTTGATTGATGTCCTTGAGGGTTTTGCCTATATTCTCCTCTAAGAGTTTGATGGTTTCTGGTCTTACATTTAGGTCTTTAACCCATTTTGAGTTGATCTTTGTGTATGGTGTTAGGGAATGTTCCAACTTCATTTTCTTGCATGTAGCTATCCAATTTTCCCAGCACCATTTGTTGAAGAGGCTGTCTTTGTCCCATTTTAGAGTTTCGCCTCCTTTGTCAAAAATAAGGTACCCATAGGTGTGTGGGTTTATCTCTGGGTTCTCAGTCTTGTTCCATTGATCTATAATTCTGTTTTTGTGCCAGTACCATACTGTCTTGATGACAGTTGCTTTGTAGTAGAGTCTGAAGTTGGGGAGGCTGATCCCCCCAGCTCCATTCTTCTTCTTGAGGATTGCTTTGGCTATTCGAGGTCTTTTGTGTTTCCATATGAACTGTGTTATTCATTGGTCTAGTTCTGTGAAGAATGTTATTGGAAGTTTGATAGGGATCGCATTGAATCTATAGATGACATTTGGTAGTATGGTCATTTTCACAATATTGATTCTCCCGACCCAGGAACATGGAATATTTCTCCATCTGTTTAATTCTTCTTTAATGTCTCTCATGAGTGTCTTGTAATTTTATGTGTACAGTTCTTTTGTTTCTTTGGGTAGGTTTATTCCTAGATATTTGATTCTTTTGGTTGCGATGGTGAAGGGGACTGCCTCTTTGATTTCATTTTCTGATTTTTCATTGTTTGCGTATAGGAATGCCAGTGATTTCTGTGTGTTGACTTTGTATCCTGCGACTTTGCTGAATCCCTTGATTAGCTCTAGTAGCTTTGTAACCGTGTCTTTGGGATTTTCTATGTATGACATCATATCGTCTGCAAAAAGAGACAGCTTGACTTCTTCCTTTCCAATCTGGATTCCTTTGATTTCTTTCTCTTCTCTTATTGCCGTTGCTAGAACTTCCAGGACTATGTTGAATAGTAATGGTGAAAGTGGACACCCCTGTCTTGTTCCTGATCTTAGAGGGAATGCTTTCAGTTTTTCACCATTAACAATAATGTTCGCTGTGTGCTTCTTATAGATGGCTTTTATTATGTTGAGATAGGTTCCTTCTATGCCCATTTTCTGAAGAGTTTTTATCATAAATGGATGTTGTACTTTGTCGAAGGCTTTTTCTGCATCTATTGAGATGATCATGTGATTTTTGTCTCTCAATTTTTTGTATGGTGTATCACATTGATTTGCAGATATTGAAGAATCCTTGCATGCCTGGGATGAACCCGACTTGATCATGGTGTGTGAGTTTTTTGATGTGTCGTTCAATTCTGTTTGCTAGGATTTTGTTGAGGATCTTGTCATCTACGTACATCAGAGAAATTGGCCTATAGTTTTCCTTTTTTGTGTTGTCTTTGCCTGGTTTGGGTATCAGGGTGATGGTGGCCTCGTAGAATGTGTTTGGAAGTGTTCCTTCCTGTGCAATTCTTCGAAAGAGTTTTAGAAGGACAGGCATTAGCTCTTCTTTAAATGTTTGGTAGAATTCGGCTGTGAAGCCATCTGGCCCTGGGCTTTTCTTTTAGGGTAGATTTTTAATCACAGATTTGATTTCTGAGCTTGTGATTGGGTTGTTCAAAGTTTCTGTTTCTTCCTGGCTCAGTCTTGGGAGATTGATCTTCCCCAAGAACCTGTCCATTTCTTCCAGGTTGTCCAGTTTGTTGCCATAGAGTTGTTCCTAATAGCCTCTTAGAATCCTTTGGATTTCTGCATGATCTGTTGTAATCTCTCCTTTTTCGTTTTTAATTTTGTTGATCTGGTTCTTCTCTCTCTTTTTCTTGATGAGTCTGGCCAGAGGCTTGTCAATTTTGTTTACCTTTTCAGAGAACCAGCTTTTTGTTTTATTTATCCTTACTATAGTTTCTTTCATTTCTTTCTCATTTATCTCTGCTCTAGTCTTTATATTTTCTCATCTTCTGCTGGCTTTGGGATGTTTTTCTTTTTCTTTTTCCAATTGTTTTAAGTGGAGGGTTAGGTCATCTGCTTCATATTTTCCTAGTTTCTTGAGGTGGGATTTTATTGCTATAAATTTCCCTCTTAGAACTGCTTTTGCGGTATCCCATAGGTTTTGCACTGTCGTATGTTCATTGTCATTTTCTTCTAGGAATTTTTAAATTTCTCCTTTGATTTCCTCAGTAATCAGTTGGTTTTTTAGGTATGTGTTGTTTAATCACCATGTGTTTTTGTTTTTAGCGGGTTTTTTCCTGTAGTTGATATCTAGTCTCATTGCATTGTGGTCCGAGAAGATGGTTGATATAATTTCAGTTTTCTTGAATTGACTGAGGTTAGATTTGTGGCCCAAGATGTGGTCTATTCTGGAGAATGTTCCGTGAGCACTTGAGAAGAAAGTGTATTCTTCTGCTTTTGGATGGAACATCCTAAAGATATCGATGAGGTCCATCTCTTCTCGTGTGGCACTTAAGGCTTGTGTTTCTTTATTAATTTTCTGTTTGGATGATCTGTCCATTGGTGTAAGAGGAGTGTTAAATTTTCTGTGTTATTGTGATGAGTTCCTTCCTGTGCAATTCTTCGAAAGAGTTTTAGAAGGACAGGCATTAGCTCTTCTTTAAATGTTTGGTAGAATTCGGCTGTGAAGCCATCTGGCCCTGGGCTTTTCTTTTAGGGTAGATTTTTAATCACAGATTTGATTTCTGAGCTTGTGATTGGGTTGTTCAAAGTTTCTGTTTCTTCCTGGCTCAGTCTTGGGAGATTGATCTTCCCCAAGAACCTGTCCATTTCTTCCAGGTTGTCCAGTTTGTTGCCATAGAGTTGTTCCTAATAGCCTCTTAGAATCCTTTGGATTTCTGCATGATCTGTTGTAATCTCTCCTTTTTCGTTTTTAATTTTGTTGATCTGGTTCTTCTCTCTCTTTTTCTTGATGAGTCTGGCCAGAGGCTTGTCAATTTTGTTTACCTTTTCAGAGAACCAGCTTTTTGTTTTATTTATCCTTACTATAGTTTCTTTCATTTCTTTCTCATTTATCTCTGCTCTAGTCTTTATATTTTCTCATCTTCTGCTGGCTTTGGGATGTTTTTCTTTTTCTTTTTCCAATTGTTTTAAGTGGAGGGTTAGGTCATCTGCTTCATATTTTCCTAGTTTCTTGAGGTGGGATTTTATTGCTATAAATTTCCCTCTTAGAACTGCTTTTGCGGTATCCCATAGGTTTTGCACTGTCGTATGTTCATTGTCATTTTCTTCTAGGAATTTTTAAATTTCTCCTTTGATTTCCTCAGTAATCAGTTGGTTTTTTAGGTATGTGTTGTTTAATCACCATGTGTTTTTGTTTTTAGCGGGTTTTTTCCTGTAGTTGATATCTAGTCTCATTGCATTGTGGTCCGAGAAGATGGTTGATATAATTTCAGTTTTCTTGAATTGACTGAGGTTAGATTTGTGGCCCAAGATGTGGTCTATTCTGGAGAATGTTCCGTGAGCACTTGAGAAGAAAGTGTATTCTTCTGCTTTTGGATGGAACATCCTAAAGATATCGATGAGGTCCATCTCTTCTCGTGTGGCACTTAAGGCTTGTGTTTCTTTATTAATTTTCTGTTTGGATGATCTGTCCATTGGTGTAAGAGGAGTGTTAAAATCTCCTACTATTACTGTGTTATTGTTGATTTCTTCTTTTATGTCTGAAAGTAACTGTCTTATGTATTGAGGTACCCCTGTGTCGGGTGCGTAGATATTCATGACTGTTATGTCTTCCTCTTGGATGGATCCCTTAATCATGATGTAGTGACCTGCCTTGTCTCTTAGAATCTTCTTTACTTTAAAGTCTATTTTGTCTGATATGAGGATTGCTCTTCCAGCTTTCTTTTGATTTTCCATTTGCATGGAATATCTTTTTCCAGCCTCTCACTTTCAGTCTCTTGGTGTCTCTAGGTCTGAAGTGGGTCTTTTGTAAACACCATATGTATATGGGTCTTGCTTCTGGATCCACTCAGCCAGCCTGTGTCATTTGGTTGGAACATTTAGTCCATTTACATTCAAAGTAATTATTGATATGAATGTTCCTGTTGTAATCTTCTTAGAAGTTTGGGGTTTGATTTGTAGGACTTCTTCTACTCTTGCATTTATTGGCTATATCAGGCCCTTTAACACTTGTTGTAGGGCTGGTTTTTGTGGTACAGAATTCATTTAGTTTTTGTCTGTCTAAGCAGCTTTTGACTTCTCCATTGATTCTGAATGAGATTCTTGCTGGGTAGAGAATTCTTGGTTGGAGTTTATTCTCTTTTAGCCGTTTAAATGTGTCCTGCCAATCTCTTCTGGCCTGCAGGGTTTCTGTTGAGAGATCCGCAGTTAGACGTATGGGGTTTCCATGTTATTTGTTGTTTGCTTCTAGCTGCTTTTAGTAATCTGTCTTTATATTTAGTCTGTGTTAGTTTGATTAGAATGTGCCTTGGTGTATTTCTTCTGGGGTTTCTCTTGTATGGAACTCTTTGTGCTTCTTGGACTTGGTTTACTATTTCCTTTCCCATGCTGGGGAAGTTTTCAACTAGAACCTCTTCAAGAATTTTTTTGTAACCTTTCTTTCCCTCCTCTTCTTCTGGAACTCCTATAATTCTAATGTTCATGCTTGGTGCGTTTGATATTGTCCCATAGGTCTCTGAGGCTATCCTCAGTTCTTTTAATTCTTTTGGCTTTGTTCTCTTCTTCAGCACTTATTTCCACCATTCTGTCTTCCAGCTCACTTATCCATTCTTCAGCCTCTGATACTCTACTGTTGAGACCTTCTATAGTATTTTTGAGTTCATCAATTGAGTTGGTGGTCTCTATTTGCTTATTTTTCATTTCCTGCATGTCTCTTCTCAATGCACTAATTTCCTCTAATATTCTGTTTTCGGTGTTTTGCATCCTCATTAGTATAGTTTTTCTGAGCTCTCTTTCAGATAATTTGTCTATCTCCTCCGCTGTCATTTGAAGCTGTGTTTCTCTAGCTTGGTCCTTCATTTGTGCAGTGTTTCTCTGTCGTTTCATTATTAGGTTAGTTTTTGTTTCTTTGTGTGTGTCTGTGTGTACGGAGTTCTTTTCCCCACCAGGCTTCTTGGTTGAATTCTCCCTTCCTTTGGGTTTCTTGTCCTTCTAGAAGGGTTCTATGGTTTGTGTCTTGGGTGGTGTTAGGTCTCGTTTACATGTGAACAATCTCTAGTGTTGTATGTTGTTTGATAGTGTGGGGTCTTGGAATCAGGGCTTCTACTCCGAGGATCCTTGGTTTGTTGATTGTTCAGGGGGTGTAGGCTCTATGTCTGGTTTGCTATGGTGTTCCGTGATATTAGTTCAAATACTAGCATCTGAGGAGCAAGAGGTGTGTCCCTAAAGGGTGACAGTCATAAAAGCATGCAGGTGTTTTCTAACATAGTCATAAGGTATACTTACATAAACAGCAATAACCACATCTAACCAGCCTTACAGTGACAAAGCATAGGAAATTTTTCTGGCAAACGACACAATCAAAGATGGTACTTGCCCGTTAAGGTCCGAATTAATTAAAATAGTGCCTGGAAAATTAGATCTTGGGTAAGGTCCTGGCTTGGACTATTTCACTGAAAGCAATTTTTAACTAAGACATGTGTTGGGGGTGAGGAGGTGGAGAGTGTATGGGTAATGAGAAGGAATAGATTCGTCTTGGAAGGATTTTAATGAGAAGGAATAGATTTTTTCCTCTTTCTTTGGTCCTTAACTAATGTTCATGGTTTTTTCCTGGAGGCTATCCTCAGTTCTTTTAATTCTTTTGGCTTTGTTCTCTTCTTCAGCACTTATTTCCACCATTCTGTCTTCCAGCTCACTTATCCATTCTTCAGCCTCTGATACTCTACTGTTGAGACCTTCTATAGTATTTTTGAGTTCATCAATTGAGTTGGTGGTCTCTATTTGCTTATTTTTCATTTCCTGCATGTCTCTTCTCAATGCACTAATTTCCTCTAATATTCTGTTTTCGGTGTTTTGCATCCTCATTAGTATAGTTTTTCTGAGCTCTCTTTCAGATAATTTGTCTATCTCCTCCGCTGTCATTTGAAGCTGTGTTTCTCTAGCTTGGTCCTTCATTTGTGCAGTGTTTCTCTGTCGTTTCATTATTAGGTTAGTTTTTGTTTCTTTGTGTGTGTCTGTGTGTACGGAGTTCTTTTCCCCACCAGGCTTCTTGGTTGAATTCTCCCTTCCTTTGGGTTTCTTGTCCTTCTAGAAGGGTTCTATGGTTTGTGTCTTGGGTGGTGTTAGGTCTCGTTTACATGTGAACAATCTCTAGTGTTGTATGTTGTTTGATAGTGTGGGGTCTTGGAATCAGGGCTTCTACTCCGAGGATCCTTGGTTTGTTGATTGTTCAGGGGGTGTAGGCTCTATGTCTGGTTTGCTATGGTGTTCCGTGATATTAGTTCAAATACTAGCATCTGAGGAGCAAGAGGTGTGTCCCTAAAGGGTGACAGTCATAAAAGCATGCAGGTGTTTTCTAACATAGTCATAAGGTATACTTACATAAACAGCAATAACCACATCTAACCAGCCTTACAGTGACAAAGCATAGGAAATTTTTCTGGCAAACGACACAATCAAAGATGGTACTTGCCCGTTAAGGTCCGAATTAATTAAAATAGTGCCTGGAAAATTAGATCTTGGGTAAGGTCCTGGCTTGGACTATTTCACTGAAAGCAATTTTTAACTAAGACATGTGTTGGGGGTGAGGAGGTGGAGAGTGTATGGGTAATGAGAAGGAATAGATTCGTCTTGGAAGGATTTTATAGGGTTATGTAGGCAAGATTAGTGTGTTGTATTGTTTAGTGCAGCTGGAAGAGAATAGTGGAGACAGGAAGGTAGGAAATATTTAACTAGGCGGTAGTGGTAGATAGGAGAAAGTTTTAGATTTAGAACATAGAGGGAGGAAGGAGTGGGAAAGAGGAAAGAAAATTAGAAGTTCAAGAATTAAAATTTTAAAAATTAATAATTAAAAATAAAAAAAAGAAATTAAAAAAGGGAAGAGAAACTTAATAAGAGACAAAAGAGGAAAAAAAAAAAAAAAAAACCCAAACCTGACCGATCAAACGAATAAACAGAACCGTCCGCAACAGATAAGCAAAAAAGCTAAGTACTGTCCCTGGTTTTTATCCTCTCATCTGTCTGGTGGAAGCCATTCTGCTCTTGATGGTGTTGTCTTGATGATGTAGCCTTTCCCTTATGGCACCGGTCTGCAAGGTCTGGTGCTGGCCAGGACGGCGGGCTGATCCCAGTCCATTGGGCGGGGGACTGCGGCGTGCATGCCGTCCCGAGTTGGGTGGGGGCGTCCTGGCTCTGCCGTGCACCTGCTGGTAGCCTCTGGTACCGGCCCTTCGCCCGGCTTCCTCCGCTGCGGGTGTAGCTATGGGGGTGCAGCTATGGGGCTGCACGGGCTCCTTCGCCACTGGCGCACATGCACTGCCGGTTAAGCCTCCAAGTCCCAAAGGCAGGCACAAGCTTCCCTGTCTGGCTCGAGCCCAGTCCCTCGTCAGCAATCTGTGGGCGACTTCCCCTTCAGCCAGTCCCCCACTAGGAGTGTTTGAACTCACCTGGTGCCAGGTGGGAAGTCGCGATTTTAGCCGTGCCAAGCGGCGTTGATTTTCACACTGAGCGCTCCCTCCCGGCTCCAGGTCGCTAGGCAGCACTCGCTTCGTCCGGCCCTGCTCCAGTATCCTATCTTCGCAGTGTCTTAATTTCAGCCGGTGATCCGGGCGGATTCTTGGAGTTTTCACGCTGATTGCTGCCCTCTCTCCCCCGAGGCTCCGCTTAGGCCCCCTTTTAGGGCACTTAATTGTGTGCTCTCCGTCGGTGCGGTCCGGCGTGGGGATTAGGATAGAGGGTTCTCAGAACAGTAGCTCCGGGAAATTTCTGGCTGTTCACTCTTCTACTCTCGCGGACCTATGGAATTCTTCTGTCCTCTAGCGGCTGGTTTGTTGGTGGTGGTTCATTTCTTGATTAGTTCAGATGATTCTGCTGGGGAGCTGGTGAAATCTTCCCCTCATTCCTCCGCCATCTTGGCTCAACTCTCCTCAATAAGGTTTTATTTGCATTGAGTTAAGAGGGTTATATTAGTTTTCGAAGTTGGATATATAATTCTCTAGCCAGGCTTGGAAAGTTCTCGGTTATTATTTGTTTTAAATTGAGGTGGTGGTATTCAGTCTGACCCTTTGTGACCCCATGGACTGCAGCACACTGGCCTTCCCTGTCCTTCACTCAGTGATGGACATGAGTCCATCTTATTCTCTGTCACCCCCTTTTCCTCTTGCCTTCAATCTTTCCCAGCATCAGGGTCTTTTCCACTGGGTCGGCTCTTTACACCAGGTGGTCAATGAATTGGAGCTTTAGCACCAGTTCTTCCAATGAACATTCAGGGCTGATTTCCTTTAGGGTTGACTGGTTTGATATCCTTGCAGTTCAAGGAATTTTCAAGAGTCTTCTCCAGCACCACAATTTGAAAGCATCAGTTCTTCAGTGCTCAGCCTTCTTTATGGTCCAACTCACATCCATATGTGACTACTGGGAAAACCATAGCTTTAACTATATGGATCTTTGTTGGCAAAGTGATGTCTCTGTTTTTTTAATACACTGTCTAGATTTAGCCCTCTTCTTGTGCTTCTTATGCTTCTTGTCCTTATTTGCCAAGGAGCAAGCATTTTTAAAATTTTGTGACTGTGGTCACCATCCACAGTGATTTTTAGAGCCCAAGAGAATAAAATCTGTCACTTTTCATTTTTTTCTCCATCTATTTGCCATGAAGTGATGGGACCAGATGCCATGATCTTAGTGTTTTTAACATTTATTATTTATTTGGCTCTATCAGATCTTAGTTGTGGTACAAGGTTTGTTGTGGCATGCAGAATCTTTAAATTGCAGTATACAAACTCTTAGTTCCAGCACATGGGATCTGGTTCCCTGATCAGGGATCGAACCCAGGCCCCCTACATTGGGAGCATGGATTCTTAACCACTGGACCACCAGGGAAGTCCCTGATCTTAGTGTTTTGAATGTTGAATCTTGAGCCAGCTTTTTCAGTCTTCTTTCACCATCAAGAGGCTCTTTAGCTTCTCTTTCACATGCTGCTATTAGAGTGGTATTATCTGCTTATCTGAGGTTGTTGGCAATTATCCTGGCAATCTTGATTCCAGCTTGTGATTCATCTAACCAAACATTTCACATAATGTACTCTGCATGTAAGTTAAATAAGCAGGGTGACAATATACAGTCTTCAGGTTTTCATTATTTGTTTTAAATTGAGGTGGTGGTATTCAGTCTGACCCTTTGTGACCCCATGGACTGCAGCACACTGGCCTTCCCTGTCCTTCACTCAGTGATGGACATGAGTCCATCTTATTCTCTGTCACCCCCTTTTCCTCTTGCCTTCAATCTTTCCCAGCATCAGGGTCTTTTCCACTGGGTCGGCTCTTTACACCAGGTGGTCAATGAATTGGAGCTTTAGCACCAGTTCTTCCAATGAACATTCAGGGCTGATTTCCTTTAGGGTTGACTGGTTTGATATCCTTGCAGTTCAAGGAATTTTCAAGAGTCTTCTCCAGCACCACAATTTGAAAGCATCAGTTCTTCAGTGCTCAGCCTTCTTTATGGTCCAACTCACATCCATATGTGACTACTGGGAAAACCATAGCTTTAACTATATGGATCTTTGTTGGCAAAGTGATGTCTCTGTTTTTTTAATACACTGTCTAGATTTAGCCCTCTTCTTGTGCTTCTTATGCTTCTTGTCCTTATTTGCCAAGGAGCAAGCATTTTTAAAATTTTGTGACTGTGGTCACCATCCACAGTGATTTTTAGAGCCCAAGAGAATAAAATCTGTCACTTTTCATTTTTTTCTCCATCTATTTGCCATGAAGTGATGGGACCAGATGCCATGATCTTAGTGTTTTTAACATTTATTATTTATTTGGCTCTATCAGATCTTAGTTGTGGTACAAGGTTTGTTGTGGCATGCAGAATCTTTAAATTGCAGTATACAAACTCTTAGTTCCAGCACATGGGATCTGGTTCCCTGATCAGGGATCGAACCCAGGCCCCCTACATTGGGAGCATGGATTCTTAACCACTGGACCACCAGGGAAGTCCCTGATCTTAGTGTTTTGAATGTTGAATCTTGAGCCAGCTTTTTCAGTCTTCTTTCACCATCAAGAGGCTCTTTAGCTTCTCTTTCACATGCTGCTATTAGAGTGGTATTATCTGCTTATCTGAGGTTGTTGGCAATTATCCTGGCAATCTTGATTCCAGCTTGTGATTCATCTAACCAAACATTTCACATAATGTACTCTGCATGTAAGTTAAATAAGCAGGGTGACAATATACAGTCTTGATGTACTCCTTTCCTATTTTGAACCAGTCCATTGTTCCATGTCTGGTTCTGTTGCTTCTTGTCCTGCATACAGGTTTCTCCGGAGACAGGTAAGGTAGTCTGGTATTCCCATCTGTTTAAGAATTTTCCAGTTTATTGTGATCCACACAGTCAAAGGATTTCATGTATTTCAGTGAAGCAGAAGTATATATATTTTTTCAATTCTCCTGCTTTTTCTATGATCCAAGAGATGTTGGCAGTTTGACCCCTAGTTTTTCTGCTTTTTCTAAATGCAGCTTGTACATCTGAAAGTTCTCAGTTCACGTACTGTTGAAGCCTAGCTTGAAGGATTTTGAGTATTATCTTGCTAACATGTGAAATGAGCACAATTTTGAGGTCATTTGAACATTCTTTAGCACTGCCTTTGGGATTGGAATAAAAACTGACCTTTTCCAGTGCTGTGGCCACTGCCGAGTTTTCCAAACTTGCAGGTATAGTGAGTACAGCACTTTTAGGATTTGAAAATAGCTCAGCATGAATTCTATCACTTCCACTAGCTTTGTTCATGATAATACTTCCTAATGTCCACGTAACTTCACACTGCATCATGTCTGGCTCTAGGTGAGTGACCACACCATCATAGTTACCTGGGTCATTAAAACCTTCTCTGTATAGTTCTGTGTGTTCTTGCCACCTCTTATTAATGTCATGTGTCTCTGTTAGGCCCATACCTTTTCCGTCTTTTATTGTGCCCATCTTTGCATGAAATGTTCCCTTGGTATCTCCAGTTCTGATCAGGGATCGAACCCAGGCCCCCTACATTGGGAGCATGGATTCTTAACCACTGGACCACCAGGAAGTCCCTGATCTTAGTGTTTTGAATGTTGAATCTTGAGCCAGCTTTTTCAGTCTTCTTTCACCATCAAGAGGCTCTTTAGCTTCTCTTTCACATGCTGCTATTAGAGTGGTATTATCTGCTTATCTGAGGTTGTTGGCAATTATCCTGGCAATCTTGATTCCAGCTTGTGATTCATCTAACCAAACATTTCACATAATGTACTCTGCATGTAAGTTAAATAAGCAGGGTGACAATATACAGTCTTGATGTACTCCTTTCCTATTTTGAACCAGTCCATTGTTCCATGTCTGGTTCTGTTGCTTCTTGTCCTGCATACAGGTTTCTCCGGAGACAGGTAAGGTAGTCTGGTATTCCCATCTGTTTAAGAATTTTCCAGTTTATTGTGATCCACACAGTCAAAGGATTTCATGTATTTCAGTGAAGCAGAAGTATATATATTTTTTCAATTCTCCTGCTTTTTCTATGATCCAAGAGATGTTGGCAGTTTGACCCCTAGTTTTTCTGCTTTTTCTAAATGCAGCTTGTACATCTGAAAGTTCTCAGTTCACGTACTGTTGAAGCCTAGCTTGAAGGATTTTGAGTATTATCTTGCTAACATGTGAAATGAGCACAATTTTGAGGTCATTTGAACATTCTTTAGCACTGCCTTTGGGATTGGAATAAAAACTGACCTTTTCCAGTGCTGTGGCCACTGCCGAGTTTTCCAAACTTGCAGGTATAGTGAGTACAGCACTTTTAGGATTTGAAAATAGCTCAGCATGAATTCTATCACTTCCACTAGCTTTGTTCATGATAATACTTCCTAATGTCCACGTAACTTCACACTGCATCATGTCTGGCTCTAGGTGAGTGACCACACCATCATAGTTACCTGGGTCATTAAAACCTTCTCTGTATAGTTCTGTGTGTTCTTGCCACCTCTTATTAATGTCATGTGTCTCTGTTAGGCCCATACCTTTTCCGTCTTTTATTGTGCCCATCTTTGCATGAAATGTTCCCTTGGTATCTCCAGTTCTCTTGAAGGGATCTCTTTCTCAATCTCGTTTTTCATTTCTTTGCATTGTTCACTTAAGAAGGCTTTCTTATCTCTTCTTGATATTCTTTGGAACTCTGCATTTAGTTGGGCATATCTTTCCCTTTCTCCTTTGCCTTTCCCTTCTTTTCTCAGCTATTTTAAGGCCTCCTCAACCACTTTGCCTTCTTAAGATGAATATACCATCAGGTGTACAGCATAATGATTTGATATTTGTATATACTGAAAAATGATCAGAAGTTAACATCCATCACCATATGTAATTTTTTCCTTGTGATGAGAACTTTTAAGATATACTGTTATCAAGTTTCAATTATGCAATACAGGTATTAACAACTGTAGTTACCATGCTGTGCATTACATTCCCATAACTTATTTTAACTCAAACTTTGTACATTTTGACCTCTTTCCCCCACATACCTCTGGCAACCACTAATCTGTTTCCTGTTATCTGTCAATTTGGGAGTTTTTGTTTAGATTCCACATATACAGTGGTATCACATGGTGTTTTCTCTAACACCATTTAGCATAATGTCCTCAAATACCATCCATGTTTTCACAAATGAAACATTTCATGGCATTTCTTTTATAGCCGAATAATATTCCATTGTGTGTGAGTAGAGAAGACACTTAGGTTTCTTCCCTATGTTGGCTATTGTAAATAATTGCTGCAATAAATTTGACTATGTGTATCTTCTTCAGTATTTTCCACTTTTTCATATAAATACCCAGAAACAGATATGCTAGGTCATATAAACTCTATTTTTAATTTTTTAAAGGAACCTTCATACTCTTTTCCATAGTGGCTGTACCATTTCAGTTTAACAGTGAACAAAGTATTCCCTTTTCTCCACATCTTTACCAACAGTTGTAACTTCTCACCTTTTTGGTAAGAAAACATTCTGACGGATGTGAAGCGCTATCTCATTGTGGTTTTGATTTCCATTTCCTGATTATTAGTGATGATCGTATTTCATGTACTTACTGGTTATCTGTATTTTTTTCTTGGAAAAATGGTTCTTCAGACACTCTGCCCCTTTTAAAATTATTGTTTTGCTGTTGAGCTCTAAGATTTATGTTTTAGATATTGATTATCAGATACATATTTTGCTAATATTTTTTCCCATTGTTTTCATTTTGGTTTCCTTTGCTGTGCAGCCTTTTAGTTTGATGTACTCCCACTTCGTAGTATTGCTTGTTGCTTTTGCTTCTTTAGGTCTTATTTTCAAAGTTTACTTGATTTCATGGTTGTTATTCTGTAATTTCCAGCTTCATTCTGTTGTATGCGGTTATCCAGTTTTCCTAGTACCGTATTTGAAAAACTGCCCTTTCCCAGTTATATATTCTTGACTCTTTTGTCATTAAGTGGCTGGTGAAGTTTGTATCTAGGACCCTTCCAGGTGGGCATCATCTGCTCCCTGATTTGGGACCTGGGTCTGTGGCAATGTGCACACTCCTTAGTTAAGAACTCCTTTGCTGTTTGCTACAGTCCTGTGAGACTTTGAATGTCAATTTGTGAACCCTGTTGGTTATCAGACTCAGGGATCTTTGCCACAGGCAGTAGCCATAAAAGCTGGGGCATCAATACGTGCATATAAGCTCATAATGGTGACTTCAGGAAAGCTAGAGGGAGAGAGCAGGGGAGGTATCTGCTGGCTTCCCTGAGGAGGATCGCAATCAGACCCTATAGGAGTGCTTGATTAGGCACCTGACCCCTAGACACCAGCTTCTTCTCTTCCATTTATTTAAAAACTATTTTTATGGGCTTCCCTGGTGGTCCAGTGGGTAAAGAGTCCGCCTTGCAGTGCAAAGGGCACCGGTTTGATCCCTGGCATGGAAAGATCTCACATGCTGCACAGTAGCTGGACCAGTGTGTCAAATTATAAGCCAGCGCTCTGGAGCACATGTGCCCAGAACTGGTGCTCTGCTATAAGAGAGGCAACTGTAATGTGAAGCCCACACAGGCCAAAGAATAAAGATGGATGAAAATAAATGAAAAACCAATAAGAGGTCAAAATTAGCCAAAAACCACTATTTTTACTTGGGAGGATGCTTTATAGTGTTGTGTTGGTTTCTGCCGACCACCACCATGAATCAGCTGTATGCATACATTCATCCCCTCCCTCTGAAGGCTCTTTCCCATCCCCTTGGTCATCACAGACTATCCAGCTGAGCTCCCTGTGCTACCTAGCCATTTCCCCTTACCTAGCTCTTCTACACGTGGTACTGTATGTACGTCAGTGCTACTCTCTCAATTTGCCCCACCCTCTTCTCATTCTGCTGTGTCCACAAGTCCATTCTGTACGTCCATGTCTCTACTAGGCATCAACTTTCAAAGTGAAGCCTTTGACTGCTTTCTGAGTGCTTAAAGTTGAAAGTGTCTTAAAAGTTTATAGCTGGTTCCAGGACAGTCAGATGCTTGAATCCAAAGGTGGATATTGCAAGTTAGCTACTGAAAGCCCTGGATTTCTGATGGATTTGGCAAATCTCCAGGACATTGTTCACTGGTACAGCATAATTCGTATGTACTTAGCAGTTAAGACTTATGCCCCCAAAGATGCTTCAGCACCAGCCATTTATTGATTTTATTTAAATCTTAATACACTCTAATACACATAAAGATTTTACTTTTTACTCTTAAGATCTCTTAAAAAATTCACGTACGCTCTGCATGTATAATTATTCTAGATAAGGGAAAAAAGATGAAGCAATGTTCTCGGGGAATGCTACCAACTGAATACCAATACTCCAAAATTTACAGCTTATAACACAAATTTTATTAGAAAAGTTACACATAACACAGCGTCAACTATTTTCAAGAACATTAAATCTGATAAGCAACAAAAAACAGGCTAACAAAATGTGTAACAAGAAACTAATGACCTTTCTATAATCATTCAATTATCTACAATGTCTTTATACAAATGGATGAAAATCCAATGGGTCAAAATTAGCCAAAACCAAACTAATGTGAAGCCACACAGGCCAAAGAATAAAGATGGATGAAAATAAATGAAAAACCAATAAGAGGTCAAAATTAGCCAAAACCACTATTTTACTTGGGAGGATGCTTTATAGTGTTGTGTTGGTTTCTGCCGACCACCACCATGAATCAGCTGTATGCATACATTCATCCCCTCCCTCTGAAGGCTCTTTCCCATCCCCTTGGTCATCACAGACTATCCAGCTGAGCTCCCTGTGCTACCTAGCCATTTCCCCTTACCTAGCTCTTCTACACGTGGTACTGTATGTACGTCAGTGCTACTCTCTCAATTTGCCCCACCCTCTTCTCATTCTGCTGTGTCCACAAGTCCATTCTGTACGTCCATGTCTCTACTAGGCATCAACTTTCAAAGTGAAGCCTTTGACTGCTTTCTGAGTGCTTAAAGTTGAAAGTGTCTTAAAAGTTTATAGCTGGTTCCAGGACAGTCAGATGCTTGAATCCAAAGGTGGATATTGCAAGTTAGCTACTGAAAGCCCTGGATTTCTGATGGATTTGGCAAATCTCCAGGACATTGTTCACTGGTACAGCATAATTCGTATGTACTTAGCAGTTAAGACTTATGCCCCCAAAGATGCTTCAGCACCAGCCATTTATTGATTTTATTTAAATCTTAATACACTCTAATACACATAAAGATTTTACTTTTTACTCTTAAGATCTCTTAAAAAATTCACGTACGCTCTGCATGTATAATTATTCTAGATAAGGGAAAAAAGATGAAGCAATGTTCTCGGGGAATGCTACCAACTGAATACCAATACTCCAAAATTTACAGCTTATAACACAAATTTTATTAGAAAAGTTACACATAACACAGCGTCAACTATTTTCAAGAACATTAAATCTGATAAGCAACAAAAAACAGGCTAACAAAATGTGTAACAAGAAACTAATGACCTTTCTATAATCATTCAATTATCTACAATGTCTTTATACAAATGGAGAAAAATCCATGGTTTACAGGCACGTCATATTGAAAATAAAGCGACAATAGCAATTTTATACAATTACCATTCTCAAGAAACTGAATCATCAAAACAGTGATTATGAGTTCACAAATTTAAAACATCTCACATAATTTAACTTCATTGGGTATACACTGAAGTACGAGTGATTTTTTTTTTTTTCCACAAGTGCCAACACTTAAGCTAGAACTTTAGTGTGTAACTTTGCCCTAAAAAGTTAAGACATGTTTGACAATTGTAATAGTCACATAATTTCTGGTGCTATCTGGTCTGTTAACATCAAAACCTTTATTTGGATGTGTTTTTCTTTACTTAAATTACAGGAAACCAGATACTGGATTTGTTTCAGAGCTGTTAGAGTTCCAAACACAGGACTGTGCAAGCACTGGAAAAAAAGATCAGTACTAAAACTTATAATAAATATTAAAGAAGCCATTTGTTTTTACAGCACTGTCTGCTTGAAGATTAAGTCCACCAGTTGTATGGTTTCCCATCAGTCCTTTTAGTTGGCTTAGCAATTTCTATTTTCATGATCTGAGTGCTCAAATATGTCCAAACATCTTTTTTAAAACCTTGATTTATAGCTCCTGGAAAGTTACAGATATTTTTTATATTCATTCTACTCTAAAAAAGTATTATTTCTGCTCATTTTAGTCTCACTAAATCAACAGATTTCAGAATAGCAAGATTCATTAAAAAGTTTCAAATGGAATGATTTACAAAACAGGGCACTTTAAACCAAGTCCTATCTTTTTGTAGCTGAAGGGGGTTAGTTATAGTACAATTTCACATACCCTCCATGGTCAACTGTGAAATTATACTTTAAAACTTATCCAGAGAGGACAGTCTCTGTTCTGGGCACCATCTGTAAAGGCCCATGGTTACTTCTAAGACTGTCAGGTATTACTGATGGGAAAAGACAATTTCTGTCCAAGAGTCACACTACTGTTCTTAACTATCAGGCATTTTTCCTGAAAAGTTCTCCTTTACAATGCAGTAATGGAGAACTAAGATAAAAACCCCGACCTTCCATAGCTACTCAACATGCGCCAATATTGCACACATCTGTTCTGGACTGTAAACTAATCTTGGGGTGCTTGCTTTTCTCCATCAGGATACAAACACCATACAAGCAGTTTTGCTTAAAAATGAAATGGATACATTTAAAATACTGGAAAGAATGAAAAAAGGCAGAGACTTTGTACAGACAAAAATCTAAATTTTCTGGAAGGGTTTTATGTGCCCTACACACGGGGGCAATTTGTACACACTAGTGAAATGAACACTAGCTATAATGATTCTAGCTGCTCAAATAATGTGGAACCTTGGTCCAGGGGTTGCAATGATATCACTGTATGGCTCTTCCTGAGTCAGCTCAATAGCTTGCTGCTTTTTTAAAAACCAAGAAGCTGTAGAACTTTGCGCAGCTTGCTTTCGGTTCGTGTTTCGCACAATTCAAGCAAACTGATAGATTCAGCTCCAGTTTTAGCGAGAGCTCGCTGAAATAAAACAAAAAAAAGAGGAAGGATTAAATGAAAGCAATCTGCACAATAAAGTAGTAATTTTAAAAGGATACTGAAAATATCCTCTTGGGGGCCAGAAGCAGACTTCTGGATAGTGTGAGAATGTTTCTCACATTAAAAATAAAGCAAAGGGACAGAATTAACATTTGTTGCAACAACTTGTGTTCAATTGGATGTTTTCCAGGGTTACTTTTAGCATAAACAGCTTATGTATTAAAATAGTTTAAGGTATGTGGTTTTGGGAAAAGTTTCACAAAAGGCAGACTTTCTGGTATTATTGCATGTAACTGTTTTGGCATTGTTTCCTCAAAAGGAAAAAGAAAAAAAAAAAAAGTCTTTGATGAAATTTTTCCCCTAAACTTCACTGGCATACCTGAAGACCATGCAGCATCTGCTGGGTCCTTTTGTTCCATCTTCTTTCCTCTTGATCCTGATCACCCCCTGAAGCATCTTCGTCCTGAGTGAAAAAAACATTTCTGTAACCCTGTTCTTAACTATCAGGCATTTTTCCTGAAAAGTTCTCCTTTACAATGCAGTAATGGAGAACTAAGATAAAAACCCCGACCTTCCATAGCTACTCAACATGCGCCAATATTGCACACATCTGTTCTGGACTGTAAACTAATCTTGGGGTGCTTGCTTTTCTCCATCAGGATACAAACACCATACAAGCAGTTTTGCTTAAAAATGAAATGGATACATTTAAAATACTGGAAAGAATGAAAAAAGGCAGAGACTTTGTACAGACAAAAATCTAAATTTTCTGGAAGGGTTTTATGTGCCCTACACACGGGGGCAATTTGTACACACTAGTGAAATGAACACTAGCTATAATGATTCTAGCTGCTCAAATAATGTGGAACCTTGGTCCAGGGGTTGCAATGATATCACTGTATGGCTCTTCCTGAGTCAGCTCAATAGCTTGCTGCTTTTTAAGAACCAAGAAGCTGTAGAACTTTGCCGCAGCTTGCTTTCGGTTCGTGTTTCGGCACAATTCAAGCAAACTGATAGATTCAGCTCCAGTTTTAGCGAGAGCTCGCTGAAATAAAACAAAAAAAAGAGGAAGGATTAAATGAAAGCAATCTGCACAATAAAGTAGTAATTTTAAAAGGATACTGAAAATATCCTCTTGGGGGCCAGAAGCAGACTTCTGGATAGTGTGAGAATGTTTCTCACATTAAAAATAAAGCAAAGGGACAGAATTAACATTTGTTGCAACAACTTGTGTTCAATTGGATGTTTTCCAGGGTTACTTTTAGCATAAACAGCTTATGTATTAAAATAGTTTAAGGTATGTGGTTTTGGGAAAAGTTTCACAAAAGGCAGACTTTCTGGTATTATTGCATGTAACTGTTTTGGCATTGTTTCCTCAAAAGGAAAAAGAAAAAAAAAAAAAGTCTTTGATGAAATTTTTCCCCTAAACTTCACTGGCATACCTGAAGACCATGCAGCATCTGCTGGGTCCTTTTGTTCCATCTTCTTTCCTCTTGATCCTGATCACCCCCTGAAGCATCTTCGTCCTGAGTGAAGATGACCCCACACAAAAACAGTGACAAAACTGCCACAAAATGAAGCTTTTCTTTTTCTCCTGAAAGCTCTAAATTGGGTATTTTAATTAATGGAAAAATAACACCTAGTTTGAACTCTTAAATTATAAAACAATGTCCTCTGTACTTGCAAGCATTTAGCTGAGTATATGATTCTGAACTGGTCTAGAAGTATGGATCTACACAGTGTGGTCCATGGACCACAGCTGGTTGGCAAGCAATGGGTTACTGGCCGTTGCTAAGATAAGAAACTTAAATGGGGATATAAACCAACCATGTCCACAAAGCACACTGTTAATTCAACTGAATATGTGTTATTTTGGGGTACATGACTTTCTAGAAACAATGGAAGGCTCATATTAAGCCCTAAATGGTTATGAAATCTCTGGTAAGGAAAATTAGTCCTGAAAAGAACCCTTTAAAACATAAAGGTTTGAATAACATATGTGATAGAACATCAAATAGAAGAATATATTCTAAGTTTTAAACAACAATCTTAAAAGATCCAGAGAAAAAAGGGGAGGCATAAAGAGCCTGAACAAAGTATACCCCAGGAAAAGGAAAACCACTCCCAAAGTAAATCTACTTTAAAAATCAATCTATTTTAGCCAAGTCACAAACATCCCACTCCAAGGGACAGAATGAGTTATATAACAAAGCATAAAACCTGAGGTTCTTTAATGGTCTAGAGCAGTGATTCCCAACCTTTTTGGCACCAGGGACGAATTTTGTGGAAGACAGTTTCTCCACAGATGGGGTGGGGTATCATTTTGGAATGCATCAAAAGCATAAAATTTATAGTGTGCTTTATTATTACACTGTGGAATATGATGAAATGATTATACAACTCACCATGATGCAGATCAGTGGGGGCACTGGAGACAGTGGCAGGCGCTCCCCACACTAGCATCACCTCCCTGGCTCCACTGACATTAGATAATCTTGAGGCGCACACAACCTAGGTTCCATACATGCAGTTCACAGTGGGTTCCGGCTCCTATGAGAATCTAATGTTGCCGCTGATGTGACAGGAGGTGGAGCCCAGGCAATAATATGAGCCTGAGGAGCAGCTGTAAATACGGATGAAGCGTAGCTCCCTCCCCTGCCACTCACCTCCTGCTGTGAGGCCCAGTTCCTAACAGGCCTGACAGTTGGAGACCGCAGGTCTAGGTCAATAAGAATCTAAGTTTTGCTTATACTCAAACATTTTTCATCACTCTGATAACTGACTCAAATCCAATATGAAAAATAGCAAAAAGCTGGTTCACGATTTTCACTAAATCTGGAATGGGAATTAACTCCTTAGATCTGTCCTTACCTCCTCCTCTTCATCTTCTTCTTTCTCCTTCTCTTTCTCCTTCTCTTTTTCTGGTAAAAGTTCTAATTCTGGAATTAACTGACAGATGTTTGGAGGCTCTTCTGGGGGCAGCTCGACAGGAGGTATTTCCATCTGCTCCGTCGGCTGAGGCTGAAAGCAATAGTAACAAAATGGGCATTCTTATACATTGCCTTAAGGAGAGCCTCTTTTAAGTATGCAAATAGGAAGTTGCTTCAAAATGTAATTGTAAAAGAAATACTGGGGCCACACGTCAACATTAGATACAAAAGAAAATCCAATTCACTGTCTTATTATCCTAGAACAAAAATGTTTTTATACTTTTTAGAAGTCAAATACTTAAATGCTTCTGGGAGGAATTTGCAAATAATAACCCTCAAATTTTTCTGTACTACCATTTTAGGAATAAAGAGAACCCAATGACTCTAGGGTAATGCAAAAAGGCTCTAACAGTAATTAGTCTGGTACTGCCAACTATTACTGTGTAAGCCTGCCTTAAAGTTACCGCCACTCAGCTGGAGCGCTAAATCAGAGCCTTTGTGTTCTAAATCAGAGCCTTTGTGCTCTTCTTGCAGCACATAATGCTCAGAAGACTATTTTTCTGGGTCCATTTCTTGTATTTTCTTCTTTGACTTAATGCAATCAAATGAGAACACTGAAATACTGACAAAGGAACAATTATCAAACAGCAGTCCTAGAGCAACCCACGACCTACCTACCTGCTCCCCTCAACTCAAACAAAAAAATGCATCCCCAACCCCAGTGATTTTTTTCAACTCCTTACCAGCAGAGGGCTTAGAGAACTACTTCTTATAACTGGCAAGGAATATTCCTTTCCAATCTCTTGATGGAGGCTGAAGCATGAGTTTAAGGTACCCACAAGTGTCCCTTTGTCTAGATTAATGTATTCTATAGATTTAAGCTTGGGAAGCCTTACACCAGACCACCTCCTTCCTTTTCACTCACAATAGGACAACTATGTAAATTCAATGGTAGTCAGTCTAAATGAAGTACCAAGATGCTACTTTACTTTTCAGCAACTGGACGAGGATATTCTGGTTTCTTAACAGAATAGCCTAAAACTACTTTGTACTAAAGATACACAGGAATGTTTGCCATAGACTAAAGTAGAACCTGGGAGAGAACAGAGTGCCTAGGAATAAATCTACACTGTATGGTCAATTAATCTAGCACAAAGGCGTATACTACAAGGAGAGGACAATCTCTTCAATAAATGGTGCTGGGTAAACTATACAGCTACAAGAAGAATGAAATGGATTAAAGCTCTGAATCTAAGACGTGAAACCATAAAACTCGTAGAAAACACCGGTGATAAACTCACTGGTCTTAACAGATTTTTTGGACCTAGACACCTAAAGCAAATGCAATAAAAGCAAAAATAAATAAGGGGGACTTACCAAACTAAAGTACAAAGGATACAATCAATAAAATGAAAAGGTAACCTACAATATAGGGAGAGATGAGCAAATCATCTATCTGATAAGAGACTAATATCCAGGATATATAAAGAACTGAGAACTGACAAAGGATCTGAACAGACATTTTCCAGAAGACAATATACCTGGTGGCCAAAAGCTATGTGAAAAGGTGCTCAACACATCTCTCTACTCAGGACAATGCAAATACAAACCACCATACAGTATCACCTAACATCTGTTTGAATGGCTAAGCTGTTCTAAACCTGTTAGAATGGCAAAAGAGAACAAGTGTTGACAAGGAGGAGGGCAGGGCAACACCCGGGCAGTGCTGGCGCAAATGTAAACTGGTTCAGCCACTTTGGAAAACAGTGTGGCGATTTCTCAAAAAATCAACACTTAAAAAAGTAAAAAACTAGAACCATAATAATATGATCCACTGAATTCACTTCCAGTTTGGTGGCGATTTCTCGAAAAATGAATACTAGGTTCCTTTCCAATTCGATGATGAGCATGAGTTTAAGGTACCCACAAGTGTCCCTTTGTCTAGATTAATGTATTCTATAGATTTAAGCTTGGGAAGCCTTACACCAGACCACCTCCTTCCTTTTCACTCACAATAGGACAACTATGTAAATTCAATGGTAGTCAGTCTAAATGAAGTACCAAGATGCTACTTTACTTTTCAGCAACTGGACGAGGATATTCTGGTTTCTTAACAGAATAGCCTAAAACTACTTTGTACTAAAGATACACAGGAATGTTTGCCATAGACTAAAGTAGAACCTGGGAGAGAACAGAGTGCCTAGGAATAAATCTACACTGTATGGTCAATTAATCTAGCACAAAGGCGTATACTACAAGGAGAGGACAATCTCTTCAATAAATGGTGCTGGGTAAACTATACAGCTACAAGAAGAATGAAATGGATTAAAGCTCTGAATCTAAGACGTGAAACCATAAAACTCGTAGAAAACACCGGTGATAAACTCACTGGTCTTAACAGATTTTTTGGACCTAGACACCTAAAGCAAATGCAATAAAAGCAAAAATAAATAAGGGGGACTTACCAAACTAAAGTACAAAGGATACAATCAATAAAATGAAAAGGTAACCTACAATATAGGGAGAGATGAGCAAATCATCTATCTGATAAGAGACTAATATCCAGGATATATAAAGAACTGAGAACTGACAAAGGATCTGAACAGACATTTTCCAGAAGACAATATACCTGGTGGCCAAAAGCTATGTGAAAAGGTGCTCAACACATCTCTCTACTCAGGACAATGCAAATACAAACCACCATACAGTATCACCTAACATCTGTTTGAATGGCTAAGCTGTTCTAAACCTGTTAGAATGGCAAAAGAGAACAAGTGTTGACAAGGAGGAGGGCAGGGCAACACCCGGGCAGTGCTGGCGCAAATGTAAACTGGTTCAGCCACTTTGGAAAACAGTGTGGCGATTTCTCAAAAAATCAACACTTAAAAAAGTAAAAAACTAGAACCATAATAATATGATCCACTGAATTCACTTCCAGGTATTTATCCGAAGGAAATGAAATTGCTATCTGGAAAAGATGTACTTCCATGTTCATTGAGGCGTTATGTATAATAGCTAAGCTATGAAAACAGCCGAAGTGTCTATCAACACATAAATGAATAAAGAAAGTATCACACACAGACAGATCTATTATTCACCGTAAGAAAGAAATTCTCCCTTTTGTGACATGGATGGACCTTGAAAGCACTATGCGAGATGAAATAAAGACGAGTCCTATATGACAGCTATTATCACGTACATGTGGAATCTTAATAAACCTGAGTCTCACAAAAGCAGAGTAAAATAGTGGTTATGAGGGCTGGGGGGTGGAGGAGGTTAGACATAGCTGATGTTGACACAGTATAAACTTCCAGTTATAAGTAAGTCTGGGAGATCTAATATGCAGTATGATGATTACAATTAACAATGTGGTTTTTCCTGCAGGGGACTGGTTTCAGGATCCCATCTAAATACAAAAATTCATGAATGCTCGAACACTTTCCATGAAACAATGTATTGCAGCCAGCCTTCAGTAACATCCACGGATAAGGAAGTTCAACCAACTGTACTATATACTTGAAAGTTGCTAAGAGTAGATCTTAAAAGTGCTTGTGACAAGAAAAAAATTTAACTGTGTGAAGTGATGGATAGTTAACTAAATTTATGGCTATCATGTCACAATATATACACAAATCATTATATTGAATACAACTTATATGTCAATTTTATCTCAATAAAACGAGGAAAAATGTTTCCTCTTATTGACAAAGTTATTTAACAGGAAGCTTGTTCTATTTTACTCGCAACATATATAACAGGTTCCATATGTTGCTTTTCTTAGTCTATCGAGAATTGCCTGATTCACCATGGGCTAACGTTTGAGAAATAAAGTTAGAATCAAGTTCTGAGTCAAAGATTCCACAGTGGCCAAGGAAGCTCACTTTAGGCCATGCTGAAGCAAGACTCTAGCCAAGAAGAGTCAGAATAAACAAAAACTCCTAAGGATACCTCCCATTTAGGGCACTGTGATTAGATACGTGGCCGCCACTTCTTCCCTCTGGATCCATTCCTTACTCTTTTCTGTCCAAACCAAGATACTCCAAAAGGTCTACTTAAATAACACTTGCTACTGCTAGAAATCTAAACACCCCAAACATGCAGGTAGAGAGCTGTGCTTACGGGGATCACGGGTTCTGGATCAATTTGTCCCGCCTTCCGTTTCACTCCCTGAGGTGGTGGTGGGGGCATGGCTGCCTCCTCCAGGTTTGTTCTGCTGGTCTCCATCTCCTGGAGACGGCTTGGCTCTTCCAAAATGGGCTCATCTGCAGGTGGTCATATGAAGAGAAGACTCAGGTCAGACGTCCTCAATAATATTTTAGAATCATTTAATATGCTACAACACAGGTATGTTCCTTAGTGAAGATAGTAAAATTTAACCTCCATGAAGGTTACTCAATTTATAACAATATATTTAAAAGTGGGAGGAGCTTTAAAAGGAGAAGTCCCACCTCCAGTCCAAATGCATCACAATCCTTTAGCAGACTGTCACTCACCAAGTCCTAAACCTTCTGAAAACAGAAAGCGTCTACGGCCATACCACCCTGAACGCGCCCGATCTCGTCTTGAAAACAGAAAGCTTCCCATCTAACTAATCAATCAGAGAAAGAAAACCATGTATTTTCCTGTCCAAAAATTTGAGTATGCTTCTTTGTTCCTGATTGCTTTTACTTTGGCAATACGTAGATAAAATTTAAGCCAAATTTTCATGTAAATTTTTATCAGGGGACTATTCCAATATAACAGACCAATAACATCACGCTGCTGCTGCTGCTGTTGCTGGTCCTCTCTGGGAACCTCCGGATTTTCAAACTCTTTAAGGAATTCATCCAAATTATCAGCCTCTCCTCCTTTCCTCCTTTTTCTAAGATCTTCTGGTACCAGTGGTGTAAGACAGCGTGTAAAGAGCTATTAAAAAAAAAAAAAATCAATTATGCAATCTCTACCACAAATTGCATGGACTGAAAACCTACCACTGACACTACTATAATTTTCAGTAAGTATGTTTTGTCAGCATGATTTCTACTTAACGTTATATACCATATTCATACTCCACTCTATTTTATAATAATTTGAAATCTATTTAAGAATTACTTTCACTGCAGAAATTTTAGAAAATTTGAGGATGAAATTTTTTATCCATTCTCTCCTAACTTGGAGATAACAGTGAAGTTTTTGTGTTTTTTTTTTCCTTTTAACAGTGAAGTTTTAAATTAACCTGCAGTTTATTTTCATATTCATATATTTAAAACTCACTCTAACTGAAATCATACTCAACAGATTTACATGGTGCCACTTTCACTTAATGATATGGTAATTTTATTAACTCACTTCAGGTATTTTTACTGGAAATAATATATGTGTGTATGTATATTATATAAGCCATACTCGATTTTGAAGTAATAATGGTAATAATGACTGAACTTTTCATAGGAGTGGTTTTTATCCCGTATTTTAAATTACCTCCTTATGAAAAATTACTATGATTGTGCTTCCAAAAAAAAAGTTTACCAAAGCCTTGCTGCTTTTTAATACTTCAGATTATAGTAAAAATCAAGTGGTTCTATGAGTATTTCAACTTTAGAACCACCCCATGTTTTAGCCAGAAAGCATCATCTAAGAAGCATTACAGACCCGAACCATAGTACACACTAACGCAACAGAACTAGTAAATTTACCATGGTAAGCTGAGGAAGGAGAACTATTACTAAAAACACCAGTGGCTTTTTAGACTAGTGAAAATTCTACATCTTTCAAAAATGTAGGTGTCAAAGATGCCATATGGCTGAACATACCTGATCAAAAATGATAACAAGTTTGAACAAGTATGAACAAGTTTTTTAGAATTAAAAAAAATGATCCAAATACGTATGAAATTTAAAACCCTGCAAACGATATTACCTTCAGTAGTCTGTTATTCCATAAAGGCTGAGCGGGTAAAGAGAAGAGTTTCTCCACGCCTCCTGTCTCTTTCCACATCATCAATTTCTTGGTGGGTGGTGCCAGATCCAAAGTAGTAACAATATCAGAGTAATCACTAAGCTGGGCTCTAATTGTTTTGCTATCCAGCTCTTTGACACTGTCAACAATGAGCTTCCTCTTCCTCTTGGCTTTTGTTTCTTTGACTGGCATGAGAAGAAATCAGGTCATTTTTCTGAGAGGCCATCAGCAAACATACAACCACCAAATTTGGTCTTACTGTATTTCTGCCTTTCTAAATGCTTAGAAGAGAAATTAAATTTTCATGAGTATAGTATGTATTTTAACTGATGTTTCCCAAGGACCATATAGAGGCTTACATATGATAAATATTTCATAAAAATTTAATGAATGAATGAATAGACTTTTAGCACAAAATGGGCAAAAACTGTAAGAACCAATTCATTTTTGCCCATGTAGTTTTATAATGTAACAGAATATACCACACTTAATTTATAGGTAGGCTCAAATGCTAGGTTCTGCCTAGTGAAACCCAAGTCACAGTAGGTTAGTGATCATTAAGAAAAAATAACTTCACTTTGCTAACCACTATTTTCTCATCTGAAATATAGCCAAGCACTTACAAGGGATTGTAAAATATTTAGTATAGTGTCTAACAAATTGTGACTCCATAAATGGTTGCAATGACTATGAGTTTTATTGGAAAAGTTAGAATTTATATATGGCAGCTGCACAAGTAGCATGATGAAGTGAAACAAGCCCAACCCAAGTCAGACGAACCTGGATCTCCATCCCATACACTTTTTGTGTGTTTATTTCTAATCCTTACTAAACTCTTAAAAAGTAGATATTATCATCTCAGTTTCTTAAGATACAGAAAGGCTCATGGTATTAAATAAATTCCTCAAGATTTTATTGCTATATGCTATATAATGCTATAGGTTTTAACAGATAAAATACACCTGTGCTTCCAAATTCAAAAAGATGTTACAGTAACAGCCCCTGTCCTCCAGCTACTTAATTCAGTTCCTTGTTCAAGTTCTTGTAACAGCTGGCTAAGATCAATTATCTTATTTTAAAAACTACAGTATAGGGCTTCCCTTCTGGTCCAGCTGGTAAGGACACCACGTTGCAGTACAAGGGGTGCTGGTCTGATCCCTGGTCTGGGAAGATCCACGTGCCGCAGAGCGGCTGGACCAATGTGTCCAACTATTGAGCCGGAGCTCTGGAGCGCATGCGTCCAGAGCCGGTGCTTTGAGACAAGAGGGGCCACTGCAATGGAAGGCCCACACAGGCCAAAGAACAAAGACAGATGAAAACAAATAAATGAAAGACAAACAGAAGTGGCCAAACAAACAAAAAAAACTACAGTATATGTCCCTCCTATTTATACATCTCTGTGATATCTGTCAATAATGTAATTTACTTAACTACACATATTCCCCTATTACTGAAGTTTCATGAAGATAAAAACTTGTTCCTTTTTCTATTCTGAGTCCCTAAACCGAGTTCACTATACAGTAAGTACTCTTTTTAAACCAGACCCCAAGTAACAATTGTTGGAGATCCAGATTCTAAACAGGAAACACAAAAAGTTAATCTTGTTATACTTAGAACAGTATTGACAGCCATAATGTAAATGACTGACTTTGGAAGTTATTTCAGAGTAACCTGTAAAGACATTCTGTAAGATACTCAAATTGTCACTGAATTAAGATTCTGACAGATGATGGAGCAAAGGAGGAAAGTTTAGTAATTTAAACCGAGGAGCAGATTAGTGGAAAGTGTGTTTGCTCACCAGTGATATCAATAGGCTCCAAAGCAAAGGCTTCTTCCTCATTTGGAACAAGCGTTGTCTGATCAGTCATAGTTGGCATTGGTTCGACAGGATCCACTGAGTCAGGACTATCAGGCCCACCCACTATAAAGCAGACATTTGGTCACAAAAGGCTTGGGTATTTACTGTACATCCAACAAATGGGGTTCAGTTAGTCAAATTCCCACTAGTACCAAAGAAAAAACACTTTTCTAATTATAAGGAAGTCTTTCCAGCTGACCTACTGGCCAAAACACGGCACAGGGTCACACATGTGCAAGAATCAACCGTAAGCACTATCTTTAAGTTCATAGTTCACCAAAAACCTAAATATTTAGTCTTTGGTTTCTGAATTTTAGGATGCTGCACAGTCGCACCCAAATCCCTGAAGCCGATGTAAACGCTTACTTGATACGTTGTCATCCTCATCCATGTCGTCATGAGCAGGCTGCTCGGGCAACATCACACCTGCCTCGGACAGGGCAGGGGGGTCGTCAAAGATACCGCCATCATTGTTACTAATGAGCTTGTCATCTGAGATAGGGAATGTAATTTAGTTACAATTCAGACAAGAAATGCTGAAAGACCAACCAATCATCAGAAAAATAAAATTATGTGAAAATGGATTAAACTGAAAAACCTTATATCTATATTCAATATGCATCTGTTCTCTTTCATGGTAGTATACAATAGTATTAAATACTTGGCACATGAAAAAATGTCTCCCTCTTAATTTTAGAACAGACACAGAGCAGCCTGAACAGTTAGTAGAACAAGAGCGTATCAACAAAATTAGGCACTGCTAGAACATTTTAAGGCTACAGGTTTACAGAAAACATCTACGGAACCAACTGGTCACAATTCACACATAATATACCTAGAGAAATCCTCAAGGAGAATTAGCAGCCTCTTTAAAACACCACAGTGAACTAAAGAAGTTATGTTAGAGTAATTGCCTTGTATTGAAAAACCCCAAACCTAATTTTTACCAATACACTGAATTAAGATTCTGACAGATGATGGAGCAAAGGAGGAAAGTTTAGTAATTTAAACCGAGGAGCAGATTAGTGGAAAGTGTGTTTGCTCACCAGTGATATCAATAGGCTCCAAAGCAAAGGCTTCTTCCTCATTTGGAACAAGCGTTGTCTGATCAGTCATAGTTGGCATTGGTTCGACAGGATCCACTGAGTCAGGACTATCAGGCCCACCCACTATAAAGCAGACATTTGGTCACAAAAGGCTTGGGTATTTACTGTACATCCAACAAATGGGGTTCAGTTAGTCAAATTCCCACTAGTACCAAAGAAAAAACACTTTTCTAATTATAAGGAAGTCTTTCCAGCTGACCTACTGGCCAAAACACGGCACAGGGTCACACATGTGCAAGAATCAACCGTAAGCACTATCTTTAAGTTCATAGTTCACCAAAAACCTAAATATTTAGTCTTTGGTTTCTGAATTTTAGGATGCTGCACAGTCGCACCCAAATCCCTGAAGCCGATGTAAACGCTTACTTGATACGTTGTCATCCTCATCCATGTCGTCATGAGCAGGCTGCTCGGGCAACATCACACCTGCCTCGGACAGGGCAGGGGGGTCGTCAAAGATACCGCCATCATTGTTACTAATGAGCTTGTCATCTGAGATAGGGAATGTAATTTAGTTACAATTCAGACAAGAAATGCTGAAAGACCAACCAATCATCAGAAAAATAAAATTATGTGAAAATGGATTAAACTGAAAAACCTTATATCTATATTCAATATGCATCTGTTCTCTTTCATGGTAGTATACAATAGTATTAAATACTTGGCACATGAAAAAATGTCTCCCTCTTAATTTTAGAACAGACACAGAGCAGCCTGAACAGTTAGTAGAACAAGAGCGTATCAACAAAATTAGGCACTGCTAGAACATTTTAAGGCTACAGGTTTACAGAAAACATCTACGGAACCAACTGGTCACAATTCACACATAATATACCTAGAGAAATCCTCAAGGAGAATTAGCAGCCTCTTTAAAACACCACAGTGAACTAAAGAAGTTATGTTAGAGTAATTGCCTTGTATTGACTAACCTAATATACCACCATCATTTCCTTCTCCAAAATTGTCATCCTTATATTGGTCTTCATACTCTAAATGGTTAATTTTCTCATTCAGGTTGCTGGTGCTCTGCTCAGGCTCTAGCAGGAGGTTAGAAGCACCAGTGCTCGCTAACATGTCGTCATCCTCGAAAGCACTGCCTTCTCTCATTATTTCACGATCATCCATTCCAAAGTCACCTAAACAAATTTTAGTCGTTAGTTGAAACAAGTTAGCAATACTGCCGACACAAAAGAAAATGGCCAATGATTCAATTATAATGCCACATTTGCTCACTAAAATCTTATCAATGAATATTAAAACATCTAGTTTAAATCTTTATGAAATATAGATGCTAATCTGATTTTGGAGCATAATTAGAAAATTTGAATGTAAGATCCAAATTTAGGTTAACATTATAGTTTAGTGGCTAATGATCTGTTTCTCTGTTACCAAAATCATTTTCTTGAAGAATACTGATGTTTCCAACTTCTTCTCTCATGGTTATCTCTTCCACTCGACTCTGGTTCAGGCTGAACTGCTGGGCCACATCGATGTCACTATAAAAGAATGTCAAAAATATTTTAGTCTCAAGTCTCACTGGAAAGTATAAAGGAAAATACACCATAGTTCTATGAAAACAGGGCATACATACAACCTATGGAGCCTAAATATTTAACATTAATACAACCCACACACTATGGTGTGTTAAAAATCCACCATAAAAACTAAAAAACAAACACAGGAGTAGAAAAAGCAGCCAAATTCAAATAATAAATTTACTCCTATAATATAAGTCACAGATCTTTAATAATAATAATAATGAAAAAGCAAAAGAATTGTTAAAGCCTAAATGGGGCTTGGTTGTAGAGGGTTTCTTGGTTAATTGTGCTATTCAATCACTCAGACAGTGACAGTGGCATTGCCTGTCATGGTAATGACAGCTGGATTCTGAAGACTTGAGAAGTGGGAAACAACATGCCACAGTACTCTGCTATAATGGTCATCCCTGTACAACTTTCACTTCTTAAATGTGCGTTGGGACAATGACCCCCTCTCGCTCTTTTTAGAAAGTCATCTCACATGTCTATTAAAAAAACCCAAAAGAACAGTAACTGTGGCCAAGTATAGCTTGGCCAAGATGATATGGTGCTGGATGACTTTAGTAAGTACTTTTGGAAAAAAAAATCATTATATAACAGTTCAAGTTTATCAATATAATTATGTAAACCAAACAGCTACACAGCTGTTCAATTTACATAATGGCCTAAGCAAATCAGAATTCTCTTAGCAGCGTGAGAGCTGACATCATTTACATGATTTTCTTACAGATGAAACACTTCCAGGTTATATGTTTCATGTTTATATACGATCATAAATGAAAGCATATGCATTTTGGCTACACGTTAACTCAATGTCAAAACATCCCTTCAAAACTATTTATTTGTAAGCCAAAAAAAAACAAGAGAGACATACTCTAAGTCAGGAAGTGGCTGATCGAAATCATGAAACTCTTCAGGTAAAGTAATAGCATTGTATGCAGCTTCTCGGTTTTCCTCAGGCAGGTCAACAACACCTGGAAAAGTAACAGCAAGCTTGAAGATCTGGCTACACCCAAGATTATCAAGGGGTCAAGGAAGGTAAAATGTCAGTATAATTTCCCAAGATTACATTCCAGGAGGAGTGATAATACCCCGAAGTACAAGTACTTTAGCTTTTTCTATAAGCATAAGCCACACTACTTGTATCACAAGAAAAAAGTCAAAGCATTAACTATGCATTAAGCTGACATGTCTTTAAAAGGTCATATCAACAAATAAATATTAATAATCGCTTTCTAAATAAGCCTGAAATTTATGAGGAAAAGGAAGACTGCAAAAGAGTACTCCAAAGGTTGAAAGAGGAATTGGTTACTTCAGAAAAATGGGATTGGATTATTTTAATTTTCTTTGCATATTCCCTATATTTTACGGTAGTCTATTAATAAAATGCTTTTTGATTTAAAAGATTAACAAAACCAAAATACTATATCAGCAAAATACACTCAGCCATAAAGCAGAAAACAGTTAAGTATCACGGCCTCTGCATAGCATTTTACTTTTTAGCAAATCTTAGATCTCAAAGGAATCACTATTTATGTTAAAATAACTTGAAATATAAGAATATAACATCAGTAGAAATTATGGTAAAGCAGCTCTCCTACACATTGAGATTATTTTAATCAGAATAAAATTTTGTCAATGATTTAAAAAATTATATACAATTGTAATTAACTGTGCAGATGCAAGTTTGGTTACGAGAGTTCACTTTTAGAATCAACTATTACCCAAAACAAAACACCAACAAAGAACTATAGAGAACATTTAATAAAGTTACAACAACTTGAGCTAAAAGTGAATTCAAGACTACATTAAAATTAAGGAAAAAAAGTAAAATTTCAAGGTTTTTTTCCCCTGAGCTATACTTTTAAAAAACATAGAACAGGGGCTTCCTTGGCGGTCCAGTGGGTAAGGACATCGCCTTGCAGTGCAAGGGGCCCCCGTTGGATCCCTGGCCTGGGAAGAGCCCACGTGCTGCGGAGCGGCTGGACTGATGTGTTCAATTACCGAGCCAGAGCTCTGGAGCGCATGCACCCAGGGCCGGTGCTCTGGGGGAGCAATGGAGCCCAGGCCAAAAGCTTCTCGGTTTTCCTCAGGCAGGTCAACAACACCTGGAAAAGTAACAGCAAGCTTGAAGATCTGGCTACACCCAAGATTATCAAGGGGTCAAGGAAGGTAAAATGTCAGTATAATTTCCCAAGATTACATTCCAGGAGGAGTGATAATACCCCGAAGTACAAGTACTTTAGCTTTTTCTATAAGCATAAGCCACACTACTTGTATCACAAGAAAAAAGTCAAAGCATTAACTATGCATTAAGCTGACATGTCTTTAAAAGGTCATATCAACAAATAAATATTAATAATCGCTTTCTAAATAAGCCTGAAATTTATGAGGAAAAGGAAGACTGCAAAAGAGTACTCCAAAGGTTGAAAGAGGAATTGGTTACTTCAGAAAAATGGGATTGGATTATTTTAATTTTCTTTGCATATTCCCCTATATTTTACGGTAGTCTATTAATAAAATGCTTTTTGATTTAAAAGATTAACAAAACCAAAATACTATATCAGCAAAATACACTCAGCCATAAAGCAGAAAACAGTTAAGTATCACGGCCTCTGCATAGCATTTTACTTTTTAGCAAATCTTAGATCTCAAAGGAATCACTATTTATGTTAAAATAACTTGAAATATAAGAATATAACATCAGTAGAAATTATGGTAAAGCAGCTCTCCTACACATTGAGATTATTTTAATCAGAATAAAATTTTGTCAATGATTTAAAAAATTATATACAATTGTAATTAACTGTGCAGATGCAAGTTTGGTTACGAGAGTTCACTTTTAGAATCAACTATTACCCAAAACAAAACACCAACAAAGAACTATAGAGAACATTTAATAAAGTTACAACAACTTGAGCTAAAAGTGAATTCAAGACTACATTAAAATTAAGGAAAAAAAGTAAAATTTCAAGGTTTTTTTCCCCTGAGCTATACTTTTAAAAAACATAGAACAGGGGCTTCCTTGGCGGTCCAGTGGGTAAGGACATCGCCTTGCAGTGCAAGGGGCCCCCGTTGGATCCCTGGCCTGGGAAGAGCCCACGTGCTGCGGAGCGGCTGGACTGATGTGTTCAATTACCGAGCCAGAGCTCTGGAGCGCATGCACCCAGGGCCGGTGCTCTGCAGCAAGAGAGGCCACTGCAATGGGAGGCCCACACAGGCCAAAGAACAAGGATAAATGAATGAAGGATCAATAGAAGTGGCCAAAAAAAAAAAAACCCAAACAGAAACAAAACGCAGCTCCAAAGGCGTAACACAAAAGGTGTAACTATTATAATTCCATTCACAGAACAAAAATGAAATGGGTTTCTCTCTCTTGAAACACTGCCTCTCCAAGCCTTGCCCCGTTTTTGAAGGATTCCTTGTACTGCAATTAAAACAAAACAAACTGTGCACATCTAGAAATACTTGCTTACCAGTTTTTCACACTGAACATGATAAACTTCAAAGTTAAAACAGAAAAGTCAACAATACCTGGCCGAAAAGCCATCTTTATCTTAATGAATGCCTCGTTACAATCTGCCAGGAGATACTTGGCTTTTCTGTGATAGATTCGAACTACTCCCAGTAAGAGATGTCCTGACGTTCGGAGTGCCATCTTCACCTGTGAATTAACGTCAATTTATAAAGCTGATGTCCTGGTTTTAGATAATACTTTGAAGCAAATACGTTGTACAATTTATAGGCAGTTTCTATCTCTCCATACTTTTAACCATTTATTTGAAATTACCTATTTTATTTCTCATTGCCTTCATCTGTAAATTTCGTGAGTAGACCCAAAGAAGATACTGACAGAAATTCATGAATTAACATAGATGTTAAGATAGCTATGAAGCAAGTACGAAGGCAACCCATGAAATGTCATCAGCACATTAAGAAGTATGTGACACTTTTGGATGCCAATCTAGAGTCATTGCTCCTTGCTGGTTAAGTGAACTCTGCTTTTATTTGGGAAGTGAATGTCCCCAGACTTGAAAGATGATGGTCTCGAATGTTCTCTGCTTGTTTTTGAGTGAGCATATAACCCAGTTCAGTCAACAAGAAGCATTAAGTAGGTCAGAGAATTTCTGAGAAAGATTTTTCTCAATTAAAACAACAACTCCCACCCTACAAAAAAGGAACACCCCTCTCCTTTCTCCCCTCCTGTACTATGAGTAGGAGGGGCTTATAGCTGCTTACAGTAGCCCTGTAACCACAAGGTCATAAACATGAGGACAAGAAGGCAACAAACTAAGAAAAGTGAGTCCAGGTGAGTCCTTGGATGAGATTCTTGGATTGCCGAACCAATCGTGGATCTTCCCAATGCTAAGCTTCTAGTTAAATAAGACTGTTAATTTCCTTACTGTTTAAGCTGCTTTTCATTTAGTTTTTATTACATGACTGGAAAGCACACTAACCAATAAAGGGTAATAGTCCCCATCTTTCTTTCCAGAAGAAAATACATTCCTCAGCCTGTATTTTTATCAAGGCAGACATGGATCAACCTTTACGGGGGATCTAGAATGTGGAATGAGACACAGCAGTTGGGAAAAGAATGAGGAAAGTAAACCCCCAATCTAAACAGAGTTCAAAATTTCTCTGGTTATAAGTAAGATTTTATTTTGAAGCACAAGAAAACAGGAGCTCAACTTTTATCAGATTGTTTTCCAGATCACACCCAAAGAAAAACCAAATTCTAAGGTAGCAGAGAAAGCTGTCAAGTATTTGCTTAACGCTTATGATTAGTACACTATGTTACTTATAGCTTACAATACAATGTGTTGTTTTATTTAATAACTGTCCTCTTAAGTTAGGATTCTATTTACAATAATCCAGGCTCAACATTTACAGTCACATGAAGTTTAGTGTTATAAATTCTTATTGGTAATAAACTTGTGACTAAATCTAGAACACATCCAATGATAAATCTCCCGTTTGAAAAATACTATCCAGTTAAAACACTGCTCCTAATGGAAAATGAGACTCTCCCTTTATGGTGGTGTTTTAGAAAATCTGAAATTAGTAACTACACCTTCACCTGAGAATAAACCCAACCGTGGCATGCCATTATCTTGTCCAGAACTAGCAAATTTTAAAAGGTAGTGTTTAAACAAAAACACGGAGATACAGAGAACAGAGTATTTTATCCTGTGGACTCACCTTTCTTCCCTCAGAAGGGGATGGGGGAAAGGCAATATGGGTTCAAGGGATCAACTGTAGGATAATGGATGGAAACGAAACTTTCGGTGGAGAGCACGTTGCAGGGTATACACAAGCAGAAACACAAGACCTAGTATATAATGTTGTAAATCAGTATTACCTCAAAGTAAATTTCTTAAAAATGCAGATAATAGATTTTAAAATAAGGTGGTGTTTGGTAAGGGCTTTCTTTCTTTCTGGATTGGCTTGGTTCAGAGTTTAGTCTAGGAGGAGGTAAAATGAGGTGCGGCATTTTTGCTGTTGAGCCTGCTCATGTTAAGCATGTAGGTATGATGGAGAACACAGGCTGCATATCCAAGGACGGCTCTGCAGAGGCTAAGAGGGGCCGGCGGGGCGAGAGAGAGAGAGAGACACAGAGAGAGAGAGAGAGAGAGAGAGAGAGAAAGAGAGAGAGAGTGTGTGTGTGTGTGTGTGAGAGAGAGAGAGAGAGAGAGAGAGAATGTGTGTGAGAGAGTGTGTGTGTGTGTGTGTGTGAGAGAGAGAGAGAGAATGTGTGTGAGAGAGTGTGTGTGTGTGTGTGTGTGTGTGAGAGAGAGAGAGAGAGAGAGAGAGAGTGTGTGTGTGTCTGTGTGCTATTATGATGTATTCTATCACAATAAACCCAAATCAAACAAAAACACACTTAGAAATGGTTTTACAGTGGTAACTGACCCTAATGGTGTACTAACTGCTCTGCACATATGAAAAAATGTATTTTTTAAACCGAAATCAGCTCCAATATTTGCTTATGAATGTTGAAGATTAGCCACACATATCAATTTCCAGAAGAGTTCAATTTCTCCTTTCTCCATTTACTTAGCTTCATAAGCATGCCTATAAAAAGAAACATTTCAGTTCAACTAGCAGTGCACACCAGCACAAGCTCCCCCACAGAGCAAACTGTTAATGGATATCAGATATCTTAAAAATATATCACCTGTTCCAACAAACTCATTCCTAAAATATCAACATTAAGACATAAAAGATTTTTACAAATAACGGTTATAAAACTGTTGTTTTTTAAAAAGAAGAAAACAAAAACTTGTGATCATACCGCCTAATCTTTAGTAACATTTTAACATGCCTTCTAGGCCTTATATTCATACCCACAATCTTTGTGTAACTCACCTTTCTTCCCTCAGAAGGGGATGGGGGAAAGGCAATATGGGTTCAAGGGATCAACTGTAGGATAATGGATGGAAACGAAACTTTCGGTGGAGAGCACGTTGCAGGGTATACACAAGCAGAAACACAAGACCTAGTATATAATGTTGTAAATCAGTATTACCTCAAAGTAAATTTCTTAAAAATGCAGATAATAGATTTTAAAATAAGGTGGTGTTTGGTAAGGGCTTTCTTTCTTTCTGGATTGGCTTGGTTCAGAGTTTAGTCTAGGAGGAGGTAAAATGAGGTGCGGCATTTTTGCTGTTGAGCCTGCTCATGTTAAGCATGTAGGTATGATGGAGAACACAGGCTGCATATCCAAGGACGGCTCTGCAGAGGCTAAGAGGGGCCGGCGGGGCGAGAGAGAGAGACAGACACAGAGAGAGAGACACAGAGAGAGAGAGAGAGAGAGAGAGTGTGTGTGTGTGTGTGTGTGAGAGAGAGAGAGAGAGAGAGAGAGTGTGTGTGAGAGAGTGTGTGTGTGTGTGTGTGTGAGAGAGAGAGAGAGAGTGTGTGTGAGAGAGTGTGTGTGTGTGTGTGTGTGTGAGAGAGAGAGAGAGAGTGTGTGTGTGTCTGTGTGCTATTATGATGTATTCTATCACAATAAACCCAAATCAAACAAAAACACACTTAGAAATGGTTTTACAGTGGTAACTGACCCTAATGGTGTACTAACTGCTCTGCACATATGAAAAAATGTATTTTTTAAACCGAAATCAGCTCCAATATTTGCTTATGAATGTTGAAGATTAGCCACACATATCAATTTCCAGAAGAGTTCAATTTCTCCTTTCTCCATTTACTTAGCTTCATAAGCATGCCTATAAAAAGAAACATTTCAGTTCAACTAGCAGTGCACACCAGCACAAGCTCCCCCACAGAGCAAACTGTTAATGGATATCAGATATCTTAAAAATATATCACCTGTTCCAACAAACTCATTCCTAAAATATCAACATTAAGACATAAAAGATTTTTACAAATAACGGTTATAAAACTGTTGTTTTTTAAAAAGAAGAAAACAAAAACTTGTGATCATACCGCCTAATCTTTAGTAACATTTTAACATGCCTTCTAGGCCTTTATATGTGCATACCCACAATCTTTGTGTAAGTATACATAAAAATTGCAATGTTTTGCACTAAAAAAGGAAAAATTCTGTTCAAAAAAGAAAATAAAAGCTTTGTTCATAGCATTATTGTAATTTTTAGTGGTTGCATTATACAGACCAGAGGAATTAAATTAAAAAAATCTGGGGAAAAAACTATGGCTTAGTTTCCTTCTTCCCAAAAGCAGGTGGCAAAATAAATCATGCCCCATCAAAACAATAATTACAGGTCCACTATCCTTTATCTGAGGTCCTAGGGGGTCAAACGTGTTTTGGAATTCAAAGCTTTTTTTGAACATTATAAAGGTAATGCAGTTTATCAAACAGTTTATAAACAGTTTATCATGCTGTTTATCAAAACATTTCCAGAAGTCTCTGCCACAGCCCCCGCCCCCCCCATCATATATATTAGTATTTCTACAGTGAATTTATAAAACACAAATGACCTCACTTCAATTACGGCCAACTGTTTCTCTGGGATTTTGTGTGTATTTAAGTTCTGTGCATAAGAGACTACGACACTGTACAATACAACTGTCAGAGTAATGGTAAAATTATGAACAGAGCTTCCACTGAACACAGCCTTGTTATAACAGATATAATGCAATTTCTGTATACATGCATTAAAAAGGAGAAAATTACATGGATAACACATGCACCCATGAAAATCTAGAAGACATACCAAAATACTAAAGGTTTTTCTAGGCAGCAGAACAAAAGGTCACTTATTTCCCCATCTGCAGAAAGTTTTTTAAGTGTTGTCTAAGAAATAACATGATAAAACATCTTTCTAACACCAATGAATTCTACATTGTATTAATAACTCAAAACTGGCCGAAGTTTCATCAAACTCCAAATCAAACTTTCCTTTTTTCCCTGTAAAACATTCTTCCACATAACTTTTCTGAACAAATCTCTGCTACATCGCAGCTACATTCCTGGGGTCCTCCTGCTCTTTCAGCAGTTAAGAACTACTCTTATCAACACACTGTGCCAGCACTGTCCAAGCTGTCAATTCTAATCCAGGGACCTGCAAACTGGGATTAAAAACAGGAAAACTGGTGGATGTTTGTGTATATGCATATGTATAAATACAACATTCAGGAAAGGACCTTTAAAATACAGTAATATTTACATATATTAAAAACTTATACTCAAGGACTACATTTTGAGATTATCCCTTCATACATTTTCAAATCAACTGATACATTCCTCAATGAAATGCAAATGATGTTGGTAGCGTATTAAAAACTTATACTCAAGGACTACGATTTTGAAAGTTCAAGGTAGTAAAATTGCCCCATCAAAACAATAATTACAGGTCCACTATCCTTTATCTGAGGTCCTAGGGTCAAACGTGTTTTGGAATTCAAAGCTTTTTTTGAACATTATAAAGGTAATGCAGTTTATCAAACAGTTTATAAACAGTTTATCATGCTGTTTATCAAAACATTTCCAGAAGTCTCTGCCACAGCCCCCGCCCCCCCCATCATATATATTAGTATTTCTACAGTGAATTTATAAAACACAAATGACCTCACTTCAATTACGGCCAACTGTTTCTCTGGGATTTTGTGTGTATTTAAGTTCTGTGCATAAGAGACTACGACACTGTACAATACAACTGTCAGAGTAATGGTAAAATTATGAACAGAGCTTCCACTGAACACAGCCTTGTTATAACAGATATAATGCAATTTCTGTATACATGCATTAAAAAGGAGAAAATTACATGGATAACACATGCACCCATGAAAATCTAGAAGACATACCAAAATACTAAAGGTTTTTCTAGGCAGCAGAACAAAAGGTCACTTATTTCCCCATCTGCAGAAAGTTTTTTAAGTGTTGTCTAAGAAATAACATGATAAAACATCTTTCTAACACCAATGAATTCTACATTGTATTAATAACTCAAAAACTGGCCGAAGTTTCATCAAACTCCAAATCAAACTTTCCTTTTTTCCCTGTAAAACATTCTTCCACATAACTTTTCTGAACAAATCTCTGCTACATCGCAGCTACATTCCTGGGGTCCTCCTGCTCTTTCAGCAGTTAAGAACTACTCTTATCAACACACTGTGCCAGCACTGTCCAAGCTGTCAATTCTAATCCAGGGACCTGCAAACTGGGATTAAAAACAGGAAAACTGGTGGATGTTTGTGTATATGCATATGTATAAATACAACATTCAGGAAAGGACCTTTAAAATACAGTAATATTTACATATATTAAAAACTTATACTCAAGGACTACATTTTGAGATTAGCCCTTCATACATTTTTCAAATCAACTGATACATTCCTCAATGAAATGCAAATGATGTTGGTAGCTTTGTGTCTGTGTTTTTAATGGTCTTTCTTTGGCAACACAAAAACAGGTATGAAGTCACACTATTTGTGAAATCCAAAGGTGGAAACCACGACATCAGAAGTTTCAGAGGTTATCAAGAAAATCTCTAGAAACAGAGCGGCAAACAAGGCAGATAAGGTTAGGACACCCACAGAGCTTCCATCCTAGGAGGACACAGTAATATTTAGGATAAGTGCACGCCTAAGTACAGAAGTTCTATGATGAGAAACAGATTGGTATCTTCCAGAAACAGTAAGCAGGTCTGCAAAGCTGAGGTGACACAGGTGTTCTGGATTCTATTTGCTACCTGGATAAAGAAGTTAGGTCTGGCCCCTGCAACATTTTTCATTTAATGGATCCTTATTTTGAAAAATTTAGAAATGCCTCAATTGAGAATATCTATATACATATTCAGTATAAAAACATCTAGAAAGTCATATGTAAAATATTTGGGTACTGCCAGATCATGCTTATCTGCCATTAAAGGAGGCAAATGAAAATTGTCTGTATACTCAACAGAATTTTCAAAGAGAAGACAGCTTCAAATTGAAGCTCTGGCTAATCTATGGATTTTATTTACCCTCAGTATACGTAGGTGCCTACCTAAGAAGTTGTTTTTATAGAATTCTATTTCACCCATCAGTGAACAATCAACAAAATGAATAAAAAATATCAACATCAAACATACCTTGGGTGAGATGATACTCCACACTGCTCTCTAAATTACACTCAAACACATGGGCTTTGGTTAGCTTCTTATCCCAGTGGGCGCTAGCCAAATTTTGTGCCCTCTTTACTGAGGACAAATACTTCTGAAACGGATACATCGCAGCTACATTCCTGGGGTCCTCCTGCTCTTTCAGCAGTTAAGAACTACTCTTATCAACACACTGTGCCAGCACTGTCCAAGCTGTCAATTCTAATCCAGGGACCTGCAAACTGGGATTAAAAACAGGAAAACTGGTGGATGTTTGTGTATATGCATATGTATAAATACAACATTCAGGAAAGGACCTTTAAAATACAGTAATATTTACATATATTAAAAACTTATACTCAAGGACTACATTTTGAGATTAGCCCTTCATACATTTTTCAAATCAACTGATACATTCCTCAATGAAATGCAAATGATGTTGGTAGCTTTGTGTCTGTGTTTTTAATGGTCTTTCTTTGGCAACACAAAAACAGGTATGAAGTCACACTATTTGTGAAATCCAAAGGTGGAAACCACGACATCAGAAGTTTCAGAGGTTATCAAGAAAATCTCTAGAAACAGAGCGGCAAACAAGGCAGATAAGGTTAGGACACCCACAGAGCTTCCATCCTAGGAGGACACAGTAATATTTAGGATAAGTGCACGCCTAAGTACAGAAGTTCTATGATGAGAAACAGATTGGTATCTTCCAGAAACAGTAAGCAGGTCTGCAAAGCTGAGGTGACACAGGTGTTCTGGATTCTATTTGCTACCTGGATAAAGAAGTTAGGTCTGGCCCCTGCAACATTTTTCATTTAATGGATCCTTATTTTGAAAAATTTAGAAATGCCTCAATTGAGAATATCTATATACATATTCAGTATAAAAACATCTAGAAAGTCATATGTAAAATATTTGGGTACTGCCAGATCATGCTTATCTGCCATTAAAGGAGGCAAATGAAAATTGTCTGTATACTCAACAGAATTTTCAAAGAGAAGACAGCTTCAAATTGAAGCTCTGGCTAATCTATGGATTTTATTTACCCTCAGTATACGTAGGTGCCTACCTAAGAAGTTGTTTTTATAGAATTCTATTTCACACATCAGTGAACAATCAACAAAATGAATAAAAAATATCAACATCAAACATACCTTGGGTGAGATGATACTCTCCACACTGCTCTCTAAATTACACTCAAACACATGGGCTTTGGTTAGCTTCTTATCCCAGTGGGCCGCTAGCCAAATTTTGTGCCAGCCCTCTTTTACTGAGGACAAAATGTGCGTAGAACATTGTTCTGGTTGACTATGAAACGGGAGGAAACCTGAAGGGAAACAAAAGTTCACACAAACAGCATTATGAGAACTGAATTATTTACCAAGAAATATAAGAAATCTGAAATGTTTGCTATTCTTTTAATATGAGAACTATGAATGCTCAAGTGAAGTTGAGTATGCATTTTAAAACTATAGTTTAATTTTGAGAGCGTAAGAAAAAGACACCTTCCAATACTAAGGTGAAATGGAAGGGGACAAGGGCCAGATTACTTTCATGCCCTGCTGTCATGTTACAATAAAGGCACTAGTACGTGTTTTCACTGTAAGTAAACAGAAAACTTACTCTTTTTAAAGTTCCATCCAGTGTTAATTCCATTCCTATCCTGATTACTAACTGTGAAAGTAAGAAGGAAGTTCACTTCTGGTCAAAAGTTAATAGAATATATTCTTCATAACAAGAGAGTGTCCAAGAAGAAAAACACTCAGGGCACAGATACTAATCAATGAGAAAATTTCCATTTTTAGAACCCCATTAAAAAATGATATCTCGGGGCTTCCCTGGTGGTCCAGTGGGTAAGGACACCGCCTTGCAGTGCAAGGGGCACCAGTTCGATCCCTGGCCTGGGAAGATCCCACGTGCCGCGGAGCAGCTGGACCCATGTGTCCAATTACCGAGCCGGAACTCTGGAGCGCATGCGCCCAGAGCCAGTGCTCTGCGACAACAGAGGCCACTGCGATGGGAGGTCCACAGGGGCCAAATAACAAAGATGGATGAAAAATAGATAAATGATGAAAGACCAATAGAAGTGGCCCACCCACCCATCTCCGTCCCAAACTCGATTCTCCCCTACAAAAAGGAAATTCTAAAACCAGAATTTTCAAAGAGAAGACAGCTTCAAATTGAAGCTCTGGCTAATCTATGGATTTTATTTACCCTCAGTATCGTAGGTGCCTACCTAAGAAGTTGTTTTTATAGAATTCTATTTCACACATCAGTGAACAATCAACAAAATGAATAAAAAATATCAACATCAAACATACCTTGGGTGAGATGATACTCTCCACACTGCTCTCTAAATTACACTCAAACACATGGGCTTTGGTTAGCTTCTTATCCCAGTGGGCCGCTAGCCAAATTTTGGCCAGCGGCCCTCTTTTACTGAGGACAAAATGTGCGTAGAACATTGTTCTGGTTGACTATGAAACGGGAGGAAACCTGAAGGGAAACAAAAGTTCACACAAACAGCATTATGAGAACTGAATTATTTACCAAGAAATATAAGAAATCTGAAATGTTTGCTATTCTTTTTAATATGAGAACTATGAATGCTCAAGTGAAGTTGAGTATGCATTTTAAAACTATAGTTTAATTTTGAGAGCGTAAGAAAAAGACACCTTCCAATACTAAGGTGAAATGGAAGGGGACAAGGGCCAGATTACTTTCATGCCCTGCTGTCATGTTACAATAAAGGCACTAGTACGTGTTTTCACTGTAAGTAAACAGAAAACTTACTCTTTTTAAAGTTCCATCCAGTGTTAATTCCATTCCTATCCTGATTACTAACTGTGAAAGTAAGAAGGAAGTTCACTTCTGGTCAAAAGTTAATAGAATATATTCTTCATAACAAGAGAGTGTCCAAGAAGAAAAACACTCAGGGCACAGATACTAATCAATGAGAAAATTTCCATTTTTAGAACCCCATTAAAAAATGATATCTCGGGGCTTCCCTGGTGGTCCAGTGGGTAAGGACACCGCCTTGCAGTGCAAGGGGCACCAGTTCGATCCCTGGCCTGGGAAGATCCCACGTGCCGCGGAGCAGCTGGACCCATGTGTCCAATTACCGAGCCGGAACTCTGGAGCGCATGCGCCCAGAGCCAGTGCTCTGCGACAACAGAGGCCACTGCGATGGGAGGTCCACAGGGGCCAAATAACAAAGATGGATGAAAAATAGATAAATGATGAAAGACCAATAGAAGTGGCCCACCCACCCCTCTCCGTCCCAAACTCGATTCTCCCCCCCTACAAAAAAAGGAAAAAAAAAAAGATATCTCAGTCAAATGTATTATACAATAATTGCTACCCTGTGTCAAGCATTTTACAAGTGAATAGTTTAGAAAAGCTAAGCTTTAAAAAGATGAAGAGTTACATAAGTTTTCTTAACTCAAAAATCTAAGAATTAGGACTTCCCTGGTGGTCCACTGGGTAAGACACCGCCTTGAGGTGCAAGGGGTGCCGATTAGATCCCTGGCCTGGAAAGATCCCACGTGCCATGGAGCAGCTGGACCCATGTGTCCAATTACCGAGCCGGAGCTCTGGGGCGCATGCGCCCAGAGCCAGTGCTCTGCGATAACAGAAGCCACTGCGATGGGAGGCCCACATGGGCCAAAGAACAAAAGATGGATGAAAATAGATAAATGAAGGTGCAATAGAAGTGGCCCACCTGCCCCCGCCTCCAAAAAAAATTAAAAAAAAAAAAATCCGAGACTTATTTGCCCTCTTGTAATTTAAATACTAAATTGAGGACAATAATGCAGTATACAATTTATCATGACCATAGCAGTCTTAGGAGAAACACAAGCATGCTATTTTATTTTCCTTTTAGTAACCTAATGTAGTATACATAAAAAAAAAAAGCAGTCTGAAAAACTCTAGAGAACACACAATTGTGTAAAAAAGTAATTTCTCTTTTATCACGTATTTTCCCTTTCCACAGAAGATTACAAAATCTTTCACCAAATGAATTTCTATTTTTTTTTTGAAATGTCCATACAATAAAAAGGTAAGCGATGCTATTACAGAAAGAAACTCAACCACACTCAAAAAACATGAAAAGTAATTAACATTTTAAAACTTACTTCATGCCTATCCCTTGCTGCCTACCATTCCTAAGTCCTGGCCAACCACCACCCTTCTTCACACTTTATCATTTTATATATATGTAGCCTCTAATTCATCATTTATTATTTTTTAAAATTTTGACCACTTTTATTGGTCTTTCACTTACTTATTTTCAGCCATCTTTGTTCTTTGGCCTGCGTGGGCCTCCCATTGCAATGGCTTCTCTCCTTGCAGAGCACTGGCTCTGGGTGCATGCGCTCCAGAGCATTTGCTCATAATTGGACTCACTGGTCCAGCAGCTCCACGGCACATGGGATCTTTCCGGGGCCAGGGATCAAACTGGTGCCCCTTGAACTGCAAGGTGGACTCTTGACCCACTGGACCACCAGGGAAGCCCCACACTTTATCAAGAATCACACAGTATCTGACTTTGGAATTGCTTCTTGGATTCAGCATCATGCGAAAACATCTATCAAGGTGTTTGCTGCATCTATTTAACAGTCTGTTTTCTTTCAACGGACCCTGAGTAGCATTCCTCGGGATGGATGTGGTACCACAATTTGCTTAGCCATTTACCTATCGAAGGATATTCAGTTGTTTCCAGTTTTTGGCTGTTTTAAATAAAGCTGCTATAAACACATGTATACAGACTTTTGGTGAATTTTTCATTTTTCCAAGACAAATTTCATTTTTTAAGTTTTCTTTTTTCCAAGACAAATGTTCTGTGCTGTGACTAGACAGCATGGTATTCCTTTAAATTTTTTTTGCCTCTAAGTCATCATTTATTTTTCATTCATCTTTATTCTTTGGCATGTGTGATCTTCTCGGGCCAGGGATCGAACCGGTTCTCCCTGCACTGCAAGGTGAACTCTTTACCCACTGGACCACCAGGGAAGCCCTCCTTTAATTTTTTTTTTTTTTCTCTCTCTTTTTTTGTGTGTATCAGGGGCACTTCTATTGGTCTTTCATTTGTCTGTTTTCATCCATCTTTTTTCTTTGGCCTATGTGGGCCTCCCATCGCAGTAGCCTCTGTTGTTGCAGAGCACCAGCTCTGGGCACATGTCCTCCAGAGCTCCGGTTCGGTGGCTGGACACATCGGTCCAGCCACTAAGCAACACGCAGGATTTTCCGGGGCCAGGCATCAAACCGGTGCTCCTTGACTGCAAGGTGGCCTCTTGACCCACTGGACCACCAGGGAAGCCCCACACTTTATCAAGAATCACACAGTATCTGACTTTGGAATTGCTTCTTGGATTCAGCATCATGCGAAAACATCTATCAAGGTGTTTGCTGCATCTATTTAACAGTCTGTTTTCTTTCAACGGACCCTGAGTAGCATTCCTCGGGATGGATGTGGTACCACAATTTGCTTAGCCATTTACCTATCGAAGGATATTCAGTTGTTTCCAGTTTTTGGCTGTTTTAAATAAAGCTGCTATAAACACATGTATACAGACTTTTGGTGAATTTTTCATTTTTCCAAGACAAATTTCATTTTTTAAGTTTTCTTTTTTCCAAGACAAATGTTCTGTGCTGTGACTAGACAGCATGGTATTCCTTTAAATTTTTTTTGCCTCTAAGTCATCATTTATTTTTCATTCATCTTTATTCTTTGGCATGTGTGATCTTCTCGGGCCAGGGATCGAACCGGTTCTCCCTGCACTGCAAGGTGAACTCTTTACCCACTGGACCACCAGGGAAGCCCTCCTTTAATTTTTTTTTTTTTTCTCTCTCTTTTTTTGTGTGTATCAGGGGCACTTCTATTGGTCTTTCATTTGTCTGTTTTCATCCATCTTTTTTCTTTGGCCTATGTGGGCCTCCCATCGCAGTAGCCTCTGTTGTTGCAGAGCACCAGCTCTGGGCACATGTCCTCCAGAGCTCCGGTTCGGTGGCTGGACACATCGGTCCAGCCACTAAGCAACACGCAGGATTTTCCCAGGCCAGAGATGGAACCGGTGCACCCCTTGCACTGCAAGGCGGTGTCCTTACCCACTGGACCACCATGGAAGCCCCCTCCTTTAATTTTTAAAGAAACCCTAATACTGCTCAAAACTCTAGTGAGGTTTTCTTTGTTTTTAATAAGCTACTGAACAAGCTTTTCCTAAAACTCATAGGAAGCAAAAGACCTAGAATAGTTGAAACTAATTTGAAAAACTATAAAGACTGATTCTACCCAATTTTAAGACTTACTATATAGTTTTTTTTTTTTTTTTAAAGATTTATTTAAATAAATAAATCGGGTTGGGGAGGGAGGGGAGCGGGCGGGCCACTTCTATTGGTCTCTCATTTCTCTATTTTCATCCGTCTTTGTTCTTTGGCTCCTGTGGGCCTCCCATCGCGGTGGCCTCTGTTGTCGCAGAGCACCGGCTCTGGGCGCATGTGCTCCAGAGCTCCGGCTCGGTCATCGGACACATAGGTCCAGCCGCTCCGCGGCATGTGGGATCTTCCCAGGCCAGGGATCGAACCGGCGCCCCTTGCACTGCAAGGCGGTGTCCTTACCCACTGGACCACCAGGGGAAGCCCAAGACTTACTTTATAGTTTTATGTGATGAGAAAGACACACAAATCAATGGAGTAGAGAACATGGGACTAGTTCTACACAATTATGTCCAACTGAGTTTTCACAAAGACGCAGAATTTAAAGGAGGAAGGTAGTCTACTACTCTTTTTGATAAGCTAGTGCTTGCATGATTAGATACCACCCACAGACAAAACAAACAACCAAAACCCCCAATCCAGACTTCACACATTATATGAAAATTGAATCACAAATGTAGAACTATAACATTTTAAGAGAAAAAACCCACAAGAGAACACATTTGACACTTAAATCTTGGTGAGAATTTTAGATATTACACCAAAAATATGTCTTATAAAGGGAAAGAACCTACTGTGAAGGAACCCACTGAGAATGTGAAGACAAGATAAAAAAATGGGAAAACTTATGTGCAAGCCACATATCTGAAAAGGACCTGGATCCAGAATATATAAAGAACTCTCAAAACTAGAGTTTAAAAAAAAAAACAACTACAAACCTAGAAATGGGAGAGGGGAGAAATTTCAAGGAAGAGAAGATACTGATGCCAAATTAAGAACAAGAAAGATGCTCAGCATCACTAGTTAGGCAAATGCAACTGAGGACTCAATGAGATATCACTGCATACCTCTTATAAGAGTTAATATAAAAAATAATAGCAACAGCAAATAATGGTGACGGTACAGAGAAGCTATGTCTCTCACAAATGGCTATAAGGAACACACGCTTTCTTTTGAATTAGCTTAAGAAAAAGAGATCCAGAGTAAGTTAACTTGAATTTTCATGCTTTTTAAAGGGAGTCTATATTTTAAATAAGAACTTTGCTTATTGTACTTTCAATTGAAAACTGTGCTCACTCTTTCCAGGGAGGTACAGAAAATGCATATATGGAATACATATCCCGACATATACCAGGCAAGAGAGTCCATGCCCGTCAGAAATGTTTGGGAGGGCTGTGGTGCAAGAGTAATACAGTCAGGTCTGCCTCACAGCCATCTTTTGTAACTTCAGGGGAAATTTTTTTTCTCTGAACTGGATGCTTTCTGCTGTCATTAATTTACGCTAGGAAAATTTTTTTGAAAGAAAAAATAAAAGGCTTCATCGACTGCCTAAAGTTGTGCTTTTTCTCGCAAACATGGAGTTAAGAAAAGAACTAACGAAGAATTTAGGTCACTTCTAAGCCAGGAACACTAAAGCACTTCCGGCTTCCTGGTGGTCCAGCGTAGAGTCCACTCTGAACCTTGGGAGCTCTCAATTTTTGATAAGCTAGTGCTTGCATGATTAGATACCACCCACAGACAAAACAAACAACCAAAACCCCCAATCCAGACTTCACACATTATATGAAAATTGAATCACAAATGTAGAACTATAACATTTTAAGAGAAAAAACCCACAAGAGAACACATTTGACACTTAAATCTTGGTGAGAATTTTAGATATTACACCAAAAATATGTCTTATAAAGGGAAAGAACCTACTGTGAAGGAACCCACTGAGAATGTGAAGACAAGATAAAAAAATGGGAAAACTTATGTGCAAGCCACATATCTGAAAAGGACCTGGATCCAGAATATATAAAGAACTCTCAAAACTAGAGTTTAAAAAAAAAAACAACTACAAACCTAGAAATGGGAGAGGGGAGAAATTTCAAGGAAGAGAAGATACTGATGCCAAATTAAGAACAAGAAAGATGCTCAGCATCACTAGTTAGGCAAATGCAACTGAGGACTCAATGAGATATCACTGCATACCTCTTATAAGAGTTAATATAAAAAATAATAGCAACAGCAAATAATGGTGACGGTACAGAGAAGCTATGTCTCTCACAAATGGCTATAAGGAACACACGCTTTCTTTTGAATTAGCTTAAGAAAAAGAGATCCAGAGTAAGTTAACTTGAATTTTCATGCTTTTTAAAGGGAGTCTATATTTTAAATAAGAACTTTGCTTATTGTACTTTCAATTGAAAACTGTGCTCACTCTTTCCAGGGAGGTACAGAAAATGCATATATGGAATACATATCCCGACATATACCAGGCAAGAGAGTCCATGCCCGTCAGAAATGTTTGGGAGGGCTGTGGTGCAAGAGTAATACAGTCAGGTCTGCCTCACAGCCATCTTTTGTAACTTCAGGGAATTTTCTTTCTCTGAACTGGATGCTTTCTGCTGTCATTAATTTACGCTAGGAAAATTTTTTTGAAAGAAAAAATAAAAGGCTTCATCGACTGCCTAAAGTTGTGCTTTTTCTCGCAAACATGGAGTTAAGAAAAGAACTAACGAAGAATTTAGGTCACTTCTAAGCCAGGAACACTAAAGCACTTCCGGCTTCCCTGGTGGTCCAGCGGGTAGAGTCCACCTTGCACTGCAAGGGGCGCCAGTTCAATCCCTGGCCCAGGAAGATCCGAAGTGACGTGGAGCTGCTGAACTGGTATGTCCAATTATGTGCCAGCGCTCTGAAGCCGGTGCTCTTCAATGAGAGAGGCCAATGCCGTGGGAGGCCCACACGGGCCAAAGAATAAAGATGGATCAAACTAAACAAGTAAAAAACTAATAAAACAGGCCAAAATTTTTTTTTTAATTATATAAAAAAAACGCATCTCAAGCGAACCTTATATCCCACTCAAGAGATCAACATATGCTTCACATAATCATTCCCTGTGTTCCAGTGCTTCTGCTTAAAGCCTTAGAGTAAAAATTAAGCTGCCTCTATAGCATTATAAATATAATCTACAGGATTTTGTAGAAATACAATATGGTTTTGAAATGTCACTGAAAAGAGACTTAGAAATACACTCACTGTTATACACAGTAAGGCCCAAGTTTCTCTACAGAGAACAGTCATGCTCCAAGTGAGCTGAAAACAACAGCAACAACAAAAACCTTCTTACTATTTAGCTCCTAGAATACTCTGCTGTATCAACTATTAAATATGTGTTTAATGAATAAAAAAATGTAATACACAAAGTGATCTCATAACTGATACATGTAAAAAATCCTGCAAATTTTCGAAATTGAAACTGGCATGTCTCAACAGGTGTCAGGCGTTCATGGCCAGCACTTCAGCTGCTAGTTAAGAGTACCATGCCTAAAATATCCCAGCTATGTCCAGGCAGAGATTCCTCAACAGATGCTTTCCTGGCACTGGATGGAGAGTAACTAAAGCACAGTGGTGCTAAAATTAATCTGGGGAAACAATTAGCAGGAGAAGAAATTTTCTTGAAACGTCAACAGCCATCTTTTGTAACTTCAGGAATTTTCTTTCTCTGAACTGGATGCTTTCTGCTGTCATTAATTTACGCTAGGAAAATTTTTGAAAGAAAAATAAAAGGCTTCATCGACTGCCTAAAGTTGTGCTTTTCTCGCAAACATGGAGTTAAGAAAAGAACTAACGAAGAATTTAGGTCACTTCTAAGCCAGGAACACTAAAGCACTTCCGGCTTCCCTGGTGGTCCAGCGGGTAGAGTCCACCTTGCACTGCAAGGGGCGCCAGTTCAATCCCTGGCCCAGGAAGATCCGAAGTGACGTGGAGCTGCTGAACTGGTATGTCCAATTATGTGCCAGCGCTCTGAAGCCGGTGCTCTTCAATGAGAGAGGCCAATGCCGTGGGAGGCCCACACGGGCCAAAGAATAAAGATGGATCAAACTAAACAAGTAAAAAACTAATAAAACAGGCCAAAATTTTTTTTTTAATTATATAAAAAAAACGCATCTCAAGCGAACCTTATATCCCACTCAAGAGATCAACATATGCTTCACATAATCATTCCCTGTGTTCCAGTGCTTCTGCTTAAAGCCTTAGAGTAAAAATTAAGCTGCCTCTATAGCATTATAAATATAATCTACAGGATTTTGTAGAAATACAATATGGTTTTGAAATGTCACTGAAAAGAGACTTAGAAATACACTCACTGTTATACACAGTAAGGCCCAAGTTTCTCTACAGAGAACAGTCATGCTCCAAGTGAGCTGAAAACAACAGCAACAACAAAAACCTTCTTACTATTTAGCTCCTAGAATACTCTGCTGTATCAACTATTAAATATGTGTTTAATGAATAAAAAAATGTAATACACAAAGTGATCTCATAACTGATACATGTAAAAAATCCTGCAAATTTTCGAAATTGAAACTGGCATGTCTCAACAGGTGTCAGGCGTTCATGGCCAGCACTTCAGCTGCTAGTTAAGAGTACCATGCCTAAAATATCCCAGCTATGTCCAGGCAGAGATTCCTCAACAGATGCTTTCCTGGCACTGGATGGAGAGTAACTAAAGCACAGTGGTGCTAAAATTAATCTGGGAAACAATTAGCAGGAGGAAGTCACCCTAATAACCAAAGAAAGCCTGATTGGACAGTAGCAGGTCAACTATTGGCTTCTATCTAGTTAAGAATAAAATGTGATCATGTTGCCTTTTACACCATTTCCCCCCTTAATGTTCTCAAACCTTTAAGCAAAAACAAGTTTGATCTACTTTTAGTAGTAAATAGAAATAACCTATCAAGCCTTATTAACGGACTTTAAGCAAATTAATACAATCATACAATAGAATTCCATGCACTCAACAATAAATCATTGAAAAAGAGTTCTATCTGTAATTGGTATTAACATCCGCTTGCATGAGCATACAATATCTGCAAACTGAAAATAATCCTAGTCACCTTTGAAAAGGAGGTCCAGTGAGACAGTGAGGTGTGCCCTTCTGCACCGCTGGGTTTGCTTTGGCAGTTAACTAATGAGTTAAGCTGGTTTATCTGTGTGGTTCATTCTTCCTAGCCATAAAAAACTGGGAGGTGGAAATTCAAGTGATAACTAACCGTGGAAAACATCAACATCTAACTCATCAGAATGGAATCACCTTTTTGGGTTGTTGTCTTAGGGACAAAAGGTATTTTCAATGCTACACACCAGAGCACCCCTCTCTTTTGATATTAAGGTTCGTCGAAGGAGAGTTTTACAATCAGAGAGTCCTAGGTTCAAGTTCAGCTCCTTCCTTAGCTGTTTTGTAATGGTTACAAGTGATTTAACTTGTTAGTCTCAGCCTTCTCATCTATAAAATGCAGATGTTTCCCCAAGAGGATTTTGAGAATTAAATAGAGCATTATACCCAGCATAATGCCTCAAGACCCAAACAGTTATTCCAGGAAAAAAATCTCCCCTAGAGTACATACCAGTTAGCAAGATCATGCCTGAAAACTTTGACATCACAACAATAGTTTTTAGTTTTTCATACAAGGTGTCAGGCGGTTCATGGCCAGCACTTCAGCTGCTAGTTAAGAGTACCATGCCTAAAATATCCCAGCTATGTCCAGGCAGAGATTCCTCAACAGATGCTTTCCTGGCACTGGATGGAGAGTAACTAAAGCACAGTGGTGCTAAAATTAATCTGGGAAACAATTAGCAGGAGGAAGTCACCCTAATAACCAAAGAAAGCCTGATTGGACAGTAGCAGGTCAACTATTGGCTTCTATCTAGTTAAGAATAAAATGTGATCATGTTGCCTTTTACACCATTTCCCCCCTTAATGTTCTCAAACCTTTAAGCAAAAACAAGTTTGATCTACTTTTAGTAGTAAATAGAAATAACCTATCAAGCCTTATTAACGGACTTTAAGCAAATTAATACAATCATACAATAGAATTCCATGCACTCAACAATAAATCATTGAAAAAGAGTTCTATCTGTAATTGGTATTAACATCCGCTTGCATGAGCATACAATATCTGCAAACTGAAAATAATCCTAGTCACCTTTGAAAAGGAGGTCCAGTGAGACAGTGAGGTGTGCCCTTCTGCACCGCTGGGTTTGCTTTGGCAGTTAACTAATGAGTTAAGCTGGTTTATCTGTGTGGTTCATTCTTCCTAGCCATAAAAAACTGGGAGGTGGAAATTCAAGTGATAACTAACCGTGGAAAACATCAACATCTAACTCATCAGAATGGAATCACCTTTTTGGGTTGTTGTCTTAGGGACAAAAGGTATTTTCAATGCTACACACCAGAGCACCCCTCTCTTTTGATATTAAGGTTCGTCGAAGGAGAGTTTTACAATCAGAGAGTCCTAGGTTCAAGTTCAGCTCCTTCCTTAGCTGTTTTGTAATGGTTACAAGTGATTTAACTTGTTAGTCTCAGCCTTCTCATCTATAAAATGCAGATGTTTCCCCAAGAGGATTTTGAGAATTAAATAGAGCATTATACCCAGCATAATGCCTCAAGACCCAAACAGTTATTCCAGGAAAAAAATCTCCCCTAGAGTACATACCAGTTAGCAAGATCATGCCTGAAAACTTTGACATCACAACATTTAAACAAAACCCCCCCACAAAATCTTCATTTTCAATAATTAAGGAATTTCCTTTCTGCACCAAATTATGAGACAGAACTCAGAATCTCTGTGAGCTAATAAACTGGAAGTTACCAGCAAGGAAATTCTCACCCGTAAAAGAAGTTAAATCTAGAGTTGACTAACGTGTGGCCTCTATAAAACATAAAATAGTACAGATTATGCGCTACCAATATAATTCTGACTTGTATGTCAGAAAAAGCAGAAAGTCCACTGAGCTATGCACTGCTGTCACCTCATCTACAAACTGTTAAATAATTTAATCACTCGATATGGCAATGTCTTTTTAAAAGTAACTGATTAGCCGCCTTCAATATCAAACAAAGAAATTTAACGAGTCTACAACTTTGGAAAGCTTCTCCAACCCGTCTTCCACATCGTGTACACAACTCACTGGCATTCACTTTCACTGGAAGAAAACAGGAAATTTGCTTTCTGGAATTGAATGACTATGCTAAACAATATAAGGAAAGTAGATGCTAACTTTGGCTTGCAAAAAGAAGCCAATTAAAACACCAACCTTTAACAGGACCCCTTATAAAACACAGGCGCGTTTTTTGAACGCCGAGAGCCTATCTAAATTGAACCTTAAAGGTGGCCAAACCCTCTAGCGCACTTCCCTCCTGCCCATGTGAAGAAAGGCCGCTCAGTCTGGCAGCTCGACAGTGTCACCCCAAACTAGCACAAAAGATCTTTCGGAAGACCTTTCACCGCGAGGGAAAAAAAAACAACCAAAACACACACCAGACATTTGTCAGGAAACGCACATAGCTCCCTCCCACTCACCACACTCAATAGTCTCAATCGCTAGGAAAGTCTGGGAGGAAAACCAATTATGCAAATTTCCTAAGAATCCGAGGCAACTTCCCTTGATCGCGTTTTCTATTGGTCTAACATATGCTATCCCCATCGTTAACCACGTTCTTTTAAAAAAAAAAAAAAAAGGAAGAAAAAGAAAATAGAAAGGGGGGGGGAGTGCGAGGAGCGACAGCAGCAGGCCCCGACGGGCGCACGGCCGCGCGCCGCCCCCTCCTGCGTCCTCCCAGCCAGCCATTTTCACCCGGGGAGTAGGCGGCCCAGACCGAGAGCGGGCTCGTTCAAACCTCCGCCTCGCCCTCCGCGGCCCGGGGGCTGCCTCGGCTTCCGGCGACTCACGGCGCCTCGGGCCTCGAAACAGATCTGGACCGATTGTTCCCCAACAGGCGAGGAGGCGGTGACGCGGGTCCCGGCCGAGCGCGGGTCTGGGGGGGGGGGGCGGGCAGCGCTGCCCTTCGGCGCCTCCGAGGGGTGGCAGCCGGCCTCCGTCCCGGGCCGCCGTCTCCCTCGCCCGCCCGTCCCTCCCCGCCCCGGAGTCCGGCCAGACGCGGACGGCAAGACGGCGGGGAAGCGGCGTAGGGGGGAGGGAGCCGGAGGGAAAGCAGGGCTCGGCCGCCTCTCTTACCTCGCTCTCCGCCGGGAGCCGGGCGGGCTGGGCGACCTGGGGAGGGGAGAAGGGTCGGGGAGGGGCGGGGAAAGGGAGGGGAGCCCTGGTGAGCGGTCGCTTCGCAGGCGGCTCCCGCCGCCGCCTCCTTTCCGATTCACTCAAACAAACAAGATGGCTGCCGTGACGCCGCGGCTCTTCCGGCCGCCCAAATCCTCGGTTCAAATCGGCAGGATGTTTACGGTCAAACGGGTGCCTGTACGCCTGCGCGGCCGGCCGCGGGCCTGGCGGGAATGACGCCGGCGCAACGACCACTTCCGGCTCTCAGCCGCCCGCCCTCCGGCGGAGCCGCCCCAAACCGGGCAAGCGCAAAGGGGGTTCCGTGGCTGGAGGGTCTCGTAGCTCCGCCAAGCTGTCGAGCGGCTCGAGCGCCCAGTGCTCGCCAGGAAAGCGCGAAGAGGATGCAGTTTTCCTCTTGGACCAGTTTTAAAAGAAAAAAAAAGAAAAGTCTTTGTGCAGTTTTATGTGCCCCCGACACAAAAATTCATTTTAACGGTTCCGGAAGCAACCAAGTAAATCATTAAATACAATCATTAAATAAATTCTCTAAAATGTAAGAGTTCATTCATTCAATCAACCTACATTGATAGCCGTTGAAATACATACTACGATAGCTAGGGTCTGGCATCTAATGACCATATAATGAGATGATATCTATCAAAGTGTTATTATCCAAAATGCTTAAGATAATACAATGATCTAGCCCCTGCCTCCTGCTCCAGCTTCCCCTCTGGTCCCTCTCTTCTCACTGTGCTCCCGCCACTCCGCCTTTTAAATGATCAGATGCACCACGAACGCCCCGCCTCAAGATTTTTGCACTCACTGGTCCCTGTGCTTAGAACAGTCTTGCAATTCCACCCCTGCTCTTTGTCTGATTTTTTAGCAAAGTAAATCAGTTACACACACACAGAGACAGACAGACAGACACACACACACACTCTGATTCTTTTCCCAAATAGCCACTACAAAGTATCGAGTAGATTTCTCTGTGCTACACAGTAGGTCCTTATTATTTTATATCTAGTAGTGTGTATATGTCAATCCCAATCTTTCAGTTGATCCCCCACCCTCTTACCCTTGGTAATCATAAGTTTGTTTCCTACATCTGTAACTTTATTTCTGTTTTGTTAGATAATTTTACACAGCTCAAAAGCCACCTCCTCAAGGGGTTCTTCCCTGATCCTCAGTAAGAAAAGGTGTCCATCCTGGCCCACAGTTAAGGCGTTACAACATGGCCTTGCCCACTTCTGCCTGTATGACCATGAGTAAGTGACAGCCTCTCTATGCTTCTGGTTTACCACCTGAGAGGACCGTTGTGAGGATTCATGAATTAATATGTGTAGAAGCATTTGGAATGGCACACGGCATGTTACGAGTAACTTGTTGGTTTTATTGCTATCTTCATTATCATTATCAAAATTATTCTCTCCTATAATTATATTTTCCCTGACGAATGGCACTCTGAGCTAGAGAAAATGCTCAAAGCCAGGGTAGAGGACAGGATGATCATCTTTTGATGTGGACTCTAGCACTTTTAATCCAGCCCAGCTGTACTTTTAATCCACTCCACTTATTCTGGGTCACCTGATTTTGGCATGGGGCAGGGTTCAAGTCACAAGCTGGAGTCCAATAGCCAAGTGGTCATGGCAGCTGGAACTCAAACCTTCATCAACTGACTTATTTTAGTAGGGGTGCAAGTACTTTTATTATTTTCAATGTGATTTCCCTCGACCAATACAGATTAAATGTTTAAAACATTTAAATCTTTCCCACTGGTGTGGCTTATCACAAACTTGACTCTGGCAATTGTTTAATCATCTCAAAAAAAACCAACAAAAAAACCAAACCAACTAACCAACCAAACAAAACCCCACTATGGCTCATTAACAAACTCTTTACAATACAAAAAAACTTTTTTTTTTTTTCATAAAATCGACAGTGAACAATTTAATCCGACACTTCAAAAAGAATTTGTCTAAGTCTAGTAGGACCTAAAGCTAACCATCTGGGAAAAGTCTGGAGTCAGGTTACAGATCACATTGATAAGACTACATTGCATGGTGAATCCTTTTTCGTTGTCTACATTAATTTTTAGTATAGATCCCTTTCCAATTCAAAATATGATCAGACAGCTATGCATTGACACTTCCTGTCTCTATTATATTACATTAGTTATCTGAGTTTTTGTTAGTGGGATCTCCTGTGTTTCCTCTTAATTTGAATACAAACAATTCAGTTTTACTAATTTCTAGTAACACGTCTAACATTATAATCAACAGGCTTCCTTTTTTATTTAAGACTTCCCCCCCTCCTTTGAAAGATGGTTATGACTATGTGCTTTAGGTTTAAATCTGTCTCTTCTTCCTCCCAACTCTTCTTCACATACAACCCTAATTGCCTAAATCTGCTGAGTTTTGATTCTTTTGAATAAAGTATATATTTGATTCTGTTTTGAAGTCCCATCCTATCAACATATTATTCATTTCCTTACACACAATGTTTTCTTGCTATAGAAGTTAGCTACAGTCAATAGCTCCTTTACCTGGAAATACTTATTTGGTGAATGTGAAATTTTGCAATGGAAAATTTGCAATTTTAATATTATAATTGCAGATTTGTTTGAAAATTATGGCAGGACAGATTTCAACTACAGATCTAATCTTCCTCCAATGAGAATACTGTGCTTTTCTGTTTACTCAGTTGATGACTTCTATGATTTAGGATAATCACTATCTGAGGAATTGGATGCTGCCACTGTCTTGAGCATGTTCATAAACTAGCTGTGTTCTATGTCTTCTTATTTCAAGAAGACACTCACACTCACACAACAGACTTTTCACGAGATTAAAAACTGTTACAGGACTTCCCTAGTCGTCCAGTGGTTAAGAATCCACCTGCCAACTCAGGGAACATGGGTTTGATTCCTGGTCTGGGGCAATTTCACATGAAGCAATGCAGCTAAGCCTATGCACCACAACTACTGAGCCCGTGCTCTAGAGTCCTCGAACTGCAATTACTGAGCGCATGCGCATAACTACTGAAGCATGTGTGCCTGGAGTCTGTACTCCACAAGAGAAGCCACCACAATGGGAAGCCGAGGCACTGCAACCAGAGAGTCACTTAGTAGCTGTGTAACTTTGAGCAAGTTGCTTAACTTCTCTGAGGCTTGGTTCCCCCCACCCCCGCCTCCCCTCCCCCGCCCCCATCCCGTAAAAGCAGGCTCCTCAGGCTTCTTGTATCTATACTTCATAGCTGTGGTGTCCATTACATGAGCTGACACATCTAGAGCATCTAGCATAGTGCTTGGCACCTTGTTAGAGCTCAGTAAATTGTAGTTACTCTTTTAATATTATTGTAGTTACTATTATTGATATTTGGATATCTAATGATATTTTCCCCTCCACACATTTACCAGTCATTTCTCCTGAGATCTACTGACTTTCTCCCTCCCTGTTGATCTTTATTCTATATTGGAATATTCTATATTCCATGACAAAAAGTGAGTACTGCTTCCCACTATCTTTCTCTTTGTCTTTAGTTTGGCATGTGGTCCCCCAGCTAAAAGATTACAGGCACCAACTCTCCTTTGCATCTAGGTGTGACCAGGTTAATATGTCCTGCTCATTGTTAATGTGGGTGTACTTAGATGTCTTAAAATGGAGCAGCCTTTTTCAGACTGGGCAAACTCTTTGTTTGAAAATTATGGCAGGACAGATTTCAACTACAGATCTAATCTTCCTCCAATGAGAATACTGTGCTTTTCTGTTTACTCAGTTGATGACTTCTATGATTTAGGATAATCACTATCTGAGGAATTGGATGCTGCCACTGTCTTGAGCATGTTCATAAACTAGCTGTGTTCTATGTCTTCTTATTTCAAGAAGACACTCACACTCACACAACAGACTTTTCACGAGATTAAAAACTGTTACAGGACTTCCCTAGTCGTCCAGTGGTTAAGAATCCACCTGCCAACTCAGGGAACATGGGTTTGATTCCTGGTCTGGGGCAATTTCACATGAAGCAATGCAGCTAAGCCTATGCACCACAACTACTGAGCCCGTGCTCTAGAGTCCTCGAACTGCAATTACTGAGCGCATGCGCATAACTACTGAAGCATGTGTGCCTGGAGTCTGTACTCCACAAGAGAAGCCACCACAATGGGAAGCCGAGGCACTGCAACCAGAGAGTCACTTAGTAGCTGTGTAACTTTGAGCAAGTTGCTTAACTTCTCTGAGGCTTGGTTCCCCCACCCCGCCTCCCCCTCCCCCGCCCCCATCCCGTAAAAGCAGGCTCCTCAGGCTTCTTGTATCTATACTTCATAGCTGTGGTGTCCATTACATGAGCTGACACATCTAGAGCATCTAGCATAGTGCTTGGCACCTTGTTAGAGCTCAGTAAATTGTAGTTACTCTTTTAATATTATTGTAGTTACTATTATTGATATTTGGATATCTAATGATATTTTCCCCTCCACACATTTACCAGTCATTTCTCCTGAGATCTACTGACTTTCTCCCTCCCTGTTGATCTTTATTCTATATTGGAATATTCTATATTCCATGACAAAAAGTGAGTACTGCTTCCCACTATCTTTCTCTTTGTCTTTAGTTTGGCATGTGGTCCCCCAGCTAAAAGATTACAGGCACCAACTCTCCTTTGCATCTAGGTGTGACCAGGTTAATATGTCCTGCTCATTGTTAATGTGGGTGTACTTAGATGTCTTAAAATGGAGCAGCCTTTTTCAGACTGGGCAAACTCTTTGTTCAGTAGCTAATGGAAAGTAGGGTCCAAAAAGATGATACAAAGGAATCATTTATTTTAGATGTGCAATGGTATTGTAGTTTTATTTTTAAAAGAGCAACATTATCATTTAGAGATTCATACTAAAATATTCATAGGTTAAATCATAAGATGTTTGGGAGGTATTACAAAATAACCCTCAAAAAGTAAGAAGAGAAGTGGATAGGAATATAAAGCAGGACAGGCTGTGAGTTGACAGTTGTTGAAGGTGACTGAAGTGTACATGAGGAAGTCACTCTCTCTCTATGTTAGCAGCCATTTGAAATTCTCCAAAATAAAATATGAAAAATAATTAAAAATGAGATCAATTCAGGAAGAATAATTTTAATCTTAAGCAAATTTCCAAACATGCACAGAATATTTTTCAATCAGCATTTACTCTAGAATATTTGGAATTTATGATGTATACTTATCTGTAACTATCCAATTCTCCAACATATTCATCTGCACTATTTGGCAGTAGTGAATGAATTAATTGGAAATACGATGTTTTTTCATTCATACATCTTGCTGTGTTAGTCGCTCAGTCATGTTCTTTGAAACCCCATGGACTCTAGCCCTCCAGGCTCTTCTGTCCATGGGATTTTCCACACAAAAATAGTGGAGTGGGATGCCATTTACTTCTCCATTCATTGCAGTAAAATATATATAACACAGAGCTTCCCTGGTGGCCCATGGGTAAAGAGTCCGCCTTGCAATGCAAGGATCACTGGTTCAATCCCCAGCCTGGGAAGATCCCACATGCCGTGAAGTGGCTGGACCAGTGTGTCCAATTACAAGCCAGCGCTCTGGAACGCATGTGCCCAGAGCCGGTGCTCTGCAATGAGAGAAGCCACTGCAATGGGAGGACCACACAGGCCAAAGAATAAAAAGATGAATGAATATCAGTATAAATAACAGAGGCATGATGGGGAAAAGAAAAAAAATGTATATATAAATAATACAGAAAAAATGGCATATTATTAAACTTAAAATGGAGCAGCCTTTTTCAGACTGGGCAAACTCTTTGTTCAGTAGCTAATGGAAAGTAGGGTCCAAAAAGATGATACAAAGGAATCATTTATTTTAGATGTGCAATGGTATTGTAGTTTTATTTTTAAAAGAGCAACATTATCATTTAGAGATTCATACTAAAATATTCATAGGTTAAATCATAAGATGTTTGGGAGGTATTACAAAATAACCCTCAAAAAGTAAGAAGAGAAGTGGATAGGAATATAAAGCAGGACAGGCTGTGAGTTGACAGTTGTTGAAGGTGACTGAAGTGTACATGAGGAAGTCACTCTCTCTCTATGTTAGCAGCCATTTGAAATTCTCCAAAATAAAATATGAAAAATAATTAAAAATGAGATCAATTCAGGAAGAATAATTTTAATCTTAAGCAAATTTCCAAACATGCACAGAATATTTTTCAATCAGCATTTACTCTAGAATATTTGGAATTTATGATGTATACTTATCTGTAACTATCCAATTCTCCAACATATTCATCTGCACTATTTGGCAGTAGTGAATGAATTAATTGGAAATACGATGTTTTTTCATTCATACATCTTGCTGTGTTAGTCGCTCAGTCATGTTCTTTGAAACCCCATGGACTCTAGCCCTCCAGGCTCTTCTGTCCATGGGATTTTCCACACAAAAATAGTGGAGTGGGATGCCATTTACTTCTCCATTCATTGCAGTAAAATATATATAACACAGAGCTTCCCTGGTGGCCCATGGGTAAAGAGTCCGCCTTGCAATGCAAGGATCACTGGTTCAATCCCCAGCCTGGGAAGATCCCACATGCCGTGAAGTGGCTGGACCAGTGTGTCCAATTACAAGCCAGCGCTCTGGAACGCATGTGCCCAGAGCCGGTGCTCTGCAATGAGAGAAGCCACTGCAATGGGAGGACCACACAGGCCAAAGAATAAAAAGATGAATGAATATCAGTATAAATAACAGAGGCATGATGGGGAAAAGAAAAAAAATGTATATATAAATAATACAGAATTCACCATTTTAACCACTTTAAATTGTGGCATTTAGTGTAATTACAATGTTGGGCAACTGTCACTACTAATTTGAGAACCTTCTTATCAACCAAAAGGAAAACATATACCCATTCAGCTATCTCTCCCTATTCCATCTTCCCTCTGGCCCCTGGAAACCACTAATCTCTGGATTTCTCTCTTCTGCATATTTTATATAAATGGACCTTTTTTGCCTAATTCTTTAGTTTAGCGAGTATGTTCCAGGTTCATTCACACTGTAGTGTACATCTATATTTCATTCCTTTTTATGCCTGCATAATACTCCATTGTGTGGATATACCACTTTGCTTAACCATTCATCAGCTGACACACATTTGGGTTGTTTCCACCTTTTGGCTATTGTGAATAGTGTTGCTATGAATATGTGCTTACAGTAATTTCTTGGAATATTTTCTGTTTTCAGTTCTTTTGGGTTTATTCCTAGGAGTGGAATTACTACAGTCAAACTCTTCTCTCCAGTGTCTGTGCTAGTGTTTATTCCTATCAGCAATGTATTACAGTTCTAATTTCTCTAAATGCTCACCAGCATTTACTCTAGAACACTTGGAATTTATTTTATGTTAATATTATATCTTAATTCTATCCATCCAAGCAGGCATGAAATGGTATCTCAATGTGGTTTTGACTTGCATTTCTTAAATGATCCTGAGCATTTTTCATCTGCTTGTTGGCCATTTACGCTTTCCTCTTTGGAAAATGTCTATTTAAAATACTTTGTCTATCTTTAATTGGATTGTTTGCCTTTTGTTGTTGAATTGTATGAATTCTTAACATTATGGACACTAGGTTCTTATCAGGTATATTATTTGCATGTTATTTATAAATATTTTCTCAGCTATGGGTCATTCTTGACAAAGGATAGCACAGAACCCCCCAAATCTCAAATGTTCTGATATTTAATTGCATGGGTTGAAGTACAGCTTTTAAAAAATTTAGTTTGTCTATAGGTTCATTATTAGTAGAGATAAAAGTTTTCAAGTCTTGTAGTTGTGGGCAACACTAGAGCCCATTTCTAATTCTCAAATATTTCTCTAAACGTTTACATGTTTATATGTGCAATTTCTCAGACTGTTTGAAACATTACCTTGGAGTCACAATTAAGATAAATGTTAATGGGTCACCACAACAGAAATTCAATGTCTCTGAATCTTTACCGATTCCTGAACCTTTACAAAATACTATATATTATTTAAATTGAATGTGGTGGATTACCAGGCTTGTAAATTTGGTTGTACATGTCTAACATTACAACTGATAGGCTGATTTATTTTGGAAGTCAGTAGATTCCTGACATTTTTGTAAAACAAAGACAGCCCATGGAGAATTCCTATGAATCATCTAGAGAAGATGTGTCAGTCAGGGTCTAGCCAGGAGACAGAAACCACTCAGTACATTGAGTGAAACATTTCTTCAATATAAAGAATTATTATCTGTTTGGGCACTTTCATTGTGAATAGTGTTGCTATGAATATGTGCTTACAGTAATTTCTTGGAATATTTTCTGTTTTCAGTTCTTTTGGGTTTATTCCTAGGAGTGGAATTACTACAGTCAAACTCTTCTCTCCAGTGTCTGTGCTAGTGTTTATTCCTATCAGCAATGTATTACAGTTCTAATTTCTCTAAATGCTCACCAGCATTTACTCTAGAACACTTGGAATTTATTTTATGTTAATATTATATCTTAATTCTATCCATCCAAGCAGGCATGAAATGGTATCTCAATGTGGTTTTGACTTGCATTTCTTAAATGATCCTGAGCATTTTTTCATCTGCTTGTTGGCCATTTACGTTTCCTCTTTGGAAAATGTCTATTTAAAATACTTTGTCTATCTTTAATTGGATTGTTTGCCTTTTGTTGTTGAATTGTATGAATTCTTAACATTATGGACACTAGGTTCTTATCAGGTATATTATTTGCATGTTATTTATAAATATTTTCTCAGCTATGGGTCATTCTTGACAAAGGATAGCACAGAACCCCCCAAATCTCAAATGTTCTGATATTTAATTGCATGGGTTGAAGTACAGCTTTTAAAAAATTTAGTTTGTCTATAGGTTCATTATTAGTAGAGATAAAAATTTTCAAGTCTTGTAGTTGTGGGCAACACTAGAGCCCATTTCTAATTCTCAAATATTTCTCTAAACGTTTACATGTTTATATGTGCAATTTCTCAGACTGTTTGAAACATTACCTTGGAGTCACAATTAAGATAAATGTTAATGGGTCACCACAACAGAAATTCAATGTCTCTGAATCTTTACCGATTCCTGAACCTTTACAAAATACTATATATTATTTAAATTGAATGTGGTGGATTACCAGGCTTGTAAATTTGGTTGTACATGTCTAACATTACAACTGATAGGCTGATTTATTTTGGAAGTCAGTAGATTCCTGACATTTTTGTAAAACAAAGACAGCCCATGGAGAATTCCTATGAATCATCTAGAGAAGATGTGTCAGTCAGGGTCTAGCCAGGAGACAGAAACCACTCAGTACATTGAGTGAAACATTTCTTCAATATAAAGAATTATTATCTAATAATGAACCACTAAAGCGGGGAGTAACTGCTAAGGGATAAATAATGAACAGTTAACTAAATAACAGGGGACAGCAGCTTAGCAATACAGTGAACTTGACAGAAGACAAGAATAGCAGATGTAGGGAGGGGCCGCTACTTCCACAGCTGAGGCTGCTACCCAGGGAAGGAGAAGACTTGGAAAGAGGCCAACCCTGACTTCCAGGCCCATTGGTTAGGGTGTGGCTGTGGCCTACTGAATGACAGAGAATCTGCTAAAGAGTCACCAGCCAGGGCTGGCTGGAAACCACCTGTTGGGGCCCTAGTAAGACTAGCTGGGATGCTGGTGAAACTCCCTGGGAAGCCACTGTCTGGGCTGCTAGTGAGATTTTGCAGGTTGCCGGCAAAACGTGTTGGTTTATGAGGGCCACTGGGTGTCCCATAGGAAGCTTTCGGTCAAAAGCTGTAGGAGCAACCTCCCTCTCATCTTTCACACAAGAACCCCAAAGAGCACTCGCTTCCTCCAGTAATGTCATGTCCTCCGCCCATGCTGACAAAGCCCAACATTGTACTAGTTGATATGGGGCAATGCTTACCAGGCCCGGTTATCACAGAGCAAAACAGACGTGAATTAGGGGCTCAGAGGCACAGATGGTGATTTATGACTGTTTGAGGGAAGAAACCAGGTTTATGGTTTCTGAGGAAAAGTCTTAGAGGTGGTCATTTATGCCATACATGATAGCAGCATGATTAGTTTGAGAATAAAAGCTTAGCAGTGCCTGAACCAGGAAACCTGTAATAACTGAAAAATAGATCTGTTGTGGGTTATATGAATTTATCAGTCAAGAATTTCCCCAAACAGGAAATTCTCTCTTGGAACAGACTCAGAGATAATGCCAGAAGCAGGTGTTATACAATTATGTATGAATCAGTACTACATGTTCTAGATATCCTGACATTTTGTAAAACAAAGACAGCCCATGGAGAATTCCTATGAATCATCTAGAGAAGATGTGTCAGTCAGGGTCTAGCCAGGAGACAGAAACCACTCAGTACATTGAGTGAAACATTTCTTCAATATAAAGAATTATTATCTAATAATGAACCACTAAAGCGGGGAGTAACTGCTAAGGGATAAATAATGAACAGTTAACTAAATAACAGGGGACAGCAGCTTAGCAATACAGTGAACTTGACAGAAGACAAGAATAGCAGATGTAGGGAGGGGCCGCTACTTCCACAGCTGAGGCTGCTACCCAGGGAAGGAGAAGACTTGGAAAGAGGCCAACCCTGACTTCCAGGCCCATTGGTTAGGGTGTGGCTGTGGCCTACTGAATGACAGAGAATCTGCTAAAGAGTCACCAGCCAGGGCTGGCTGGAAACCACCTGTTGGGGCCCTAGTAAGACTAGCTGGGATGCTGGTGAAACTCCCTGGGAAGCCACTGTCTGGGCTGCTAGTGAGATTTTGCAGGTTGCCGGCAAAACGTGTTGGTTTATGAGGGCCACTGGGTGTCCCATAGGAAGCTTTCGGTCAAAAGCTGTAGGAGCAACCTCCCTCTCATCTTTCACACAAGAACCCCAAAGAGCACTCGCTTCCTCCAGTAATGTCATGTCCTCCGCCCATGCTGACAAAGCCCAACATTGTACTAGTTGATATGGGGCAATGCTTACCAGGCCCGGTTATCACAGAGCAAAACAGACGTGAATTAGGGGCTCAGAGGCACAGATGGTGATTTATGACTGTTTGAGGGAAGAAACCAGGTTTATGGTTTCTGAGGAAAAGTCTTAGAGGTGGTCATTTATGCCATACATGATAGCAGCATGATTAGTTTGAGAATAAAAGCTTAGCAGTGCCTGAACCAGGAAACCTGTAATAACTGAAAAATAGATCTGTTGTGGGTTATATGAATTTATCAGTCAAGAATTTCCCCAAACAGGAAATTCTCTCTTGGAACAGACTCAGAGATAATGCCAGAAGCAGGTGTTATACAATTATGTATGAATCAGTACTACATGTTCTAGATATCGTGTTCTGTTGCATGAAGAACTGGAGCTATCAGCAAACAAGTGATTTTGTGTGTTTGCTTGATTATCTGGGAATGCTGCTCTGAAATCAGATCAGGCCTATTTTTCAGGACCTGGGAAAAAAGAGACACTCTTCCTTTTAGGTGTTTATCAATGAAGAATTTTTTTCCTGTAAGTAATAACTGCCTTTTTTTTTGCTTATTTGTAACTTTTATTTTATTTTTAACTTTAACAGAGTTTTGTTGTTTACAGATATGTATGTTCCCAGACTAGTCATATGTATATCCACCCCTTCCCACCCCTCCCGACCATCACACAGCACCCCTGAAGGATCTCCTTTTCTCACAGAGCAATGACTAGAGCTATTTTCTTCACTTATGACAGTACAGGCCTTCAAGCTACTTCCTTTACGGCTCCCACTCTCTGTTCCTTCCCCACAATGTCCATATGTCCACTGTCCATGTCTGTCTTTCCATCGCTTCACTGCATGTGCCATCATCACCATCCTACTAGATTCCATATATATGTGTTAATATATTGTACTTGTCCTTCTCTTTCTGACTGACTTCACTTTTTATGATACGTTCTAGATCCAGCCACATCATTAGGGTTGATTCTTCTGCATTTCTCTTTACAGCTGTGTAGTATTCCATTGTATATATGTACCAGAGCTTTTGTATCCATTTGTTCGTCGATGGGCATCTAGGTTGCTTCCATGTTCTAGCTATTGTATAGAAAGCTGCAATGAACATTGGGGTACAGGTGCTTCTTTCAGATTTTACCTTTTTTTTTTAAATAAGTAACAGTAGTTTCAGGGACAAGGAATAAAACATTTACATTGGATATTAATCGCTTAGGGATCATATCATTTGCAAACATTTTCTCCCTTTCAATAGGCTGTCTTTTCATTGTGCTAATGGTTTCCTTTGCTGCGTGAAGCTTTTAAGTTTAATTAGGCCCTATTTGGCTATTTTTATTTCCCTTGCTTTAGGAGATGAATTAAAAAAACACTGCTGCAATTTATGTCAAAGAATGTTCTACTTATGTTTTCCTCTAGGAGTTTTACAGTATCTGGTCTTATATTTAGGTCTTATATCCATTTTAATTTATTTTTGTATATGGTGTTACTGAATGTCTTAATTTCATTCTTTTACATGTAGCTGTTCCATTTTCCCAGCACCACTTAGTGAAGAGACTGTATTTTCTCCATTGTGAATTAATGCTTCCTTCCTCACAGATTAACTGACCATAAGTGTGCTGGTTTATTTCTGGGCTGTCTACCCTGTTCCACTAATCTATGTATTTCTTTTTGTGCTGGTACCATACTGTTTTGATTACTGCAGGTTTGTTGTAGCCTGAAACCAGGAAGTGTGACTTGTTTAGATCTATTCTTCTTTTCCTAGATTGTTTTGGCTATTCAGGGGTTTTGTGTTTCCATACAAATTTTTAAATTATTTGTTCTTTTTCTGGGGAAAATGCCATTAGTATTTTGATAGGGACTGCACTGAATCCATAGATTGCCTTGGATAGTATGGTAGCATGATCATTTAAACAATATTGATTCTTCCAATCTAAGGACACAGTATATCTTTTCATCTGTCTATATAGTCTTCAATTTCTTTCATAAGTGTGCTATACTTCTCTGAGTATAGCTCTTTACCTTCATAGCTCATACAACTCAACATCAAAGAAAAAACAACCCAATTAAAAAATGGGCAGAAGAACTGACTAGACATTTTCTAAAGAGGAAATGTAGGTGGCTAATAGGCACACGAAAAGGTGCTCAACATCACTTATTAGCAGGGAAATGCAAATCAAAACCACAATGAGATATCACCTCATGCTGGTCAGAACGATGATCATAAAAAGTCTACAGGGACTCCCTGGAGGTTCAGTGGCTAAAACGCTGTGCTTCCACTGCAGGGGGCATGGATCTGATCCCTAGTCAGGGAACTGAGATCCTGAATGTTCTGCAGTATGGGTGAAAACAAATAAATAAGTGCACAAATAACAAAAGTTGGCAAGGATGTGGAGAAAAGAGAACACTTGTATGATGTTGGCAGGAATGTAAACTGGGGCAGCCACTGTGAAAAACAGTCTAGAGGTTTCTTAAGAGTAAAAATAGTTGCCATATAATCCTGCAATCCCACTCCTGGGCACACACCTGGAGGAAACCGTAATTCGAAAAGATACATGAGCCTCAATATTTATAGCAGTACTAGTCACAATTGCTGAGATATGGAAGCAACCTAACTGTCCATCAACAAAGTGAAAAAAAGATGTCACACACACACACACACACACACACAAACACACACACACACACACACACACACACACACACACAGAATAGAGTAGTATTTGGCCATAAAAAAGATTGCAATTTTGCCATTTGCAGCATCATGGATGGTCCTTATGCTTAGTGAAATAACTTAGAGTAAGACACGTATTGCATGGTTTTACTTAAATAGGCAATCTAAAAAATACAACAAACTAGTGAATATAGCAAAAAAGAAGCAGACTCACAGAAACAGAGAACAAACTAGTGGTTACCGGTGGGGAGAGGGAAGCAAGGAGGGGCAGTACAGGGGTAGGGATTAAGAGCCAAAAACTACTGGGTATAAAATAAACTACCAGGATATATTGTACAACATGGGGAATGTGGCCAATATTCTATAGCTATAAAGTTAAGTATAACTCTTTAAAATTGTACTGTTTTATACACCCGAAACTTATATAATATTGTAGGGCAACTATACTACAATAAAAACATAGAAAAAATATAAATTTGCACTTGGAAGCAAAAAAGTATAAGTATTAATATAAGAAATCATCTGGAGGGAGTAGCTCCTTGATAAACTCAAAGACTCACATCTTCTACCTTTTCCTGCTCTGTCATTCAAAGAATACTGGCTCCATGGCTAGAATATGATACCTGTTGTGGTCTGTATCATTTCATGATTTAAGACAAGAAGAAGGAAGAAAGGAATTGACATTACAAATATGCTCAACAGGCATCATTGGTACCAAACTGTTTGAGAAACACTTACTGAACCACCATGTGTGTGGCAATGTACCAGGCTGTGGAATTTAATGATTAATCAAAATAAGTATATTCTGGGCCCTTTAGCAAATCCTACAGGGTCAAATATGAGACTTTTCCTTCTGAGGGTTTCCTTTCCCACCTCACTCATGCCTGATGCACAAAGTAGAATCTGTTTTGAACTCCTACATAACCACGGTAGGAATGTTTACAACAGCCAAGACATGGAAACAACCTAAATGTCCACTGACGGAGGAATGGATCAAGAAGATATGGTATAGATTTTACTTTGATATATACTTCTGGTTCCACTTTGGCCGCTGTGGGTGTTTTGTTTGTTTGTATTGTTTTTGCTTTGGTTTTCTATATTTTTCTATATACTTATCTCTGTTTTAATTTTAAAATTTTGTATATGTACTACTACTTACTCCACAACTATTTCTTTGCTTTCTCTGATGCTCTTACCCTACAACACTAAACTCTAATACATATACATCTTTATCTCCTTATATTTAATTTTGCAGTATTATTCTATATCTTTCTTCTATCCTCCCTTTCTCCTTTTCCCTTTCCCCACCATATTTCTTAGTTTGTTCATTTATGATCATTTATGATCAAAACTCTTCAAAAAATGGGCACAGAAGGATCCTGTCTCAACATAGTGAAAGCCATATATGAGAAGCCCACAGCGAACATTATTCTCAGTGGTGAAAAACTAAAAGCATTCCCTCTAAGATCAGGAGCAAGACAGGGGCGTCCACTTTCACCACTCTTATTCAACATAGTCCTGGAAGTTCTAGCAACAGCATATAAAGTTAAGTATAATTTTTGGAACAAACATAAAAGTACAAAAAAAAGAAAAATATAAATTTGCACTTGGAAGCAAAAAAGTATAAGTATTAATATAAGAAATCATCTGGAGGGAGTAGCTCCTTGATAAACTCAAAGACTCACATCTTCTACCTTTTCCTGCTCTGTCATTCAAAGAATACTGGCTCCATGGCTAGAATATGATACCTGTTGTGGTCTGTATCATTTCATGATTTAAGACAAGAAGAAGGAAGAAAGGAATTGACATTACAAATATGCTCAACAGGCATCATTGGTACCAAACTGTTTGAGAAACACTTACTGAACCACCATGTGTGTGGCAATGTACCAGGCTGTGGAATTTAATGATTAATCAAAATAAGTATATTCTGGGCCCTTTAGCAAATCCTACAGGGTCAAATATGAGACTTTTCCTTCTGAGGGTTTCCTTTCCCACCTCACTCATGCCTGATGCACAAAGTAGAATCTGTTTTGAACTCCTACATAACCACGGTAGGAATGTTTACAACAGCCAAGACATGGAAACAACCTAAATGTCCACTGACGGAGGAATGGATCAAGAAGATATGGTATAGATTTTACTTTGATATATACTTCTGGTTCCACTTTGGCCGCTGTGGGTGTTTTGTTTGTTTGTATTGTTTTTGCTTTGGTTTTCTATATTTTTCTATATACTTATCTCTGTTTTAATTTTAAAATTTTGTATATGTACTACTACTTACTCCACAACTATTTCTTTGCTTTCTCTGATGCTCTTACCCTACAACACTAAACTCTAATACATATACATCTTTATCTCCTTATATTTAATTTTGCAGTATTATTCTATATCTTTCTTCTATCCTCCCTTTCTCCTTTTCCCTTTCCCCACCATATTTCTTAGTTTGTTCATTTATGATCATTTATGATCAAAACTCTTCAAAAAATGGGCACAGAAGGATCCTGTCTCAACATAGTGAAAGCCATATATGAGAAGCCCACAGCGAACATTATTCTCAGTGGTGAAAAACTAAAAGCATTCCCTCTAAGATCAGGAGCAAGACAGGGGCGTCCACTTTCACCACTCTTATTCAACATAGTCCTGGAAGTTCTAGCAACAGCAATAAGAGAAGAGAAAGAAACAAAAGGAATCCAGACTGGAAAAGAAGAAGCAAAACTCTCTCTATTTGCAGGCAATATTAAATACATAGAAAATCCCAAAGACACTATTACAAAACTACTAGAGCTAATCAACGAATTCAGCAGTCGCAGAATACAAAATCAATACACAGAAATCACTTGCATTCCTACATACAAACAATGAAAAATCAGAAAACAAAATCAAAGAGGCAATCCCCTTCATCATTGCAACCAAAAGAATAAAGTATCTAGGAATAAACCTACCCAAAGAAACAAAAGAACTGTACACTGAAAATTATAAGACATGAAAGACATTAAAGAAGACTTAAACAGATGGAGAGATATTCCATGTTCCTGGGTCGGAAGAACCAATATTGTGAAAATGACCACACTACCAAGTATCATCTACAGATTCAGTGCAATACCTATCAAACTACCAATGACATTCTTCACAGAACTAGACCAAACAATAACACAGTTCATATGGAAACACAAAAAACCTCGAATAGCCAGAGCAATCCTGAGGAAGAAGAATTGAGCTGGAGGGATCAGCCTCCCTAACTTCAGACTCTACTACAAAGCAACAGTCATCAAGACAGTATGGTACTGGCACAAAAACAGAAACACAGACCAATGGAACAAGATAGAGAACCCAGAGATAAACCACACACCTATGGGCAGCTTATTTTTGACAATGGAGGTGAACATATAAAATGGGACAAAGACAGCCTCTTTGACAAATGGTGCTGGGAAAATTGGACAGCTACATGCAAAACAATGAAGTTGGAACATTCCCTGACACTATACACAAAGATCAACTCAAAATGAATTAAAGACCTAAATGCGGCCGCCGAGAGGAGCCGCCGGAACCCGCCGCCGCGAGGAACCGCGGCATGGATGCTAGTATGTGACCTAATATCACGGAATATCATAGCAAACCAGACATAGAGCCTACAACCCCTGACCAATCATCAAACCAAGGATCCTCAGAGGGGAAGCCCTGATTCCAAGACCCCACACTATCAAAGAACATACAACCCTAGAGATTATTCAACTGTAAACAAGACCTAACACCATTCAAGTCACAAACCACTGAACCCTTCTAGAAGGACAGAAACCCAAAGGAAGGGAGAATTCAACCAAGAAGCCTGGGGGGGTGGGTGGGGGGAAGAACTCCACACACACAGACACACACAAAGAAACAAAAACTAACCTCATAATGAAACGTCAGAGAAACACTGCACAAATGAAGGACCAAGCTAGAGAAACACTGCTTCAAATGACAGAGGAGGAGATAGACAAATTATCTGAAAGAGAATTCAGAAAAGCTATACTAATGAGGATGCAAAACACCGAAAACAGAATATTAGAGGAAATTAGTGCATTGAGAAGAGACATGCAAGAAATGAAAAATAAGCAAATGGAGACCACCAACTCAATTGCTGAACTCAAAATTACGATAGAAGGCCTCAATAGTAGAGTAATGGAGGCTGAAGAATGGATAAGTGAGCTGGAAGATAGATTGGTGGAAATAAGTGCTGAAGAACACAATGAAGCCAAGAGAATTAAAAGAACTGAGGATAGCATGAGAGACCTATGGGACAACATCAAACGCACTAACATTAGAATTATAGGAGTTCCAGAGGAAGAAGAGAAGAAAGACTATGAAAAAATTCTTGAAAGGTTCTACTTGAAAACTTCCCCAGCATGGGAAAGGAAATAGTCAACCAAGTCCAAGAAGCACAAAGAGTTCCATACAGGAGAAACCCCAGAAGAAACACACCAAGGCACATTCTAATCAAACTAACACAGACTAAATATAAAGACAGATTACTAAAAGCAGCTAGGAGCAAACAACAAATAACCTATAAAGGAAACCCCATACGTCTAACTGCGGATCTCTCAACAGAAACCCTGCAGGCCAGAAGAGAATGGCAGGACACATTTAAACGGCTAAAAGAAAATAACCTTCAACCGAGAATTCTCTACCCAGCAAGAATCTCATTCAGAATCGATGGTGAAGTCAAAAGCTTCTCAGACAGACAAAAACTAAAAGAACTCTGTACCACAAAACCAGCCCTACAACAAGTGTTAAAGGGCCTGATATAGCCAATAAATACAAGAGTAGGAGAAGTCTTACAAATCAAACCCCAAACTTCTAAGAAGATGACAATAGGAACATTCGTATCAATAATTACTTTGAATGTAAATGGACTAAATGCTCCAACCAAACGACACAGGCTGGCTGAATGGATCCAGAAACAAGACCCATATATATATGCTGTTTACAAGAGACCCACTTCAGACCTAGGGACACTCACAGACTGAAAGTGAGAGGCTGGAAAAAGATATTCCATGCAAATGGAGATCAAAAGAAAGCTGGAGTAGCAATCCTCATATCAGGCAAAATAGATTTTAAAGTAAAGAAGATTCTAAGAGACAAGGCAGGTCACTACATCATGATTAAGGGATCTATCCAAGAGGAAGACGTAACAGTCATGAATATCTAGGCACCCGACACAGGGGTACCTCAACACATAAGACAGGTACTTTCAGACATAAAAGAAGAAATCAAGAATAACACAGTAATAGTAGGAGACTTTAACACTTCTCTCACACCAATGGACAGATCATCCAAACAGAAAATTAGTAAAGAAACACAAGCCTTAAATGCCACACTAGAAAAGATGGACCTCATCGATATCGTTAGGACGTTCCACCCAAAAGCAGAAGAATACACTTTCTTCTCAAGTGCTCACGGAACATTCTCTGGGATAGACCACATCTTGGGCCACAAATCAAACCTCAGTCAGTTCAAGAAAACTGAAATTATATCAACCATCTTCTCAGACCACAATGCAGTGAGACTAGAGATCAACTATAGGGAAAATAACTGCTAAAAACACAAACACATGGAGATTAAACAACACATACCTAAAAAACCAACTGATCATTAACGAAATCAAAGGACAAATTAAACAATTCCTAGAAGGAAATGACAATGAACACACGACAGTGCAAAACCTATGGGATACCACAAAAACAGTTCTAAGAGGGAAATTCATAGCAATACAATCCCACCTCAAGAAATTAGGAAAATATGAAGCAGATGACCTAAACCTATGCCTTAAAACAATTGGAGAAAGAAGAACAAAAACGCCCCAAAACCATCAGAAAAAGAGAAATCCTAAGGATCAGAGCAGAAATAAATGAGAAAGAAACAAAAGAAACAATAGTAAAGATAAATAAAACAAAAAGCTGGTTCTTTGAAAAGGTAAACAAAGTTGACAAGCCACTGGCCAGACTCATCAAGAGAAAGAGAGAGAAGAAGCAGATCAACAAAATCAAAAACGAAAAAGGAGAGATTACAACAGATAATGCAGAAATCCAAAGGATTCTAAGAGACTATTATGAGCAACTCTATGGCAACAAACTGGACAACCTGGAGAAATGGACAGTTTCTTGGGGAAGATCAAACTCCCAAGACTGAGCCAGGAAGAAACAGAAACTTTGAACAAGCCAATCACAAGCTCAGAAATCAAATCTGTGATTAAAAATCTACCCAAAAAGAAAAGCCCAGGGCCAGATGGCTTCACAGCCGAATTCTACCAAACATTTAAAGAAGAGCTAATGCCTGTCCTTCTAAAACTCTTTCGAAGAATTGCACAGGAAGGAACACTTCCAAACACATTTTATGAGGCCACCATCACCCTGATACCCAAACCAGGCAAAGACAACACAAAAAAGGAAAACTATAGGCCAATTTCACTGATGAACTTAGATGACCAGATCCTCAACAAAATCTTAGCAAACAGAATTCAACGACACATCAAAAAACTCATACACCATGATCAAGTCACGTTCATTCCAGGCATGCAAGGATTCTTCAATATTTGCAAGTCAATCAATGTGATACACCATATCAAAAAACTGAGAGACAAAAATCACATGATCATCTCAATAGATGTAGAAAAAGCCTTTGACAAAGTACAACATCCATTTATGATAAAAACTCTTCAGAAAATGGGCATAGAAGGAACCTATCTCAACATAATAAAAGCCATCAATGAGAAGCCTACAGCAAACATTATTGTTAATGGTGAAAAACTGAAAGCAGTCCCTCTAAGATCAGGAACAAGACAGGGTTGTCCACTTTCACCACTGCTATTCAACATAGTCCTGGAAGTGCTAGCAACAGCAATAAGAGAAGAGAAAGAAATCAAAGGAATCCAGATTGGAAAGGAAGAAGTCAAGTTCTCTCTTTTTGCAGACGACATGATATCATACATAGAAAATCCCAAAGACACGGTGACAAAGTTACTAGAGCTAATTATGGAATTCAGGAAAGTCGCAGGATACAAAATCAACACACAGAAATCACTGGCATTCCTATACACAAACAATGAAAAATCAGAAAACAAAATCAAAGAGGCAGTCCCCTTCACCATTGCACCAAAAGAATCAAATATCTAGGAATAAACCTACCCAAAGAAACAAAAGAACTGTACACAGAAAAGTACAAGACACTCATGAATGACATTAAAGAAGACTTAAACAGATGGAGAGATATTCCATGTTCCTGGGTCAGAAGAATCAATATTGTGAAAATGACCATACTACCAAATATCATCTACAGATTCAATGCAATACCTATCCAACTACCATTGACATTTTTCACAGAACTAGACCAAATAAAACACAGTTCGTATGGAAACACAAAAGACCTCGAATAGCCAAAGCAATCCTGAGAAAGGAAAACGGAGCTGGAGGAATCAGCCTCCCTAACTTCAGACTCTACTACAAAGCAACTGTCATCAAGACAGTATGGTACTGGCACAAAAACAGAACTATAGACCAATGGAACAAGATAGAGAACCCAGAGATCAACCCACACATCTATGGGTACCTTATTTTTGACAAAGGAGGCGAAACTCTAAAATGGGACAAAGACAGCCTCTTCAACAAGTGGTGCTGGGAGAATGGACAGCTACATGCAAAAAAATGAAGTTGGAACATTCCCTGACACCATACACAAAGATCAACTCAAAATGGATTAAAGACCTAAATGTAAGACCAGAAACCATCAAACTCTTAGAGGAGAATATAGGCAAAACCCTCAAGGACATCAATCAAAGCAAGATCTTCTCTGATCCACCAACTAAAATAGCGGAACTGAAAAGAAAAGTCAACACGTGGGACCTCATGAAACTTAAAAGCTTTTGTACAGCAAAAGAAATCACCAAAAAGCTGGACAGACACCTCACAGAGTGGGAGAAAATCATAGCAAATGAAACAACAGACAAAGAATTAATCTCCAAAATCTACAAGCAACTCAGTCAACTTAGCACTGGAAAAATGAACAACCCAATCAAAAAATGGGAAAAAGATCTAAAGAGATGCCTCTCCAAAGAGGACATACAGATGGCCCGAAAGCACATGAAACCATGCTCAACCTCACTTATTATTAGAGAAATGCAAATCAAAACTACAATGAGATATCACTTCACACCCATCAGAATGGCCATCATCCACAAATGAACAGATAATAAATGCTGGAGAGGGTGCGGAGAAAAGGGAACCCTCTTGCATTGCTGGTGGGAATGTAAATTGATATAGCCTCTATAGAAGACAGTCTGGAGATTCTTTAAAAAACTAAAAATAGAAGCACCCTATGACCCAGCACTCCCACTACTAGGCCTATATCCTGATGAAATCAAAACTGAAAGAGGCACCTGTACCCCAATGTTCATTGCAGCTCTCTATACAATAGCCAGAACATGGAAGCAACCTAGATGTCCATCGAGGAATGAATGGATCCAGAAGCACTGGTACATATATACAATGGAATACTACTCAGCTGTTAAAAGAAATGCAGAAGACTCAGTCCTAATGAGGTGGCTGGCTCTAGAACCTATCATAAAAAGTGAAGTCAGTCAGAAAGAGAAAGACTAGCACAGTATACTAACACATATATATGGGATCTAGTAAGATGGCCATGATAACACACGCAGTGAACTCATGGAAAAACAGAGAATAGACATAAAGACATTGTGGAGATCGAACAGTGGGAGGGAGGCAAGGAGGGAGTAACATGGAAACCTACACTGTCATGGGTGGAAAAGATAGCTATGGTCATGGTGCTGGGGGAATGGACAGCTACATGCACAAAAATGAAGTTGGAACATTCCCTGACACCATACACAAAGATCAACTCAAAATGGATTAAAGACCTAAATGTAAGACCAGAAACCATCAAACTCTTAGAGGAGAATATAGGCAAAACCCTCAAGGACATCAATCAAAGCAAGATCTTCTCTGATCCACCAACTAAAATAGCGGAACTGAAAAGAAAAGTCAACACGTGGGACCTCATGAAACTTAAAAGCTTTTGTACAGCAAAAGAAATCACCAAAAAGCTGGACAGACACCTCACAGAGTGGGAGAAAATCATAGCAAATGAAACAACAGACAAAGAATTAATCTCCAAAATCTACAAGCAACTCAGTCAACTTAGCACTGGAAAAATGAACAACCCAATCAAAAAATGGGAAAAAGATCTAAAGAGATGCCTCTCCAAAGAGGACATACAGATGGCCCGAAAGCACATGAAACCATGCTCAACCTCACTTATTATTAGAGAAATGCAAATCAAAACTACAATGAGATATCACTTCACACCCATCAGAATGGCCATCATCCACAAATGAACAGATAATAAATGCTGGAGAGGGTGCGGAGAAAAGGGAACCCTCTTGCATTGCTGGTGGGAATGTAAATTGATATAGCCTCTATAGAAGACAGTCTGGAGATTCTTTAAAAAACTAAAAATAGAAGCACCCTATGACCCAGCACTCCCACTACTAGGCCTATATCCTGATGAAATCAAAACTGAAAGAGGCACCTGTACCCCAATGTTCATTGCAGCTCTCTATACAATAGCCAGAACATGGAAGCAACCTAGATGTCCATCGAGGAATGAATGGATCCAGAAGCACTGGTACATATATACAATGGAATACTACTCAGCTGTTAAAAGAAATGCAGAAGACTCAGTCCTAATGAGGTGGCTGGCTCTAGAACCTATCATAAAAAGTGAAGTCAGTCAGAAAGAGAAAGACTAGCACAGTATACTAACACATATATATGGGATCTAGTAAGATGGCCATGATAACACACGCAGTGAACTCATGGAAAAACAGAGAATAGACATAAAGACATTGTGGAGATCGAACAGTGGGAGGGAGGCATGGAGGGAGTAACATGGAAACCTACACTGTCATGTGTGGAAAAGATAGCTATGGTCATTGTGCTCAGGGAATCAGAGTACCTACAATCACTTGGGGCGATGGTCTGGAGGGGTGGGAGGGGGGAAACTGGGTGGGGGGAGAGTCCAGGGATATGCATATGAATGATCTTGGAACATACATGTTGTTGAACAACAAAACTCTGTAAAATCTTTAAAATAAAGGAATAAAAAATAAGACCTAAATGCAAGACCTAAAACTCTTAGAGGAGAATATAGGCAAAACACTCAAGGACATAAACCAAAGCAAGATCTTCCATGACCCACCTACTAGAATAGCGGAACTCGAAACTAAAATGAACATGTGGGACCTCATGAAACTTAAAAGCTTCTGTACAGCAAAAGAAATTACAAAAAAGCTCAACAGACAGCCCACAGAATGGGAGAAAATCATAGCAAATGAAACAACAGACAAAGAATTCATCTCCAAAATCTACAAGCAACTCAGACAACTCAGCACCAGAAAAATGAACAAGCCAATCAAAAAATAGGAAAAGGACCTAAACAGACACCTCTCCAAAGAGGACATACAAATGTCCAAAAAACACATAAAACGATGCTCAACTTCGCTTATAATTAGAGACATGCAAATCAAAACTACAATGAGATACCACCCCACACCTATCAGAATGGACATCATCAAGAAATCAGCAGACAATAAATGCTGGAGAGGCTGTGGAGAAAAGGGAACACTCCTGCATTGCTGGTGGGAGTGTAAATTGATACAGCCTCTATGGAAGACAGTCTGGAGATTTCTTACAAAACTAAAAATAGCAGCACCATATGACCCAGCTATCCCACTCTTAGGCTTATACCCTAATGGAATCAAAATTGAAAGAGGCGCCTATACCCCAATGTTCATTGCAGCTCTCTATACAATAGCCAGAACATGGAAGCAACCTAGATGTCCATCGATGAATGAATGGATACAAAAGCTCTGGTACATACATACAATGCTACACAGCTGTAGAAAGAAATGCAGAAGAATCAGCTCTAATGAGGTGGCTGGGTCTAGAACCTATCATAAAAAGTGAAGTCAGTCAAAAAGAGAAAGACTAGCACAGTATACTAACACATATATATGGAATCTAGTAGGATGGTAATGATAACACATGCAATGAAGCAATAAAACAAAACAGACACAGAGAATAGACATATCGACATTGTGGGGGTTGAACAGCGGGTGGGAGGCTTAGAGGGAGTAACCTGGAAACCTATATGATCATATGTGAAAAAGATAGCTATTGTCATTGTACTGTAAGAAAGGGGGATCCTGCAGGGGCGCTGTGCAACGGCCTGAAGGGGTGGGATGTGGGGGATATACATAAGACTAATCTGGGATCATACATATCTGTAAACAACAAAACCCTGTAAAAGTAAAATGAAAATTAAAACAAAGAACTCAAGCAATTAAAAAAAAAAGATGTGGTATATGTATATATAATGGAATATTACTCGGCCATTAAAAAGAATGAAATAAGGCCATTTGCAGCAATATGGATGGACCTAGAGAGTGTCATATTGAGTGAACAAAGTCAGACAGAGAAGGAGAAATATCATATGACATCCCTTTTATGTGGCTTCTAAAAAGAAATGACACAAATGAACTTATTTACAAAACAGAGACTCACAGACTTAGAAAATGAACTATGGTTGTAGGAGAATGGAGATGGTTGGAGACTTTGGGAAAGTCAAATACACACTGCCATGTTTGAAATGAATAACCAACAAAAATCTGTTTTACAGCACATAGAACTCTCCTTAATGTTATGTACCAGCCTGGATGGGAAGGGGATTCAGGGGAGGATGGATTCATGTATATGTATGGTCAAGCCCCTTCACTGTTCACCTGAAATTATCACAAAATTGTTAATTGGCTATATCCCAATAAAAATGTTTTTGATTTGGGCTTCCCTGGTTGTCCAGTGGGTAAGGACACCGCTTTGCAGTGCAAGGGGCACTGGTTTCATCCCTGGCCTGGGAAGATCCCATGTGCTGCAGATCGGCTGGACCCATGTGTCCAACTATCGAGTCAGAGCTCTGGAGCACATGTGCTCAGAGCTGGCTCTGCAGCGACAGAGGTCACTGCGATGCGAGGCCCACACGGGCCAAAGAACAAAGACGGTTGAAAATAAATAAAGGAAAGACCAATAGGAGTGGCCAAAAAAAAAAAAAAAAAAGATTTTGGTGTAAAAAAAAAAGTGGCAAATATACTGACATTAACTAGAACAAACAAGAGAGAAACTTTCTTTTGAAAAATAATTTTCAATAATAATGACATCTCTCATGATCTAAATTACAAATTTAGAAGGGACAGTCCCCTATGTACCTTTTGGGAACCAGTTCGTTTCTTTTCGCTGCACTGTGCAGCTTGTGGGTTCTCAGTTCCCCAACTGGGCCCCTCGGCAGTGAAAGTGCCAAGTCCCAGCAATCAGACCAGGGAATTCCCTGCGAGTCACTCTTAAAAACTTACGGAATAACTCTTTAAACAAATTAAAAAAAAAAAAAACAGTATGTTTAAAGTGCTATCCAGTTAACTCACAGGTTGCTTAATAACTTTGCATTACTTTCATACTTTTGAAAAACTATGTTGGCCCTATTTATCCTCTGATGCCTTTTCAGAGGGGTAGCCTGTCCTTGGCTTACCTGTATATTACACAAATAATGGAGAGGATTTTCCCTCTATGATGTTTCTCTGAGATGGTTTTCTCTTTGAAAAATGTTTTCAGTTTCAAAGGCAAACTCCACAGATACACACATAGAAAGACAAAAAAAAAAACAACAACAAACACTAGACATAGAGTTTAGCTGCTTCAACACAATATGCAGAAAAGGAAGCAACAGCCAGATTCTCAGCCTCTGATTATCCCAAATCACACACGTCATCAACTGAGTAATCAGAAAAGGAAAACAAGCCATTTTTAGGTGAAAGAAGATTTTAATCTATAACATGTGCTGTAAATCCACAATGGATGGTGTATAACCAAACAGCCAATTTTTGTGACTTGAGTTACCTAGTACAACGTAGTTTTTACCTATTGTTAATTGCTGGTTGGTCCTGGTGCCAGTGGGTAAGGACACCGCTTTGCAGTGCAAGGGGCACTGGTTTCATCCCTGGCCTGGGAAGATCCCATGTGCTGCAGATCGGCTGGACCCATGTGTCCAACTATCGAGTCAGAGCTCTGGAGCACATGTGCTCAGAGCTGGCTCTGCAGCGACAGAGGTCACTGCGATGCGAGGCCCACACGGGCCAAAGAACAAAGACGGTTGAAAATAAATAAAGGAAAGACCAATAGGAGTGGCCAAAAAAAAAAAAAAGATTTTGGTGTAAAAAAAAAAGTGGCAAATATACTGACATTAACTAGAACAAACAAGAGAGAAACTTTCTTTTGAAAAATAATTTTCAATAATAATGACATCTCTCATGATCTAAATTACAAATTTAGAAGGGACAGTCCCCTATGTACCTTTTGGGAACCAGTTCGTTTCTTTTCGCTGCACTGTGCAGCTTGTGGGTTCTCAGTTCCCCAACTGGGCCCCTCGGCAGTGAAAGTGCCAAGTCCCAGCAATCAGACCAGGGAATTCCCTGCGAGTCACTCTTAAAAACTTACGGAATAACTCTTTAAACAAATTAAAAAAAAAAAAAACAGTATGTTTAAAGTGCTATCCAGTTAACTCACAGGTTGCTTAATAACTTTGCATTACTTTCATACTTTTGAAAAACTATGTTGGCCCTATTTATCCTCTGATGCCTTTTCAGAGGGGTAGCCTGTCCTTGGCTTACCTGTATATTACACAAATAATGGAGAGGATTTTCCCTCTATGATGTTTCTCTGAGATGGTTTTCTCTTTGAAAAATGTTTTCAGTTTCAAAGGCAAACTCCACAGATACACACATAGAAAGACAAAAAAAAAAACAACAACAAACACTAGACATAGAGTTTAGCTGCTTCAACACAATATGCAGAAAAGGAAGCAACAGCCAGATTCTCAGCCTCTGATTATCCCAAATCACACACGTCATCAACTGAGTAATCAGAAAAGGAAAACAAGCCATTTTTAGGTGAAAGAAGATTTTAATCTATAACATGTGCTGTAAATCCACAATGGATGGTGTATAACCAAACAGCCAATTTTTGTGACTTGAGTTACCTAGTACAACGTATCTTGAAAATTCTCCAAAAATACCATACAGAATACATTAGGCAAAATGCTCAATTACTGAGATGCAAGATTTTCTTGCCCCTAGGGAGCAGTCTTAACAGTCATCCACAGCAGGTGCAAACTATTCCAGGCAGTGAACTGTGCTGGAAAGAATATATTTTTTTCATCAGCTCCAGAAATCCATGTTTCTGAGGGATTAGGAGGAGAAATTTCTGGAACAAAGCAGGCGTTGGTCATTTAGAAGAGGAATCTAGAATTGTTCATTTAGAGTGTGCAATCGTATACACTCAGACTTGACTTCCTGTGGTCATTCAGTGCTCTTGATGATCAGCTTTCTTGATGTAAAATGGGGGTATAGTATTCAGCACTCAGTTGTAGCTAACAGGGCCTGTTTGGATAGACTAGGAGGAATGAGACAGATGGTAAAGAAGAGCTGACTCTCTGGGTCTCCAGGAGAGACTCCCAGAGAATCAATTGAGAGACACCCTCTAAAAGAAAGGGCCACCTCTGCAACTGCCAGGGAGCTGGAGAATCAGAAAGGCACTGCTGGCACACTTTCCTCCAGAATCATGCTACATTAGCTATGGTCTAGAGTCAGTAGCTTCCACTGGCATTAGAACTCCAGAGACAGACCATGCCCCCTACACTGTCTCCAGCCAAACCATGCAACTGGCATCCCTGCCTTTCCTTCCTCTTATTTACTAAATAAGCACACACACATCAGACACACAATAAATGAGCACACACACATTTAGTGAGTATTTACTACAACAAAGGAGGAAAATACACAGTACATTAGAAGGTGATAAGTGCCCTGGAGAAAAGTAGTGTAGGAGAGGGTAGCGGAGGTCATTGAGCAGGTGAAGGAAGGCTCCCTGAGTGAACGAACGATACTTGGGACTTTCCAAGTGGTCCAAGCTTCCACTGCAGAGGGTGCAGGTTTAATCCCTGATTGGGGAACTAAGATCCCGCATGCCACACAGTATGGCCAAAAATTAGACAAAGAGAAAGACAATGGTATTCATACTTGTGGGAAGATTGGAAGAAGTGAGAGGATGAGCCCTGTGAATTCCTAGGGAAGGAGTGTCCAGGAGAGGGAACAGAATGTGCGAAGGTTCTGAGACAAGAGGCTTCCTGGAAGTTTCAGAGAACAGAAAGGAGACCAGCATGGCTGGAGCAGAGTGGAATGAGGGGATAAGCCCTCTATCAGAGTCACATTTACTCCAAAGTAGAAATTTTCTAAGAGGTTTCTTAAGTAATTCTTTGCTTGTTTTGCTATACAGATGGTGTACTTTAGGATATTCAAAGATTAGGATAGATTTTAAACTAATGAATGTTTCTTGAAATGAGAGAACAGATCTGTTAACATTGATATATTTGAAGCAACCATGCTTTCAAATAATATTCTGTGCTTGAGGTATCATACCTAGCTTGGTCGTTTTCTTTGCATTGTTTAGATTCTATCTAAATAAATTGTAGCTAACAGGGCCTGTTTGGATAGACTAGGAGGAATGAGACAGATGGTAAAGAAGAGCTGACTCTCTGGGTCTCCAGGAGAGACTCCCAGAGAATCAATTGAGAGACACCCTCTAAAAGAAAGGGCCACCTCTGCAACTGCCAGGGAGCTGGAGAATCAGAAAGGCACTGCTGGCACACTTTCCTCCAGAATCATGCTACATTAGCTATGGTCTAGAGTCAGTAGCTTCCACTGGCATTAGAACTCCAGAGACAGACCATGCCCCCTACACTGTCTCCAGCCAAACCATGCAACTGGCATCCCTGCCTTTCCTTCCTCTTATTTACTAAATAAGCACACACACATCAGACACACAATAAATGAGCACACACACATTTAGTGAGTATTTACTACAACAAAGGAGGAAAATACACAGTACATTAGAAGGTGATAAGTGCCCTGGAGAAAAGTAGTGTAGGAGAGGGTAGCGGAGGTCATTGAGCAGGTGAAGGAAGGCTCCCTGAGTGAACGAACGATACTTGGGACTTTCCAAGTGGTCCAAGCTTCCACTGCAGAGGGTGCAGGTTTAATCCCTGATTGGGGAACTAAGATCCCGCATGCCACACAGTATGGCCAAAAATTAGACAAAGAGAAAGACAATGGTATTCATACTTGTGGGAAGATTGGAAGAAGTGAGAGGATGAGCCCTGTGAATTCCTAGGGAAGGAGTGTCCAGGAGAGGGAACAGAATGTGCGAAGGTTCTGAGACAAGAGGCTTCCTGGAAGTTTCAGAGAACAGAAAGGAGACCAGCATGGCTGGAGCAGAGTGGAATGAGGGGATAAGCCCTCTATCAGAGTCACATTTACTCCAAAGTAGAAATTTTCTAAGAGGTTTCTTAAGTAATTCTTTGCTTGTTTTGCTATACAGATGGTGTACTTTAGGATATTCAAAGATTAGGATAGATTTTAAACTAATGAATGTTTCTTGAAATGAGAGAACAGATCTGTTAACATTGATATATTTGAAGCAACCATGCTTTCAAATAATATTCTGTGCTTGAGGTATCATACCTAGCTTGGTCGTTTTTTCTTTGCATTGTTTAGATTCTATCATAAAGAATTTAAAAACACCTAGCTGTCTTTGACGAAACATTTCTGTGTGAAGAATTAATGAGTCACATGATTGAATTCTACACTTTGGAAGATTCTTATAATAGGCTGCATCTTTATTACAGCACAACTATTACATCTAAAAGAAAATCTGAGTATAACTTGTCAGATACCTCACTGATACATGTCTTAAGGATAGAGAATAAGAAGTAGGTGGCTTTGACAAATACCTCTTTTCAACAGGAGGCTGAAAGTGAAAAAAACAAAGAGCTCATTTCTATGGGAGATAGCAACTTACAGTTGACAAAATATTCTACCCTCACAAATAATATGCATATTCTAACAATACTGGTTTTTATCTGAGATACAAGTGATCTTATTATAAGAACCACTGCATCGCCATTATAATCATGAATTAGGGATTTAGAGAAACCCATGCGAGGTGGGCTGAGGAGAAAACTACACAGGAGACATCTTAAGAGACAGAAGGGGTTGAAGCAGGGTTTCTCAGCCTCAGCATAACTGCCATGGTGGCATTTACGGCAACAGGCCAGTGCTCCAGATTTCAGCAGCAGCTCTGGCCTCTGACTACTAGTAACATCCAGCTCTCCCTGTCTCCAGCTTGAGGACTACTGAGTTAGAATCAGAAGAGTGAAACAACTTGAGAATGTGATCCGAGCTTGAAATCTGGAAGAGAAATCTCTGCCTATGGATCTGGGAACAAAAGAACTTTTTGAATGGAGATCTAAAGAATTTAAAATGGAATCTTATATGCAATTTGAATATTATTTGCCACCTTCATTAAGTAATTATTGGTAAGACTCATTAGTTAAATATCTATGTACAAGTTTTTGTGCAGACATAAGTTTTTCACTCTTCTGAGTAAACACCAGGGAGTATAATTTCTGGATCAAAGGGTCAGAATGTGTTTAGTTTTGTAAGGAGCTGTCCAACTGTTTTCCAAAGTGTACCATTTTGCATCCCAACCAGCAATGGAAGTTCCTGTTGTTCTACATTCATGCCAGCATCTGGTGTGGGGAATATTGTGGATTTGGTCATCTTAATAAGTACATAGTGGTGTCTCACTGGTGTTTTAATTTGTATCCTCTGGATCACATATGATGTGGACCACTTTTCCACTTATTTGCCTATCTATATATCTTCTTTGGTGAGGCATGTTAAGGTTTTTGACTTTTTCTTTTTTTTTCCACTTTTTTTTTTTTGCCTCTAAGTCATCATTTATTTTTCATTCATCTTTATTCCCTGGCATGTGTGGTCCTCCCATCGCGGTGGCCTCTCCCATTGCAGAGCACAGGCTCTGGGTGCACACACTCCAGAGCACTGGCTCCTAATTGGACACACCAGCCCAGCTGCTCCTTGGCACATGGGATCTTCCCAGGCCAGGGATCGAACCGGTGCCACGTGCACTGCAAGGAGGACTCTTTACCTACTGAACCACCAGGGGAGACCTTTGACTCATTTTTTAATTGAGTGTGTGTGTGCATGCTAGGTTGCTTTAGTTGCACCTGACTCTTTGCAACCCTATGGACCATAGCCTGCCAGGCTCCTCTGTCCATGGGATTCTCCAGGCAAGAATACTGGAGTGGATTGCTCCGCCATCCTTCAGGAATCTTCCCAACCCAGGGATTGAACCTGCGTCTATTATGCCTACCTGCACTTTGGCAAGCTGGTTCTTTTACCACTAGCATCATTAAAGATATCAAGAAAATAAAAAGACTAGGAGAAAAAAACCTGCAAAATACATATATGACAATTGAGCAGTTTCCTTATTATTGAGTTTAAAGTTTATTTGGAATAATAACCCTTTATCAGGTATGTAGTTTACAAGATTTTTTTTTTTTTCCCTAGTCATTTTATTTTCTTGGTATCTTTTGCAGAGCAGAATTCTTTTTTTTTTGAAATTTTTAATTTCAATGAAGTCTAGCTTATCAATTATTTCTTTCATGGACTGGGCTCTGTTGCTTTATCTAAAAAGTCATTCCAGGGCTTCCGTTGTAGTACAGTGGTAAATAATCCACTGCCAATGCAGGAAACAGGTTCAGCCTCTGATCCAGGAAGATCCCACATGCCATGGAGCAACTAAGCCCGTGAGCCATAAAGATTGAGCGTGTGCTTTAGAGCCGGGGAATCGCAACTACTGAGCCTACACGCTACAATGAGAGAGAAGCCCCAGCTCACCATACCTAGAGAAAAGTTCACACAGCATCAAAGACCCAGCACAGCCAAAAATCAATAGATAAATAAAATTATTTAAGAGATCATTACCAAACCCAAGATCATGTAATTTTCTTCTACATTTTCTCCCAGGAGTTTCATAGTTCTATGTTTTGCATTTAGGTCTTTAATCCATTTTGCGTTTAATTTTTGTGTAGAGTGTAAAGTCTACATTTGATTCTCCCTCCCTTTTTTTTTTTTGCATGTGGATATTCAGTTGTTTCAGCACTATTTGTTGAATCATGGAAACTGACATCAGAGAGGCTTAGTAATATCAAAGGTCACTAGGAAAGGGTAGAAGTTATATTTAAACAAAAGTATAGCTTTGTAGACTGTACTTTTAACTAGTGGTAATTTTTGCCAGTAATTATAATAATGATACTGGTAATCACTGCTATTTCTTGAGCTTTGCTATACTAAACATATCCCCCCGCCCCGCCCGGGGGGAGCGGCTTGGGGAGGGAGAGGGGCGGGCGGGCCATTTCTATTGGTCTTTCATTTATCTATTTTCATCCATCTTTGTTCTTTGGCCCGTGTGGGACTCCCATTGCAGTGGCCTCTGTTGTTGCAGAGCACCAACTTTGGACGCATGTGCTCCAGAGCTTCCACCTGGTAATTGGACAAATCAGTCCAGCTGCTCCACGGCACGTGGGATCTTCCCAGGTCAGGGATCGAACCGGCGCCCCTTGCACTGCAAGGCGGTGTCTTTACACACTGGGCCACCAGGGAAGCCCCCTAAAGGTATTTTTGATAGGTGGTGAATGAAACTGCACATGATACCATTTAGTTTCTAAAAAGAAATATTATATTTTATATGCATATATTATTTATTATGCTATAGGTAATATTTTTCATCCCATTTCACAGATGAATAAACTAGACTAGAGTTTACTATCTCTTTTTTTTTTTCTTTCTTTTTCCAATCTGTTTTTTGGGGGGNGGGGTGGGAAGTGAGGGGGTAGGGCGGGCCACTTCTATTGGTCTTTTCATTTATCTATTTTCATCCATCTTTGTTCTTTGGCCCGTATGGGCCTCCCATCGCGGTGGCCTCTACTGTCACAGAGCATCGGCTCTGGGCACATGTGCTCCAGAGCTCTGACTGGGTAACTGGACACATCGATCCAGCCGCTCTGCGGCACATGGGATCTTCCCAGGCCAGGGATCGAACTGACGCCCCTTGCACTGCAAGGCGGTGTCCTTACCCACTGGACCACCAGGGAAGCCTGAGTTTAATATGTAAGTCTTAAAGAGGTTTACTATCCACTAGTAAGTGGCTGACACACTCTTTGAACAGAGGCCTGTCTGACTCCATAACCCATTGGTTCAACTGTCAGCTACTACTTAACTTTAGGGTATTGAATTTTACCAGTGGTCTCTGCTGCAACCTGCAGGTCTCTCCTAAGAGAGGGAAATAAAACAACTCTTTGCTTAAGTCCAAAGATAGACCAAAACCCCAAAGTCTCCTTTAAATTGTACAATTCTGGGACACATAGTGTGGTTTTACAACTCATCCCAGACTGCATGTAATGCTTTTGTTACAGGGCACTCTCTCTGACTTCAGACTATAGTGCAAAACTATAATAATTAAGACAATATGGGGACTTCCCTGGTGGTCCAGTGGGTAAGGACACTGCCTTGCAGTGCAAGGGGTGCCGGTTCAATCCCTGGCCTGGGAAGATTCCACATGCTGCGGAGCGACTGGACGGGTGTGTCCAATTACCGAGCCGGAGCTCTGGAGCGCATGCGCCCAGAGCCAGTGCTCTGTGACAACAGAGGCCACCGCGATGGGATGCCCATAGGAGCCAAAGAACAAAGATGGATAAAAATAGACAAATGAAACACCAGTAGAAGTGGCCCACCTGTTTCCCCCCCCCCCCCCCCCCCCCCCCAAAAAAAAAGACAATATGGTACTGGTACACACAAAAAAACACAGACAAATGGGACAGGATAGAAAGCCCAGAGATAAACCTATACCTAAGTCACCTAACCTGTGACAAAGGAGATAAGAATATACAATGGAGAAGACAGCCTCTTCAATAAGTGGTGCTGGGAAAACTGGACGGCTACATGTGAAAGAATGAAATTATAACATTCCCTAACATTACACACATAATAAAATCAAAGTGGATTAAAGACCTGAATGTTAAGACCAGATACTGTAAAATTCTTAGAGGAAAACACAGGCAGAACACTCTGACATAAATCACAGCAGGATCTTTTTTGATCTGCCTCCTACGGTAATCAAAATCAAAAGAAAAAGAAACAAATGGGACCTACTTAAACTTAAAAGCTCTTGCATGGCAAAGGAAACCATAAACAAGAGGAAAAGACACACCTCAGAAAGGGAGAAAATATTTGTAAACAAAGCAATTGACAAAAGATTAATCTCCAAAATACACAAACAGCTCATGTAGCTGAATATCAAAAAAAAAAATAAATCAAAAAAAATCACAGAAGACTTAAATAGGCATATCAGAGAAGTCATGTATATGTCCAACAAACACAGAAAGGATGCTCAACATTACTAATTATTAGAGAAATGCAAATCAAAACTACAATGAGGTACCACCTTACAGTGGTCAGAATGGCCATCATTGAAAAATCTACAAACTGTAAATGCTAGAGATGGTATGGAGCAAAGGGAACTTTCTTGCACTGCTGGTAGGAATGTAAATTGATACAGCCACTATGGAGAACAGTATGGAGTTTCCTGCTTTCAATGAAATAGTCCAAGCCAGGACCTTGCCTGGATCTATTTTTCCAGGCACTATTTTAATTAATTCAGAGCTTAACGGGCAAGTATCATCTTTGATTGCATCATCTGCCAGAAAAAATTGCTATGCTTTATCACCGTAAGACTGGTTAGATGTGGTTATTGCTGTGTACGTATGTATATCTTATGATTATGTTAGAAAACATCTGTATGCTTTTATGACTGTCACCCATCAGAGACGCACCTCTCATTCCTCAGATGCTAGTATCTGAACTAATATCATGGAACACCATAGCAAACCAGACACAGAGTCTACACCCCCTGATCAATCATCAAACCAAGGATCCTCCAAGCAGAAGCCCTGATTCCAAGACCCCACATTATCAAAGAACATACAACACTAGAGATTATTCAACTGTAAACAAGACCTAACACCACCCAAGACACAAACCACTGAACCCTTCTACAAGGCCAGAAACCCAAAGGAAGGGAGAATTCAACCAAGAAGCCTTGGGGGGGGTGGGGAAGAACTCCACACACACAGACACACACAAAGAAACAAAAACTAACCTCATAATGAAATGACAGAGAAACACTGCACAAATGAAGGACCAAGCTAGAGAAACACTGCTTCAAATGACAGAGGAGGAGATAGACAAATTATCTGAAAGAGAATTCAGAAAAGCTATACTAATGAGGATGCAAAACACCGAAAACAGAATATTAGAGGAAATTAGTGCATTGAGAAGTGACATGCAAGAAATGAAAAATAAGCAAATGGAGACCACCAACTCAATTGCTGAACTCAAAAATACTATAGAAGGTCTCAACAGTAGACTATCAGAGGCTGAAGAATGGATAAGTGAGCTGGAAGACAGAATGGTGGAAATAAGTGCTGAAGAACACAATGAAGCCGAAAGAATTAAAAGAACTGAGGATAGCATGAGAGACCTATGGGACAACATCAAACGCACCAACATTAGAATTATAGGAGTTCCAGAGGAAGAAGAGGGGAAGAAAGGCTACGAAAAAATTCTTGAAGAGGTTCTAGTTGAAAACTTCCCCAGCATGGGAAAGGAAATAGTCAACCAAGTCCAAGAAGCACAAAGAATTCCATACAGGAGAAACCCCAGAAGAAACACACCAAGGCACATTCTAATCAAACTAACACAGACTAAATATAAAGACAGATTACTAAAAGCAGCTAGGAGCAAACAACAAATAACCTATAAAGGAAACCCCATACGTCTAACTGCGGATCTCTCAACAGAAACCCTGCAGGCCAGAAGAGAATGGCAGGACACATTTAAATGGCTAAAAGAGAATAACCTTCAACCGAGAATTCTCTACCCAGCAAGAATCTCATTCAGAATCGATGGAGAAGTCAAAAGCTTCTCAGACAGACAAAAACTAAAAGAACTCTGTACCACAAAACCAGCCCTACAGCAAGTGTTAAAGGGTCTGATATAGCCAATAAATACAAGAGTAGGAGAAGTCTTACAATTCAAACCCCAAACTTCTAAGAAGATGACAATAGGAATATTCGTATCAATAATTACTTTGAATGTAAATGGACTAAATGCTCCAACCAAACGACACAGGCTGGCTGAATGGATCCAGAAACAAGACCCATATATATATGCTGTTTACAAGAGACCCACTTCAGACCTAGGGACACTCACAGACTGAAAGTGAGAGGCTGGAAAAAGATATTCCATGCAAATGGAGATCAAAAGAAAGCTGGAGTAGCAATCCTCATATCAGACAAAATAGATTTTAAAGTAAAGAAGATTCTAAGAGACAAGGCAGGTCACTACATCATGATTAAGGGATCTATCCAAGAGGAAGATGTAACAGTCATGAATATCTAGGCACCCGACACAGGGGTACCTCAACACATAAGACAGGTACTTTCAGACATAAAAGAAGAAATCAACAATAACACAGTAATAGTAGGAGATTTTAACACTCCTCTTACACCAATGGACAGATCATCCAAACAGAAAATTAATAAAGAAATACAAGCCTTAAATGCCACACTAGAAAAGATGGACCTCATCGATATCGTTAGGACGTTCCACCCAAAAGCAGAATACACTTTCTTCTCAAGTGCTCACAGAACATTCTCTGGGATAAACCACATCTTGGGCCACAAATCAAACCTCAGTCAGTTCAAGAAAACTGAAATTATATCAACCATCTTCTCAGACCACAATGCAGTGAAAGTAGAGAAACCCCAGAAGAAACACACCAAGGCACATTCTAATCAAACTAACACAGACTAAATATAAAGACAGATTACTAAAAGCAGCTAGGAGCAAACAACAAATAACCTATAAAGGAAACCCCATACGTCTAACTGCGGATCTCTCAACAGAAACCCTGCAGGCCAGAAGAGAATGGCAGGACACATTTAAATGGCTAAAAGAGAATAACCTTCAACCGAGAATTCTCTACCCAGCAAGAATCTCATTCAGAATCGATGGAGAAGTCAAAAGCTTCTCAGACAGACAAAAACTAAAAGAACTCTGTACCACAAAACCAGCCCTACAGCAAGTGTTAAAGGGTCTGATATAGCCAATAAATACAAGAGTAGGAGAAGTCTTACAATTCAAACCCCAAACTTCTAAGAAGATGACAATAGGAATATTCGTATCAATAATTACTTTGAATGTAAATGGACTAAATGCTCCAACCAAACGACACAGGCTGGCTGAATGGATCCAGAAACAAGACCCATATATATATGCTGTTTACAAGAGACCCACTTCAGACCTAGGGACACTCACAGACTGAAAGTGAGAGGCTGGAAAAAGATATTCCATGCAAATGGAGATCAAAAGAAAGCTGGAGTAGCAATCCTCATATCAGACAAAATAGATTTTAAAGTAAAGAAGATTCTAAGAGACAAGGCAGGTCACTACATCATGATTAAGGGATCTATCCAAGAGGAAGATGTAACAGTCATGAATATCTAGGCACCCGACACAGGGGTACCTCAACACATAAGACAGGTACTTTCAGACATAAAAGAAGAAATCAACAATAACACAGTAATAGTAGGAGATTTTAACACTCCTCTTACACCAATGGACAGATCATCCAAACAGAAAATTAATAAAGAAATACAAGCCTTAAATGCCACACTAGAAAAGATGGACCTCATCGATATCGTTAGGACGTTCCACCCAAAAGCAGAATACACTTTCTTCTCAAGTGCTCACAGAACATTCTCTGGGATAAACCACATCTTGGGCCACAAATCAAACCTCAGTCAGTTCAAGAAAACTGAAATTATATCAACCATCTTCTCAGACCACAATGCAGTGAAAGTAGAGATCAACTATATGGAAAAAACTGCTAAAAACACAAACACATGGCGATTAAACAATACATACCTAAAAAATCAACTGATCATTAACAAAATCAATGGAGAAATTAAAAAATTCCTAGAAGAAAATGACAATGAACACACGACTGTGCAAAACCTATGGGATACCACAAAAACATTTCTAAGAGGGAAATTTATAGCAATACAATCCCACCTCAAGAAACTAGGAAAATATGAAGCAGATGACCTAAACCTACGCCTTAAAACAACTGGAGAAAGAAGAACAAAAACACCCCAAAACCATCAGAAAAAGAGAAATCATAAGGATCAGAGCAGAAATAAATGAGAAAGAAACAAAAAAAACAATAGTAAAGATAAATAAAACAAAAAGCTAGTTCTTTGAAAAGGTAAACAAAATTGACAAGCCACTGGCCAGACTCATCAAGAGAAAGAGAGAGAAGAAGCAGATCAACAAAATCAAAAACGAAAAAGGAGAGATTACAACAGATCATGCAGAAATCCAAAGGATTCTAAGAGACTATTAGGAACAACTCTATGCCAACAAACTGGACAACCTGGAAGAAATGGACAGTTTCTTGGGGAAGATCAATCTCCCAAGACTGAGCCAGGAAGAAACAGAAACTTTGAACAACCCAATCACAAGCTCAGAAATCAAATCTGTGATTAAAAACTACCCAAAAAGAAAAGCCCAGGGCCAGATGGCTTCACAGCCGAATTCTACCAAACATTTAAAGAAGAGCTAATGCCTGTCCTTCTAAAGCTCTTTCGAAGAATTGCACAGAAAGGAACACTTCCAAACACATTCTATGAGGCCACCATCATCCCGATACCCAAACCAGGCAAAGACAACACAAAAAAGGAAAACTATAGGCCAATTTCTCTGATGAACGTAGATGCCAAGATCCTCAACAAAATCCTAGCAAACAGAATTCAACAACACATCAAAAACTCATACACCATGATCAAGTCGGGTTCATCCCAGGCATGCAAGGATTCTTCAATATCCACAAGTCAATCAATGTGATACACCATATCAAAAAAACTGAGAGACAAAAATCACATGATCATCTCAACAGATGCAGAAAAAGCCTTTGACAAAGTACAGCATCCATTTATGATAAAAACTCTTCAGAAAATGGGCATAGAAGGAACCTATCTCAACATAGTGAAAGCCGTATATGAGAAGCCTGACAATGAACACACGACTGTGCAAAACCTATGGGATACCACAAAAACATTTCTAAGAGGGAAATTTATAGCAATACAATCCCACCTCAAGAAACTAGGAAAATATGAAGCAGATGACCTAAACCTACGCCTTAAAACAACTGGAGAAAGAAGAACAAAAACACCCCAAAACCATCAGAAAAAGAGAAATCATAAGGATCAGAGCAGAAATAAATGAGAAAGAAACAAAAAAAACAATAGTAAAGATAAATAAAACAAAAAGCTAGTTCTTTGAAAAGGTAAACAAAATTGACAAGCCACTGGCCAGACTCATCAAGAGAAAGAGAGAGAAGAAGCAGATCAACAAAATCAAAAACGAAAAAGGAGAGATTACAACAGATCATGCAGAAATCCAAAGGATTCTAAGAGACTATTAGGAACAACTCTATGCCAACAAACTGGACAACCTGGAAGAAATGGACAGTTTCTTGGGGAAGATCAATCTCCCAAGACTGAGCCAGGAAGAAACAGAAACTTTGAACAACCCAATCACAAGCTCAGAAATCAAATCTGTGATTAAAAATCTACCCAAAAAGAAAAGCCCAGGGCCAGATGGCTTCACAGCCGAATTCTACCAAACATTTAAAGAAGAGCTAATGCCTGTCCTTCTAAAGCTCTTTCGAAGAATTGCACAGAAAGGAACACTTCCAAACACATTCTATGAGGCCACCATCATCCCGATACCCAAACCAGGCAAAGACAACACAAAAAAGGAAAACTATAGGCCAATTTCTCTGATGAACGTAGATGCCAAGATCCTCAACAAAATCCTAGCAAACAGAATTCAACAACACATCAAAAACTCATACACCATGATCAAGTCGGGTTCATCCCAGGCATGCAAGGATTCTTCAATATCCACAAGTCAATCAATGTGATACACCATATCAAAAAAACTGAGAGACAAAAATCACATGATCATCTCAACAGATGCAGAAAAAGCCTTTGACAAAGTACAGCATCCATTTATGATAAAAACTCTTCAGAAAATGGGCATAGAAGGAACCTATCTCAACATAGTGAAAGCCGTATATGAGAAGCCTATAGCGAACATTATTGTTAATGGTGAAAAACTGAAAGCATTCCCTCTAAGATCAGGAACAAGACTGGAGTGTCCACTTTCACCACTACTATTCAACATAGTCCTGGAAGTGCTAGCAACAGCAATAAGAGAAGAGAAAGAAATCAAAGGAATCCAGATTGGAAAGGAAGATATCAAGCTCTCTCTTTTTGCAGATGATATGATATTATACAGAGAAAATCCCAAAGACACGGTGACAAAGCTACTAGAGCTAATCAAGGAATTCAGCAAAGTCGCAGGATACAAAGTCAACACACAGAAATCACTGGCATTCCTATACACAAACAATGAAAAATCAGAAAGCGAAATCAAAGAGGCAGTCCCCTTCACCATTGCACCAAAAGAATCAAATATCTAAGAATAAACCTACCCAAAGAAACAAAAGAACTGTACACAGAAAGTTACAAGACACTCATGAGAGACATTAAAGAAGACTTAAACAGATGGAGAGATGTTCCATGTTCCTGGATCGGAAGAATCAATATTGTGAAAATGACCATACTACCAAATATCATCTACAGATTCAATGCAATACCTATCCAACTACCATTGACATTTTTCACAAAACTAGACCAAAGAATAACACATTTCATATGGAAACACAAAAGACCTCGAATAGCCAAAGCAATCCTGAGAAAGAAAAACAGAGTTGGAGGGATCATCCTCCCTAACTTCAGACTCTACTACAAAGCAACTGTCATCAAGACAGTATGGTACGGGCACAAAAAACAGAACTATCGGCCAATGGAACAAGATAGAGAACCCAGAGATAAACCCAAGCACCTATGGGCATCTTATTTTTGACAATGGAGGCGAAACTATAAAATGGGACAAAGACAGCCTCTTCAACAAATGGTGCTGGGAAAACTGGACAGCTACATGCAAAAAAATGAAGTTGGAACATTCCCTGACACCATACACAAAGATCAACTCAAAATGGGTTAAAGACCTAAATGTAAGACCAGAAACCATCAAACTCTTAGAGGAGAATATAGGTAAAACCCTCAAGGACATCAATCAAAGCAAGATCTTCTCTGACCCACCAACTAAAATAGCAGAACTGAAAAAATAAAAAAGAACACGTGGGACCTCATGAAACTTAAAAGCTTTTGTACAGCAAAAGAAATCACCAAAAAGCTGGACAGACACCTCACAGAGTGGGAGAAAATCATAGCAAATGAAACAACAGACAAAGAATTAATCTCCAAAATCTACAAGCAACTCAGTCAACTTAGCACCGGAAAAATGAACAACCCAATCAAAAAATGGGAAAAAGATCTAAAGAGATGCCTCTCCAAAGAGGACATACAGATGGCCCGAAAGCACATGAAACCATGCTCAACCTCGCTTATTATTAGAGAAATGCAAATCAAAACTACAATGAGATATCACCTCACACCCATCAGAATGGCCATCATTCACAAATCAACAGACAATAAATGCTGGAGAGGGTGCGGAGAACAGGGAACCCTCTTGCATTGCTGGTGGGAATGTCAATTGGTACAGCCTCTACGGAAGACAGTATGGAAATTTCTTAAAAAACTAAAAATAGAAGCACCATATGACCCAGCAATCCCACTATTAGGCCTATATCCTGATGAAATCAAAACTGAAAGAAGCACCTGTACCCCAATGTTCATTGCAGCTCTCTATACAATAGCCAGAACATTGAAGCAACCTAGATGTCCATCGACAAATGAATGGATACAGCAGATCTGGTACATATATACAATGGAATATTACTCAGCTGTTAAAAGAATGCAGAAGACTCAGTCCTAATGAGGTGGCTGGCTCTAGAACCTATCATAAAAAGTGAAGTCAGTCAAAAAGAGAAAGACAAATACAGTATACTAACACATAAATATGGAATCCAGTAGGATCGTCTTGATAACACATGTAGTGAACTCATGGAAAAATAGACAGAGCATAGACATAGGGACATTGTGTGGAAGAAATAGGGAGGGGGAAAATTGGACAGCTACATGCAAAAAAATGAAGTTGGAACATTCCCTGACACCATACACAAAGATCAACTCAAAATGGGTTAAAGACCTAAATGTAAGACCAGAAACCATCAAACTCTTAGAGGAGAATATAGGTAAAACCCTCAAGGACATCAATCAAAGCAAGATCTTCTCTGACCCACCAACTAAAATAGCAGAACTGAAAAAATAAAAAAGAACACGTGGGACCTCATGAAACTTAAAAGCTTTTGTACAGCAAAAGAAATCACCAAAAAGCTGGACAGACACCTCACAGAGTGGGAGAAAATCATAGCAAATGAAACAACAGACAAAGAATTAATCTCCAAAATCTACAAGCAACTCAGTCAACTTAGCACCGGAAAAATGAACAACCCAATCAAAAAATGGGAAAAAGATCTAAAGAGATGCCTCTCCAAAGAGGACATACAGATGGCCCGAAAGCACATGAAACCATGCTCAACCTCGCTTATTATTAGAGAAATGCAAATCAAAACTACAATGAGATATCACCTCACACCCATCAGAATGGCCATCATTCACAAATCAACAGACAATAAATGCTGGAGAGGGTGCGGAGAAAAGGCAACCCTCTTGCATTGCTGGTGGGAATGTCAATTGATACAGCCTGTATGGAAGACAGTCTGGAGATTTCTTAAAAAAAACTAAAAATAGAAGCACCCTATGACCCAGCAATCCCACTACTAGGCCTATATCCTGATGAAATCAAAACTGAAAGAAGCGCCTGTACCCCAATGTTCATTGAAGCTCTCTATACAATAGCCAGAACTTGGAAGCAACCTAGATGTCCATCGACAAATGAATGGATACAGCAGATCTGGTACATATATACAATGGAATATTACTCAGCTGTTAAAAGAATGCAGAAGACTCAGTCCTAATGAGGTGGCTGGCTCTAGAACCTATCATAAAAAGTGAAGTCAGTCAAAAAGAGAAAGACAAATACAGTATACTAACACATAAATATGGAATCCAGTAGGATCGTCTTGATAACACATGTAGTGAACTCATGGAAAAATAGACAGAGCATAGACATAGGGACATTGTGTGGAAGAAATAGGGAGGGGGAGGCATGGATAGAGTAACATGGAAACCTATACTGTCATGTGTGGAAAAGATAGCTATTGTCATTGTGCTAAGGGAATAGGAGTGCTTACAATGGCTTGGGGTGATGGTCTGGAGGGGTGGGATGGGGGGAACTAGGGGGTTGGGGACCAGGGATACGCATATGACTGATCTGGGAACATACATGTCTGTGAACAACAAAACTCTGTAAAACCTTTAAAATAAAGAATAGACAAACAAACAAACAAACAAAGAACAGGGATTCCCTGTGGTTATAAATCCGCCTTGCAATGTAAGGGACACCAGTAACTAGTCCAGGAAGATTCCACATTCCTTGAAGCAACTAAGCCTGTGTGCTACAACTATTGAACCCCAGGTGCCTAGAGCCTGTGCGCGACAACAGCAGAAGGACCGAGAAAACTGTACACCGCAACAAAAGTAGCCCCAGCTCGCTGCAACTATTGAAAGCTCATGTGCATCAGTGAAGACCCAGCACAGTCAAAAAATAAATAAACACATAAATTGTTTAAAAAAGACCAACTAAGAATAGAAGTACTATATGATCCAACCATCCCACTCCTTGGCATATACCCAGAGAAAACTGTAATTCAAAGAGATGCATGTAATCCAATGTTCATTGTAACACTACTTACAAGAGGCAGGACAAGGAAGTAACCTAAGTGTCCATCAACAAAAGAACAGATAAAGAAGATGCGGTACCTATATATCGTGAAATATAACAGCCATAAAAACAAATAAAATCGGGGTATTTGTAGAGATGCAGATGGACGTAGAGACTGGCATCCAGAGTGAAGTCAGTCAGAAAGAGAAAAATAGTGTATGTTCCTGTATGTATTTGGAATTTATAAAAAATGATATAAATGATCTTATTTGCAGAGCAGAAGCAAAGACACAGATGTAGAGAACAAATGTATGGATACCAAGTGGGGAAGAAGGAGTGGGATGAACTGGGAGATTGGGATTGACATATATACACTACTGATACTGTGTATAGCACACATGACTGATAAGAACCTACTGTATAGCTTAGGAAACACTACTCAATGCTCCATGCTGACCTAACTAAAGAAATCCCCAAAAGAGGGGGTATATGTATACACATGGCTGATTCACTTTTCTGTACAGTAGAAACTAACACAGCATTGTAAAACAAGGATACTCCCATAAAAATTAATTTTAAAAACCCCAAAAGACAGTCTACAGAGGCCACGTAGTTTGCTTCATGAAACATGGGATAGCAGGAGAAGCCTTTGGTTTTCTAATGGGGAAGTGGAAGATGCCAGTTGTAATGCCCCATGTTTCCTTTAACATGTACTGTTGGCACTTGCATTCATAGAGGTGAAGCCATAAATTTGTAGAAAATTATATTCATTTTCTTCATCTCAGAAATCAAAAGTTTCCAAGTAGGAAAGTAAATTGACTTTTGTGTAATTCTCTTAGTTCATTTCAGTTGAGGAGCCTTTTACTATTGAAGTTTTCTGAGTGTAGATCAGAGGCAAATGAATCTTAGACTTTAAATGGCATGGAACATCTGGGAGTTAGTCCTTATTTGTTAAATTAACAGTTCATGGGATTCCATGAACTGTAGAGTTTGTCCTAAATTCACAGCAGAATGAAAGTCCTTTCCTCTAATGGAAAACATTCGGTGGTAGGCTGAGATGGTGTAAATTCAATCTTAGGCAAAACCATTCATTAAATTAGGTGATTCTCATTCTATTTTACTGGAAGATGATGTCTCTGTGGGATGAAGTGACTTTTTTTTGAAAACAGAGATATGATGTAGAGGAATTAATTGTAACACTACTTACAAGAGGCAGGACAGGAAGTAACCTAAGTGTCCATCAACAAAAGAACAGATAAAGAAGATGCGGTACCTATATATCGTGAAATATAACAGCCATAAAAACAAATAAAATCGGGGTATTTGTAGAGATGCAGATGGACGTAGAGACTGGCATCCAGAGTGAAGTCAGTCAGAAAGAGAAAAATAGTGTATGTTCCTGTATGTATTTGGAATTTATAAAAAATGATATAAATGATCTTATTTGCAGAGCAGAAGCAAAGACACAGATGTAGAGAACAAATGTATGGATACCAAGTGGGGAAGAAGGAGTGGGATGAACTGGGAGATTGGGATTGACATATATACACTACTGATACTGTGTATAGCACACATGACTGATAAGAACCTACTGTATAGCTTAGGAAACACTACTCAATGCTCCATGCTGACCTAACTAAAGAAATCCCCAAAAGAGGGGGTATATGTATACACATGGCTGATTCACTTTTCTGTACAGTAGAAACTAACACAGCATTGTAAAACAAGGATACTCCCATAAAAATTAATTTTAAAAACCCCAAAAGACAGTCTACAGAGGCCACGTAGTTTGCTTCATGAAACATGGGATAGCAGGAGAAGCCTTTGGTTTTCTAATGGGGAAGTGGAAGATGCCAGTTGTAATGCCCCATGTTTCCTTTAACATGTACTGTTGGCACTTGCATTCATAGAGGTGAAGCCATAAATTTGTAGAAAATTATATTCATTTTCTTCATCTCAGAAATCAAAAGTTTCCAAGTAGGAAAGTAAATTGACTTTTGTGTAATTCTCTTAGTTCATTTCAGTTGAGGAGCCTTTTACTATTGAAGTTTTCTGAGTGTAGATCAGAGGCAAATGAATCTTAGACTTTAAATGGCATGGAACATCTGGGAGTTAGTCCTTATTTGTTAAATTAACAGTTCATGGGATTCCATGAACTGTAGAGTTTGTCCTAAATTCACAGCAGAATGAAAGTCCTTTCCTCTAATGGAAAACATTCGGTGGTAGGCTGAGATGGTGTAAATTCAATCTTAGGCAAAACCATTCATTAAATTAGGTGATTCTCATTCTATTTTACTGGAAGATGATGTCTCTGTGGGATGAAGTGACTTTTTTTTTAAAACAGAGATATGATGTAGAGGGAATTAATTATTAGCGAGTATCAGTGACTGTTGATCCAGTCATTAGATTGCCAGGCTGAAGTGACCTTAGATGAAGAGAGACTTTTCAAGAGCACTCTTCAGAAAGTAAAAATTGAACAATGTTCCATGTGAGTTCTTTCCCTTATATTACAATTTCACCTTTTAGAATTCAAGAAAATGATAGATACGAAATGCTCCCTCAAAAAATTTCTATGATATATTCTCATTTTCTGTGGAAAATCTATTTCGCTAAAAACTTGCAAACCCAAGCCTGCAATTCCAACATATAAAATTGTTCCCTTTTGTTCTAAACAGCACTGCCCTCCAGATGGGGTTCAACCTTAACATAAAAACACTGACTGATCCTCTCTCTCTTTATAAACCTTTAATGATGATATGGAAACCCAAACACAATGCCAAATAAGAAATGACTGAAGAGCAACTGCATTTGAAAACAGGATGAATTCATACTAGTTTTTTAACGACTTTTAACCCACACTAACTTCTCTGATTTAATAACGTTTATTGGGTGGGATGGGAGGGATATACATCTGACTAATCTGGGATCATACATACATATCTGTAAACAACAAAACTCTGTAAAAGTAAAATAAATAAAAAATTTTTAAAAAGATAAAAATGTTTATTATTATACCTGCTAAGTCATGTCTTCCTATATTTGCACAATTTTTTCTTACATTTATCTTTAATTTCTTATTAGTGTATTGTTGGTTCATCTTAGTACATATAGGTATTGATTTGGAAACAGTGTCATCTGGAAATTTTGGGGCCTGTAACTTAGCACCAAGGAAATCAAATGAATCTTAGACTTTAAATGGCATGGAACATCTGGGAGTTAGTCCTTATTTGTTAAATTAACAGTTCATGGGATTCCATGAACTGTAGAGTTTGTCCTAAATTCACAGCAGAATGAAAGTCCTTTCCTCTAATGGAAAACATTCGGTGGTAGGCTGAGATGGTGTAAATTCAATCTTAGGCAAAACCATTCATTAAATTAGGTGATTCTCATTCTATTTTACTGGAAGATGATGTCTCTGTGGGATGAAGTGACTTTTTTTTTAAAACAGAGATATGATGTAGAGGGAATTAATTATTAGCGAGTATCAGTGACTGTTGATCCAGTCATTAGATTGCCAGGCTGAAGTGACCTTAGATGAAGAGAGACTTTTCAAGAGCACTCTTCAGAAAGTAAAAATTGAACAATGTTCCATGTGAGTTCTTTCCCTTATATTACAATTTCACCTTTTAGAATTCAAGAAAATGATAGATACGAAATGCTCCCTCAAAAAATTTCTATGATATATTCTCATTTTCTGTGGAAAATCTATTTCGCTAAAAACTTGCAAACCCAAGCCTGCAATTCCAACATATAAAATTGTTCCCTTTTGTTCTAAACAGCACTGCCCTCCAGATGGGGTTCAACCTTAACATAAAAACACTGACTGATCCTCTCTCTCTTTATAAACCTTTAATGATGATATGGAAACCCAAACACAATGCCAAATAAGAAATGACTGAAGAGCAACTGCATTTGAAAACAGGATGAATTCATACTAGTTTTTTAACGACTTTTAACCCACACTAACTTCTCTGATTTAATAACGTTTATTGGGTGGGATGGGAGGGATATACATCTGACTAATCTGGGATCATACATACATATCTGTAAACAACAAAACTCTGTAAAAGTAAAATTAAAAAAAAATGTTTAAAAAAAGATAAAAATGTTTATTATTATACCTGCTAAGTCATGTCTTCCTATATTTGCACAATTTTTTCTTACATTTATCTTTAATTTCTTATTAGTGTATTGTTGGTTCATCTTAGTACATATAGGTATTGATTTGGAAACAGTGTCATCTGGAAATTTTGGGGCTGTAACTTACAAATCATAAACAGTGAAACAAGCAAATATCAACTGGCTAGCACCAAGGACAGAGTCAATATATAGTTAAAGCAGTTGAATTGATTGTTACCATGTGTATATTTACATAGACTCAATTTTAGTATTAATGTACATTTTTCTAACAAAAGATGAATTCACTTAGCAGAAGGCTGATGGAGTGATTTGTAACAGAAGACTTAACTGCTATGATTAAAGTTATCATCATATCCATCAGCTGAAATTCTTCTTCCTATTATCAAGATATCTGGGACTCCAACTCAATAATCAGAAAGGAATGTTTTGAAAATTATCTTGCAGAGAAAAATCAAGTTGATTCTACCTAAGAATGATTTTGTCTTTTTGTATTCACCCATACAGATTAGCAAGAAATCCTGATTTACCAACTGGTTGTGATTCAAATGTCAATTTGAGAATGTCTTGGTTAGAATTTGTGACATATTTTCCCCTCATAATGAAATTACCATGGTGGCTAAATTCCTACCTATCTCAACAAAAGCCTGTTTGGATAAAACATTGTACTTTTAGCAAAAACAAGATAGGAAATGGTAGCTGTCTTAAAACGAATCATTAAACAAGACTAACACACATTGAAAAACAGTTCATAAGATATTCACAAAAATTCTCCTACCTTCAGTTTCTCTTGTGGATGAGCTGGCCGCAGTCTGCTTTTAACACTTTTCCTTCATTCTCAGGCACAATGAGTATATCTGTAAAGTGGAATTTATTACACTGTGCTGTAATTATCTACTTATTTTTGCTCTTTTACCAGAAGACTCTTTTGTAAACTTTGACTTGCAAATGGAGGTTTTGAGACATTTTTTGAAAAGTTTGTGGAGGGTTTAAGTAGAAGCATGATGCAAGCAAAAGGACCAGTAGAAGGCCAGTTCAGAGGTTCGAGGTTCACTCTTGGTAAGAACATTTATTGGCAAAGAGGATGGTTGTTTAATCTTTGCTGAGCCACAGAAAGTAGTGTTTGGAAACAATCGCTGAGTGAGAGTCAGCTGACTGGTTTCTCAGGACAAGTCTAAACCCTCTAAGTCCTCCAATTGCTTATGCATTTTATCAGGAGGGCTACTTTATTTCCAGATGAAGGGTTGGAATAATATAACAAAATAGGGTTCTGTTCCATACCAAGTTTTGGACAAAATGTTTTAAAGACATAATGGGGTCTTGTGCATATAAACAATTGTTTTTTTTTTCAATATGTGGTTTTGTTCAGTCCTACTAATAAACCTAAATTGAGCTCCCTACTCTTATTGGTCATAGGTATGTGTTTATGAGGTTATTACAGAGAGAGGCTTGTGTATATGTGGATGCTTCACACTCTCTATCTATGGAATCAAGGTCAGGAAGGCTGTGCCCTCAGTAGTGTGATGATTTATGACAAAGCAGGTGTTACAGAGCATGTTGAAACTAAACAGAAAGAATGTAAGTGTTAACAACATTACATTTCAAGCCAGTAAGGACTAGTTCAGAAGTATGAAGATCTGAAAGACCTGCAAGATATTAAGACTGCGGGGAAATCAATTTTGCTTTATGAAAATGATACCACAGCAGTGTATCCTAAACAACAGATGAAGGCAATTAGTAAGAAGGGTTATCCAATATGTGGGCAGGCTCAGTCACTCAGCTGTGTCTGACTCTTTTGCAATTTCATGGACTGTAACCTGCCAGGATACTCTGTTCATGAGATTTTCCAGGCAAGAATACTGGAGTGGGTTGCCATTTCTTTTCCAAGGGATCTTCCCGACCCAGGGATCAAACCCTCATCTCCTGCATTTGCAGCTAGATTCTCAGATTGTTTATTGCTGAGCCACTGGGGAAGCCCTATCCAATATGACTGGGTTTTAATTCTATGAATATGATTTGTTTTGGAAAAAGATACTTTTTTGAGTATTTATTCTTTAAAAATATATTTAACATCACTTAAATCATCTTTAAACACTGTATTTTATATGAGATCTTAATTTGCACCAATCAACAGTTTGACTAAGACTTTTCAGGAAGGGAGACCCCAACCTTGACAAAGGATCACTACTTAGAGCAGGGACTGTGCTCAATTTCTTCTTGCTCAGTAGAAATTTAAGGTATTTTTTGTTGGTGAACTTACTGTATAAAGGATAAAATATGTTCTGCTGGTTATTCTGATCTGTTAGGGGCTATCTAGTATTTGCTACCATGCTGAGTAATTTGATGAATGACTGAATGAATGAATGAATGGAATTATTTACCGGCCATCATCTGAGAGCTGAGGATTCTGAGGTCACCAAAGTGGTTCTACTACTATTACCATATTTCTGCTGTATTTAATAACTACTCAATACATTTTTGTTGACTTAAATTGAGCATTCCTCATTCCTGTTTCAGCCGCCCTATCATTTTACATTTCCTTGTCTCTTTTTAACATATCATTTTAATGTAAATATTTTGATTTCTTTATTATTTCCCCTTTTCTATTTTTTAATGGCTTAACAATAGCTGCTAAAAAGGCTACAAGGAATATATGGATATTAAAGCAAGGAGATGTGATTAGATTTATGTTTTATGATTTTTGTGTTTTTCTACAGCTAGTCTATGTTACTAGTTATATAAAATTTTGTAAAAATGTTACACTTAAAGTTCAGTTTCTTTTCAATGCCTAAGTTTTCTTATCATTCCTTTAAACTGAAGTCACTCAGTCGTGACTGACTCTTTGCAACCCATGAAATTCTCTAGGCAAGAATACTGGAATGGGTAGCCTTTCCCTTCTCCAGGGGACCTTCCCAACTCAGGGATCAAACCCAGGTCTCCTGCATCACAGGCAGATTCTTTACATTCTGAGCCACAGGGAAGCCCAAGAATATTGGAGTAGGTAGCCTATCCCTTCTCCAGGGAAACTTCCCAACCCAGGAATCGAACTGGGATCCCCTGCATTGCAGGCAGATTCTTTACCAGCTGAGCTACAAGGGAAACCCTTGTATTTTTCTCATACTCCCCAGAAAGTTTTATCGTACCCCAAGCTAAACACATAATCACCAAGTCCTAAACCCACACTTCCATAACCTACAAGAGGTATGCAAGAAGTGTAGAAGGGATTCAATCATAATAAGACTGGACGACAATTCTACAACATTTATTATAGTATCTATGTTCTTTTAAGGCTCATAATTAGCTAAATCCCAGGAAAAGCAAGATAAAGAAAATGCGTCTTGTCTCCATGGAACTTATAAATAGGCAAGTAGATACATCATCTAAAATACATGTAGTGAGTGTTCAATGAGGTAAATTCCTGGGGTTCTATGACGTCAAGTGGATGGCTTGATTCATTTTATCTCCCAAGTGGATCAGGGTATGATTTTTAAAACAGGCAACTGAATCCTCAAGCTGAGTCTTGAAGGGCCAAGAGTCGTGAGGTACACAATGAGGGAGGGGGTTCAGTCCAGGTAAAGGACCTGAAGAAACATTTAGCCAGAGTCACAGATGGTTATGGTAGTAACATGGTCAAAGTAGACTCAGTGGCTCTCACAATTTCTGGCTTGAATTGTTGAGTTCAGTTCAGTTGCTCAGTCATATCCAATCCTTTGTGACCCCATGGACTGCAGCATGCCAGGCTTCCCTATCCCTCACCATCGCCCGGAGCTTGCTCAAACTCATGTCCATTGACTCAGTGATGCCATCCAACCATCTCGTCTTCTGTTGTCCTCTTCTCTTTTTGCCTTCTGTTTTTCCCAACATCTAGATCCCCTAGAGGAGGGCGTAGCAATCCACTCCAGTATTCTTGCCTGAGAAGGCCATGGACAGAGTAGTCTGCCAGGCTATTCCATAGGGTTTCAAAGAGCTGGACATGACTGAAGCGATTTAGTGTGTACACACACACACACACACACACACACACACACACAGGCATTGAAAAGTGGAGGGTAAGAAAGACCGAGGCCACACTCCCAAGCTTCATCATCCAGTAAAGTTTTTGGTGTCAAGCTCAAGAGTGGAAGAAAGTAGTGTTACTTACTGGACTCTTAAAATCTTACTCACAGGGCTACCATGTGTGATAGAAAAGATCTAATAACTTGGTTTCTTAGTTAGACTTTTTCTTCCTTGAAAGATGACATGTTAGCCAATGAGAAGATTCTGACTGGCTTGATAGTTATATTTTTTAAAGAGACTTAATCAACACAAGTTTATGACCTGCACTTACTGGGAATTCTTTGTTCATAGAGCATAATTGCAATCCCTGATCCCCATCATGAATGAGATTCAATGGGTTACCCAAGCCTGCCAGCATAGGGTAGGCATAGGCTGAGACAGTCAGTGTAGTGCACAGGCAGCCCCGGACATCTAAGGGCATCACAGACCTGTTATTGCTCAGTCCCGGGTGGTTGAATGCCACTTGTCCCTCTAAGAAGTTGGGGGACGCCAATCGCTTAGGGGTCGCATAACTAGTTAACATGTCAGAGTCTTATTGTGGAGACCAAACAGTGGGAGGGAGGCATGGAGGGAGTAACATGGAAGCCTATACTGTCACGTGTGGAAAAGATAGCTATTATCATTGTGCTAGGGGAATAGGAATACCTACAACCACTTGGAACAATGGTCGGGAGGGATGGGAGGAGGGGAACTGGGTGGGGGGAGGGTCCAGGGATATGCATATGAATGATCTGGGAACATACATGTAAAAAAATAAATAAATAAATAAATTAAAAAAAAAAAAAACATGCCAGAGTCTTGTTAGTTATCAGAATTAACCAGACAAATTGTTCCACCAACTAAGAACGGCCATGCACCACCAGCCACAGAATGGAGAAAGAGCTATCGATCTGTCAATCCTGTCCATGTCTGGGCAAGGTGAGGTTTCCTGTGCTGAGTCAAATTAAGCTGCAGGCTCCACTCCTGGTGGTGCCCTTCTGTCAATTCCTTCAAGGTTTCAGCTTTGCAACCTTATTCCCTCCCCTCCCACCCCCCCACTACACCCCCATCAACCCAAAGACTTTGGTTTCCTGGAAGCTGCCCAGCGAGTCATTAATAACAGGTGGCTCTTTTAGTTTACCAAATCAGAAAGCAAGAATATGGCTCACATTTTATGGAATCAGTTTGAGTAGCAAATAAATTTCCTTTTGTACAGCCTCTTTCTCTAATCATGACACATAACAATGGTGAACATTTCTTCCAATGATTTTTTGTCACTTAATCCTGTTTACCTCTTTGCAATTCCATAGACTGTGGCCCACCAGCCTTCTCTGCTCATGGTATTTCCCAAACAAGAACAATGAAGTGGGTTGCCATTTCCTTCTCCAAGGGATCTTTCTGACCCAGGGACTGACTTGTGTCTCCTGCACTAGCTGATGGGTGCTTTACCACTGAACCATCAGGGAAGCCTAATGCCAGCACTATAAATAGGCTCTATCTTATATTTTATTTTTTTTTTGTTTTTGTTTTTTAATTTTTATTTTACTTTTTACTTTTACATAGCTTTGTTGTTTACAGATATGTATGATCCCAGATTAGTCATATGTATATTCCCCCTATCCCACCCCTCCACGCTGTCACACAGCACCCCTGCAGGATCTCCTTTTCGCACAGCGCAATGATAATAGCTATTTTTTTCACATATGATAGTATAGGTTTTCATGCTACTCTATCTTATATTTTAAAATTCTTCCTTGGAAGTGGGAACATTTCTACTTAAATAGAAATAAGCTAAAAGTCAAAGATATTCTTCCAGGAGTTATTTTCATTATTAAGCATCTCTCAGTAGATATTTATGATTCTTGGATGATGGAATCAAATTTTGTCTTTCTAATAACTACTTGAGATTATGAAATCCAGTAGAAATAATTTATTATGTTAATTAAGAGACACTGTGGAGACACATTTAATAGTAATAGGAATCAGACAGTATTATTAAGGTTGGGGTGGATATATAAAACAATGCTTTTCATGACTAAAATTTATCTTGATTCACTTTCTTAAAATAACTCTTAATATATTTCATCTCTCTGATACTTTTATTACAATTCTCTATGAATATCATTTAGCCTCAGTAGGATATTTCATTAATTAAGTATAAATTATATTATGTCAAGACAGGAAATAATAGTTATTCATGAGTGTTAACATACCTGAGAGTAAATGAAAAAAAATTAATTTAATCAAGATGCCAATCACAAAAATAAATTACATGAGTTAAAGAAAAATGTGAATGTCAAATAAAAAAGAGAAATAGCATTCTAAATCTAGCAAGGTGAATGGGCAGAGCTGGGTTCCAGATAAAGAAATATTTAAACTCATAACTATTTCTAGACTTAATTTAAAGATGACAAATTTCAATTTAGATTTTTTTCTTACCCTGAGCTGAAGCAATACGTCTCCATTTCAAGATGAATAGTCAAGAAGTGAAAATGGATTAAACCATCAGGACACTCAGAACCCCCATTTCCTTCTCCAAGGGATCTTTCTGACCCAGGGACTGACTTGTGTCTCCTGCACTAGCTGATGGGTGCTTTACCACTGAACCATCAGGGAAGCCTAATGCCAGCACTATAAATAGGCTCTATCTTATATTTTATTTTTTTTTTGTTTTTGTTTTTTAATTTTTATTTTACTTTTTACTTTTACATAGCTTTGTTGTTTACAGATATGTATGATCCCAGATTAGTCATATGTATATTCCCCCTATCCCACCCCTCCACGCTGTCACACAGCACCCCTGCAGGATCTCCTTTTCGCACAGCGCAATGATAATAGCTATTTTTTTCACATATGATAGTATAGGTTTTCATGCTACTCTATCTTATATTTTAAAATTCTTCCTTGGAAGTGGGAACATTTCTACTTAAATAGAAATAAGCTAAAAGTCAAAGATATTCTTCCAGGAGTTATTTTCATTATTAAGCATCTCTCAGTAGATATTTATGATTCTTGGATGATGGAATCAAATTTTGTCTTTCTAATAACTACTTGAGATTATGAAATCCAGTAGAAATAATTTATTATGTTAATTAAGAGACACTGTGGAGACACATTTAATAGTAATAGGAATCAGACAGTATTATTAAGGTTGGGGTGGATATATAAAACAATGCTTTTCATGACTAAAATTTATCTTGATTCACTTTCTTAAAATAACTCTTAATATATTTCATCTCTCTGATACTTTTATTACAATTCTCTATGAATATCATTTAGCCTCAGTAGGATATTTCATTAATTAAGTATAAATTATATTATGTCAAGACAGGAAATAATAGTTATTCATGAGTGTTAACATACCTGAGAGTAAATGAAAAAAAATTAATTTAATCAAGATGCCAATCACAAAAATAAATTACATGAGTTAAAGAAAAATGTGAATGTCAAATAAAAAAGAGAAATAGCATTCTAAATCTAGCAAGGTGAATGGGCAGAGCTGGGTTCCAGATAAAGAAATATTTAAACTCATAACTATTTCTAGACTTAATTTAAAGATGACAAATTTCAATTTAGATTTTTTTCTTACCCTGAGCTGAAGCAATACGTCTCCATTTCAAGATGAATACTGTCAAGAATGAAAATGAAAGATGGATTAAACCATCAGGACACTCCTAGGATGGAATGCCATCTGTATGAGGAAAAGAAAACAAATTAAGTCTAAAATGAATGTGTATCACCAGCTTCCTCAAAATGCTGACTCATAATCAGACAGAAGTAAAGCCTTTGTTATAGATTCTTCAATTTTCAATTGTTAGGATTTTTTCCAACAGAAAAACAAATGTCTCCCCAAGAAGGCTATGGTAGCAATGACAAATTGTCCAAAGATACACTCAATAAAAGGAAAAACATTACACAGGGCTATTTTTATTTATTTTTCATTCAATTTTAAATTACAATTTATTTCAAAAACATTTTTTGCAAAATGTCCCTTTAATTAATAAGAAAAAATTAATAGGCTTACTATAGAAAAAAATTAAGACAAACCAAAAGCAGAGAAGGAGCCTGTGAAATGTTTACTAAAGCAAAGCACTGTTATTCTATACCCCTCTAAACTTTGGTTTTTTTTTTTTTTTTTGGCCTCTTTTATGGTTTCTATTTATATATTTATTTTTATTTTTATCTATCTTTATTCTTTGGCCTGTGTGGGTCTCCCATTGCAGTGGCCTCTATCATTGTAGAGCACTGGCTCTGGGTGTATGCACTCCAGAGTTCTGGCTCATAACTGGACACGCCAGTCCAGCCACTCTGGGGCACGTGGGATCTTCCCGGGCCAGGGATCGAACCAGTGCCCCTTACACGGCAATGTGGACTCTTTACCCACTGGACCACCAGGGAAGCCCTTGTTTTTTTTTTTTTTTAAGTTTGTTTTTTTTTTTTTTTTTTTTTAAATATTTATTTATTTTTTGGGCGGGGGTCGGGTTGGGGAGGGAGGGGAGCAGGCGGGCCACTTCTATTGGTCTTTCATTTCTCTATGTGCATCTGTCTTTGTTCTTTGGCTCCTGTGGGCCTCCCATCGCGGTGGCGTCTGTCGTTGCAGAGCGCCGGCTCTGGGCGCATGCGCTCTAGAGCTCTGGCTCGGTAATTGGACACATCAGTCCAGCCACTCCGCGCACATGCGATCTTCCCAGGCCAGGGCTCGAACTTGCGCCTTGCACTGCAAGGCGGTGTCCTTACCCACTGGACCACCAGGGAAGCCCAGCCCTTGTTTTTTCAATCTAATTGTGCTTATATTGAATATACATTCAACATGTATATTGTATTCTGTATCTAATACAGTTGTATATATGTATATTGTTTTCTGTATTTTTTTCACTTAGTGTAATATAAGCATGCTTGTATATTATAACACACTCTTGATAAAGATGATTTGTAACACCTTCACAGTATTTTGACAAGTATATACAATCCCAAAAGATATATATATATTTTTAAAACTTAATACAGCTTTCCAAGGATTAAGAAGGCTAGGGTAGCAATGACAAATTGTCCAAAGATACACTCAATAAAAGGAAAAACATTACACAGGGCTATTTTTATTTATTTTTCATTCAATTTTAAATTACAATTTATTTCAAAAACATTTTTTGCAAAATGTCCCTTTAATTAATAAGAAAAAATTAATAGGCTTACTATAGAAAAAAATTAAGACAAACCAAAAGCAGAGAAGGAGCCTGTGAAATGTTTACTAAAGCAAAGCACTGTTATTCTATACCCCTCTAAACTTTGGTTTTTTTTTTTTTTTTTGGCCTCTTTTATGGTTTCTATTTATATATTTATTTTTATTTTTATCTATCTTTATTCTTTGGCCTGTGTGGGTCTCCCATTGCAGTGGCCTCTATCATTGTAGAGCACTGGCTCTGGGTGTATGCACTCCAGAGTTCTGGCTCATAACTGGACACGCCAGTCCAGCCACTCTGGGGCACGTGGGATCTTCCCGGGCCAGGGATCGAACCAGTGCCCCTTACACGGCAATGTGGACTCTTTACCCACTGGACCACCAGGGAAGCCCTTGTTTTTTTTTTTTTTTTTAAGTTTGTATGTTTTTTTTTTTTTTTTTAAATATTTATTTATTTTTTGGGCGGGGGTCGGGTTGGGGAGGGAGGGGAGCAGGCGGGCCACTTCTATTGGTCTTTCATTTCTCTATGTGCATCTGTCTTTGTTCTTTGGCTCCTGTGGGCCTCCCATCGCGGTGGCGTCTGTCGTTGCAGAGCGCCGGCTCTGGGCGCATGCGCTCTAGAGCTCTGGCTCGGTAATTGGACACATCAGTCCAGCCACTCCGCGGCACATGCGATCTTCCCAGGCCAGGGCTCGAACTTGCGCGCCTTGCACTGCAAGGCGGTGTCCTTACCCACTGGACCACCAGGGGAAGCCCAGCCCTTGTTTTTTCAATCTAATTGTGCTTATATTGAATATACATTCAACATGTATATTGTATTCTGTATCTAATACAGTTGTATATATGTATATTGTTTTCTGTATTTTTTTCACTTAGTGTAATATAAGCATGCTTGTATATTATAACACACTCTTGATAAAGATGATTTGTAACACCTTCACAGTATTTTGACAAGTATATACAATCCCAAAAGATATATATATATTTTTAAAACTTAATACAGCTTTCCAAGGATTGTACCAACTTACACCATTAGGCACCATCATATTGTGTGAGACTGTTTACTTCATGCTTCTTCCTAACATTATTCTATTTCTCAATAGTCTGCTTCATTTTTTTGATCGCTTTATCAATTCCTATCCCAGTATCCCAAGTTTAAATAATAAAGCTTTAGAGAGTATTTTGATATTGAACAGGCAAATGTCCCCAAAGTTTCCATCTTTTTTTCATCAGGTCTATGAAAAGTTTACTTGGCCTTCCCTCATATTAATATTGCAATTACTTCTAAAAGCAATACAAATGATCTTGCAATTCTGTGTCTTATTGTTCTAAGCCCTTTAGTGACTTACCTTTTGTCTAGGGCAGTGATGCTCAAGCAGCGGCAAGCTTGTGCCCCAGGGCAAATCTGGCAATATCTGGATGCTTTTTGGTTGCTGCAACTGGAGGGGTAATGTTGCTTGCTCCTGACATCTGGAGGTGAAAGGTCAGGGACGCTGAACATCCTTCACTGCACTGCAGAGAATGACCTCCTGCGACAACAAAGACTCTTCCCCCAATTTCCGAAATGTCAACCGCGGGAAGGTTCAGAAACCTTTGTGAATGGGATAAATTGAAAATCTCTTTGCTTGTCACTTAAGTCTTGCTTTCATCTAAGAGTCTTCAAAATGAGGAGGGTATACTGATGGTTAGATTCTATATCCTCAACATGATCTTCTGGAGAACATGCTCAAGTTCAAAATAATTCTGCCTGAGAAATAGGAGGAAGAGCAGGAAGTGGAGGAGGAGGGGGAGCCATATTTTTCATCCATCCCAAACCATACTATGTTGCAATGTCCCTGGGGCAAAAAGAGAAAACAAACTAGTAAGCCTACTTAAATCAAGTGTTAGTTGTTCAGTTGTGTCCCACCCCATGTAGCCCACCAGGCTCTTCCCATGGAATTCTTCAGGCCAAGAATACTAGAGTGGGTTGCCATTACCTTCTCCAACTTAAATCAAGGCAGTACATAAATCCACATGGCTACATCCCTGTGGCTTAAGCCTTTTTTTTTTTTTTTAAAGATTTATTTATTTATTTATTTATTTATTTATTTTTGGGCAGGGGTCAGGTTGGGGAGGGAGGGGAGCAGGCGGGCCACTTCTTTTGGTCTTTCATTTCTCTATTTTCATCTGTCTTTGTTCTTTGGCTCCTATGGGCCTCCCATCGCGGTGGCGTCTGTTGTCCCAGAGCGCCAGCTCTGGGCGCATGCGCTCCAGAGCTCCGGCTTGGTGATTGGACACATCCGTCCAGCTGCTCCGTGGCACGTGGGATCTTCCCAGGCCAGGGATCGAACGGGCGCCCCTTGCACTGCAAGGCGGTGTCCTTATCCACTGGACCACCAGGGGAAGCCACTTAAGCCTTTTTTTTAAATGGATAAGTTTATATTTAATAAAAGCTAAATTTATCTCTACGTTTAATTTTTTCTAGATATTTTGCAGGTTTACAATTCCATCTGAACTTAAAAACTGATTTAGTTAAAAAAACCAATCCATCGAGCATATTTTAATTGGATTAACATTGATTTTATGGATTAATTTAGGGAGTGCTGATGGACATGTGTTTATTTCTTTTATATCCAATTAGTAACATATCACAACTTTCTCCCAATTTCTTGTTAAGTTGCTTGCATTAGATCTTTTCTCCCTTGATACTGTAAAATGACTAATATCTGAACATGCATTTGGCCTGACACAGACTTCCCACCTGTGACTCTTGATTACTCACACTTAGTTGCCTGGTGGACTGGTTGGGTTTCATTCATCTTTGTATTTCTATATGTCAGGGTGCCTTACATATTGCAGGTGGACCACAAATGTCTACTGAATGAAGAACTAGTTAAATGACAGAGACATTTAAAGGCAAGACCACATAGAACCCTCTCCTTCCCCTTCTTCTTCTTCTTTTTTTAAAGCAAGTATTCAGATTACTTCTATTATTATGGGAAATAGAAGTATAGATTAAAGAAATTCCTGCCACTGTTCATGTTTTCTCCTACAACAATAATAAACACTGCTTGAGCAATTACATGCCCAGTGTTGCACTAAGAGCTTTGCCCGTATTTATTCTGTTCAATTTCCACCCCCACGCGAACCCATTATTACTCACTTAAAAATATACTTTAGGACTTCCCTAGTGATCCAGTGGTTCGGACTCTGTGCTTCCACTGCAGGGGGCACAGATTCAATCCCTGGTTGCTTAAGATCCCATGTGCCACACAGTACTGGAAAAAATAATAAGATAAATACACTTAAAGAAACAGATGTTAGTTCTTAGAGAAGTTTTAGGTTCATAGTAAATGGAGCAAAGTACAGAGAGTTCCCCTGTACCCTGTCCCACCCACCACTGTGCACGCTCATATGCACATGCACACTCACACGCTCACACAGCTCCCCCCACCGTCACTGTCACATAGCAGGAGGCACATTTGTTACAAGTGATGAACCCACACTGACACATCATTACACACACACACATATACACGGACATTTTCATTACTAGCTCTGTGACTTTAAAGGACTGTATGATGTGTCTTGCCTTTCTAGGGTTTTCTTTTCTGAGGGCAAAGAGTAGCATCTACGTCTCAGTCTCATGGACTCTTAATCCTGCTATGGACAAGACCTGGTGTGAGGCTTTCCTAGAATTGTCCCAGGAGGCAGGTGGCAGAGTGCTGAGGTGGTTGTACATGAACACTGGGTGGGTAGCTGGCAATTGGGAAAAACCAGGCTACAAAATAGGTTCTTGAAACCAAACAGAAGACTTGACTCTCATCAGAAGAGAACAATCCAAAGACTGACCTTTCCTTCCCCTAAAAGAACAAAATGAAAAAAGAAAAAAATCATTAAATCACTGAAGCAGTTAGTGATTTATTGGTAAAATACTGTGGTCATGTTCTACTCAAAGATGACTGAAATCATGTTGACCAGAAATTACATTTCTAGAAATCTGTCCTAAGGAATGAAGGAGAGGAGGGTGCCAAAACATGCACATACTACAAACATCAGTAGCATGCTTACAAATATGCTATGTAGTTAATGTAGTCAATGAGGTTGGTGTATAATCCTTATTTTGTAAGTGAAACGGAGGGTCAAAGCAGGAAATTGCCCCAAGGCATCAATCTATGAAGAGCTTTGCCCGTATTTATTCTGTTCAATTTCCACCCCCACGCGAACCCATTATTACTCACTTAAAAATATACTTTAGGACTTCCCTAGTGATCCAGTGGTTCGGACTCTGTGCTTCCACTGCAGGGGGCACAGATTCAATCCCTGGTTGCTTAAGATCCCATGTGCCACACAGTACTGGAAAAAATAATAAGATAAATACACTTAAAGAAACAGATGTTAGTTCTTAGAGAAGTTTTAGGTTCATAGTAAATGGAGCAAAGTACAGAGAGTTCCCCTGTACCCTGTCCCACCCACCACTGTGCACGCTCATATGCACATGCACACTCACACGCTCACACAGCTCCCCCCACCGTCACTGTCACATAGCAGGAGGCACATTTGTTACAAGTGATGAACCCACACTGACACATCATTACACACACACACATATACACGGACATTTTCATTACTAGCTCTGTGACTTTAAAGGACTGTATGATGTGTCTTGCCTTTCTAGGGTTTTCTTTTCTGAGGGCAAAGAGTAGCATCTACGTCTCAGTCTCATGGACTCTTAATCCTGCTATGGACAAGACCTGGTGTGAGGCTTTCCTAGAATTGTCCCAGGAGGCAGGTGGCAGAGTGCTGAGGTGGTTGTACATGAACACTGGGTGGGTAGCTGGCAATTGGGAAAAACCAGGCTACAAAATAGGTTCTTGAAACCAAACAGAAGACTTGACTCTCATCAGAAGAGAACAATCCAAAGACTGACCTTTCCTTCCCCTAAAAGAACAAAATGAAAAAAAAAGAAAAAAATCATTAAATCACTGAAGCAGTTAGTGATTTATTGGTAAAATACTGTGGTCATGTTCTACTCAAAGATGACTGAAATCATGTTGACCAGAAATTACATTTCTAGAAATCTGTCCTAAGGAATGAAGGAGAGGAGGGTGCCAAAACATGCACATACTACAAACATCAGTAGCATGCTTACAAATATGCTATGTAGTTAATGTAGTCAATGAGGTTGGTGTATAATCCTTATTTTGTAAGTGAAACGGAGGGTCAAAGCAGGAAATTGCCCCAAGGCATCAATCTATGAAGGAAGCATCTAAAAAACCAACCCAAAATCTATCTGATGACCTTACCTGTGTCCAGTTTCTTTCTTTCTTTCTTTTTCAAAAAGAACTACCTTTTGGGTTTAAGCTTTGTGTGTGCGTGTATGTGTCTGTCTGTCTTTGTGTGTGTTTCAAAGTAGTTCTGTCCTAAGCAACAATATCAGGGAAATGATGGGTTTGATGTCTGTTATATTTACCCAAAACCAGTTTGAAGAGAGGCTGTCTCTCACCAGCATCCTGGTCAAAAGGCTAATACCACAATGTCCTGAAGGCAGGACTGTAAAGATAGAGCTCAACAGACCACAGGATCATTCATGGATGCAGGGACTAGTGACACAAAGGCCTTTGACCTCAAATACTTTAATGATGGTGCTGGACTCCTGGGCTTATCCTATTCCTACATCTCTGGCATCCAAGAGCAGAGTGTCTTCTAAGTTCTTTTCATTTACTTATAGGAAACACCATTGGAAGGACCAATGTTGAAACTGAAATTCCAATACTTTGGCCACCTGATGTGAACAACTGACTCATTGGAAAAGACCCTGATGCTGGGAAAGATTGAGGGAAGGAGAAGAAGAGGGTGACAGAGGATAAGATGGCTGGATGGTGTCACCGACTCAATGGACATGAGTTTGAGCAAACTCCAGGAGATCATGAAAGACAGGGAAGCCTGGTGTGCTGCAGTCCATGGGGTCGCAAAGAATCATACACAACTGAGCGACTGAACAACAAAAATGCTGATTAACACATCATCTGGTGTAGATGTCAATAAGAACACCAAATAATCTACTCTGAAAATGCTGATCCTTTTCAGGACACCTCAAATGCTATTTAATTGTCCCTAGGATGTGGCTTAGGGATAATCTGCATTATGCTCTGGAGGACAAGCCTATACACATGCATATACTCCAAAATGCTTCTGTTGATGTAACTTAAAGTCAAGTATCATGCAGTCTCAGCAAAAAAACACCACCAGGATTTTCACTCCAGTGTTAAATGTCACTAAGAATGGCTTGGTTCAAAAAAGAAATCCCAGCACTTTCTTGGATTTCTCAATGGCAGCACTTTGATATTTTGGGCTGTAGCATTCTTTGCTTAGGGAGACTGTCTTGTGCTTTGTAGGATGTTTAGCAGCAGCCCAGCTTCTAACGTACTAGATACCAGTGGTACTACATTTCTCCCAGTTGCACCAATTAAAAATGACACTGTAAAATGTCTACTGGGGGTAAAATTGCTCTTGGTGAGATCTACTGGTTTACAGGATGGAATGCCATCTGCTCACTGTGTCTAACTCTTTGCGACCCTGTGGACTGTAGCCTGCCAGGCTCCTCTGTCCATGGGATTTCTCAGGCAAGAATACTGGAGTGGGTTGCCATTTCCAGTTTCCAGGGGATCTTCCTGATCCAGGGATCAAACCTGTGTCTCCTGCACTGACAAGCAGGTTCTTCATCGCTGAGCCACTTGGAAAGCCATGTTAGGAAGTTATTGATAATAAGCTGTAAAGAATTTAATGACCTTGGAAAATGTTCAAAATATTTTTATTGAAAAAACTAGGGTTAAACAAAATAAGTATGGCTCTGATTTATAAAATATAGGAGAAGCCGCGCCGGACTGAGAAGCCGTGCCGCCGCGCCGCGGCCGCCACAAGGGCTTGCTGAATGGAGAGGGGAAGTCGCCCACGGGTTGCTGACCAGGGACCCGGCACGAGCTGGACGGGAAACCTCGTGCCCGCCTTTGGGACTTAGACGCGTAACGGACAGTGTGCGTGTGCCAGCGACGGAGGAGCCTGCGCACCCCTAGAGCTGCAGCAGCAGCGGAGGAAGCCAGGGAAAGAGGAGGGACTGGAGACTACTGGCCGGTGCACAGTAGAGCCGGGGAGCCTCCCTCCAACACGGGACTGCGCGTGCCGCAGCCCCCGCCCGACAGACTGGGATCAGCCTACCTTCCCGGCCAGCACCCAAGCTTGCAGCAAAGCCTTCGTTTAGCTGAAAACAAAAACAGAAACCATAGCAACTGGCGCTATAAGGGAAAGACTATGCCATCAAGACACCACCATGAAGAGCAGATTGGTTTCCAACAGGCTGATGAGAAGATAAAAACCAGGGACAGTATCTAGCATTTAGCATTTTTTTGCTTGTTTATTTGTTGTGGACTATTTTGCTTATTTGATTGATTGGTCTGGTTTGGGGTTTAATTGTTTGTTTGTTTGTTCTTTTTTTTTTTTTTGAATGTTTTCTTTTTGTGTTTGTTTTTTGGTCTCATTAATTTTTTCGGCCCTTTTAAATTTTTAATTTCTTTTTTTGACTTTTATTTTATTGTATTTTTTTAAATTTTAATTCTTGGAAACCTCTAATTCTCTTTGCTCTTTGCCACTGCTTTCTCCCTCTATGTTCTAACTGTAGAATCCTTTCCTATCTACCAATATCCTCTAGATAAATTATTTCCTATCTTCCTGTCTCCACTATTCTCTTCCAGCTGCACTAAACAATACAAAACACTAATCTTTGCTACCTAACCCTATAAAATCCTTCCAAGACGAATCTATTCCTTCTCATTACCCATACACTTTCTTCCTCCCCTACTAGATAAAGTTCTCTTTTGCTCCAAATTAGGAGAAGCCGGAAGTTATTGATAATAAGCTGTAAAGAATTTAATGACCTTGGAAAATGTTCAAAATATTTTTATTGAAAAAACTAGGGTTAAACAAAATAAGTCTGGCTCTGATTTATAAAATATAGGAGAAGCGACGCCGGACTGAGAAGCCGTGCCGCCGCGCCGCGGCCGCCACAAGGGCTTGCTGAATGGAGAGGGGAAGTCGCCCACGGGTTGCTGACCAGGGACCCGGCACGAGCTGGACGGGAAACCTCGTGCCCGCCTTTGGGACTTAGACGCGTAACGGACAGTGTGCGTGTGCCAGCGACGGAGGAGCCTGCGCACCCCTAGAGCTGCAGCAGCAGCGGAGGAAGCCAGGGAAAGAGGAGGGACTGGAGACTACTGGCCGGTGCACAGTAGAGCCGGGGAGCCTCCCTCCAACACGGGACTGCGCGTGCCGCAGCCCCCGCCCGACAGACTGGGATCAGCCTACCTTCCCGGCCAGCACCCAAGCTTGCAGCAAAGCCTTCGTTTAGCTGAAAACAAAAACAGAAACCATAGCAACTGGCGCTATAAGGGAAAGACTATGCCATCAAGACACCACCATGAAGAGCAGATTGGTTTCCAACAGGCTGATGAGAAGATAAAAACCAGGGACAGTATCTAGCATTTAGCATTTTTTTGCTTGTTTATTTGTTGTGGACTATTTTGCTTATTTGATTGATTGGTCTGGTTTGGGGTTTAATTGTTTGTTTGTTTGTTCTTTTTTTTTTTTTTGAATGTTTTCTTTTTGTGTTTGTTTTTTGGTCTCATTAATTTTTTCGGCCCTTTTAAATTTTTAATTTCTTTTTTTGACTTTTATTTTATTGTATTTTTTTAAATTTTAATTCTTGGAAACCTCTAATTCTCTTTGCTCTTTGCCACTGCTTTCTCCCTCTATGTTCTAACTGTAGAATCCTTTCCTATCTACCAATATCCTCTAGATAAATTATTTCCTATCTTCCTGTCTCCACTATTCTCTTCCAGCTGCACTAAACAATACAAAACACTAATCTTTGCTACCTAACCCTATAAAATCCTTCCAAGACGAATCTATTCCTTCTCATTACCCATACACTTTCTTCCTCGTCAACCCCAACATATGTCCTAGATAAAAAGTGCTCTCATTGTAATTATCCAAGCCAGATCCTTGTGCTGGATCTATTTATCCAAGCACTATTTTAATTAATTCAGAGCTTAACAGGCAAGTATCATCTTTGATGGTGTGATTTGCAGAGAGATTTCGTGTGCTTTATCTCTGTAAAACTGGTCAGTTGCAGGAATTGCTGTATATGTATGTATATCTTACGATTATGTTAGAAAACATTTGTATGCTTTTATGACTGTCACCCATCAGGAATGCACCTCTTGTTCCTGAGATGCTAGTATCTGAGCTAATATCACGGAATACCATAGCAAACCAGACACAGAGCCTACACCCCCTGATCAATCATCAAACCAAGGATCCTCCAAGAAGAAGCTCTGATTCCAAGACCCTACATTATCAAAGAACATACAACACTAGAGATTATTCGACTGTAAACAAGACCTAACACCATTCAAGTCACAAGCCACTGAAACCTTCTAGAAGGACAGAAACCTAAAGGAAGGGAAAATTCAACCAAGAAGCCTTGGGGGGGGGGGCGTGGGGAAGAACTCCACACACAGACACACACAAAGAAACAAAAACTAACCTCATAATGAAATGACAGAGAAACACTGCACAAATGAAGGACCAAGCTAGAGAAACACTGCTTCAAATGACAGAGGAGGAGATAGACAAATTATCTGAAAGAGAATTCAGAAAAGCTATACTAATGAGGATGCAAAACACCGAAAACAGAATATTAGAGGAAACTAGTGCACTGAGAAGAGACATGCAAGAAATGAAAAATAAGCAAATGGAGACCACCAACTCAATTGCTGAACTCAAAAATACTATAGAAGGTCTCAACAGTAGACTATCAGAGGCTGAAGAATGGATAAGTGAGCTGGAAGACAGAATGGTGGAAATAAGTGCTGAAGAACACAATGAAGCCGAAAGAATTAAAAGAACTGAGGATAGCATGAGAGACCTATGGGACAACATCAAACGCACCAACATTAGAATTATAGGAGTTCCAGAGGAAGAAGAGGGGAAGAAAGGTTACGAAAAAATTCTTGAAGAGGTTCTAGTTGAAAACTTCCCCAGCATGGGAAAGGAAATAGTCAACCAAGTCCAAGAAGCACAAAGAATTCCATACAGGAGAAACCCCAGAAGAAACACACCAAGGCACATTCTAATCAAACTAACACAGACTAAATATAAAGACAGATTACTAAAAGCAGCTAGGAGCAAACAACAAATAACCTATAAAGGAAACCCCATACGTCTAACTGCGGATCTCTCAACAGAAACCCTGCAGGCCAGAAGAGAATGGCAGGACACATTTAAATGGCTAAAAGAGAATAACCTTCAACCGAGAATTCTCTAACCAGCAAGAATCTCATTCAGAATCGATGGAGAAGTCAAAAGCTTCTCAGACAGACAAAAACTAAAAGAATTCTGTACCAAAAAACCAGCCCTACAACAAGTGTTAAAGGGCCTGATATAGCCAATAAATACAAGAGTAGGAGAAGCCTTACAAATCAAACCTCAAACTTCTAAGAAGATGACAATAGGAATATTCGTATCAATGATTACTTTGAATGTAAATGGACTAAATGCTCCAACCAAACGACACAGGCTGGCTGAATGGATCCAGAAGCAAGACCCATATATATGCTGTTTACAAGAGACCCACTTCAGACCTAGGGACACTCACAGACTGAAAGTGAGAGGCTGGAAAAAGATATTCCATGCAAATGGAGATCAAAAGAAAGCTGGAGTAGCAATCCTCATATCAGACAAAATAGATTTTAAAGTAAAGAAGATTCTAAGAGACAAGGCAGGTCACTACATCATGATTAAGGGATCTATCCAAGAGGAAGATGTAACAGTCATGAATATCTAGGCACCCGACACAGGGGTACCTCAATACATAAGACAGGCACTTTCAGATATAAAAGAAGAAATCAAGAATAACACAGTAATAGTAGGAGACTTTAACACTCCTCTCACACCAATGGACAGATCATCCAAACAGAAAATTAATAAAGAAACACAAGCCTTAAATGCCACACTAGAAGAGATGGACCACATTGATATCTTTAGGACGTTCCATCCAAAAGCAGAAGAATACACTTTCTTCTCAAGTGCTCACGGAACATTCTCCAGAATAGACCACATCTTGGGCCACAAATCAAACCTCAGTCAGTTCAAGAAAACCGAAATTATATCAACCATCTTCTCGGACCACAATGCAATGTGACTAGAGATCAACTATAGGAAAAAAAACTGCTAAAAACACAAACACATGGAGATTAAACAACACATACCTAAAAAACCAACTGATCGTTAATGAAATCAAAGGAGAAATTTAAAAATTCCTAGAAGAAAATGACAATGAACACACGACTGTGCAAAACCTATGGGATACCGCAAAAGCAGTTCTAAGAGGGAAATTCATAGCAATACAATCCCACCTCAAGAAACTAGGAAAATATGAAGCAGATGACCTAAACCTACTCCTTAAAACAACTGGAGAAAGAAGAACAAAAACACCCCAAAGGCAGCAGAAGAAGAGAAATCATAAAGATAAGAGCAGAAATAAATGAGAAAGAAACAAAAAAAACAATAGTAAAGATAAATAAAACCAAAAGCTGGTTCTTTGAAAAGGTAAACAAAGTTGACAAGCCACTGGCCAGACTCATCAAGAGAAAGAGAGAGAAGAAGCAGATCAACAAAATCAAAAACGAAAAAGGAGAGATTGCAACAGATAATGCAGAAATCCAAAGGATTCTAAGAGACTATTATGAGCAACTCTATGGCAACAAACTGGACAATCTGGAGAAATGGACAGTTTCTTGGGGATGATCAATCTCCCAAGACTGAGCCAGGAAGAAACAGAAACTTTGAACAACCCAATCACAAGCTCAGAAATCGAATTTGTGATAAAAAATCTACCCAAAAAGAAAAGCCCAGGGCCAGATGGCTTCACAGCCAAATTCTACCAAACATTTAAAGAAGAGCTAATGCCTGTCCTTCTAAAACTCTTTCAAAGAATTGCACAGGAAGGAATACATCCAAACACATTTTATGAGGCCACCATCACCCTGATACCCAAACCAGGCAAAGACAACACAAAAAAGGAAAACTATAGGCCAATTTCTCTGATGAACGCAGATGCCAAGATCCTCAACAAAATCCTAGCAAACAGAATTCAACAACACATCAAAAAACTCATACATTACGATCAAGTCGGGTTCATCCCAGGCATGCAAGGATTCTTCAACATCCGCAAATCAATCAACGTGATACACCATATCAACAAACTGAGAGACAAAAATCACATGATCATCTCAATAGATGCAGAAAAAGCCTTTGACAAAGTACAGCATCCATTTATGATAAAAACTCTTCAGAAAATGGGCATAGAAGGAACCTATCTCAACATAATAAAAGCCATATATGAGAAGCCCACAGCAAACATCATCCTCAACGGTGAAAAACTGAAAGCATTCCCTCTAAGATCAGGAACAAGACAGGGTGTTTAACAGCCACATCCCACCTCAAGAAACTAGGAAAATATGAAGCAGATGACCTAAACCTACTCCTTAAAACAACTGGAGAAAGAAGAACAAAAACACCCCAAAGGCAGCAGAAGAAGAGAAATCATAAAGATAAGAGCAGAAATAAATGAGAAAGAAACAAAAAAAACAATAGTAAAGATAAATAAAACCAAAAGCTGGTTCTTTGAAAAGGTAAACAAAGTTGACAAGCCACTGGCCAGACTCATCAAGAGAAAGAGAGAGAAGAAGCAGATCAACAAAATCAAAAACGAAAAAGGAGAGATTGCAACAGATAATGCAGAAATCCAAAGGATTCTAAGAGACTATTATGAGCAACTCTATGGCAACAAACTGGACAATCTGGAGAAATGGACAGTTTCTTGGGGATGATCAATCTCCCAAGACTGAGCCAGGAAGAAACAGAAACTTTGAACAACCCAATCACAAGCTCAGAAATCGAATTTGTGATAAAAAATCTACCCAAAAAGAAAAGCCCAGGGCCAGATGGCTTCACAGCCAAATTCTACCAAACATTTAAAGAAGAGCTAATGCCTGTCCTTCTAAAACTCTTTCAAAGAATTGCACAGGAAGGAATACATCCAAACACATTTTATGAGGCCACCATCACCCTGATACCCAAACCAGGCAAAGACAACACAAAAAAGGAAAACTATAGGCCAATTTCTCTGATGAACGCAGATGCCAAGATCCTCAACAAAATCCTAGCAAACAGAATTCAACAACACATCAAAAAACTCATACATTACGATCAAGTCGGGTTCATCCCAGGCATGCAAGGATTCTTCAACATCCGCAAATCAATCAACGTGATACACCATATCAACAAACTGAGAGACAAAAATCACATGATCATCTCAATAGATGCAGAAAAAGCCTTTGACAAAGTACAGCATCCATTTATGATAAAAACTCTTCAGAAAATGGGCATAGAAGGAACCTATCTCAACATAATAAAAGCCATATATGAGAAGCCCACAGCAAACATCATCCTCAACGGTGAAAAACTGAAAGCATTCCCTCTAAGATCAGGAACAAGACAGGGGTGTCCACTTTCACCACTACTATTCAACATAGTCCTGGAAGTGCTAGCAACAGCAATAAGAGAAGAGAAAGAAATCAAAGGAATCCAGATTGGAAAGGAAGAAGTCAAGTTCTCTCTTTTTGCAGACGACATGATATCATACATAGAAAATCCCAAAGACATGGTGACAAAGCTACTAGAGCTAATCAAGGAATTCAGCAAAGTCGCAGGATACAAAGTCAACACACAGAAATCACTGGCATTCCTATACACAAACAATGAAAAATCAGAAAGCGAAATCAAAGAGGCAATCCCCTTCACCATTGCAACCAAAAGAATCAAATATCTAGGAATAAACCTACCCAAAGAAACAAAAGAATTGTACACAGAAAATTACAAGACACTCATGAAAGACATTAAAGAAGACTTAAACAGATGGAGAGATATTCCATGTTCCTGGGTCGGAAGAATCAATATTGTGAAAATGACCATACTATCAAATATCATCTACAGATTCAATGCAATACCTATCCAACTACCATTGACATTTTTCACAGAACTAGACTAAATCAAACACAGTTCGTATGGAAACACAGAAGACCTCGAATAGCCAAAGCAATCCTGAGGAAGAAGAATGGTACTGGAGGAATCAGCCTCCCTAACTTCAGACTCTACTACAAAGCAACAGTCCTCAAGACTGTATGGTACTGGCACAAAAACAGAACTATAGATCAATGGAACAAGATAGAGAACCCAGAGATAAACCCACACACCTACGGGTATCTTATTTTTGACAAAGGAGGCGAAACTATAAAATGGGACAAAGACAGCCTCTTCAACAAATGGTGCTGGGAAAATTGAACAGCTACATGCAAAAAAATGAAGTTGGAACATTCCCTGACACCATACACAAAGATCAACTCAAAATGGGTTAAAGATCTAAATGTAAGACCAGAAACCATCAAACTCTTAGAGGAGAATATAGGCAAAACCCTCAAGGACATCAATCAAAACAAGATCTTCTCTGACCCACCAACTAAAATAGCAGAACTGAAAAAATAAAAAAGAACACGTGGGACCTCATGAAACTTAAAAGCTTTTGTATAGCAAAAGAAATCACCAAAAAGCTGAACAGACACCTCACAGAGTGGGAGAAAATCATAGAAAATGAAACAACAGACAAAGAATTAATCTCCAAAATCTACAAGCAACTCAGTCAACTTAGCACCGGAAAAATGAACAACCCAATCAAAAAAATGGGAAAAAGATCTAAAGAGATGCCTCTCCAAAGAGGACATACAGATGGCCCAAAAGCACATGAAACCATGCTCAACCTCGCTTATTATTAGAGAAATGCAAATCAAAACTACAATGAGATATCACCTCACACCCGTCAGAATGGCCATCTTCAAAAAATCTGCAGACAATAAATGCTGGAGAGGGTGCGGAGAAAAGGCAACCCTCTTGCATTGCTGGTGGGAATGTCAATTGATACAGCCTATATGGAAGACAGTCTGGAGATTCTTTAACAAACTAAAAATAGAAGCACCCTATGACCCAGCAATCCCACTATTAGGCCTATACTAGGCCTATATCCTGATGAAATCAAAACTGAAAGAAGCACCTGTACCCCAATGTTCATTGCAGCTCTCTATACAATAGCCAGAACTTGGAAGCAACCTAGATGTTCATCGATGAATGAATGGATCCAGAAGAACTGGTACATACATACAATGGAATACTACTCAGCCGTTAAAAGAAATGCAGAAGACTCAGTCCTAATGAAGTGGCTGGCTCTAGAACCTATCATAAAAAGTGAAGTCAGTCAAAAAGAGAAAGACTAGCACAGTATACTAACACATATATATGGAATCTAGTAGGACGGTCTTGATAACACATGCAGTGAACTCATGGAAAAACAGACAGAGAATAGATATAAGGACATTGTGGGAGGGAGGTATAGAAGAAGTAACATCGAAACCTATACTGTCATGTGTGGAAAAGATAGCTAGTGTCATTGTGCTAAGGGAATAGGAGTGCCTACAATCACTTGGGGCGATGGCCCGGAGGGGTGGGAGGGGGGGGACTGGGTGAGTGGGGGGACCAGGGATGTGCATATGAATGTTCTGGGAACATACATGTTGGTGAACTGTAAAACTCTGTAAAATCTTTAAAATAAAGAATTAAAAATAAAAAAAAAAAGATATTCTGAAATGAAGGAAGACGAACAGAATACAGTCCCAGTATCTTTAGCCTAAAGGAACTGAAGGAAGTCCTCTGATTAGAAAAACAAATACAGTAAAAAAGAAAAATAAAATAAAATAAAATAAAATAAAATATAAAATGGATATATGCATTAAAATACAACAACTGCTAATCTTTTCTCATGTGCTTATTCTGGCCCAGAGATTAAGTTTTCACATATTTTATCTATTTAATTCTCTGAATTACCTTATGAGATTGGTACCATTATTAATCTCATTTGACAAAGAAACTGAAGTTCAAAGAGGTTAAGAAACTTTAAAAGATAATATCAAAATCTTAACATCAGTCATGCCTGAGTAGTAAAATTTGGGTGCTATTTATTTATCTATTTTTTCCAAGCTTCCCTCAATAAATATTTATTACCTTTTATGAGACAACTTGAAGAAAAAGATTGTAGAATCACAAACCTTTCTTTTAGAGAACATAATGTATTTATTGATTATTTTCTGACTGTTTTCATGTAATACTTACATTCTTACTCTTTTTCTTATGGCTTGACTTTCTAAAAAATTTCTTTTTTTATTGAGGTATAATTGACATAAGACATTGTGTTTGGTTTAGATATACAGCATAATGATTTGATATTTGTATGTATCACAAAATGATCACTACAGGAATTCTAGTCACAATTTTTTCTTGTGATAAGAACTTCTATCCATATCTACAATGGAATACTAATCATAAAAAAGAATGAAATTCTGCCATTTGCAATAAAATGGATGGACCTAGAGGGTATTACACTTAGTGATATAAGTCAGACAGGGAAAGACAAATATTCTACATTATCACTTGTATGTGGAATTTAAGAAATAAAATAAATGAATAGAATAAATCAGAAACGGACTCCCAAATACAGAGGACAAACTAGTGTCATTGTGCTAAGGGAATAGGAGTGCCTACAATCACTTGGGGCGATGGCCGGAGGGGTGGGAGGGGGGGGACTGGGTGAGTGGGGGGACCAGGGATGTGCATATGAATGTTCTGGGAACATACATGTTGGTGAACTGTAAAACTCTGTAAAATCTTTAAAATAAAGAATTAAAAATAAAAAAAAAAAGATATTCTGAAATGAAGGAAGACGAACAGAATACAGTCCCAGTATCTTTAGCCTAAAGGAACTGAAGGAAGTCCTCTGATTAGAAAAACAAATACAGTAAAAAAGAAAAATAAAATAAAATAAAATAAAATAAAATATAAAATGGATATATGCATTAAAATACAACAACTGCTAATCTTTTCTCATGTGCTTATTCTGGCCCAGAGATTAAGTTTTCACATATTTTATCTATTTAATTCTCTGAATTACCTTATGAGATTGGTACCATTATTAATCTCATTTGACAAAGAAACTGAAGTTCAAAGAGGTTAAGAAACTTTAAAAGATAATATCAAAATCTTAACATCAGTCATGCCTGAGTAGTAAAATTTGGGTGCTATTTATTTATCTATTTTTTCCAAGCTTCCCTCAATAAATATTTATTACCTTTTATGAGACAACTTGAAGAAAAAGATTGTAGAATCACAAACCTTTCTTTTAGAGAACATAATGTATTTATTGATTATTTTCTGACTGTTTTCATGTAATACTTACATTCTTACTCTTTTTCTTATGGCTTGACTTTCTAAAAAATTTCTTTTTTTATTGAGGTATAATTGACATAAGACATTGTGTTTGGTTTAGATATACAGCATAATGATTTGATATTTGTATGTATCACAAAATGATCACTACAGGAATTCTAGTCACAATTTTTTCTTGTGATAAGAACTTCTATCCATATCTACAATGGAATACTAATCATAAAAAAGAATGAAATTCTGCCATTTGCAATAAAATGGATGGACCTAGAGGGTATTACACTTAGTGATATAAGTCAGACAGGGAAAGACAAATATTCTACATTATCACTTGTATGTGGAATTTAAGAAATAAAATAAATGAATAGAATAAATCAGAAACGGACTCCCAAATACAGAGGACAAACTAGTGTTATCAGTAAGAAGAGGGGCTAGGAGAGGGATAAGACAAGGTTAGGGGATCAGGGAAATAAACTATTATGCACAAAAGAGATAGGCAACAAGGACATACTGCACAGCACAGGGAAATACAACCGTTATCTTACAATAACTCTCAATAGAGTGTAATCTATAAAAATGTTGACTCACTATGTTGTATACCTGAAACTAGTATCATATATCAACTGTACTTTGATAAAAAAGAGAACTACTCTCTTAGTAACTTTCAAATATGCAATACAGTATTATTACTATAGTCATTATACCTTGCCTTCTTTTTCAACAACATTTTCTTCCTAATTATCTGATCGCTTAAACCTGTAGTGAAGAATCTTCCCCATTATTCTGGCTCAGATGAATATTTAGTGCTTCAGCTTAAAGTCTTGAATCACTGAAATAAAACCTGGATGAACTTCTTCTGGAAAAATAAGGTACCCAGAGACCTTGAAACATTTTTGTTGTTAACTTAGAACTAACTAGAAAACTCAAAAATCCTTGTGGAAGATCTCCTGAAAAGATATCAGCCAATTTTCTTCTCCTTAGTGAAGTATGTTCACAGGCAGAGCAGATAAAACTAGCTTTAGTATGCTTTGAGGATGGTGCATCCTTGAGCAGGTGGAAGCTTAGGTTTCTGATATTCCAAGATCAGGACACAATACTGACCTTTAGGAAAGTAAGGCATTTCTGACCACTGGGAGATAGCTTTTTTTTTCTGTCATGCCATGCAGACTCTGGAATCTTAGTTCCCCAAACAGGGATCAAATCCAGGCCCTTGGCAGTGAAAGTGCAGAGTCCTAACCACTGGACCACCAGGGAATTTCCTGGGAGATATTTTTATGTTGCTACTTGCCTGTTTAAGGATTATCCAAGGAGGCAAACAAAGTCAAAACCATAAGAAGGCATCACCTCACACTGGTCAGAATGGCTACAGTTAAAAGGAAATAAAATAAATGAATAGAATAAATCAGAAACGGACTCCCAAATACAGAGGACAAACTAGTGTTATCAGTAAGAAGAGGGGCTAGGAGAGGGATAAGACAAGGTTAGGGGATCAGGGAAATAAACTATTATGCACAAAAGAGATAGGCAACAAGGACATACTGCACAGCACAGGGAAATACAACCGTTATCTTACAATAACTCTCAATAGAGTGTAATCTATAAAAATGTTGACTCACTATGTTGTATACCTGAAACTAGTATCATATATCAACTGTACTTTGATAAAAAAGAGAACTACTCTCTTAGTAACTTTCAAATATGCAATACAGTATTATTACTATAGTCATTATACCTTGCCTTCTTTTTCAACAACATTTTCTTCCTAATTATCTGATCGCTTAAACCTGTAGTGAAGAATCTTCCCCATTATTCTGGCTCAGATGAATATTTAGTGCTTCAGCTTAAAGTCTTGAATCACTGAAATAAAACCTGGATGAACTTCTTCTGGAAAAATAAGGTACCCAGAGACCTTGAAACATTTTTGTTGTTAACTTAGAACTAACTAGAAAACTCAAAAATCCTTGTGGAAGATCTCCTGAAAAGATATCAGCCAATTTTCTTCTCCTTAGTGAAGTATGTTCACAGGCAGAGCAGATAAAACTAGCTTTAGTATGCTTTGAGGATGGTGCATCCTTGAGCAGGTGGAAGCTTAGGTTTCTGATATTCCAAGATCAGGACACAATACTGACCTTTAGGAAAGTAAGGCATTTCTGACCACTGGGAGATAGCTTTTTTTTTCTGTCATGCCATGCAGACTCTGGAATCTTAGTTCCCCAAACAGGGATCAAATCCAGGCCCTTGGCAGTGAAAGTGCAGAGTCCTAACCACTGGACCACCAGGGAATTTCCTGGGAGATATTTTTATGTTGCTACTTGCCTGTTTAAGGATTATCCAAGGAGGCAAACAAAGTCAAAACCATAAGAAGGCATCACCTCACACTGGTCAGAATGGCTACAGTTAAAAAGTCTGCAAATAACAAATGCTGGTGAGGGTGTGGAGGTAAGGGAACCTTCCAACGCTGTTGGTGGGAAGGTCCATTTGTGCAGCCACTGTGGAGAACAGTATAGTAGTGCCTCAAAATACTCTAGTTGCCATATGATCCAGAAAGCCCACTCCTGGGCTTATATCAGGGAAAAATGATAATCCAAAAAGATACATGCAGCCTATGTTCATAGCAGCACTATTGACAATAGACCAGACATGGAAACAACCTAAACATGATCAACAGATGAATGGATAAAGAACATGTGATACACACACACACACACACACGCACACACTAGAATAGTATTCAGCCACACAAAAGAATGAAATGACACCATTTTCAGCTAAATGGATGGGCCTAGAGATGATATGATGTGAAGTAAGTCAGAAAGAGAAAGACAAATATCACATGATATCACTTATACGTGGAATCTAAAATATGACACAAATGAATTCATCTAAAAAACAGAAACAGGCTCACTGACTGAGGTGTGGCGTTGTCAAGGGGGAGGAAGGTGGAGAAGGGTTGGGTTGAGGGTTTGGGATTAAAAAATGCAAACTACTATACATAGAATCGATGAATAACAAGGTCCTATTGTATACCCCAGAGAACTATGTTCAATATCCTGTAATAAACCATAATGGAAGATAATACGAAAACTATAATATATGTGCATAACTGAATCACTTTGTTGTACACCAAAAACAAAAACAATATTGGAAATAAACTATACTTCAATAAAAAAATAAAGGGGTAAACATAGTGGCTTCTGATCACTAATTAAAGCATTTTCTGTTTGCTGCTTACTTATATTACTCCCCTGGTTTGGCAGAGAGGAGCCTTCATGATTGGCCTCTGCTTACTCATCTGGCCCTGACTCTTCCTCACAATTCTTCTAAGTTCCCAACCCTCATTCAGTCTGCATTAGTTTCCTGCTCTGCTTGTGTTTTCCTAAAATCTAGTGGATTCTCATCAGAGATTTCTCAAAGTGTTAATGGTGGAAATTTAACTTCATAAACTGCATCTTTCTGGAAGGAGATGTGGTCTTAGTGATGAACAGGCAGGTATCACCATTGGTTTCCCAGGTGGCACTAGTGGTAAAGAACCTGCATTGAACAGTAAACATTACCAAAGCTCACACTATTTCTCCTGAACTTTTTGGATCAAAAATGATCATAGGATATTTGAGAGTTGGACCATAAAGAAGGCTGAGTGCCGAAGAATGGATGCTTTTGAACTGTGGTTGTTGGAGAAGGCTCTTGAGAGTCCTTTGGACAGCAAGGGGATCAAACCAGTCAATCTTAAAGGTAATCAACCGTGAATATTCACTGGAAGGACTGATGTTGAAGCTGAACCTCCAATACTTTGGCCACCTGATGCAAAGGGACGACTCATTGGAAAAGACTCTGATGTTGGGAAAAATAGAAGGCAGAAGGAGAAGGGGACGACAGAGGATGAGATGGTGGGATGGCATCACTGAGTCAATGGACGTGAGTTTGAGCGAGCTCTGGAAGATGGTGAAGGACAGGGAAGTGTGGCGTGTCCATGGGGTGGCAGAGTCTGACACAACTGAGCGACCGAACTGAACTGATGATATCTGACTCTAAGCTTTAAAGCCAAGTTCTGAATTATGGAACATTCAGTTCTACTTCCCAGTCCCCACTCCAAAACACACTTACCAAGAAGGTATTTCTCAATAATACACCTCATAGAAATGCACACGTTTTCACATGTATATTGGGTCCTTGTCCAATAGTGTCTTCATCCAAGTCCTCTTTTTTGGAGTCTGTCTATAAGAAAACAAAAGTCAGGTATACAATTTTAACCAAGGGTGATTTAAAACAGACAGCCACAGACAAAACAGCTAGCCTGAATACTAACCACATCACTATAGTACATTTGAGCCACTTAGAATCAGTGAAGTGTTCTCAGGTTGGCTTCTGCCTCTAAAACAAACCTTTATCAGTAGCCAGGAAAGTTGTATGGGGTTTACAACATCAGAGCCTCAGATCGTCTTTGTCCATCCCTTGATCCTTTCTTTCCTATTCTTCAACCCCTCTTTCTGGCTAGATGTGAGAGCCATCTTGGTGTGCCTGATGGGAATGCAAAGGTAATTTGGGGATTGAGGAAGGAGCATTAGCTTAGCAAGTCCATGTGTACTGAAATGTATACATTCTATAGAAATTAAAAAAATATCAAATCCAAATGCTCAAGTGTGTGTGCTGGATATTCGTTGGAATTTATCTGCTAAAAGATATTAGATTAAAAAAGAGCAGAGTGAATAACTGTTCAATTTATGAATATATTCAACCAGCATGTATGTACTAATACATTTTGGTAGTAAAACAATTTAACACTTTGAAAATTTAATACTTTAACAATTTATTACTTTGAAACCTAAACGATTACTAATGTCATGTGTATTTGCTTTTACAATGTTAGTGTATCTAATGATTATTTGGCATGCTCAATCTTAAAGGAAATCAACCTTGAATATTCATTGGAAGAAATGATCCTGAAGCTGAAGCTCCAATACTTTGGCCACCTGATGCAAAGAGACGACTCATTGGAAAAGAGGTTGATGCTGGGATAAATAGAAGGCAGAAGGAGAAGGGGACGACAGAGGATGAGATGGTTGTACGGCATCATTGAGTCAATGGACGTGAGTTTGAGCGAGCTCTGGAAGATGGTGAAGGACAGGGAAGTGTGGCGTGTCCATGGGGTGGCAGAGTCTGACACAACTGAGCGACCGAACTGAACTGATGATATCTGACTCTAAGCTTTAAAGCCAAGTTCTGAATTATGGAACATTCAGTTCTACTTCCCAGTCCCCACTCCAAAACACACTTACCAAGAAGGTATTTCTCAATAATACACCTCATAGAAATGCACACGTTTTCACATGTATATTGGGTCCTTGTCCAATAGTGTCTTCATCCAAGTCCTCTTTTTTGGAGTCTGTCTATAAGAAAACAAAAGTCAGGTATACAATTTTAACCAAGGGTGATTTAAAACAGACAGCCACAGACAAAACAGCTAGCCTGAATACTAACCACATCACTATAGTACATTTGAGCCACTTAGAATCAGTGAAGTGTTCTCAGGTTGGCTTCTGCCTCTAAAACAAACCTTTATCAGTAGCCAGGAAAGTTGTATGGGGTTTACAACATCAGAGCCTCAGATCGTCTTTGTCCATCCCTTGATCCTTTCTTTCCTATTCTTCAACCCCTCTTTCTGGCTAGATGTGAGAGCCATCTTGGTGTGCCTGATGGGAATGCAAAGGTAATTTGGGGATTGAGGAAGGAGCATTAGCTTAGCAAGTCCATGTGTACTGAAATGTATACATTCTATAGAAATTAAAAAAATATCAAATCCAAATGCTCAAGTGTGTGTGCTGGATATTCGTTGGAATTTATCTGCTAAAAGATATTAGATTAAAAATGAGCAGAGTGAATAACTGTTCAATTTATGAATATATTCAACCAGCATGTATGTACTAATACATTTTGGTAGTAAAACAATTTAACACTTTGAAAATTTAATACTTTAACAATTTATTACTTTGAAACCTAAACGATTACTAATGTCATGTGTATTTGCTTTTACAATGTTAGTGTATCTAATGATTATTTGGCATGCTTCTGTATCACCCTTCACAAAACACCTAGTGAATGCTACCGCAAGTAGAAGTTATTCAGTAGGACTCAGGCTAGATGCTTGGAAGGTTACCAGCTTTGCAGCTAGAAGCCCTGGTTCAAGTCGTCCCAGTCTTTGACCCCGGTCATATTGACAACCCAAGGCAAATTACTTAACCATTCTAAGCTTCATCTCTCCTTTCACTAAAAGGAACACAACTATCTGCCTTGTAAGGGTTACTGAGAGATTAACTGATAGGTAACATATGTGAAGAGCTCAGCACAGTGCCCGACACACAGAAAAAGTTTAATACATGACAGTGATGCTGCTGGAAAAGAGGAGAAAGAGCAGCAGGAGGAAAGTTGAAGGCAGGAACATTTGATGGTACCATTAAGAAAAATTGGAAACCCAGAGAGAGGACCTGGCTGATATAGAATGAGGTTGATAAAAGCATATGATAATGATTACCTGGTACATGAAATGGTGAAAGTTTTTAAGAAACTGCCTGTTAAGTGTCTAACACTCTGGTTAGCCTGGAGAGAGGCTGCAGTGTCTTTTTGTGGACAGCAGGGGGCGCATGGGTACTGGAAAGCAGCAAGCAAGGCTCCCATTACTTTCTATTGCTCAGTTTTCTTATTTTTTGGCTAGATGTGAGAGCCATCTTGGTGTGCCTGATGGGAATGCAAAGGTAATTTGGGGATTGAGGAAGGAGCATTAGCTTAGCAAGTCCATGTGTACTGAAATGTATACATTCTATAGAAATTAAAAAAATATCAAATCCAAATGCTCAAGTGTGTGTGCTGGATATTCGTTGGAATTTATCTGCTAAAAGATATTAGATTAAAAATGAGCAGAGTGAATAACTGTTCAATTTATGAATATATTCAACCAGCATGTATGTACTAATACATTTTGGTAGTAAAACAATTTAACACTTTGAAAATTTAATACTTTAACAATTTATTACTTTGAAACCTAAACGATTACTAATGTCATGTGTATTTGCTTTTACAATGTTAGTGTATCTAATGATTATTTGGCATGCTTCTGTATCACCCTTCACAAAACACCTAGTGAATGCTACCGCAAGTAGAAGTTATTCAGTAGGACTCAGGCTAGATGCTTGGAAGGTTACCAGCTTTGCAGCTAGAAGCCCTGGTTCAAGTCGTCCCAGTCTTTGACCCCGGTCATATTGACAACCCAAGGCAAATTACTTAACCATTCTAAGCTTCATCTCTCCTTTCACTAAAAGGAACACAACTATCTGCCTTGTAAGGGTTACTGAGAGATTAACTGATAGGTAACATATGTGAAGAGCTCAGCACAGTGCCCGACACACAGAAAAAGTTTAATACATGACAGTGATGCTGCTGGAAAAGAGGAGAAAGAGCAGCAGGAGGAAAGTTGAAGGCAGGAACATTTGATGGTACCATTAAGAAAAATTGGAAACCCAGAGAGAGGACCTGGCTGATATAGAATGAGGTTGATAAAAGCATATGATAATGATTACCTGGTACATGAAATGGTGAAAGTTTTTAAGAAACTGCCTGTTAAGTGTCTAACACTCTGGTTAGCCTGGAGAGAGGCTGCAGTGTCTTTTTGTGGACAGCAGGGGGCGCATGGGTACTGGAAAGCAGCAAGCAAGGCTCCCATTACTTTCTATTGCTCAGTTTTCTCATTGCTGGCAAAAGCTAAGAGCTAAGCTCATTTGATGTCATGGTTTAAAAGACAGGGATTAGAGAGGTGCAGTGCAAGCCATGGGAAACCAAGGATAGCCACGGACCACGAGAAGCTAGAAGAAGCAAAGGAAGGAATCCTTCCTTAGAGATTCTGGAGGGATCCTGACATGGCTAACACTTTGGTTTTGAACTTCTGGCCTCCAGAACTGTTGTTGCTGTTCAGTTACTCATTTGGGTGCGGTTCTTTGTGCCCCCATGGACTGCAGAAAGCCCGGCTTCCCTGTCTGTCACTATCTCCTGGAGTTTGCTCAAACTCATGTTCACTGAGTTGACGATGCCATCCAGCCATCTCATCCTGTCACCCTTTCTCTTCCTGCTCTCAATATTTCCCAGAAACAGTCTCTTTTCCAATGAGTTGTGTCTTTGCATCAAGTGGTCAAAGTACTGGCGCTTCAGCTTCATCATCAGTCCTTCCAATGAACATTCAAGGTTGATTTCCTTTAGGTCTGACTGGTTTGATCTTGCAGTTCAAGGGACTCTAAAGAGCTTTCTCCAGCACCACAGTTCAAAGGCATCCGTTCTTCACTCTCAGTCTTCTTGATGGTCCTACTCTCACATCTATACATGATTCCAGAACTGTGGGAGGATAAACTTGTTGTATGAGTCACAGTCTGTGGTGACTGGGCAGCTGTAGGAAACTAATACACCTTCCTTTGTAGGAGAAGGACTGCAGGATGTGTGACATCGCCAAGGTCACGGAGTCAACTCATAGCCAATTTCACATTTCAACTTGCCTTTTTACTGTTCTTGAAGAATTTTATTTTTCTTAATGAGATGGGACTACTAAACTACCTTTCCGGTCTCCTGAGAGAATTGTATATGGGTCAAGAAGCAACAGTTAGAAGTGAACATGGAACAACAGACTGGTTCAAAACTGGGAAAGGAGTATGACAAGGCTATGTATTGTCACCCTGTATATTTAACTTCTATGAAGAGTCCATCATGAGAAATGCTAGGCTGGATGAATCACAAGCTGGAATAAAGACTGTTGGGAGTAACCTCAGGTATGCTCATGATACCACTTTTATTAGCAGAAAGTGAAGAGGAACTGAAGAGCCTCTTGATGAAGGTGAAAGAGGAGACTTAAAAAGCTGGCTTAAAACTCAGTATTCAAAAAAACTAAGATCAAGGCATCTGATCTTATTGCTTCATGGCAAATACAAGGGGAAAACATGGAAGCAGAGACAGACTGATTTTCTTATACTCCCAAATCACAATGGACAGTGGCTGCAGCCATGAAATTAAAAGATGTTTGCTCCTTGAAAGGAAAGCTATGACAAACCTAGACAGCATATTCAAAAGCAGAGACATCACTTTACCAACAAAGGTTCATATAGTCAAAGCTATGGTTTTTCCAGCAGTCACGTATGGATGCGAGATTTGGACCATAAAGAAGGTTGAGCACTGTAGAATTGATGCTTCTGAATTGCGGTGCTGATGGAGACTCTTTAGAGTTTCTTGGACTGCATGTAGATCAAACCAGTCATTCCTAAAAGAAATCAACCCTGAAGATTCTTTGGAAGAATTGTAGCTGAAGCTGAAGCTCCAATATCTTGGTTACCCAATGCAATGAGCTGGCTCATTGGAAAAGATCCTGATGCTGGGAAAGACTGAAGGCAGGAGGAAAAGGGGGCAGCAGAGGATGAGATGGTTAGATATCATCAGAGACTCAGCGGACATGAATTTGAGCAAACTCTGGAAGATAGTACAGGACAGAGAAGCCTGGCCAGCTACAGTCCATGGGATCACAAAGAATTGAACGCGACCCAGCAACTAAACAACAACAAATAACTCATCAAGCTTTATGTAGGTTTTTTTTTTTAACTTTTTGGTGGGGGCGTGGAGGGGCGGGTTGGGGAGGGAGGGGAGCGGGCTGGCCACTTCTTTTGGTCTTTCATTTATTTATTTTCATCCATCTTTGTTCTTTGGCCCATGTGGGCCTCCCATAGCAGTGGCGTCTGTTGTCGCAGAGTACCGGCTCTGGGCGCATGCGCTCCAGAGCTCCAGCTTCGTAATTGGACACATTGGTCCAGCCACTCCATGGCACGTGGGATCTTCCCAGGCCAGGAATCAAACCGCGCCCTTTGCACTGCAAGGCAGTGTCCTTACCCACTGGACCACCAAGGAAGCCTCTGTATGTAGCTTTTTGTATGTGGATCACACCTCGACAAAATCTTTTTTTTAAATAAAAGAAATAGCTAAAAAAAAAGTATGAGCTTATGCTGTATAGCACAGGGAGCTCAGCTCAGTGCTCTGTAATGACCTAGAGGGGTGGAAGGGGATACATGCCTGCATAGCTGATTCATGCTGCAGTACAGCAGAAACTCACACAATACTGTAAATCAATTATATTCCAATTAAAACATAAAAAATAAGTAAAAGGCAAATTACTCAATAAAAAGGGACAGAGCTCAGACATCAGGAACTCGCAATGATTCCCGAAAAGCTATGACAAACCTAGACAGCATATTCAAAAGCAGAGACATCACTTTACCAACAAAGGTTCATATAGTCAAAGCTATGGTTTTTCCAGCAGTCACGTATGGATGCGAGATTTGGACCATAAAGAAGGTTGAGCACTGTAGAATTGATGCTTCTGAATTGCGGTGCTGATGGAGACTCTTTAGAGTTTCTTGGACTGCATGTAGATCAAACCAGTCATTCCTAAAAGAAATCAACCCTGAAGATTCTTTGGAAGAATTGTAGCTGAAGCTGAAGCTCCAATATCTTGGTTACCCAATGCAATGAGCTGGCTCATTGGAAAAGATCCTGATGCTGGGAAAGACTGAAGGCAGGAGGAAAAGGGGGCAGCAGAGGATGAGATGGTTAGATATCATCAGAGACTCAGCGGACATGAATTTGAGCAAACTCTGGAAGATAGTACAGGACAGAGAAGCCTGGCCAGCTACAGTCCATGGGATCACAAAGAATTGAACGCGACCCAGCAACTAAACAACAACAAATAACTCATCAAGCTTTATGTAGGTTTTTTTTTTTTTTTTAACTTTTTTTTGGTGGGGGCGTGGAGGGGCGGGTTGGGGAGGGAGGGGAGCGGGCTGGCCACTTCTTTTGGTCTTTCATTTATTTATTTTCATCCATCTTTGTTCTTTGGCCCATGTGGGCCTCCCATAGCAGTGGCGTCTGTTGTCGCAGAGTACCGGCTCTGGGCGCATGCGCTCCAGAGCTCCAGCTTCGTAATTGGACACATTGGTCCAGCCACTCCATGGCACGTGGGATCTTCCCAGGCCAGGAATCAAACCGCGCCCTTTGCACTGCAAGGCAGTGTCCTTACCCACTGGACCACCAAGGAAGCCTCTGTATGTAGCTTTTTGTATGTGGATCACACCTCGACAAAATCTTTTTTTTAAATAAAAGAAATAGCTAAAAAAAAAGTATGAGCTTATGCTGTATAGCACAGGGAGCTCAGCTCAGTGCTCTGTAATGACCTAGAGGGGTGGAAGGGGATACATGCCTGCATAGCTGATTCATGCTGCAGTACAGCAGAAACTCACACAATACTGTAAATCAATTATATTCCAATTAAAACATAAAAAATAAGTAAAAGGCAAATTACTCAATAGCAAAAGAGGCATTTCAAAGATAAGAAGAGACAATTCACAGAAAAATAAAAATCATCAGGAACATAAAAACGTATAAGTTTTAAATAACCAACACTTATTCCCTCAAAATTTCTGTGTTCAGGAATGTGGCGTAGCTTGGCTGGATCTTCTGCCTCAAGGCTTCTCATGAGGATGCGGTCAAGGTGCTGGATGGGGCTGCAGTGCCATCTGAAGGCCTGGGCAACTAAGGGAGGATTCTCATTCAGGCTCACTCACGTGGCTGTGTCAAGACTTGGTTTCTCATGGGCTGCTGGACTGAGGGCTCACTGCTGTCCAGGAGCCTCCCTCTAGCCCTTGTTCCATGGCCTCTCACAGGTCAGCTCATGGCATAGCAGCTCACTTCCCTCAGAACAATCAAACGAGAAAGTCCAAAAGAGGGAGCAAGATCAAACTGTCTTCTATAACCCTATCTAAGAAGTGATATCCCAATTTCAAGGGGCCAGTCAGTGGTAAAGCATCTCCTGCAAGGCAGGAGAAGCAGAAGATGTGGGCTTGATCCCTGGGTGGGGAAGATCCTCTGGAGGAGGGCATGGCAACCCACTCCTGTATTCTTGCCTGGAGAATCCCACAGACAGAGGAGCCTGGCAGACTATGGTCCATGTGGTCACTAAGAGTCGGGGAAGACAGAAGAGACTGAGCATGCGTGCAATCTAAGACATGATATCCCAATTTCAAGGGGCCAGTTTAGAGGCTGCATACCTCCAAACACTAAAAATGTTTCTGGCAATTACCAGCATTTCAATTTAAATCTGTGTCATCAGTCACGAAAAGAACGCATTTGTTAACATACTTCTCTGCTGGGGTGTTCTTTGAACAGTGCTTTTCTGTATGTGCCCAGTCGCTCAGTTGTGTCTGACTCTTTGAGACCCCCACGGATCCTAGCCCACCAGGATCCCATGGATCCTCTGTCCATGGGATTTCCCAGGCAAGAATACTGGAGTGGGTTGCCATTCCCTTCTCCAGAGGATCTTCCTGACTCAGCGACTGAATTGGTGACTCCTGTGCCTTCTGCATTGGCAGGCAGATTGTCTTACCATTGAGCCACCTGGGAAGCACGTTGTACTAAATAAGCATGGTGACTGACTAAAATATATTTCAATTTAACTGGAAAGTTCAATCTCAAAAGAAGGCAGTAATATTCTCTCACAGACCTTGCTTCCTGAGTACTTTCTGAATATTTATAACTATTCTTAGAATTGAAATGGCCAAAGAAAAGAGTTAACTTGTGTATTTTATGTAAAAATATATCTACTGGAATAGATATCAAACTTGCTGTTCAGACAAATTTGACATTTATTCTATTTATCAAAACTTCTGAATATCGCAGTACATAAAAGATAAAATATATATCTATTGGAATGGGTATTGAAGTTGCTGTTTGGACAAATTTGACATTTATTCTACTTCTCAAAACTCCTGAGTATCACAGTACATAAAAGGCAGCACAATGTCATAAGTTTTCTAGCTTCTGAATTTTTCTGGTGTCATGTTGAGTTGAATCTTAAAAGAAGGTTGTAATTGAAACGTCTTCAAGATACAAAGCATGAAGACAAGATAAATAGTCAAAACTACATTAAAATAAATGAATCTCTTCTTTCATTTGGTGTGGCAATGAATCTGTGATGTTCTTCTCAGACTATAAAGTCTGCAAGTATACAATATCCCCCATATCTGCTTTTATATACTCTCTGTCAATAGAAAACAGTTACTATTATCTATATTTCACACATAACTCATTTAAATTAATCTAATAAAATAGGAAACGTATTTGGACAGTTACTAGAAATTTTTTGTGCCTTTCAACAACTAGATTTTTCTTGTTTGAGGCAAATAAACTTCTGCACATCTCTGTTCAGAAGCGATTCAGTAAAATTTCAATTTACCAGAACTCTCAGTTCTCTGGATGCTTACACCTGCACTCTACTTTTAGAAGCAAGATTAACAAGACTTTCATAAAAGCAAATCTGACTCTTTGAGACCCCCACGGATCCTAGCCCACCAGGATCCCATGGATCCTCTGTCCATGGGATTTCCCAGGCAAGAATACTGGAGTGGGTTGCCATTCCCTTCTCCAGAGGATCTTCCTGACTCAGCGACTGAATTGGTGACTCCTGTGCCTTCTGCATTGGCAGGCAGATTGTCTTACCATTGAGCCACCTGGGAAGCACGTTGTACTAAATAAGCATGGTGACTGACTAAAATATATTTCAATTTAACTGGAAAGTTCAATCTCAAAAGAAGGCAGTAATATTCTCTCACAGACCTTGCTTCCTGAGTACTTTCTGAATATTTATAACTATTCTTAGAATTGAAATGGCCAAAGAAAAGAGTTAACTTGTGTATTTTATGAAAAAATATATCTACTGGAATAGATATCAAACTTGCTGTTCAGACAAATTTGACATTTATTCTATTTATCAAAACTTCTGAATATCGCAGTACATAAAAGATAAAATATATATCTATTGGAATGGGTATTGAAGTTGCTGTTTGGACAAATTTGACATTTATTCTACTTCTCAAAACTCCTGAGTATCACAGTACATAAAAGGCAGCACAATGTCATAAGTTTTCTAGCTTCTGAATTTTTCTGGTGTCATGTTGAGTTGAATCTTAAAAGAAGGTTGTAATTGAAATGTCTTCAAGATACAAAGCATGAAGACAAGATAAATAGTCAAAACTACATTAAAATAAATGAATCTCTTCTTTCATTTGGTGTGGCAATGAATCTGTGATGTTCTTCTCAGACTATAAAGTCTGCAAGTATACAATATCCCCCATATCTGCTTTTATATACTCTCTGTCAATAGAAAACAGTTACTATTATCTATATTTCACACATAACTCATTTAAATTAATCTAATAAAATAGGAAACGTATTTGGACAGTTACTAGAAATTTTTTGTGCCTTTCAACAACTAGATTTTTCTTGTTTGAGGCAAATAAACTTCTGCACATCTCTGTTCAGAAGCGATTCAGTAAAATTTCAATTTACCAGAACTCTCAGTTCTCTGGATGCTTACACCTGCACTCTACTTTTAGAAAAAGGATAAGTAAGTAAGTCAAAAGGATAATCAGACAGCAAGACTTTCATAAAAGCAAATACCCTCATCTTTTTGGATTTCTACATTTGTTTATTTCTCACTGAAACTATACTCCCACAACAGGCCAGCTTCCCCTCTACTTCATGACACCTTAGTTCTAGGACCTCCACGGTGAGGATCTGCCTGTTCTGGAACATAGCTGGAAAACGAAAGAGGGCTGACCGTGGGAAGGCACCTACAGACTTCACAAATGCCCTGTCTGCTCACAGTTCATTGGCTGAAGCTGGTCCTGTGGTCAAGCCTGAGGTCACCATGGTGGAGAAATATCATCTTCCCATTCCAAGAGGCAGAGTACACTGTGAACAATAAGACAGCTCACCAAACACACTTAGATGGTGTGAATGAGATAGTGATGCTGGGGCCATGTGGTCACTGACAATTGAAAATGGTCATCCAGCCCATCGGAGTGAACAGTGTCCAGCCTGGATTCAGGGTGGCAGTTCAGACCTGACTCAGTTTTCCTTACACTCCTAATACCAATTCTCTTGTATCTTTTAGATGTATGGCACTATTACGCTCACTGATGTAATGTTCGGAAACAGGTCTCTTTGGCAAGAACCTCATCACATCCCTTATTTGAGAAGTGGGGATAATGTTTATGAAGGGCTTGTTTAGTTCAGTGCTCTCCTGTGTGCTTTGGTTAATCTACTTAGTAATTGAATGAGGACAAACAGATTATTTTCATTTTACTTGTGAACAAATTGACCCTGAGCGCTTACACAAAGTCAAATGGCCAGGAAGGAGTAAATCTGGGCTCTGAAATCAACGTTTTGACCTCAGCGTTCTGGCAAATTAAGCAAGAAAGACAATGACTACATTCTGGACATTCCACACCAAAAAGGAATTTTTGCCAATGACTAGCCAGGAAACAGAATGACCACAATCCCACAGGCTCTCAAATGATTCAAATCACTAAGCTGTTCGCTGAAAAAAAAAAAACACACACAAATATTTATTTCAGGGCTTAGAAGGAAAATCTCCTTTCTCTAAAGCCTAGATAAAGTATTTGTCTATTTTTTCATACAGAACACTCAAGGACATTCTGTCTGCAGTGGGAACACACAGAACCCATTGCTGAAAAGAATAGCTGTTCAGAATGAATGGTTGAAGAGGAAGCAAAGAAGTGGAGTAGAGCTTAGGTTTCCAAGGTACAGATAAAGAACACACAAAAGGGGCTTCCCTGGTGGTCCAGTGGGCAAGGACACTGCCTTGCAGTGCAAGGGGCGCCGATTTGATCCCTGGCCTGGAAAGATCCCGTGTGCTGTGGAGAAGCTAGACTGATGTGTCCAACTACTGAGCCGGAGCTCTAGAGCACATGCGCCCAGAGCCAGTGCTCTGCAGTGAAAGAGGCCACTGCGATGGCTTGAGGGATCTTCCTGGACCAGGGACTGAACCTGTGTCCCCTACACTAGCAGGTAGACTCCCAACTACTGAACTACTAGGAAGTCCCTAGTACTAGGTATTTTTGCTATCATGACATCCTCCACTGTTGGGTGGTAAAGAACTTAAGGCAAACTCCTTGGAGGGCATTCTGGTAACAACTGCTAACAAATTTTAAAATGCATATACACTGTGGTATACTTTTTATTTTTATTTTTTGCAGGGGTAGGGTGGGGATGGAGGGGGGCGAGCGGGCCATTTCTATTGTCTTTCATTTGTCTCTTTCCATCTTTTTTCTTTGCCCCATGTGGGCCTCCCATCGTGGTGGCCTCTGTTGTCACAGAGCACTGGCTCTGAGCGCATGTCCTCCAGAGCTCCGGCTCAGTAATTGGACACATCAGTCCAGCCGCTCCGCAGCATGTGGGATCTTCCCAGGCCAGGGATCGAACCGGCTCCCCTTGCACTGCAAGGCGGTGTCCTTACAGTGGACCACCAGGACCCCTGGACCACCAGGGAAGCCCTGTGGTATACTTTTAAAAATTATTCCTTAAGATATGCTTGCCTAGACATACAAAAATGCATGGAGAAGGCTGAATACTCGTGAATGTGGTAAATAGCAAAAAAAATAAATTGATTAAATTCCACACCAAATGAATGCTATTGTTAAAAACTAGTAAAAAAAATAATTTTTAAATAATAATTAAAAAAACTAGTTTAGGGGCTTCCCTGGTGGTTCAGTGGGTAAGGACACCACCTTGCAGTGCAAGGGGCGCCGGTTCGATCCCTGGCCTGGGAAGATCCCATGTGCCTCAGAGCAGCTGGATGGATGTGCCTAACTATGGAGCTGGAGCTCTAGAGCACATGCATCCAGAGCCAATGCTCTGCAGCGAGAGGCCACTGCAATGGGAGGCCCACACAGGCCAAAGAACAAAGATGGATGAAAATAAATAAATGAAAGACCAATAGAAAGTGCCCCCCCCCCAAAAAAAAGGGACACATAAAAGAACTGGGATCCAGATTTCCCAGGGAAAGGAGAACAGGCAGGAAAAAAAAAAAAGTAGAAATGAGTTGCAACGAAGACAGATATTAATTGGTGAGTTTATGAACAAGGATTTAGAAAGGAGACTAGGATTTTGCATAAGGAATTTCTGACTTTTATTCTGTAGCTGTTCTGGATGAATTAGGAGTATGACACGTGCATTCAGGGCTTCCCAGGGGGCTCGGTGGTAAAGAATCTGCCTGCCAACGCAGGAGACACAGGTTCGATCTGGATTTGGGAAGATCCCCTGGAGAAGGAAATGGCAACCCAGTCCAGTATTCTTGCCTGGGAAATCCCACGGCAGGCTACAGTCCATGGGGTCTCAAAGAGCTGGACATGACTGAGCGACTAAGCACACACGCAATTGTTGATTCAACCTCGTCTTGTTCAAAAGGGCTGAGGTGCACCTCCCATCGTGGTGGCCTCTGTTGTCACAGAGCACTGGCTCTGAGCGCATGTCCTCCAGAGCTCCGGCTCAGTAATTGGACACATCAGTCCATGTCCGCTCCGCAGCATGTGGGATCTTCCCAGGCCAGGGACTCGAACTGCTCCCTTGCACTGCAAGGCGGTGTCCTTACAGTGGACCACCAGGACCCCTGGACCACCAGGGAAGCCCTGTGGTATACTTTTAAAAATTATTCCTTAAGATATGCTTGCCTAGACATACAAAAATGCATGGAGAAGGCTGAATACTCGTGAATGTGGTAAATAGCAAAAAAAATAAATTGATTAAATTCCACACCAAATGAATGCTATTGTTAAAAACTAGTAAAAAAAATAATTTTTAAATAATAATTAAAAAAACTAGTTTAGGGGCTTCCCTGGTGGTTCAGTGGGTAAGGACACCACCTTGCAGTGCAAGGGGCGCCGGTTCGATCCCTGGCCTGGGAAGATCCCATGTGCCTCAGAGCAGCTGGATGGATGTGCCTAACTATGGAGCTGGAGCTCTAGAGCACATGCATCCAGAGCCAATGCTCTGCAGCGAGAGGCCACTGCAATGGGAGGCCCACACAGGCCAAAGAACAAAGATGGATGAAAATAAATAAATGAAAGACCAATAGAAAGTGCCCCCCCCCCAAAAAAAAGGGACACATAAAAGAACTGGGATCCAGATTTCCCAGGGAAAGGAGAACAGGCAGGAAAAAAAAAAAAGTAGAAATGAGTTGCAACGAAGACAGATATTAATTGGTGAGTTTATGAACAAGGATTTAGAAAGGAGACTAGGATTTTGCATAAGGAATTTCTGACTTTTATTCTGTAGCTGTTCTGGATGAATTAGGAGTATGACACGTGCATTCAGGGCTTCCCAGGGGGCTCGGTGGTAAAGAATCTGCCTGCCAACGCAGGAGACACAGGTTCGATCTGGATTTGGGAAGATCCCCTGGAGAAGGAAATGGCAACCCAGTCCAGTATTCTTGCCTGGGAAATCCCACGGCAGGCTACAGTCCATGGGGTCTCAAAGAGCTGGACATGACTGAGCGACTAAGCACACACACAAATGTTCATTCAACCTCTTCTTGTTCAAAAGGGCTGAGTGAAGGTGGCCTTGCTAAACATAAGCACGGAAGCAGGATGACAGATAACACTTATAGGCTAGGTAAGAGTTGGTTTAGGGAATTGGAATAAAAGAAATCCAGACTTTTCACCTCCTTCAGAAGATTTTAAATAATTCTGCAACTGTATATTTCCTGACATGGTATAAAGAAAAGAGCAAAACCCTTGGAGACATATAGATCTGGTATCAAATCCTACCTCAGCCATTTTCTTGTCTACTATATGACTTTAAGCAAGTCTCTTCTTTGAACTCCAGGTTCCCATATGAAAAACAGGACAAAACAAACCTGAGATTTCTTTGATAATTAAGTAAACTGTATACTATTTATATCTGTATCTATATTTAGGCATATATCTATAAATACATCTATACCTGCATCTGTACCTGTATCCATGTCTGTATACTGTATACACAGTACTTAAAAGGAGCTCTATGACTGTTCAGTTACCTTCTGCCTTGCGGTATTAACCAAGTTATTGATGAATTTAGCCAGCATTTGTTAAATGTTTGTCCCATGAGAGCACTGTGCTAGTTTCTGGAGATGATGAAAAGGTAGTAAGACCCAGACACTGTCCTTAAGAAGCTAAAGGGGGAAACAGACATACAGACTATATGATTCTAGACATCACATGGTTTCAGAAAGTTAGCTGAGACTGCTGGATTCAGGCACCATCAGCTGGTTAGGCTTGGGGTTGTTGTCATGACCTGTCATTGTACCATGCAATCCACTTTGCATGAATGCACTGAAGAAATATGCTGCCAGGACAGGAGCTGTTTTTCTTTATAGTAGAGGATACTGTGCTCTTTTAAAGCAGGCCTGACTTATCATTTTGAAGTCACTCTGGAGAATATCATAAATTTATAGGATATTCCACGTTTGTTTCAGCTGTCTGTTTGGTCTACTCAGCTCATTCTTTCCTTATTTCTCTTTCATCTCTCTCTTCGATGCCCTCTGTCTCTTTCTCTCCCTTCTTTTCATTCATTTAACAAAGTCTTATATAACCCCTATATTTTACATTCTAGTAAGGTTAATTGCAAAATCCTTCAAGTTAGACCTCAGCAGTTCCTGAACCAAGAACTCCCAATTGTATAAACTAGATTTAGAAAAGGCAGAGGAACCAGAGATCAAATTGCCAATATCCATTAGATCATAGAGAAAGCAAGAGAATTCCAGAAAAAATATCTACTTCTGCTTCACTGACTATGTGAAAGCCTTTGATTGTGTGGATCATAACAAACTGTGGAAAATTCTGAAAGTGATGGGAATACCAGACCACCTTGTCTGTCCCCTGAGAGACCTATCGCAGGTTAAGGAGCATCAGTTAGAACCTGACATGGAACAACAGACTGGTTCAAACTTGGGCAGGGAGTACATCAAAGCTGTATATTGTTACCTTGCTTGTTTAACATCTATGCAGAGTCTATCACATGAAATGCTGGGATGGATGAATCACAAGCGGAATCAAGATTGCTGCGAGAAATATCAACAACCTCACACATGCAGATAATACCACTCTAATGGAAGAAAGTGAAGAGGAACTAAAGAGCCTCTTGGGGCTGCCCTGGTGGTCCAGTGGGTAAAGAGTCCACCTTGCAGTGCAAGGTCTGGGAAGATCCCACTTGCCATGGAGTGGCTGGACTGGTATGTCCAATTATGAGCCAGTGCTCTGGAGTGCATGTGCTCAGAGCCAGTGCTCTGCAACAAGAGAGGCCACAGCAATGGGAGGCCCACCCAGGCCGAAGAATAAAGATGGATGAAAAATAAATAAATAATCAATAAAAAGAGGCTGAATTTATAAAGAAGTCTCTTGATGAAGGTAAAAGGGGAGACTGAAAAGCCTGGCCTAAAACTCAGCATTCAGAAAACTAAGATCATGGCATCCAGTCCCATCACTTCATGGCAAATAAATGGGACAAATGTGGAAGAAGTGACAGATTTTATTTTCTTGGGCTCCAAAATCACTATGGCAAGTAACTGCAGCCATGAAATTAAAAGACGCTTGCACCTTGAGAGGAAAGTGATCTTTTTCTCTTTCCATCTTTTCTCTTGATGCCCTCTGTCTCTTTCTCTCCCTTCTTTTCATTCATTTAACAAAGTCTTATATAACCCCTATATTTTACATTCTAGTAAGGTTAATTGCAAAATCCTTCAAGTTAGACCTCAGCAGTTCCTGAACCAAGAACTCCCAATTGTATAAACTAGATTTAGAAAAGGCAGAGGAACCAGAGATCAAATTGCCAATATCCATTAGATCATAGAGAAAGCAAGAGAATTCCAGAAAAAATATCTACTTCTGCTTCACTGACTATGTGAAAGCCTTTGATTGTGTGGATCATAACAAACTGTGGAAAATTCTGAAAGTGATGGGAATACCAGACCACCTTGTCTGTCCCCTGAGAGACCTATCGCAGGTTAAGGAGCATCAGTTAGAACCTGACATGGAACAACAGACTGGTTCAAACTTGGGCAGGGAGTACATCAAAGCTGTATATTGTTACCTTGCTTGTTTAACATCTATGCAGAGTCTATCACATGAAATGCTGGGATGGATGAATCACAAGCGGAATCAAGATTGCTGCGAGAAATATCAACAACCTCACACATGCAGATAATACCACTCTAATGGAAGAAAGTGAAGAGGAACTAAAGAGCCTCTTGGGGCTGCCCTGGTGGTCCAGTGGGTAAAGAGTCCACCTTGCAGTGCAAGGTCTGGGAAGATCCCACTTGCCATGGAGTGGCTGGACTGGTATGTCCAATTATGAGCCAGTGCTCTGGAGTGCATGTGCTCAGAGCCAGTGCTCTGCAACAAGAGAGGCCACAGCAATGGGAGGCCCACCCAGGCCGAAGAATAAAGATGGATGAAAAATAAATAAATAATCAATAAAAAGAGGCTGAATTTATAAAGAAGTCTCTTGATGAAGGTAAAAGGGGAGACTGAAAAGCCTGGCCTAAAACTCAGCATTCAGAAAACTAAGATCATGGCATCCAGTCCCATCACTTCATGGCAAATAAATGGGACAAATGTGGAAGAAGTGACAGATTTTATTTTCTTGGGCTCCAAAATCACTATGGCAAGTAACTGCAGCCATGAAATTAAAAGACGCTTGCACCTTGAGAGGAAAGTGATGAGAAACCTAAATAATCTAGGTTAATCTGTATTAAAAAGCAGAGACATCCCTGCAGACAAAGGTTCATATCATCAAAGCTATGTTTTTTCCAGTAATCATGTATGGATGTGAGAGCTGGACCTTAAGGAAGGCTGAGCACTGAAGAATGACGCTTTCAAATGCTGGTGCTGGAGAAGACTCTTAAGAGTCTCTAGGACAGCAAGGAAATCAAACGAGTCAGTCCTAAGGGAAATCAACCCTGAATATTCATTGGAAGGACTGTTGCTAAAGTTCCAATACTTGGGCCACCTGATGAGAATAACTGACTCACCGGAAAAGATCCTGATACTGCAGAAGATTGAAAGCAAAAGGAAAAGAGGGCAGCAGAGGATGAGGTGGATAGCATCACCAACATAATGGGCATGGATCCGAGCAAACTCTGGGAGATAATGAAGGACAGGGAAGTCTGATGTGCTGCAATCCGTGCGGTTGCAAAGAGTTGTACACGACTTGGCAAGTGAACAGCTAAATGCCAAACACCATTAGGTATTGGGGTTAAAGCAGTTAACAAAAGAAAGGACTTGTTCTCATGCAGATTATGTTGTATTAGCAGATAACAGAAAATACATGAGAAAACAAATAAATATACAACATGACAGTTGGTATACATATTAGCAAACAAAAAGCAGAGCAAAGACACAGAGAATGATAGGAATAAAGGGGGTTATATATGCTAATTTAGATCAAGGAAGTTTTCTCCAATGAAGTGACAATTGGGCGGAGATCCAAGTACAGCAAGGGAACTAGCCATTCATGTATCTGGAAGAAGAGACTCCTAGGAAAAAGGAAGAACAAAGCAAAGACCCTGTAATGAGAACAGTAGAGAGAACAAGGTGGTAAGATGCAGTAAGCAAAGGAGAGAGAGCAAGGATATGTGATCAGAGAAATGGAAGCAATGACATTTGAGTTGAATTATGAAGACCTTTGTAGTGATTCTGAATATAATGCAAGGTAGAACCTACAAAATATGCTGATGAACTGGGTGTAGGGTGAAGAGGGAGAAAAATATGTAGCTGATTCCAGGGTTTGTGGTTTGGGTAACTAACAGAATTGAACTTCCATTTACTGAATTGTGTTTGGGGGTACTTCAACCTGAGTTGTTTCCTTCAGTATTTTTAATAGCCTAGGTTGGCTGCTGACAGATTCTCCTAATTTTCTCTTAGGTCAAAACACATTTATTTTGCTTTTGAAGGCTATTTTTGCCAGATACAGAAATCTGTGTTAATTTTTATCTGAAAAAAAAAACCAACCACATTGTTCTATTCTATGGCCTTCATTTTCTTTTCTGATAGGAAATCAGCAGTCACTTGATTCATTGTTTACAGATATGTGTATTTTTCCTGTGGCCGAGTAAAAGCATGTCTGCAAATTTTTTGAAACTCTTTGCTTCAAAATATGGAGCCTAACCGCCTCCACCCCCTACTTAAATGGGGTCCAGATTTAGATACTTGGTTCTAGGCAACAGAATGTGATGATGCTGTGTGACTTCCAAGACTAGATTATAAAAATATGGCTGAAGAGCTTCCATCTTGCTGTCTCTTTCTCTGTCTTGTTCTGAAGTAGGCTAGCCGCCACACCATAAAGGCACTCAAGCAGTTCTGGGGAAGGGTCCACAAGGAGAGGAACTGAGGGGCTTCCCTGGTGGGCCTGTGGTAAAGAATCCATCTGCCAATGCAAAAGACACAGATTCAATCCCTGGTCCAGGAAGATCCCACATGCCGTGGAGCAACCAAGCCCATGAGCTGCAACTGCTGGGTCCATAGGTCACAACTACTGGAGCCTGTGCCCCACGGCAAGAGAAGCCACCGCAGTGACAGGCCCGTGCACCACAATGAGAGAGGAAAAACCTACACAGCAACAAAGACCCCAGCACAGCCAAAAATAAATACACAAAAACTATTGAAAAAAAAAGAGAGGAACTGAGGCTTCCCACCAAACACTAGCACATAATGACAGCTATATGAATGATCCACCTTGTATGTAGACCCTACCAGATCATTCACATCCAATTTCATATGACTGTCATTTTGGCTGGTAGTTGACTACAATGTCATGAAAGTCCCAGATTATAACCTAAGCTGTTCCCAAATTCTTGCCCATAGAAACTGTGAGACCTAACGTTTATTGTTGTGTTCAGCCACTACATTTTATGATAATTTGTTATGCAGCAAAGGATAACAGATTCACACCACTTTATTTGCATAAAAGAAAAAAATACTGTAAAATTCAAGATGCACCATAGCTGAAAAAAATCAATCTATGGAAGAAACTTATGAATTTGTGGTAAAACCAGGCTATTCTTAGATACTATTTGACTGGTTTACCTTCACAGCCTGAACACACTAATACTTGGTGAAGGATAAGCTATTAAATAAGTATTGTTGAGCAATGAATGAATGAATTTGTTCTTTCAGGTTTTAAGCTTCTAGAGGACAAAAATCGTGCCTTATTCACCTTTTTAACTCCCTTATATGGTACAGCGCTTAACCAAATGTGCCCCAATTAGTGTTTATTGAATTAAATCAAACTTAACTAAAATCTCTGTTGAAGAAAATGATTTGGAAACAGAAGTGAAAAATCATGACAGAAAACTAATTGTAGACATTTATACTGCTTATTGACTGGTGCTGATTTTTAAGCCTCATCACCTATCACACACATGCATAAATACCAGAGAAAAGTAAGCAAAACCCTAAATCATTAAATTTACATTCAGTTGGTTCCCAGTAGACTATACGGATTTTCATAATTTCCACCAAGAGAACACATCTTCAAATGTTTCTAGAGAATCTTTATAGAGCAACATACAATGACAGGTGTATGCCAGTGCTTAGGTTGTAAACTAATGAGATATGTTGAATTTGGCAGATTATTTGCAGAAGCAGTATCTTGCATTCCACCTTATCCAACTGAGCCTTAATCCATTTCTGTCGAGTTGAATTTTATGAGCAGAGGAAATCTGAACATTCAGTCATGCAACATGTAAACTGAGCATGTCTTTTCCTCTTTGAGAGGTAGTGTGTATCCAAGGTGTGTCTCAGTCGTTTAGAGCACAAGCTAGACTTTTCTGGGGCAAATCCTAGGCCCACCACTTACCAGTTTGGTGATTTTTGGCTTGCTAAGTCGCTTCGGTCATGTCCGACGCTTTGAAACCCTATGGACTATAGCCCAGCCAGGCTCCTCTGTCATTGGTTTTCTCTGGGCAAGAATACTGGAGTGGGTTTTCATACCCTCCTCCAGGGGATTTTCACTACCCCAAACCCCCATCTCTTAAGGTCTCCTGCATTGGCAGGCAGGTTCTTTGCCACTAGTGCCACCTGCGCAGCCTTACAGCTTAACAACTGCCTTAGTTTCCTCACTTGCGGAACACAGAAACAATTACTACCTTCCTCCCAGAGTTACTGCGAAGTTAAATGGGTTAATCTATGAAAAGGGCCTGACACATGGTAAATACAGTAACAATTAGCTCTTTCCCTCAGTGCCAGTCACAAACTTGGAACATTGTGGGTAACTTGTAAATTTTTATTAAACAAATGATTGATTCTGAGAGTACTGTTTGGACATTTCTGCACCTCTTCCTTTTTTGTATGGGGAAGTTCAATCTTGGCAACCAATTGTAAGGAAAATGATTTGGAAACAGAAGTGAAAAATCATGACAGAAAACTAATTGTAGACATTTATACTGCTTATTGACTGGTGCTGATTTTTAAGCCTCATCACCTATCACACACATGCATAAATACCAGAGAAAAGTAAGCAAAACCCTAAATCATTAAATTTACATTCAGTTGGTTCCCAGTAGACTATACGGATTTTCATAATTTCCACCAAGAGAACACATCTTCAAATGTTTCTAGAGAATCTTTATAGAGCAACATACAATGACAGGTGTATGCCAGTGCTTAGGTTGTAAACTAATGAGATATGTTGAATTTGGCAGATTATTTGCAGAAGCAGTATCTTGCATTCCACCTTATCCAACTGAGCCTTAATCCATTTCTGTCGAGTTGAATTTTATGAGCAGAGGAAATCTGAACATTCAGTCATGCAACATGTAAACTGAGCATGTCTTTTCCTCTTTGAGAGGTAGTGTGTATCCAAGGTGTGTCTCAGTCGTTTAGAGCACAAGCTAGACTTTTCTGGGGCAAATCCTAGGCCCACCACTTACCAGTTTGGTGATTTTTGGCTTGCTAAGTCGCTTCGGTCATGTCCGACGCTTTGAAACCCTATGGACTATAGCCCAGCCAGGCTCCTCTGTCATTGGTTTTCTCTGGGCAAGAATACTGGAGTGGGTTTTCATACCCTCCTCCAGGGGATTTTCACTACCCCAAACCCCCATCTCTTAAGGTCTCCTGCATTGGCAGGCAGGTTCTTTGCCACTAGTGCCACCTGCGCAGCCTTACAGCTTAACAACTGCCTTAGTTTCCTCACTTGCGGAACACAGAAACAATTACTACCTTCCTCCCAGAGTTACTGCGAAGTTAAATGGGTTAATCTATGAAAAGGGCCTGACACATGGTAAATACAGTAACAATTAGCTCTTTCCCTCAGTGCCAGTCACAAACTTGGAACATTGTGGGTAACTTGTAAATTTTTATTAAACAAATGATTGATTCTGAGAGTACTGTTTGGACATTTCTGCACCTCTTCCTTTTTTGTATGGGGGAAGTTATTTGTGTTCTATGATCATGTAAAGTTTTGACTGTTTATTCCTTTTTATAAATCCTCAAAGGTATCAAGCATAGTAAAGGACACAAATTTTCGTTTTCGGGATCTACATGTCTTCTGCATTGTTGGGCTTATGAAAACAAGGGTGTGTGCTCAGTCCTGTCTGACTCTTTATGACCCACAGACTGTAGCCTGCCAGGCTCCTCTGTCCTTGGAATTTTCCATGCAAGAATACTGGAGTGGCTTCCCATTTCCTACTTCAGGGGATCTTCCTGACCCAGGGAATCGAACCTGTGTCTCTTGTGTCTCCTGCATTGGCAGGTGGGTTCTTTATCAGCTGAGACACCAGGGAAGCCTTGTGGATTTCCCCAAGCCTGGGCTTATGGAAAGATTATTCTTTCTAACTTGCAAACAGGGCCAAGATTCTCCCACTTGGCTGTTGACAATGGTTGGGATGGGTAAGGGGTCTAATTGGACTTTATATCCTCCACACCTGTCACAATGCCGGGCTGTCAGCAGAAAGTCAGAGAAAAATATGTTAAACGGCTGAAATATTAAATAATCAAGGCAATCAGGGTCTCAAACATTCTATCCGACCTCAACTTCCACCTACCTGAATTGACGCAGGCCTTTCCTTGGAATGACACTCAAGGAGCTAGAAAGAAGGATCCAGTTGAAAACTCTTCTTGGAGTCATGGGAACTACTTCTATTGTTTGTTGCTAAGAGGGTAAGAAAGACAGACGTGAGGCTGGAGGAATGGAAAGCCTCTGAGGAGCAAGCGATAGCTCCGTCCCACTTGGCTGGGGTCCCACGGGTTTCAGGAGTTTCCCTACACGTGTCTTCACTGGCTCTAGTTCTCACACTTGCAAAGAACTTAGCAGTACAAGCCTGGGAGCCAGAGAGAGACCCAGCGCCTCCCAAAATGGGCCTGAAGAATTTCGGTCGCTGCAGAGAGGGGACTTCCCCGGGGCACTACAGCATGCTTCTAGGGGCCGAGCTCTGGTCCTCCACCTTGTGTCCTTCAGGAGGCTTCCTCGAAGGCGGCAATAGCATGGACGGCTTGGAGGAGGCTCAGGCCGGCGGCTCGGACCTAAGGCGGCGGCTGGTGCGCGCCTTCCAGCGGGCGGTGCTGCGCGGCGGCAGGAGGCGCTCACGGGAGAAGAGCAGAACCGAATCGGGCTGGCGAGCGTTCCACGGCCAGCTATCGGGGCCGCCTCGCCTTCGTCCCCTTCTGGGCCCTCAGCTGTAAGCCAGAGGCGCGCCCCATCGAGGACTTCGGAGGCTGAGGGCAGCTTTTCCCGGGGAGAGGGGCGAGGCCGTGCAGAGGGAGCAAGCTGCCTTCTCCACGGATGCTGATGCTCCTGCCTCCAAGGCAGCATCCAGGAGGGAGCCCGTCCTGCAGGGCCTCGCTGCTGGCTGGCTGTCGAGGGCTGAGTCTGTTTGTGATACACCCAAGGCCACCCTCCCCAGCCCCACAACCACCCTCCCCAGTTTGTAATCTGTTTTTCTACCATATAGAAAGTTCCTCTAGGAACTTACAGTATTTGCACTTGGCTGTTGACAATGGTTGGGATGGGTAAGGGGTCTAATTGGACTTTATATCCTCCACACCTGTCACAATGCCGGGCTGTCAGCAGAAAGTCAGAGAAAATATGTTAAACGGCTGAAATATTAAATAATCAAGGCAATCAGGGTCTCAAACATTCTATCCGACCTCAACTTCCACCTACCTGAATTGACGCAGGCCTTTCCTTGGAATGACACTCAAGGAGCTAGAAAGAAGGATCCAGTTGAAAACTCTTCTTGGAGTCATGGGAACTACTTCTATTGTTTGTTGCTAAGAGGGTAAGAAAGACAGACGTGAGGCTGGAGGAATGGAAAGCCTCTGAGGAGCAAGCGATAGCTCCGTCCCACTTGGCTGGGGTCCCACGGGTTTCAGGAGTTTCCCTACACGTGTCTTCACTGGCTCTAGTTCTCACACTTGCAAAGAACTTAGCAGTACAAGCCTGGGAGCCAGAGAGAGACCCAGCGCCTCCAAGATGGGCCTGAAGAATTTCGGTCGCTGCAGAGAGGGGACTTCCCCGGGGCACTACAGCATGCTTCTAGGGGCCGAGCTCTGGTCCTCCACCTTGTGTCCTTCAGGAGGCTTCCTCGAAGGCGGCAATAGCATGGACGGCTTGGAGGAGGCTCAGGCCGGCGGCTCGGACCTAAGGCGGCGGCTGGTGCGCGCCTTCCAGCGGGCGGTGCTGCGCGGCGGCAGGAGGCGCTCACGGGAGAAGAGCAGAACCGAATCGGGCTGGCGAGCGTTCCACGGCCAGCTATCGGGGCCGCCTCGCCTTCGTCCCCTTCTGGGCCCTCAGCTGTAAGCCAGAGGCGCGCCCCATCGAGGACTTCGGAGGCTGAGGGCAGCTTTTCCCGGGGAGAGGGGCGAGGCCGTGCAGAGGGAGCAAGCTGCCTTCTCCACGGATGCTGATGCTCCTGCCTCCAAGGCAGCATCCAGGAGGGAGCCCGTCCTGCAGGGCCTCGCTGCTGGCTGGCTGTCGAGGGCTGAGTCTGTTTGTGATACACCCAAGGCCACCCCCCTCCCCCCCAGCCCCACAACCACCCCTCCCCAGTTTGTAATCTGTTTTTCTACCATATAGAAAGTTCCCTCTAGGGAACTTACAGTATGCGAATGAATGGGTCTTGGGGCAGAAATTTCAATGAAATAAACTCATGGGATGGATGGAGCAAGTCCCATTAGCAAATGTTTCTTTTATTCTGTAAGTTTTACTATTATCTTTCCCCTGGTAAGCATTCAGAATACAGGAAATGGTAATGAAGTATTTTGTATAATTGTAGCTTTTTTTAACCTTAGGCCAGGAGGAACTGTAGGTAAATATTTTAGTTGTTTTAAGTCACTAAGTCATCTCTCCACTCTTTCGCAACTACATGGACACAAAGCCTCCCAGGCTCTTCTGTCCATGGGATTTTCCAGGCAAGACTACTGGAGTGGGTTGCCATTTCCTTTTCTAGGGGAGCTTCCTGACCTAGGGATCAAACACTTGACTCCTGCATTGGCGGGAGGCAGGGGTAGGGGTGGTGGAGAGTGGGGGTGGAGGTGGAGCAGGCGGGGTGGGAGGGAGGGGGGAGGGTTTCTTTACCACTGAGCCACCAGGGAAGCCCAGATATTTCAGTTGCTGTCTTTGTAGCTTAATTTCCAAGTTAGGCCAAATTTGAAAGGGACAAATTGATTAAGAGCGGTTGAAGCTTTACAATAGCGCTGCCTATGACTATGTGGGGTGGAGATTTGGAAAGTTCTACGCTTTTGCATTGCATACTAATAAAATAGTAATCACTACTGTAGAACTGATTCAACTCTCAATTGTCTGATTGAAGAACCTTAACAGTTTATCTTGTTCTGAGTTTAAGAAGGTAGTCCTTTTACCTGTGTTAGTAATTTGAATTTTTTAAAAATATTTAGTTAATTCTGTTTTGATTGCACTGGGTCTTTGTTGCTGTGTGCCGGCTTTCTCTAGTTTGCAGTACATGGGTTTCTCTTGTTGCAGAGCACGGGCCCTAGAGCTCTCAGGTTTCAGCAGCTGCAGCATGTGGGCTTAGTTGCCCTACGGCTTGTGGGAACTTCCTGGACCAGGGATCGAACCCGTGTCCCCTGCATTGACAGGCAGATGCTTAACCACTGGAAGATGTTTCACCAAGGAAGTCAAGTAATTTGAATTTGACAAGGGATGTATTAATTCTGACCCAGTCATATTGAATAGACACATGGTTTTCTTCCCTCATCTGAGCAGCAGCTGGGAGAGACCTCTTGTTGGTAGAGCTGACCTGGAGGGGTGTGCGTGGACCAGATGCCAACTGGAAGGTTGAGACCAGGCCTTGACACCCTGTGCTGCTGACCTCAGGTGTCATCAACCCTTCTGTGCCTTGGCTGACTCATGTTTAACTCAGGTGAAGAAGTTATATTCAGTAAGCTCCGAGACACTCAAACCTTAACATTCTAACTAATCCCTCCACTAGTAGGAGTTATAAGCAAGCATCATACCAGGGGAGAAGGTGGTGAATAAAATTCCAGACAGGTGAGGGTTCAAATACCAGCAGTAACATTTACAGTCTCTGCTCTTATGGTTCCTGTTACTTTAGGAATGCTAATTAACAGGTTTGGGTTTCATCTGTAAAATGGAGATGAAAAACTCAGGATGGCTTTATGTATTATATGAAATAATGTTATATGAAATGCCTAGAACATAGATACTATGCAGGGGCTTTTACTTTGTTTTCGGTTGTGCCCCCAAAAGGATGGATATATAGGCATGAACGAGCAAGGGTTTCTTTGGAAAGGAGGCAGAGAATATCACTCACACACAGATGCTGTGTTCCTGATTTAGAGACCGTGGTCATTGTCTTGACCAACCATTTCACCACTGTGTGGGACCAGTCATGAAGATGAAGCAAAAGAGTGTAGATCCTTAACACTATCACGACTAGCATAGCCATTTCTATAGGATTGACACTCTTCTATACATTTACCCCCACATGTCATTTGTTAGGGTGGTATTTATGTAAGGAACAATGATGAACAGTTTCAATTAATTTAGAGAAAGGTTGCTAGTTTTGTTTTCATGTTGCTATTTTTGAAATGTCATTTAGGCTACTACTTGTTATTTGAATTGGTCTTCTTAATGAGATGGATCAAATTCTATAGTCTGAGTGAATTTCAGGGGTTCCATATACCTCAAATTGTACACCAAACTTTGTGGGCACAGAAACTGCACTTCTTTCCCTGAAGTGGGGTCACAGCTTTCCTTAGCTTCTCCATAGGTGCCATGAGGTGAGAAAATGAATGAACCGCTGGTGTTTGACTTTCCTCAAGAGGCATGAATTACACATAGTATTTTTGAAAATACATAGATGCTGAGCCATCGTCATTACTTTAACTATGTGATTCTTGGCATGAAAGTACAGGATGGGTGCTCATCCGCTTATTCACTCCTTCACTCCGTGTTTGAACAAATACACAGAGAACCCGACATGCTGTGTGCGCAGGCAGTGCACCGATGGTTGCAGACACACTTATTAATAGGAACCAACTCTGTGCTCAAAATCCCCAGTCCAGTGTAGGCTGTGTGCTAGGAGAGGAGCGTGCACAGAATGCTGTGGAAGCACAGAAAAGGTGAGACACAGAGGGCATTTGGCTGGGCTCAACAGGAAGGAGGTTGCCAGGGGAAGAGAGGGCAGAAGATGTGGCTCATTATGATGTGTTTAGTACAGGACAGGCAAGATTTCTGGCCAGCTGCCAGGGGGCTGATGTGTGAAGAGGGCCAGCAAATAAAGCTGGAAGAGCAGGGATGGTTTCTAGGGCATCTGTGTCACACTGGGGAAGTGAAGCTTCCTGTAGGCCAGGCTGCGTCAGCTGGTGGCTGTGCTGTTACTGTTAAAGTTTGTTTCCTGGATGTTTATTTACTTTATTCTGCAACTTCTTGCTATCAGAATAGTAGTTCAAGTACTGAAGAATGAAAAATGTCAGAGAAAAATGAAAATAAATTATATCCAGTGATGTTATTTGGCCAATGAAGAAGGGACCATTCGTATTTGCTTTTGACCAGTGGAATGTCTTGGATCACCCTGGGATGGTTTCTGTTGGGAGCTGAGGAGGGATTTTGAGCAGAGAGAACAGGGTTCTTGTGAACGGCATTAAACAAGACCTTAACTGAGGAAATATGCAAGTAGTTGGTTACTAGTTTCCAATTATAATACCAATATTATGCTGGACTAAGTTTTGTTGGATTGACTCTTAGGTACACTGCCTGAGAGATCTATTTTTTTCATACATGAGGACATTCACTAACTCCCATTGCAGGGAGGGTATAAATCAACCTTGCTCTATAACAGATTTCACTCTAGAGTGAAAATTGTTAGATTCTGTAAGTACACATAACTGTATAAGTGCCTCTGAGGGGTCATTAGATGTTTTGCTCAGCAGGAAGACCATTTAAAATCCTAAAAATGTGAAATGACAAGTAATCAAGTAAATGGGCCCAGGTCCTGAAAGCTCAGGTGGCCCTGGGCAGTTATCCTGGAGCTCAGAAAGCTCATAAAGATAAGTGATTTCCTCGCAGATCACATGCTATTGCCAGAAAGCAGCCTTCCACGCACAGGAATTTTTCAAGCAGACAGCTCTGTGCGTCAGCTCTTTTTGTTTTCATTGCAAGGCCATTTCAAAAGCTATTTGTATATCTGGATTTACCTCGTCATCTAGAAACTCAGTTTTATGGTCAGGCCAAACAGTCAGAACTGGAGAATATGATGAGAAATACATCTTTCTTGATATCTTTCTTTCCATTCCTACAAAGTCCTTCTTTTCCCTGTGCAGACAGCAGGTTCATTTGATCCATATCTTAGGCTAATAAAAATCCATATTCTTTTCTAACTTTCAGGTGGAAATGCGCTACCAAAATCGCCAGCTGACCAGAAACTTGTTGGATTTAAACATGAAAATGCAGCAACTGAAAAAGGAGTATGAACTGGAAACTGCAGCCGAATCGCAAAACTTGGAAGAGAACGTTGTGAATCTGGAATAAGTAGATGCACAGAGGAAGAGCTGAACCCTAAATATAATACAAACAACTCTGAGACAATTCTAACAGTAAGATGGTGGATGCTTGGCATAATATTTTAGGGGTAATTTTTAGGCAAAAACTTCCATGGCATAGGGAAGTGCCAGTGGTAGGAGAAGGGAGAGAGAAAATGGTGTGTTGACCAGTTTTCAAGTGTTCATTGTTTTGTCTGGGACGCAGAAGTAAAAGAATGCACAGAGGACTTCCCTGGTGGTTCAAGGGTTAAAAATCTACCTGTCAATAAAGGGAACACGGGTTTAGTCCCTGGTCTGAGAAGACTCCACATACTGTGAGGCAACTAAGACTTTGATCTGCAGTGACTGAGCCCACACACTGCAGCTCCTGAAACCCAGGCACTCTAGAGCCCATGCTCTGCAATAAGAAGGGCCCTGAGAGTCACTACCCCTAAAAATTGACAAGTATCAAGTCAGGAATGGAGCCCATTTAAAATCCTAAAAATGTGAAATGACAAGTAATCAAGTAAATGGGCCCAGGTCCTGAAAGCTCAGGTGGCCCTGGGCAGTTATCCTGGAGCTCAGAAAGCTCATAAAGATAAGTGATTTCCTCGCAGATCACATGCTATTGCCAGAAAGCAGCCTTCCACGCACAGGAATTTTTCAAGCAGACAGCTCTGTGCGTCAGCTCTTTTTGTTTTCATTGCAAGGCCATTTCAAAAGCTATTTGTATATCTGGATTTACCTCGTCATCTAGAAACTCAGTTTTATGGTCAGGCCAAACAGTCAGAACTGGAGAATATGATGAGAAATACATCTTTCTTGATATCTTTCTTTCCATTCCTACAAAGTCCTTCTTTTCCCTGTGCAGACAGCAGGTTCATTTGATCCATATCTTAGGCTAATAAAAATCCATATTCTTTTCTAACTTTCAGGTGGAAATGCGCTACCAAAATCGCCAGCTGACCAGAAACTTGTTGGATTTAAACATGAAAATGCAGCAACTAAAAAAGGAGTATGAACTGGAAACTGCAGCCGAATCGCAAAACTTGGAAGAGAACGTTGTGAATCTGGAATAAGTAGATGCACAGAGGAAGAGCTGAACCCTAAATATAATACAAACAACTCTGAGACAATTCTAACAGTAAGATGGTGGATGCTTGGCATAATATTTTAGGGGTAATTTTTAGGCAAAAACTTCCATGGCATAGGGAAGTGCCAGTGGTAGGAGAAGGGAGAGAAAATGGTGTGTTGACCAGTTTTCAAGTGTTCATTGTTTTGTCTGGGACGCAGAAGTAAAAGAATGCACAGAGGACTTCCCTGGTGGTTCAAGGGTTAAAAATCTACCTGTCAATAAAGGGAACACGGGTTTAGTCCCTGGTCTGAGAAGACTCCACATACTGTGAGGCAACTAAGACTTTGATCTGCAGTGACTGAGCCCACACACTGCAGCTCCTGAAACCCAGGCACTCTAGAGCCCATGCTCTGCAATAAGAAGCCCGAGCACCACAACTAGAGAGTCACTACCGCTTGCCCCAAGTAGAGAAATCGCAGGCAACAACCAAGATCCAGTGCAGCCAAAATAAATAAACTTAAAAAGAATGTACTGAAGAAGGTCTTCATGCCAATTCCAGCATTCTGTTCTGTGCTCTTAACTTTCAGATACCTAAACTTACAGAGTCCACATTCGCTTTTGTTCTACTTGATTATTCTTGGGGTGTCTGCTCACTTAGCTGTTTAGTAGTCTTTCGTCCCCTCACCCCCTGCCCTCACCCCCTGTTTTTGAAGAATTACTTCTGCTTAGATTTCAAGCGTCCCCTTCAGGTAGAGTTTGCCATTAAGGGTGACACCACCTTGGATATAGTCATGCAAATTAAGGTAATTTGGTCAACTTGTCCTCAGGGAGCACGTGGGTGTTAGAAGGTAATGGTAGAAAACAGGGGACAGAGTGGGTGTGGAAGCTACTGGCAGCTACCATGTGACAAAGTGTGAGCTCTAATACAGGAGGCTGAAATAGCACCACTGAGAGCCAAAATGGTGGGGAGAGAGCTTCTCTTCCTTGACTCTGGGTTCCAGCTGTTTCAGTCCCCAGTCCTGGCTGTCACTTGATACATAAAAATCCTCTAGTAACCTCCTAAAACAATCTCCTTTTGCCCAAGTCGAGTGACAATTTTAAAATTGTACCTGGAACATTCTTAACCCAATTCCTTTGATAAGCTTTTATGAGTCCAAATGGCTCATGGTAAATTAGAATAGCATTCAGCAGAGTCATGGGATACAAAATCAACACACAGAAATCACTGGCATTCCTATACACAAACAATGAAAAGTCAGAAAATGAAATCAAAGAGGCAATCCCCTTCACCACTGCAACCAAGAGAATAAAATATCTAGGAATAAAACTATCAAAAGAAACAAAAGAACTATACACAGAAAATTACAAAACACTAGTGAGAGAGATTAAAGAAGACTTAAACAGATGGAGAGATATTTCATGTTCCCGGGTTGGAAGAATCAATATTGTGAAAATGACCATACTACCAAATATCACCTACAGATTCAATGTGATCCCTATCAAACTACCAATGACATTTTTCACAGGACTAAAGAATAGCACAGTTCATATAGAAACACAAAAGACCTTGAATAGCCAAAGCAATCCTGAGAAAGAAAAACAGAGCTGGAGGAATCAGCCTCCCTAACTTCAGACTCTACTACAAAGCAACAGTCCTCAAGACAGTATGGTACTGGCACAAAAACAGAAATACAGATCAATGGAACAAGACAGAGAACCCAGAGATAAACCCACGCACCTATGAGTACCTTATTTTTGACAAAGGAGGTGAAACTCTAAAATGGGAGAAAGACAGCCTCTTCAACAAATGGTGCTGGGAAAATTGGACAGCTACATGCAAAAAAATGAAGTTGGAACATTCCCTGACACTATACACAAAGATAAGCTGGATAAGATGGATTAAAGACCTATAATGCGAGACCTAAAACTCTTAGAGGAGAATATAGGCAAAACCCTCAAGGACATAAACCAAAGCAAGATCTTCCATGACCCACCTACTAGAATAGCAGAACTAAAACCAAAAATGAACATGTGGGACCTAATGAAACTTAAAAGCTTCTGTACAGCAGAAGAAAGTACAAAAAAGTTGAACAGACAGCCCACAGAATGGGAGAAAATCGTAGCAAATGAAACAACAGACAAAGAATTCATCTCCAAAATCTACAAGCAGCTCAGGCAACTCAACATCGGAAAAATGAACAACCCAATCAAAAAATGGGAAAAGGACCTAAACAGACGCCTCTCCAAAGAGGACATATAGATGGCCAAAAAACACAGGAAACGATGTTCAGCCTTGCTTATTATTAGAGAAATGCAAATCAAAACTACAATGAGATATCACCTCACACCCATCAGAATGGCCATCATCCACAAATCGACAGACAATAAATGCTGGAGACGGTGCGGAGAAAAGGGAACACTCTTGCATTGCTGGTGGGAATGTAAACTGATACAACCACTATGGAGGACAGTCTGGAGATTTCTTAAAAAACTAAAAATAGAAGCACCATACGACCCAGCAATCCCACTGTTAGGCTTATACCCTGATGAAATTAAATTCGAAAGAAGCACCTGTACCCCAGTGTTCATTGCAGCTCTCTATACATTAGCTAGAACATGGAAACAACCTAGATGCCCATTGATGAATGAATGGATACAGAAGCGCTGGTACATATATACAATGGAATACTACACAGCTGTGAAAAGAAATGCAGAAGAATCAGTCCTAATGAGGTGACTGGATCTAGAACCTATCATAAAAAGTGAAGTCAGTCAAAAAGAGAAGGACAAGTACAATATACTAACACATATATATGGAATCTAGTAGGATGGTGATGATGGCACATGCAGTGAAGTGACAGAGAAATAGACATAGAGAACAGACATATGGACTTTGTGGGGAACGAACAGTGAGTGGGAGGCATAAAGGAAGTAGCATGAAAACCTGTACTATCATATGTGAAGAAAATGGCTCTAGTCATTGCTATGTGAGAAAAGCGGATCCTGCAGGGGTGCTGTGCGATGGCCTGGAGGGGTGGGTTGGGGGGGGATATACATATGACTAATCTGGGAACATATCTGTAAACAACAAAACTCTGTAAAAGTTAAAAGTAAAACAAAAGGTTTAAAAAAAAAAAAACTGAAAGAAGCATCTATACCCCAATGTTCATTGCAGCTCTCTATACAGTAGCTAGAACATGGAAGCAACCTAGATGTCCATTGATGAATAAATGGATACAGAAGCTCTGGTCCATATATACAATGGAGTACTTCTCAGCTGTAAAAAGAAATGCAGAAGAATCAGTCCTAATGATGTGGCTGGATCTAGAACCTATCATAAAAGTGAAGTCAGTCAACAAGAGAAAGACAAGTACAGTATACTAACACATATATAGGGAATCTAGTAAGAGGGTAATGATAATACACGCAGTGAAGTGATGGAAAAACAGACATAGAGAACAGACATATGGACATTGTGGGGTATGAACAATGGGTGGGAGGCATAGAGGGAGTGACCTGGAAACCTATACGATCATATGTGAAAAAGATAGCTATTGTCATTGCCCTGTGGGAATAGGAGATCCTGCAGGGGCGGGGGGCGATGGCTGGGAGGGGTGGGACGGAGGGGACTGGGAGTGGGGGAGGGGACCAGGGATATGCATATGACTGATCTAGGAACATACATGTCTGTGAACAACAAAACTCTGTAAAAATTATAAAAATAATAATAATTTAAAAAGTGCTGCCTGTGAATGCAAAAAATTAAGTTCATAAAAAATAGTGGCCATACTCATAATGATCATCTATAAAAGTGAATTTATAAAATGTAGGGTATTTGCACATTTAATTAACAAGAAAACTTAGTTCCGGAAAACAAAGGAGAACAGAATGGATGTGGTCTTTCTCTTAAATACAAGTTGTTTTCTGTGTGGGAGGGTCTGAGGATTACCTGAATAAATTTCAGTTGGCCCTTGACTCTGTTGGGTTACTATTAATGGATTGGTTAAGTTGTTGGAACTTCATTTCTTCCCTCTGTAAAACTGAGGTAATACTATGTTCAATTTCCAGGACACTGCCAATGAGCTGTCAGCTGTATCCTGATATCTAGTCCCTGGATTTCTTGAGAAATTCTCTGTATGTCCTTTTGGCTTATACAGACTGATTTTTTAAATTATATTTGTAAAACAGATTTCTTATATATATCTCTTTCTCAAAGTTACAGAAATTCTGAAGAAGGAGGCAGCAGAATCCCTCATGATTTTTTCTTCGAAAAAGACTAGTCAGATACTGGAGCAGTCATTCTTAAGTACATTTTACAGTTTAACACTTCTAAATTCTTGTGATATTTTGCATTTAGCACATACTCACTTTGTAAGCTCAATTCCAAACACAGTGCATAGAAGCTGAGCATTGGTTAGCATCCGTGTGAATACTAAATGTGCTCTCTTGGGAATCAAAGAAACTTAAAATGAGAATTTCTGAAAATGGATGCATTGTTTTTCATGTTTTCAGACAAAAAATTGTCAAGTTTTTGGTTACCGGCTTCTTTGTCCTATCTTTCAGTGATAAACTTTGGATCACTGTATCTTTTAGGAGTGACAAGTAGAGAAACAGGATAAGAAACTCTTATCTCTCTGAGACTCTTAAAAAGTCTCAGTTTTGGAAGCCCTCATCAGAGGAGGTAGCCTGTGGTATTAGCTGAGAACAGAGAGATACCCCTGAGAACTTGATACATGGGACACTCTTGGCATTAAATGTTTTTGCTTTGTTTCCTCCCATGAAGTGAATTCTGCTCTTATACCATATTCCTCCTGTTTTTATTTTTTTAAGTAGGAGAAGCCAGATCGTGTTCACAGATAGATGTATTTTTGCAACTGCACTCAGCTGTTTATTGTCTGCTGGATTCTGGTCCTGTCCGCTGCATGTAGACAACAGGGAGTCTTTTCTAAGGGATGCGGGAATGCGCTTCCAATGGCTATACTTTCCCACTTTCCAGTGTGTTTAAATAAGCGAGAGCAACAGTGTGACATTTGAAAGAAATACAAGCTGGAAGGGACCACACTACTACCAGCTGGAGGAGAAAATGAGAAAATAATTATAACCTAAATGATGCAACAGGGAAAAGTAACTGGGTAAGTTGAAGAAAGTAAGATGCTTCTCCCAATAGTGGGTAGAGAGAGGCCAAAGAAGAGAACTGAAAAAAACCATTTAGTGAGGGACACATGGCATAAGGTTTTTCAAGATGCCAATTTCTCACAGTTTTAATTACGGGGAAGCCATGTTAGCAGAGAACGGGCTTTCACTCTATGGTACTTGGTTAGCACCTACCAACCAGTGACGAGGTGCCAAATTAATTATGATACGTAGGAGCTTTGCACAGGTTGTTAGGCGTTAAATCCCTTTACGGGTGGCCTGGATGAATGCACATTTTGGTTGCTTGCCAGACAGCTTCTGCTATAACAGGTGCTTTTGGAGTGTCAGCCTGGGCACAGATCAGAGTCTGACATGGGTGAACCTGGGATGGCTGAGCATGCACCCGTGTAACTGTAAGAATGCCATCTCCCCGGGTCTCTGCCCTGGCAGGGAGCAGGGCCAGCAGGCAACCACCGGGTCTGTTTATTTAGCACTGTTCTCACGGCCGGCATCCCTCCCAGCCCTAAGCCCGGCACAGGGCCTTCCGATGCCAGCTGCTTCCTCTCGTTCATTGTCGCTGCTGCCACACAGCCGCGGCCTCTCCTGCCTCTTCGGCTGTATTATTAATGAGGGTTATGGGAGGATTAGAAATATGGGTAGGTTTCAGGCTGAACCAGTGCCACTCTGCCTGTCTCTGGGTCTGGCAGCCTCTTGTTTCACCTGGACCAGGTGCTGGGCACTGTAACTTGAAAGTGGGGGCATACCGCTCAGGGCAGCCTGAGCCAGGTACTGCTTTTAAGAGGCAGTGCACCATCGGAGCTGCTGGGTCCAGCCTCCAATAAATGGTGGGGCTTACGAGGCTCCACCTCTTCCTTAGGACCACAGTGCTGCCATCCTTCTCTGCTGGGACCAGTGCAGGAGGGACCTTTGGGATGTAATGAAACCAGCAGTGACACAAGTCCATCGAGTGCCCAGTGTTGTTCCAGGAAAGGAACAACCTATATTAGCCTATTTAATCCCACGATGATCTGTATGCACATGTAGACCATGATTTTGGAGTCGACTGGCCTTGTATTTAGCCCTGGCTCTGTTATTTGCGAACTGAAAGCAAACTACTTTAATCTCTTTATATCTGTCAAAAGAAGCTAGTCAAAAAAGCTTGCTGTTGTTGTTTGTTGTTTAGTTGCTAAGTCATGCCTGGCTGTGATTCCATGGACCATAGCCTGCCTGCCTTCTCTGTCCAGAGGCTTTCTCAGGCAAGAATACTGGAGTGGGTTGCCATTTCCTACTCCGGGGTATCTTCCTGAGCCAGGGATTGAATCCAAGTTTCTGGCATTGGCAGTGAGGTCTTTACCACTGAGCTGCCAGGGAAGCCCCAAGTCAAAATAGTACCCACCATATTCAAAACTTGAGGAACTCAACTTGAAGGACCTCAAAGCAAGTTTGGAAGACAGAGTGCATGGTGAAGGCTCTTTTACTTCCTGTATGTTTCTTTCTTTCACATCTTCAGTTCTATGAGATCTCTTTTTTTTTTGCCACTTCTAATGGTCTTTCATTTATTTATTTTCATCCATCTTTGTTCTTTGGCCTGTGTGGGCCTCCCATTGCAGTGGCCTCTGTTGTTGCAGAGCACTGGTTCTGGGCACATGTGCTCCAGAGCTCCAACTTGGTTGTTGGATGCATTGTTCCAGTCACTCTGTGGCACGTGGGATCTTCCCAGGCCAGGGATCGAACCAGCACCCCTTAAACTGCAAGGTGGTGTTCTTACCCACTGGACCACCAGGGAAGCTCATCTATGAGATCTTACTAAACCTTTTCTGTGCTTCTTTCTTTATCACGTCTTCATTGTGCCTTCCTAACATTCTGCCACCTGCTCCCTGTTGTGATGTTGACGCTTAAATTGATTTACCAAACTAAAGAAAATAAAGTATGAATATTCACTGCAAGGACTGATGCTGAGCTGAATCTCCAATACTTTGGCCACCTGATGTGAAGAGCTGACTCACTGGAAAAGACCTTGATGCTGGTAAAGACTGAGGCAGGAGGAGAAGGGAGAAACAGAAGATAAGATGGCTGAATGGCATCACCATTTCAATAGACATGAGTTTGAGCAAACTTCAGAAACAGTGAAAAACAGGGAAGCCTGGCGTGCTGCACTCCATGGGGTTACAAAGAGTCAGACATGATTGGACAACTAAAAACAACAACAACAACAAACTTGAGAGGAAGCTCCATGAAAATATGAAATGGCCAGTAACAGCTACTTACCAACCCCTGAATCTACCTGGCACACAGTGCCATGTGTGTTTTAAAAATGACTCATCTCAGGAACACTGTGAGGTTGGAACTATTGCTTTTCCCATTGTATCAAGGAAGAGATGAGTATCAAAGATGCTAAGTGAGTAGAGCTGTCAAGATTCTGCACCAGGGCTGAGCACAGTCTGGCTTTTGAGACCCTCCAGAGGTAATGAGGGAGATGCAGACACAAATCAATAAATTCAGTGTTGTAACAGAGTATAATGCAAACTTGTATGAGCTGCTAGGGTCAGACAAAGAAGGCCTCCTTGAGGACCTGCCCCAAGCTTGGATCTCTTTTTTTTGTCCACTCTCGTCAATTCTTGGTCTTTCATTTATTTATTTTCATCCATCTTTGTTCTTTGGCCTGTGTGGGCCTCCCATTGCAGTGGCCTCTGTTGTTGCAGAGCACTGGTTCTGGGCACATGTGCTCCAGAGCTCCAACTTGGTTGTTGGATGCATTGTTCCAGTCACTCTGTGGCACGTGGGATCTTCCCAGGCCAGGGATCGAACCAGCACCCCTTAAACTGCAAGGTGGTGTTCTTACCCACTGGACCACCAGGGAAGCTCATCTATGAGATCTTACTAAACCTTTTCTGTGCTTCTTTCTTTATCACGTCTTCATTGTGCCTTCCTAACATTCTGCCACCTGCTCCCTGTTGTGATGTTGACGCTTAAATTGATTTACCAAACTAAAGAAAATAAAGTATGAATATTCACTGCAAGGACTGATGCTGAGCTGAATCTCCAATACTTTGGCCACCTGATGTGAAGAGCTGACTCACTGGAAAAGACCTTGATGCTGGTAAAGACTGAGGCAGGAGGAGAAGGGAGAAACAGAAGATAAGATGGCTGAATGGCATCACCATTTCAATAGACATGAGTTTGAGCAAACTTCAGAAACAGTGAAAAACAGGGAAGCCTGGCGTGCTGCACTCCATGGGGTTACAAAGAGTCAGACATGATTGGACAACTAAAAACAACAACAACAACAAACTTGAGAGGAAGCTCCATGAAAATATGAAATGGCCAGTAACAGCTACTTACCAACCCCTGAATCTACCTGGCACACAGTGCCATGTGTGTTTAAAACTGACTCATCTCAGGAACACTGTGAGGTTGGAACTATTGCTTTTCCCATTGTATCAAGGAAGAGATGAGTATCAAAGATGCTAAGTGAGTAGAGCTGTCAAGATTCTGCACCAGGGCTGAGCACAGTCTGGCTTTTGAGACCCTCCAGAGGTAATGAGGGAGATGCAGACACAAATCAATAAATTCAGTGTTGTAACAGAGTATAATGCAAACTTGTATGAGCTGCTAGGGTCAGACAAAGAAGGCCTCCTTGAGGACCTGCCCCCAAGATCCTCCTGTTTCACCTGGAAAAAAGCCCTCATTCTGTGCCTCACATTCTACATAAATAAGCCGGGTGATCTGGAACTCGCTGCTCCACTTTAAGTCTCATTTTACTCTCTGGAAAATAAGAGGAAGAGTGGAGTGACCTCTATAGCATTTTGCTAACATGGAGACTATTCCAACACTGCCTGCTTGCACCTGGACTCTCTGTTACTCACTTCTGACTTGCCTGGACTTCCCAATACCTCTGGTGGGAGGCGGGATGCTGGCTGTTAATCACTGGCCCTGGGCCGTGAGCTGTACTCTCTGGGTCCCCACCTTTGCCCGAATCACGGCCATGGACATGCCAGCCCAGATGATGATGGGAAGCAATTCTTGTCGCTCTCAGATGCCTCTCTGCTCTTCTCACCCACACCGTGACTGCAGCCAGGGGAAAATGTCACATTTGCACTTCACAAGGAGACAAGCACGGCTCAGACCTTTTATGTGTTAGATTTTGGAAGCAGCCTGGCGGATTGCCGGCCAAGGCAGTTCCTGCAGGCTGAGAGAGGTGGCCTGTCTACTTAGGCGTGCAGCCTCAGGAGTCCGGCAAGGGAGGTGGAAAACTTGGCTCCTTCACTGCCTCACTATGTTCTTATCCCTAACGATCAGTCGGCTTTTCTGTAAAGTGACAATAGTCACACCTACCCACCCCATGGACTTGTGACAATCAAATGGATTAAGGTATCTGATGTGGTTAGAATATTCTCAAATAGTGTTTACTATTTTAACAGCCCACCTAACAAACGTCTTGCTCATCCTTCTTGTCTGTTAGAAGTGCCTGATTCCAAGAGAGACTGAGACTGACAGTTGCACTTTCCCAGCCCTTCTGGGAGCTCAAGATGATGGTGGGCGGGACTTCCCTGGTGGTCCAGTGGGTAAGACTCTGAGTTCCCAACGCACGGGACCAGGGTTCAATCCTTGACCAGGGACTAGATCCCACATGCCACCACTAAGATCTGGTGCAGCCAAATAAATAAAACAAATATTAAAAAAAAAGAGGGTGGTGGAATCCAGTTTTACCCACCAGGACATAAGGGAATGTTGGGGGTTTTCTTTTCATATCTTTTTTATCTCCCCTGCTTGTGAGCTGCTGCTTATTTAAGAGCTTTAGGTCTTAGCCTTAGGCATCATCAGGCATGTCACACTCTATGTAGTTGTGCCTTAGGGAAGTTGTGAACTGTGTGGGCCTGTATCAACTACTTTCCCTAATCATTCAGTGACCCCTCAGCTACTTTTAATTTGTGTATATATATGTGTATATATATATATATATATATATATAATTTTTAAAATTTTACTTATTTTTACAGAGTTTTGTTGTTTACACATATGTATAATCCCAGATTAGTCATATGTATATCCCTGACCCCCTCCCCCCTCCACTCCCCTCCCAGTATCCCCCATCCCAACCTTCCAGACCATTATACAGCACCCCTGCAGGATCCCCTATTCCCACGGCACAATGACAATAGCTATTTTTTTTCACCTATGACAGTATAGTTCTGTCAGAGGTTTTCTAGGAACCATTTTATCTTCTTATGAGAGGAGCAATAGAAGGTAAGCTGTCTTTCTCCTTTGATCCTTTTTGCTTAGGAACATTGTCACATGAAGTGGGAAAGCTTGAACTGGCCACAGTGATCCTGGGACCAAGGTGAGAGAGATTTGAACTCTTGAGGTTGGGAAGACAGCAAGATGAAGAGAAGCAATGTTGCTGATGGCACCACTGAGGTTCTCAGCCACTCCTGAGGCTGCCTACCTGTGGCTAGTGTTGACCTCTGACAGAACCACACTAATAAAACTGAATTATCTGTCACTTTTATTTAAGTAATTAGTTCCATTCACACAAGGAAGGATCACTAACTGATGTACTTGAATCCCAACAACGTTGTAGGATGAAGAAGGTTCAGGATGATGCATTATCTGATTGGAATGGTGGATATGGGAAACTACAGGAAAAGGACTTCCAGAAACATCATTTAGTTGCTTTGATGTCTGTAAGCAGGGCCCACCTTATGCAACAGGGACCAATCAAAACATATCAGAGGAAAATTTATCTAAGAGCGACCGCCTTCCTAATGCTCTGGAGACTCTGGTATTCTGCAGTAAATATTCTGAGTAATGAAAATATTCCCACATGCTCACACTTGTTAAGAGAAAGATAACAGATCCAACATGAAGTCACTTATGATAAGCCACATGGCATCAAATTGAGACTTGACTACAGTTTGGGATCTCCCAGAAATGGAATCTTAAACCAGTATCAACCAGTAATCACATGATCAACGCGAGTCAGGTAATTTGTCTGATAGCCCCCTGGAAGTGTGGAAGTGTTACTTGCTCAGTTGTGTCCAACTCTTTGTGACCCCATGTCCTATAACCCACCAGCCTCTGTCTATGGGATTTCCCAGGCAAGAATACTGCAGTGGGCTGCCATTCCCTCCTCCAGGGAATCTTCCAGAAAGACCCCCTAAAAGAAAGTAATGCTACAATAACCAACTCAGTCTTATTTTTTGGCCTAATATAACTTTCTTGTTACTACTCCCTTTTGGCTATACAAGTCTTTCGCTTTGCTGGATTGGATGCTGCCTGCTTCATATTGATTTTTGCTCAATTAAACTCCTAATTTTTTAATATGCCTTGGTTTATCTTTTAACAAATCCCATGAAGGATACACAAATGCCAATGGAACCCACCACCTATCTGATTCAGAGAAGCTGTTTTACTTTTCAGCAACTGAAAGAAATTGAGATGAAATAATCTCCTAAAGTGTGTGAGGAGTGAACTGGCAGCAAAATATGGTAAACTGCTCATTGGCTTCAAAATTTTATTTCAAGGAAGTTTAGCAAACTGTCAACAAAAACCAGCCTGAAATCAAGTCTATACAAACACTGCTTCTGAACTGGTATTAAGGATGTTTGTCTCTCTAAGCTTCTCAAGCATTCAGTTAGGATTTGTTATGCAAAGAAGTGTCTCCGGATTTCCAGGTGAGATTGTCGGGTTACTGAGAGCGTGGCCATGTCCTCTGAGCCCACCATGACTTGAGGCTAGATTGTTTACCCTGAACCCTACAGCTTGCCCAGTGCTTTCTGGTGTACCATTTACCACTTTCTCACACACCCAATGGCTCATTAAGCCCACAGTCATCTCTGGGGTGGATGCTGCTTGAGGCTGTTGAAATTTGAGGGGCAGCAAGAAGGCTTGCCTGACTTCAGGAACATCACCCTCATCCTGCTTCCCAAGATGCCACTCTCCCTCAGTGCCTAGTATTACTTCCAGGGGGAAATACAGTTTTGGGTGTCAGAAAATCCCGCTATGGGAGTCAACTAAATTGTTATGGTATCTGGTAAATTGTTGGTGTCTCTGGGCTTCAGTTTCCTCATTTGTAAAGTCAGAGGTTGAACTCAAAAGATCTTTTAAGATTTGGGGGGTTAAGCATATGGTCTCCAATTGAATTATGCTAGGAAACCATGTTGTCAGAGTTCTTTCCTGTGGAATATTTTAGTGAAGGCCAGTGAAAACACTGGCCTTTAGCATGTCTGGAGTGAACATTTAAAGAAGAAAAACAAGTAAAGAAGAGAAAAAAAGGAAAAGAAAAATATAAAATTAAAATCTTTTGCACCTCATAATTTTGGATTGCATTAAGTTCAATTGACAGTATGAATCTAAAGGTCCAAATATTCTTTTTTTTTTTCTCTATCTCTCTTTCCTCTCCATCTTCCCCTCCCTCTTCTCTCCCTTCCTTTTTTCAAATTTTGGAAATGCTTATCTAACTTCATTGTCTTCATTGTCCATAAATAAAATGCCAATGGAACCCACCACCTATCTGATTCAGAGAAGCTGTTTTACTTTTCAGACTGAAAGAAATTGAGATGAAATAATCTCCTAAAGTGTGTGAGGAGTGAACTGGCAGCAAAATATGGTAAACTGCTCATTGGCTTCAAAATTTTATTTCAAGGAAGTTTAGCAAACTGTCAACAAAAACCAGCCTGAAATCAAGTCTATACAAACACTGCTTCTGAACTGGTATTAAGGATGTTTGTCTCTCTAAGCTTCTCAAGCATTCAGTTAGGATTTGTTATGCAAAGAAGTGTCTCCGGATTTCCAGGTGAGATTGTCGGGTTACTGAGAGCGTGGCCATGTCCTCTGAGCCCACCATGACTTGAGGCTAGATTGTTTACCCTGAACCCTACAGCTTGCCCAGTGCTTTCTGGTGTACCATTTACCACTTTCTCACACACCCAATGGCTCATTAAGCCCACAGTCATCTCTGGGGTGGATGCTGCTTGAGGCTGTTGAAATTTGAGGGGCAGCAAGAAGGCTTGCCTGACTTCAGGAACATCACCCTCATCCTGCTTCCCAAGATGCCACTCTCCCTCAGTGCCTAGTATTACTTCCAGGGGGAAATACAGTTTTGGGTGTCAGAAAATCCCGCTATGGGAGTCAACTAAATTGTTATGGTATCTGGTAAATTGTTGGTGTCTCTGGGCTTCAGTTTCCTCATTTGTAAAGTCAGAGGTTGAACTCAAAAGATCTTTTAAGATTTGGGGGGTTAAGCATATGGTCTCCAATTGAATTATGCTAGGAAACCATGTTGTCAGAGTTCTTTCCTGTGGAATATTTTAGTGAAGGCCAGTGAAAACACTGGCCTTTAGCATGTCTGGAGTGAACATTTAAAGAAGAAAAACAAGTAAAGAAGAGAAAAAAAGGAAAAGAAAAATATAAAATTAAAATCTTTTGCACCTCATAATTTTGGATTGCATTAAGTTCAATTGACAGTATGAATCTAAAGGTCCAAATATTCTTTTTTTTTTTCTCTATCTCTCTTTCCTCTCCATCTTCCCCTCCCTCTACTCTCCCTTCATTTTTTCATTTAACTTTACTTTCATGCCCACTGGGTGTCAGGCACTATGCTAGGCATGTGTAGAGCATCAACTCTGAAACGAGTATCTTGCTGGTGCAAGAGAGAGAAGGTGTTCTAGTTCTTATGGGTATATATCCTGAATGCAGGGGCAGATAATTCCATAAGATTCTATAGCATAATGTGATCAATGCTGCAATGGAGGAGAATTCACAGTGCTGAGGGAGTACACAGGAAGCACACTTCACCTGGATGTGACGGGGAAGGCTTCCAGAAGAGGAGGTTGAGGATCGAAGAGGAGGAGTAGACAGTCTTTGGTAAAAGCAACTGCTCATGGAAACCCAGGGATAAGCAAAGTCATCATCTACTGGGGGAGGGGAAGGGGCTCAGCATAACTGGAACTCAGAAGGAAGGGCTAAGACGTGAGGAGTGTGGCTTAAGTAGTAAAGAGAGTTGGCTTGTTGATGACAAACCTTGCAAGCTATGCTCTGGATTTCAGACTTCATTCTTAAAAGCAAGGGTGGTCACTAAAGAATATTTTAAAATTTAATTTTCATTATAGTAATACATGTACATAATTCATAAAAGCAGCAACGTCTAAAAGCCTTACTCAAAAACCGTCATGGTACCCCTGCCCTGATACCATTTCAGAGGAAACCACTGTCAATGCTTTTACTTTCAAAATAATGTATATTTCTTTAGATGTTTTTAGAACTGTTTTCCTATTATGACAGAGAAGATTTCTCATTCTCTTCTTTCTAATTCCTTGACTCTTCCCAATGTTCGAATGGGGTGGGAGGGGAGATATACCTTTTTGTAGAAGACTACAGACAGGTATCCACACAGAATACAATAGTGAGGAATACTGAATGTTTGGATTTAGTCATATCTCAGCTATTTTTAAAACAACTCTAGGGGTGGGGACCATGGATATGCATATGACTGATCTGGGAACATACATGTCTGTGAACAACAAAACTCTGTAAAACCTTTAAAATAAAGAATAAAAAAAAAAAAACAACTCTGTAAGTTCATTAAGACAAATGACTAAGTATTTGGGGATAATATGTGTGTGCTCATAATTTCTGTCTACTTATCTGAGAAACTGAAATGGTTCGAATCTAGAGGAATTCTACAGAAATTGAAGCAAGCACACTTGAACTGAGGGAAATGCAGGTTTCACATCTTTAATGAGAGTTCAGTGTTAGGAAAATGTCTCTCTTGATTTTTTGTCTTAAAGAATGTGGTGGCTACTAATGCTTATATACTTTGTGATTTGATTTATGTTCCTACTTTGTATTGCTCATGTATCTTAAGTAATATTCTTAGGCTTTCCTCAGTATCCTTAGCATAAAATAAAGGAAGAAAGGAAGGAAAGAAGGAAAGCTAAGTACAGCTATCAGTTTATTCACTCATTCATTCAAGATACAGTTGAGTTTCGTTTATTTATGTATAATATGATACCCTGTTTCAAAGCAATTTATGGAAACCTAGACTTTCCTGGTGGCTCAGATGGTAAAAAATCTGTTTGCAGTGCAGGAGACCCAGGTTTGATCCCTAGGCTTGGAAGATCTCTTGGAGAAGGGAATGACAACTTGTCTGGAGAATTTCATGGACAGAGGAGCCTGGTGGGCTACCATCCCTGGGGTTGCAAAGAGTCATACATAACTGAGCAACTAACACTTTTACTTTCGCACAAATACATGCATGTAAAGGCAGAAAATAAGATACAAAGGAGAAAGTGGGACAAAGAGAAATAAAACCGGGTGAAGCGTTGATACCAGGGTATGGTCAGTACTTGAAGTATTAGTTTTTCAATATTTTTAAGCAATGGGTTGAATACTGAGTCTATGCTTTCCAACAACTAACAATATAATCTATTTCTAGTGTATCATCAAAGATAAATTATTTGTAATATACATGCCTAATTAGCTCATTGAATTGATTCATTAAGTGTAAAGCAATTGGGTTCAATGAATGCTTCCCAAACCTGCATATTAAAAAAGTTATCTTAGTTATTTTAAGTAATGGTCCTCTTTCCTGACTCTATTTTATCCTTCTCATTTCACATTGATGTTGAGAAATTGACAGAGATTTTATCCCATAGTAACTTTCATTCTCCCCAGTCCATCACAAAATGGTCCTTACAGATACTCACTTTAGCCATTTGGGGATAATATGTGTGCTCATAATTTCTGTCTACTTATCTGAGAAACTGAAATGGTTCGAATCTAGAGGAATTCTACAGAAATTGAAGCAAGCACACTTGAACTGAGGGAAATGCAGGTTTCACATCTTTAATGAGAGTTCAGTGTTAGGAAAATGTCTCTCTTGATTTTTTGTCTTAAAGAATGTGGTGGCTACTAATGCTTATATACTTTGTGATTTGATTTATGTTCCTACTTTGTATTGCTCATGTATCTTAAGTAATATTCTTAGGCTTTCCTCAGTATCCTTAGCATAAAATAAAGGAAGAAAGGAAGGAAAGAAGGAAAGCTAAGTACAGCTATCAGTTTATTCACTCATTCATTCAAGATACAGTTGAGTTTCGTTTATTTATGTATAATATGATACCCTGTTTCAAAGCAATTTATGGAAACCTAGACTTTCCTGGTGGCTCAGATGGTAAAAAATCTGTTTGCAGTGCAGGAGACCCAGGTTTGATCCCTAGGCTTGGAAGATCTCTTGGAGAAGGGAATGACAACTTGTCTGGAGAATTTCATGGACAGAGGAGCCTGGTGGGCTACCATCCCTGGGGTTGCAAAGAGTCATACATAACTGAGCAACTAACACTTTTACTTTCGCACAAATACATGCATGTAAAGGCAGAAAATAAGATACAAAGGAGAAAGTGGGACAAAGAGAAATAAAACCGGGTGAAGCGTTGATACCAGGGTATGGTCAGTACTTGAAGTATTAGTTTTTCAATATTTTTAAGCAATGGGTTGAATACTGAGTCTATGCTTTCCAACAACTAACAATATAATCTATTTCTAGTGTATCATCAAAGATAAATTATTTGTAATATACATGCCTAATTAGCTCATTGAATTGATTCATTAAGTGTAAAGCAATTGGGTTCAATGAATGCTTCCCAAACCTGCATATTAAAAAAGTTATCTTAGTTATTTTAAGTAATGGTCCTCTTTCCTGACTCTATTTTATCCTTCTCATTTCACATTGATGTTGAGAAATTGACAGAGATTTTATCCCATAGTAACTTTCATTCTCCCCAGTCCATCACAAAATGGTCCTTACAGATACTCACTTTAGCCACGACATTAAAGTCATTGCATTTTATGGGCATCAATAGCCTGGAAGTCGTTGATGTTATTTGGTTTAGCCAAGAATTGATTCATTTCACTGAACTAAAAATTAAAGATTGATCCAAAAGTTGCAAAGTTATCATGTTGCTTCTAATACGTTTATTCACCAGGTAGTAAAAAGAATAGCCATATCCCTCTCTAAAGGCACTTCATTTATGACATTGCACAGCAAAGATCTGATTGCAGTTTATGGACACTGACACTCTGCTTTATGAAGGATTACTTAGGACACTCACAGGTCCATAATTTGGGAGCAGGGTACAGTTGTCACTTTATACACAGGGAGAATAATTTCTGAAATCCCTCCCACTTGCCAAGGCAGAGTGCAAGGACCACAGAAAAAAATTGCAAGACTCAAGGAACTCAAGAATCTGGTGGGGAAGGGAGATAATCCAGTAAACAGGTATGATGCAATATGATGGTATTAATATAATAGGTGTTACATAAGGCATCCAAATTGGACTGGGAGTCAGGGAGGTCAGGGAAGGCTTTGCTGAAGAACTTAGATCTTTAGGCTAACGGAGAAAGCTCATTTCACAGAATTGAGGAAATTACTTAAATTGGGTTTCATTTATGAAACATCAGGTCTGAAGGGAATCATGAGGGTGTCTAAAATATCCCTCTTAGATTTCAGGCAGGACTATAATTATATCCTTTTGAAAACATGAGAATCGAAACTTACGGAAATAATTTTTTTTAATTGTGGTCAAAATACATATAACATAAAATTTAGTACTAGTGATGTTTAGTACATTGACAATACTGTATAGCCATCACAGCTATCTAGTTCCAAAATATTTTCATCAGCTTAAAAATGACATGCAATACCCATTAAGCAGCCGCACCATCGTTTCCCTCTTCCTTCAGACATTGAATTGATTCATTAAGTGTAAAGCAATTGGGTTCAATGAATGCTTCCCAAACCTGCATATTAAAAAAGTTATCTTAGTTATTTTAAGTAATGGTCCTCTTTCCTGACTCTATTTTATCCTTCTCATTTCACATTGATGTTGAGAAATTGACAGAGATTTTATCCCATAGTAACTTTCATTCTCCCCAGTCCATCACAAAATGGTCCTTACAGATACTCACTTTAGCCACGACATTAAAGTCATTGCATTTTATGGGCATCAATAGCCTGGAAGTCGTTGATGTTATTTGGTTTAGCCAAGAATTGATTCATTTCACTGAACTAAAAATTAAAGATTGATCCAAAAGTTGCAAAGTTATCATGTTGCTTCTAATACGTTTATTCACCAGGTAGTAAAAAGAATAGCCATATCCCTCTCTAAAGGCACTTCATTTATGACATTGCACAGCAAAGATCTGATTGCAGTTTATGGACACTGACACTCTGCTTTATGAAGGATTACTTAGGACACTCACAGGTCCATAATTTGGGAGCAGGGTACAGTTGTCACTTTATACACAGGGAGAATAATTTCTGAAATCCCTCCCACTTGCCAAGGCAGAGTGCAAGGACCACAGAAAAAAAAATTGCAAGACTCAAGGAACTCAAGAATCTGGTGGGGAAGGGAGATAATCCAGTAAACAGGTATGATGCAATATGATGGTATTAATATAATAGGTGTTACATAAGGCATCCAAATTGGACTGGGAGTCAGGGAGGTCAGGGAAGGCTTTGCTGAAGAACTTAGATCTTTAGGCTAACGGAGAAAGCTCATTTCACAGAATTGAGGAAATTACTTAAATTGGGTTTCATTTATGAAACATCAGGTCTGAAGGGAATCATGAGGGTGTCTAAAATATCCCTCTTAGATTTCAGGCAGGACTATAATTATATCCTTTTGAAAACATGAGAATCGAAACTTACGGAAATAATTTTTTTTTTAATTGTGGTCAAAATACATATAACATAAAATTTAGTACTAGTGATGTTTAGTACATTGACAATACTGTATAGCCATCACAGCTATCTAGTTCCAAAATATTTTCATCAGCTTAAAAATGACATGCAATACCCATTAAGCAGCCGCACCATCGTTTCCCTCTTCCTTCAGACACTGCTGCTGCTAAGCTGTTTCAGTCGTGTTTGACTCTGTGAGACCCTATGGACTGTAGCCTGCCATGCTCCTCTGTCCATGGGATTCTCCAAGCAAGAATACTGCAGAAGGCTTCCCTGGTGGTCCAGTGGGTAAAAAGTCTGCCTTGCAGTGCAAGGGACACCAGTTCTATCCCTGGCCTGGGAAGATCCCACGTGCCGCGGAGTGGCTGAACCCATGTGTCCAATTGCTAACCGGCACTCTGGAGTGCATGTGCCCAGAGCAGATGCTCTGCACTGAGAGACGCCACTGCAATGAGAGGCCCACACAGGCCTAAGAATAAAGATGGATGAAAAATAAACGAATGGAAAACCAGTAAAAGAGAACAAAATTAAAAAAAAAAAAAGAATACTGGAGAGGGTTGCCATTTCCTTCTCCAGGGGATCTTCCCAACCCAAGGACAGAACAGGGTCTCAAGTGTCTCTTGTATAAGCAAGCAGGTTCTTTACCACTAGCGCCACCTGGGAAGCCCTGCTCCAGCCACGGGCAACCATTAGTATGTTTTCTGTCTCTGTGGATTTTCCAATTCTGGATATTTCATATAAGATGCAATATTTGGATATTTCATATATTTCATGCAATATGTAATTTCTGTGTGTGTGGTTTTTCACTTACAACAATCTCAAAGTTCATCCATACTGTATCATATATCAGTATATGGTATATCTATTTCTTTTGTGGCTAATAATATTCCATTCTATGAACATACCACCTTTTACTGATCCATTCATTAGCTGATGGACATTTGGATCAACTTTTTAGCTATTGTGAATACTGCTGCTATGATCATCTGTGTGTAAGTTTTCTGTGAAATTTATCATGGAGGGTGTCTAAAATATCCCTCTAAGATTTCAGGCTGGACTATAATTATATCCTTTTGAAAACATGAGAATCGAAACTTACGGAAATAATTTTTTTTTTAATTGTGGTCAAAATACATATAACATAAAATTTAGTACTAGTGATGTTTAGTACATTGACAATACTGTATAGCCATCACAGCTATCTAGTTCCAAAATATTTTCATCAGCTTAAAAATGACATGCAATACCCATTAAGCAGCCGCACCATCGTTTCCCTCTTCCTTCAGACACTGCTGCTGCTAAGCTGTTTCAGTCGTGTTTGACTCTGTGAGACCCTATGGACTGTAGCCTGCCATGCTCCTCTGTCCATGGGATTCTCCAAGCAAGAATACTGCAGAAGGCTTCCCTGGTGGTCCAGTGGGTAAAAAGTCTGCCTTGCAGTGCAAGGGACACCAGTTCTATCCCTGGCCTGGGAAGATCCCACGTGCCGCGGAGTGGCTGAACCCATGTGTCCAATTGCTAACCGGCACTCTGGAGTGCATGTGCCCAGAGCAGATGCTCTGCACTGAGAGACGCCACTGCAATGAGAGGCCCACACAGGCCTAAGAATAAAGATGGATGAAAAATAAACGAATGGAAAACCAGTAAAAGAGAACAAAATTAAAAAAAAAAAAAGAATACTGGAGAGGGTTGCCATTTCCTTCTCCAGGGGATCTTCCCAACCCAAGGACAGAACAGGGTCTCAAGTGTCTCTTGTATAAGCAAGCAGGTTCTTTACCACTAGCGCCACCTGGGAAGCCCTGCTCCAGCCACGGGCAACCATTAGTATGTTTTCTGTCTCTGTGGATTTTCCAATTCTGGATATTTCATATAAGATGCAATATTTGGATATTTCATATATTTCATGCAATATGTAATTTCTGTGTGTGTGGTTTTTCACTTACAACAATCTCAAAGTTCATCCATACTGTATCATATATCAGTATATGGTATATCTATTTCTTTTGTGGCTAATAATATTCCATTCTATGAACATACCACCTTTTACTGATCCATTCATTAGCTGATGGACATTTGGATCAACTTTTTAGCTATTGTGAATACTGCTGCTATGATCATCTGTGTGTAAGTTTTTCTGTGAAAACTAGTTCTCAGTTCTTTGGATTAAGAATGAGAAACAGAATTGCCGGGTCACATGGGAATTTTATACTTAGTTTTTGATGGAACCACAAACTACTTCGCACAGCAGTTACAGCATTTTACTGAACTTACTTTTAATGAGAAAGTATGTCTTTCAAGCCTGTCTTGCGCTTTGGTAATTTTTTCCTCTCTTGACTTTAAAAGATCACTTGCAGGATTAATAATTTTTGTGAAACTATTAAAGGCCTTCTGAACACAACCTTTATATATTTCAATTAGAGGCATTAAGTACGCAGGCATCTGTTACAGTGTAGTGTACAAGGAGTTTGATAGTTCAATAAATTTACATGAAATTCGATCTCTATAGGTGTGAGTTTTTATAATCTTCGAAAACTGGAAGCTGAAAGGAGACAAATTGTGTTGAATTAGTTTGCCACCATCTGACCTGTTTTTCCTAATGAGATATATGAGGCATTAAAAAGCACAATTCTTCTGAAGTATGGGCATGCTGACTGTGGTTGTTAAATCCATTAATTAATCTATCTCTATTCAGAACATTCTAATGAACCGAAACACAAGATTGCTATTAATTCAAAGCAGAAGCTCAAGCATGGATGAACCAAAGACGTTTGCTTTGTTTTCACTTTGACTTTCATAATGGACTCTGAGAGATAACCAGGTGAAAAACAAATGTGAACTATTTATGGCTCCAGACAGTTTTGAAAACTCTATTGAGGAGGGCAGAAAATTACATATTTGTCAGAGCTCCTGTTATTTAGTTGGCTCACATGGTGCTTTAACAAGGATCATCAGCAAAATATTTGTGTAGACCACTCCCCACAGCATCTGGATTACTGGATGCCAGACTTTCAGAGAAAAACCTGTATCCTAGGCTCGAATTAATCCAAGACTGGCTACAGTGGATCAAGGTGGCAGCAGAAGCTCACACAGCAGGCACAAGAGCAAAACCAAGACCTCAAGAGCCCGTCTCTGTTTTTCTTTATCATTTAAAAATGCCCAATGCTATACAACATCTCTCCATAACCTACTCAAGCACCTTGTTGGAAAAGGTGGTACCTTCACATACCTTAACCCAACAGACACTTGTCAACAATTTGTATAAGCATTCAGTCTTTTAGTACCTACTATGTGTTAGGTATTTTACATATCTTACTTCAGATGCTTACAACAATCATGTAAGTAGCTGGTAAAATTAATTGATATCTGCTGAAATGCAAACCAAAGGATACCTTGTTCTAAAGCCTGAGATCTTTGCTAGTGTTCAACCAATTTGTGAAACTATTAAAGGCCTTCTGAACACAACCTTTATATATTTCAATTAGAGGCATTAAGTGCAGGCATCTGTTACAGTGTAGTGTACAAGGAGTTTGATAGTTCAATAAATTTACATGAAATTCGATCTCTATAGGTGTGAGTTTTTATAATCTTCGAAAACTGGAAGCTGAAAGGAGACAAATTGTGTTGAATTAGTTTGCCACCATCTGACCTGTTTTTCCTAATGAGATATATGAGGCATTAAAAAGCACAATTCTTCTGAAGTATGGGCATGCTGACTGTGGTTGTTAAATCCATTAATTAATCTATCTCTATTCAGAACATTCTAATGAACCGAAACACAAGATTGCTATTAATTCAAAGCAGAAGCTCAAGCATGGATGAACCAAAGACGTTTGCTTTGTTTTCACTTTGACTTTCATAATGGACTCTGAGAGATAACCAGGTGAAAAACAAATGTGAACTATTTATGGCTCCAGACAGTTTTGAAAACTCTATTGAGGAGGGCAGAAAATTACATATTTGTCAGAGCTCCTGTTATTTAGTTGGCTCACATGGTGCTTTAACAAGGATCATCAGCAAAATATTTGTGTAGACCACTCCCCACAGCATCTGGATTACTGGATGCCAGACTTTCAGAGAAAAACCTGTATCCTAGGCTCGAATTAATCCAAGACTGGCTACAGTGGATCAAGGTGGCAGCAGAAGCTCACACAGCAGGCACAAGAGCAAAACCAAGACCTCAAGAGCCCCGTCTCTGTTTTTCTTTATCATTTAAAAATGCCCAATGCTATACAACATCTCTCCATAACCTACTCAAGCACCTTGTTGGAAAAGGTGGTACCTTCACATACCTTAACCCAACAGACACTTGTCAACAATTTGTATAAGCATTCAGTCTTTTAGTACCTACTATGTGTTAGGTATTTTACATATCTTACTTCAGATGCTTACAACAATCATGTAAGTAGCTGGTAAAATTAATTGATATCTGCTGAAATGCAAACCAAAGGATACCTTGTTCTAAAGCCTGAGATCTTTGCTAGTGTTCATTACCTTCAAATAAAACATGAAAAAAATGTAAAAATAGTAACAATTTTTTGTCTATTTTTATTGAAATACACTGTGCTGTGCTCAGTTGCTCAGTTGTGTCTGACTCTCTGCCACCCCATGGCCTGCAGCCTGCTAGGTTCCTCTGTCCTTGGGATTCTCCAGGGAAGAATACTGGAGTGGGTGCCATTTCCTCCTCCAGGGGATCTTCCCAACCCAGAGACTGAAGCCATGTCTCCTGCATCTCCTGCACTGGCAGGCGAATTCTTTACCCCTAGTGCCATTGTTGGTGTATAATATTAAGTTAATTTCAGGTGCACTACTTAGTGATTTGACATTTGGGCGTGTTATGAAATGCTCACCATGCAAAGTCTGGTAACCATCTGTCCCCATACAAAGTTATTGTAATATTGCTGACCATACTCCTCATGCTGTCTGTTACACTGCTGTGACTGATTTATTTTATACATAAATGTCTGTACCTCTTAATCCCCTTCACCAGTTTTGTGCCCCCAAACCACAATCTCTCTGGCAATCACCCATATGTTTTCTGTGAGTCTGTTTTTGTTTGTTATTTTAGGTTCCATAGGTAAGTACTGTCTTCCTCTGATTTACTTTCTCTTAGCTTAATACCCTCTAGATCCATCGATGTTGTCATAAATGGCAATATTTCATCTTTTTTAATGGTTGAGAAATATTCCATTGCACGTGTATATGCATGTATATATACATATATATATATATATATATATATATATGTAGGTATATATACACTTGCACATACTGTGTCTCCCTTATCCTTTCATCTATTGATGGACCCTTAGGTTGATTCCATATCTTGGCAATTATAAGCAATGCTGCTATGAACACAGGGTGCAATCTTTTTTATGGTGGTACCTTCACATACCTTAACCCAACAGACACTTGTCAACAATTTGTATAAGCATTCAGTCTTTTAGTACCTACTATGTGTTAGGTATTTTACATATCTTACTTCAGATGCTTACAACAATCATGTAAGTAGCTGGTAAAATTAATTGATATCTGCTGAAATGCAAACCAAAGGATACCTTGTTCTAAAGCCTGAGATCTTTGCTAGTGTTCATTACCTTCAAATAAAACATGAAAAAAATGTAAAAATAGTAACAATTTTTTGTCTATTTTTATTGAAATACACTGTGCTGTGCTCAGTTGCTCAGTTGTGTCTGACTCTCTGCCACCCCATGGCCTGCAGCCTGCTAGGTTCCTCTGTCCTTGGGATTCTCCAGGGAAGAATACTGGAGTGGGTGCCATTTCCTCCTCCAGGGGATCTTCCCAACCCAGAGACTGAAGCCATGTCTCCTGCATCTCCTGCACTGGCAGGCGAATTCTTTACCCCTAGTGCCATTGTTGGTGTATAATATTAAGTTAATTTCAGGTGCACTACTTAGTGATTTGACATTTGGGCGTGTTATGAAATGCTCACCATGCAAAGTCTGGTAACCATCTGTCCCCATACAAAGTTATTGTAATATTGCTGACCATACTCCTCATGCTGTCTGTTACACTGCTGTGACTGATTTATTTTATACATAAATGTCTGTACCTCTTAATCCCCTTCACCAGTTTTGTGCCCCCAAACCACAATCTCTCTGGCAATCACCCATATGTTTTCTGTGAGTCTGTTTTTGTTTGTTATTTTAGGTTCCATAGGTAAGTACTGTCTTCCTCTGATTTACTTTCTCTTAGCTTAATACCCTCTAGATCCATCGATGTTGTCATAAATGGCAATATTTCATCTTTTTTAATGGTTGAGAAATATTCCATTGCACGTGTATATGCATGTATATATACATATATATATATATATATATATATATATATATGTAGGTATATATACACTTGCACATACTGTGTCTCCCTTATCCTTTCATCTATTGATGGACCCTTAGGTTGATTCCATATCTTGGCAATTATAAGCAATGCTGCTATGAACACAGGGGTGCATATATCTTTTCAAATTAGTATTTTTATTTTCTTTGGGTAAATACTCAGAAGTGTAATTGCTGGATGATAATATAAGCTCTTTCTAAATTTTTGAGGAATCTCTATACTGTTTTCTAAAGTGGCTATGCCAATTTACAGGGTTATCAACAGTTAATGAGAGTTTCCCTTTCTTGCTCATCTCATTATGGTTTTGATTTGCATTTCCCTGATGAGTAGTGATGTTGAGCATCCTTACATGAGACTTTTGGCCAGTTCTAGGTCTTCTTTGGAAAAGTACCTATTCAGGTCCTCTGCTGATTTTTTTAAATTAGGTTTTTGGTTTTTTTGTATTGAGTTGTATGAATATTTAAAAAAATATTTTGGATATTAACCTCTTATATACTTAGAAAAAATTGTCCCCTCAGTAGACTGCCTTTTCATTTGTTGGTAGTTTCCTTCATTGTGCAAAAGCTTTTTAGTCTGATGTAGTCCCATTTATTTATGTTGTTTTTGTTTCCCTTACCTGAGGAGACAGGTCCAAAAAAATATAATTAAATCGATGTCAGAGTATTGTCTATGCTTTTTTCTAGGAGCTTTATAATTTCAGGTCTTACATTCAAGTCTTTAATCCATTTTGAGTTTATTTTTGTGTATGGTGTGAGAAAATAGTTCAGTTTGATTCTTTTACATGTAGCTGCCCAATGGTCCCAGAATCCCTTTTTACATGTATTTAAAATTTCCTCTTTGATTTCTTCCATGATGCACTGATTGTTTAGTAGCATATTGCTTAGACTCCACATGTGTTTTTGCAGTTTTTTCTTATAGTTGACTTTTTGTCATACTGGTGTGATTATAAGAGATGCTTGCCCAATTATAAAAAAAAATTATCAGGGAAATAAGCAAGGAGAGGGTGTTGTTACTAAAGTAGAGATGAAAAAAGATGTGGTACTTATATACAAAGGAATATTACCCAGCTATAAAGAAGAATGAAACAATGCCATTTGAAGCAACGTGGATGGACCTAGAGATTATCACACTAAGTGAAGACAGGCAGAAAAGACAAAGATGATATCACTTGCATGTGGAATCTTAAAAAAATGATACAAGTGAAATTACAAAACAGAATAGTCACAGATTATGGTTACCAGGTAAAAAGTAAAGGGAGGAAAAGGAAAAAAAAATACTATATAAAATTTCTTTGAGGAATCTCTATACTGTTTTCTAAAGTGGCTATGCCAATTTACAGGGTTATCAACAGTTAATGAGAGTTTCCCTTTCTTGCTCATCTCATTATGGTTTTGATTTGCATTTCCCTGATGAGTAGTGATGTTGAGCATCCTTACATGAGACTTTTGGCCAGTTCTAGGTCTTCTTTGGAAAAGTACCTATTCAGGTCCTCTGCTGATTTTTTTAAATTAGGTTTTTGGTTTTTTTGTATTGAGTTGTATGAATATTTAAAAAAATATTTTGGATATTAACCTCTTATATACTTAGAAAAAATTGTCCCCTCAGTAGACTGCCTTTTCATTTGTTGGTAGTTTCCTTCATTGTGCAAAAGCTTTTTAGTCTGATGTAGTCCCATTTATTTATGTTGTTTTTGTTTCCCTTACCTGAGGAGACAGGTCCAAAAAAATATAATTAAATCGATGTCAGAGTATTGTCTATGCTTTTTTCTAGGAGCTTTATAATTTCAGGTCTTACATTCAAGTCTTTAATCCATTTTGAGTTTATTTTTGTGTATGGTGTGAGAAAATAGTTCAGTTTGATTCTTTTACATGTAGCTGCCCAATGGTCCCAGAATCCCTTTTTACATGTATTTAAAATTTCCTCTTTGATTTCTTCCATGATGCACTGATTGTTTAGTAGCATATTGCTTAGACTCCACATGTGTTTTTGCAGTTTTTTCTTATAGTTGACTTTTTGTCATACTGGTGTGATTATAAGAGATGCTTGCCCAATTATAAAAAAAAATTATCAGGGAAATAAGCAAGGAGAGGGTGTTGTTACTAAAGTAGAGATGAAAAAAGATGTGGTACTTATATACAAAGGAATATTACCCAGCTATAAAGAAGAATGAAACAATGCCATTTGAAGCAACGTGGATGGACCTAGAGATTATCACACTAAGTGAAGACAGGCAGAAAAGACAAAGATGATATCACTTGCATGTGGAATCTTAAAAAAATGATACAAGTGAAATTACAAAACAGAATAGTCACAGATTATGGTTACCAGGTAGGTAAAGGGAGGGAAGGGATAAATTGGGAGATTGGTATTAACATATACACGTTGCTATAAATAAGATAGATAACCAGTAAGGACCTACTGTATAGTACAAGGAAATCTACTCAATGCTCTGTAATGACCTGTATGGGAAAATGATCTGAAAAAGTCAATATAGATCTATATCTATATCTGATTCACTTTGCTGTACATCAGAAACTAACACAACACTGTATATCAACTATACTCCAATAAAAATTTAAAAAATTATTACCAAGGAAATAGGAGAGGGCATTATCACACAGGTACAAAACAATGACAACAAAAGCCCATCAGTGTGCTGAAGGCAATGATGCTAAGTCCCAAAAAAACACTGTCCTGCTAGCTTCCTGCCTTTTAAACATGTGTCTAAATACAAGAACTGAAGACTTGAAAAGCACAGTCCCCTGACTCACTCACCAAAGGGAGCTCCAGGACAATGTGTAGTGATATGTCTTCATTCCCCAAATGTTTCTGACTGTTCAACTGCGTCTGCTTCTGTTAAACCTTGAAAACTAACAAACAGCTCTATTTTATCATTGCCACAAGAGAAAAGTAAGGGTGTGCACTTTATAAAGGACTAAGACAGTACTGTGACTCAAATAAATATCCCTCACAGTTGAGGAATCAACTTTTAGAAACGTAGAGTGGATACATTTTTAAGATTTCTCTGTCTTAAGTGATAGTCTAAATTTAAAAATATAAAAAACATCACATCCTGGTGGTTCCAACTTAGTTTGTATTAAAAAAGGGATGGAAGAGAATTGGTAATGGAAAATCAGAATAAGAAATTGAAGAACCTATCTTTTCCATATGACTTTTAAATTGCCTAGGAAGTTATTTTAATTTGACTAGTCTATACTGATGCCTTTAACTATGTTGTCCAATCATACATTTTTTTCCATGTTGTCATGGAAACTGTCCACTCAGGACATTGATAGTTAATAAGGATTGATACGTTCTGATTTCTTTGTTGATCAAGATCCATTTAACCTGTATAGCTTTGAAATCACCAAGTTCAATAGGATTTCCCAACCTTAAAGGGTAATGTTGTGTCTTTCAGAGTTTACAGAGGTAGTGTGTATCTCAATAAACCAAGTCCATACATGAAGATGGTTCATATTGATTAAGAAACATAGTAGTTTCCTCATGGTAGAATATAGTATTTTTCTATGCTTGTGTGCTCATTTGGAAAATTGGGATAATAATAACATTTATTCCCTCCAATAGGATTATTAGGAAACTGAAATGAGTTTATGTGTATGTGTGTGTGTGTGTGTGTGTGTGTGTACATATATCTATGTATATACACTTAGAATGAAAACTGACAGGCAAAGTAGTAACATGTGTTAACTATTATCATTATCACTGGTTATATTGAGGGGTTAGTAAATTTGTAGAGGCATTTCTCATAGAAGAAACAAAGTAGCTGTGGTAGGAGAATGGTATATAAATTTCCCATCTCTCTTAATTTAAAGTGACTTTCTCTACGCAATTTAACTGGTCCATATCATTCATTCTTTGCCACTTTCTTTTCTTTTGTGGTCATTAGCCTTTGGAAATGTCCTGGCAGAAAAAAGCAAGGAGGAAGATTTGGTGGCTGACATAATGGTATTCCATGGCATAAACAAACTAGTAACTTTGTTTCTTCTTTTTGAGAACACTCCATGATATTTCCATTTTCAATTGCTTTTTGGGAAAGCAATATTTCAGAGGAGGGAGAGAAGATTTTTCTCCATGTTGTCAAAAAATCAAATACAGAAAGATGTTAAAAAAAATGGGAATCAAACTACCAGAGAATGCAACAATCCCACTACTGGGTTTATATACCTGAGAAAGCTATAAATGAAAAAGACACATGCACCCCAGTGTTCACTGCAGCACTGTTTACAATAGCCAAGGACATGAACTCAGCCTAGATGTCAGTCAACAGATGAATGGATAAAGAAGTTGTGACACATATACACAATGGAATATTACTCAGCCATAAAAAGGAACACACTTGAGTCAGTTCTAGTGAGGTGGATGAACCTAGAGCCTATCACACACAGTGAAGGAAGTCAGAAACAGAAAAACAAATATTACATGATAACATATATATGGAATCTAGAAAATGGTACAATGAACCTATTTGCAGGGCAAAAGTAGAGATTCAGACATAGAGAACAGACTTATGGACCCAGTGGAGGCAGGAGAGTGTGGGATGAATTGAGAGAGCGTCATTGATTTCTATACATTACCATATGTAAACCAGAGAGATAGAGGGAAGTTGCTGTATAACACAGAGAACTCAACCTGGTGCTCTGTGACAGTCTAGAGGGGTGGGATGGAGATGGGTGGGGAGAGAGGGTCAGGAGGAAGGGGACAAATGTACATCTATGGCTGATCCATGTTAACGTGTGGCAGAAATCAACACAATATTGTAAAGCAATTATCCTCCAATTAAAAATAAATCAATTAAAAAACACGGGAAGATGGGGGCTTCCCTAGTGGTCCAGTGGGTAAACAGTCTGCCTTGCAGTGCAAGAAGTACCAGTTCGATCCCTGGCCTGGGACGATCCCACATGCTGCGGAGTGGCAGGATCGGTGTGTCCAATTAGGTGCCAGCGCAGTGGAGCGCATGCGCCCAGAGCCAGTGCTCTGCAATGAGAGAGGCCAACGCGATGGGAAGCCCACACAGGCCAAAGAACAAAGATGGAGGAAAATAAATGGATAAATAATCAATAAAAGAGGCCAATTTTTTTTTTTTTTTAATTGCAGGAAGATGTTGGTTTCTGATAATGAACAATGAGCCCTTCTCTGCCCCATGCGCTTGTTTCCTTAAACAATGAGCACTGCATCTTCTCCACTATTTTCATACTCTACTTTGAGGAATAACCAAATAGGTAATTTCCCAAATCACACTGCAAAAACCGTTAAGCATGTTTCCTTACTACCATAATGATGGAAGTTCCATAAAGAAAAATTGTGTCTGATTAATTTCCTCTCTATAGCTTACCGATTCTGCTTGAAAATGTAACCTTAATTTCCTTTGAAAAATCACTGTGAGATTTACTAGGTAAGGAGAGGTATCTATAAACTGCCATATATATGTGTGTGCCATATATATATATATGTGAATATTTCAATTAAAACAATAATGATCTTTCCTATTATAAAATAAGAAATTTGGGAAAAACTAAATCAAATCCCATAATTACTCTTTTTAGCTCCTACAAAGGCATGAGAAAAGAACGAGTTACACAATTAAATTTTTTCAAAAGTTTTTCTTTTCACCTTCTTCCAATGAATCATGTCTAATTGTACATTTACACCTCATCTTCCAATCATTACAAATATTATGCAATGATCTGCCTGTTCCTGGCATGAGATTCAGGTGTCTGGGGAACAGTTAACAAATTTGCTGAAAATTTTCAGGCACTGGGGTTACAATGTACATCTAGATGGTTTCAGGAGGAAGGGACAAATGTACATCTATGGCTGATCCATGTTAACGTGGCAGAAATCAACACAATATTGTAAAGCAATTATCCTCCAATTAAAAATAAATCAATTAAAAAACACGGGAAGATGGGGGCTTCCCTAGTGGTCCAGTGGGTAAACAGTCTGCCTTGCAGTGCAAGAAGTACCAGTTCGATCCCTGGCCTGGGACGATCCCACATGCTGCGGAGTGGCAGGATCGGTGTGTCCAATTAGGTGCCAGCGCAGTGGAGCGCATGCGCCCAGAGCCAGTGCTCTGCAATGAGAGAGGCCAACGCGATGGGAAGCCCACACAGGCCAAAGAACAAAGATGGAGGAAAATAAATGGATAAATAATCAATAAAAGAGGCCAATTTTTTTTTTTTTAAATTGCAGGAAGATGTTGGTTTCTGATAATGAACAATGAGCCCTTCTCTGCCCCATGCGCTTGTTTCCTTAAACAATGAGCACTGCATCTTCTCCACTATTTTCATACTCTACTTTGAGGAATAACCAAATAGGTAATTTCCCAAATCACACTGCAAAAACCGTTAAGCATGTTTCCTTACTACCATAATGATGGAAGTTCCATAAAGAAAAATTGTGTCTGATTAATTTCCTCTCTATAGCTTACCGATTCTGCTTGAAAATGTAACCTTAATTTCCTTTGAAAAATCACTGTGAGATTTACTAGGTAAGGAGAGGTATCTATAAACTGCCATATATATGTGTGTGCCATATATATATATATGTGAATATTTCAATTAAAACAATAATGATCTTTCCTATTATAAAATAAGAAATTTGGGAAAAACTAAATCAAATCCCATAATTACTCTTTTTAGCTCCTACAAAGGCATGAGAAAAGAACGAGTTACACAATTAAATTTTTTCAAAAGTTTTTCTTTTCACCTTCTTCCAATGAATCATGTCTAATTGTACATTTACACCTCATCTTCCAATCATTACAAATATTATGCAATGATCTGCCTGTTCCTGGCATGAGATTCAGGTGTCTGGGGAACAGTTAACAAATTTGCTGAAAATTTTCAGGCACTGGGGTTGAAACAGAGATCTGGGACCTGACCTCCCCACAGACAAATGAAATAGCGTCTGCGAACTCTTGTTGAATTAAGGCAGAGAAGTGAGCCACTGTGTGAATGACTTCAATCATGGAGGAGTACACGACTGCTGTTTTTGAGCTGCGTTAAGATGGTTAGGACTACAAGGAAGCAGAATAGAAAACAACCATGCCCTCTTTCCTCAATAAAAGTTTCCCACCTTCAGCAGACCTAAACTCACAGGAGGAAAAGCCCTAACTTTTAATGGAGGTCTGAGTTTTAATTTTTATGCCCATATATGAATTAGTGAACTGACAGAATATTTGGGGGAGCTGAAGCAACCAGTGGGCTTCCCTGGTGGCTCAGACAGTAAAGAATCCACCTTCATTGTAGGAGACCCAGGTTTGATCCCTGCGTTGAGATCCCCTGGAGGGGGAATGGCAACCCACTTCAGTATTCCTGCCTGGAGAATTCCATGGACAGAGGAGCCAGTTGGGGTCGCAAAGAGACAGACACAACTCTGTGATTTTCAGTTTTTTTTTTTTTTTTTTTTTTTAAAGTCATCACTAGCCTTTTAGGGAAGCTTCAGGGAAGCCCTATTTTTTTTTTTATTTTTTAAGGTGCTTTATCTAGACCTTCTTTACCTTATGAGAAACGGCAACCGTGGGGAACAATTTGGATATAGGGTTAATCAAGCTGCATTAGACCACTTAGTTCTGGGATAATACACAAAAGAAAAGTAAACTGTGTTTACTTATAATACTATATATATATATATAGTATTATAAGTAAACACAGTTTACTGTAGCAATATGTAGCAATATATATATTGCTACAAAGCTTCACCTGCAACTTATTCACTATAGAAATTAGTATCTGGAGCTCCCCTGGTGGTCCAGTGGGTAAAGAGTATGCCTTGCAGTGCAAGGGGCGTTGGTTCAATCCCTGTCCAGGGAAGATCCCACGTGCCCTGGAGCGGCTGGACGGGTGTGTCTAATTATGAGTCAGTGCTCTGGAGCGCATGCAGCCAGAGCTGGTGTTCTATAACAATAGAGGCTACTGCAATGGGAGGCCCACACAGGTCGAAGAATAAAGATGAATGAAAATAAATAAATAAAAAATCAACAAAAAGAGGCCAAAATTAAAAAAAAAAAAAGTATCTGAAACTATGCTCTTTTTTTGGAAACTATGTTCTTGCTGTAACAAAAACCTCAAATATGTGGCCTCACTGGTCAGAAGAAAGATGACCAAGAAGCTTCTCAAAGCTGGAAGTCTAGTGATGCTTCTATAATGCCTTGAGAATATATTTAGTAAAACTGTTACATGCACTGACTTGAAATAAAGACCATTTAGCTCTAGAGAAGTGATTAGAAAAAGGTAGACTATCATATGTGTTGACTGTTTCTTGCTGCTTTTACAGAAACTTCAGAAGAAAGAAATGAGTTTGGGTAATTATTGGACATTTTGTAAACCAAAATGGAAGAGAGTATAACTATACTAATGGAGGTTTTTCTGCATTTGGTCTGTAGGCTAGATGTGAGGTCTCGAAATTTGGGGCCGGAAAGGTTGGAAAGTCCACTTTATCTGTATGTGAAATAGCAGGAGATTAATTAATTCATAGCCTTTCCCATCAGTATTCTATAAGACTGTTCAGCTATTGGGAGGTAATTACAGCTTCCTGAATTAGGCATCAAGTTAGCTGTTGTTGAAATAGGGAGTGCTAAGCTAGCAGCTGATAAAAAAGGGGAAGAAGCTGGCATTGGTCTAAGACTTTATTGTATAGTCTCATATTTTATGCTTTCAATACTTGCTATTACTATGAGCAAAAAATATGCCTGTTGACTGAAAGAATGAGGAATGGGTATGTAAAATATATATTAACATTAAAAACTTTTTAGAGGAAGGTACACATTTTTTAACAGCATTTGCATCATTTGTGGAAAGCAGAATAAATTAATAGAAGAGCCCTGGCAATGAAGCAGTAACAAGATTCATTTTAAGTATGCATGATGCTTTATAAAATATAACCAGGGCCTTCCCTGGTGGTCCAGTGGGTAAAGAGTCTGCCTTGCACAAGGGGCGCTGGTTCGATCCCTGGCCCAGGAAGATCCTACGTGCTGCAGAGTGGCTGGACTGGTGTGTCCAGTTAGGAGCCAGTGCTGTGGAGTGCATGCACCCAGAGCTGGTGCTCTGCAATGAGAGAGGCCACTGTAATGGGAGGCCCACACAGGTGGAGGAGTAAGGATGGATGAAAATAAATAAAAAATCAATAAAAACAACCCAAAATAAAAAAATATATATACCAGAACTATGACCTCCTCTTAGTAGCCTCTTAATTTAAATGAGATAATCAGCTGTACTGCAAACCAAGGACAAAAAGGCAGGTAAGTCTGACAGGTGGTAACTGTTACAAATTCATTTCTCCCTTCATTTTCCCTTTCTCTTACTAAATGTGCAGAGGCTTAAATAACATATGATGTAAAAAATGTTATGAGTTGGGAGAAATATGTCCAAGCATTCAGATACAATCTGTACTTCCCTTTGGAGAAATTTTTATTTTCCTGGTAAATTCTGAGACTCAGCCAGTGGCCTTATGAATTGTTGCTATTGTTTAGTCGCCAAGCCATGTCTGACTCTTTGCAACCCCATGAGCTGTAGCCCGCCAGGTTTCTCTGTCCATGGGACTTCCCAGGCAAGAGTCCTGGAATGGGTTGCCATTTCCTTCTCCAGAGGATCTTCCTGATCCAGAGACTGAACCTGCCTCCTGCATGGCAGGTGGATTCTTTACTGCCAGGTCACCAGGGAAGCCCAATTCTAGGCTGATTTGGTTCCAATTCTTTCTAACATCATACGTTCCTAAAGAAACTATAAAGTTGTAGAGAAGGGAGAGAGACTGAATGTCTCAGGCAATTGGGAAATGGAATGAGACGCTCACATCCCTGAAAAATGGGACTAAAATGGGTATGTAAAATATATATTAACATTAAAAACTTTTTAGAGGAAGGTACACATTTTTTAACAGCATTTGCATCATTTGTGGAAAGCAGAATAAATTAATAGAAGAGCCCTGGCAATGAAGCAGTAACAAGATTCATTTTAAGTATGCATGATGCTTTATAAAATATAACCAGGGCCTTCCCTGGTGGTCCAGTGGGTAAAGAGTCTGCCTTGCACAAGGGGCGCTGGTTCGATCCCTGGCCCAGGAAGATCCTACGTGCTGCAGAGTGGCTGGACTGGTGTGTCCAGTTAGGAGCCAGTGCTGTGGAGTGCATGCACCCAGAGCTGGTGCTCTGCAATGAGAGAGGCCACTGTAATGGGAGGCCCACACAGGTGGAGGAGTAAGGATGGATGAAAATAAATAAAAAATCAATAAAAACAACCCAAAATAAAAAAATATATATACCAGAACTATGACCTCCTCTTAGTAGCCTCTTAATTTAAATGAGATAATCAGCTGTACTGCAAACCAAGGACAAAAAGGCAGGTAAGTCTGACAGGTGGTAACTGTTACAAATTCATTTCTCCCTTCATTTTCCCTTTCTCTTACTAAATGTGCAGAGGCTTAAATAACATATGATGTAAAAAATGTTATGAGTTGGGAGAAATATGTCCAAGCATTCAGATACAATCTGTACTTCCCTTTGGAGAAATTTTTATTTTCCTGGTAAATTCTGAGACTCAGCCAGTGGCCTTATGAATTGTTGCTATTGTTTAGTCGCCAAGCCATGTCTGACTCTTTGCAACCCCATGAGCTGTAGCCCGCCAGGTTTCTCTGTCCATGGGACTTCCCAGGCAAGAGTCCTGGAATGGGTTGCCATTTCCTTCTCCAGAGGATCTTCCTGATCCAGAGACTGAACCTGCCTCCTGCATGGCAGGTGGATTCTTTACTGCCAGGTCACCAGGGAAGCCCAATTCTAGGCTGATTTGGTTCCAATTCTTTCTAACATCATACGTTCCTAAAGAAACTATAAAGTTGTAGAGAAGGGAGAGAGACTGAATGTCTCAGGCAATTGGGAAATGGAATGAGACGCCTCTCACATCCCTTGTCATTGGCTTCCATTCTGCCAAGGTCAGACAAGACAGAAGATCAGTTGCCCTACGACAATTCATCTTTTCTTTTTTTCTAAATTTTGGCCTCTTTTCTTTTATTGTTTTTATTTATTTTCAGTCATCTTTATTCTTTGGCCTGTGTGGGCCTCCCATTGCCGTGGCCTCTCTCATTGCAGAGCACCAGCTCTGGGCACATGGGCCCCAGACTGCTGGCTCACAATTGGACACACCTGTCCAGTCGCTCCATGGCACGTGAGATCTTCTCGGGACAGGGATCAAACTGTCACCCCCCTGCACTGCAAGGTGGACTCTTTACCCACTGAGCCATCAAGGAAGCCCTACGATGATTCTTGAAGGCATCTTTGGGAAGCAGAAGTCTCAGGCCCATTCCTGGGAGACATCTGTCAAAATCTTGAAACCCTTATGATTAAGTTTCCTTATGCTGCACTCAAGCAGCTAGCTGAGAAAAAAAAAAAAAAAAAAAAACAGTGCTAACAATGAAGGTGGCTATCGAGGCACAGAAGTACAGGAATTGAAACGAGTTCCTGTAAAACCATCGACAGGAGGAAGTTGGATCTGATCACAAAAAGATACCCCACATCGAAGAACAAAGGAGAAGTCGCAACAAGACGGCAACAAGCCCAGGGGCTTTAGGGAGGGAGCACTGACTCCACAACTCTACAATAACGGAGAACGCCTAACATTAGAGAGCAATAAACAATGAGAATGCCAACAAAGTTAAGCACGGTATGCAAGTCCTGACATAAACCAACCACCAGCATCATCCAGAATAAGAAGCCCCATCCAAACAACAAACACAGGTAGATGTAACTCAAAGTCTGGGAAAAGGAAATCCCAAACAGTGTTAGTTAAAAAATTAATAATAACCATGAAATGGCAGAGAAATACCACACAAGTGAAGGAACAATCTACAAACACACAAGATCAAATCAATGAAGAGGATTTGGACAAACTTTCTGAAAATGATTTCAGAAGAATGGTAGTAAAGATGATCAAAGGCACTGAGAGAAATTCCAAGACACAACTAGCACACTGAATAAAGAAATACAAGAACTTACAAAAAAAGTAACAGAGACAAACAACTCAGTTGCTGAACTGAAAAACACTGTAGAAGGAATCAAGAGCAGAGTATCTGAGACAGAAGACTGGATAAATGAGCTGGAAGATAGAATGGTGGAAGGAACTGCTGAAGAACAGAATCTAGCTCAAAGAATGAAAAGAGCAGAGGATAGCCTCAGAGACCTCTGGGCACATGGGCCCCAGACTGCTGGCTCACAATTGGACACACCTGTCCAGTCGCTCCATGGCACGTGAGATCTTCTCGGGACAGGGATCAAACTGTCACCCCCCTGCACTGCAAGGTGGACTCTTTACCCACTGAGCCATCAAGGAAGCCCTACGATGATTCTTGAAGGCATCTTTGGGAAGCAGAAGTCTCAGGCCCATTCCTGGGAGACATCTGTCAAAATCTTGAAACCCTTATGATTAAGTTTCCTTATGCTGCACTCAAGCAGCTAGCTGAGAAAAAAAAAAAAAAAAAAACAGTGCTAACAATGAAGGTGGCTATCGAGGCACAGAAGTACAGGAATTGAAACGAGTTCCTGTAAAACCATCGACAGGAGGAAGTTGGATCTGATCACAAAAAGATACCCCACATCGAAGAACAAAGGAGAAGTCGCAACAAGACGGCAACAAGCCCAGGGGCTTTAGGGAGGGAGCACTGACTCCACAACTCTACAATAACGGAGAACGCCTAACATTAGAGAGCAATAAACAATGAGAATGCCAACAAAGTTAAGCACGGTATGCAAGTCCTGACATAAACCAACCACCAGCATCATCCAGAATAAGAAGCCCCATCCAAACAACAAACACAGGTAGATGTAACTCAAAGTCTGGGAAAAGGAAATCCCAAACAGTGTTAGTTAAAAAATTAATAATAACCATGAAATGGCAGAGAAATACCACACAAGTGAAGGAACAATCTACAAACACACAAGATCAAATCAATGAAGAGGATTTGGACAAACTTTCTGAAAATGATTTCAGAAGAATGGTAGTAAAGATGATCAAAGGCACTGAGAGAAATTCCAAGACACAACTAGCACACTGAATAAAGAAATACAAGAACTTACAAAAAAAGTAACAGAGACAAACAACTCAGTTGCTGAACTGAAAAACACTGTAGAAGGAATCAAGAGCAGAGTATCTGAGACAGAAGACTGGATAAATGAGCTGGAAGATAGAATGGTGGAAGGAACTGCTGAAGAACAGAATCTAGCTCAAAGAATGAAAAGAGCAGAGGATAGCCTCAGAGACCTCTGGAATAATATCAAACACACCAATATTTGAATTATAGGGCTTCCAGAAGAAGAAGAAAAAATGAAAGGATATGAGAAAATTTTTGAAGAGATTCTAGTTGAAAATTTCCCCAACATGGGAAAAGAAATAGTCAATCAAGTCCAAGAAGCACAAAGAGTACCATACAGAATCAATCCGAGAAGAAACACACCAAGACACATATTAATGAAGCTAACACAAATTAAGCATAAAGACAGAATTCTCAAAGCAGCAAGGGAAAAGCAACTAGTGACATACAAGGGAAAGCCCATATGTTTAACAGCTGATCTTTCAACAGAAACTCTGAAAGCCAGAGGGGAATGGCAGGATACATTTAAATGGCTAAAAGAGAATAATCTGCAACCAAGAATCCTCTACCCTGCAAGGATCTCATTCAAAATGGATGGAGAAATCAAAACCTTTACAGATAAGCCAAAATTAAAAGAATTTAGTCACACCAAACCAGCCTTACAACAAGTGTTAAAGGGACTTTTATAGACAATAAGTATAAGAGAAGAAGATCCACAACACAAACCCATCATAACATCTAAGAAGATGACGATAGGATCATGTGTATCAATAATTACTTTGAATGTAAATGGACTAAATGCCCCAACCAAAAGACACAGAGTGGCTGAATGGATTCAAAAACATGACCCATACATATGCTGCCTCCAGGAAACTCACTTCAGACCTAGTGACACTCATAGACTAATAATAACAGAATGGAAAACACTGAAAAAAAAAGATCAATTGAAGAGGATTTGGACAAACTTTCTGAAAATGATTTCAGAAGAATGGTAGTAAAGATGATCAAAGGCACTGAGAGAAATTCCAAGACACAACTAGCACACTGAATAAAGAAATACAAGAACTTACAAAAAAAGTAACAGAGACAAACAACTCAGTTGCTGAACTGAAAAACACTGTAGAAGGAATCAAGAGCAGAGTATCTGAGACAGAAGACTGGATAAATGAGCTGGAAGATAGAATGGTGGAAGGAACTGCTGAAGAACAGAATCTAGCTCAAAGAATGAAAAGAGCAGAGGATAGCCTCAGAGACCTCTGGAATAATATCAAACACACCAATATTTGAATTATAGGGCTTCCAGAAGAAGAAGAAAAAATGAAAGGATATGAGAAAATTTTTGAAGAGATTCTAGTTGAAAATTTCCCCAACATGGGAAAAGAAATAGTCAATCAAGTCCAAGAAGCACAAAGAGTACCATACAGAATCAATCCGAGAAGAAACACACCAAGACACATATTAATGAAGCTAACACAAATTAAGCATAAAGACAGAATTCTCAAAGCAGCAAGGGAAAAGCAACTAGTGACATACAAGGGAAAGCCCATATGTTTAACAGCTGATCTTTCAACAGAAACTCTGAAAGCCAGAGGGGAATGGCAGGATACATTTAAATGGCTAAAAGAGAATAATCTGCAACCAAGAATCCTCTACCCTGCAAGGATCTCATTCAAAATGGATGGAGAAATCAAAACCTTTACAGATAAGCCAAAATTAAAAGAATTTAGTCACACCAAACCAGCCTTACAACAAGTGTTAAAGGGACTTTTATAGACAATAAGTATAAGAGAAGAAGATCCACAACACAAACCCATCATAACATCTAAGAAGATGACGATAGGATCATGTGTATCAATAATTACTTTGAATGTAAATGGACTAAATGCCCCAACCAAAAGACACAGAGTGGCTGAATGGATTCAAAAACATGACCCATACATATGCTGCCTCCAGGAAACTCACTTCAGACCTAGTGACACTCATAGACTGAAAGTGAGAGGATGCAAAAAGATATTCCATGCAAATGGAAATCAAAAGAAAGCTGGAGTAGCAATTCTCATATTAGACAAGATATACCACAAAATAAAGAAGATTTGAAGAGACAAGGCAGGACACTACATAATGATCAAGGGATCGATCCAAGAGGAAGACATAACAATCATAAATATCTATGCTCCCAATGCAGGAGCACCCCAATACATAAAACAAACACTTTCAGACATAAAAGAAGACATTGACAGCAACACAATCATAGTAGGAGACTTTAACACTCCTCTCACACCAATGGACAGATCATCCAAACAGAAAATTAAGAAAGAAACACAAGCCTTAAATGCCACACTAGAAGAAATGGACCTCATTGATATCTTTAGGACTTTCCATCCAAAAGCAGAAGAATACACTTTCTTCTCAAGTGCTCACGGAACATTCTCCAGGATAGACCACATCTTGGGCCACAAATCAATCCTCAGTCAATTCAAGAAAACTGAAATTCTATCAACCATCTTCTCGGACCACAATGAAGTGAGACTAGAGATCAACTACAGGAAAAAAACCGCTAAAAACACAAACACCTCGAGATTAAACAACACATACCTAAAAAACCAACTGATTACTGAGCAAATCAAAGGAGAAATAAAAGAATTCCTAGAAGAAAACAATAACAAACACACGACAGTACAAAACCTATGGAATACTGCAAAAGCAGTTCTAAGAGGGAAGTTTATAGCAATTCAATCCCACCTCAAGAAACTAGTAAAATCTCAAACAGACGACCTAACTCTACGCTTAAAACAATTGGAGAAAGAAGAACAAAAACACCCCAAAGTCAGCAGAAGAAGGGAAATCATAAAGATCAGAGCAGAAATAAATGAAAAAGAAATGAAAGAAACAATAGTAAAGATAAATAAAACAAAAAGCGGGTTCTTCGAAAAGGTAAATAAAATTGATGCACCACTGGCCAGACTCATCAAGAAAAAGAGAGTGAAGAACCAGATCACCAAAATCAAAAATGAAAAAGGAGAGATTACAACAGATAATGCAGAAATCCAAAGGATTATAAGAGACAAGGCAGGACACTACATAATGATCAAGGGATCGATCCAAGAGGAAGACATAACAATCATAAATATCTATGCTCCCAATGCAGGAGCACCCCAATACATAAAACAAACACTTTCAGACATAAAAGAAGACATTGACAGCAACACAATCATAGTAGGAGACTTTAACACTCCTCTCACACCAATGGACAGATCATCCAAACAGAAAATTAAGAAAGAAACACAAGCCTTAAATGCCACACTAGAAGAAATGGACCTCATTGATATCTTTAGGACTTTCCATCCAAAAGCAGAAGAATACACTTTCTTCTCAAGTGCTCACGGAACATTCTCCAGGATAGACCACATCTTGGGCCACAAATCAATCCTCAGTCAATTCAAGAAAACTGAAATTCTATCAACCATCTTCTCGGACCACAATGAAGTGAGACTAGAGATCAACTACAGGAAAAAAACCGCTAAAAACACAAACACCTCGAGATTAAACAACACATACCTAAAAAACCAACTGATTACTGAGCAAATCAAAGGAGAAATAAAAGAATTCCTAGAAGAAAACAATAACAAACACACGACAGTACAAAACCTATGGAATACTGCAAAAGCAGTTCTAAGAGGGAAGTTTATAGCAATTCAATCCCACCTCAAGAAACTAGTAAAATCTCAAACAGACGACCTAACTCTACGCTTAAAACAATTGGAGAAAGAAGAACAAAAACACCCCAAAGTCAGCAGAAGAAGGGAAATCATAAAGATCAGAGCAGAAATAAATGAAAAAGAAATGAAAGAAACAATAGTAAAGATAAATAAAACAAAAAGCGGGTTCTTCGAAAAGGTAAATAAAATTGATGCACCACTGGCCAGACTCATCAAGAAAAAGAGAGTGAAGAACCAGATCACCAAAATCAAAAATGAAAAAGGAGAGATTACAACAGAGAATGCAGAAATCCAAAGGATTCTAAGAGACTAGTATGAACAACTCTATGGCGACAAACTGGACAACCTGGAAGAAATGGACAGTTTCTTAGAGAAGATTAATCTCCCAAGACTCAACCAGGAAGAAACAGAAACTGTGAACAACCCAATCACAAGTGCAGAAATCGAATTTGTGATCAAAAATCTACCCCCCCCAAAAAAGCCCAGGGCCAGATGGTTTCATAGGCAAATCGTACCAAACATTTAAAAAGAAGCTAATGCTTGTCCTTCTAAAACTCTTTCGAAGAACTGCACAAAAGGAACACTTCCAAACACATTCTATGAGGCCACCATCACCCTGATACCAAGACCTGGCAAAGACAACACAAAAAAAGAAAATTATAGACCAATTTCACTGATGAATTTAGACACCAAAATCCTCAACAGAATCCTAGCAAACAGAATTCAATGACAAATCAAAAAGCTCATACATCATGATCAAGTTGGGTTCATCCCAGTCATGCAAGGATTCTTCAACATCCGGAAATCAATCAATGTGATACACCATATCAATAATTTGAGAGACAAAAATCACATGATCATCTCAATAGATGCAGAAAAAGCCTTTGACAAAGTACAGCATCCATATATGATAAAAACTCTTCAGAAAATGGGCATAGAAGGAACCTATCTCAACATAATAAAAGCCATATATGAGAAGCCCACAGCAAACATCATCCTCAATGGTGAAAAACTGAAAGCATTCCCTCTAAGATCAGGAACAAGACAGGGGTGCTCACTTTCACCACTCTTATTCAACATCGTCCTGGAAGTTCTAGCAACAGCAATAAGAGAAGAGAAAAAAATCAAAGGAATCCAGATTGGAAAGGAAGAAGTCAAGCTCTCTCTTTTTGCAGACGACATGATATTATACATAGAAAATCCCAAAGACTCTATTACAAAGCTGCTAGAGCTAATCGATGAATTCAGCAAAGTCACAGGATATAAAGTCAACACACAGAAATCACTGACACTCCTATATGCAAACAATGAAAAATCAGAAAGCGAAATCAAAGAGGCAGTCCCCTTCACCATTGCAACCAAAAGAATCAAATATCTAGGAATAAACCTACCCAAAGAAACAAAAGATTTGTACACAGAAAATTACAAGACACTCATGAAATAAATTAAAGAAGACTTAAACAGATGGAAAGATATTCCATGTTCCTGGGTTGGACGAATCAATATTGTGAAAATGACCATACTACCAAATGTCATCTATAGATTCAATGCAATACCTATCAAACTACCAATTACATTTTTCACAGAACTAGACCAAAGAATAACACAGTTCATATGGAAACACAGAGGACCTCGAATAGCCAAAGCAATCTTGAGCAAGAAGAATAGAGCTGGAGGGATTAGCCTCCCCAACTTCAGACTCTACTACAAAGCAACAGTCCTCAAGACAGTATGGTACTGGCACAAAAACAGAACTATAGATCAATGGAACAAGACTGAGAACCCAGAGATCAACCCATGCACCAACAGGTACCTTATTTTTGACAAAGGAGGCGAACATATAAAATGGGACAAAGACAGCCTCTTCAACAAATGGTGCTGGGAAAATTGGACAGCTACATGCAAAAAAATGAAGTTGGAACATTCCCTGACACCATACACAAAGATCAACTCAAAATGGATTAAAGACTTAAATGTAAGGCCAGAAACCATCAAACTCTTAGAGGAGAATATAGGCAAAACCCTCAAGGACATAAATCAGAGCAAGATCTTCTCTGACCCACCTACTAGAATAGCAGAACTAAAAAGATAAATGAACATGTGAGACCTCATGAAACTTAAAAGCTTTTGTACAGCTAAAGAAATTACAAAAAACTTCAACAGACACCCCACAGAGTGGGAGAAAATCATAGCAAATGAAACAACAGACAAAGAATTAATCTCCAAAATCTACAAGCAACTCAGACAACTCAGCACTGGAAAAACAAACAACCCAATCAAAAAATGGGAAAAGGCCCTAAACAGACACCTCTCCAAAGAGGACATACAGATGGCCCAAAAGCACATGAAACGATGCTCAACTTCACTAATAATTAGAGAAATGCAAATCAAAGCTACAATGAGATATAACCTCAAACCCGTCAGAATGGCCATCATCCACAAATTGACAGACAATAAATGCTGGAGAGGCTGCAGAGAAAAAGGAACACTCCTGCATTGCTGGTGGGAGTGTAAATTGATACAGCCTCTATGGAAGACAGTCTGGAGATTTCTTAAAAAACTAAAAATAGAAGCATCATATGACCCAGCAATCCCACTCTTAGGCTTATACCCTGATGAAATCAAATCTGAAAGAAGCACCTGTACCCCAATGTTCATTGCAGCTCTCTATACAATAGCCAGAACATGGAAGGAACCTAGATGCCCATCGACGAACGAATGGATCCAAAAGCTCTGGTACATATATACAATGGAATACTACACAGCTGTAAAGAGAAATGCAGAAGAATCATCCCTAATGAGGTGGCTGGATCTAGAACCTATCATAAAAAGTGAAGTCAGTCAGAAAGAGAAGGACAAGTACAATATACTAACATATATCTATGGAATCTAGTAGGATGGTGATGCTGGCATATGCAGTCAAGCAATGGAAAGACAGACATGGACAGTGGGCATATGGAAATTGTAGGGAAGGAACAGTGGGTGAGAGGTGTAAAGGAAGTAGCATGAAGGCCTGTACTATCATATGTGAAGAAAACAGCTCTAGTCATTGCTCTGTGAGAAAAGCAGATCCTTCACGGGTGCTGTATGACAGTCTGGAGGGGTGGAATGGGGGGATATACATATGACTAATCTGAAAACATACATATCTGTAAACAGCAAAACTCTGTAAAAGTCAAAAGTAAAATAAATTAAAAAAAAAAAAAAAAGGAACAGAAGCCCAGGGCAACCCAATTGAACTCTCCTTCTACCTGCTTGCCTGAGGAGAAGTGAACTCCTCCCTCCAGGGCCATGGCAGACATAACCTTTTCTTTTTCTTTTTTTGGCCACTTTTATTGATCTTTCATTTATTTATCTTTGTTCTTTGGCCTGTGTGGGCCCCCCATCACAGTGGCCTCTGTTGCTGCAGAGCACCAGCTCTGGGCACACATGTTCCAGAGCTCCGGCTTGGTAGTTGGGCACATTGGTCCAGCAGTTCTGCGGCACGTGGAATCTTCCCAGGCCAGGGATTGAACCGGCGCCCCTTGCACTGCAAGGTGGTGTCCTTACCCACTGGACCACCAGGGAAGCCCCCCAGACATCACCTTTTTAAGATGGCTTTACCTATGAAAGTAGTCCGTTATCATACACCCTGGACATGACTGTCCAGGGATTCAATTGCCTGATTTATGCCAACAAAAAGCAGTTCTATGGTAGCAGAGATAAGATGAGAAGTAAATGAAAACCTTTCATGAGGCAAAGAAAGAATCATTTCTAAGGGGACAGAATGCTTAAAGATAGGAAAAGAAGAAAGCCTAACATGCAACTGAATTTGTAAGAAAATATGAAGACTGATACTTAAAATGATGGTATGAAAACAAGGAACATTCTGAGGCATGAAAAACTTCATACAAACGTTGTTGTTGTTATTGCTAAGTTGATAAGTTATATCTACAGACTTCCCTGTCCTTCACTCTCTCCCAGAGTTTGCTCAAACTCATGCCAAACTCTTGGGGTCAGTGGTGTCATCCAATCATCTCATTCTCTGTTGTTCTCATCCTCCTCCTGCCTTCAGTCTTTCCCAGAATTAGGGTCTTTTCCAGTGAATCAGCTATTTTCATCAGGTGGCCAAAGGATTGGAATTTCAGCTTCAGCATCAGTCCTTCTAGTGCATATTCAGGGTTGATTTCCTTTAGGATTGACGGTTTGATCTCTTGCTGTCCTAGGAACTCTTAAGAATCTTCTCTACCACCCCAATTCCAAAGCATCTATTCTTTGGCATTCAACCTTCTTTGTGGTCCAACTCTCTCATTTGTACATGACTACCGAAAGAACCATAGCTTTGACTATACACACCTCTGTTGGCAAAGTGATGGGCAAAGTGATGCCTCTGCTTCGTAATATGCTGTCTATGTTGGTCATAGCTTTTCTTCCAAGGAGCAAGCTTCTTTTCACTTCCTGGCTGCAGTCACTGTCTTCAGTGATTTTGGAGCCTCAGAAAACGTGGTCCACAGGAGAAGGGAATGACAAACCACTTCAGTACTTTTATTTTTTGTAGATTTTTTTTTTTTTTTTTGGCTACTTCTATTGGTCTTTCATTTATCTATTGTCATCCATCTTGTTCTCTGGCCTGTGCGCCTCCCATTGTAGTGGCCTCTCTGGCTGAAGAGCTCTGGCTCTGGGCACATGCACTCCAGAGCTCAAGTTTGTTAATTGGACACATCGGTCCAGCCGCTCTGTAGCACATGGGATCTTCCCAGGCCAGCAATCGAACCAGCGCCCCTTACACTGCAAGGCAGTGTCCTTACCCACTGGACCACCAGGGAAGCCCACCACTCCAGTACTTTTGCCGCACATAGTTAGACTTTAATAGTTTGACTGCTGAAATTTCCAGTAAGTGCTTATTGCCTTAATTTTAATGTCTCCATGGAAATTGATTCAACACATTTTTATTGCTTCTGGTTTGTTGTTATTACATTTGGGTTACAAAATAACATGTATTTATCTTATGGTGGTTCTGCAGAAGCTAAGTCTGAGATGGGGATTCTTGTTTAAGTGATCTGTTGGGGAGTGCTTTCAAGAGCAGGAACTGGGGGAGAAAAGGAAAGGGGGAATTGAAGCAAGAACACAGTCTCCAGAGGAAAAATCAAGAAACCAAGCCCCCCCCCGGAAGGATGGAATCAGGAAAACTCTAATAAAACCAAGGTAAAGAGAGACCCACAAACTCCCTCTTGGGGTCAGTGGTGTCATCCAATCATCTCATTCTCTGTTGTTCTCATCCTCCTCCTGCCTTCAGTCTTTCCCAGAATTAGGGTCTTTTCCAGTGAATCAGCTATTTTCATCAGGTGGCCAAAGGATTGGAATTTCAGCTTCAGCATCAGTCCTTCTAGTGCATATTCAGGGTTGATTTCCTTTAGGATTGACGGTTTGATCTCTTGCTGTCCTAGGAACTCTTAAGAATCTTCTCTACCACCCCAATTCCAAAGCATCTATTCTTTGGCATTCAACCTTCTTTGTGGTCCAACTCTCTCATTTGTACATGACTACCGAAAGAACCATAGCTTTGACTATACACACCTCTGTTGGCAAAGTGATGGGCAAAGTGATGCCTCTGCTTCGTAATATGCTGTCTATGTTGGTCATAGCTTTTCTTCCAAGGAGCAAGCTTCTTTTCACTTCCTGGCTGCAGTCACTGTCTTCAGTGATTTTGGAGCCTCAGAAAACGTGGTCCACAGGAGAAGGGAATGACAAACCACTTCAGTACTTTTATTTTTTGTAGATTTTTTTTTTTTTTTTTGGCTACTTCTATTGGTCTTTCATTTATCTATTGTCATCCATCTTGTTCTCTGGCCTGTGTGCGCCTCCCATTGTAGTGGCCTCTCTGGCTGAAGAGCTCTGGCTCTGGGCACATGCACTCCAGAGCTCAAGTTTGTTAATTGGACACATCGGTCCAGCCGCTCTGTAGCACATGGGATCTTCCCAGGCCAGCAATCGAACCAGCGCCCCTTACACTGCAAGGCAGTGTCCTTACCCACTGGACCACCAGGGAAGCCCACCACTCCAGTACTTTTGCCGCACATAGTTAGACTTTAATAGTTTGACTGCTGAAATTTCCAGTAAGTGCTTATTGCCTTAATTTTAATGTCTCCATGGAAATTGATTCAACACATTTTTATTGCTTCTGGTTTGTTGTTATTACATTTGGGTTACAAAATAACATGTATTTATCTTATGGTGGTTCTGCAGAAGCTAAGTCTGAGATGGGGATTCTTGTTTAAGTGATCTGTTGGGGAGTGCTTTCAAGAGCAGGAACTGGGGGAGAAAAGGAAAGGGGGAATTGAAGCAAGAACACAGTCTCCAGAGGAGATCAAGATGCTGGAGGAGAATGCCAAGCTCACCTAACCTACACCTCCAAAATACACCTTCTTGTGGAGCAACTCTCAGTGAAAACAGATGGGACACTATCAGGAAAACTCTAATAAAACCAAGGTAAAGAGAGACCCACAAGGAGTCAAGTAGGAAGGGAAGAGAAGGGATGAGGTCATACCTCTAGGAGGGGACCACATAGACTCAGAGATCCTTCCTGGGAAGTGAGTAGTTGGAACCACATACTGGGTGCCCCAATCTTGGGGTCTGACAGCAGGGAGCTGGTTTGGAGACCAGTGGGGCTAGAAGGGACACTGTGAGAAACCTGCTCATTTAATTGGGTTATTTGCTTCCTTTTATTTAAAAGAACAAAACAAAACTGTTGAGCTTCAAGAGCTGTTCACATGTTCTAGATATAATCTTCATCCTATATGTAATTTGCAAATATTTACTCTAAGTCTAAAGTTAGTCTTTTCATCCTCTATATTGGGTCTTTTATAGAGGAAGTTTTTAATCATGATATAAACCAATTTATCATATTTTTCCTTTTATGAATCTTACTCTTGGTGTCATTTCTAAAAACCCTTCACTCAGTGTTGGACAATACCTTTCAATGTTTTGCCCTTTGGTATTAAAATTAAAATATAAACATATGTAGCCACATATGTTGATCTTTTTACTTACAGTTTCTGGGCTTTTGTGTTCCACAGGAAGGCCTTCTCTACACCCCAAATTATAAAATTATGTTGCATGTATTATTTTGGACACAAGTCTTTTTTACTAACTTGTTTTCAAAATATGAAAGTAATTGCTTGCTGTTTAGTTGGCAAGTCATGTCTGACTCTTGCAACCCCATGGGCTGTAGCCTGTCACGCCCCTCTGTCCGTGGGATTTCCCAGACAAAAGTACTGGATGGAGTGGGTTGCCATTTCCTTCTCCAGGGGATTTGTTGTTCATGAAAAAGAAGGGCTAAGTCTGAGATGGGGATTCTTGTTTAAGTGATCTGTTGGGGAGTGCTTTCAAGAGCAGGAACTGGGGGAGAAAAGGAAAGGGGGAATTGAAGCAAGAACACAGTCTCCAGAGGAGATCAAGATGCTGGAGGAGAATGCCAAGCTCACCTAACCTACACCTCCAAAATACACCTTCTTGTGGAGCAACTCTCAGTGAAAACAGATGGGACACTATCAGGAAAACTCTAATAAAACCAAGGTAAAGAGAGACCCACAAGGAGTCAAGTAGGAAGGGAAGAGAAGGGATGAGGTCATACCTCTAGGAGGGGACCACATAGACTCAGAGATCCTTCCTGGGAAGTGAGTAGTTGGAACCACATACTGGGTGCCCCAATCTTGGGGTCTGACAGCAGGGAGCTGGTTTGGAGACCAGTGGGGCTAGAAGGGACACTGTGAGAAACCTGCTCATTTAATTGGGTTATTTGCTTCCTTTTATTTAAAAGAACAAAACAAAACTGTTGAGCTTCAAGAGCTGTTCACATGTTCTAGATATAATCTTCATCCTATATGTAATTTGCAAATATTTACTCTAAGTCTAAAGTTAGTCTTTTCATCCTCTATATTGGGTCTTTTATAGAGGAAGTTTTTAATCATGATATAAACCAATTTATCATATTTTTCCTTTTATGAATCTTACTCTTGGTGTCATTTCTAAAAACCCTTCACTCAGTGTTGGACAATACCTTTCAATGTTTTGCCCTTTGGTATTAAAATTAAAATATAAACATATGTAGCCACATATGTTGATCTTTTTACTTACAGTTTCTGGGCTTTTGTGTTCCACAGGAAGGCCTTCTCTACACCCCAAATTATAAAATTATGTTGCATGTATTATTTTGGACACAAGTCTTTTTTACTAACTTGTTTTCAAAATATGAAAGTAATTGCTTGCTGTTTAGTTGGCAAGTCATGTCTGACTCTTGCAACCCCATGGGCTGTAGCCTGTCACGCCCCTCTGTCCGTGGGATTTCCCAGACAAAAGTACTGGATGGAGTGGGTTGCCATTTCCTTCTCCAGGGGATCTTCCTGACTCAGAGACTGAACCCCTCCTTCATGGGCAGGTGGATTCTTTTCTTCTGGGTTGCTAAGGAAGCCCATAAAAGTTACACTTATCTGTTAAAAAGTTCAAAATGTCGAAAGGTAAAATTTGAAGAAAAAGTTGCTTTTACTTCTGCCTGCTCTATTTCCTGAGGAAGACATCATCAATTATTTCTTGTATGTCTTTCTAGAATTTCTATAAGCATACACAATCACAGATGCATACACAGACACTCCCCCCGCAACAACCCCCTCTCACAAACTGACATGACTGTTTTTTTTTAAACTCAAAGGGGATTTTAACTTATGTACTATTTTGTAACACTGTTTCCATTTGATATATCTCTCTATAGCAGTGAAGATCACTCATTGTTTTTAACAGCTTCAGGAACAACCATAATTTATAGAACTTTCCTTCTAATAATAAACACTTAGTTTTACTTACAGGAGTTTTATTTCCCATGTGAAATCATGTTGCAATAAAATTTCCAGTACATATTATTTTCTACAAGTATTTGTGAAGACTACATTCCAGGTCTTAATTTGCAGGGTATGTGCTTTCACCATTTTGATAATATTGGCAAACTGTCCTTTAAAAATGAAGCGTCAGAATACACTATTGCTAACCAGGTATGGAAGTGCTAATTTTCCAATATCTTCACCTCTTCAGGACCTACCCAAGCTTTTATTCTCTGCCTGTCTGAGAAGAAATGCTCTCTTGTTTTTCTGAATTCTAAACAGATTCAAGAGATGGGTGAGTTTGTGTGCACATGTGTGTTTGTATCAGTAGAAGGTTGTTAAGAAATACAATTTTACATTTCCATCTATGAAATTCAAATTTTTTGGAATATGTGCTGACTAAGGTTTTATAAAATAAAAGAAAGGAAATGCTCCAAAAGCCAAACGAGGTGTTTCTGGAGAGTCAGCAACTTTCCACTTTGCTATGCTCACAGAGAGGATGGGATTCATCACTGGTGTCATCAGTAGAAAATATCCCACCCACCACAGAATTCTAGAAGTCTATCACCCAGTGGTTTTCAAGTGAGGAAAGATTTGTCTGTAAACAGGGAAATACCTAATAAATAGTTTCATTTCAGTTTTATTGTTTAGTCATCCATTTATCTTTCCACTCATTTACTTATTTAACTATTCACTGTTGCGCTCAGTTGCTTAGTCGTGCCAGAAGATCCTTCCTACCCAAGGATCAAATCCATGTCCCTTGGATCGTCTGCACTGGCAGGTAGATTACCATTGCACTACATTTATTTACCACCTGACTGGCACTGGCCTAGGGCACTGGAGATATAAGGACTGTGTCCACTGATCCGCAGTCTGACGATGGGGTGGAGACAGAAGAGAGTGAACCAGTCTGCAGAGATGGCCACTAAGAACCCCCAAAGAGTCCTAGACAGGGAATCAGGCAAAGTCAGACCAGGATGAGCTCACACTGATGAGCTCATACTAGTGAGAATTCTACCTATTGGAGATTTTGGAGGCTGGATCAAAAACTTAATTAAAATTCAAATTAAGAGCTGAGTCAGAACTCTTTATTTCCACTGAAGATCCGCAGTAGGAATCAATCACCAGGTCAAAAGATAGACCTAAAAACAAACAAAATTAACAGCTCATCTGTCATACCCCAGCTGGCATGATAAACAATGATCAGCTTCTTCACTCTTATCAAACAAGTAAAAGCCCGGGGGGCAGGTAGGGCAGGCACATGGAGGCTTGCAAGTAGATGGTGTAAAGTGAATTTTTACTCCAACAGGTAAGGAGGGTCTTTTCAGATGTGTATTTTCTATTTTTTTAAAAACTGGCTATGCTAAGGAAAAAACATAGACCTGAGAAAAATCGAAGTTTTACTTGATATTCCTTTTACTACCTTTCATTTTCTGTGGAGAGAACACAAGTAAAGTGATATGTCAAACAGTCTTTTCACAGGTCTGTGTTATCACTGTTTAGCCTTTAATAGATTAAAACACACTGCTGCATAAAGACACCCTATGAGACTCCACTGACAATAGCATACTAACACAAGAGAAAATTTCATTTTTAGAGTGAGAAACAGGATAGGTATTGCCTAAGCCCTCACATCCAATTTCTATTCATATCATGGAATAGAACTTCTTCTATAGGGTATTTTTTCTGAAAGGCTTTTTATAATGAGGAGATGGTTCTGTTAAAAAACAGAGGACTGGGCTTCCCTGGTGGTCCAGTGGGTAAGGACACTGCCTTGCAGTGCAAGGGGCGCCAGTTTGATCCCTGGCGTGGGAAGATCCCACTTGCCGCGGAGCGGCGGGACCGATGTGCACAACTGAGCCAGAGCTCTGGAGCGCCTGCACACAGAGCCAGTGCTCTGCAGCGAGAGAGGCCACTGCGATGGGAGGCCCACACAGGCCAAAGAACAAAGATGGATGAAAATAAATAAATGAAAGATCAATAGAAGTGGCCAAAAAGAAAAAAAGACTGATACAAAAAAACAGAGGCTTAAAGTATCTTCTAAACTGGACTTAGGGAAGTTAAATTCCTTTCCCTAGAAATCTCTATATTCCTCTTTCAAGTCTTGAATTTCAGCATCAGCTATTTAATTATCATCTGATCCAGGCATCTTAGCACCATCTGCCCCCACCCCCCTCAAAAAAAGAGGAAAGAAAATATCCATTGCCTGTGGGCTAGACGAAGCCTAGTCTAACAGTTTCATTTACTTATTTTTAACTTTCATTTGTTGGTAGGTGGTCTCTTTCTTTTTCACACTTCAACTTAGGTATCCCTACATGGCACTTCACTGGATGGAGTTGAGGTCCATGAGTTGAGACTCTTCCTCCAGGACAATATTCCTCACCCCTGTCCCACATCTTGCCCTATCAGGTCTCTGTTCTGCTCCGTCTTCCTCTGACAAACTCATCCATGGAGATGTGATACTGGGTGATCTTTATGTGTAACACACTGAAAGGGCAATGTGGAGGCAATAATGTCACCCAGAGGAGCACGTGGCAGGTGTAAACTTCACTTTGTTGTCATGTTATACCACATAGTCAGCCGACACGGTTAAATTCTATGACGCTCAAGTCTTCATTCTTCCTTGAATGCACTGCTCCATCCTCCAGCCCCATCTTTTCTTTTCTGTAACACAAGAGAAAATTTCATTTAGAGTGAGAAACAGGATAGGTATTGCCTAAGCCCTCACATCCAATTTCTATTCATATCATGGAATAGAACTTCTTCTATAGGGTATTTTTTCTGAAAGGCTTTTTATAATGAGGAGATGGTTCTGTTAAAAAACAGAGGACTGGGCTTCCCTGGTGGTCCAGTGGGTAAGGACACTGCCTTGCAGTGCAAGGGGCGCCAGTTTGATCCCTGGCGTGGGAAGATCCCACTTGCCGCGGAGCGGCGGGACCGATGTGCACAACTGAGCCAGAGCTCTGGAGCGCCTGCACACAGAGCCAGTGCTCTGCAGCGAGAGAGGCCACTGCGATGGGAGGCCCACACAGGCCAAAGAACAAAGATGGATGAAAATAAATAAATGAAAGATCAATAGAAGTGGCCAAAAAGAAAAAAAGACTGATACAAAAAAACAGAGGCTTAAAGTATCTTCTAAACTGGACTTAGGGAAGTTAAATTCCTTTCCCTAGAAATCTCTATATTCCTCTTTCAAGTCTTGAATTTCAGCATCAGCTATTTAATTATCATCTGATCCAGGCATCTTAGCACCATCTGCCCCCACCCCCCCCAAAAAAAGAGGAAAGAAAATATCCATTGCCTGTGGGCTAGACGAAGCCTAGTCTAACAGTTTCATTTACTTATTTTTAACTTTCATTTGTTGGTAGGTGGTCTCTTTCTTTTTCACACTTCAACTTAGGTATCCCTACATGGCACTTCACTGGATGGAGTTGAGGTCCATGAGTTGAGACTCTTCCTCCAGGACAATATTCCTCACCCCTGTCCCACATCTTGCCCTATCAGGTCTCTGTTCTGCTCCGTCTTCCTCTGACAAACTCATCCATGGAGATGTGATACTGGGTGATCTTTATGTGTAACACACTGAAAGGGCAATGTGGAGGCAATAATGTCACCCAGAGGAGCACGTGGCAGGTGTAAACTTCACTTTGTTGTCATGTTATACCACATAGTCAGCCGACACGGTTAAATTCTATGACGCTCAAGTCTTCATTCTTCCTTGAATGCACTGCTCCATCCTCCAGCCCCATCTTTTCTTTTCTTTTAAATTTGGCTGCATGGGGTCTCAGTTGTGGCAAGCAGGAGTCTATGTTGTGGTGTAGGAGCTACTTTCTAGTTGTGACACACGTGTTCCAGTGCACATGGGCTCCAGAGTACCTGGGCTCAGTAGCTGCAGTATGAGGGATGAGTTGCCCCATGGATCTTAGTTCCCTGAACAGGGATAGAACCCACATCCCCTGCATTGGAAGGCAAATTCTTTCCCACTGGATCACAGGGAAGTCCCCTCAGCTGCATCCTGCATGGGCAGTGCTTCCTCCAGTCTTTTTCAGGGTGCACCATGGATTCTCTTGCTTTAGGTTCTTCCTGGCTCTTCTCTCTTTGGGAGTGGTGCTTTAGCCTTACACATGTGGCTACCTCCACACGTCATCTTTAAAACCTTCACTGAAGAGTCACTCCTGTAGGAAGTCTTAGAATTTTTGCCTTTCTCTTCCATAAATTCCTTTTTAGACGATTCTCCTATTTCCTTAGCATCCTCTGCCTGCTTCTGTCAGAACCCTTGTCAAAAACCATGTCTGTGATGTTGTTCCTCTAACACAAAGAAAATTTGAATTCAAAGTAATTATTCATTATTATTATAATTGATATTGTTCTTGTACTATAATTCCCAGCCTTTACTGAAGCCACTGGCATATGTTTGGCAGATGATAAGTATTTGTAGAATAACTGTATTAACTCAGGTTTGCATTGGGAACTATACTTTTTTTCTCTGCTTCTTTCTCTGGGCTATCTCAGAGGAAAGTGATCCCCATCTTCCTAATGCCTGTAATAGTTTTTCCCATTCATACAAACTTCTCACTGTGCTCCATGATTTATGCAAGGTCTCCTTATATGAAAACTATAACTTTCTCTGTTCTGCTCCGTCTTCCTCTGAAACGCATCCATGGAGATGTGATACTGGGTGATCTTTATGTGTAACACACTGAAAGGGCAATGTGGAGGCAATAATGTCACCCAGAGGAGCACGTGGCAGGTGTAAACTTCACTTTGTTGTCATGTTATACCACATAGTCAGCCGACACGGTTAAATTCTATGACGCTCAAGTCTTCATTCTTCCTTGAATGCACTGCTCCATCCTCCAGCCCCATCTTTTCTTTTCTTTTAAATTTGGCTGCATGGGGTCTCAGTTGTGGCAAGCAGGAGTCTATGTTGTGGTGTAGGAGCTACTTTCTAGTTGTGACACACGTGTTCCAGTGCACATGGGCTCCAGAGTACCTGGGCTCAGTAGCTGCAGTATGAGGGATGAGTTGCCCCATGGATCTTAGTTCCCTGAACAGGGATAGAACCCACATCCCCTGCATTGGAAGGCAAATTCTTTCCCACTGGATCACAGGGAAGTCCCCTCAGCTGCATCCTGCATGGGCAGTGCTTCCTCCAGTCTTTTTCAGGGTGCACCATGGATTCTCTTGCTTTAGGTTCTTCCTGGCTCTTCTCTCTTTGGGAGTGGTGCTTTAGCCTTACACATGTGGCTACCTCCACACGTCATCTTTAAAACCTTCACTGAAGAGTCACTCCTGTAGGAAGTCTTAGAATTTTTGCCTTTCTCTTCCATAAATTCCTTTTTAGACGATTCTCCTATTTCCTTAGCATCCTCTGCCTGCTTCTGTCAGAACCCTTGTCAAAAACCATGTCTGTGATGTTGTTCCTCTAACACAAAGAAAATTTGAATTCAAAGTAATTATTCATTATTATTATAATTGATATTGTTCTTGTACTATAATTCCCAGCCTTTACTGAAGCCACTGGCATATGTTTGGCAGATGATAAGTATTTGTAGAATAACTGTATTAACTCAGGTTTGCATTGGGAACTATACTTTTTTTCTCTGCTTCTTTCTCTGGGCTATCTCAGAGGAAAGTGATCCCCATCTTCCTAATGCCTGTAATAGTTTTTTTTCCCATTCATACAAACTTCTCACTGTGCTCCATGATTTATGCAAGGTCTCCTTATATGATCTATAAACTCCTTGAGTGCAATAATGCTATTCTCTGTAACTGTAGCCTCTACAGAACCTAGCACAAGCCACTGTATGAAGTAGCTATTCAAAAAATAATTCTGAATACATAAAAAGATAATAAGTAGGATTATATTGGAGGATTTCTGAGAATTGAGTATAGTTTTGTTAAATTAAATGTAGAGGAAGGGATGAATAGAGACATTCAGGTAACTCTGAATGTGCTGCACAATTACAGTTTCTTAAGAAAGACCACTGGGCATGTTAAAATGCATGGTGATGCACAAAGGAAAATTTTGTGACAGTGTTCTTCGGGGTTAGGAACAAAACAAGTAAGGATGTTAGGCTTCTGTTTCCACAGCCCTTGCCAGCACAGTTGATCATGAAATAACTCCAACGCTACATTGGGTCAAATTAGGAAAGATTTCTCAATTGATTAGTGGTATCTGCCACCAGGACAAGGAGGGCATGCCCGTATACTGACCATCTCAGGCTGTGCCACCTACCTTGTCATGCAGTCGGATAGTAAGAACTGAAAACTAACTTTCAATGCCTGATGTTTAAACCATGGTATGTAAGTTTTTATTCTGTTAGGTTTTATAATGAGATATACCATATATTTAGTTTTCTTGTTATGAATATAAAACACTGAGTAAAACAGTTTGTATTTGCTTTTATTTGCCTATTTATTTATGGCTATGCTTGGTCTTCACTGCTGCACCTGGGCTTTCTCTCCTTGTGGTGAGCGGAGGCTATTCTTTGCTGCAGGGCGCAGGCCTCTCATGGCCGTGGCTTCTCTTTTTTTGTGGAGCACAAGCTCCAGGGCAAGTAGGCTTCAGCAGCTGCATCACGTGGGCCCAGTAGTTGCAGCTCCTAGGTTTGAGAGGAAGGGCTCAGGAGTTAAGACACAGGGACTTAGTTGCTCTGAAGTATGTGGGATCTTCCTGGAAGAGGGGAAGAACCCATGTCCCCTGCATTGGCAGGCGGATTCTTAACTACTAGACCACCAAGAAAGTCTGTTTATTTGCTTGTTCATATTTATTCCTAAAATCTAGGTTTTGGAAACATTTGTATCCCATGTAAGGAAGTGGAGCCTAATCTTTGTGATTTCTCTTGACTGTCAGGCTTCTGAAGAATAGTGTATGGAAAGGAACAAAACTTGTGTGTGTGTGTGCGCGCGTGTGTGTGTGTATCTATGGCTCTACAGTGGAGGAAACTGGCAAATTCCCCCTAACTAAGCAATCAAGGTGAACATCCCCGGTGATAAGCCATATGGATCCTACGTACTCTGCTATGATTGATAAGGGCACTTCAGCTCTGTGGCCTTCCTCCCCAAATCTTATAGCTCCAAGTTTAATTACCAGAAAGCATCAACCAGCTCTAAGGGGCATTGTACAAAATATCTGACCAATACTTCCAAACTGTCCAAGTTATATGAAAGCAAGGAAAGACAGAGAAACTGTCAGAGCCCAGAGGTGTATAAGCTGATAGGATGTCTAACTGCAGAGCGGTTTCCTGGAACAGAAGATTATTAGTGGAGAATGGGTGAAATTAAGTAAGTCTGACGTTAGTGAACAGCAATGTATCACAGTTGGTTTTGGTTTTGACAAATGTAGCATAGATAATGGAAGATGTTAGCCTAAGGGAAACTAGGTGAGATGTGGGCTTCCCTGGTGGCTCAGTGGTAAAGAATCTGCAATGCAGGAAAACTCAGGAGACACAGGTTCAGTCCCTGGGTTGGGAAGATCTTCTGGAGAAGGGAACGGCAACCCATTCCAGTATTCTTGCTTAGAGAGCTCCATGCAGAGAAGCCTGGTGGGCTACAGTCCATAGGATCACAGAGTCAGGCACGACTGAAGTGACAACACACACTCATGCCGGTGAGGGGCACACACTCATGCAGGTGAGGGGCACACTGAAACTCACTCTTTTTGCAACTATTTTGGTAAATCTTTAGTATTCTAAAATAAAAAGTTTACGTAACCATCCACTACACAAAATTTGTTAGTGAGTTCTGTATGTTCTTGTTTGAGATGTCTGTGTGTATGTATGTGTGTGTGTGTGTCAACTAAAACCTTGTTCAAATAACATGAAATCCAGTCTTCAGAATATAGTTTTATCTGGGGAGAATTTTGCCAAGGAAATGCTACTGCTAACTTATTTAGTTACTAACTCTTGGACAACCGAATGTTTACCATTTTCTTTTCTTTTTTTTTTTTAATTGGACTCTTTCATTGTTCTTTTATTTATTTATTTTTATCCATCTTTACTTTTGGCCTGCGGCGGCCTCCCATTGCAGTGGCCTCTCTGGCTGCAGAGCACCAGCTCTGGGCATATGCGCCCCAGAGCACTGGCTCCTAATTGGACACACCTGTCCAGATCTTCCTGGCCCAGAAATTGAACCGGTGCCCCTTGCAATGCAAGGTGGACTCTTTACCCTATGGACCACTAGGGAAGCCCCAATCTCTTTTTTGAGTCACCTTCACCTTCCATATTTTTCACCTTACAGTAATTAGAATTTTTCTTCCCACTTTTCATTTTATAAATGAAGTACTAGGAGAATAGACAGCATTTCCCTTATTTTTCTTTTGTTTCCTCTACTTTTAAATACTAATTCCGCTATCTTCTATCAAACATTTCTCCTTTCTGGACGTTTACTTGCATTTTTATGTTTTCCTGAACTGCTTTCATTTCTATTTTCTTCCAATTTATTTGCAAAAACTCAGACATACTTTTATCACGTGTGGCATCTGTTGTTAATCTTTAAGCAAAATAAAAGATTTGGCATGACAATAGATATGTAAATTCAGCTCTTTTATCTTTAACTTTCCTACTGATATTAGTTGGTACAGATTCATAATATTGGAGTTTAAATTACTTTCCCTGACTAGAAAATCTATTCCCTCTGATTTGCAGCCTGAGAAATCATGCGAGGGTCTGCCGCTAGTGTGGAAGGAGAGGAACACAAGAGCCACATTTGATGATGCTTATCAAAGTCCATTTAATTTCACAGGAAGTGTCCTATGGCCCTGACCACTGGCAGTTCAGGGTCTACAGCCTAGAATAACATCCTGCTCTTCCACAGCTATAAAATAGCTCAAAATTTACGATTCTGGCAAGTACTTCTGGCTTTTTATGTGTTAGTTATTAACTAAGAATATTTCACGGAGGAGATTTATTTGACTAAAATGCATTGAAATTACTTGCATCAATGAACTATATTATATGTGAAACTCAGTATAAATTATGTAGGAGGGGATTCAAAAATCACAGGATGACACTCCTTTGAAAACTCAGTCACACCATCCCTTCCCTTGATTTTAGTTTAACTTTCAGGCCAGAACTAGAAAATGGTTCCGGTGGACTGTCATGATGAAAATGCAAGAGAGGGGCTTTTGCATTGACAGGAACTTGTATCTGATGAACACTTCTGCAGAGAATGCCTCTATACGCTGCATTACAGCACAAAACAAAGAAAAAAGAAGATGTCTGAAACTACTGGAAGTCAAATAAGACGGCCAGAGATATGGGGCCATGATTCAGTTGGGAATGAACACATGCTGTAAGCCCTACATTTATCATGGTCTTAGCCCCTTGGAGCATTTGTTTATATTTATTGATAATATGGCTTCTCAGGTGGTGCCAGTAGTAAAGAACCCACCTGTTAATGCAGGAGACATAAGAGACAAGAGTTTGATCCCTGGATCAGGAAGATCCCCCCAGAGGAGGGCTTAGCAATCCACACCAGTACTTTTGCCTTGAGCGTGGCAAGGTACAGTCCACAGGGTCACACAGAGAAGAACAAGCCTGAACAGGCTTAGCATGCACACCCCTTGATAATAAGACGTTTAGAAGCTAAGAAAAAGTGGTGTCCTGGAACCTGTGGCAGTCTCATGGGCAGGGAAGACAAAGATTGGAGAGCAAGACTACCAAGGCAGTTACAAAAATATGAGCCCAAAGTACGTATGCAGGCTCCCCCATGAGGCAGCTTCTAGTTACAAAAGGATGCATACATGTGGGGAGAGGCTCAGAAACTAAGGAAGAGACAGCAAAGAGCCTAGTACCTATGGAGAGAGGATCTCTCTTAACATGGTTTTTGGTCAGCTTTTTCTACTGGATAGCAACCAACACAGCAAGTCACTTCTCAGAGAAGGATGCTCTTCCACAGCTATAAAATAGCTCAAAATTTACGATTCTGGCAAGTACTTCTGGCTTTTTATGTGTTAGTTATTAACTAAGAATATTTCACGGAGGAGATTTATTTGACTAAAATGCATTGAAATTACTTGCATCAATGAACTATATTATATGTGAAACTCAGTATAAATTATGTAGGAGGGGATTCAAAAATCACAGGATGACACTGCTTGGAAAACTCAGTCACACCATCCCTTCCCTTGATTTTAGTTTAACTTTCAGGCCAGAACTAGAAAATGGTTCCGGTGGACTGTCATAATGAAAATGCAAGAGAGGGACTTTTGCATTGACAGGAACTTGTATCTGATGAACACTTCTGCAGAGAATGCCTCTATACGCTGCATTACAGCACAAAACAAAGAAAAAAGAAGATGTCTGAAACTACTGGAAGTCAAATAAGACGGCCAGAGATATGGGGCCATGATTCAGTTGGGAATGAACACATGCTGTAAGCCCTACATTTATCATGGTCTTAGCCCCTTGGAGCATTTGTTTATATTTATTGATAATATGGCTTCTCAGGTGGTGCCAGTAGTAAAGAACCCACCTGTTAATGCAGGAGACATAAGAGACAAGAGTTTGATCCCTGGATCAGGAAGATCCCCCCAGAGGAGGGCTTAGCAATCCACACCAGTACTTTTGCCTTGAGCGTGGCAAGGTACAGTCCACAGGGTCACACAGAGAAGAACAAGCCTGAACAGGCTTAGCATGCACACCCATTGATAATAAGACGTTTAGAAGCTAAGAAAAAGTGGTGTCCTGGAACCTGTGGCAGTCTCATGGGCAGGGAAGACAAAGATTGGAGAGCAAGACTACCAAGGCAGTTACAAAAATATGAGCCCAAAGTACGTATGCAGGCTCCCCCATGAGGCAGCTTCTAGTTACAAAAGGATGCATACATGTGGGGAGAGGCTCAGAAACTAAGGAAGAGACAGCAAAGAGCCTAGTACCTATGGAGAGAGGATCTCTCTTAACTGGTATTGGACTTACCCTATTGGTATAAACATATATAAGAACTGGATAAATTATGTGAAATAACTACTTGCAGCCACTGGATAGCAACCAACACAGCAAGTCACTTCTCAAGAGAAGGAAAGCATAAAAGCTGACCCCCATATCCCTAATGCTTTCTACCTGACAGTAGTTTGAAATGTGAGAGCAAATGTCTTGAAAAACACAGTGTGCCCAAATTGACAGAAGAAGTGAAAAATCTCAACATTCCTACATCTGGCAAATAAAGTGCATCTGAGACTAAACATCTTCCTCAAACAAAAATCCTACAGGCCCAGATAGCTGCACTAGGTGAATTTTTCAGAACTTTTAAAGAAGAAATAAAACTAACCTCACCATAATTATTCAAGGAATTGAACCCATATAGGAGACTTGGGTTCAGTTCATGGGCTGGGAAGATCCCCTGGAGAAGGAAACAGCAACTCACACCAGTATTCTTGCCTGGAGATTCCCATGGACAGAGGAGCCTGGTGGGCTACAGTTCATAGGGTCACAAGAGTTGGACATGACTTAGCGACTAAACCACCACCACTACCACCAATTATTCAAGAGGGCATAAAATAGAGGGAATACAGAGCAGCAAGATCTCTCATATACTGCTTGTGGGAGTGTAAACTGATATAACTTCTTTGGAAAACTATTTAACACTGTCTACCAAACCAGAAATTTTAGAGGTCTCAAGACCATTCTATGCTACTTTTAGACACAGACCAACAGATCTAAGTCAAATATGGGCATCAAAAGGGATGCACAAGAATATTCATGGCATCATTATTCATGGTAAAAATAAGTCACATGTTTAGGCATAGTCAAATGGAAAAATAAATTGTAGTATAGTCACACAATAGAGTTCTATCTACACTTAAAAAAACAAATTACTGTACACACTCACAATAGAGTATTATTTACATTAAAAAATTACAGTACACATTTCAATATGGATGACTCTCACAGAAATATTGTCAGCTGAAAGAAGGTAGATGCAAAAAAAAGCCTGAAATTCACTAGAATTCTACCTGTTCATGTTAATGTGTGTGCTTAGTCCCTTAGTCACATCTGCCTCCTTGCTGTCCTATGGACGGTAGCCTGCCAGACTCCTCTGTCCATGGGATTTCCCAGGCAAGAATACTGGAGTGGGTTGTCATGCCGTTCTTCAGGGGATCTTCTCAGCCCAGAGATCCAACCCACATCTCCTGATTCTCCATTGATAATACCAGAAGCACATTTATAATAATATGAGAGCCCCGGCCCCTTCCCTGGCTATGAGGTTTGTATCTGAGGTGCAAGCCATGGAGTGTGTCTCTTTAGGAAACTCCTCTGGTGACTGCGATGTGACACCCTGGAGAGGACATCCTCTGTGACCAGAGCCTGGAGGGGAAGCTCAAATGATGGGCATTGGAGATACCTTGAGCATGGGAATGCGGGGTGGAGGGGATGGTATTTAAGCAGCCACTGTCTCCACGCTTTCATATTATTTGTTGAGTTTTAAAATTTTGCCTCCTGGGTCTCCCCAAACATTTTTCTTTTTTTTTTTTCCTTTTTAACTTTTTAGTTTATATTGCAGTAGAGCCGATTAACGATGTTGTGACAGTTTCAGGTGAACAGTCGAGAGACCCAGCCATACATATACGTGCACCCATTCTCCCCAGAACTCCCTTCTCATCCAGGCTGCAGATAACATTGAGCTGAGTTCCCTGTAGCAAAGAGAAGGTCCTACTGGTTATCAGTTTTAAGCACATTTTGATAGAGAAGTTCCTAATAAATAAAATGGATGACAATTTACAAAATTTTTAAAGTCACAAAATGTTAGTTCCAAAGGGGGGTCTTAAAAACTGCCTTATTCAAAGCTCCCATTTTCCTGAGGAAACTGAGGCTCAGAGACTGAGTTGGGTAAGGACTTTGGGCTTCAGCCTTTCTGTCCCAGATACTTGGGGAAAAGCACATCCTTTTATTAAATTTATCTTTACCTAGGTTCCCATAACCAGCTCCCCACCTCAACCACTCTTCTGTCCTGTCTCTCTCTTCTCTCTCCCCAAGCACAGGAGATAATCTTACTTTCATCCTGTCTAGCTCACAGACTACCACAACACACATTTGTACACAGGCATACCCTGTATACACTGCTCCATGAGAACACGTAGGATCAAAGGTGGGTTGGTAGCTGTAGATTCATCTGGTGGCTATGAGACCCCGAGAGCCTGATGTCTGGCATGTACCTATGGCTCCTACTCAGTGGTATTCAGATATCTGGAAAGGCATATCGAACTTTCTCATCAGAAGAAAAGCACAAAGCAAAGGGAAGACATGGCTGAACTCCCAAATTCCATTGTTTGGGCTGTTACCCCAGTAGAAAAGAATTTAAACATAGAAACCTGAGTGTTTCATTCAGGTGGAAATGTCCTTAAGCAGAACTTCACCATTCAAAGTCTAATGTAGCAAAGAAAATAACACAGCAGCATTTTTTTTTCAAAAGAAGCTCATGACCAGGATGATGTTTGGGTATAGGTTTTGAGAAATGGAAGCCGAAGAGCATAAGTAGGCTTTATAATACCCCATCTTCCTCTCAGCATCTGCCTCTAGAAGCCAGACCACCCAGAGGGCAGTGGGTTACAAAATGAGGAACTGAACACTTTGCCTGTTATTCTGGTGATAGTTTTTATGAGGTGGAAGTCTGGAACATGCTTTAAAATATAATCTATAATTCATTGCAGATGAACTGTAAAATGCAGAAACATTAATTTTTACAATAACTCTCATTATTTATGACATTTCCCCTGTCCTCTATTAAAAATATTTCTTTGTTAGATGTACAGAACGTTTGCAGCTGCTAGATTATTTATAGCAGGGGTTAATGAACAGTTCTAACGCTTGAGCCATTAGAAAATTAAAGCCATTTAAAAAAGGTAACCTGTTTCTGAGGTGTTTTTGCATTGAATTAAAACCAGAACAGGGGAATTAAATTTATTTACCAAAACCTAATTGCCAAGTGAAATTGATCTAAAAATAGGGCTTTGAAATTTTATGTTAGTCAGGCTACAGAGCACAACACCCCAGATGGTGTTTTGAAAAATGAAGAATATTTATTGAAGGAACTTTCTTTGGAAGGCGAACAGAAGCAGAAGTGGGATGAAATGAGACCCAAGACTCCTGAACTTATTGAAGTTTCTCTGCTCATGTACTCATTTGCTGAGTGTATAAGAGACTGCTGGGAACCATGTATTATGCTACATATCAGGGAAAGGAAGATGGAAAACCAAGGTCTTTGCTCTCAAGTGGTCCACAGTCCAAAGCGGAGAGAAGCACGTGGAAGCAGTGCTACCCTTTGGCCACCGCTGCAGAGGAGCTGAGTAGAAAGCAGAGTGAACTCCTCTCTCTGTTGTGGAGTCTGAGAAGACTTGTCAGAGTGGGGGATGCTTGACCTCAGCAGAGGTTGCCAAGGGACAGATACTTACTTTGCTTGACCTACATAGAACGCACTAAAAGAAAAAAATGAAAGGAGAAACTCACCAAAATGATGTGGTCAGCTGAGGCTTTGATGGACTGAAACATACAGCAATGAGAGAGAAAATGTAAAGAAAGAAAGCTTAGCAGTCATAGCTGAGTTCAAAAACAACTCAAAGAATTAGAAATGGAACAGACACTTAAACAGGTGGTAGGGCTAGAGTGAAGATGTGCTGTGCCCTCACCTGGCAATGATGCCAGGAGTTAGGTTTCTTCAAGAGCCTGAGCATCCTTTATGTGAGATAGGTATCCCTTCAACCCCATAAAAAGAGCTAGAAAAAATATTGTAGATTACTGGTAGGGTCAAGGCACTTCAAAACAGCCTTGTGTTTGGGAGCAGAATGAAACCATCCGAGGGCTTGGTAACTGTGTTGTCAATATCACCCTAGGGCCTGTGACTTGCACAGGATTGAATAGACACTCCCCAGCCAACCCTGTAGAAATCCATGGGCATCCAGAACCTCAGAATGGTCTCTGACTTGGAAATAAGGACTTTGCAGATATAATGAGTTAAGAATTTGGATACTCATTCATTCTGGACGTGGGGTGGTCCTTACACCAATGGCTGAGATGTCCTGATAAGATAAGCAGGACACACAGAGACCCATCAGGGAGAAGGTCACATGAAGACAGAGGCAGAGACTGGAGCTACTGCAAGTCAAGAATGCCACTTGACCAACCAGAAGCTCGGAAGAGGCAGGGAAAATGAAGAATATTTATTGAAGGAACTTTCTTTGGAAGGCGAACAGAAGCAGAAGTGGGATGAAATGAGACCCAAGACTCCTGAACTTATTGAAGTTTCTCTGCTCATGTACTCATTTGCTGAGTGTATAAGAGACTGCTGGGAACCATGTATTATGCTACATATCAGGGAAAGGAAGATGGAAAACCAAGGTCTTTGCTCTCAAGTGGTCCACAGTCCAAAGCGGAGAGAAGCACGTGGAAGCAGTGCTACCCTTTGGCCACCGCTGCAGAGGAGCTGAGTAGAAAGCAGAGTGAACTCCTCTCTCTGTTGTGGAGTCTGAGAAGACTTGTCAGAGTGGGGGATGCTTGACCTCAGCAGAGGTTGCCAAGGGACAGATACTTACTTTGCTTGACCTACATAGAACGCACTAAAAGAAAAAAATGAAAGGAGAAACTCACCAAAATGATGTGGTCAGCTGAGGCTTTGATGGACTGAAACATACAGCAATGAGAGAGAAAATGTAAAGAAAGAAAGCTTAGCAGTCATAGCTGAGTTCAAAAACAACTCAAAGAATTAGAAATGGAACAGACACTTAAACAGGTGGTAGGGCTAGAGTGAAGATGTGCTGTGCCCTCACCTGGCAATGATGCCAGGAGTTAGGTTTCTTCAAGAGCCTGAGCATCCTTTATGTGAGATAGGTATCCCTTCAACCCCATAAAAAGAGCTAGAAAAAATATTGTAGATTACTGGTAGGGTCAAGGCACTTCAAAACAGCCTTGTGTTTGGGAGCAGAATGAAACCATCCGAGGGCTTGGTAACTGTGTTGTCAATATCACCCTAGGGCCTGTGACTTGCACAGGATTGAATAGACACTCCCCAGCCAACCCTGTAGAAATCCATGGGCATCCAGAACCTCAGAATGGTCTCTGACTTGGAAATAAGGACTTTGCAGATATAATGAGTTAAGAATTTGGATACTCATTCATTCTGGACGTGGGGTGGTCCTTACACCAATGGCTGAGATGTCCTGATAAGATAAGCAGGACACACAGAGACCCATCAGGGAGAAGGTCACATGAAGACAGAGGCAGAGACTGGAGCTACTGCAAGTCAAGAATGCCACTTGACCAACCAGAAGCTCGGAAGAGGCAGGGAAGGCTTCTTTCCTAAAAGTCTTTAGAAGGAACATGGACTTGCTTACACCCTGATGTAAGCTTTTGACCTTTTATGAGAGTATAAATTTCTACTGCTGGAAAGCACCAAGCTTGTGGTAGTTTACTGTGGTAGCCTTAGGAAACTAACATCTATCCCAAGTCTCTGGAACCTTAAAAGATGTGATTCTGGATTGGGGGGGTGGGTGTGTGGGGTAAACTGAGGCAACTGTAGGGGGAGGCCCTCTGTGGCTGAGAGATGAGAGCAGGAAGCAAGAGGAGGGGGGAATCCAGAGAGAAGGTGAGTGAGTGCCACAGGGAGATGTGAGAGAACCGAAGCCAAATCCAAACTGCAAACCAAAAGCTTCCTTTCAAAATGAGCCTGCAAGCCCAAATTCATAAACACATGCAGAAACCTAGTTTTAAGACACAAAATCAATCATAAAGACATGAATGTACTCCAGATGCAATGAATTCTACAGTGCGTCCGACAAAGACCTTTTATCATTAATATGAGGTTTTCCACATTTTATACCATAAAATTTTATGATAGTTTATATTGATCTGGACTTTAATTATGTTTAGGATGCTTAAGGAGATAAACTAAGGTTTTACAGCCACACATAGGAAAAGAAATGATGAGACAAGCTTCCGTTTCAAGTTGCCCAAACGTGTTGCTCTATTTTAAGTGTCTGACTCAGACTCAAGCAGTGTTAGTCTGACTCCGGTGCTACAGATGTGGTTTGCATTTCTTGAAATTAGCACAAATCAGGAATGCGGCCACTGAGGTAGAGATGGACGGTGATGCGTTGCTGCTGCTTAGTCAATTCAGTCATGTCCGACTCTGTGTGACCCCATGGACTGCAGCCCACTAAAAATACTGGAGTGGGTTGTGGGTTGCCATGCCTTCCTCCAGGGGGATCTTCCCAATCGAGGGCCCTGGGCTATAGCACATACTCAAATTTTGTGTAAAGATTGCTAGCCAGTTCACCCTTACTGTGGGCTCTGACCCCTGAGCATCTAGGTCAGGCTTATACACATTCTGATCAGTCAACCTGGAAAAGCAACAGAAGTGTATATGCTGTAAACTTAAAATAATGAGCAAGTACTTTATCTCCTTCTATGTCCTTGGTTTTGCATCTGGATCTAGGCATTTGTTGACCTGAAAAATGAAACTGATTATGATGTAGCATATTAATCCAAATTCTATATCTATTTGACGCTCTAAAACAGAGAAAATGAAAAAAAAATGGAATAAAAAGTTATCATATTCTGCAAAACAGCCTGGCGGTTATTATGAAAAGTGGATGTCAGTTGTGTGATCTATGCCAGGAATTGTTCTAAGTGGTTTAAAATCTAGAATGGACATTGGAGTCAGACGGGGGTGGGCTCAAATACTGACGCCCCACACGATGTCTGTGTGAACTTTGGATAAATTATTTTTACCTCTCCAGGCTTTCTTTTTTTTTTTTTATTTATTAGTTAATTGTTTATTTACTGAAAGACTATTTCTCAGCCCAGAGTCATAATTTCATAGTTCAGGAACACAGGTAAGTGACAAACTTCTATGGAATTCGCCCAAAGAAACTCTTTACATTCCATATCACTTTGCATTCTGAAAGATACCAGCCTTCCTCATCTCCTCAAAATCTTTCAAGGAATCATAATTTCTGTAGAAATCTGCGTATGCCTTCTTTCTTGGTTTGGCCACAGCGAGCTTATAGAAAGCTGCAACTCCCAGAGAGACAATGAAGGCTCAAACAATATGAAATTACAGGCGTTTGGCCAGAAGGCCATGCATCTGAGGTTTTGCCAAAGAAGTGGACATGGTACTTCTGTCTTCTTGACCACTCTACAGCAACATCCTTCCCAACGAACGAAGAAAAAAATCCAGGCTTTATTTCTTATAAAATGGAAATGATAATGGCTACATTGTAAGACTTATATGTGACAATATATACTATTTATCTCCACCTTTTAGCTATATGAGCTAATAAATTTCCTTTATTTGAATGGTGTTTTTTCTGTTAATTTCAACTGAAAACATCCTGATCCAAGTATTATTATTACAACATGCCGAAGACTCTAAAATGATGATAATTACTAGCAAAATATTATTTTAGATTAACATTATTGGAAAAATATTCAGGTGACAAATTCTTCCTTTTTCATGTGAGCATTTAAATTTAATATCATGTTTCTGAAAGAATAAACTGAGCTTTAGTCACACTGATCGGGAGCTGAAGAAGAAAGAAAATCAAGCTGTAAAGGTCAGATTCATTCAGAGAACCTCCATGGCCATGGAAACAATATCAGCCACTATTTATCAGTCACCCACTATATTCCAAGAACTCATCCTTAGGCTTGACATGAGGAAACAGAGGCTTAGAGAGTGGTTTTAGGACCTAATACCCAAAATAATACCAAGCACGAGCCAAGCTCTCAATAAATCATTGATGCATTTTAATGAACTGCTCTTTGTTGTTGTTTAGTCCCTAAGTTGTGTCTGACTCTTTTGTGACCCCATTGATGGTAGCCCATCAAGCTCTTCTGTCCATGGGATTTCCCAGGCAAGAAAACTGGAGTTGGTTGCCATTTCCTCCTCTAGGGGATCTTCCTGACCCAGGGATGGAACCTGCATCTCTTGTATTGGCAGATGGATTCTTTACTGCTGAGCTACCAGGGAAGCCATCAACAGCCCTAGTACATGAAAAGCAAAGGTGCAGATCTCTGTATTCTTTCCTTCAAAGTCTTCGCTCCTGTCACTGTACCACATTACTTCCACGCATCAACAGCCCATCCTTATTAGTAAAAGCATGTCCACTGGTTTAATTTACTAGATTGGTATATAGGAAAAGTTGCTATTAATGGAGAAAGCCTAGTTTCATTAGGGTCAATTCCTAATTTGAACACATTTACCATCTTTTCAGAAGCTAGACTTCTTAGATCGTGGCCAAGACCTAGATAAGATATATAAACTCCAGGTTGCTAAGCTCAAGCAGTTTGTAGCCCTCAAGGAATTCTTTGTTACAAATTGCATGTCTTAAATTGACACTTTAAACCTTGCCCCAAGTACTTTAAGAAGAACTGAAAACTTGTATGTCAGACTGAAGAGTGGTTATTCTAAACAAAGTTTTGGAATTCTTACTCAACTTTGAAATGATTATCAAAACATACTTCTCTCAGTTTTCCTTAAAATAAAAAAATCTCTAGAATAAAAATATTAAATTTATAATATTTCAGTAAATGTTGGCATTGATATAGTCTATTTGTTAGCATCCATTAATTGTGAGATCACAATATTTTGAAATGTTTTATCACACATAGATTAATCAATGTGGAACTCATACAGTAAATTATGGTCAAAAATGTTCTGCATTTATGGAGAGTGGTTACTTTTGACAAGATAAAAAGAGAGAAATGGGATGTATCAAATTTTGTTGCATCTTATAGCTTTTGATACTTTATGCTGCAGCTTTTGCAGCTCAGTGTAAAATTCAAGGTCCAGGTTGTCTATAGTAAATGAAAACCTGAAGTTCTGGACCTAATACCCAAAATAATACCAAGCACGAGCCAAGCTCTCAATAAATCATTGATGCATTTTAATGAACTGCTCTTTGTTGTTGTTTAGTCCCTAAGTTGTGTCTGACTCTTTTGTGACCCCATTGATGGTAGCCCATCAAGCTCTTCTGTCCATGGGATTTCCCAGGCAAGAAAACTGGAGTTGGTTGCCATTTCCTCCTCTAGGGACCTTCCTGACCCAGGGATGGAACCTGCATCTCTTGTATTGGCAGATGGATTCTTTACTGCTGAGCTACCAGGGAAGCCATCAACAGCCCTAGTACATGAAAAGCAAAGGTGCAGATCTCTGTATTCTTTCCTTCAAAGTCTTCGCTCCTGTCACTGTACCACATTACTTCCACGCATCAACAGCCCATCCTTATTAGTAAAAGCATGTCCACTGGTTTAATTTACTAGATTGGTATATAGGAAAAGTTGCTATTAATGGAGAAAGCCTAGTTTCATTAGGGTCAATTCCTAATTTGAACACATTTACCATCTTTTCAGAAGCTAGACTTCTTAGATCGTGGCCAAGACCTAGATAAGATATATAAACTCCAGGTTGCTAAGCTCAAGCAGTTTGTAGCCCTCAAGGAATTCTTTGTTACAAATTGCATGTCTTAAATTGACACTTTAAACCTTGCCCCAAGTACTTTAAGAAGAACTGAAAACTTGTATGTCAGACTGAAGAGTGGTTATTCTAAACAAAGTTTTGGAATTCTTACTCAACTTTGAAATGATTATCAAAACATACTTCTCTCAGTTTTCCTTAAAATAAAAAAATCTCTAGAATAAAAATATTAAATTTATAATATTTCAGTAAATGTTGGCATTGATATAGTCTATTTGTTAGCATCCATTAATTGTGAGATCACAATATTTTGAAATGTTTTATCACACATAGATTAATCAATGTGGAACTCATACAGTAAATTATGGTCAAAAATGTTCTGCATTTATGGAGAGTGGTTACTTTTGACAAGATAAAAAGAGAGAAATGGGATGTATCAAATTTTGTTGCATCTTATAGCTTTTGATACTTTATGCTGCAGCTTTTGCAGCTCAGTGTAAAATTCAAGGTCCAGGTTGTCTATAGTAAATGAAAAACCTGAGTCCCATGGGACCACAGTGGTTAATATGGTCTTTAAAACTTTCCATTAGGGCTTATATGGCTAATCAATAAACAGACTGGTATTGTCAGCATGTATATAATAAGAATTACTATTTGTTAAGTGCTTCCTAAGTGGTGGGTAAAGAGAGAAAGGTAGGATAATGAATGGAATATGCCTAGTTGTCGAAGCTTGAAGATGAGCTTATTAAATGCACTACCTTAAGTTATTTAACCATTCTGTCTCCTCAGCAGAGAACAATCCTAACAGCACTGTAGGCAGTGGTGAGGATTAGAAATACTGTATGGCATATGAGACTTTGTGTATGGTAAGGTTTCAATATATGTCATCATTGTTGTCATTATTAGATTTGAAAGGCAAACACTGGCTTAGTAAGAAACCTGTATGCAGAACAAAAAGCAATAGTTAGGACTGGACATGGAACAATGGACTGGTTCCAAATTGGGGAAGGAGTACATCAAAGCTGTATATTATCACCCTGCCTATTTAACTTATATGCAGAGTACATCATGTGAAATGCCAGACTGGATGAAGCACAAGCTGGAGTCAAGACTGCTGGGAGAAATATAAAAAACCCTCAGGTATGCCAGATGACACCACTCTTATGTTACAGCCAGAAGTGAAGAGGAACTAAAGAGCCTCTTGAAGAAGGTGAAGAGGAGAGTCAAAAGCTGACCTTAAACTCAACATTCAAAAAATGAAGAGCATGGCATCCTGTCCTATCACTTGATGGCCAATAGATGGGCAAACAATGAAAACAGTGACAGACTTTATTTTCTTGGGCTCCAAAATCATTGTAGATGGTAACTGCAGCCATGAAATTAAAAGACGCTTACTCTTTGAAGAAAAGCTATGACAAACCTAGACAGCTGTACTAAGCACAATATTTTGAAATGTTTTATCACACATAGATTAATCAATGTGGAACTCATACAGTAAATTATGGTCAAAAATGTTCTGCATTTATGGAGAGTGGTTACTTTTGACAAGATAAAAAGAGAGAAATGGGATGTATCAAATTTTGTTGCATCTTATAGCTTTTGATACTTTATGCTGCAGCTTTTGCAGCTCAGTGTAAAATTCAAGGTCCAGGTTGTCTATAGTAAATGAAAAACCTGAGTCCCATGGGACCACAGTGGTTAATATGGTCTTTAAAACTTTCCATTAGGGCTTATATGGCTAATCAATAAACAGACTGGTATTGTCAGCATGTATATAATAAGAATTACTATTTGTTAAGTGCTTCCTAAGTGGTGGGTAAAGAGAGAAAGGTAGGATAATGAATGGAATATGCCTAGTTGTCGAAGCTTGAAGATGAGCTTATTAAATGCACTACCTTAAGTTATTTAACCATTCTGTCTCCTCAGCAGAGAACAATCCTAACAGCACTGTAGGCAGTGGTGAGGATTAGAAATACTGTATGGCATATGAGACTTTGTGTATGGTAAGGTTTCAATATATGTCATCATTGTTGTCATTATTAGATTTGAAAGGCAAACACTGGCTTAGTAAGAAACCTGTATGCAGAACAAAAAGCAATAGTTAGGACTGGACATGGAACAATGGACTGGTTCCAAATTGGGGAAGGAGTACATCAAAGCTGTATATTATCACCCTGCCTATTTAACTTATATGCAGAGTACATCATGTGAAATGCCAGACTGGATGAAGCACAAGCTGGAGTCAAGACTGCTGGGAGAAATATAAAAAACCCTCAGGTATGCCAGATGACACCACTCTTATGTTACAGCCAGAAGTGAAGAGGAACTAAAGAGCCTCTTGAAGAAGGTGAAGAGGAGAGTCAAAAAGCTGACCTTAAACTCAACATTCAAAAAATGAAGAGCATGGCATCCTGTCCTATCACTTGATGGCCAATAGATGGGCAAACAATGAAAACAGTGACAGACTTTATTTTCTTGGGCTCCAAAATCATTGTAGATGGTAACTGCAGCCATGAAATTAAAAGACGCTTACTCCTTTGAAGAAAAGCTATGACAAACCTAGACAGCTGTACTAAAAAGCAGAGGTATCAATCACTTCACCAGCAAAGGTCTATATAGTCAAAGCTATGGTTTTTTCCAGTAGTCATGCATGGATGTGAGAGTTGGACCATTAAGAAGGCTGAGCATGGATGCGTTAATACCTTAGAACTGTTGTGCTGGGGAAGGCTATTGAGAGTCCCTTGGGCAGCAAGGAGTTTAAACCAGTCAATCCTAAAGGAAATCAACCATGAATATTCATTGGAAGGAATGATGCTGAAGCAGAAGCTTCAATACTTTGGCCACCTAACGTGAAGAGATGACTCATTGGAAAAGAACCTGATGTTGGGAAAAACAGGAGAAGGGGACAGAGAAGATGAAATGGTTGGATGGCATCACCAACTCAATGAACATGTGTTTGAGTAGGTTCTGGGAGATGGTGAAAGACAGGGAAGCCTGACATGCTGCAATCCACGGGGTCTCAAAGAGTCAAACACAACTTAGTGACTGATCAGAACTTGCTTAGGGTCACTTAGCTAGTAGTGGCAGAGCCAGGATTCAAGCTCTTTACCAAGATATCCTTCCAACAGATTTTTTAAATGTATGCCAGAGAAAACTGGCACAGTGGGAGCTGTGGCAGAGGAAATGCATTCCTGGGCATGGACATTCAGGGCTTCATGGAATTGATATTTCATCTGAGTCTTAAATGATGAATAGAATTCTGATAAATGAATTTAATTACCACTGTATTCTCTAGGCTCTTTAGAATTTCAGTAGCATGCAGAGTGATGACAAATGGGTTTCCTTACTAATTTAGTTATAATAATTCATTGGCAGAGTGCTGGTATTGATTAGTGGACTAGTAGGAAATCTTTTTGGCATCTCTGTCTTTGCTTACTCTTCTCTACAAGTTTTTTCCCCTTTGTTAATCCTTGATCCTTAGAAGAATGCCTCCATCAAAGCCAAAATTTCAGATGTTATTATGTCAAAATATTCATTTTATCCTATATGACTTTACACAGATGTGTCTGAAGAAACAATGATATATTTCATTTAGGTCAAAGACATGGTGGGAGATACTGATAATTAAAACCGACACGTGATCAGAGCTCTAGCCAAACTCAGCAGCATCTCCTTGTCAAACCTCTGTTTACATACCTCCCACCCTGGCTTTACACAGCTGCATCCAGTTCAGTGGGATGTTCATGGTCACAAGAGCTCTTTAAATTGTCTTTTGAACCTGCATACATACTCCTTTCGGTTCTTCAGGAGACTTGCTTGTGAAATTCCCACCATAGCCAATGGATATGGTATTTAAAATGTCACAAAGGTACTGTAGGATAAACCTACTTAGACAAGAAGCTAAGAGGGACATTTTGAATGGATCTTTTCCAGTTTTCATCAAAATAGTTGTCATACATGATATTATACATAGAAAATCCCAAAGACTCTATTACAAAGCTACTAGAGCTAATCAAGGAATTCAGCAAAGTCGCAGGATACAAAGTCAACACCCAGAAGTCACTGGCATTCCTATACACAAACAATGAAAAATCAGAAAATGAAATCAAAGAGGCAATCCTCTTCACCATTGCAACCAAAAGAATCAAATATCTAGGAATAAACCTGCCCAAAGAAACAAAAGAATTATACACAGAAAATTACAAGACACTCATGAGAGAGATTAAAGAAGACGTAAACAGATGGAGAGATATTCCATGTCCCTGGGTTGGACGAATCAATATTGTGAAAGTGACCATACTACCAAATATCATCTACAGATTCAATGCAATACCTATCCAACTACCATTGACATATTTCACAGGACTAGACCAAAGAATAACACAGTTCATATGGAAACACAGAAGACCTCGAATAGCCAAAGCAATCCTGAGGAAGAAGAATGGAGTTGGAGGGATCAGCCTCCCTAACTTCAAACTCTACTACAAAGCAACAATTATCAAGACAGTATGGTACTGGCACAAAAACAGAACTATAGACCAATGGAACAAGTGGACTAGTAGGAAATCTTTTTGGCATCTCTGTCTTTGCTTACTCTTCTCTACAAGTTTTTTCCCCTTTGTTAATCCTTGATCCTTAGAAGAATGCCTCCATCAAAGCCAAAATTTCAGATGTTATTATGTCAAAATATTCATTTTATCCTATATGACTTTACACAGATGTGTCTGAAGAAACAATGATATATTTCATTTAGGTCAAAGACATGGTGGGAGATACTGATAATTAAAACCGACACGTGATCAGAGCTCTAGCCAAACTCAGCAGCATCTCCTTGTCAAACCTCTGTTTACATACCTCCCACCCTGGCTTTACACAGCTGCATCCAGTTCAGTGGGATGTTCATGGTCACAAGAGCTCTTTAAATTGTCTTTTGAACCTGCATACATACTCCTTTCGGTTCTTCAGGAGACTTGCTTGTGAAATTCCCACCATAGCCAATGGATATGGTATTTAAAATGTCACAAAGGTACTGTAGGATAAACCTACTTAGACAAGAAGCTAAGAGGGACATTTTGAATGGATCTTTTCCAGTTTTCATCAAAATAGTTGTCATACATGATATTATACATAGAAAATCCCAAAGACTCTATTACAAAGCTACTAGAGCTAATCAAGGAATTCAGCAAAGTCGCAGGATACAAAGTCAACACCCAGAAGTCACTGGCATTCCTATACACAAACAATGAAAAATCAGAAAATGAAATCAAAGAGGCAATCCTCTTCACCATTGCAACCAAAAGAATCAAATATCTAGGAATAAACCTGCCCAAAGAAACAAAAGAATTATACACAGAAAATTACAAGACACTCATGAGAGAGATTAAAGAAGACGTAAACAGATGGAGAGATATTCCATGTCCCTGGGTTGGACGAATCAATATTGTGAAAGTGACCATACTACCAAATATCATCTACAGATTCAATGCAATACCTATCCAACTACCATTGACATATTTCACAGGACTAGACCAAAGAATAACACAGTTCATATGGAAACACAGAAGACCTCGAATAGCCAAAGCAATCCTGAGGAAGAAGAATGGAGTTGGAGGGATCAGCCTCCCTAACTTCAAACTCTACTACAAAGCAACAATTATCAAGACAGTATGGTACTGGCACAAAAACAGAACTATAGACCAATGGAACAAGACTGAGAACCCAGAGATCAACCCATGCACCAACAGGTACCTTATTTTTGACAAAGGAGGCGAACATATAAAATGGGAGAAAGACAGCCTCTTCAACAAATGGTGCTGGGAAAATTGGACAGCTACATGCAAAAAAATGAAGTTGGAACATTCCCTGACCCCATACACAAAGATCAACTCAAAATGGATTAAAGACCTAAATGTAAGACCAGAAACCATCAAACTCTTAGAGGAGAATATAGGCAAAACCCTCAAGGACATCAATCAAAGCAAGATCTTCTCTGACCCACCTACTAAAATAGTGGAACTGAAAAGAAAAGTCAACATGTGGGACCTCATGAAACTTAAAAGCTTTTGTACAGCTAAAGAAATTACAAAAAAGCTCAACAGACACCCCACAGAGTGGGAGAAAATCATAGCAAATGAAACAACAGACAAAGAATTAATCTCCAAAATCTACAAGCAACTCAGACAACTCAGCACAGGAAAAACGAACAACCTAATCAAAAAATGGGAAAAAGATCTAAAGAGACGCCTCGCCAAAGAGGACATACAGATGGCCCAAAAGCACATGAAACAATGCTCAACCTCACTTATCATTAGAGAAATGCAAATTAAAACCACAATGAGATACCACCTCACACCCGTCAGAATGGCCATCATCAACAAATCGACAGACAACAAATGCTGGAGAGGGTGTGGAGAAAAGGGAACCCTCTTGCATTGCTGGTGGGAATGTCAATTGATACAACCTCTATGGAAGACAATATGGAGATTTCTCATAAAGCACCATGAATCCCAATGCCTATATCCTGATGAAATCAAAACTGAAAGAGGCACCTTAAGAGAATTTAAAAAAGTCCCTGGGTTGGACGAATCAATATTGTGAAAGTGACCATACTACCAAATATCATCTACAGATTCAATGCAATACCTATCCAACTACCATTGACATATTTCACAGGACTAGACCAAAGAATAACACAGTTCATATGGAAACACAGAAGACCTCGAATAGCCAAAGCAATCCTGAGGAAGAAGAATGGAGTTGGAGGGATCAGCCTCCCTAACTTCAAACTCTACTACAAAGCAACAATTATCAAGACAGTATGGTACTGGCACAAAAACAGAACTATAGACCAATGGAACAAGACTGAGAACCCAGAGATCAACCCATGCACCAACAGGTACCTTATTTTTGACAAAGGAGGCGAACATATAAAATGGGAGAAAGACAGCCTCTTCAACAAATGGTGCTGGGAAAATTGGACAGCTACATGCAAAAAAATGAAGTTGGAACATTCCCTGACCCCATACACAAAGATCAACTCAAAATGGATTAAAGACCTAAATGTAAGACCAGAAACCATCAAACTCTTAGAGGAGAATATAGGCAAAACCCTCAAGGACATCAATCAAAGCAAGATCTTCTCTGACCCACCTACTAAAATAGTGGAACTGAAAAGAAAAGTCAACATGTGGGACCTCATGAAACTTAAAAGCTTTTGTACAGCTAAAGAAATTACAAAAAAGCTCAACAGACACCCCACAGAGTGGGAGAAAATCATAGCAAATGAAACAACAGACAAAGAATTAATCTCCAAAATCTACAAGCAACTCAGACAACTCAGCACAGGAAAAACGAACAACCTAATCAAAAAATGGGAAAAAGATCTAAAGAGACGCCTCGCCAAAGAGGACATACAGATGGCCCAAAAGCACATGAAACAATGCTCAACCTCACTTATCATTAGAGAAATGCAAATTAAAACCACAATGAGATACCACCTCACACCCGTCAGAATGGCCATCATCAACAAATCGACAGACAACAAATGCTGGAGAGGGTGTGGAGAAAAGGGAACCCTCTTGCATTGCTGGTGGGAATGTCAATTGATACAACCTCTATGGAAGACAATATGGAGATTCCTTAAAAAACTAAAAATAGAAGCACCCTATGACCCAGCAATCCCACTACTAGGCCTATATCCTGATGAAATCAAAACTGAAAGAGGCACCTGTACCCCAATGTTCATTGCAGCTCTCTATACAATAGCCAGAACATGGAAGCAACCTAGATGTCCATCAACAAATGAATGGATCCAGAAGCACTGGTACATATATACAATGGAATACTACTCAGCTGTTCAAAGAAATGCAGAAGACTCAGTCCTAATGAGGTGGCTGGCTCTAGAACCTATCATAAAAAGTGAAGTAAGTCAAAAAGAGAAAGACAAGTATAGTATACTAACTCATATATATGGAATCTAGTAAGATGGTCATGATAACACACGCAGTGAACTCATGGAAAAACAGAGAATAGACATAAAGACATTGTGGAGACCGAACAGTGGGAGGGAGGCATGGAGGGAGTAAAATGGAAACCTATACTGTCATGTGTGGAAAAGATAGTTATTGTCATTGTGCTAGGGGAATAGGAGTACCTACAACCACTTGGAGCGATGGTCTGGAGGGATGGGAGTGGGGGAACTGGGTGGGGGGAGGGTCCAGGGTTATGTATATGAATGATCTGGGAACATACATGTAAAAAATAAAAATAATAATAATAAAAAAATAGTTGTCATAATGTCCAGTCTTTGAAGAAAATCCTGGGAAACATATACTAAGCTGAGCACATATGACATTGGCAGAAAGTAATTCCTCTTGGGATCTTTGATTTCTCTGACATGAGTCATCAAATGTATTGATACAAGAGCCTCTGACAGCATCCACAAACATAACACCATCTCGGTGGACAGAAATGCTTTTTTTTTTTTTTTTAATGTTTCGGCTGTTTTTATTTTATTACATTTACATTTCTATATATAAATAGCACAATTTTTAACTGAATTATTCAAATATAAATAGCAGGTATCATGCTACTTTACTCCTGAATTGAATGATTTATACAAAACTTCATGTATTACATTATATATATATATATATATATATATATATATATATATATACATATATATGTTATATTATATATGTATATTGGGACTTCCCAGGTAGCACTAGTGTTAAAGAGCCTGCCTTCCAATGAGGGAGGTGTAAGAGACACAGGGTAGATTCCTGGATGGTCCCTAGAGGAGAATATGGCAACCAACTCCAACATTCTTGCCTGGAGAATCCCATGGACAGAGGAGCAGGGTGGGCTACAGTCCATAGGGTTGCACAGTCAGACATGACTAAAGTGACTTTGCATGCCTAAATATTACACAGACATCAGCATGTGAACTCATAGCACCAACATATATACACTACCCATGTGTAAAATACATAGCTGGTGAGAAGCTGCTATATAGCACAGGGAGCCCGCCTGGTGCTCTGTGAAAATCCTTCTTTACCAAGGAAAACTGGTGCCAGAAAAGGAGCTCTAGAATAAAATCCACTTATTGATGAAAGATAGTAAAAATTGTCCGAACAGTGGGAGGGAGGCATGGAGGGAGTAAAATGGAAACCTATACTGTCATGTGTGGAAAAGATAGTTATTGTCATTGTGCTAGGGGAATAGGAGTACCTACAACCACTTGGAGCGATGGTCTGGAGGGATGGGAGTGGGGGAACTGGGTGGGGGGAGGGTCCAGGGTTATGTATATGAATGATCTGGGAACATACATGTAAAAAATAAAAATAATAATAATAAAAAAATAGTTGTCATAATGTCCAGTCTTTGAAGAAAATCCTGGGAAACATATACTAAGCTGAGCACATATGACATTGGCAGAAAGTAATTCCTCTTGGGATCTTTGATTTCTCTGACATGAGTCATCAAATGTATTGATACAAGAGCCTCTGACAGCATCCACAAACATAACACCATCTCGGTGGACAGAAATGCTTTTTTTTTTTTTTTTAATGTTTCGGCTGTTTTTATTTTATTACATTTACATTTCTATATATAAATAGCACAATTTTTAACTGAATTATTCAAATATAAATAGCAGGTATCATGCTACTTTACTCCTGAATTGAATGATTTATACAAAACTTCATGTATTACATTATATATATATATATATATATATATATATATATATATATACATATATATGTTATATTATATATGTATATTGGGACTTCCCAGGTAGCACTAGTGTTAAAGAGCCTGCCTTCCAATGAGGGAGGTGTAAGAGACACAGGGTAGATTCCTGGATGGTCCCTAGAGGAGAATATGGCAACCAACTCCAACATTCTTGCCTGGAGAATCCCATGGACAGAGGAGCAGGGTGGGCTACAGTCCATAGGGTTGCACAGTCAGACATGACTAAAGTGACTTTGCATGCCTAAATATTACACAGACATCAGCATGTGAACTCATAGCACCAACATATATACACTACCCATGTGTAAAATACATAGCTGGTGAGAAGCTGCTATATAGCACAGGGAGCCCGCCTGGTGCTCTGTGAAAATCCTTCTTTACCAAGGAAAACTGGTGCCAGAAAAGGAGCTCTAGAATAAAATCCACTTATTGATGGTGAATAATCAATCATTCAATCATCAGAAGGTTTGATTAAAATGGTATCTTTAAACAGAGATGATCATGTGTTTTCTCTTACATTTAATACAGTGAAAGTTATGAATCTCTGTACTAGTCAAAACAAGAATGTTGACTGCTTTCCATTTTCTTTTGCTATAATTTTCTTGAATAAACTAAATATATAATAGCATCAAACACTATCTTTCCCTAAACATTTTAGTATTAATTTTAGTATTTTTCCAGTCAAACAAATGTATTTTCCTTCTAAATAGCCATGTGATTACCTGACAGATGAGAAAAATCTCATGGTAAAGAACTTTCAAAGACTTCCTTTAAATACAGACTCATGCTGTGAGAATTAAAGACGTAACTATAAATGTTTTATATACCTTATCACATTTGACCCTCACAGCAGCCTTATTGGGTGGATCTCCATTTTACTCTTATTAAAACGGAGGTGCAGAGAGATTAAGTAACTTGTGCAAGGCCATGCAGCAGAAAATACTAGACCTGGGACTTGAATCAAGGACTCTCTGATTCCAAAACTCGTGTTCTGAATCACATGCTATTTTTTTTTTTTTCACTACACGATAAAACTTTTGAGCTGCATGTCTAACATTTGAAGATAAGAAAAGGTAAGTACTAGAATTGTGGTTAATGAATAGATAACTTAGTATAAATCAGGGGGACTTCAGTCAACTTCGCTAAACCCAATGACATAAATCAGGACCTATTTTACTTGGAGAACTGAAGTTGTTGTACCTGGGAGTACCTTTTCTACTTCAGTCTTTTAAGTGTTGTTAGTGTTGTAGGGAGAGGCACTGTGGAAATTGGAGCAGTAGACAATCCCAAAGAAAACGCTGTTTTATTAGGGAATGAATCTGTGGCCTCATACGGCATGTGTGCTAAAGTTGCTTCAGTTGTGTCTGATTCTGTGCAACCCCATGGACTGTCACCCACCAGGCTCCTCTGTCCATGGGATTCTCCAGGCAAGAATACTGAAGTGGGTTACCATGCCCTCTTTCAAGAAACCGTCCTGACCCAGGGATCAAACCTGCATCTCTTATGTCTCCTGCACTTGTAGGTAGGTTCTTTACCACTAGCACTACCTGGGAAGCCCAGCCTCATATAGAGAACTACACATATCAGGTATGTTCAGGTGACTCCTCTCTCCAATTATCTTCAAAGTCCTATTATGAGAATGTTAACTCTGAGTGTGGGCTGAGGAAATACCAGGCTGTTGGTCAGACTGATGAACCAAAGTGCAAAGAATCTATAATCCATACTATTTCTGGCACCAGAGGTTTCATTAAGTTTACAGATATTGGTCTTGATCCACAGGAGGTGGCCTTTCTACTTCATGGGGACTATTTGTCTATTATTTAGAAAGAAGCTTTTTATCCCAGGGCCCCTTTGGTTTCATGTCATGCTTTGCCCTGTCTGTATTACCAATGACCCCAGAACCTAATGCAATGATGCTCATGAGGGTAAGTATTTGTGTTTTGATTCCTATTTCCTCTTCATTCTTCACTTTTCTACCATGATGACATGATCTTCTCCCCTATGAATCCAGTATTTTTAGAGGATAGTGCTGTTCAGTTGGGCAGGCCCAAACCTAGAACCCATATCTGATCCTTTCTAGGTATGTGACATTGGACAAACTCTGCCTTTATAAAACTCAGTTTCCTTGCCAATGAAGGAAGGATAACACAGGGGCAATTTAGGGAGAGCTGAGGACCAAATAATGGCTTCCCTGGTGTTTCAGAGGTAAAGAATCTACCTAAAATGCAGGAGACACAGGTGGCGCAGTTTACCCCTCGGTTGCAGTCAACTTCGCTAAACCCAATGACATAAATCAGGACCTATTTTACTTGGAGAACTGAAGTTGTTGTACCTGGGAGTACCTTTTCTACTTCAGTCTTTTAAGTGTTGTTAGTGTTGTAGGGAGAGGCACTGTGGAAATTGGAGCAGTAGACAATCCCAAAGAAAACGCTGTTTTATTAGGGAATGAATCTGTGGCCTCATACGGCATGTGTGCTAAAGTTGCTTCAGTTGTGTCTGATTCTGTGCAACCCCATGGACTGTCACCCACCAGGCTCCTCTGTCCATGGGATTCTCCAGGCAAGAATACTGAAGTGGGTTACCATGCCCTCTTTCAAGAAACCGTCCTGACCCAGGGATCAAACCTGCATCTCTTATGTCTCCTGCACTTGTAGGTAGGTTCTTTACCACTAGCACTACCTGGGAAGCCCAGCCTCATATAGAGAACTACACATATCAGGTATGTTCAGGTGACTCCTCTCTCCAATTATCTTCAAAGTCCTATTATGAGAATGTTAACTCTGAGTGTGGGCTGAGGAAATACCAGGCTGTTGGTCAGACTGATGAACCAAAGTGCAAAGAATCTATAATCCATACTATTTCTGGCACCAGAGGTTTCATTAAGTTTACAGATATTGGTCTTGATCCACAGGAGGTGGCCTTTCTACTTCATGGGGACTATTTGTCTATTATTTAGAAAGAAGCTTTTTATCCCAGGGCCCCTTTGGTTTCATGTCATGCTTTGCCCTGTCTGTATTACCAATGACCCCAGAACCTAATGCAATGATGCTCATGAGGGTAAGTATTTGTGTTTTGATTCCTATTTCCTCTTCATTCTTCACTTTTCTACCATGATGACATGATCTTCTCCCCTATGAATCCAGTATTTTTAGAGGATAGTGCTGTTCAGTTGGGCAGGCCCAAACCTAGAACCCATATCTGATCCTTTCTAGGTATGTGACATTGGACAAACTCTGCCTTTATAAAACTCAGTTTCCTTGCCAATGAAGGAAGGATAACACAGGGGCAATTTAGGGAGAGCTGAGGACCAAATAATGGCTTCCCTGGTGTTTCAGAGGTAAAGAATCTACCTAAAATGCAGGAGACACAGGTGGCGCAGTGTTTGACCCCTCGGTTGGGAAGATCTCCTGGAGAAGGGCACGGCAACCCAATCTAGTAATTTTGCCTGGAAAATCCCATAGACAGAGGAGCCTGGTAGGCTACAGTCATGGGGCTGCAAAGAGTCAGACGTGACTGAAGCAACTTAGCACACGTGCATAAGGACGAAATACAGTCATGTTTGTAAAGTATCATGAACTAATACTTGTTCTACCCTGCTGACTTCCTACCCCATTCCTCTATACAACTCTGTCATCAAACCACTATAGTGGACTAAAAAGGTTTAAAGGTTTGCTAAATGCTTTGGCTGCCTTTGACTGGTACTAGAGAATAATTTTCTAACAGTGGAGTTGTAAATATTCTCAAGAAATCAGTCTTTCCTACTAAGGAATACTGAGAGAGAAAGGAAAAACATGACCATTTTCTGAAAATTCTAGACGATCTAGATGAACTTGAAACATCCCTCAAGGACAAGATGGCCAAAGTGTTCTTCCTTTCTTGACTTTCTGACATGGTTTCTGTTATGGCTCAGATTGAAGTTGAGGATTGGTAACTTTGTGTCTACTTGACATAGAATTTGATGAATATTAACAAATTCCCAGTGATCTAGGAGTGCAGGACTGAATGGTTACTCTTCAAGGAAACAATTTGTCTCTAAATCATTTCTGACATGCAGGCAAGCTCTATGTTGTAAAACTTCATATAGGAGAAACTGCTAAATGCAAGCTGTTCATCAAACAGTTTAATTTGCCAAGAAGACAGGAAAGAGTAAACCAATATGATGAAGGCCTTCTGCTCAGTTTTGTAATAAGGAACATAAAATATTTACCTTGAAAAGTTGTTGACTAGGTCCACAATTCACATAAAATTATGCTACCTTTCTGAGTATGTGTGGGGACATTTTTTTTGGTCCCCTGTTTGGAAATTGCTCAGTTTCCTTGCCAATGAAGGAAGGATAACACAGGGGCAATTTAGGGAGAGCTGAGGACCAAATAATGGCTTCCCTGGTGTTTCAGAGGTAAAGAATCTACCTAAAATGCAGGAGACACAGGTGGCGCAGTGTTTGACCCCTCGGTTGGGAAGATCTCCTGGAGAAGGGCACGGCAACCCAATCTAGTAATTTTGCCTGGAAAATCCCATAGACAGAGGAGCCTGGTAGGCTACAGTCATGGGGCTGCAAAGAGTCAGACGTGACTGAAGCAACTTAGCACACGTGCATAAGGACGAAATACAGTCATGTTTGTAAAGTATCATGAACTAATACTTGTTCTACCCTGCTGACTTCCTACCCCATTCCTCTATACAACTCTGTCATCAAACCACTATAGTGGACTAAAAAGGTTTAAAGGTTTGCTAAATGCTTTGGCTGCCTTTGACTGGTACTAGAGAATAATTTTCTAACAGTGGAGTTGTAAATATTCTCAAGAAATCAGTCTTTCCTACTAAGGAATACTGAGAGAGAAAGGAAAAACATGACCATTTTCTGAAAATTCTAGACGATCTAGATGAACTTGAAACATCCCTCAAGGACAAGATGGCCAAAGTGTTCTTCCTTTCTTGACTTTCTGACATGGTTTCTGTTATGGCTCAGATTGAAGTTGAGGATTGGTAACTTTGTGTCTACTTGACATAGAATTTGATGAATATTAACAAATTCCCAGTGATCTAGGAGTGCAGGACTGAATGGTTACTCTTCAAGGAAACAATTTGTCTCTAAATCATTTCTGACATGCAGGCAAGCTCTATGTTGTAAAACTTCATATAGGAGAAACTGCTAAATGCAAGCTGTTCATCAAACAGTTTAATTTGCCAAGAAGACAGGAAAGAGTAAACCAATATGATGAAGGCCTTCTGCTCAGTTTTGTAATAAGGAACATAAAATATTTACCTTGAAAAGTTGTTGACTAGGTCCACAATTCACATAAAATTATGCTACCTTTCTGAGTATGTGTGGGGACATTTTTTTTGGTCCCCTGTTTGGAAATTGCTCATTTTCAAAACTTCATGATTCATTTCACACTATCTCTTTAGAGTTAAGCAGGCAAGGTCAACAAACCTGATGTGAAGAGGTAGTTTATGACAAAGGTCAATGGCTCAGGCTTTGAATTTGTTTTCGATTTGTTCCCTGGAAACAAATGGAATTTTGTGCATGTGAGTTTTTCCATAGGTATGCTTGGGAACAACACACGTAAGGAAGTGGGGGAAGCAAAATGGGGCAGAAACTGGAGTTCAACAGTGACACAGCTAGGGCAGTGACCTCTGAGGATTCCAGGAGACGTTCTTTGCTATCTCTAAAATTAATGTGGGGTGATTGGATTTCGGCTGCTTTTACTTAGGGGGCAAATCCTTGGGTGAAGCACCTCCCTTTCTTTTTATTTTTTAAACATTTATTTATTTATTTGGGGGGTGTGGGGTCGGGAGGGAGGGGGGCGGGCGGGCCACTTCTATTGGTCCTTCATTTGTCTATTTTCATCCATTTTTGTTCTTTGGCCCATGTGGGCCTCCAATCCCGGCGGCCTCAGTTGTCACAGAGCATCGGCTCTGGGCGCATGCGCTCCAGAGCTCTGGCTAGGTAGTTGGACACTATCAGCCACTCCGCGGCACGTGGGATCTTCCCAGGCCAGGGATCGAACTGGCACCCCCTGCACTGCAAGGCGGTGTCCTTACCCACTGGACCACCAGGGAAGCCCACACCTGCCTTTCTTAAGGGAGCTCCCTTTTTGAATGGAGATTTTGGGAAAAGGCAGTTCTGAGTCCTCAGCAGCCAACACTTTGGCCAATGTCCAGAGTGTCCAGTAATGGAGTCCTATGTATTGACCTGGATTTTCAAATATGGTAGCTGCATAGCTTAATAGTTATGTGAGTTTGGGCAAGACATTTTGACTCTCACAGAATTTTGAAAGTTTAATGAGATTCCCTGCTTGGCAAAGTACCTGACATACAGGTGATGCTCAATAAATACTGCTGTCATTATTTCATGGAGATCTATGAATATTGTTGAGCTTTTTGTCCTCTGCACTCTTAGATTAGATGGCTAACTAACTTCTTACATTTTGGTTCTGCCGCTATCATTTTATATTGGAGTAAAACCAACGAACAAAGTGATAGTTTCAGGCACACAGCGGAGCAATGCAGCTATACAGATCCATGTGCCGATTCTCCCCCAAGCTCTCCTGGCCTCCAGACTGCCACAGAACACTGAGCAGAGTTCCCCATGCTGCACAGTAGGTCCTTGTTGGTTATCCACTTTAAATACAGCAGTGTGTACCTGTCAATCTCAAGCTCCCTAACTCCACTCTCTTATCTTCTCCTCTTTGTCCACGCCATCCTCAGGCTACAGTCTGGGAGAAAGCAGGTAATTCACATGGAGAAACAGTTATGAGAAGAGGAGCAAGAGAGAGAGAGCGGGGTACAGTGAGAGCCGAAAGTCTGATCATCTGGAGACCTTTAAGCCAGACTCTATCCTGAACTTTTCAGTAACATGAACCCATTCTCTTTCTTATTAAACGAGTTTCAATAGGATTTCTTTTACTTGCGATCAACAGTCCTGACCAGTGTTTCATGTTTCAGAGTTTTGTCCTCCTTGCCTGAATGAGACCAATCGTTTTAGCATGCCCTCTTGTTGGGACGTTCCTTCTAGTACCAAGCTGCTCAATATTTCTGAGACTCCTGAGGTAAACTTCCAAAGGAGCAGACAGCTTCCGAATTAAATACTTCCAGTTTGCTCTGCATTCCATGCCTGTGTCATTTAGAAGCTTGAAGAGCTGACAGCAGAAGTCAGTCCTGGTCAGTCAGCCTCAGGGCTTTGGGCTTGTTGATTCACAGTCTGGGGCAGACTCTGTGTAGCTTTGGGATGAACTAAGGATAATTTTGTGCTATCTGTGGGCACTGGCCAAAAAAAAAAAAAAAATCCCAAACCAACCAATATGCAATTTTATTGAGGAAGGAAAACAAAGCTAAGGGTAATACTGACGTTGAACTTCTTTGGAAAAAATACCCAATCCTCTAAATCTTCTTAAGGAAGTTTTATGGCATTTTGTTGCATATTAATAATCAGCTAATAGCAAATTGTTTTTAATTATTCAATAACATATAAATAGGATACTAGTTGATAAATATTTTTAAAGCCTCTAGTGTGTGTGTGTGCATATATATATATATATATATGTATTGTGTGTATATATATATATATACATACACACAATACATATATATTTATGGAAGCATTAAGATTGAATAATTTAAAAAGACTATGTACAATGTAGATTTCATGAAAGGTTTTCTTGTTCCACACCCTGGTTCCATAGTGGCTAAGTATGGAATAAAGAGTTTTACTCTATAAACCACACAGAAATTGTACGTACTTAGCAACCCAGACTAACTCCCAAGCTATTTTCTCTTCTGAACTTTTGTACTAGTTGTCTGTACAAATACAGGCAACTAGTATTATATTCAGCATATGCTTCTTACATTTTAACTTTTTTTCAAAATTTTAAGGGTTTAAACCAAAGAAATGTATACAAAACTATGAGCATACAAATAAATACAAAGAGTTTTGTTCCTATAAGTTCCATTATTTCTTATTTTTAATTTGTACAGACTTCTATGTTTTCTGTTAGCAATATTTTATTAATATTATTTTAAAATGATGGCCAGTTGTAATTTTACTAACTTCCCAGGCTAATTTTCTAACTCAAAACTTAATTTTCCCAATTATAATCACGTATACACACGTGTATCCCAATTGTATAATTAAATATATAACATATACTCTCCAAGTTTTATATTCATCCCTATTAGACACTGTAAACTGAAAGGTAAACTTCCAAAGGAGCAGACAGCTTCCGAATTAAATACTTCCAGTTTGCTCTGCATTCCATGCCTGTGTCATTTAGAAGCTTGAAGAGCTGACAGCAGAAGTCAGTCCTGGTCAGTCAGCCTCAGGGCTTTGGGCTTGTTGATTCACAGTCTGGGGCAGACTCTGTGTAGCTTTGGGATGAACTAAGGATAATTTTGTGCTATCTGTGGGCACTGGCCAAAAAAAAAAAAAAAAAATCCCAAACCAACCAATATGCAATTTTATTGAGGAAGGAAAACAAAGCTAAGGGTAATACTGACGTTGAACTTCTTTGGAAAAAATACCCAATCCTCTAAATCTTCTTAAGGAAGTTTTATGGCATTTTGTTGCATATTAATAATCAGCTAATAGCAAATTGTTTTTAATTATTCAATAACATATAAATAGGATACTAGTTGATAAATATTTTTAAAGCCTCTAGTGTGTGTGTGTGCATATATATATATATATATATGTATTGTGTGTATATATATATATATACATACACACAATACATATATATTTATGGAAGCATTAAGATTGAATAATTTAAAAAGACTATGTACAATGTAGATTTCATGAAAGGTTTTCTTGTTCCACACCCTGGTTCCATAGTGGCTAAGTATGGAATAAAGAGTTTTACTCTATAAACCACACAGAAATTGTACGTACTTAGCAACCCAGACTAACTCCCAAGCTATTTTCTCTTCTGAACTTTTGTACTAGTTGTCTGTACAAATACAGGCAACTAGTATTATATTCAGCATATGCTTCTTACATTTTAACTTTTTTTCAAAATTTTAAGGGTTTAAACCAAAGAAATGTATACAAAACTATGAGCATACAAATAAATACAAAGAGTTTTGTTCCTATAAGTTCCATTATTTCTTATTTTTAATTTGTACAGACTTCTATGTTTTCTGTTAGCAATATTTTATTAATATTATTTTAAAATGATGGCCAGTTGTAATTTTACTAACTTCCCAGGCTAATTTTCTAACTCAAAACTTAATTTTCCCAATTATAATCACGTATACACACGTGTATCCCAATTGTATAATTAAATATATAACATATACTCTCCAAGTTATATTCACATATATGTACAGTATCCTCAGATAGACTGTAAACCTTTAATGGCAGAAATCATCTATTTCATGTAATTTTTTGACTCTTTAGTGCCAAGAATAGTTCTTTGCACTTTGTAGAACCTCTGTAAGCTGTTTTAACTGTAATTGTTCTGATGATAATGCATCAGCTTGCAGGGTTCAGAAAAACATCTAATAATTCAACATTGGCCTAATTTCCTCATTGTAACAAGTTCATGTATGGTGAAGGGGCAAGCAAGCCCTGGAACTTCCTCCAGCTGTCTCCTTAACTATCAGTTTTCCTTATAACTTCTTGGCCATGTCAGGATAGGTATAGCTTTGAAAATTCAATCACATAAAGAATACTAGCAAAATGGATTTGCATACCTTCAGTCTAAGGAGTGCAATGTCTAGAAACATGAAAGAAGAGTAGAGGAATGGACAATATGTTATAAGGAAAATATAAGAATGTTTCTTTGCTACAGTGACATTTGTTTCTATGATAGCTCTGCTTCTGCAGCTCAGGTACTTCTCTCTCCACTGCAGGATGCCGTGTCATTTCCACACTAGAAACAGTTTTTGCAAAACACAAAGTATTTAGTGACCAAAAACAGGACACAAGGACCAAGCAACAGAGGCATTAAGTGGGAAATATTATCAAATCCTTTAGGCACCCTTGTTTGAAAAGTCCCTACTCTTCTAGATAAATAAAATACACAAATAAAGAAGGAAAATAATATTATTTACCTATTTTTCTCTTTAAATAGATAATTATCTATTGCCCACAATGTGGCAGGTATATTATACAGCATTTTACAGCTTAAAAATTACAGCCATCACTACACCTAGAGCCAGAGTCAGCCTTTTTGGTGAAACTGGAAATCGTCCTTAGCAGAGATTAGAGGCACCTAGGGCCTGTCTTAGGCGAGAGAGAGGTGAGAAAAACAAGGGTTTTCTTCAAAACCACCTTGAGTTTCCTTTAAATTTTTTTTTGTAGTCCCTTGGGGGGTTTCTCCGGGACTGGTTTACCTGATGCACGGTGGTGGATCCTTCCAGTATTACCTCCCTTTTCTTCCTAATGTCTGCTCCTGGTGCTTCTTATTCAAGTGCATCCATTAGTCCTCCTCCTTTTTCACCAAAACCATCCGACAGCCATCACTTGGGCCCAAAGTTGACTACTAAGCAATAGATGTTTCTGCGTTTTTTTTTTTTTCATTCAGACCCTTGATCTATATAAACAATTACCACCAAGACTGTGAAGCCCCAGAAAAAACAGGATCCACCTTAATCTATTATTTTTCCTAGTAATCAGCACAATGCCTGGAAAGAGCTGAAGCTCAATTTACTTTTAAAAAATGGAATCAATTTATATAAACATGCTCTATATTGAGCAGACTGTTTGAAAAAGTGCTAAAATCTGTGAAATGACCCCTGGGGATAGTGTGCTGTAAGAGCATTCTAGACTAAGTGAATGGCATTAGCAAAGGCACTGAGAAGCAGGTCTAAGAAATCAAGATTGGTTTTGGAAACTGGAGGTAGTGGAATATGGCTGGAATGTTGACAGCAGAAGAGGCAGGAGTAAAGAACTGGGGCCCAGAGGTAAGTCTAGCACACGTCTCCAAAGGTCTTCTGGGCCTAACAACACTTTTAGATTTAATTCTGAAGGCTAAGATCTCAAGTATTTATAGGCACTAGTCATATGAGATGAGATATGGGTGAGGCACAAGATGAGAGAAAAAGTTTTTGCAAAACACAAAGTATTTAGTGACCAAAAACAGGACACAAGGACCAAGCAACAGAGGCATTAAGTGGGAAATATTATCAAATCCTTTAGGCACCTTTTAAATTATCTTAGATAAATAAAATACACAAATAAAGAAGGAAAATAATATTATTTACCTATTTTTCTCTTTAAATAGATAATTATCTATTGCCCACAATGTGGCAGGTATATTATACAGCATTTTACAGCTTAAAAATTACAGCCATCACTACACCTAGAGCCAGAGTCAGCCTTTTTGGTGAAACTGGAAATCGTCCTTAGCAGAGATTAGAGGCACCTAGGGCCTGTCTTAGGCGAGAGAGAGGTGAGAAAAACAAGGGTTTTCTTCAAAACCACCTTGAGTTTCCTTTAAATTTTTTTTTGTAGTCCCTTGGGGGGTTTCTCCGGGACTGGTTTACCTGATGCACGGTGGTGGATCCTTCCAGTATTACCTCCCTTTTCTTCCTAATGTCTGCTCCTGGTGCTTCTTATTCAAGTGCATCCATTAGTCCTCCTCCTTTTTCACCAAAACCATCCGACAGCCATCACTTGGGCCCAAAGTTGACTACTAAGCAATAGATGTTTCTGCGTTTTTTTTTTTTTTCATTCAGACCCTTGATCTATATAAACAATTACCACCAAGACTGTGAAGCCCCAGAAAAAACAGGATCCACCTTAATCTATTATTTTTCCTAGTAATCAGCACAATGCCTGGAAAGAGCTGAAGCTCAATTTACTTTTAAAAAATGGAATCAATTTATATAAACATGCTCTATATTGAGCAGACTGTTTGAAAAAGTGCTAAAATCTGTGAAATGACCCCTGGGGATAGTGTGCTGTAAGAGCATTCTAGACTAAGTGAATGGCATTAGCAAAGGCACTGAGAAGCAGGTCTAAGAAATCAAGATTGGTTTTGGAAACTGGAGGTAGTGGAATATGGCTGGAATGTTGACAGCAGAAGAGGCAGGAGTAAAGAACTGGGGCCCAGAGGTAAGTCTAGCACACGTCTCCAAAGGTCTTCTGGGCCTAACAACACTTTTAGATTTAATTCTGAAGGCTAAGATCTCAAGTATTTATAGGCACTAGTCATATGAGATGAGATATGGGTGAGGCACAAGATGAGAGAAAATTACTAACCAGTCTCGGAGCAAGGAATATTACAGGCACGACTCAAATGGGGAAAAATGAGGAGGAGAGGGTCAGATCAAATAGCTTTTAAGGTCTCTCTTATAAACCAGGGAGTCTTATTGGGTTCTCTGATAAACCAGAGCTGGATTCACAAACTATCACTAAAAATAGAAACATTATCATTCTGGACTAACTTGAAAATTTCCCAAAGTGATTCCAGATGACTTTGAGTTTTTTTTCTTTTGATAGAAACTACCAGAGTTTTTTCCTTTTGACAGGACCAAACTACCAGTCTGATCTATTTGTTGGCATAAAAATATCTATTTTTCATTTTCCATCTATACATGACATCAGACAGAAGAACAACCATGAGTGAAGCTTGCAATTACCTAATAATGCAATCACAAAATCTTTACTCATGATTAGCTGTTCAGTATTAGATACTGAGTATAAATTGCTATTGAGTAGATACTGTTCACCTAATAAAACTGCTGAGATATTTTGAAGAGAAAGACCTTTACCTGAGGCTGCTTCCCCCAACACAGTACAAAAGTGAGAGGTGTTTTTAAGTGATTAACTATTTTGAGAAATTATCTTGCATATTTTTTATTCTGATACATTTTATTTTTCTTTTGGAATTTTCAGATAACTCTTTATTCTAAATCAAACGCCTTCTGACTTTGAAATATGCTTACTGACCCTTCAAGGTTCTGTCTTAAATCCAATTTTTTTCAATGAAGTCTTCTGTGATCTCTTCCTGTCCAAGTTGGGTATAATCTTTTCCTCCCTAGATCATTAACTACATTTAATCCACACTTTCTCTATGGCAATTACATTTGCTATCTTGTGCCATTATTTTTTACTATGTATGCATTATCCCTGTGTTAGACTGTAATCTCCCTTAGGGAGAGGATTCATAGGCATTTAGCTTAATTTCATGACCCCAAATATACCCAGTAAGCATGTGCTAATAGAATTGAGCATTTTGTTGAGAGACCAGTGAACATGTGAGAATGGCTTTTTCGGGTGCCCAAGAAATTAGGTATTCACTCTTTTGGTACTCAGCTTTATCAGGGAAGCAATTTGTCAGAAACATCAAAAGGCATATTGGTACCTATGAAATTTAGAGTTAAAAAATGAATTTGGGGCTGCTTAAAGAGTCATAGCCTTTACTAAAGCATGCTTCATGAGACATCAGTTCTGTGAGTCGTTAAGAGATTTGATTGAAAAGAGGGAGAGGAGGTTGTAAGTCAGCACATTTGAGAAATGCTGGGCTAAACAAAATTAGTTTTTATTTGAATGGAAAACTTCTCAGAACTTTTATGCATTGTGGCTTCTGGAGGAAACTAGAGTAATCAGCATTTCCAAATTTATTTTTTAAATGACAAAAATAGATTTCTCAGTGAATTTCTTGAATACTCTTCTTGATACCCTTGCATGGTTAGGCATCAAGTAAAATGTATTTTGAGTAGATGAATGAACTGACAGTGAGCATCACTATTCTCTCTCCACACAGATGGTCAAAGGGAATAAGCAGCAGAAACCCACATACCTACTTCCAGTTCCCTTCACATTTTCTTGGCCCATATTTTGCTTTGATGCAGGGCTGATGAATCCCCCTCTGTCTGTTTTCAATGTTTAAAAAATGCTCTTTATTTTATTTATTTGTGAGCACCAGTTCTTAGCTGTGGCATGCAGGATCTAGCTCCTGGACCAGGGATCAAACATGGGCCCTCTGCATTGGGAGCACAGATCTGGGCCACTGCACCTCTATTGAAATTCTGACCCTCTCTCTTTATGGCAGAAAATTTAGTTGCCTTTTAAAATAAAGAACCATAACTTTTGAAATCTGAATAGCCTTCTTAGTAAGACTTTAATAGCAAACATGAACTTCTGAGGGTCTTACTGCCAACCATATTTCAGGAAAGCCACACTTTCTCTATGGCAATTACATTTGCTATCTTGTGCCATTATTTTTTACTATGTATGCATTATCCCTGTGTTAGACTGTAATCTCCTTAGGGAGAGGATTCATAGGCATTTAGCTTAATTTCATGACCCCAAATATACCCAGTAAGCATGTGCTAATAGAATTGAGCATTTTGTTGAGAGACCAGTGAACATGTGAGAATGGCTTTTCGGTGCCCAAGAAATTAGGTATTCACTCTTTTGGTACTCAGCTTTATCAGGGAAGCAATTTGTCAGAAACATCAAAAGGCATATTGGTACCTATGAAATTTAGAGTTAAAAAATGAATTTGGGGCTGCTTAAAGAGTCATAGCCTTTACTAAAGCATGCTTCATGAGACATCAGTTCTGTGAGTCGTTAAGAGATTTGATTGAAAAGAGGGAGAGGAGGTTGTAAGTCAGCACATTTGAGAAATGCTGGGCTAAACAAAATTAGTTTTTATTTGAATGGAAAACTTCTCAGAACTTTTATGCATTGTGGCTTCTGGAGGAAACTAGAGTAATCAGCATTTCCAAATTTATTTTTTAAATGACAAAAATAGATTTCTCAGTGAATTTCTTGAATACTCTTCTTGATACCCTTGCATGGTTAGGCATCAAGTAAAATGTATTTTGAGTAGATGAATGAACTGACAGTGAGCATCACTATTCTCTCTCCACACAGATGGTCAAAGGGAATAAGCAGCAGAAACCCACATACCTACTTCCAGTTCCCTTCACATTTTCTTGGCCCATATTTTGCTTTGATGCAGGGCTGATGAATCCCCCTCTGTCTGTTTTCAATGTTTAAAAAATGCTCTTTATTTTATTTATTTGTGAGCACCAGTTCTTAGCTGTGGCATGCAGGATCTAGCTCCTGGACCAGGGATCAAACATGGGCCCTCTGCATTGGGAGCACAGATCTGGGCCACTGCACCTCTATTGAAATTCTGACCCTCTCTCTTTATGGCAGAAAATTTAGTTGCCTTTTTAAAATAAAGAACCATAACTTTTGAAATCTGAATAGCCTTCTTAGTAAGACTTTAATAGCAAACATGAACTTCTGAGGGTCTTACTGCCAACCATATTTCAGGGAAAGATACTACCACATTGAATGCCTGATGAATACCCTTCTTGAGAGAAGAAAAGTGTCAGTAAATGGCTTCACACTTAAGGCTACACAATAACACCAGGTTCTCTGCAGTCCCTGGGTTTTCCGAATGTCCCCTGGGCATGAGCCAATGAGAAGGTTTCCTTTCTTTCTCAGCTTCCAGCACACTTGTTCCCAGCTTTGGAGTTGTGCTTTATCAGTTCTGTAGGCAAGGCAGAGGGAGATGAGGAGAGAAATCTGCCTGTTTCCTTCCCAGCAAAGAACAAAGTGTACATTCCGTGAATCTTGTTGATTGCAATCTTCTGGCTGACTTCTGTTGCGCTACAGTTATAATTAACTTCCATACATTTTGTTGGGATTAGTGTCTTGTTGGCATTTCTGGAGCTTGGTACTGAGCACTCGAGGTAATAACACTATTTATCTTCCATATGGGCACATTTTTGGGTGACGGATAAAGATAAGTCAAGAGCACCCACATGATTTCATCAAACTTCCATTATTTTTGCCCCTTTTAAGAAAGCACAGGGCAGGATTGTGTTTGTTTCTTTCTTTTGCTCAGCAGAAACAGCAAAGAGAAATGTTTAATAGAGGCAAGTATGCCCTTAAGAAATTTTTGTGTTAAGACTTTTTAGATCAATGCTCAGATGAAACCCACGCTCCCAGAAATTGACCTCTCTCTCGCTATACATGACACCCTCTCCTGTAGGGTGGAAGCAGGTTTATTAACCTCCTTTCACTTTGCAGTGATTCATGGAAGTAGAGAGGAAAAAGCATCTAGATGAAGTATCCAAAGTTTTGGTTCTAGTATCTCCTAAATGTGCAAGTTTAGAAAAGTCACTTTATCTCTTTGACTCTTGGTTCTGCTATCTGCAGAATGGGGTGGCAGGCACAGGTTCCTCTGTCCATGGAATTCTCCAGGCAAGAATACTGGAGTGGGTTTCCATGTCCTTCCCCAGGGAGTCTTCCCAACCCAGGGATCGAACCCAGGTCTCCTGCATTGTAGGCAGATTGTTTGAAGCCCAGGACTGAAATATGTACAAGTATATTGGGCACTTAACTACCTGCCCAGCTCTGTGCTGCACCATCTTGACACTATTCCTCACAGAATGAATGCAGCAAGATAGTTGTTTCCCTTTTTTAAAAAAATTCTTTATTTTAAAGGTTTTATAGAGTTCTGTTGTTCACAGACATGTATGTTCCCAGATCAGTCATATGCATATCCCTGGTCCCCACCCCTCCAGTTCCCCCCATCCCACCCCTCCGGACCATTGTCCCAAGCCATTGTAAGCACTCCTATTCCCTTAGCACAATGACAATAGCTATCTTTTCCATACATGACAGTATGGGTTTCCATGTTACTCCCTCCATGCCTCCCCCTCCCTATTTCTTCCCACAATGTCCCTATGTCTATGCTCTGTCTGTTTTTCCATGCGTTCACTGCGTGTGTTATCAAGGCCATCCTACTAGATTCCATATATGTGTGTTAGTATACTGTATTTGTCTTTCTCTTTTTGACTTACTTCACTTTTTAGGATAGGTTCTAGAGCCAGCCACTTCATTAGGACTGAGTCTTCTGCGTTTCTTTTAACAGCTGAGTAGTATCCCATTGTATATATGTCACTCTTTTCAGGAACTAGGCCTTTGCTTTTGAGCTGCAATGAACCACTTCAGTTTTGATTTGGTTCAGGGAAGAATGTTTAAGAGGCAAGTATGCCCTTAAGAAATTTTTGTGTTAAGACTTTTTAGATCAATGCTCAGATGAAACCCACGCTCCCAGAAATTGACCTCTCTCTCGCTATACATGACACCCTCTCCCGTAGGGTGGAAGCAGGTTTATTAACCTCCTTTCACTTTGCAGTGATTCATGGAAGTAGAGAGGAAAAAGCATCTAGATGAAGTATCCAAAGTTTTGGTTCTAGTATCTCCTAAATGTGCAAGTTTAGAAAAGTCACTTTATCTCTTTGACTCTTGGTTCTGCTATCTGCAGAATGGGGTGGCAGGCACAGGTTCCTCTGTCCATGGAATTCTCCAGGCAAGAATACTGGAGTGGGTTTCCATGTCCTTCCCCAGGGAGTCTTCCCAACCCAGGGATCGAACCCAGGTCTCCTGCATTGTAGGCAGATTGTTTGAAGCCCAGGACTGAAATATGTACAAGTATATTGGGCACTTAACTACCTGCCCAGCTCTGTGCTGCACCATCTTGACACTATTCCTCACAGAATGAATGCAGCAAGATAGTTGTTTCCCTTTTTTAAAAAAATTCTTTATTTTAAAGGTTTTATAGAGTTCTGTTGTTCACAGACATGTATGTTCCCAGATCAGTCATATGCATATCCCTGGTCCCCACCCCTCCAGTTCCCCCCATCCCACCCCTCCGGACCATTGTCCCAAGCCATTGTAAGCACTCCTATTCCCTTAGCACAATGACAATAGCTATCTTTTCCATACATGACAGTATGGGTTTCCATGTTACTCCCTCCATGCCTCCCCCTCCCTATTTCTTCCCCACAATGTCCCTATGTCTATGCTCTGTCTGTTTTTCCATGCGTTCACTGCGTGTGTTATCAAGGCCATCCTACTAGATTCCATATATGTGTGTTAGTATACTGTATTTGTCTTTCTCTTTTTGACTTACTTCACTTTTTAGGATAGGTTCTAGAGCCAGCCACTTCATTAGGACTGAGTCTTCTGCGTTTCTTTTAACAGCTGAGTAGTATCCCATTGTATATATGTACCAGAGCTTCTGGATCCATTCATTTGTCAATGAACATCTAGGTTGCTTCCATGTTCTGGCTATTGTATAGAGACTGCAATGAACATTGGGGTACAGGTGCTTCTTTCAGTTTTGATTTCATCAGGATATAAGCCTACTAGTGGGATTGCTGGGTCATAGGGTGCTTCTATTTAGTTGTTTCCTTTTTGAAATGAAGGATCTGGGATCTAGAAAGGTGAGGTGACCTGTTTGAAGTCACATAGCTGTGACCAACTGAATTTTGACTGGTGCCCAACTGTGACGGCCCAGCCACAGGGCTGCTAGACTACATTACTATTCTGGTTGTAGTGAGAAAGGAAAAAAAAGATTGGCATGAAGTCCACTGTAATGAACAAATCCCACCCAAACGTGAGGCCTTATCATTGCATAACACTCAAGAGTGGCTATGGAGGGCTTGGTCCTACTGGAAGTAGTGAGGAGGAGCATCCCTGGTGGTCCAGTGGTCAAGAAGTCACCTTGCAATGCAGGGGACAAGGAGTCCACCCTTGATTGGGGAACTAAAATCCCACATGCTGAGGGGCAACTAAGCCTGCACACCTCCACGGCTGAGCCTTCACACCACAACTAGAGAGCCCATGGGATATAACAAAGATCCCATGTGCTGCACCTAAGATCCAACATGGCCAAATGAAAAATAAATGTAAAAAAAGAATGAGAAATCAGTGTGTTTCCCTGAATGGGGGCATTATCCAACATGAAAAGCTTTGTGCTTGGCCATTGACAAAAGGAACATAGTAGACCACAGGGAGTGGAATGACCTCCCATTTTAGCCTGGAGGCCTGGCTGCATCAACTTTTGTCTTTCACTCCAGCACCACCTCCTACCGCCCACCCTGGTGCTCACAAGGCTCCATCACTGGTCTGCTTCTCCATTTCTTCTAAGTCAAGCTCTTTTCTGCCCCAGGGCCTTTGCATTTGCTGTTTTTTCTTCCCACAGCTGTTTACTTCCATTCTTCAGATCTCAAACCAAAGATCAACTTCATAGAGAAGCCCAGATAACCTAACAGTGTCTGTAAAATTGTTTTTCCTTTTCCAAAGAAATTTAACTTTCTTGAAAATAAATTTTGATATCGAAAGATGCTGCCTGTCCGTTGGCTCTTGTTTAATATGTTTTTTTTTTTAATTTTATTTATTTATCTTTTTAGGGACGGGGTGGGAGGGAGGGGGATGGGCGGGCCATTTCTATTGGTCGTTCATTTCTCTATTTTCATCCATCTTTGTTCTTTGGCTCCTGTGGGCCTCCCATTGCAGGTGTTGTCAGAGCACCAGCTCTTTGAAATGAAGGATCTGGGATCTAGAAAGGTGAGGTGACCTGTTTGAAGTCACATAGCTGTGACCAACTGAATTTTGACTGGTGCCCAACTGTGACGGCCCAGCCACAGGGCTGCTAGACTACATTACTATTCTGGTTGTAGTGAGAAAGGAAAAAAAAGATTGGCATGAAGTCCACTGTAATGAACAAATCCCACCCAAACGTGAGGCCTTATCATTGCATAACACTCAAGAGTGGCTATGGAGGGCTTGGTCCTACTGGAAGTAGTGAGGAGGAGCATCCCTGGTGGTCCAGTGGTCAAGAAGTCACCTTGCAATGCAGGGGACAAGGAGTCCACCCTTGATTGGGGAACTAAAATCCCACATGCTGAGGGGCAACTAAGCCTGCACACCTCCACGGCTGAGCCTTCACACCACAACTAGAGAGCCCATGGGATATAACAAAGATCCCATGTGCTGCACCTAAGATCCAACATGGCCAAAAAATAAAAGTAAAAAAAGAATGAGAAATCAGTGTGTTTCCCTGAATGGGGGCATTATCCAACATGAAAAGCTTTGTGCTTGGCCATTGACAAAAGGAACATAGTAGACCACAGGGAGTGGAATGACCTCCCATTTTAGCCTGGAGGCCTGGCTGCATCAACTTTTGTCTTTCACTCCAGCACCACCTCCTACCGCCCACCCTGGTGCTCACAAGGCTCCATCACTGGTCTGCTTCTCCATTTCTTCTAAGTCAAGCTCTTTTCTGCCCCAGGGCCTTTGCATTTGCTGTTTTTTCTTCCCACAGCTGTTTACTTCCATTCTTCAGATCTCAAACCAAAGATCAACTTCATAGAGAAGCCCAGATAACCTAACAGTGTCTGTAAAATTGTTTTTCCTTTTCCAAAGAAATTTAACTTTCTTGAAAATAAATTTTGATATCGAAAGATGCTGCCTGTCCGTTGGCTCTTGTTTAATATGTTTTTTTTTTTAATTTTATTTATTTATCTTTTGAGGGACGGGGTGGGGAGGGAGGGAGATGGGCGGGCCATTTCTATTGGTCGTTCATTTCTCTATTTTCATCCATCTTTGTTCTTTGGCTCCTGTGGGCCTCCCATTGCAGTGGCCTCTGTTGTCGCAGAGCACCAGCTCTGGGCGCATGCGCGCCAGAACCCTGGCTCGGTAATTGGACACATCGGTCCAGCCACTCTGCAGCACGTGGGATCTTCCCAGGCCAGGGATCGAACCAGCGCCCCTTGCACTGCAAGGCGGTGTCCTTACCCACTGGACCACCAGGGGAAGCCCTCTTGTTTAACATGTTGATGTTGGAGGAAACACAAAGTGGAGCAAGAGACAGTTGTAATTTTAGATGATATCGTGATCTCCTGGAAGGCAAGGTTTTTTGTCTGATCTTGTGTCAACATCACTGATATGTTAGGCTATCAGTAGCTATGGAAAACTAGATAGTAAGAAATTTAGACAGGGATATTAAAAAATTCTAAAAAATTCAAATCTTTTGTTTAAACAATAACTTAAACTACTTCCCTAAAATATGAATAAAACAAAGATTTTATGAAACGGTTCCAACAAAAACAAGAAAAAGCTTAAGAAGTATAAACACAACATTATTGTTCCCAGTCTTTGGGGTCTGATCACAAAGCATTGCTGTATAGCAGTGGAAACCCTGGGTTTAAGTAACACAGATATATGCATATGTCCAAACTCATCAAGATACATAGATTTACAATGTGTGTGCAATATTTTTGCATATCAATTACACCTTTATAAAACTTTTTAAAAAAGAAAAATCAAACAAAAAAACTTGAACCAATTTTAATGCTTCCCTTCTGACTCATATGGATCTCTGCATCTTCCTAAGACTGTTTTTTTTTTTTTTCTTGTAATACTAGATTAAGAAGATTCTTAAAGAGAAGAGGTTCTTTCTGTTAAAGAGAAAAAAGGCAATTTTCCAACAGTGATCCTATAAAAACCTCAAGTCTTTGGGCATCCAAATTCTTTTCTCTTAGCTTCAATGAGCAGGTGAAAGATTTATAGATGATAGACATGCCTTTATACAGATATATAGATAAAGCACATGTGATTTAACTTTCTTGAAAATAAATTTTGATATCGAAAGATGCTGCCTGTCCGTTGGCTCTTGTTTAATATGTTTTTTTAATTTTATTTATTTATCTTTTGAGGGACGGGGTGGGGAGGGAGGGAGATGGGCGGGCCATTTCTATTGGTCGTTCATTTCTCTATTTTCATCCATCTTTGTTCTTTGGCTCCTGTGGGCCTCCCATTGCAGTGGCCTCTGTTGTCGCAGAGCACCAGCTCTGGGCGCATGCGCGCCAGAACCCTGGCTCGGTAATTGGACACATCGGTCCAGCCACTCTGCAGCACGTGGGATCTTCCCAGGCCAGGGATCGAACCAGCGCCCCTTGCACTGCAAGGCGGTGTCCTTACCCACTGGACCACCAGGGGAAGCCCTCTTGTTTAACATGTTGATGTTGGAGGAAACACAAAGTGGAGCAAGAGACAGTTGTAATTTTAGATGATATCGTGATCTCCTGGAAGGCAAGGTTTTTTGTCTGATCTTGTGTCAACATCACTGATATGTTAGGCTATCAGTAGCTATGGAAAACTAGATAGTAAGAAATTTAGACAGGGATATTAAAAAATTCTAAAAAATTCAAATCTTTTGTTTAAACAATAACTTAAACTACTTCCCTAAAATATGAATAAAACAAAGATTTTATGAAACGGTTCCAACAAAAACAAGAAAAAGCTTAAGAAGTATAAACACAACATTATTGTTCCCAGTCTTTGGGGTCTGATCACAAAGCATTGCTGTATAGCAGTGGAAACCCTGGGTTTAAGTAACACAGATATATGCATATGTCCAAACTCATCAAGATACATAGATTTACAATGTGTGTGCAATATTTTTGCATATCAATTACACCTTTATAAAACTTTTTAAAAAAGAAAAATCAAACAAAAAAACTTGAACCAATTTTAATGCTTCCCTTCTGACTCATATGGATCTCTGCATCTTCCTAAGACTGTTTTTTTTTTTTTTTTTGTAATACTAGATTAAGAAGATTCTTAAAGAGAAGAGGTTCTTTCTGTTAAAGAGAAAAAAGGCAATTTTCCAACAGTGATCCTATAAAAACCTCAAGTCTTTGGGCATCCAAATTCTTTTCTCTTAGCTTCAATGAGCAGGTGAAAGATTTATAGATGATAGACATGCCTTTATACAGATATATAGATAAAGACACATGTGATATATGAGTTTATAAATAAAAACCAAATATGATTAATAGTTAAAGGTTACCAAATTATTGATAACTTTGTCTAAGGTAATAGTAAGTGGCATTGTGAGTGACAAGCTGAGATAGCACCAACTTAGAAGATCATCAGTAACCCAGAAATCCCACTCATGGGCATATATCCAGAGAAAATCACAATTTAAAAAGACACATGCACCCCAATGTTCACTGCAGCACTGTTTAAAATAGCCAGGACATAGGAAGCAAACTACATGTCTGTCCCAAGAAGAATGGATAAAGAAGATGCAGTACATGTATACACAATGGAATATTGCTCAGGAGATAAAAAGAAATGAAATAGTGCCATTTGCAGAGATGTGGATGGACCTAAAGACTGTCATACAGACTAAAGTAAGTCAGAAAGAGTAAAACAAATATAATATAACTTATATGTGGAATCTAGAAAATAAAAGTACAGGTGGACTTATTTGCAAAGGAGAAATACAGACACAGATGTAGAGAACAAATTATGGATACCAAGGAGAAAACCATAGGATAGGATGGATAGGATAGGATAGGATAGGGCATAGGATGAATTGGCAGTTGGGATTAACATATAAACACCACTATGTATAAAATAATTCATGAGAGTCTACTGTATAGCTCAGGAAACTATTCAATGCTGTGCCGACCTGAACAGGAAGGGAGTCTAAAAAGAGTGGATCTATATGTAACTGATTCACTTTGCTATGTAACAGAAACTAACAACATTGTAAAGCAACTGTATGTCAATAAAAATGGAAAAATTCTCATTTATAATTTGAAATTTAAAAAAAGAAGATAATCAGAACTAGTTTTCATTTGCCATATTACTTCCTCTTGAGCAAATAATGCCAGTATTGTTTTATTTTATCCCATATAACCTACTGGAAAAGAAATCAATGCTGATGGAAAAGACATATTCATTTAAAGGAAATGCCAGACAGCAAAGCCAGGTAAGGCCAACACTTCTATTTCCAACATTTATGTTTGTATACTTTGCCCATGGTGTTGAGCTTATTCATTTTCTACAGTAAATTTCATTGTCTCTGCCAGGATTTCTCATTGTTTTTCCATTAATTCACAGGTAGTGCCACTCCAATGTGATATATGAGTTTATAAATAAAAACCAAATATGATTAATAGTTAAAGGTTACCAAATTATTGATAACTTTGTCTAAGGTAATAGTAAGTGGCATTGTGAGTGACAAGCTGAGATAGCACCAACTTAGAAGATCATCAGTAACCCAGAAATCCCACTCATGGGCATATATCCAGAGAAAATCAAAATTTAAAAAGACACATGCACCCCAATGTTCACTGCAGCACTGTTTAAAATAGCCAGGACATAGGAAGCAAACTACATGTCTGTCCCAAGAAGAATGGATAAAGAAGATGCAGTACATGTATACACAATGGAATATTGCTCAGGAGATAAAAAGAAATGAAATAGTGCCATTTGCAGAGATGTGGATGGACCTAAAGACTGTCATACAGACTAAAGTAAGTCAGAAAGAGTAAAACAAATATAATATAACTTATATGTGGAATCTAGAAAATAAAAGTACAGGTGGACTTATTTGCAAAGGAGAAATACAGACACAGATGTAGAGAACAAATTATGGATACCAAGGAGAAAACCATAGGATAGGATGGATAGGATAGGATAGGATAGGGCATAGGATGAATTGGCAGTTGGGATTAACATATAAACACCACTATGTATAAAATAATTCATGAGAGTCTACTGTATAGCTCAGGAAACTATTCAATGCTGTGCCGACCTGAACAGGAAGGGAGTCTAAAAAGAGTGGATCTATATGTAACTGATTCACTTTGCTATGTAACAGAAACTAACAACATTGTAAAGCAACTGTATGTCAATAAAAATGGAAAAATTCTCATTTATAATTTGAAATTTAAAAAAAGAAGATAATCAGAACTAGTTTTCATTTGCCATATTACTTCCTCTTGAGCAAATAATGCCAGTATTGTTTTATTTTATCCCATATAACCTACTGGAAAAGAAATCAATGCTGATGGAAAAGACATATTCATTTAAAGGAAATGCCAGACAGCAAAGCCAGGTAAGGCCAACACTTCTATTTCCAACATTTATGTTTGTATACTTTGCCCATGGTGTTGAGCTTATTCATTTTTCTACAGTAAATTTCATTGTCTCTGCCAGGATTTCTCATTGTTTTTTCCATTAATTCACAGGTAGTGCCACTCCAATGATTTCATTATCTTAATTATAAGATATTAATCTATTGGATAGATAAGATTGTAGATAAGATATTAGAGGACGAGATGGTTGGATGGCATCACTGACTCAAATGAACATGAGTTTGAGCAAATTCCAGGGGACAGTGAAACACAGAGAAGCCTGGCATGCTGCAGTTCATGGTGTCACAGACAGTTGGACACGACTGAGCAAGTCAACAACTATAGATAAGATATGAACCTTTCCATCAGCTACAAGGCAGACATATGACTGATTTGATACTCAGGCCCTTGCAATTGTAATAGAAAATTTAACACTGTCTTCTGGTAATGTATTCAGCTTCCAGTTATGAGATTTTAGTGCTTCTAGTGCCTAGACGACTTAGGTTTTTTACAAAAGAGAATCAGAGCATACTTGGAAATTTAGTTTCAAATTTACTTTCAGGGATAAATCTTCAAGTTTAGGCCATCAGAGCAAATCTCAAAAAAAAAAAAAAAAAAAAAGACAGCCACAGAAACGATTTTGTTTAAAAATTTTGAATTGCTTTGAAAACTAAAGGGAACGTTTTAAAGTCCATCGACTCACAATCATGTCCATGCCCACATCACTCACATGCTTCGTTGGTGGATCAATAGTTCTACATTTTCTTTACTCACTGCAATAGCTAATGAAGTTCAGTGTCTTTCACATAAAGACAAACAACCAGCGTAATGGAAAAGATAATTGCAAAGAAGTAAATTACTAGGATTGAATGGAAAACCAATTTTAGGGCATGGTTTTTCTTCTGTACAAAGTTTTGTTTGAGGTCACCTAAGACTGTGAACAGATTGAAAATGACTCACTTCAGAGTATTTAACATTGAAAAAAAATACTCAGTCATCAGGAAATCAACTATTAAAAAGGGCCTAATGAAGTTCAGTGTCCAGTATTGTTTTATTTTATCCCATATAACCTACTGGAAAAGAAATCAATGCTGATGGAAAAGACATATTCATTTAAAGGAAATGCCAGACAGCAAAGCCAGGTAAGGCCAACACTTCTATTTCCAACATTTATGTTTGTATACTTTGCCCATGGTGTTGAGCTTATTCATTTTTCTACAGTAAATTTCATTGTCTCTGCCAGGATTTCTCATTGTTTTTTCCATTAATTCACAGGTAGTGCCACTCCAATGATTTCATTATCTTAATTATAAGATATTAATCTATTGGATAGATAAGATTGTAGATAAGATATTAGAGGACGAGATGGTTGGATGGCATCACTGACTCAAATGAACATGAGTTTGAGCAAATTCCAGGGGACAGTGAAACACAGAGAAGCCTGGCATGCTGCAGTTCATGGTGTCACAGACAGTTGGACACGACTGAGCAAGTCAACAACTATAGATAAGATATGAACCTTTCCATCAGCTACAAGGCAGACATATGACTGATTTGATACTCAGGCCCTTGCAATTGTAATAGAAAATTTAACACTGTCTTCTGGTAATGTATTCAGCTTCCAGTTATGAGATTTTAGTGCTTCTAGTGCCTAGACGACTTAGGTTTTTTACAAAAGAGAATCAGAGCATACTTGGAAATTTAGTTTCAAATTTACTTTCAGGGATAAATCTTCAAGTTTAGGCCATCAGAGCAAATCTAAAAAAAAAAAAAAAAAAAAAAAGACAGCCACAGAAACGATTTTGTTTAAAAATTTTGAATTGCTTTGAAAACTAAAGGGAACGTTTTAAAGTCCATCGACTCACAATCATGTCCATGCCCACATCACTCACATGCTTCGTTGGTGGATCAATAGTTCTACATTTTCTTTACTCACTGCAATAGCTAATGAAGTTCAGTGTCTTTCACATAAAGACAAACAACCAGCGTAATGGAAAAGATAATTGCAAAGAAGTAAATTACTAGGATTGAATGGAAAACCAATTTTAGGGCATGGTTTTTCTTCTGTACAAAGTTTTTGTTTGAGGTCACCTAAGACTGTGAACAGATTGAAAATGACTCACTTCAGAGTATTTAACATTGAAAAAAAAAATCACTCTTTGAGCAGTCATCAGGAAATCAACTATTAAACAAGACGAAGGGGCTGATTCTCATACAGTGGCAAGATTTAAAGTAGGGGACTTCCCTGGTGGTCCAGTGGGTAAAGAGTCCGCCTTGCAGTGCAAGGGGCAGAAATTTGATCCCTGGCCTGCGAAGATCCCACATGCCACGGAGTGGCTGGACCTGTGTGTCCAATTAGGAGCCCGCACTCTGGAGCACATGCACCCAGAGCCAGTGCTCTGCAGTGAGAGAGGCCACTGCAATGGGAGGCCCACACAGCCCAAAGAATAAAGATAGATGAAAATAAATAATAAGAAAAAAAATAAAGTAGGGAAGTTCCAAAAGGTTGCGGTATTTATTTGTTTGATTTCTAAACTGAAGTCCATATGCCTCTTTTTTAAGTTTGATGAACATGTAGCATCTAGTAAAGGCAGATCTTAGACATTTTCAGAGCACAGGAAGTTCCCCACACATTACAGATCTAAGAATAGCCTAGAAATAGCAGTGGAGCACATGAAGCAATGATCCTGAATCATTCATTGGTGTATCAGAGGAAATGTAATTATATGTCATATAACTGCTGACGACTACATAAATTGTTGGATTTTAAGCACATCAGTCACACATTGCAATGATGGTAGGCATTTCTTGTTTCTGTTAAAAACAACACAAAGACCCCCCAATTTTTTTCTTAGTAAAAGATGCTCTGCATGTAAAAATACAGTGTATTCTGCTCTCTCAAACTTGCTGTTAATTGTTGACCAGGCATGTTTCCTAATTCCCAGCTATGGTTCCCCTGATGAGCTTATGTTGTCTCCCATATTTCTCTTTATGCAAAATTAATAATATTTCTAAAGTTCTTAGCCATTTTTTTCTGAGTGAAGCCAAGGCATGCTCAATGCCTGGACTTGATCTCTCTGGTCTGTCTTCTATTTTGTTATGCTGAAGTTCAGTGTCTTTCACATAAAGACAAACAACCAGCGTAATGGAAAAGATAATTGCAAAGAAGTAAATTACTAGGATTGAATGGAAAACCAATTTTAGGGCATGGTTTTTCTTCTGTACAAAGTTTTTGTTTGAGGTCACCTAAGACTGTGAACAGATTGAAAATGACTCACTTCAGAGTATTTAACATTGAAAAAAAAAATCACTCTTTGAGCAGTCATCAGGAAATCAACTATTAAACAAGACGAAGGGGCTGATTCTCATACCGTGGCAAGATTTAAAGTCGGGGACTTCCCTGGTGGTCCAGTGGGTAAAGAGTCCGCCTTGCAGTGCAAGGGGCAGAAATTTGATCCCTGGCCTGCGAAGATCCCACATGCCACGGAGTGGCTGGACCTGTGTGTCCAATTAGGAGCCCGCACTCTGGAGCACATGCACCCAGAGCCAGTGCTCTGCAGTGAGAGAGGCCACTGCAATGGGAGGCCCACACAGCCCAAAGAATAAAGATAGATGAAAATAAATAATAAGAAAAAAAATAAAGTAGGGAAGTTCCAAAAGGTTGCGGTATTTATTTGTTTGATTTCTAAACTGAAGTCCATATGCCTCTTTTTTAAGTTTGATGAACATGTAGCATCTAGTAAAGGCAGATCTTAGACATTTTCAGAGCACAGGAAGTTCCCCACACATTACAGATCTAAGAATAGCCTAGAAATAGCAGTGGAGCACATGAAGCAATGATCCTGAATCATTCATTGGTGTATCAGAGGAAATGTAATTATATGTCATATAACTGCTGACGACTACATAAATTGTTGGATTTTAAGCACATCAGTCACACATTGCAATGATGGTAGGCATTTCTTGTTTCTGTTAAAAACAACACAAAGACCCCCCAATTTTTTTCTTAGTAAAAGATGCTCTGCATGTAAAAATACAGTGTATTCTGCTCTCTCAAACTTGCTGTTAATTGTTGACCAGGCATGTTTCCTAATTCCCAGCTATGGTTCCCCTGATGAGCTTATGTTGTCTCCCATATTTCTCTTTATGCAAAATTAATAATATTTCTAAAGTTCTTAGCCATTTTTTTTCTGAGTGAAGCCAAGGCATGCTCAATGCCTGGACTTGATCTCTCTGGTCTGTCTTCTATTTTGTTATGCTGAGAAGTGTAAACATCTGGCTAGACACAGTTGTTAAATGTGACAGATTCCAAAGAAATGTCTTTAAGCTGTGTCGGAATAATCTCCATATTTCTGAATGTAATTTCACTTTGGGATAGAGCTTTGTCAAGGTAGGTTTAGCTTTTGCTGAGCTTTTTAGATAGTCTGGAATGTAAAACTTAGAGAAGCTGCTAGAATTGGAATCGTAGGCACTCATGTAATACACATGAAATTCTGCTCCGCCTCTGCTGGGGCCAGACAGACGGACACTGGGCCACCACTGCCCCAGCAGAGGGGGAACAGAATTTCATGTGTATTACATGAGTGCCTGTGATAGCCAACAGACGACTATGGTCATTAACATCTTGAGTTCTTTCTCAGTGACTCTCGACATTTTTTTCCAGGGACGTGTTCGAGAAGTAGAGGGGGCCAACATCGTAGAGGTGAGTGCTGTCTCTGCTGAGACCAGGTCTTGGGAAATTCCCAAGAGAGGCAGTCTGCTTAAGGTGCTACAGAGAATCAAAAAATCACAGAAGTTTTTTTTTTTCCTTTCCAAGCCAACTCATAAAAAGTCAAGGTCTTTTCAGGATTTTGGTGATAAAGATTTTGTGGCTATAACTGATCCCTTGATTCAAATGTTTCATAAGAGAAAGTTCAAGTATATAGTTTTCCTGAGATACCAAATCAGTTTGAATCCCTAGACCTTCTCATTGAGAATAAAATTGTTACATTTATATATATATATATAAAATAAAATTAAGTCACATTTATAAATGCTTACTACGTGATTGTGTGTGCACACAAGCTCAGTCATGTTTGGTTCCTGACCACCTCATGGACTGTAGCATGCCAGGTTCCTCTGTCCTTGGAATTTCCCAGGCAAGAATATGTGAGAGGGTGATCATTTCCTGCTCCAGGGTGTATTCTGCTCTCTCAAACTTGCTGTTAATTGTTGACCAGGCATGTTTCCTAATTCCCAGCTATGGTTCCCCTGATGAGCTTATGTTGTCTCCCATATTTCTCTTTATGCAAAATTAATAATATTTCTAAAGTTCTTAGCCATTTTTTTTCTGAGTGAAGCCAAGGCATGCTCAATGCCTGGACTTGATCTCTCTGGTCTGTCTTCTATTTTGTTATGCTGAGAAGTGTAAACATCTGGCTAGACACAGTTGTTAAATGTGACAGATTCCAAAGAAATGTCTTTAAGCTGTGTCGGAATAATCTCCATATTTCTGAATGTAATTTCACTTTGGGATAGAGCTTTGTCAAGGTAGGTTTAGCTTTTGCTGAGCTTTTAGATAGTCTGGAATGTAAAACTTAGAGAAGCTGCTAGAATTGGAATCGTAGGCACTCATGTAATACACATGAAATTCTGCTCCGCCTCTGCTGGGGCCAGACAGACGGACACTGGGCCACCACTGCCCCAGCAGAGGGGGAACAGAATTTCATGTGTATTACATGAGTGCCTGTGATAGCCAACAGACGACTATGGTCATTAACATCTTGAGTTCTTTCTCAGTGACTCTCGACATTTTTTTCCAGGGACGTGTTCGAGAAGTAGAGGGGGCCAACATCGTAGAGGTGAGTGCTGTCTCTGCTGAGACCAGGTCTTGGGAAATTCCCAAGAGAGGCAGTCTGCTTAAGGTGCTACAGAGAATCAAAAAATCACAGAAGTTTTTTTTTTTCCTTTCCAAGCCAACTCATAAAAAGTCAAGGTCTTTTCAGGATTTTGGTGATAAAGATTTTGTGGCTATAACTGATCCCTTGATTCAAATGTTTCATAAGAGAAAGTTCAAGTATATAGTTTTCCTGAGATACCAAATCAGTTTGAATCCCTAGACCTTCTCATTGAGAATAAAATTGTTACATTTATATATATATATATAAAATAAAATTAAGTCACATTTATAAATGCTTACTACGTGATTGTGTGTGCACACAAGCTCAGTCATGTTTGGTTCCTGACCACCTCATGGACTGTAGCATGCCAGGTTCCTCTGTCCTTGGAATTTCCCAGGCAAGAATATGTGAGAGGGTGATCATTTCCTGCTCCAGGGGATCTTCTCAACCCAAGGATTGAACCTGCATCTCTTGCATTTGCAGGTGGATTCTTTACCACTTAGCCACCAGATTAGTATTATATTAAGAACGACTTCCTTCATTTTGGTCATTTAATCCTCTCACAACTTTACAAGGCAGGTATTTTCATGGGGCCCATTTTATATGGAAGACGACTGATGCTTAAAGGGAAAAGCAGTCACTCAAGGCTGTGTTACTGCAAGGTTTATATGCCTAGACAACAGAGCTTTCTAGGACTTTGACAAATGCATTTAGAAAGTCAGAGAAATGCCATTCTGAGGTCTTGAAATCTTTTAAATGGCACTCTCAGAAGTTAAGTCCCACATTGCTACATGCGTTTGATGGTAATGCATAGCCATTGTGGGTGAGAGACACCCCAGAGGACTCCCACGGTCAGAAGCAGGCAGCTCTCCAAGGGGTTCGCCTCAGGCTAGCAGGGTCACTTCATTTCTGGCTGGTAGTAAGATACAAATTTACTTTCCAATTTCACCCTCTTGTTCCCACTTCACATACCCTACTATGCTTCATTATTTAAAGAGCCCCTTCACTATGTCCTGCAATTGGGTGCTCCCACACCTTCGATCATAGTATCCCTCTCTGAGGACCAAGTTCCTACTGCACTTTATGATCCAGCTGACAATCTCTTTTCCTGTCCAGCCATTTTCCAGCTTCGAAGGTATGATATACTCCTCCAGCTTCTGCACCCCACAGTACTCTGTCCATCCCTGTTCTTAGCACTTGTCAGATTCTAATCAAAAATCACAGAAGTCCCAAGGTCTTTTCAGGATTTTGGTGATAAAGATTTTGTGGCTATAACTGATCCCTTGATTCAAATGTTTCATAAGAGAAAGTTCAAGTATATAGTTTTCCTGAGATACCAAATCAGTTTGAATCCCTAGACCTTCTCATTGAGAATAAAATTGTTACATTTATATATATATATATAAAATAAAATTAAGTCACATTTATAAATGCTTACTACGTGATTGTGTGTGCACACAAGCTCAGTCATGTTTGGTTCCTGACCACCTCATGGACTGTAGCATGCCAGGTTCCTCTGTCCTTGGAATTTCCCAGGCAAGAATATGTGAGAGGGTGATCATTTCCTGCTCCAGGGGATCTTCTCAACCCAAGGATTGAACCTGCATCTCTTGCATTTGCAGGTGGATTCTTTACCACTTAGCCACCAGATTAGTATTATATTAAGAACGACTTCCTTCATTTTGGTCATTTAATCCTCTCACAACTTTACAAGGCAGGTATTTTCATGGGGCCCATTTTATATGGAAGACGACTGATGCTTAAAGGGAAAAGCAGTCACTCAAGGCTGTGTTACTGCAAGGTTTATATGCCTAGACAACAGAGCTTTCTAGGACTTTGACAAATGCATTTAGAAAGTCAGAGAAATGCCATTCTGAGGTCTTGAAATCTTTTAAATGGCACTCTCAGAAGTTAAGTCCCACATTGCTACATGCGTTTGATGGTAATGCATAGCCATTGTGGGTGAGAGACACCCCAGAGGACTCCCACGGTCAGAAGCAGGCAGCTCTCCAAGGGGTTCGCCTCAGGCTAGCAGGGTCACTTCATTTCTGGCTGGTAGTAAGATACAAATTTACTTTCCAATTTCACCCTCTTGTTCCCACTTCACATACCCTACTATGCTTCATTATTTAAAGAGCCCCTTCACTATGTCCTGCAATTGGGTGCTCCCACACCTTCGATCATAGTATCCCTCTCTGAGGACCAAGTTCCTACTGCACTTTATGATCCAGCTGACAATCTCTTTTCCTGTCCAGCCATTTTCCAGCTTCGAAGGTATGATATACTCCTCCAGCTTCTGCACCCCACAGTACTCTGTCCATCCCTGTTCTTAGCACTTGTCAGATTCTAAAACTAATATCTGTTTACCATCTGTTTTCTTGGCTAGCTCATGAGTTCTCTGATAACAGGGATCCTGTTGTTTAATCCATGCATAACACTAGGCACGTAGCAGGCATAGGCTTTTGCCAAGTGAATAAAAGGTTCGGTATAAAGAAATATTTTGAGAACACTGTGAAATTGCAGCTGTACTCCTTCTCAACCTCTAAAAGCCAGTTGGCTTATTTGACCTTCCACTACTTCTCACATTTACAAAATGTCTCTTATATTTTGAACATGAGTCCGTGACAGCACAGAACAGTTAGTCCAAATGTCCAAAGGTCTATATCCCTTTAGAAAGGCTTTTCCAGTCTCCTAGGCATTTCTGGCAGTTTTCCACATGTAGAACATCTGTGAGGTGGGCTTCCTGCTTTAGTCAATGTTAGAGGAACCCCTGCAATCCCAGGAGGTATTAGCAGAAGGGAGTCATACAAGAGAGAGGGAGAGTGCAGCTCTCTGGAGACAGATTAAAATTAAGGGCAACTTGGCTTAGCTGTTGTGTAAAACAGGTGGTTCTTTAAAAAAACAAACATAGAATTACCATGTGATTCCAGCATTCTACTCCTTGGCAGCCATATAAAATAACTGAAAACAGGTACTCAAATACTTGTATAAATGTTTTCATAACAGCATTATTCGCAATAGCTAAAAGGTTACCATGTGATTCCAGCATTCTACTCCTTGGGGCTAGCCATATAAATAACTGAAAACAAGCCATTGTGGGTGAGAGACACCCAGAGGACTCCAGGTCAGAAGCAGGCAGCTCTCCAAGGGGTTCGCCTCAGGCTAGCAGGGTCACTTCATTTCTGGCTGGTAGTAAGATACAAATTTACTTTCCAATTTCACCCTCTTGTTCCCACTTCACATACCCTACTATGCTTCATTATTTAAAGAGCCCCTTCACTATGTCCTGCAATTGGGTGCTCCCACACCTTCGATCATAGTATCCCTCTCTGAGGACCAAGTTCCTACTGCACTTTATGATCCAGCTGACAATCTCTTTTCCTGTCCAGCCATTTTCCAGCTTCGAAGGTATGATATACTCCTCCAGCTTCTGCACCCCACAGTACTCTGTCCATCCCTGTTCTTAGCACTTGTCAGATTCTAAAACTAATATCTGTTTACCATCTGTTTTCTTGGCTAGCTCATGAGTTCTCTGATAACAGGGATCCTGTTGTTTAATCCATGCATAACACTAGGCACGTAGCAGGCATAGGCTTTTGCCAAGTGAATAAAAGGTTCGGTATAAAGAAATATTTTGAGAACACTGTGAAATTGCAGCTGTACTCCTTCTCAACCTCTAAAAGCCAGTTGGCTTATTTGACCTTCCACTACTTCTCACATTTACAAAATGTCTCTTATATTTTGAACATGAGTCCGTGACAGCACAGAACAGTTAGTCCAAATGTCCAAAGGTCTATATCCCTTTAGAAAGGCTTTTCCAGTCTCCTAGGCATTTCTGGCAGTTTTCCACATGTAGAACATCTGTGAGGTGGGCTTCCTGCTTTAGTCAATGTTAGAGGAACCCCTGCAATCCCAGGAGGTATTAGCAGAAGGGAGTCATACAAGAGAGAGGGAGAGTGCAGCTCTCTGGAGACAGATTAAAATTAAGGGCAACTTGGCTTAGCTGTTGTGTAAAACAGGTGGTTCTTTAAAAAAACAAACATAGAATTACCATGTGATTCCAGCATTCTACTCCTTGGCAGCCATATAAAATAACTGAAAACAGGTACTCAAATACTTGTATAAATGTTTTCATAACAGCATTATTCGCAATAGCTAAAAGGTGGAAACAGTCCAAATGTCCATTAATTGGAAGGATGGATGAACAAACTATGGTATACTCACTGAGTGAAACATTATTCAGTCATGAAGAAGAATTAGTGCTTGTACATGGTAATACAGGATGACGCTCAAAGAAGCGAGAAACAAAAGGGCCAAGATACTATGATTCCATTTATATGAAGTATCAGAACTGGCAAATCCACAGAAATAGATGGTTGCAGAGGGCAGAAAGAGGAGGAGATGGGGAACAAGTGCCTGCAAGCACAGGACTTCCTTTTGGGATGAAATGTCTTCGAACTAGACAGATGTGACTGTACAATATGGTGAAGGTAGAGTGCCACTGAGCTGTTCACCGTGAAATGGTTAATTTTAGTGGTTATCAAGGTGGCAGGTAGGGGAGGGAAAAACTGGGAGTTAGTGATTAGCAGAGACAAACTATTATATATAGGCTGGATAAACAACAAGGTCCTATTGTATATAGCACAGAGAACTATATTCAATATCCTGTGATAAACCATAATGGAAAAGAATATAAAAAAGAATATATATATATATATATTATATGTAACTGAGATACTTTGCTGTATGGAAAAAACTGAACAAAACATTGTAAATCAACTTAATAAAATGAAAAGCCTGGGAGGGGGCAAGGATAATTAGGAATTTGGGATTAATACATACATACTACTATACCTAAAATAGATAAACAAGGATCTATTGTATAGTGCAGGGAACTAGATTTAATATCTTTTAATAACCTATAATGGAAAGGGACCTGAAAAAGAATATATATATGTATATATATATATATTACTTTACTGTACACCTAAAACATTGTAAATTAGCTATACTTCAATTAAACATGGTTAATTTTACATTATATGAATTTGACCTCAATTGAAAAATAAAGTGAGAAAGGATTAAAGAAAAAAAAAAAAAAACAGTAGAAAAGGAGGTCAGAATGTTGTGCTATGAGGACTTGACCAGCTAATACTGGTTTTGAAGATATAGTAAGCTCAGAAGCAAGGAAGGAGAGTAACCTCTAGAAGCTGGAAAAAGCAAGTAGCAGATTCTCCCCTAGAGCTCCAAGAAGGAACACACACCTGCCACCACCTTGATGTCAGCCCAGCCATACCTGTGTTTGCTAATCTCCAACATGTAAAGTAATACATTTGTATTTCTGAAGCTAAAAAAGGTAACAAAATATCATGCTTTGGCTTCACAGCTGGAAAGAACTTCCCAGATGCTAACGCAATCCTGATGAAAATAGGGGGAGAAAGATGATCTCTCCAAGGTCACATATCTTGTTGTTCCATGTACTTAAAAAAATATAGTGTTTCCTCCTAAGACTAAAAAGATAGGAAGGGAAGAAATGGTGAATGAAGTTATTGTCCTAATTTTATGAAAAGAAACAGATTCACTGAGATTAAAGAATTTAACCATTATTTTATATCTAATACTGTGTTTCATTTTCTTAAGTATTTAAAAACTATCAAAGTCATGAAGGTACATGAACAGTAGTAAAAAGTCACATCATTGCAGACAGAAGGATTTATGATGAATACCACCCACTTCTAATGTACCTCAAACCCAGTCCTCATTGACTGCACTTAATAGTTCCTCTTTTATTTCTGGTATAACTTCAATATTATAATACATGTTACCATGCATTGATATTTAACAGGTATTTATATGGCACTTAAGTGCTTTACAAAAATAACTCACTGAATCTGTGTAACAATTCTATGAGGTAGGTACTAGTGTGTGCCTTATTTTACAAGGCGTGGTTAAGGCTTCCCAACATACCTAGAAGGTGCTGGAGCTGGGATTTGGGAGCATGTGGCTTCAGACTCTATGCTGTTACCTAGGACACCACACTGCTTACAAGCACGAGCCTTGTTTTGCAAGGTTTGCTGTGGCATGGTCAAGCTGAGATCTGAGCCCACCTGGCTCTAAGGCCCTGGTGTGTGTGCCCACTAAACCACGTCAGTCGTGTCCAACTCCTTGCAGTCCTACGGACTGCAACCCACCAGGCTCCTTTGTCCATGGAATTCTCCAGGCAAGAACACTGGAGTGGGCTGCTATGCCCTCCTCTAGGGGATCTTCCTGACCCAGGGATTGAACTTCTGTCTCTTATGTCTACCTGCATTGGCAGGCACGTTCTTCACCGCGAGTGCCACCTGGGACGCCCCTAAGGCCTTGAGCTCTCTGCTAAATCTTTTACCTGAGAAACTGGCTGTCCACTGAAGGAAGAGAACCTATGGCTGTTGTGACCTTAATCTGGGATTAGTGAGGGAGAGCCAGTTGAAAGTAACAGAAGAAAACAAAAACCAGAACTTTCTGTACTTTTTAAAATATCAGAAAACATGTTTTATAGGTCTATTTTTTTAATTTTGGCCTTTTTAAAAATTGGTTTTGTATTTATTTATTTTCATCCATCTTTATCCTTTGGCCCGCGTGGGCCTCCCACTGCAGTGGCCTCTCTCGTTGAAGAGCACCAGCTCTGGGCGCATGCGCTCCAGAGCGCTGGCTCCTCATTGGACACACCAGTCCAGCAGCTCTGCGGCACATGGGATCTTCCTGGGACTCTACCCACTGGACCAGCAGGGAAGCCTGGTCTAAATTTTTCTTTGATACCATATTTTCTTGGAGTGATAAAAATTTAAATTTTCCTTTTGGCAAGCCAAAATCTGTTCTTTTATGATGAATACCACCCACTTCTAATGTACCTCAAACCCAGTCCTCATTGACTGCACTTAATAGTTCCTCTTTTATTTCTGGTATAACTTCAATATTATAATACATGTTACCATGCATTGATATTTAACAGGTATTTATATGGCACTTAAGTGCTTTACAAAAATAACTCACTGAATCTGTGTAACAATTCTATGAGGTAGGTACTAGTGTGTGCCTTATTTTACAAGGCGTGGTTAAGGCTTCCCAACATACCTAGAAGGTGCTGGAGCTGGGATTTGGGAGCATGTGGCTTCAGACTCTATGCTGTTACCTAGGACACCACACTGCTTACAAGCACGAGCCTTGTTTTGCAAGGTTTGCTGTGGCATGGTCAAGCTGAGATCTGAGCCCACCTGGCTCTAAGGCCCTGGTGTGTGTGCCCACTAAACCACGTCAGTCGTGTCCAACTCCTTGCAGTCCTACGGACTGCAACCCACCAGGCTCCTTTGTCCATGGAATTCTCCAGGCAAGAACACTGGAGTGGGCTGCTATGCCCTCCTCTAGGGGATCTTCCTGACCCAGGGATTGAACTTCTGTCTCTTATGTCTACCTGCATTGGCAGGCACGTTCTTCACCGCGAGTGCCACCTGGGACGCCCCTAAGGCCTTGAGCTCTCTGCTAAATCTTTTACCTGAGAAACTGGCTGTCCACTGAAGGAAGAGAACCTATGGCTGTTGTGACCTTAATCTGGGATTAGTGAGGGAGAGCCAGTTGAAAGTAACAGAAGAAAACAAAAACCAGAACTTTCTGTACTTTTTAAAATATCAGAAAACATGTTTTATAGGTCTATTTTTTTTAATTTTGGCCTTTTTAAAAATTGGTTTTGTATTTATTTATTTTCATCCATCTTTATCCTTTGGCCCGCGTGGGCCTCCCACTGCAGTGGCCTCTCTCGTTGAAGAGCACCAGCTCTGGGCGCATGCGCTCCAGAGCGCTGGCTCCTCATTGGACACACCAGTCCAGCAGCTCTGCGGCACATGGGATCTTCCTGGGACTCTACCCACTGGACCAGCAGGGAAGCCTGGTCTAAATTTTTCTTTGATACCATATTTTCTTGGAGTGATAAAAATTTAAATCCTTTTACGTTCTCTTAAAAGCAGATTTTTGGCAAGCCAAAATCTGTTCAGCTGCCTCTTAACTGTTTGTGTCGCGGCTGTGCTGGAAGGCCGGTGCTTTGAGGCATTCTCTGCAGCTCAGACCAGAAGACCTGGGTCCTGGAGCTACACTGTCTCCCATCTCACCAGAGTAACTTCTTTCTAACAATAGTGACTTAAGTTTCCCTGGTGGCTGGCTTTCCTTGTTCTCAGCAGAGGTTTTCAAAATCTACTGTGCAACCTTAGGCACCCCTGGTGACATTTCAAGACTGTCTGTAGGGTCGAGGTGAGGAGAGTCAGGAGTAAGTGAGGCAGCAGGAAGAAACCGGTAGGCAGCTGGCTCAGCATCCCTCCACTCCCCCACTTAACCTAGAGAAGCTTGAATGGACCCTATGAGTGTGACCGTGTATGCTAAGTTGCTTCAGTTGTGCCCAACTCTTCACAACCCTCTGACGGTATCAGGATCCTCTGCCCATGGGAGTCTCCAAGCAAGAATTCTGGAGTGGGTTGCCGTGCCCTCCTCCAGAGCATCTTCCTGACCCAGAGATGGAACCCTCGTCTCCTATGCCTCCTGCACTGGCTGGCAGGTTATCACTAGCGCCATCCCGGAAGTTTGACCCTGTGGATATTCAATATTCCCACAGTATTCTGTTGGAAGAAAATATTTTATTGAGAAACAAATACCATCGTGGGAAAAGAAGAATATATAGAACCAGACACAATTGAGTTAGAAGGGAATAAAAACACCACTTAGAATAATGAGAAAGTAAGGCACACACACATAAGGTGGGCATATACACAGTATTCCTCAGCTATGGCAAGATTCTAGAAGTTTCCCATCTATCAACCTAAGAAGGGGAAAACTCCACTCTGCATTCTGTGGTGGGGAGGCCAGATTGCATTGGGAGAGTTTTAAAGAGAAATAAAGTTAGACAAGAAAAAGATCAGGTGAGTTAAATATAATAAAACCAAAGTCTTCCTTCTGAGGACAGAGTTCCTTAATAATCCAATTCACTGTGGACTCCGAAGTTGCAGGTGACGCCAGAGAACACTGAGAGGAAGCCAAATGACATTTTTTGCTGGAGAAAATAAAAACAGAAGAACTAGACTGCCATCCTGAGGCAGAACACTAGCAAACAGTGACTGGAGTGTTGCTGGAGTATGTGTAGTCCAATTTGGTACCTACTGTGGTATCGAAATACCCTTAAGCTGTTCTTTTTTCTCAACAGTAGTTCTATAAAATTGATCTTAAAAGCCAATGTGGATACACGGTTAAAAAAACTACACAAACAATACAGAAAAGTCCACAGGGTAATGTAAGGCTCTCTTTTCACTCCAAGGTTCCCTTATGAGAGGCAATGTCTGTTTCCAGTTTATTGTGCATCTTTGAAAGCAACTCTATGCACTTAAAATTAGTTACCTATTACATACACTCCTTCGAGACCACCCATGATGTCTACTGCGCTGTACTTTGATTTCTTTTCAGTTCAACAGTGTGTTATGGAGTCTGTTTCCTTCCTTTTCTTGATGGCTTCATCTTTTATGGGATGAACATACCAGACATCATTGAATCATTCTTCCGCTAACTCACATTTAGTTTACTTTCAGGATTTTTGCTACCATACACAATGCTGGGCAGAACTATTGAAAAAAATTCCTAGAAGTGGAAATACTTTAAAAAGTATTTGAATTTAAAATTGTAACAGATGTAGTAAGAGTGCACAACAGAGAGATGAAGCTCTTCTATCATTCATGTTAGAGAAAGATGGTCGACACCCTTGCCAATGTTTAGTTACTTTGTCCAGAATTATTTTCTTTCGGTGTTTTCTATATTCTTCAGCATAATTTCCCTGTGTGTGTGTGTGTGTGTGTGTCTGCTCAGTTGCTCAGTTATATCTGACTCTTTTGACCCCATAGATTACAGCCCTCTAGGCTCCTCTGTCCAAGGGAGTTTCTAGGCAAGAATATGGAGCAAGTTGCCACTTCCTCCTCCAGGGGATGGAACCTGTGTCTCCTGAGTCTCCTGCATGGGAGGCAGATTCTTGACTGCTGAGTCATGAAAGAAAAGATCAGGTGAGTTAAATATAATAAAACCAAAGTCTTCCTTCTGAGGACAGAGTTCCTTAATAATCCAATTCACTGTGGACTCCGAAGTTGCAGGTGACGCCAGAGAACACTGAGAGGAAGCCAAATGACATTTTGCTGGAGAAAATAAAAACAGAAGAACTAGACTGCCATCCTGAGGCAGAACACTAGCAAACAGTGACTGGAGTGTTGCTGGAGTATGTGTAGTCCAATTTGGTACCTACTGTGGTATCGAAATACCCTTAAGCTGTTCTTTTTTCTCAACAGTAGTTCTATAAAATTGATCTTAAAAGCCAATGTGGATACACGGTTAAAAAAACTACACAAACAATACAGAAAAGTCCACAGGGTAATGTAAGGCTCTCTTTTCACTCCAAGGTTCCCTTATGAGAGGCAATGTCTGTTTCCAGTTTATTGTGCATCTTTGAAAGCAACTCTATGCACTTAAAATTAGTTACCTATTACATACACTCCTTCGAGACCACCCATGATGTCTACTGCGCTGTACTTTGATTTCTTTTCAGTTCAACAGTGTGTTATGGAGTCTGTTTCCTTCCTTTTCTTGATGGCTTCATCTTTTATGGGATGAACATACCAGACATCATTGAATCATTCTTCCGCTAACTCACATTTAGTTTACTTTCAGGATTTTTGCTACCATACACAATGCTGGGCAGAACTATTGAAAAAAATTCCTAGAAGTGGAAATACTTTAAAAAGTATTTGAATTTAAAATTGTAACAGATGTAGTAAGAGTGCACAACAGAGAGATGAAGCTCTTCTATCATTCATGTTAGAGAAAGATGGTCGACACCCTTGCCAATGTTTAGTTACTTTGTCCAGAATTATTTTCTTTCGGTGTTTTCTATATTCTTCAGCATAATTTCCCTGTGTGTGTGTGTGTGTGTGTCTGCTCAGTTGCTCAGTTATATCTGACTCTTTTGACCCCATAGATTACAGCCCTCTAGGCTCCTCTGTCCAAGGGAGTTTCTAGGCAAGAATATGGAGCAAGTTGCCACTTCCTCCTCCAGGGGATGGAACCTGTGTCTCCTGAGTCTCCTGCATGGGAGGCAGATTCTTGACTGCTGAGTCATGAAAGAAGCCCCAATTTCTCTGTATAGTGAATCAAATGATCTTAAAGTAAAATACTAAAGGTTCTTCAGTCATAGCAACCGCCCCCACCCTGGATTTTCAAAAAAATTTTGGCCTTTTTTTTATTGGTTTATTTATTTATTTTTCATCCATCTTTACTCCTTGGCCCGTGTGGGCCTCGCACGGCAGTGGCGCTTCTCGCTGCAGAGTACCGGCTCTGGGTGCAAGCGCTCCAGAGCGCTGGCTCGCAACTGGACACACCAGTTCAGCTGCTCCACGGGCACACAGGATCTTCCCGAGCCAGGGATCAAACCGGTGCCTGCTGCACTGCAAGGCAGACTCTCTACCCACTGGACCACCAGGGGAGCCCTCCCCCTGCATTTAGCTCTTGTGGTTTAAAGGGATCACTGAGAGAGCATCAGAAATCATTCTTGACTTTCAGCAGCTTCAAGTGTGGTTGCAGAGGATTTAAGGTTGTCACGGATGAAGGGAAGGCAGTGGGAGCTAAAATAGCAGATGGACAAGCAAGACATTCACAGGTCAGGATGCCTGCGGGGGCGGGGGGGGGGCGGATTCCAGAAACACTCACGGAGCATCTCCCCTCGGACTCTGACCTTGAACTCAATGAATAAATGAAGCTCTATCTGTTAATGACTCAGACCATCTTGTGCACCTATCCTGTCCCAGCCCCTATGCTGGGTGTGGGGCTGGAAGAGTGTTCTCAAGATATATTTCCTGCCATCGTGTTCCTTGCGCCTCTTTTCTGAGAGCACACTTGGTTTCTGGTCAACAGCACAGTGCTTAGTTACATCTATACATACTTTCTGCTGCATCTGGTATTGATTTATACATATGCATGATGTTCTTTATGGTCTTCCCAGGTGGTGCCGTGGTCAAGGATCCATCTGCCAATGCAGGAGACATAAGCGACATGGGTTTGATCTCTGGGTCGGAAAGATCCCGGAGGAGGAAATGGCAACCCACTCCAGTATCCTAGTCCCCAGGCTCCTCTGTCCAAGGAGTTTCTAGGCAAGAATATGGAGCAAGTTGCCACTTCCTCCTCCAGGGGATGGAACCTGTGTCTCCTGAGTCTCCTGCATGGGAGGCAGATTCTTGACTGCTGAGTCATGAAAGAAGCCCCAATTTCTCTGTATAGTGAATCAAATGATCTTAAAGTAAAATACTAAAGGTTCTTCAGTCATAGCAACCGCCCCCACCCTGGATTTTCAAAAAAATTTTGGCCTTTTTTTTATTGGTTTATTTATTTATTTTTCATCCATCTTTACTCCTTGGCCCGTGTGGGCCTCGCACGGCAGTGGCGCTTCTCGCTGCAGAGTACCGGCTCTGGGTGCAAGCGCTCCAGAGCGCTGGCTCGCAACTGGACACACCAGTTCAGCTGCTCCACGGGCACACAGGATCTTCCCGAGCCAGGGATCAAACCGGTGCCTGCTGCACTGCAAGGCAGACTCTCTACCCACTGGACCACCAGGGGAGCCCTCCCCCTGCATTTAGCTCTTGTGGTTTAAAGGGATCACTGAGAGAGCATCAGAAATCATTCTTGACTTTCAGCAGCTTCAAGTGTGGTTGCAGAGGATTTAAGGTTGTCACGGATGAAGGGAAGGCAGTGGGAGCTAAAATAGCAGATGGACAAGCAAGACATTCACAGGTCAGGATGCCTGCGGGGCGGGGCCGGATTCCAGAAACACTCACGGAGCATCTCCCCTCGGACTCTGACCTTGAACTCAATGAATAAATGAAGCTCTATCTGTTAATGACTCAGACCATCTTGTGCACCTATCCTGTCCCAGCCCCTATGCTGGGTGTGGGGCTGGAAGAGTGTTCTCAAGATATATTTCCTGCCATCGTGTTCCTTGCGCCTCTTTTCTGAGAGCACACTTGGTTTCTGGTCAACAGCACAGTGCTTAGTTACATCTATACATACTTTCTGCTGCATCTGGTATTGATTTATACATATGCATGATGTTCTTTATGGTCTTCCCAGGTGGTGCCGTGGTCAAGGATCCATCTGCCAATGCAGGAGACATAAGCGACATGGGTTTGATCTCTGGGTCGGAAAGATCCCCGGAGGAGGAAATGGCAACCCACTCCAGTATCCTTGCCTGGAAAGTCCCATGGGCAGAGAAGTTTGGCGGGCTACAGTCAACATGGTTGCAAAGAGTCAGACACAACTACACACACACACACATTATATTATTTATATGGTTGCATATATTTTGTTGTATGTATTTTTATTTTTGTCTTAATAGATAAAACTAGCCTAATCGGCAGATATTTTGTGTCAGTTTTGATACTTCTTCACATTTTATGGAGTTCAAGTTGTACTTCACTGGTGAATCTTGACTTGAAGGGCCACAGTAAAGTATGTACTAAACCTTATACAGACATGTGACACAGTTGTCCTGAACTCATGCCTCCCCTGAGCTCTAGTTGCTGGAGACCTGAAAAGACATTGCTAAGGCCTTAAACAACACTCTCATCAAGGGATCTCTTGATGGCACTGGCCATATTCCCCATGGAAGGTAGGCATCTGTACATATTAGCTGAATGAGCCCATTGGTCGACTCGTCTATACCTGAATGACTAGCACTTATGACAGTATATACCCACACTTTTAACTGTTGCCTGGGATACAAGGCAGAATGGTCTCCAGTGGCATTTTTTTTCATTGTTTGTTTTGTTTTGGGGCCACTTTTATTGGTCTTTTATTTATTTATTTTCATTCATCTTTGTTCTTTGGCCTGAGTGGGTCTCCCATTGCCTCTCATTGTAGAGCACCAGCTCCGGGCGCATGCGCTCCAGAGCTCCGGCTCGGTAGTTGGACACATCGGTCCGGCCGTGCGGAGGCATGTGGGATCTTCCCAGGCCAGGGATGGAACTGGCACCCCTTGCACTGCAAGGTGGTGTCCTTACCCACTGCACCACCAGGGAAGCCCTCCAGTGGCATTTTAAATGGATTTTGGATTTATTCTAACCTTTTCTGGCCTTAGGGCTTCCCTGGTGGCTCAGACAGTAAAGAATCCACCTGCAATGTGGGAGACCTGAGTTCGATCCCTGGGTTGGGAAGATCCCTTGAAGAAGGAATAGGCTACCCATTCCAGTACCTTGCCTGGAGAATTCCACAGCTTGTCCATGGATCACAAAGAGTCAGACATGACTGAGCTACTTGACTTTCTCTTTCACTTTTCTGGGCCTTCCCACATTTTTTGGTAAACTGCTTTCTTATCTCACCCCACCGGCCATCCCATCCCTGAGTAAGATGGTCTCTTTAGGTTATGATGCTAATATTTCTGCATAACATCTGAAATTCAGGCCTTACTGTTTTTTCTTAACATATGTAGCCTGATATGTGCACATTTACCCACGGAGAGTAGACACACATACACACAAATCCCTTTCTGATTACTGCTGCATGCCAAACTCATTCCTTCTGAGATCACTTTCCTGAGAGTTTTTAACTGATTCAGAACACAGAGGCACTCTTAGATATCTTTTCATACAAGAGAAGGAGGCAATTTATGACCTAACAAGAGGGTTAATACCAGCTGGTCATGGTTTAGTGAGTTTAATTACTGGAATTTCTATATAATATCACCTCAAATGACATCTAGCTTAGAACTGCACATGAGACTCTTTTTGGGTGAGCAAAAGAAAACAGGCCATGCCAAGCTTTTCCCTGTCTAATCCTTGTGCCGGATGCACATGAGCTACAGTGACATTTCTGGGACTGATTTGTACTTAGCGAAGATGAGCTTTTTAATAAAATGGCAAGATAAATTTGGCATTAGCTACTTTTAACAAGGAAGCAAAATATACAGTTGCAAAGTGAGACCAGAAAATGCTTAAGATCAAGGAATTCTTCATTTTACACCCACCTCATTCTCTGGGTTCTTTGAGAATCTATTTTACTCCTTAGGAAATACTGGCCTCAAAGGGAAATATAATGGATATTATTTTCACAAACATTCTGAGTTGGACTAATTTCAAATGTATTTTAAGTCAAACATAAGCACTGACTTAATTACTGGAACCCCAGTCTGATATAGGGTGAGATACTGAGTCCCTCAGTTGTGTCTGACTCTTTGCAACCCCATGAACTTTAGCCTGTCAGGCTTCTCTGTCCATGGGATTTCCCAGGCAAAAATACTAGAGTGGGTTCCTTTTCCAGGGGGTCTTCCCGAGCCAGGGACCAAACCCGTGTTCCTCACATTGGCAGGCAGGCTCTTTACCACTGAGCCATGAGGGAAGCCAATAGGGTGAGTCAACCGCATGTTTAGCTAATCCCTTTCATTTCAAAGTGTGGTCAGTGAACCTCCACCATAAGCATCATCCGGGAGCTTGTTAGAAAGTCAGAGGATTAGGCTCTACACAAAGACATAATGAATCAGAATATGCATTTAGCAAGATATCTATGGACATAACAATTGAGAATCCGTAATGTTACCTTTCTTTTCTTTAAATCTTTCCAAAACCCTTTACTTTTGTATTGGAGTAGAGCCAATTAACAATGTTGTGCTGGTTTCAGGAGAGCAGCAAAGGGAACCACACGTGTACATGTATCCATTCTCCCCCAAACTCCCCTTCCACGCAGGCTGCCACATAACACTGAACAGAGTTGCTACACGGCAGGTCCTTGTTGCTATACTCATGCTATATGGCAGGTTCTTGTTGGCTATCCATTTGAAATAGAGCAGTGTGTACACATGTCTACTCCAAACTCCCTCACTGTTCCCTCCCCAGTCCTTCCCCTCAAATGTTGCCTTTTTTTTAAAGATCCCATATAGTAACTGAAAGACCATTTGCCTGAATAACATGAATCACAGCCCAAATCTAAGACGTTTCCAGTAACTGGGAAGACATGAGCTTTTTAATAAAATGGCAAGATAAATTTGGCATTAGCTACTTTTAACAAGGAAGCAAAATATACAGTTGCAAAGTGAGACCAGAAAATGCTTAAGATCAAGGAATTCTTCATTTTACACCCACCTCATTCTCTGGGTTCTTTGAGAATCTATTTTACTCCTTAGGAAATACTGGCCTCAAAGGGAAATATAATGGATATTATTTTCACAAACATTCTGAGTTGGACTAATTTCAAATGTATTTTAAGTCAAACATAAGCACTGACTTAATTACTGGAACCCCAGTCTGATATAGGGTGAGATACTGAGTCCCTCAGTTGTGTCTGACTCTTTGCAACCCCATGAACTTTAGCCTGTCAGGCTTCTCTGTCCATGGGATTTCCCAGGCAAAAATACTAGAGTGGGTTCCTTTTCCAGGGGTCTTCCGAGCCAGGGACCAAACCCGTGTTCCTCACATTGGCAGGCAGGCTCTTTACCACTGAGCCATGAGGGAAGCCAATAGGGTGAGTCAACCGCATGTTTAGCTAATCCCTTTCATTTCAAAGTGTGGTCAGTGAACCTCCACCATAAGCATCATCCGGGAGCTTGTTAGAAAGTCAGAGGATTAGGCTCTACACAAAGACATAATGAATCAGAATATGCATTTAGCAAGATATCTATGGACATAACAATTGAGAATCCGTAATGTTACCTTTCTTTTCTTTAAATCTTTCCAAAACCCTTTACTTTTGTATTGGAGTAGAGCCAATTAACAATGTTGTGCTGGTTTCAGGAGAGCAGCAAAGGGAACCACACGTGTACATGTATCCATTCTCCCCCAAACTCCCCTTCCACGCAGGCTGCCACATAACACTGAACAGAGTTGCTACACGGCAGGTCCTTGTTGCTATACTCATGCTATATGGCAGGTTCTTGTTGGCTATCCATTTGAAATAGAGCAGTGTGTACACATGTCTACTCCAAACTCCCTCACTGTTCCCTCCCCAGTCCTTCCCCTCAAATGTTGCCTTTTTTTTTTTTTAAAGGGATCCCCCCCATATAGTAACTGAAAGACCATTTGCCTGAATAACATGAATCACAGCCCAAATCTAAGACGTTTCCAGCCTTCCAGTCACATAGAGCAGGATGCACAGATGCTTGCTCCATTCTGTGGTGCCAAACTGAAAGGTCTGCCATTTGTTCTGACTGTTTTATGGCCCTCAAACTCTGCACTCAGCTTCTTGTGAGGCTTCCAAAATGCAATGAGTCCATGGAAAAATGAATAATGCAAAGGTTTTCTAAGGCTCTTGGCAGCAGAAGGAAGTTCCAGTGGGGTTAATATTGAGGTGGGGGTGGAAGAGGAAGCAAATGTGACATATAACATAAGAGCAAGGAATTCCTAAATATGTGTCCAGCCTTCGTCAACTCAGCCTGTTGAAAAAAAGAATTTGTTATGTGATGGTTCTCGGATGTGTCCTTAAGAATTTCTGACAGCTTAGCAGACAAGACAATAAATATTTTGAGCAAAGGACGTTTACATATAAGTTGCTTTATGTCTTCCATTTTGCATGCTTTAGTGGGAAGTCAGTTGCTTCTGCCATCTCCAATAACATATACTTAAGTTAGTATCTTCATCTCCTCCTTCTGCTAGTGTTTTCATTTGGGAAGTAGACAGCTGAAATATTGGCCAGTGAAAGAAAACAGATTTCCCCACGCATAGCTATAGACCATGAAAGAATGAGATTAGAGGGATGCCCAAACTAATTCCAGGTTATTACAATCTTCATCTCTAGCCTAATTCTCTGTAGTTTCACTCCTGGTTTACGGACAGAAACTTAAAGCCTGTACATTCCATCATCCATATCCTTTCATTCCCCTTTGGAGCTTTTACCACGTTCTCTCCAATTTCCATGAGAATGCATTTCACCTTTCATGACATTCAAAGACAAGGATGGTGTCTTTAGGAAAAATGATGTCACCCTGATACCAGCAATAAAACAACAGTGTCCTAGTGCCGATCAATGTATGAATCATACCAGTCATCTTTCAGTTTTCCTGGTCTTGCTTTGGGCATGTGTACACATGTCTACTCCAAACTCCCTCACTGTTCCCTCCCAGTCCTTCCCCTCAAATGTTGCCTTTTTTTTTTTTTAAAGGGATCCCCCCCATATAGTAACTGAAAGACCATTTGCCTGAATAACATGAATCACAGCCCAAATCTAAGACGTTTCCAGCCTTCCAGTCACATAGAGCAGGATGCACAGATGCTTGCTCCATTCTGTGGTGCCAAACTGAAAGGTCTGCCATTTGTTCTGACTGTTTTATGGCCCTCAAACTCTGCACTCAGCTTCTTGTGAGGCTTCCAAAATGCAATGAGTTCATGGAAAAACGAATAATGCAAAGGATTTCTAAGGCTCTTGGCAGCAGAAGGAAGTTCCAGTGGGGTTAATATTGAGGGGGGGGTGGAAGAGGAAGCAAATGTGACATATAACATAAGAGCAAGGAATTCCTAAATATGTGTCCAGCCTTCGTCAACTCAGCCTGTTGAAAAAAAGAATTTGTTATGTGATGGTTCTCGGATGTGTCCTTAAGAATTTCTGACAGCTTAGCAGACAAGACAATAAATATTTTGAGCAAAGGACGTTTACATATAAGTTGCTTTATGTCTTCCATTTTGCATGCTTTAGTGGGAAGTCAGTTGCTTCTGCCATCTCCAATAACATATACTTAAGTTAGTATCTTCATCTCCTCCTTCTGCTAGTGTTTTCATTTGGGAAGTAGACAGCTGAAATATTGGCCAGTGAAAGAAAACAGATTTCCCCACGCATAGCTATAGACCATGAAAGAATGAGATTAGAGGGATGCCCAAACTAATTCCAGGTTATTACAATCTTCATCTCTAGCCTAATTCTCTGTAGTTTCACTCCTGGTTTACGGACAGAAACTTAAAGCCTGTACATTCCATCATCCATATCCTTTCATTCCCCTTTGGAGCTTTTACCACGTTCTCTCCAATTTCCATGAGAATGCATTTCACCTTTCATGACATTCAAAGACAAGGATGGTGTCTTTAGGAAAAATGATGTCACCCTGATACCAGCAATAAAACAACAGTGTCCTAGTGCCGATCAATGTATGAATCATACCAGTCATCTTTCAGTTTTCCTGGTCTTGCTTTGGGAACTGTAGAAAACCTGAAGGTTTTTAATTTGCGAGCTATCTAGAAACATGGTCCGAAGACCTTACATCTTCCTTTGATTGAGTGCTCAGGAAATGGAGTAGAGTGGAGTGACTATCCCACTCACAGGCAGGGTTATTCGGTTACCGCCTGAATCAGAAAAGATTCTGCAACCTCTCACACACCTGTATCCATAAGGTAGAGCAGTGATGGGGAAAGGTGTCCTCAGGTGCTCTCTGGTCTGTCTCCATGAAACCAGTGCTGGTGCACCCCTTGCTTTCAAAGTGCTTTGAGTGTTGCCCTCTGGGAGACACTGAACACCTATTCTCGTGCTAGCCCAAAGTCCTCCTGGGACCAGGAAGAGGCCTTGGACCTCTCAGATTCTTAGGTCCAACTCTGTTCTTGTGATCAGGCTGCCAAGATTTGCAACAACAGGCTAAACAATGACAGACTGACTTTCGTATGCATCAGTCAATGTACAGGTTGAATAGAGTGGTTTACTTTATACAAATCAACACATGACGTGTTTTAGTTTATACCTAGACTCAAACAATGAGCTTCTTGGTTATCAAAAACAGATAATACAAAGCTTTCTATGTGGAGCTTATTATTTGGTTGGGGAGAATATGCTTATGGCAGGCAATAACTGGAGAATAAGCAGAATGTATAGTTTATACGTCCACTTAGCATGCAGCCTTTTCTGGGATTCTAGCATAATCCATTTTGATCTTGCTGTGATTCTGATTTCAGAAGTCACAGCCCCACAGCCTCAGCGGTAGACTTTCTGAGATAAGGGATCACTGTGGGCTTCAAGAGTGGGGAGAGGCTTCCTGGCAGAGAGGACCTAAGCACATTTGTGAGGTTGAGTGGGAAATGCAAGAACAGAGATAACAGGAAGCTTCGGCAATGGTTTACGGACAGAAACTTAAAGCCTGTAATCCTTTTTTTTGGAGCTTTTACCACGTTCTCTCCAATTTCCATGAGAATGCATTTCACCTTTCATGACATTCAAAGACAAGGATGGTGTCTTTAGGAAAAATGATGTCACCCTGATACCAGCAATAAAACAACAGTGTCCTAGTGCCGATCAATGTATGAATCATACCAGTCATCTTTCAGTTTTCCTGGTCTTGCTTTGGGAACTGTAGAAAACCTGAAGGTTTTTAATTTGCGAGCTATCTAGAAACATGGTCCGAAGACCTTACATCTTCCTTTGATTGAGTGCTCAGGAAATGGAGTAGAGTGGAGTGACTATCCCACTCACAGGCAGGGTTATTCGGTTACCGCCTGAATCAGAAAAGATTCTGCAACCTCTCACACACCTGTATCCATAAGGTAGAGCAGTGATGGGGAAAGGTGTCCTCAGGTGCTCTCTGGTCTGTCTCCATGAAACCAGTGCTGGTGCACCCCTTGCTTTCAAAGTGCTTTGAGTGTTGCCCTCTGGGAGACACTGAACACCTATTCTCGTGCTAGCCCAAAGTCCTCCTGGGACCAGGAAGAGGCCTTGGACCTCTCAGATTCTTAGGTCCAACTCTGTTCTTGTGATCAGGCTGCCAAGATTTGCAACAACAGGCTAAACAATGACAGACTGACTTTCGTATGCATCAGTCAATGTACAGGTTGAATAGAGTGGTTTACTTTATACAAATCAACACATGACGTGTTTTAGTTTATACCTAGACTCAAACAATGAGCTTCTTGGTTATCAAAAACAGATAATACAAAGCTTTCTATGTGGAGCTTATTATTTGGTTGGGGAGAATATGCTTATGGCAGGCAATAACTGGAGAATAAGCAGAATGTATAGTTTATACGTCCACTTAGCATGCAGCCTTTTCTGGGATTCTAGCATAATCCATTTTGATCTTGCTGTGATTCTGATTTCAGAAGTCACAGCCCCACAGCCTCAGCGGTAGACTTTCTGAGATAAGGGATCACTGTGGGCTTCAAGAGTGGGGAGAGGCTTCCTGGCAGAGAGGACCTAAGCACATTTGTGAGGTTGAGTGGGAAATGCAAGAACAGAGATAACAGGGAAGTCATTCAAAATCAAGTGGTCAGAATGAGTCACCAAAGTGAGAACAGACGTTTCCTGGCTGTCGGGAAAAATGGGAGAGATATTTCATAGAACAAGTAGCAATTGGGAAGTAATGGCGGAGGTACAAGACAGGGCCAGATTCTAGAATACATCCACTGCTGAGCAGGGATATTTACTTGATCTTGTGAGCTATGATATTCACTTTTTGCCCTATAGAAAAATGTAATACAGATGCTATTGTGACACATTCCCATGAGTTCCTCAGAGATTTTCACAATTCTCTGTATTACTAATTATAACCCTCCAGTCAGTTCAAACAGTATATTGAAAGTCAAGTGAAAGAGAAGTCTCGAAAATAACAGAATGGATCCATAGTTTTGTCATATGAAAAAGTAATTCTTTTCACCATTCACTTAGGATAAAAACTTGGAAAAAGTGGGAACAGTGGGAATATACCTCAACATAATAAAAATGTCATATATAACAATCACACAGCTAATGTCATATTCAGCAGTAAAAATTGCTAGCTTTTCCTCTTAGAAAAAAGATAAGGATGCTCACTCTTGTAACTTTAGTATTGAAAGTTCTAGCCAGAGCAATTAGCCAATAAAAAAAGATAAAAGGACTCAAAATTAGAAAAAGTAAAAATGTCATTATTAACAGATGACATGATCTTACAGAATGCCCTGAAGAAATCAATCAAAAAGCCATTAAAATTAATATATAAATTCAGTAAATTTGCAGAATTAAAAAAATCAATATATATTAAGTTGGCTGCATTGCTATACACTAACAATGAACTACCAGAAAGAGAAACTGAGAAAACACTTTTTTTTTGATCGAGTGCAATCTATAGGTGATCAGAAAGAATCAAATACCGGCCTTCCCTGGTGGTCCAGTGAGTAAAGACACCACCTTGCAGTGCAAGGGGCGCTGGTTTGATCCCTGGCCCAGGAAAATCCCACATGCCGCAGAGCAGCTGGATCAATGTGTCCAACTACTGAGCCAGAGCTCTGGAGTGCATGTGCCCAGAGCCCGTGCTCTGCAACGAGAGAGGCCACTGTGATGGGAGGCCCACACAGGCCAAAGAACAAAGATGAATGAAAATAAATAAAAGAAAGACCAATAGAAGTGGCCAAAAAAAAAAAAAAAGAACTATTAACGATAGCTCTTCATGGTGGCTGAACACTAAATAATAATAAAATGTACTACTGAGAGATTCATCTAAAAAAAAAAAAGGAATCAAATACCTAGGAATAAATTTAACAAAAGAGGTAGACAACTCATATACTGAAAAGACATTAATGAAAGAAACTGAAGAATATGTAAATAAGTGGAAAGATATTCTGTGCTCATATTAGATGATTTAATATTGTAAAAATGTCATCCTATCCAAAGAATTTCACTAATTCCATGCATTCCTATCAAAACTTCCAATGGTATTTTTCCCAGAAATATAACAAACAATCCTAAAATGTGCATGGAACCATGAAAGACCCCAAACAGCCAAAGCTATATTGAGAAAGAAAAAAGCTAGAGACATTATACCTCTAGATTTCAAATTATATTCCAAAGCTATGTTATAAAAACAGAATAGTATTGGCATAAAACAGAAACATAGGTAAATGGAATAGAATAGAGAGCCTAGAAATAAGCCCACGCAAATATGGTCAGTTAATTCATGAGAAACGAGCCAAGAATATACAACGGATAAAGGACAGTCTTTTCAATAAATGGTGGTAGGAAAATTGTCACAGTCCAAGGAATGAAACTGGATTATTATCTTGCACCATACACAAAAATTAATTCAAAATGGATTAGAGACATAAACATAAGACCTGAAACTATAAAATCCCTAGAAGAAAACATAGGTACTTGATACAGGTCTTGATAGTGACTTTTTTGAAGGTGACACCAAAAGTAAAAATAAGCAAGTGAGACTATATTAAAAAGCTTCTGCACAGAAAAAAAAAAAATCAACAAAATGAAATGATAACCTACTGAAAAGGAGAAAATACTGAAAATCATATACTGATACATGGGAAATATTTAAGAAACACATACAACTCAAAAGCAAAAAAAAAAAAAAAAGAAAAAATTTTGATTTTAAGAAGAGCAAGCAGACATATTTCCAAAGAAGACATACAGATTTTCGACAGACACCTGAAAAGATGCTCAACATCCCTAGTCATTAGAAAAATGCAAATCAAAAGCACAATGAGATATCTCACACCTGTTAGAATGGCTGTGACCAAAAAGGCAACAAATAACAAGTGTTGGTGCGGATATGGAAAAAAGGGAATTCTCATATACCACTAGTGAGAATGTAAAATGGTCAGCAACTATGGAAAACAGTATGTAGGTTCCTAAAAACTTAAAAATAAAGCTACCATATGATCCATCAATACCACTTCTCATATTTACCTGAATGAAACAAAACACTAATTTGAGAACATATAAACATCCCTATATTCACTGCAGTGCTATTTATAATAGCCCAGATATGGAGACAACTTAAATGTTCACTGAATGGATAAAGAAAATGTGCTATCTATTTAATCTATCTACTCTATACAATGAGATATTATTTAGCCATAAAAAGAATGAAATCTTGCCATTTTCAAAAATATGAATGGACTTTGGGGGCATGAGGCTAAGTGAGATAAGTCAGGGAAAGACAAATACCATATAATCTCAGTCATATGCTGAATCAAAACACACACAGAAACAAAAAAGAACCCCATAAAAAAATAAATAAAGTTTATAGATACAAAGAACATGACTGGTGTCAGAGGTGGGAATGGGTGAAATGGGCAAAGGTGTCTAGAGTGCACACGTCCAGTTATAAACTAGAGCAGTCACGGGGGAAGTCATGTACCACAGGGTAGCTCCAGTTAATAACACTGTACTGCATGTTTGAATCTTGCTGAAAGAGTAGCTCTCGAATCATCACAAGAAAAGAAATTTTGTAACTATAAGGTCATAGTGATGGATATTAACTAGACTTTGGCTGACTTCATAGACTTTCTTAGGTGACACCAAAAGTAAAAATAAGCAAGTGAGACTATATTAAAAAGCTTCTGCACAGAAAAAAAAAAAATCAACAAAATGAAATGATAACCTACTGAAAAGGAGAAAATACTGAAAATCATATACTGATACATGGGAAATATTTAAGAAACACATACAACTCAAAAGCAAAAAAAAAAAAAAAAGAAAAAATTTTGATTTTAAGAAGAGCAAGCAGACATATTTCCAAAGAAGACATACAGATTTTCGACAGACACCTGAAAAGATGCTCAACATCCCTAGTCATTAGAAAAATGCAAATCAAAAGCACAATGAGATATCTCACACCTGTTAGAATGGCTGTGACCAAAAAGGCAACAAATAACAAGTGTTGGTGCGGATATGGAAAAAAGGGAATTCTCATATACCACTAGTGAGAATGTAAAATGGTCAGCAACTATGGAAAACAGTATGTAGGTTCCTAAAAACTTAAAAATAAAGCTACCATATGATCCATCAATACCACTTCTCATATTTACCTGAATGAAACAAAACACTAATTTGAGAACATATAAACATCCCTATATTCACTGCAGTGCTATTTATAATAGCCCAGATATGGAGACAACTTAAATGTTCACTGAATGGATAAAGAAAATGTGCTATCTATTTAATCTATCTACTCTATACAATGAGATATTATTTAGCCATAAAAAGAATGAAATCTTGCCATTTTCAAAAATATGAATGGACTTTGGGGGCATGAGGCTAAGTGAGATAAGTCAGGGAAAGACAAATACCATATAATCTCAGTCATATGCTGAATCAAAACACACACAGAAACAAAAAAGAACCCCATAAAAAAATAAATAAAGTTTATAGATACAAAGAACATGACTGGTGTCAGAGGTGGGAATGGGTGAAATGGGCAAAGGTGTCTAGAGTGCACACGTCCAGTTATAAACTAGAGCAGTCACGGGGGAAGTCATGTACCACAGGGTAGCTCCAGTTAATAACACTGTACTGCATGTTTGAATCTTGCTGAAAGAGTAGCTCTCGAATCATCACAAGAAAAGAAATTTTGTAACTATAAGGTCATAGTGATGGATATTAACTAGACTTTGGCTGACTTCATAAGGCATACAAACATGGAATTGTTATATTGAACACCTGAAACTACTAGAATGTAATCTTAATTATCCCTTAATAGAAAAATAAGAAAAAACTGAAAGGAATTAAAGACAATTTTGAACACCTGTTATGAACCACATACAAATACTTGACTTATATTGTTCTTTCCTAATGGTGCAGAGTTTTTTAAACAACAGTTTTATTAAAATATAATTCACCTTTAAAAGTGGAGCATGCAGTGATTTTTAGTATATTTGTAGAGCTCTACAACTTTATCACTATCTAACTTTAGAACATTTTCATCACCTTACACAGAAACCTCAGACCCTTCAGCGGCCACTTTCCCCCAGACCTCTGCCTGGGGCAACCACTAATTTGCTTCCAGTCTCTGTGATTTGGGGGTTCTGGACATACTGTATAAACAAAGTCAAGCAAAATGTGACCTTTTGTTCACTGACTTCTTGAACTGAACATGGTGTTTTCAAAGTTCACCCATTTGCAGCATGGATATGCATCATTTAAAAAAATCCTACTCCTATCTTCTAAAACTAGGCATAATCATCTGTGTACTAATAAGGAAACTGAAACTGCCCAAAGGAGTCACAAAGTTATCAGAGAAGCATTCTCATCTGGGCCTCTGTCTCACGGTTCAACCATTTCCACCAGGCCACATTACTCTCAAGAGCCTCAGAGTTCTCCCTATTTTAAACCTGAAAACCACAACACCTTGTAATACACCAGAATTTGCAAAATGATCTTTTCTCTTCCTGGCTCCAGGCACCCCCAAGACGTATTTGCACCTAAAAACGAGGAGACTGCTCTCCTAGTCCCGTGGGTGCCATGACAACTCCCCTACTTTTGAAATTGTCAGGCAACTCAAACCCAGTAGAAGACTGAGGGTAGCACCACACTGTACTATTTCAGACAAGGGGGTATTTGCTACTCAGACCAGCAAGTAGTTTGCAATAAAGCTCCAACAAGAAAACAACAAACAATGAAAAAAAAAACAGCCTTTAGTTCATCAGCTGCTCACCAGGCAGCTGAAGCATGACGCCTGAAAACACCCTGAGTCAGAGCCACAAACACAACCAACTTTCCTCCGTTCCACATCAGGACACTGGTTGCTAAGCTGAATCCCATAGCCCGAGCCTGTATTCTTCGTTCTCACAGCCCACTTACCTTCTTGTCTCCCATGGGTCTTCCCAGGCACAGAGTTCTTGGTGAGTTTCCTGCATGTTGGACACATCCTCAGGATCCAGGCAAATGTAATCCACAACACTCGACCTTCAGGGCCCAGAACCCAATGCTGTGAGCTTCATCTCCCGCGAGCTTCATCTAGATATCTGTATGTCTTGCGGTTCTTCGTAAGGACAATTGTTTCTGGAAGGCGAACTGTAGATTCCTCCGTGCTGGTAAAACAGGGAAAACAAATACACTGAGACTCTTTCATGCTCAAAATTGGCAACTGGCTCCTTATTATTATGAATTTTAAAAGTCTCTTGCTTTTCCAAATGCTCTGACAACTCTGCCTGAGGTCTCAGACCAGCTGGGTTAGCAGACGCCATGGCGAGGTGGGAAGGAGAAAGAAGACTGGATCTTTCAAAAACCTGCAGCAGCACACAGGTTATCCTAATTTACTGCTGAAGGCTAAAGGTCACAGCAGATCCTTCTGGAGCTTGTAATGAGAGGCAAATAAGGCTGTGCATCCTATTGCATGTGTAATTAAAACGACAAAAGAATAAAAAAGTTAGGAGGTAAGATAATAGGTATAAGGGCTGCAGAAAGGTTACTAAACTACATCTTCAAATTCAAGAGTAACTTTATGAATTTTAGTACACTATTAATTCTACAGTTTTTTTTTTTTTCAATCCGGTATCTACTGATTAAGAAGGAAATGGCCACCTACTCCAATATTCTTGCCTGGAAAATTCCATGAACAGAGAAGCCTGACGAACTACAATTCATGAAGCTCAAATATATATATAAATATGGGGCTTCCTTGATGGCTCAGTGGTGAGGAATCTGCCTGCAATGCAGGAGACCCGAGTTCCATCTCTGGGTTGGGAAGATCCCCGTGGAAGAGGGCATGGAAACCCACTCCAGCATGCCTGCCTGGAGAATTCCATCACGCCTGAAAACACCCTGAGTCAGAGCCACAAACACAACCAACTTTCCTCCGTTCCACATCAGGACACTGGTTGCTAAGCTGAATCCCATAGCCCGAGCCTGTATTCTTCGTTCTCACAGCCCACTTACCTTCTTGTCTCCCATGGGTCTTCCCAGGCACAGAGTTCTTGGTGAGTTTCCTGCATGTTGGACACATCCTCAGGATCCAGGCAAATGTAATCCACAACACTCGACCTTCAGGGCCCAGAACCCAATGCTGTGAGCTTCATCTCCCGCGAGCTTCATCTAGATATCTGTATGTCTTGCGGTTCTTCGTAAGGACAATTGTTTCTGGAAGGCGAACTGTAGGTTCCTCCGTGCTGGTAAAACAGGGAAAACAAATACACTGAGACTCTTTCATGCTCAAAATTGGCAACTGGCTCCTTATTATTATGAATTTTAAAAGTCTCTTGCTTTTCCAAATGCTCTGACAACTCTGCCTGAGGTCTCAGACCAGCTGGGTTAGCAGACGCCATGGCGAGGTGGGAAGGAGAAAGAAGACTGGATCTTTCAAAACCTGCAGCAGCACACAGGTTATCCTAATTTACTGCTGAAGGCTAAAGGTCACAGCAGATCCTTCTGGAGCTTGTAATGAGAGGCAAATAAGGCTGTGCATCCTATTGCATGTGTAATTAAAACGACAAAAGAATAAAAAAGTTAGGAGGTAAGATAATAGGTATAAGGGCTGCAGAAAGGTTACTAAACTACATCTTCAAATTCAAGAGTAACTTTATGAATTTTAGTACACTATTAATTCTACAGTTTTTTTTTTTTTCAATCCGGTATCTACTGATTAAGAAGGAAATGGCCACCTACTCCAATATTCTTGCCTGGAAAATTCCATGAACAGAGAAGCCTGACGAACTACAATTCATGAAGCTCAAATATATATATAAATATGGGGCTTCCTTGATGGCTCAGTGGTGAGGAATCTGCCTGCAATGCAGGAGACCCGAGTTCCATCTCTGGGTTGGGAAGATCCCCGTGGAAGAGGGCATGGAAACCCACTCCAGCATGCCTGCCTGGAGAATTCCATGGACGGAGGAGCCTGATGGGCTGCAGTCCATGGGTCACACTGAGTCGGACACGACTGAAGTGACTGAGCAGCAGCAGAAAGCTCCTTCATGCTGTGGACTGTCGGCAAACTAAGCCGGGTGGAGAAGCCTCTCTTGAGGAGCTTAGATTCTTCGCTGGGGAAGGACAGGTAGACTACACATCAACCTAAGGTTGTGACATAATGTTAGAAGGACTGAAATGAGAGAAGCATAGGCTGTTACAAGAGCCATATGAAGGCTATCTCATCTGCACATGGCCTTGACAACTGACACACCTAGCTAAGGTAATGAGCCTGAAATTGAGAGCTAGAGAAGGTAGTGACATTAGCCGAGTGAAGAGAGGGGGCAGGAGTGCTTTCAGCAGAGGGTAACTGCAGATGCAACGTTCTGGAAGCTAGAGAGCTATGTCTGAGGATTCCTCATGGTTTGGAAGGGGGTGCTATTATAAGCAATAGGGAGTTGGTATGGACAGAGACCATAAAAACAGTAATATTGCTTATTTATTGAACAAATATCTGATACACATTTGAGGCTGTGTATCTTCATTAGATGATGTTATTATTTGGGAAAGAAAGCAATGGAAAATCTGGTAAATGAGGCTTGAAGCCAAATGGCAAATTCATCACCTTTTAAAATATGCCAACTAGTCCTGAGAGGAAGGTAACAGCAGGTGATTCTTGTTCAAGAAACAAACAATTGGGTTTGGAGAGAAGGCTAAAACCTCCCCAGGGGAAGATGGCTGGCTCCCTGGTGGTCTGTCAGGGTTAACGTAGCTCAAGCATTGCTCCTGACAATACAGAGAGTGCCTTTCAGAGAACAGGTTTGTCTTTGGGGTATAATCATTTGGCCCACAAAATAGAAGTCTCAAGCAGGTCAACCCTTGAAATAGGGCTCCCTCCCTTTTGAGCGAGCTTGAATAAAAGGAAACTTAAAATCAATTAGAGGGAAGGAATGAAACCTATTTCTGTCCTTCTGGAGACAAAAGCTGTAATACAATTGGTTAAAATTCAAGGGGAATAAAAATCTCTTGAGGGGGTGGGGGTTGACGCCTTCAGGTGCAGCCTTTGCTTTAAATGCAGGCTCGTGCTGCCATCTCGTGGTAGACAGGCTCACTGCGCCTCAGCCCCAGCTGCTAACTGCCTGCTGTTTCTCCTTGTGCTCCTTATGGCTCCGTCAGCAAGAGGCATTAAACAAATACCAGGCAGAGAATTCAGCAGGAGATTTAACACTTCTCGGCCTGCCAGGAATGAAATTCCCTGCTGACAATATCCCCCTTCCGCACTCTCTTTCTTCTTGAAAAAGCAGAATTTCGTTCTTTCAGGAGCCTGACTGGAAGCCAGCCCAGCCTTGATGGAGCCAGCATTTGACCTTTCAAAGCAAGCTGGAGGGTGGTAGTTTGGACCATTAACTTCAGTCTTTCCCCCTTAGGAAGGCCCTTGTGTTTTGCCTGCAGAAACCTCCAGAGGGTGCTTTTTTTTTTTTTTTTTTTTAAGAGCCTGAATGCAGGGAAGCTGAAATGCTCTATCAAATAAAATCTGGAAGCAGATTTCCCTCTGTCTCCCCACCAAGCTCTCCTCTGATGGTCCCCATCCTATCTTGGAAAGATTTTCACCTCTCCATCAAATGAGCTCTGTTTAATCGAACAATTCATGATTGCCTGTTTGGTATTAGTCAAGGAGGCCCCTGTGGCGAAGTCAGGTTTCTAGTTATTTGGAAATGACAAACTCAGCCAGCCTCTTAATATCCATTTCAGGCCAAAGCGAAGAGGTCTGATGTTCTGGCAGCCTTGCGCCGCCTGCCTGTGACTGAACAGGCTGGATCTGCCAGGCTGTGGGGACACCGAGAACAGGCCACCCACGCCTAAAGGCAGCTTCGAAGAACCAGGCTGGGATGCCCGACTGAGGCGCGCGGACCCCAGGCCTCTGCAGGGGAGCACCACACCATCCACTCTGCGGTCAGCGGTAGTTCTTTGAAAACTCGGCCTGTGCACAGTGTGAAGCTATTCACCATTCACGAGGCAAGCCATCTGTTTGTTTCACACGTGGACACTAACGTGAACCTGAGCTTGCAGACTGCTTCAGACCAGCCGATGGCCCCAAGACACTGTCTCTTTTGCCTCTTAAGTGTTTACTTTTAAGAGAGACTGAGAAGACTTTCTCCCATTTTTTTCCCTTTTCTTTGTTAAAACTGACAGAGGAAACAGATCCAGAGAATGAGAGCTGGTTTACGGTTAGCTGTCAACATCCCTGTGACAGATGATGGTGTCTGAGGAAGGAGCAGGAGAAAAGAGACATTTCATGAGCCCTGGAGGGCAGGATCAGGGGCAGATGTTGTTAAGGTCGCTCTCTAAGGCTGGGCACGTTGGGAGAGACAGAAAACAAAGAGCAATTCTAGACCTTATCTTGTTCTGAGCTCTGGGGCTGATGTGGGAGCTCACTGGGTTTGGCTGCTCAGAATTAGAGAGGACAGCCCCCTCCAAGGACAATCTGATGAGCCTTCCACTAATTCTCTAAATATCTCCCTCACCAGGATGGTCAGGCCTGTGTGTCTTGCTTTCTCTCCCATGGCCAGATAAAAGCAAAAATAGGACTTGGGAAGGATACGAGTTAAGACCTCAGAATAAATATGGAAGACACAATATACCTGGACCATAGGTGGTCAGGTATTATTTAACTTAATACAGTAATTAATGAAAGGATGCATGGATAAGTGACGAGACAAGCAACCAGATAAGTCAAGGGAAGTGATACTTATTGAGTGCCTAATCAGACCTTGTTTGTTCCACCCAAGTTATTTCAATACAAAGGAAGCTGTTCTAGTGATTCCCATAGACTGGAAATGGAATCAGAACAGAAAGTTGTATCCTTTTCTCAGTCTCTTCTTCGGGAGATCTGCTTTGTTCTCCTCTATCTATAGATGCCTAAGTCTCCACTCTCCATTTTCTGCTTGCTCATAAAGTATGCCTATTGGCATGTCATACCACCAAAACAGCCCTCTTGCTTATTTTGACCTTCTTCATTGTTAACTATTTCAGCCTTCCTGTTTTGTAAATCTAAAATCCAAGCTGGATTTGATCAACCCAACTTCCTAATTTGTTCTTGAGCCAGGCCAATGGGCTGCGGCTGCTGGCTAGTCTGTGCTGTGTCTGCCTTGGGGTCAAGTGACTACCTTGGTCCAGTCACTGTGGATGAGTGGAAGGTGGGATTCCAGGGCGTCCATAGGAACTTTACACAGCACTGGGCGGAGGTGGGGTGGGAGACGGGGTCCTTTAAGCTTGTCTGGAAAACTCCTAGATGTCAAGGTCTGTGAAAGCCCCCTCTCAAGTATGAGCATATTTCATGTTCACAATGACCTGTTAGGTGTAGCTGAGTTTGCTCTGCTTTATAGGTGAGGCCAGGAAGGCTCAGCTAGTGAAGGAACCTGCTTGAGACCAGAAAGCTAGTAAGTGGCGGGTCCTGGCTTTGATCCAAAGCTCAAAAGCTCTGTTTCCGCAACCCCTCCCTAGGCAGAGGGAATGGGATGTAAATAATATTTAGAAAAATGCTTCGGGGTCTCATGCAGTCCAGGAGGTTCAGAAGCTGAGAGCCCTTTTGAGGAGCTGGAGTTGGCACGGCTTCATGGTGACTGACATCAATTCCCAAGCCCAACAAGGAGGATGACCTTGGGAAGGATACGAGTTAAGACCTCAGAATAAATATGGAAGACACAATATACCTGGACCATAGGTGGTCAGGTATTATTTAACTTAATACAGTAATTAATGAAAGGATGCATGGATAAGTGACGAGACAAGCAACCAGATAAGTCAAGGGAAGTGATACTTATTGAGTGCCTAATCAGACCTTGTTTGTTCCACCCAAGTTATTTCAATACAAAGGAAGCTGTTCTAGTGATTCCCATAGACTGGAAATGGAATCAGAACAGAAAGTTGTATCCTTTTCTCAGTCTCTTCTTCGGGAGATCTGCTTTGTTCTCCTCTATCTATAGATGCCTAAGTCTCCACTCTCCATTTTCTGCTTGCTCATAAAGTATGCCTATTGGCATGTCATACCACCAAAACAGCCCTCTTGCTTATTTTGACCTTCTTCATTGTTAACTATTTCAGCCTTCCTGTTTTGTAAATCTAAAATCCAAGCTGGATTTGATCAACCCAACTTCCTAATTTGTTCTTGAGCCAGGCCAATGGGCTGCGGCTGCTGGCTAGTCTGTGCTGTGTCTGCCTTGGGGTCAAGTGACTACCTTGGTCCAGTCACTGTGGATGAGTGGAAGGTGGGATTCCAGGGCGTCCATAGGAACTTTACACAGCACTGGGCGGAGGTGGGGTGGGAGACGGGGTCCTTTAAGCTTGTCTGGAAAACTCCTAGATGTCAAGGTCTGTGAAAGCCCCCTCTCAAGTATGAGCATATTTCATGTTCACAATGACCTGTTAGGTGTAGCTGAGTTTGCTCTGCTTTATAGGTGAGGCCAGGAAGGCTCAGCTAGTGAAGGAACCTGCTTGAGACCAGAAAGCTAGTAAGTGGCGGGTCCTGGCTTTGATCCAAAGCTCAAAAGCTCTGTTTCCGCAACCCCTCCCTAGGCAGAGGGAATGGGATGTAAATAATATTTAGAAAAATGCTTCGGGGTCTCATGCAGTCCAGGAGGTTCAGAAGCTGAGAGCCCTTTTGAGGAGCTGGAGTTGGCACGGCTTCATGGTGACTGACATCAATTCCCAAGCCCAACAAGGAGGATGACCTTGGGAAGTCCTGCAAATGCCCCCCCCTCTCTCTTTATGGTTAAGAAGTCTAAAGGGTTAGAATCTGAGAATGGCTCTGCTGGCCATAGATCTTTCGGGCTCATCTGACCTTGGTGGATCATTCTCTCCTGGGCGGTCATATTGCGTATGTTCAGTGTGACTGACCAGAATGGAAAGAATTGATTGAATGTGTTCATCAGATTTGCTGTCAGGAGACAAGTAAATGGATAATTATTGGAACAAGGATCAGGTGGCTGGGTCAGGGGTGGGGAGGGTGTTGGGGGAGGTCATGGAGGAGGCATGAAGACTAGGAAAGCATCAGGATATTTTCTTTTCTCATGCTCTCCTTCTATATCCTCAAAGTTTTATGTCAGGCACTTTAATTGCCATAATTGTTCAAAAATACATCTCTATGTACCTGTTGTGATACCATTTTATGTTTCTCATCTTTCTGTTGAATTGCCTCATTTATCACTAGATCCTGCTGACTGGGATTATTTTCAATGTTTTAAACCAGTCCTACCTTATTCTTCCTAATTTTCTTTCTCTGTCTGGTTTAGAAGGATGGCTCAATAGCTTGTAGGTATTTGGGCAAGCATGCTGACCATTTTGTCCCCACGACCTGGCAAAGTGCCTGGCCCAGGTGCTCAACAAGTATCTGCTGAATGAATGAATGCAATAAATCTTCACCTAAAAACACAATGTTCATTTCTAAAAATAAGACTGTGTTATTCTAAGATCGTTACCCTTGCAACATTCTGTTCTGGATTAGAAAACAATCTCAGTTCCATTTCTTTTACAGGGTAGAGAATGAGCATAGGAAAAACAGAAATAAATCTTGATCCTACTGTGCTACTTTCATGAGTATCGTTGAATTCCCACTGAAAGTGGACCTTACTGAAGATTTTAAAAAGGAGACTTTTATTAATAGAAACATATGTATTAATATAAAAGATTAGAGATTTTTACCTGTTAGTATCATAATAGATAATTTCACAGGATTTAGGTTGGGTAATCTAAGAATTTACATGGACATGAATTTGAGCAAACTCCCAGAGACTGTGAAGGACCTGGAAGCACAGCATGCTGCAGTCCAGGGGGTTGCAAAGACTCAGACATGACGTAGCCACTGAACAACAACAATGAAAAAACTAAGATTAAAAGCAAGTGTAGGGCTTCGCCTGGTGGTCCAGTGGGTAAGGACACCGCCTTGCAGTGCAAGGGGCGCCGGTTCGATCCCTGGCCTGGGAAGATCCCACGTGCCGCGGAGCGGCTGGACCGATGTGTCCAATTACCGAGCCGGAGCTCTGGAGCGCATGCGCCCAGAGCCGGAGCTCTGCAACGACAGACGCCACCGCGATGGGAGGCCCACAGGAGCCAAAGAACAAAGATGGATGAAAATAGAGAAATGAAAGACCAATAGAAGTGGCCCGCCCGCTTCCCTCCCTCCCCAACCTGACCCCCGCCCAAAAATAAATAAATAAATCTTTAAAAAAAAAAAAAAAGCAAGCGTAGGGGGCTTCCCTGGTAGTTCAGTGGGTAAGGACACCACCTTGCAGTACAAGGGGCGCCAGTTCAATCCCTGGCCTGGGAAGATCCCGCGTGCTGTGGAACGACTGGACTGATGTGTCCAACTGCCGAGCAGGAGCTCTGGAGTGTGCCCAGAGCTAGTGCTCTGCAACAATAGAGGCTACTGTGATGGGAGCCCCACACAGGCCAAAGAACAAAAGAAAGATAAGTGAATGAAAGATCAATAGAAGTGGCCAAAAAAAAAAAAAAGCAAGTGTAGGGTTTTAACAATATCAGTAATAATGACCATTTCAACTCGGGAGATTTTTGGTGTGGGTAAGGTTTCTTGTACTTCTCAAACAAAAATGCACAAAACTGTCTTTCTCTTGTCTACCTTATGTCAGCCTTTAATGGTACCTTAGGTCTCCTCGTGGTCCTTACATAATGCTGTCCATATGTCAGATACTTGTGATTCAGGAAATCCTGCCAATAGCCTTATGAAGTAGGAAATACATGGTTATGGAAACACATGAAGAGATTACTTAACTTTCCTAAGGTAGAAAATGGTATGTTCTATTGGCTCTGAGAAGCTAGGGTAAGGTTACCCTCTGGGTGATAACAATTCCTGAGTAAAGCCTGCAGACAAGTCTTTAAAAGACCCCCTTTCTCTCCAAGGAGGTCACAGCTACCATCACTGCCATTTGGAGTCTGCAAACTTCCACTGATCATTTACAGCCCTCAGGAATATATCAGTCATTTGGAGGTTTTGAAAATGGTTTTACAAATTGCCATCTTCTTTACCTGAAGTCTGATGTGTGTTCCCAAGTGGGCACTGTGCCCTTCTCCTTCTGAAAACACTGAATTAATCCTCTGGCTCACTTCATGAAATGATAGGTCTCTTTGTCAGGATTAGTGAGAACCCAGCTGCCCATTAGGAAACGGCTTTTCCAGAAGCGAGAGCTCATGTATAACTGCTCAGGAGAATGGCCCGTGGTGATGAAGAAGAGTGAGTCTGTTGTCCCTCATGGAGGTGGTGCTGGGTGGCAACCCACAAGCTTCCTCTCCTGCTCTGTAAGGCAATCTTCACGATATATTGGGATGCTTCGTATGGCATCTATTTTAAAGTGTTTGAAGTCTTCCTGGTAGTTCAGTGGGTAAGGACACCACCTTGCAGTACAAGGGGCGCCAGTTCAATCCCTGGCCTGGGAAGATCCCGCGTGCTGTGGAACGACTGGACTGATGTGTCCAACTGCCGAGCAGGAGCTCTGGAGTGTGCCCAGAGCTAGTGCTCTGCAACAATAGAGGCTACTGTGATGGGAGCCCCACACAGGCCAAAGAACAAAAGAAAGATAAGTGAATGAAAGATCAATAGAAGTGGCCAAAAAAAAAAAAAAGCAAGTGTAGGGTTTTAACAATATCAGTAATAATGACCATTTCAACTCGGGAGATTTTTGGTGTGGGTAAGGTTTCTTGTACTTCTCAAACAAAAATGCACAAAACTGTCTTTCTCTTGTCTACCTTATGTCAGCCTTTAATGGTACCTTAGGTCTCCTCGTGGTCCTTACATAATGCTGTCCATATGTCAGATACTTGTGATTCAGGAAATCCTGCCAATAGCCTTATGAAGTAGGAAATACATGGTTATGGAAACACATGAAGAGATTACTTAACTTTCCTAAGGTAGAAAATGGTATGTTCTATTGGCTCTGAGAAGCTAGGGTAAGGTTACCCTCTGGGTGATAACAATTCCTGAGTAAAGCCTGCAGACAAGTCTTTAAAAGACCCCCTTTCTCTCCAAGGAGGTCACAGCTACCATCACTGCCATTTGGAGTCTGCAAACTTCCACTGATCATTTACAGCCCTCAGGAATATATCAGTCATTTGGAGGTTTTGAAAATGGTTTTACAAATTGCCATCTTCTTTACCTGAAGTCTGATGTGTGTTCCCAAGTGGGCACTGTGCCCTTCTCCTTCTGAAAACACTGAATTAATCCTCTGGCTCACTTCATGAAATGATAGGTCTCTTTGTCAGGATTAGTGAGAACCCAGCTGCCCATTAGGAAACGGCTTTTCCAGAAGCGAGAGCTCATGTATAACTGCTCAGGAGAATGGCCCGTGGTGATGAAGAAGAGTGAGTCTGTTGTCCCTCATGGAGGTGGTGCTGGGTGGCAGCCCACAAGCTTCCTCTCCTGCTCTGTAAGGCAATCTTCACGATATATTGGGATGCTTCGTATGGCATCTATTTTAAAGTGTTTGAAGTGACCCTGGCTGGTGTCTTTTTCTCCCCCTTGGGCACTGCATTTTTTTTTTTTTTTCAGTTCAGTATTTCTGTACTGGAAAAGAGTAAAAATGTCAGGACCTTGCACAAATTGTACTGACTTGACCCTTGGAAGGCAACAGCATGCTTTCTTCCACATCATTACTTTTTATTACACTCCCTGCCACATCGCTGCAAAGGAGGCAGGAAGTCTGATGCACCGCCTGTCTCCTGGCTGAATAAGTCTGTAGCTTGACCCTGCTTTAGCACGCCTGGGCGTGTTCATCATCCGCTTCTCTTTTTAAGCAGGTTCAGTGATGGATTTGCACTCAATGGACCTGTAGCCTTGAGAGTGACCATCAGTTCTCCAAGAGCTAGGGTGCAATTAATCATGCAAATGACGGAGGACAAGAGCTTGGATGCACGGAAACCCATTTGTGGAGTCTCCTTCTCCATCACAGATTTCTTAACAGACAAGTTGACAAAGAGTCAAACAGCACCTGGGGCTTTACCTGCTGGCCCACTGACTCCTTTTTAATAAAAAGTCTTTAATATGCTATAATATTGCTTCTGTATTATGTTTTGTTTTTCTTGACCCCGAGGCATGTGGGATCTTGGGTCCCCAACCAGAGATCGAACCTGTGCCCCTGCACCAGAAGGCAAAGTCTTAACCACTGCACCACCAGGGAAGTCCCTATCCACTCCTTCTTAAAGGGGTAGTACTGAAATTACAAGTCTATGAGCGAAGTGGGAGGAACAGGGATTCAGTGGTTAGGCCTGAAAGACACACAGTCTAGTTAACTCCTACAAACAGGTTGTGGCATGAACCTGGGTGAGCTACCTGCATTCATTTGCTCAGTCTTCTCCTCTGTAAAGAGGGTCTAAAAGTACTGACGAATGGGGTTCTGATACCCACTGATCAGGGTAGATGCACAAGTCAGGGGAAAAGGCACAGAAGCGAGAGCTCATGTATAACTGCTCAGGAGAATGGCCCGTGGTGATGAAGAAGAGTGAGTCTGTTGTCCCTCATGGAGGTGGTGCTGGGTGGCAGCCCACAAGCTTCCTCTCCTGCTCTGTAAGGCAATCTTCACGATATATTGGGATGCTTCGTATGGCATCTATTTTAAAGTGTTTGAAGTGACCCTGGCTGGTGTCTTTTTCTCCCCCTTGGGCACTGCATTTTTTTTTTTTTTTCAGTTCAGTATTTCTGTACTGGAAAAGAGTAAAAATGTCAGGACCTTGCACAAATTGTACTGACTTGACCCTTGGAAGGCAACAGCATGCTTTCTTCCACATCATTACTTTTTATTACACTCCCTGCCACATCGCTGCAAAGGAGGCAGGAAGTCTGATGCACCGCCTGTCTCCTGGCTGAATAAGTCTGTAGCTTGACCCTGCTTTAGCACGCCTGGGCGTGTTCATCATCCGCTTCTCTTTTTAAGCAGGTTCAGTGATGGATTTGCACTCAATGGACCTGTAGCCTTGAGAGTGACCATCAGTTCTCCAAGAGCTAGGGTGCAATTAATCATGCAAATGACGGAGGACAAGAGCTTGGATGCACGGAAACCCATTTGTGGAGTCTCCTTCTCCATCACAGATTTCTTAACAGACAAGTTGACAAAGAGTCAAACAGCACCTGGGGCTTTACCTGCTGGCCCACTGACTCCTTTTTAATAAAAAGTCTTTAATATGCTATAATATTGCTTCTGTATTATGTTTTGTTTTTCTTGACCCCGAGGCATGTGGGATCTTGGGTCCCCAACCAGAGATCGAACCTGTGCCCCTGCACCAGAAGGCAAAGTCTTAACCACTGCACCACCAGGGAAGTCCCTATCCACTCCTTCTTAAAGGGGTAGTACTGAAATTACAAGTCTATGAGCGAAGTGGGAGGAACAGGGATTCAGTGGTTAGGCCTGAAAGACACACAGTCTAGTTAACTCCTACAAACAGGTTGTGGCATGAACCTGGGTGAGCTACCTGCATTCATTTGCTCAGTCTTCTCCTCTGTAAAGAGGGTCTAAAAGTACTGACGAATGGGGTTCTGATACCCACTGATCAGGGTAGATGCACAAGTCAGGGGAAAAGGCACAGTATTCTTGCTAAACATGGTCTCAATGTGGTCAGAGCACAATCTAAAAGGACCGTTTAACATAGTAGAGACAGAAAGGGGGACAATGGTCTGGGGATGTTGGATGAGACAGGATCCCAGAGGAAGGGATGGGTCATGATGTTATTTGATTACTATAGTCTTAGGATTTTGGTAAGACTGTACTGACTCATTGCAACAGTGGTTCTCCCTGAACAGTGGTCCAGGGAGGCTACCATCCCTGAAAAGAGTATTTTTTAAATTCATGGAACTGCTTTGGTTGTTACAATGATTATGGAAGCTCTTGGTTGATTGGGGTAGAAATACTAGAAGTCTTGTGATATGTGTTACAGTCTTGCCTCAAATGAATTGTCCCATACCCATCTAACATTTGAATGTCCACCTGGACATTTATTAGACAAAGAAAACCTATTTCTCATTTTCCAAACCTAGCAACTAACTTATTTTTGTCAGCACAATACATTTTCTGCATTCTTATAACATACACTGAATTTTCTAAGAATTCAACAAGAGTTACAATTCAACTGTATAAACTGAGACAACATTACATTTTGTCTTTTCATAACATTAATAGGATCTGTGTAGTTCAGAAAATTACATCACCCATGGCAACAAAACTTGTGATGTGTGAGTTGCCAATATTACAGACTTGTGGGTCAGCTGGACTGTAGCCGCGTGATTCTATAAAAAGATACCAGCTTCTGCGAATTCCATTTAATACCCCAGTGTTATCACCTCCCAGCTGCTATTTTATAAAATGCAAATGATTTTATTATAAATTACATTCCTTTTTTTACTTCTTCACAGTATAGGTAGGCCATTTTATTGATTTTAAAAACATTATGTATGTAGTTGGGTTCTAATTAATTCATTATCCACTCCTTCTTAAAGGGGTAGTACTGAAATTACAAGTCTATGAGCGAAGTGGGAGGAACAGGGATTCAGTGGTTAGGCCTGAAAGACACACAGTCTAGTTAACTCCTACAAACAGGTTGTGGCATGAACCTGGGTGAGCTACCTGCATTCATTTGCTCAGTCTTCTCCTCTGTAAAGAGGGTCTAAAAGTACTGACGAATGGGGTTCTGATACCCACTGATCAGGGTAGATGCACAAGTCAGGGGAAAAGGCACAGTATTCTTGCTAAACATGGTCTCAATGTGGTCAGAGCACAATCTAAAAGGACCGTTTAACATAGTAGAGACAGAAAGGGGGACAATGGTCTGGGGATGTTGGATGAGACAGGATCCCAGAGGAAGGGATGGGTCATGATGTTATTTGATTACTATAGTCTTAGGATTTTGGTAAGACTGTACTGACTCATTGCAACAGTGGTTCTCCCTGAACAGTGGTCCAGGGAGGCTACCATCCCTGAAAAGAGTATTTTTTAAATTCATGGAACTGCTTTGGTTGTTACAATGATTATGGAAGCTCTTGGTTGATTGGGGTAGAAATACTAGAAGTCTTGTGATATGTGTTACAGTCTTGCCTCAAATGAATTGTCCCATACCCATCTAACATTTGAATGTCCACCTGGACATTTATTAGACAAAGAAAACCTATTTCTCATTTTCCAAACCTAGCAACTAACTTATTTTTGTCAGCACAATACATTTTCTGCATTCTTATAACATACACTGAATTTTCTAAGAATTCAACAAGAGTTACAATTCAACTGTATAAACTGAGACAACATTACATTTTGTCTTTTCATAACATTAATAGGATCTGTGTAGTTCAGAAAATTACATCACCCATGGCAACAAAACTTGTGATGTGTGAGTTGCCAATATTACAGACTTGTGGGTCAGCTGGACTGTAGCCGCGTGATTCTATAAAAAGATACCAGCTTCTGCGAATTCCATTTAATACCCCAGTGTTATCACCTCCCAGCTGCTATTTTATAAAATGCAAATGATTTTATTATAAATTACATTCCTTTTTTTACTTCTTCACAGTATAGGTAGGCCATTTTATTGATTTTAAAAAACATTATGTATGTAGTTGGGTTCTATTATCTCTGAATTTCATTTCTGGATGAAATGAAAAGTATGTCTTTAGTGGTCAACTGTAGTGGCTCTTTCTCACTAAGATTTTTCTCTCTTCATTTCCATTCAGTCACTCAGTCATGTCCGACTCTTTGGGATACCATGGACTGCAGCACATCAGGCTACAACTGGACTTCTACCATACCAATCTAGTCAGAGAATCATCACTGTGTATATTTAAAACCCAGTTATAGACTGGATTCAAGTTTTCTCTGTGTCTCAGGCAAAAAGAGGATCCACACAGAAAGCAGAGGTGCCCAGATTCATATTCTGGAATGCTGGAGACTTAGTTCTAACCCAGTTGTCCTAGGAACTTCTGTTATAATGGGCTTTATTATTATCACTCAACATATGTACAATTCAAGCTTCTGAGAGGTTCATGACATTCCCAAGGTCTCAAAGCAAGTCAGTGGTAGAGCTAGAATTGAACTCCATCCTGTCTGGAGCCCAAGTCTGTGACATTATCCTACCATGTCTCATATCCTCCAATATGAAGGGAATGAACTCACTGTTAACACACGGTGGGGACTTACTGGCAAGAATGACTCAAATAATTAAACATGCTTCTGTGGATAGAGTTTTCATGTTTTCAAATGTATTTCGAAACTGCCAGCATATTTGATCCTTTCTACAAATTTGAAAATACTGAATAGGTATTGGTTCCCATGTTAGAGGAAGGACATCTTTTGGAGTTACACAAATGAGCACTCAATGCCAGATCCACAACTGGAACATAACTCTCTGGATTAATTCTAATCTTATGCTGTTTCTGATAGCTCAGCTGGTAAAGAACCCACCTGCAGTGCAGGAGACTCTGGTTTGATTCCTGGGTTGGAAAGATCCCCTGGAGAATACTCACTCCAGTATTCTTGCCCAGAGAATTCCATGGCTTGTCCATGGGATGCAAAGAGTTGCACATGACTGAGCGACTTTCACTTTTTCATGGGACTTCCCTAGTGGCTCTTTGGTAAAGAATTTGCCTGCATACAGGAACCACAGGAGATGTGGGTTAGATCCCTGGATTGAGAAGTTCTCCTGGAGGAGGGCATGGTAGTCCACTCCAGTATTCTTGTCTGGAAAATTCCATGGACAGAGGAGCCTGGTGGACCGCCAACCATAGGACTGCAAGGAGTGGGACAGGACCAAAGTGACTTAGTACATGCTTTTCTACCATATTGCATGTACGAGATTCATTAAAAATAATACATATTTGAAAGATGCCTAGTGTATAGCAGATGTGCTGCTAAATCCTTTGCATATACCGTTAAAGTTTTAAATTATTTAATTAACTTGTGGTTTCAATGGGTCTTTGTTGTGGCACATGGGCTTCCTCTAGTTGCAGCAGGGGCAGGGGCCGTTTCTCTGTGTCTCAGGCAAAAAGAGGATCCACACAGAAAGCAGAGGTGCCCAGATTCATATTCTGGAATGCTGGAGACTTAGTCCTAACCCAGTTGTCCTAGGAACTTCTGTTATAATGGGCTTTATTATTATCACTCAACATATGTACAATTCAAGCTTCTGAGAGGTTCATGACATTCCCAAGGTCTCAAAGCAAGTCAGTGGTAGAGCTAGAATTGAACTCCATCCTGTCTGGAGCCCAAGTCTGTGACATTATCCTACCATGTCTCATATCCTCCAATATGAAGGGAATGAACTCACTGTTAACACACGGTGGGGACTTACTGGCAAGAATGACTCAAATAATTAAACATGCTTCTGTGGATAGAGTTTTCATGTTTTCAAATGTATTTGGAAACTGCCAGCATATTTGATCCTTTCTACAAATTTGAAAATACTGAATAGGTATTGGTTCCCATGTTAGAGGAAGGACATCTTTTGGAGTTACACAAATGAGCACTCAATGCCAGATCCACAACTGGAACATAACTCTCTGGATTAATTCTAATCTTATGCTGTTTCTGATAGCTCAGCTGGTAAAGAACCCACCTGCAGTGCAGGAGACTCTGGTTTGATTCCTGGGTTGGAAAGATCCCCTGGAGAATACTCACTCCAGTATTCTTGCCCAGAGAATTCCATGGCTTGTCCATGGGATGCAAAGAGTTGCACATGACTGAGCGACTTTCACTTTTTCATGGGACTTCCCTAGTGGCTCTTTGGTAAAGAATTTGCCTGCATACAGGAACCACAGGAGATGTGGGTTAGATCCCTGGATTGAGAAGTTCTCCTGGAGGAGGGCATGGTAGTCCACTCCAGTATTCTTGTCTGGAAAATTCCATGGACAGAGGAGCCTGGTGGACCGCCAACCATAGGACTGCAAGGAGTGGGACAGGACCAAAGTGACTTAGTACATGCTTTTTCTACCATATTGCATGTACGAGAGATTCATTAAAAATAATACATATTTGAAAGATGCCTAGTGTATAGCAGATGTGCTGCTAAATCCTTTGCATATACCGTTAAAGTTTTAAATTATTTAATTAACTTGTGGTTTCAATGGGTCTTTGTTGTGGCACATGGGCTTCCTCTAGTTGCAGCAGTCAGGGGCCGCTCCATTTGTGGTGCACAGGCTTCTCATCGGGGTGGCTTCGCTTGCTGTGAAACACAGGCTCTAGGGTATGAGGGCTTTGGTAGTTGCAGGACATGGGCTCTAGAGCGTGGGCTCTGTAGCTGTGGTGAATGTGCTTAGTTGCTCTGTGGCATATGGGATCTCCCCAGACCAGGAATTGAACCCATGTCCCCTGCATTGGCAGGCAGATTCTTAGCTACAGTAACCACCAGGAATATAAAGTTTAACCTTCAAACAATGCTATGGGTGGGAACCTCATTTTGTAGGAGAGGCAAGTGAAAAGAGCAGATGATGTGAAAATCTTTTTTTTTTTTTTAAAGATTTATTTATTTATTTATTTTGGGTGGGAGTCAGGTTGGGGAGGGAGGGGAGTGGGCGGGCCACTTCTATTGGTCTTTCCTTTCTCTATTTTCATTAGTCTTCGTTCTTTGGCTCCTGTGGGCCTCCCATCGCTGTGGTGTCTGTCGTTGCAGAGCTCCGGCTTGGTGATTGGACACACCCGTCCAGCCGCTCCGTGGTACGTGGGATCTTCCCAGGCCAGGGATCGAACCGGCGCCCCTTGCACTGCAAGGCGGTGTCCTTACCCACTGGACCACCAGGGAAAGTCCGATGTGAAATTCTTAATAGAATCTAATTAATCATCATCCACGTGCAGACAGGACAAATCTCAAATCCCTGCCTTGCTGAACTGAACAACACTCAACACGTTTCTAAGTGTGACTGGTGAAAAACTTTTCCTTTTTCATCCTGGTGAGAGTAGAATAACAGAGGGGAAGGATTAAACTGGTCAGAGCTACAGAAAACATTAATTAGATATGAAGTATGCCAGGAAAATGGTAAAAGGTGGCAGAGGAGAATGAAAAGAGAGCTTTTTATCCAGAACTAGTCAGAGTCGCAAGAGTCTATTTTTGATAGTTTGACAGAAAATGTTTGCTATCAAATCTCATGTGGATTCTGCAGAGTGTTTTATGCAGAGCCCTAAGACTCCTACCACATTTTTTACTTAGCTCTGATTCTCTCCAAACATTTTGAAGAGGGAGAAAAAAATAGCTTTCAATATGGAAAGGGCAGACCTTGATCTCCAATTCAAGGCCCTTGAAATTCAGTCCCTGGGAGACACCGTACCAACTATTTAACCTCGCTGGACCTTAGTGTGGCCATCTGTGAAATGGGGTAGATAAAATTGAACTACAGAACTACTCTGGTGATAATGAGCTTCAATCATTGCTTGGAAAGACCTGGTTATTGGTCCCTCTCCAGGGAACGGAACTCAAAAACCTAACATAGCAGCTCAGAGCCCACGATTTTCAGAGAGGGCTGGTGGGTGATCATTTTCTCATACGTGGTCTTCTCTTTAATTGCAAAAAGATGACAGAGAGTAGCAAATCTGTGGCCTGAGCCCACAGCTCCTTGGCTATATGCATGTGGAGTGCTCAGCTTCAAATCCCAACGCCCTAACTCTTAAATTACAGCTACTGAAGCAGATCCTAAACTGGCTCCCCTAAACACAGCAGCAGTTGTTGGACTGCATAGCATGACTTTTGATCTCAGTAACAGCCGTCGAGGGCCAGCAGGGTCCCCTCTCCAGCTTCTTTTAGGATGTCATTTTAACGCGGATTCCCAATGTTACTTAAAATCTGCATTCCTTGTTTCCTATGTCTTCAGTGAGCAAGCATTTCTTTTCTATATTCTGCTCACCCTAATGTGCTCATCATTCTTGTTTCAGTTCAACAGGATTTGTTAGAATCATTTGAGCATCCCACATGAAATGTTGAGATAATGAAGAAAATGAAATGACAACGAATGTGAATGAATGTAATAGGGGATGTATGTAAACATGTCCTTCGGTAAGGGTCTAGGGTACAAAGGCACAAGGAAAAAGCATCAAGGAATTCTACATATATTTATGGTTATTAAGATGTAATCAGTTACCCCGTGACTGAATCCACATCTATACATTCTAATGCACCCTCACGTTGACCTCCCAGTGGTAGCTTATATTTTCCTTCAGAAAGCAGAAAATGTTTGCTATCAAATCTCATGTGGATTCTGCAGAGTGTTTTATGCAGAGCCCTAAGACTCCTACCACATTTTTTACTTAGCTCTGATTCTCTCCAAACATTTTGAAGAGGGAGAAAAAAATAGCTTTCAATATGGAAAGGGCAGACCTTGATCTCCAATTCAAGGCCCTTGAAATTCAGTCCCTGGGAGACACCGTACCAACTATTTAACCTCGCTGGACCTTAGTGTGGCCATCTGTGAAATGGGGTAGATAAAATTGAACTACAGAACTACTCTGGTGATAATGAGCTTCAATCATTGCTTGGAAAGACCTGGTTATTGGTCCCTCTCCAGGGAACGGAACTCAAAAACCTAACATAGCAGCTCAGAGCCCACGATTTTCAGAGAGGGCTGGTGGGTGATCATTTTCTCATACGTGGTCTTCTCTTTAATTGCAAAAAGATGACAGAGAGTAGCAAATCTGTGGCCTGAGCCCACAGCTCCTTGGCTATATGCATGTGGAGTGCTCAGCTTCAAATCCCAACGCCCTAACTCTTAAATTACAGCTACTGAAGCAGATCCTAAACTGGCTCCCCTAAACACAGCAGCAGTTGTTGGACTGCATAGCATGACTTTTGATCTCAGTAACAGCCGTCGAGGGCCAGCAGGGTCCCCTCTCCAGCTTCTTTTAGGATGTCATTTTAACGCGGATTCCCAATGTTACTTAAAATCTGCATTCCTTGTTTCCTATGTCTTCAGTGAGCAAGCATTTCTTTTCTATATTCTGCTCACCCTAATGTGCTCATCATTCTTGTTTCAGTTCAACAGGATTTGTTAGAATCATTTGAGCATCCCACATGAAATGTTGAGATAATGAAGAAAATGAAATGACAACGAATGTGAATGAATGTAATAGGGGATGTATGTAAACATGTCCTTCGGTAAGGGTCTAGGGTACAAAGGCACAAGGAAAAAGCATCAAGGAATTCTACATATATTTATGGTTATTAAGATGTAATCAGTTACCCCGTGACTGAATCCACATCTATACATTCTAATGCACCCTCACGTTGACCTCCCAGTGGTAGCTTATATTTTCCTTCAGACAGGTAGAATATCAGATTTTCTTCTATCCTGTAAGCATCACTGGGAATGTATCAAACAGATGGGGGAATATAAGCTCAAGGCAACTGAAAGCTTGTCTTTAGTTGTACTGATTGAATGTTTGTAGTATCAGCATCTACCTGAAAAAAAATGGATGCCTTCCCTTAGGACCTAGCATTGTCTATGCTATGGCTAAGGAGGTCCAAATGTTAAGCTCCTTGAAAGGAGAAGGTAGCTAAATCTTAGGCGAGGAGGGGAATACATGAGATGGAGGGGAGGGGGGTCCATCCAGCCCCTTCTGCAACTGAGAGTAAGAGGTGTGTCTGGAGAATAAGCTTTTGCCCTGATCTGATCGGAGGCGAATGAAGGTCAAGGACAAAACTCTGACCAAGAGAAAAGGCTAAGGATCAACAGAGGGAAAAACAATCTCTTGTTCGGTCCAAGCCAGAAATAGAGAGTCAGGAGATTCCATCAACTGTCTCTGTTTTTTCAATGTTTGATACTAGTCAGGTCTCCAGAGAGACACAGATCAAAGCAAGGCCAAGGATAATTAGAGGACCTCCTAGGCATGCTCAAGAGAAGGACCACACCATTTTCAGTCCTCCCCACCTCCAGACACATGTATACACCACACGGCCCTGACACCCAAATTCACTTATTCAGGCTCTAAACATGTCCAAGCCTTTTCTATATTTTTGCCCCCATGTCTTCAGTGAGCAAGCATTTCTTTTCTATATTCTGCTCACCCTAATGTGCTCATCATTCTTGTTTCAGTTCAACAGGATTTGTTAGAATCATTTGAGCATCCCACATGAAATGTTGAGATAATGAAGAAAATGAAATGACAACGAATGTGAATGAATGTAATAGGGGATGTATGTAAACATGTCCTTCGGTAAGGGTCTAGGGTACAAAGGCACAAGGAAAAAGCATCAAGGAATTCTACATATATTTATGGTTATTAAGATGTAATCAGTTACTCCGTGACTGAATCCACATCTATACATTCTAATGCACCCTCACGTTGACCTCCCAGTGGTAGCTTATATTTTCCTTCAGACAGGTAGAATATCAGATTTTCTTCTATCCTGTAAGCATCACTGGGAATGTATCAAACAGATGGGGGAATATAAGCTCAAGGCAACTGAAAGCTTGTCTTTAGTTGTACTGATTGAATGTTTGTAGTATCAGCATCTACCTGAAAAAAAATGGATGCCTTCCCTTAGGACCTAGCATTGTCTATGCTATGGCTAAGGAGGTCCAAATGTTAAGCTCCTTGAAAGGAGAAGGTAGCTAAATCTTAGGCGAGGAGGGGAATACATGAGATGGAGGGGAGGGGGGTTCATCCAGCCCCTTCTGCAACTGAGAGTAAGAGGTGTGTCTGGAGAATAAGCTTTTGCCCTGATCTGATCGGAGGCGAATGAAGGTCAAGGACAAAACTCTGACCAAGAGAAAAGGCTAAGGATCAACAGAGGGAAAAACAATCTCTTGTTCGGTCCAAGCCAGAAATAGAGAGTCAGGAGATTCCATCAACTGTCTCTGTTTTTTCAATGTTTGATACTAGTCAGGTCTCCAGAGAGACACAGATCAAAGCAAGGCCAAGGATAATTAGAGGACCTCCTAGGCATGCTCAAGAGAAGGACCACACCATTTTCAGTCCTCCCCACCTCCAGACACATGTATACACCACACGGCCCTGACACCCAAATTCACTTATTCAGGCTCTAAACATGTCCAAGCCTTTTTCCTTATTAAAATAATATTATCAGACTCTATGTTGTAAAGGTTCATTATCCTGATATAGGCCACTGGATATCATTAAGATCTTTGTTGGCTAAACTCATTTCCTGACCTTTAAAAAATTTATACCATGCTACTTGGCATAAACTTGCCATTAACAGGTGGGTGGATTACTTAACACACAAGTATATCTAGGGAAACCTGTTCTTGGAAAACACCAAAGTGGAAGGAACTGATAACAAAATGAAGTCAGTGTAGTAGCTCTGCCATTCAAGAAAAAGACTCTAAAACTAATACAAAATAGATGAAAAGGAGCTGGAGACGTGAATCATGTAGATGCTCTTCTCAGGGATCTGACTAGTTACAACTTTCATAATAATTCCATGCCCATAAACAGTAGTAACTGGGGACCAAACCACAAAGGTGTCAGGAAAGTGATTACTTGTATTCATGTAGCTGTGCAGTGTACCCACAGCCTGTGTGGTCTATTCATTCTCCACATAATTGAGCAGTATCTCTAGACAGCCTTGTTTGTGGTTACTTAAGCCCTCAGATAAAGAATATGGGTGCATTCTCCATGTTACCAAGCCCTGTTTTCAAATGACAGTGTACCATCTGACCATAAACAATGAAATCAATACTGCCAAGGGGAACACTTCAGGTTCAGGCTGATTCTGGAATCCTCCTACTCCCAATCACCTCCCCTGGCCTCCAACATTGGCATCCATGATGGTGTTAACTAGTCAGTTCTGCTGCCATGCCCAACAACGCTCATTTTCCATCACCATAGTGGTAACTGTTAGGGGCAAGGCTTCTGGCCAAAGTCAGAACTCCATGGGATTGGGCCTTTAAAGGTTCCTCTGAAGGATGAATTTAGAGTCGGGAGTATGTCTCTGTTTTTCAATGTTTGATACTAGTCAGGTCTCCAGAGAGACACAGATCAAAGCAAGGCCAAGGATAATTAGAGGACCTCCTAGGCATGCTCAAGAGAAGGACCACACCATTTTCAGTCCTCCCCACCTCCAGACACATGTATACACCACACGGCCCTGACACCCAAATTCACTTATTCAGGCTCTAAACATGTCCAAGCCTTTTTCCTTATTAAAATAATATTATCAGACTCTATGTTGTAAAGGTTCATTATCCTGATATAGGCCACTGGATATCATTAAGATCTTTGTTGGCTAAACTCATTTCCTGACCTTTAAAAAATTTATACCATGCTACTTGGCATAAACTTGCCATTAACAGGTGGGTGGATTACTTAACACACAAGTATATCTAGGGAAACCTGTTCTTGGAAAACACCAAAGTGGAAGGAACTGATAACAAAATGAAGTCAGTGTAGTAGCTCTGCCATTCAAGAAAAAGACTCTAAAACTAATACAAAATAGATGAAAAGGAGCTGGAGACGTGAATCATGTAGATGCTCTTCTCAGGGATCTGACTAGTTACAACTTTCATAATAATTCCATGCCCATAAACAGTAGTAACTGGGGACCAAACCACAAAGGTGTCAGGAAAGTGATTACTTGTATTCATGTAGCTGTGCAGTGTACCCACAGCCTGTGTGGTCTATTCATTCTCCACATAATTGAGCAGTATCTCTAGACAGCCTTGTTTGTGGTTACTTAAGCCCTCAGATAAAGAATATGGGTGCATTCTCCATGTTACCAAGCCCTGTTTTCAAATGACAGTGTACCATCTGACCATAAACAATGAAATCAATACTGCCAAGGGGAACACTTCAGGTTCAGGCTGATTCTGGAATCCTCCTACTCCCAATCACCTCCCCTGGCCTCCAACATTGGCATCCATGATGGTGTTAACTAGTCAGTTCTGCTGCCATGCCCAACAACGCTCATTTTCCATCACCATAGTGGTAACTGTTAGGGGCAAGGCTTCTGGCCAAAGTCAGAACTCCATGGGATTGGGCCTTTAACACTCATGGTTCCTCTGAAGGATGAATTTATCCTCCATTTTAAGGATCATCATCCTGACCAGGAGACTGGGTAGATTCCAGGATCAGTACAATTTCAATCTTCCTTTTTTCTGCTTCCCTGCTACCCCAACGGGGCCTAGCAAGTCAAGAGCTGTAGGCCAAATATGGGGTCTAATTGAGGAGAGGATCCAGAGGAGGGAAGCTAAGGTTTGGTCAGGAAGGAGTCTTTGGCAGTGAAAACCCACACATAATTTTTGCATTTGGTTTTGGGATGACATCACAAATGACCTATGAGCCCTTGGGGGAAGATGAAATGCTGTGATTCTTTTTTTTTTTTTTTGTGACGCCAATGTAAAATCTCTGTGTTTTATTTATTTATTTATTTTTTTATTCTTTATTTTAAAGGTTTTACAGAGTTTTGTTGTTCACAGACATGTATGTTCCCAGATCAGTCATATGCATATCCCTGGTCCCCACCCCCCGAAGTACCCCACATCCCACCCCTCCAGACCATCACCCCATGCCATTGTAAGCACTCCTATTCCCTTAGCACAATGACAATAGCTATCTTTTCCACACATGACAGTATAGGTTTCCATGTTACTCCCTCCATGCCTCCCCTCCCTATTTCTTCCCCACAATGTCCCTATGTCTATGCTCTGTTTTGTCTTGTTTCAGACACTCTTCTCCATGTTGGGTGCACTGTTCATTGCTTAGAAGAATAGGCAGCTCCTCTAAGATGTTCACAAATGTAGAGAGGCATTGCTGGAGAGCTAGGGCTCAGACCTCTAGCCAGATGACATGCCTAGACACCTGATACTAGTGCCATCTTGTGTGATTTCAGACACACGCCATTTCAACTTCTGAGCTACAAACTCTCATCTGTGGAGTGAAGAGAGCATTATAACCAGGAGCTGCATTTTCTGTCTCACGGACCCAATCCAGCTCACCTCGTCTTTTCATACGGCCCATATACTGGGAATACTTTTTCTATCTTTAATTCATTGAATAAAAGGAAGAATGATATTTTGTGGCACAGAAAAATCAGATGAGGGCACTTCCCAGATGGTCCAGGGGCTAAGAATACACCTTGTGATGCAGGGGACACAGGTTTGATCCCCAGTCAGGGAACTAAGATCTTACATGCCTTGGTGCAACTACTGAGCCTGCACACTCCAGAGTGTGAGCCACAACCACAATTAGAGAGTCCGTGCACTGCAGTGAAAGATCCCACATGACTAACGATCTAACACAGCCAAATAAATAAATATTCTAAAAAATTACAAAAAAGAAAAAAAAATCAGATGAGATTCAAATTTCAGCATCCATAAATAGGATTTTGGGGAATACAGACATACCCATTTCTTTACATATTGTCTATGGCAACTTTTGTGCTATGAAAAGGGAAAGAGGCAGAGACCATGTGGCCCATGAGCTTATTTACTATTTAGCCATTTATAGAAAAAGTTGGCCAAACCCTCTGCTATACCTTCTTTGCCTAACTTCAAAACTAGTTGTTGGAAGAGACAGTCTGTAAAGCCTGTGAAAAGAATTTTTCACCATGAAAAGCACTGATGACCCTTGGGACATTATAATTATTAGTGTTGCTTTTGCTTTTATATTAGAATCACATTTATGGGCGCCTGAACATCCAACCGTATGACGAACTGATCTCTGAACAATGTGACTCTGCAGACTTTTCACCGACTTCCACATGAATTGTTACTTGAGAGATGAAAGAGAGAAGGGCTGCTGTTTTTAATCTGACTGCAGTGAAAGTGTTCCTTCTTCTTCATAAAAAATATAGCTGAGTCCTTGCTTGGGGAATGTATTTGTAACAGAGTGTATAATAACAGAAAGCTGAGAATAATAAGCCACACTGATTTGTAAAAGCATAAGAAAACATCTGCTCTTAAATTGAGATTTGTCCAAATGGAATATCTTAGCTTAAATGTAGCAAAAGCAAGTTGCTTAGCAAGGATGCATGGCGTCTACTGTCTCCAGATTGGTCCAAATGGAATATCTTAGCTTAAATGTAGCAGAACCCCGTGGAGTGAAGAGAGCTTTTCCGGGGCATTTTCTGTCTCACGGACCCAATCCAGCTCACCTCGTCTTTTCATACGGCCCATATACTGGGAATACTTTTTCTATCTTTAATTCATTGAATAAAAGGAAGAATGATATTTTGTGGCACAGAAAAATCAGATGAGGGCACTTCCCAGATGGTCCAGGGGCTAAGAATACACCTTGTGATGCAGGGGACACAGGTTTGATCCCCAGTCAGGGAACTAAGATCTTACATGCCTTGGTGCAACTACTGAGCCTGCACACTCCAGAGTGTGAGCCACAACCACAATTAGAGAGTCCGTGCACTGCAGTGAAAGATCCCACATGACTAACGATCTAACACAGCCAAATAAATAAATATTCTAAAAAATTACAAAAAAGAAAAAAAAATCAGATGAGATTCAAATTTCAGCATCCATAAATAGGATTTTGGGGAATACAGACATACCCATTTCTTTACATATTGTCTATGGCAACTTTTGTGCTATGAAAAGGGAAAGAGGCAGAGACCATGTGGCCCATGAGCTTATTTACTATTTAGCCATTTATAGAAAAAGTTGGCCAAACCCTCTGCTATACCTTCTTTGCCTAACTTCAAAACTAGTTGTTGGAAGAGACAGTCTGTAAAGCCTGTGAAAAGAATTTTTCACCATGAAAAGCACTGATGACCCTTGGGACATTATAATTATTAGTGTTGCTTTTGCTTTTATATTAGAATCACATTTATGGGCGCCTGAACATCCAACCGTATGACGAACTGATCTCTGAACAATGTGACTCTGCAGACTTTTCACCGACTTCCACATGAATTGTTACTTGAGAGATGAAAGAGAGAAGGGCTGCTGTTTTTAATCTGACTGCAGTGAAAGTGTTCCTTCTTCTTCATAAAAAATATAGCTGAGTCCTTGCTTGGGGAATGTATTTGTAACAGAGTGTATAATAACAGAAAGCTGAGAATAATAAGCCACACTGATTTGTAAAAGCATAAGAAAACATCTGCTCTTAAATTGAGATTTGTCCAAATGGAATATCTTAGCTTAAATGTAGCAAAAGCAAGTTGCTTAGCAAGGATGCATGGGGGTCTACTGTCTCCAGAGTAATGGGCTGAGGGGAGAACCATGCAATTGGCAGGTCTTCTCTTGGATGACCCCCTTTGCCTTTGGGCCACTGCTTGGCATTCCCATGCCCTTACCCATGAGTACTACACATGCCTGAACTTCTAGGCAAACGCCCAATTCTGGACCTTTCTTGAGTTCTTCCCTATCACATTGTTTTAGCTGGACAACAGACAGTAGTGACTGATAATTCTCAATGGATGGGTTGAGGTTCTATTGTAAAGTTACTTGAGTGGCAGGAAGTAGTGTTGTGCTTCATTCCAAATACAGTGAGGTGTTTTAAAGTTTTATTACTGGGGGTGGACAAGGAGATTGGGGCTGTATTTCAGGATGATTAATCTGATAGTTTGTGTGTAGGATGGATTGGAGTGGGTGAAGGCAGGAAGATCAATGGAGTGGTTTTTCCCAGTAGACCAGGCAAAGACTAATGAGGTTCTGAACTAGTGTGTGGGCTGAGGGGATAAGACTGAGGGAATGGACATTAAGAATCACTGCAGAAGCAATTGATTGAATGTGGGAGCTAAGGAAGAAGAGCTTTGAGCTGTGGTTGCCATTAATGGAGGCAGAGGAATGAGGAGGAGCTGGTGTGGGAGGGAGATAGTAAGTTTCCTTTTGGATATGCTGAGTTGAAAGTGTCAGCACAACATGCAGGCTGAGTGGTCAAAACAGAGGATGGAGATGCTGTTCCAGAGCCCAGGAGATATTGGTAGGAGAGGGGCGAAGTGGATCTCTGAACAATGTGACTCTGCAGACTTTTCACCGACTTCCACATGAATTGTTACTTGAGAGATGAAAGAGAGAAGGGCTGCTGTTTTTAATCTGACTGCAGTGAAAGTGTTCCTTCTTCTTCATAAAAAATATAGCTGAGTCCTTGCTTGGGGAATGTATTTGTAACAGAGTGTATAATAACAGAAAGCTGAGAATAATAAGCCACACTGATTTGTAAAAGCATAAGAAAACATCTGCTCTTAAATTGAGATTTGTCCAAATGGAATATCTTAGCTTAAATGTAGCAAAAGCAAGTTGCTTAGCAAGGATGCATGGGCGTCTACTGTCTCCAGAGTAATGGGCTGAGGGGAGAACCATGCAATTGGCAGGTCTTCTCTTGGATGACCCCCTTTGCCTTTGGGCCACTGCTTGGCATTCCCATGCCCTTACCCATGAGTACTACACATGCCTGAACTTCTAGGCAAACGCCCAATTCTGGACCTTTCTTGAGTTCTTCCCTATCACATTGTTTTAGCTGGACAACAGACAGTAGTGACTGATAATTCTCAATGGATGGGTTGAGGTTCTATTGTAAAGTTACTTGAGTGGCAGGAAGTAGTGTTGTGCTTCATTCCAAATACAGTGAGGTGTTTTAAAGTTTTATTACTGGGGGTGGACAAGGAGATTGGGGCTGTATTTCAGGATGATTAATCTGATAGTTTGTGTGTAGGATGGATTGGAGTGGGTGAAGGCAGGAAGATCAATGGAGTGGTTTTTCCCAGTAGACCAGGCAAAGACTAATGAGGTTCTGAACTAGTGTGTGGGCTGAGGGGATAAGACTGAGGGAATGGACATTAAGAATCACTGCAGAAGCAATTGATTGAATGTGGGAGCTAAGGAAGAAGAGCTTTGAGCTGTGGTTGCCATTAATGGAGGCAGAGGAATGAGGAGGAGCTGGTGTGGGAGGGAGATAGTAAGTTTCCTTTTGGATATGCTGAGTTGAAAGTGTCAGCACAACATGCAGGCTGAGTGGTCAAAACAGAGGATGGAGATGCTGTTCCAGAGCCCAGGAGATATTGGTAGGAGATGGAAAAGAGCAGGGAAGGTCTATTCTGACACTGAGCTCAGATGCTGACAGCAAGGCAGGAAGAAAGAAAGTGGGAACAATCTAGGGAACCAGGTGAAGCTTACCGGGTTTCATCTTAAGAAACCCAATTAATAAAGGGAAAGACAAGCTGGTAGAGTTGGTGCTGATCAGAAAGAAAATTTCATGGAGAAGTGGGCTGCAGGGGAGGGAGAGGCTCTAAAGACCTCTCGGCCAAACAAAAACAGGTCATTGCAGGGGCTCAACAAAGTCAAAATACAGAGACGGGAAACAAAGCCAGTTTGTAGTAAACACTGCAATAAAAATTTCATTACCTAGCAGCTCATCAAATGTTCCAGAGAGAAATAAATACTGTTCTCCCAACGTGCTCTATAAAATGTCTTCCTCCTATTTCTCTACTCTAGAGACAATCTGGCTTTTCTTAAATCTGATTAGACTGGAATCCCCTGTGGACTCAGTTATGTCTTTGTTTTATCACATATGTTTCCCCATTGCCCAAAGCAGGGGAAGCAGATTTTCTTAAACCACCAGGTAGTTCATAGCAGGCTTTGTTTTCCCCAGATACTCTGCCTCTCATCAGTTTATTTTTATTCTTTTAGTTCAGGGCATATTTGGGGGATGAAAATATTACAAATGAGCTTCACCTTCATATTCTTTCTCTATACTTGTCTTCCCCACCTTCCCGATTTTTTGAGGGACAACTGAGGTTTCGGGGATGGCCAAGCATTAGAAGACTTCTGGGGTCCTACTATTAACATCCTTCATTCAGCAAGCTTGCTCTTTTGTTCAGAGATAGCTAGTGTTGTTTTGTTATTAATCAATAGATGAAGCAATTGATGAGCTTTTTGGTCAATTACATCAGATCATGGTTTTCAGGATTAAAGTCCTTTTTCAGTGATAAAAGTCCAGACAGAAAAATCAGAAACCATCGAACTGCTCATCACCTATTTGCATATACTCAGTGGATTGGAAAGGCATGTGTGTGTGTGCATGCACACGTGTGCATGCACACACACACAAAGACACAGACACATGTGGTGTCCATGGCAATGTGTACAAACCTAGTTGGATAAGCTTTTTCAGCTTCCTTGTTAGTGATAAAGGGCACGTTACAGAAAATTCACAGACCAAGCTGTTGCCTCTTTATCTTGACCCTGCAAATGAGCCCTACAAATAAAACACGTTTAAAATAAAGATCATCTCAGAAGCAGCTCTTCAGCAGTTCATAAAATATACCCTAGGTATTTGCCATTGTAAAGATGGAAAAAACAGTATTTCTGTTTTAAAATAATATCAAAATATTAAAAATCCCTTTGGATAATGACCTTCTTTAGGTTGTAATAACCAACACAAATCTTTCTAATTTTTAAGCCAAGTTCTGGGCTGCCTAAGCTGCGGACTGCCCTGCCAAGACCCTTGGTGGAGACCTCCAGCCGCCCCTTTCAAGATCTATAAGAAAGTCACTGAAAAAATTCATTACCTAGCAGCTCATCAAATGTTCCAGAGAGAAATAAATACTGTTCTCCCAACGTGCTCTATAAAATGTCTTCCTCCTATTTCTCTACTCTAGAGACAATCTGGCTTTTCTTAAATCTGATTAGACTGGAATCCCCTGTGGACTCAGTTATGTCTTTGTTTTATCACATATGTTTCCCCATTGCCCAAAGCAGGGGAAGCAGATTTTCTTAAACCACCAGGTAGTTCATAGCAGGCTTTGTTTTCCCCAGATACTCTGCCTCTCATCAGTTTATTTTTATTCTTTTAGTTCAGGGCATATTTGGGGGATGAAAATATTACAAATGAGCTTCACCTTCATATTCTTTCTCTATACTTGTCTTCCCCACCTTCCCGATTTTTTGAGGGACAACTGAGGTTTCGGGGATGGCCAAGCATTAGAAGACTTCTGGGGTCCTACTATTAACATCCTTCATTCAGCAAGCTTGCTCTTTTGTTCAGAGATAGCTAGTGTTGTTTTGTTATTAATCAATAGATGAAGCAATTGATGAGCTTTTTGGTCAATTACATCAGATCATGGTTTTCAGGATTAAAGTCCTTTTTCAGTGATAAAAGTCCAGACAGAAAAATCAGAAACCATCGAACTGCTCATCACCTATTTGCATATACTCAGTGGATTGGAAAGGCATGTGTGTGTGTGCATGCACACGTGTGCATGCACACACACACAAAGACACAGACACATGTGGTGTCCATGGCAATGTGTACAAACCTAGTTGGATAAGCTTTTTCAGCTTCCTTGTTAGTGATAAAGGGCACGTTACAGAAAATTCACAGACCAAGCTGTTGCCTCTTTATCTTGACCCTGCAAATGAGCCCTACAAATAAAACACGTTTAAAATAAAGATCATCTCAGAAGCAGCTCTTCAGCAGTTCATAAAATATACCCTAGGTATTTGCCATTGTAAAGATGGAAAAAACAGTATTTCTGTTTTAAAATAATATCAAAATATTAAAAATCCCTTTGGATAATGACCTTCTTTAGGTTGTAATAACCAACACAAATCTTTCTAATTTTTAAGCCAAGTTCTGGGCTGCCTAAGCTGCGGACTGCCCTGCCAAGACCCTTGGTGGAGACCTGGGTGTGTCCAGCCGCCCACTTTGTCAGAGATCTATAAGAAAGTATCGGCAATGGCTAGAATTTCACTTATCCAGTTTCTGAGTGTCATCCCGGTAACCATAGGAGTTGTTGGACTTCCCTGGTGGCCCAGTGGTTAAGAATCCATCTGCCAAAGCAGGGCACACAGGTTTGATCCCTGCTCCAGGAAGATTCCACAGGCTGTGGGGCAACGAAGCCCGCATGCCTCAACTACTGAAGCTGGTGCACCCCAGAGCCCTTGCTCCACAATGAGAAACCACTGTAATGAAAAGATCCCACACATCAACTAGAGAGTAGCGTCCCTGTTCGCCACAACTAGAGAAAGTCTGTGCACAGCAACAAAGACCCAGGGCAGCCAAAAGTGAAATAAATAAAATGATAAATAAATATTTTTTAAAATGAGCAGGAGTAATTAAAGCAGGGACAGTCTGGGAAGGAGCTGGGTCCTGCATAAAGAAACTCACACAGGTAGGTAATGGTTGAGGAGGATCAGGAAGGTAGATGTTGATACTGAACCACTGAACCCAGACAGATGGGCTTAAGGGTGAATGTAAATTTTATCAGATGCCAGGCAGAGAGCTGGCAGTAGGGATGACATGGGAGAGGAGTAGCCTCTGTGTAGAACGGCACACAGATGTGGCCACAAATCTGAGGTCAGAACTAGGAAACTGGAGGGAAGTGAGGCAGCAGGCGTGTGGCCTTCAGAGTTTCGTTTGACCCTGGGAGTGGCCGAGTCGGGCTGGTCTCCTTTCTCTGACTTTGGGACTGAGTTTCTTAGGTGCCTGTGATGTCTTCCTGAACTTGACCTATGGTTTTGGTCCACAGTGGTGGTGTGAGAGGCAGTTTAAAGCTCCTTTGGCAGAAATAATCTTTTCCTGATTGAAGTTTTCACTTAAAACAGATCCCCTCCATTTTCCCAGCATGAGACCTTGTCTGTGTAGCACCGTTCGAGGTCTCCAGGCAACAGCTGCTCCTGACATAATGCTTAATCACTTCACATCCAACAATGTGAGCTCAGGGGAAGTATTTAGAGACCAACACCAGCCAGATGATAATCAGGGGCTAGACTATCCCATCAATACACAAACCCGTAAATATTTATTCTTGGCAGAAATGCTTTGGATGGCTACTCACCTTTGGAAAGCATCTTTCCCAAACGTTGCCTTTTCTCAGCTCATTTAATTACAGTAGGGAGAATGGCTCATTTTTTCCATCTGCCAAAGCAGGGCACACAGGTTTGATCCCTGCTCCAGGAAGATTCCACAGGCTGTGGGGCAACGAGCCCGCATGCCTCAACTACTGAAGCTGGTGCACCCCAGAGCCCTTGCTCCACAATGAGAAACCACTGTAATGAAAAGATCCCACACATCAACTAGAGAGTAGCGTCCCTGTTCGCCACAACTAGAGAAAGTCTGTGCACAGCAACAAAGACCCAGGGCAGCCAAAAGTGAAATAAATAAAATGATAAATAAATATTTTTTAAAATGAGCAGGAGTAATTAAAGCAGGGACAGTCTGGGAAGGAGCTGGGTCCTGCATAAAGAAACTCACACAGGTAGGTAATGGTTGAGGAGGATCAGGAAGGTAGATGTTGATACTGAACCACTGAACCCAGACAGATGGGCTTAAGGGTGAATGTAAATTTTATCAGATGCCAGGCAGAGAGCTGGCAGTAGGGATGACATGGGAGAGGAGTAGCCTCTGTGTAGAACGGCACACAGATGTGGCCACAAATCTGAGGTCAGAACTAGGAAACTGGAGGGAAGTGAGGCAGCAGGCGTGTGGCCTTCAGAGTTTCGTTTGACCCTGGGAGTGGCCGAGTCGGGCTGGTCTCCTTTCTCTGACTTTGGGACTGAGTTTCTTAGGTGCCTGTGATGTCTTCCTGAACTTGACCTATGGTTTTGGTCCACAGTGGTGGTGTGAGAGGCAGTTTAAAGCTCCTTTGGCAGAAATAATCTTTTCCTGATTGAAGTTTTCACTTAAAACAGATCCCCTCCATTTTCCCAGCATGAGACCTTGTCTGTGTAGCACCGTTCGAGGTCTCCAGGCAACAGCTGCTCCTGACATAATGCTTAATCACTTCACATCCAACAATGTGAGCTCAGGGGAAGTATTTAGAGACCAACACCAGCCAGATGATAATCAGGGGCTAGACTATCCCATCAATACACAAACCCGTAAATATTTATTCTTGGCAGAAATGCTTTGGATGGCTACTCACCTTTGGAAAGCATCTTTCCCAAACGTTGCCTTTTCTCAGCTCATTTAATTACAGTAGGGAGAATGGCTCATTTTTTTCTCTAGTGGTTGTTAAATCTCTCTTTTATCAGAGACGTTATGAGCCAGGAAGAGCTGCAGTAAGAGAAGGGTCAACCAGAGGACTTTTCTTTGGTGTCCATTTATAAAAGGATGTGAAAACCTCACAGGAATCAAACAGAAATGCCTCCTTTGTCCAAGATTCCACATGTGACTCCTTAGAAAACAGGCAAAAAATATAAAGCAGGCCAGCTCCTTCCAAAGGAGCCAATAACTTCAAATGAAAAAGGCACCTAAGAGCAAACACACACGTGTAAATGGGATAATACATTGAACATATTACATAGTGTGTTTTCCTGTTCTTCATTCTCACGTCTTGTGCCTGGGTAGCCACCGGACAGTACAGAGTCAGAGAAAACGGCACTGAAAATTCTAACCTGGGAAGAAGAAAGTGGTAGTGCAGAGGAGTTCTGGTTGGAAAAGAAGAAAACATAGAAACTTTAATTCTTTCATCTCCAGTTCATTATCAAAAGGAGAAGAGAATGGAATAAGGCATATTTGTCCTGATTTTCCCATTCTGCATTAAAAATCCAGCAGATACAGCCACTGTGGAAAACAGTATAGAGGTTCCTCAGAAAACTAGAAACAGAATTACCAAATGATCCAGCAATCCCACTCCTGGGCACATATCCAGATCAATCTATAATTAATAAAGGCACATGCACCATTATGTTCATGGCAGCACTATTCGTAACAGCCAAGACATGGAAACAACCTAAATGTCCACGTGCAATCTTTTCCTGATTGAAGTTTTCACTTAAAACAGATCCCCTCCATTTTCCCAGCATGAGACCTTGTCTGTGTAGCACCGTTCGAGGTCTCCAGGCAACAGCTGCTCCTGACATAATGCTTAATCACTTCACATCCAACAATGTGAGCTCAGGGGAAGTATTTAGAGACCAACACCAGCCAGATGATAATCAGGGGCTAGACTATCCCATCAATACACAAACCCGTAAATATTTATTCTTGGCAGAAATGCTTTGGATGGCTACTCACCTTTGGAAAGCATCTTTCCCAAACGTTGCCTTTTCTCAGCTCATTTAATTACAGTAGGGAGAATGGCTCATTTTTTTCTCTAGTGGTTGTTAAATCTCTCTTTTATCAGAGACGTTATGAGCCAGGAAGAGCTGCAGTAAGAGAAGGGTCAACCAGAGGACTTTTCTTTGGTGTCCATTTATAAAAGGATGTGAAAACCTCACAGGAATCAAACAGAAATGCCTCCTTTGTCCAAGATTCCACATGTGACTCCTTAGAAAACAGGCAAAAAATATAAAGCAGGCCAGCTCCTTCCAAAGGAGCCAATAACTTCAAATGAAAAAGGCACCTAAGAGCAAACACACACGTGTAAATGGGATAATACATTGAACATATTACATAGTGTGTTTTCCTGTTCTTCATTCTCACGTCTTGTGCCTGGGTAGCCACCGGACAGTACAGAGTCAGAGAAAACGGCACTGAAAATTCTAACCTGGGAAGAAGAAAGTGGTAGTGCAGAGGGAGTTCTGGTTGGAAAAGAAGAAAACATAGAAACTTTAATTCTTTCATCTCCAGTTCATTATCAAAAGGAGAAGAGAATGGAATAAGGCATATTTGTCCTGATTTTCCCATTCTGCATTAAAAATCCAGCAGATACAGCCACTGTGGAAAACAGTATAGAGGTTCCTCAGAAAACTAGAAACAGAATTACCAAATGATCCAGCAATCCCACTCCTGGGCACATATCCAGATCAATCTATAATTAATAAAGGCACATGCACCATTATGTTCATGGCAGCACTATTCGTAACAGCCAAGACATGGAAACAACCTAAATGTCCACTGACAGATGAATGGATGAAAAAATGTAATATATATATGTATGTATACACACACATACACACACACACAATAGAATACTACTTAGTCACAAAAAGAATGAAATGATGTCATTTGCAGCAACATGGATAGAACTAGAGATTAAGCAATTACTTATTCAATGAAGTAAATGAGAAAGAGAAAGACAAATATCATATGGTATCACTTATATAGAGAATCCAAACTATGGCACAAATGAACCTATCTATGAAACTGATACAGCATCAGGACATAGAGATCAGACTGTTGGCTGTCAAGGGGGAAGGAGTTGAAGGAGGGATGGAGTGGGAGGTTGAGTTTAGCACAAGTAAGTCTCTATCTGCGTGCCCGTGTGCTAAGTCGCTTAAGTCATGTCCAACTCGTTGCAACCCTATGGACTGTAGCCCACCAGGCTCCTCTGGCCATGGGATTCTCCAGGCAAGAACACTGGAGTGGGTTGTCACGTCCTCCTCCAGGGGATCTTCCTGACCCAGGGATAGGGCCTGTATTTCTTTTTTTTTTTTGAAACGTTTATTTTTATTTATTTATCTTTTTGGGGGTGGGGGGGGGAGGGAGGGGGACGGGTGGGCCACTTCTATTGGTCTTTCATTTCTCTACTTTCATCCATCTTTGTTCTTTTGGCTCTTGTGGGCCTCCCATCGCAGTGGCGTCTGTCATTGCAGAGCGCCGGCTCTGGGCGCATGTGCTCCAGAGCTCCGGCTCAGTGATTGGACACATCAGTCCAGCTGCTCCATGGCACGTGGGATCTTCCCAGGCCAGGGATCGAACCGGCGCCCCTTGCAGTGCAAGGTGGTGTCCTTACCCACTGGACCACCAGGGAAGCCCTGGACCTGCATTTCTTTGTCTCCTGCATTGGCAGGTGGGTTCTTTACCACTAGTGCCACTAAATTCAAAAGCCACTGTGGAAAACAGTATAGAGGTTCCTCAGAAAACTAGAAACAGAATTACCAAATGATCCAGCAATCCCACTCCTGGGCACATATCCAGATCAATCTATAATTAATAAAGGCACATGCACCATTATGTTCATGGCAGCACTATTCGTAACAGCCAAGACATGGAAACAACCTAAATGTCCACTGACAGATGAATGGATGAAAAAATGTAATATATATATGTATGTATACACACACATACACACACACACAATAGAATACTACTTAGTCACAAAAAGAATGAAATGATGTCATTTGCAGCAACATGGATAGAACTAGAGATTAAGCAATTACTTATTCAATGAAGTAAATGAGAAAGAGAAAGACAAATATCATATGGTATCACTTATATAGAGAATCCAAACTATGGCACAAATGAACCTATCTATGAAACTGATACAGCATCAGGACATAGAGATCAGACTGTTGGCTGTCAAGGGGGAAGGAGTTGAAGGAGGGATGGAGTGGGAGGTTGAGTTTAGCACAAGTAAGTCTCTATCTGCGTGCCCGTGTGCTAAGTCGCTTAAGTCATGTCCAACTCGTTGCAACCCTATGGACTGTAGCCCACCAGGCTCCTCTGGCCATGGGATTCTCCAGGCAAGAACACTGGAGTGGGTTGTCACGTCCTCCTCCAGGGGATCTTCCTGACCCAGGGATAGGGCCTGTATTTCTTTTTTTTTTGAAACGTTTATTTTTATTTATTTATCTTTTTGGGGGTGGGGTGGGGAGGGAGGGGGACGGGTGGGCCACTTCTATTGGTCTTTCATTTCTCTACTTTCATCCATCTTTGTTCTTTTGGCTCTTGTGGGCCTCCCATCGCAGTGGCGTCTGTCATTGCAGAGCGCCGGCTCTGGGCGCATGTGCTCCAGAGCTCCGGCTCAGTGATTGGACACATCAGTCCAGCTGCTCCATGGCACGTGGGATCTTCCCAGGCCAGGGATCGAACCGGCGCCCCTTGCAGTGCAAGGTGGTGTCCTTACCCACTGGACCACCAGGGAAGCCCTGGACCTGCATTTCTTTGTCTCCTGCATTGGCAGGTGGGTTCTTTACCACTAGTGCCACTAAATTACTTATTTGCAACATAAAAAGGAAGAAAATGACTTCTATTCATACAAAATATTTATTTCCTTTTATGGTAAATAAATGAAAGGACACAAATTTGCATAGCTTGTCGTGACTTAAGATCTAGAGTTTTCTGCCAGCAACAGCCACAGGAGCACCAGTCTAAGACAGTGGAATTGCCCTGACCTGGACCCCAGTATTGGTCACTTGTCTCTCATTCCAGTTGTCTGGAATCCTCTCCCTAGATTTGCACCGTCACCATGAGAGCAACCCATTCCCCTGCCTCGTCCTTCCCACATCTCCTCACTCTCTGGCTACAATCGGATGGTCTATGTTGGACAAATCATACATGCTGGAATGGCTGGTTTCTTCTCCAGGAATGTTAAAACCAGTAAGGAAGAGAGAGTCCTGAGTCTCATTTGTATGGCTAATACACGCTTTGGGAAGCAGGTTAGCAGATGAGGCCATATGTGCACATGGGATCAGATGCAGAAGTTGCAGAAGATGTTGTGTGGAATATAGGTCTCTTCCAATTATAAACATGACTAGGGACAGCAGAGGTTGTCTGACGAGCCCTCAGCAAAATTGACAATCATGGGAAGTTAGTCCCTGATGGACCCCATTGCTCCATCTGGCGACTGCTACCATATTTTCCTAAGCACTTCACCTGGGTCCCCTGTTTGCTCTTGGGCCACTTTTTTTTTTATTGGTCTTTCATTTATTTATTTTCATCCATTCTTTGTTCTTTGGCTTGTGTGGGCCTCCCATCGCAGTGGCCTCTCCTGTAGCAGAGCACCAGCTCCTAATTGGACACACTGGTCCAGCCGCTCCATGGCATGTGGGATCTTCCCGTGTCAGGGATCGAACCGCACCCTTTGCATAGCAAGGTGGACTCTTTACCCACTGGACCACCAGGGAAGTGCCCCCTGTTTGCTCTTAACTGACGTTTTAGGTTTCTACTTTTAGCACTTCATGTGTTATGGAAACGCGTGATACAGAACACAGGAAGGTTTTATCTTGGGTAAAAGGGGACCATCTTCTGTCTCTCATAGACCCATGGATGTCAAGCTTGTACCCTCACATTGAGTGGAGCAGCATTCAGGGGCAGAGACTCCAGCCCAGACAAGACTGGGAATTGAGTGCAAGAAGGCGAGCCCTTTTTTCCCTGCCCCACTGCTCAGTGGTCCTAAGGAATAAGCTAGCTAGTTAGAAAGCTCTGTGGTTTTTGTACTTAGTCCACCGAGTCTCCCTACTCTGTCTATTGCTTGCTGATTTGCTCTCTTCTCTTTCTCAAATCTTATTCAGAGATTTTTAATTACGAGACATGGAGAAGTGGTGGAAATAGCTCCTTTCCTGAAGTCAGGGACGAGGTGGCTCAGATGATCTTTGTTGTGGGTTTCTGTGGCTTATACCACCCAGCATTTCCCGGTGATAGAATGATTTCAGATGGAGTTGACTTCGGATGGTCTATGTTGGACAAATCATACATGCTGGAATGGCTGGTTTCTTCTCCAGGAATGTTAAAACCAGTAAGGAAGAGAGTCCTGAGTCTCATTTGTATGGCTAATACACGCTTTGGGAAGCAGGTTAGCAGATGAGGCCATATGTGCACATGGGATCAGATGCAGAAGTTGCAGAAGATGTTGTGTGGAATATAGGTCTCTTCCAATTATAAACATGACTAGGGACAGCAGAGGTTGTCTGACGAGCCCTCAGCAAAATTGACAATCATGGGAAGTTAGTCCCTGATGGACCCCATTGCTCCATCTGGCGACTGCTACCATATTTTCCTAAGCACTTCACCTGGGTCCCCTGTTTGCTCTTGGGCCACTTTTTTTTTTATTGGTCTTTCATTTATTTATTTTCATCCATTCTTTGTTCTTTGGCTTGTGTGGGCCTCCCATCGCAGTGGCCTCTCCTGTAGCAGAGCACCAGCTCCTAATTGGACACACTGGTCCAGCCGCTCCATGGCATGTGGGATCTTCCCGTGTCAGGGATCGAACCGGCACCCTTTGCATAGCAAGGTGGACTCTTTACCCACTGGACCACCAGGGAAGTGCCCCCTGTTTGCTCTTAACTGACGTTTTAGGTTTCTACTTTTAGCACTTCATGTGTTATGGAAACGCGTGATACAGAACACAGGAAGGTTTTATCTTGGGTAAAAGGGGACCATCTTCTGTCTCTCATAGACCCATGGATGTCAAGCTTGTACCCTCACATTGAGTGGAGCAGCATTCAGGGGCAGAGACTCCAGCCCAGACAAGACTGGGAATTGAGTGCAAGAAGGCGAGCCCTTTTTTCCCTGCCCCACTGCTCAGTGGTCCTAAGGAATAAGCTAGCTAGTTAGAAAGCTCTGTGGTTTTTGTACTTAGTCCACCGAGTCTCCCTACTCTGTCTATTGCTTGCTGATTTGCTCTCTTCTCTTTCTCAAATCTTATTCAGAGATTTTTAATTACGAGACATGGAGAAGTGGTGGAAATAGCTCCTTTCCTGAAGTCAGGGACGAGGTGGCTCAGATGATCTTTGTTGTGGGTTTCTGTGGCTTATACCACCCAGCATTTCCCGGTGATAGAATGATTTCAGATGGAGTTGACTTCCACTGGATCAGAGAGAACACGTGACACAGACTGGACCAATCAGAATATCTGATCTCTTGGTCAAAGTGATTGATTGAAGACTGGTCACGTGACCAACTAGTGTCAGTGAGGTCCATGAGGCTTGTACTAGGACTTCAGGAAAGACAGATTTTTGTTTTCCTTCTGGGAATTTTGGCAATAAAGAAGAAGATGGCCTAGATTTTCAGGGATTACTTTGTGGTGGCTGAAGCTAATTCCCAATGATCTGGCAAGGCAAAGTTGAGAGATAGAGAAGCTATTGCTTGATGACATCTTTTGAGCTCTTGTATCCGATTTTTCCTACAAATCTCCTCTGCTGCATTTTAATCACACAAATCAACAGATGATTTTCACTTGGAGGGCTGTTTTTATTTTTCTTAAATATTAATTAATTTATTGTATTTTTGGCTGTCCTAAGTCTTTGCTGCTTTCTCTTTGGTCTGGGTTTTCTCTTGTTGCTGAGCACAGGGGCTACTCTCTGGTTGAGGACACAGGCTTCTGATCCTAGTGTGTTTTTCTTGTGGTGGCTTCTCTTGTTATGGAGCACAGGCTTCAGTAGGTTGTAGTTCACAGGCTCTAGAATTCAGGCTCAGTAGCTGTGGTTCATCAAGGTGGTTGCTCCAAGGCATGTGGAATCTTCCCAGACCAGGAGTTGAACCTGTGTTCCCTGCATTGGCAGGTGGATTCTTATCTACTCTGCACCAGGGAAGTCCTCTGTTTGTTTGTCTGTTTGTTTTTGCTTGGTTATACTTTTATTTTTTATTATTAAAAAAATTTGAAATACACAGAAACACAGAATGATACAATGGACAATGATCACCTGTGCCCACCACCTGGATTTAAGACTTAACATTTTATTATATATGTAGTTTTGGGAAGCCCTGTTTGTAATTTTAAAACATAATCTCTTTAAAAGAGTTCATCAGTTCATCATCTTTCTGTGACTTTGGGAAAAGTATGTACTCTCTGCAAGGCTCCGTTTCTTCATTCACTCCTTCAATATATTTAACTTTAGTACATACTAACAAACATTACTCATTCACTATGCTCAGAACGTTTGTAAACTGAAGAGGACAACATTCACAACTCTCTCCCCTCAGTCCCAGCTTCAGTTCTCATGTATCTCACTGATCTGCATCACGTGCCAATCCTGGATCACTCAGCGTAAACCCGCATTCCCGATTGATTGAAGTACTGGTCAAGGAAACGTGACCAGACTAGTAGATCTCTTGGTCAAAGTGATTGATTGAAGACTGGTCACCCCTAGTGTCAGTGAGGTCCATGAGGCTTGTACTAGGACTTCAGGAAAGACAGATTTTTGTTTTCCTTCTGGGAATTTTGGCAATAAAGAAGAAGATGGCCTAGATTTTCAGGGATTACTTTGTGGTGGCTGAAGCTAATTCCCAATGATCTGGCAAGGCAAAGTTGAGAGATAGAGAAGCTATTGCTTGATGACATCTTTTGAGCTCTTGTATCCGATTTTTCCTACAAATCTCCTCTGCTGCATTTTAATCACACAAATCAACAGATGATTTTCACTTGGAGGGCTGTTTTTATTTTTCTTAAATATTAATTAATTTATTGTATTTTTGGCTGTCCTAAGTCTTTGCTGCTTTCTCTTTGGTCTGGGTTTTCTCTTGTTGCTGAGCACAGGGGCTACTCTCTGGTTGAGGACACAGGCTTCTGATCCTAGTGTGTTTTTCTTGTGGTGGCTTCTCTTGTTATGGAGCACAGGCTTCAGTAGGTTGTAGTTCACAGGCTCTAGAATTCAGGCTCAGTAGCTGTGGTTCATCAAGGTGGTTGCTCCAAGGCATGTGGAATCTTCCCAGACCAGGAGTTGAACCTGTGTTCCCTGCATTGGCAGGTGGATTCTTATCTACTCTGCACCAGGGAAGTCCTCTGTTTGTTTGTCTGTTTGTTTTTGCTTGGTTATACTTTTATTTTTTATTATTAAAAAAATTTGAAATACACAGAAACACAGAATGATACAATGGACAATGATCACCTGTGCCCACCACCTGGATTTAAGACTTAACATTTTATTATATATGTAGTTTTGGGAAGCCCTGTTTTTAATTTTAAAAACATAATCTCTTTAAAAGAGTTCATCAGTTCATCATCTTTCTGTGACTTTGGGAAAAGTATGTACTCTCTGCAAGGCTCCGTTTCTTCATTCACTCCTTCAATATATTTAACTTTAGTACATACTAACAAACATTACTCATTCACTATGCTCAGAACGTTTGTAAACTGAAGAGGACAACATTCACAACTCTCTCCCCTCAGTCCCAGCTTCAGTTCTCATGTATCTCACTGATCTGCATCACGTGCCAATCCTGGATCACTCAGCGTGGCCAGGAGAGTGTGGTGCTCTAATTGACCAGGTCAGATTGTGTGATTTCTACCAGCTCTTCGATCCTACCTTTTTAAGTTTGTAAACAGATTGGCTTTCAAGTTTAACAAGAATCCCTTTTAACAGGACAAGGGAGGTCTATACAGTCTAAAGTGGTCATGCATTCTGGAGGACTCACATTTGACACCCAAAAAATGCAGATGCCAATGGGCAAGCTCTTACTCTGATGAAGCTAGTCATTCTTTTGTTGAACATGTTAAATAGTCATTTTCTATTTTGGGTGGCTACATATGGGCAGTGCAGCAATTGTATTGATGACTATCTCCCATTCCTCATTTCCTCCATAAAAGAAAAAAGAAATCACGTCATGTCCTAGTTGTACCAAATGTCTTTTTCAAAAATAATATTTTACTGATCAGAGGAAGAGAAGCAAGGGACTTCTTAATTGAAAGCAATTTTAGGTGACTAATTTCACCAGATACTGGAGTATTCCAAATTGATTACAGTGGGAAAGAGGAGAATAACTCCATAGAAACTTACCTACTGTTTCCCAGCAGATCAGAAATACCCTGGACCTTATAAGACTTCGAACAGATTTATTTTTCATATAAGAAGTAAAAAAAAATGTTGAAAGTCATTCCTAATGAAAATCAATCTTTTTGTTCTATTATGCATTGATGAAAGAAGTTTCATGATCATTAGAACGATTGAAGTCTGAATTCTTTTTAATGAATATTGCATTTCTACCCATTAACAGGAGGCACTGCAGACAGCCAGACTTGAACCCAGTTTTCACTCCCTGTGGTGTTTCCATCAGGGGTTGTAGGAGTCAGTTCCTCAGAGCCTGCCTGTAGTGTTGCAGGAGGAGGAGATTTCACTAGCAACATCTAATGTTGGGCAAAATAAAAGCAAGAAAGGGCTTCAGATCCAACCAGATTTGCTAAAAGTGAGCAAATGGGGCGATTATTTTAAAACGAGGATGATCATGGCTTTAAATAATTGGAAGGAGCCATACTGTGCTGGTATTCTCTTTCCCTTTATCCATTCTTCATGCAGCATTTGTAGATTTAATTATTATTTTTATCTTCTCAATTGTTTCCTTGCTCATGGTCTTCCCATGTCAATGAATGACATTATCTTCTTATCAACTGCCCTCGCCTCCTCCTCTCTCTACTCTTCAACTCTCACTCTATCTCTAAGATATATCTGACTTTCTTCCCAAGGATCTCTTAAATCCTTTCTCTCTTGCTATCCATCTTGCTATTTTCTTGGCTCAGAGAATTAGCCATAGAATATTTCCCTAGTTTTGCATACTGTTATTGTTTTTTACCTTTTTGTTTTATCACAGAGCAATGCAAGTGCATTATTAAAACACACACAAGAAAAATACACACAGTAATAGAAAACTATAAAGAACAGCCGTAACCTCATCTAAATTTCAGATTCCTCTTTAAAAAGGACTAGAAATCAGACTATAAAAAACCCAACAAACTGCTTAAAGTTGTATTGACTATTGCAAAACTATCTCACAATTTTCCAAAATTTAAAATATGGGGGATGCTTACTTTTAACCAAAGCGTTATTTCAGTAATTACCAAGCAGTGCCTTTCAGAGTCTTTAGCATATAGCAAGCACTAGGACATTATGCCATTTGAATCGAAATACCCTGGACCTTATAAGACTTCGAACAGATTTATTTTTCATATAAGAAGTAAAAAAAAATGTTGAAAGTCATTCCTAATGAAAATCAATCTTTTTGTTCTATTATGCATTGATGAAAGAAGTTTCATGATCATTAGAACGATTGAAGTCTGAATTCTTTTTAATGAATATTGCATTTCTACCCATTAACAGGAGGCACTGCAGACAGCCAGACTTGAACCCAGTTTTCACTCCCTGTGGTGTTTCCATCAGGGGTTGTAGGAGTCAGTTCCTCAGAGCCTGCCTGTAGTGTTGCAGGAGGAGGAGATTTCACTAGCAACATCTAATGTTGGGCAAAATAAAAGCAAGAAAGGGCTTCAGATCCAACCAGATTTGCTAAAAGTGAGCAAATGGGGCGATTATTTTAAAACGAGGATGATCATGGCTTTAAATAATTGGAAGGAGCCATACTGTGCTGGTATTCTCTTTCCCTTTATCCATTCTTCATGCAGCATTTGTAGATTTAATTATTATTTTTATCTTCTCAATTGTTTCCTTGCTCATGGTCTTCCCATGTCAATGAATGACATTATCTTCTTATCAACTGCCCTCGCCTCCTCCTCTCTCTACTCTTCAACTCTCACTCTATCTCTAAGATATATCTGACTTTCTTCCCAAGGATCTCTTAAATCCTTTCTCTCTTGCTATCCATCTTGCTATTTTCTTGGCTCAGAGAATTAGCCATAGAATATTTCCCTAGTTTTGCATACTGTTATTGTTTTTTACCTTTTTGTTTTATCACAGAGCAATGCAAGTGCATTATTAAAACACACACAAGAAAAATACACACAGTAATAGAAAACTATAAAGAACAGCCGTAACCTCATCTAAATTTCAGATTCCTCTTTAAAAAGGACTAGAAATCAGACTATAAAAAACCCAACAAACTGCTTAAAGTTGTATTGACTATTGCAAAACTATCTCACAATTTTCCAAAATTTAAAATATGGGGGATGCTTACTTTTAACCAAAGCGTTATTTCAGTAATTACCAAGCAGTGCCTTTCAGAGTCTTTAGCATATAGCAAGCACTAGGACAGTACTTGTTCAATTGAAACTCAAATGATGGAGAAGTTATCACTTTAACATAAAATAATATTCTTTTGGGCCCTTAGGGGTCAGTGGATGCCAATTTGGAGGGTTGAGGATGACTTCTAACATTTGTGGGGGCCTGGAGAGAGAAACAATGGAGGCCTAGAAAACATAAGTTTAAATTTTTTAGTTTTAAATTAAATGAAAAAACTTCACATATTTTATGTTATCTTGGTAAGCACCCCTTATCAGAACTTGCAAGGCCAGATTTGGATTTAGAATTCTTAAATTCTCAGACTTCTGCTCTGGAATTTGATGGTGCTGGGAAGACCCCAGAGTCGCTGGCTTTGTCTCCCCACAGGGGCTGTGTCCTGAGCTCTGAGGAAGCCTGGATGCTCAGAGTTGAGTGCATTGGCAGTGTGGTCAGTCTGTCTGTGGGCAGATGGACCCCAAGAAGCTTACACATGTCCTTGAAGAGGTGGGTTTACTCTTCAGTTGTGATGTGGTTTACACATATATTAAACTGATTAATCACCCCTTTCTTCCCAAAGCTAACAGATCTTGACTTTTATCTACCTCTACATAATTCAGTTTCTTCATTTACTCCTGGGAGAAAATTTTCACACTCTATAGTTCCCATTGTCTGTACTGTAGGATAAAACTGGAATTAATCAGTGGCACAGAGATATGTCCTCTGAGGAGATCTGTATCTGTTCACGATTGCTGAGAAACAGTCCCCTCCAAAATTAAGTGGCTCAAACAATGACCTACTTTTTTTTTTTTTAATCATAATTCTGTGGATTGGTGATACATTTCTACTGCTGGTTTTGCCTGAGGTTGGTCATGTGTCTTCATTCAACTCCAGGGTTGGCTGGCCTGGAAAGTTCAATATGGCCTCACTCACTTGCCTGGCTGTTGGTGCTGGCTGCAGACAAAAGCACCCAGTTCTCCACATGGCTTCTTAGCTTCTGCTAAGCTAGACCAGCTTCCTTCCATGGCTGGTCAGGGCAGTGTTCCAAGAGGCAAAAGCAGAAGCTGCAAAGTCTCCTAAAGTCTAAGTTCTAGAATCTCCATAGCATCACTTCTGTCACCTTCTATTTATTGGTCAAAGGAGGGCATAAGGTCAGTCCATAGTTAAGGGTGGGGAAATATATTCCAGTCGATGGGACTAGTTGGAAAATACTGTGGTCATGTTTTTCCAACTTGCTATAGGATCTTACTTACTTTCTTTGTTTACCTGAAGAGTAGATTATGTAAAAGCATACTTTAGATGGTTTCAGCAAATCACCTTCCCATTATCATTCTATATTTCTGTTTTCCTATCAAATAACTCATTTTAGATGTTGATGATGGATTATAATAACAAAATTATGATTTAATGATTACAAAATAATAAGGAATTCTAAGCTTCTAGGACTTTTAAAAATTGGAATTTACCTATAAATATATGTGCTTCTCAGGCAGTGCCAGTGGTATTTGGAATCTGGAATCTCCCTGCAAGTGCAGGACACACAAGAGACATGGGTTTGAACACGTCTCATTTAGAAAATGCAAACTATATCAAATGCATTAAAAAGTCTAGTCCTAAGACACTATTTGAATATGCTTACACTTATTTCTTCTTGTATTTTGAAAAAAAAAATCTTATTCAATATCATCACATATCTAATCAAGAATAAAATTTACCAGATCACCATAAAAGACTGTCCAATTCTTTATGTTCCCTGAGTGTGTGCCTAGTTGCTCAGTCGTGTCTGTCTCTCTGCATTCCCATGGACTGTAGCTCTCCAGGCTCCTCTGTCCATGGGGATCTCCAGGCAAGAATACTGGAATGGGCTGCGATTCCGTTCTCCAGGGGATCTTCCCAATCCAGGGATTGAACCTGGCTCTCCTGCATTGCAGGTGGATTCTTTACTGTCTGAGCCACCACAGAAGCCCTTAGGTTCTTGACTTAAGTAAGGAACTTATAAAAGTTTTTCAAGTAAGGAACTTACTTTTTCTGACTCTCCTTCAAAGTGTACTACTCTTCCCTACAGTATTTTGGTTTTTGTCACTGCCTACCTTTGAATTTATCTTCCTCATTCATACTCAGATAGGTTATAGACCCATCTAGATGAGCTGTTTTGTCAGTGTCTACATTAAAGGGATATAAAAATGGAATTCCATGGGCTTCCCTAGTGTTCCAGTGGTTGAGAGTCCATCTGCCAATGCAGGGGCTACTGGTCCTATTTCCCTCGTCTAGACCTGGCAATCCTCAAAGAGACCCACACTATAGTCTAGACTGGCAATACTGTGGTCATGTTTTTCCAACTTGCTATAGGATCTTACTTACTTTCTTTGTTTACCTGAAGAGTAGATTATGTAAAAGCATACTTTAGATGGTTTCAGCAAATCACCTTCCCATTATCATTCTATATTTCTGTTTTCCTATCAAATAACTCATTTTAGATGTTGATGATGGATTATAATAACAAAATTATGATTTAATGATTACAAAATAATAAGGAATTCTAAGCTTCTAGGACTTTTAAAAATTGGAATTTACCTATAAATATATGTGCTTCTCAGGCAGTGCCAGTGGTATTTGGAATCTGGAATCTCCCTGCAAGTGCAGGACACACAAGAGACATGGGTTTGAACACGTCTCATTTAGAAAATGCAAACTATATCAAATGCATTAAAAAGTCTAGTCCTAAGACACTATTTGAATATGCTTACACTTATTTCTTCTTGTATTTTGAAAAAAAAAATCTTATTCAATATCATCACATATCTAATCAAGAATAAAATTTACCAGATCACCATAAAAGACTGTCCAATTCTTTATGTTCCCTGAGTGTGTGCCTAGTTGCTCAGTCGTGTCTGTCTCTCTGCATTCCCATGGACTGTAGCTCTCCAGGCTCCTCTGTCCATGGGGATCTCCAGGCAAGAATACTGGAATGGGCTGCGATTCCGTTCTCCAGGGGATCTTCCCAATCCAGGGATTGAACCTGGCTCTCCTGCATTGCAGGTGGATTCTTTACTGTCTGAGCCACCACAGAAGCCCTTAGGTTCTTGACTTAAGTAAGGAACTTATAAAAGTTTTTCAAGTAAGGAACTTACTTTTTCTGACTCTCCTTCAAAGTGTACTACTCTTCCCTACAGTATTTTGGTTTTTGTCACTGCCTACCTTTGAATTTATCTTCCTCATTCATACTCAGATAGGTTATAGACCCATCTAGATGAGCTGTTTTGTCAGTGTCTACATTAAAGGGATATAAAAATGGAATTCCATGGGCTTCCCTAGTGTTCCAGTGGTTGAGAGTCCATCTGCCAATGCAGGGGCTACTGGTCCTATCCCTCGTCTGGGAAGAACCCACATTCTTATATGTTCTAGACCTGGCAATCCTCAATAAGAGACACCACAGCATCACAGTGAAGAGTAGCCCTGGCTCACTACAACTAGAGAAAGCCTGCTTGCAGCCACAAAGACCCAGCCCAGCATAGCCAAAAATAAGTAAATCAATCAATCAATAAAAATTTAAACTAAAGGAAGTGCCATTGAGACTATCCTAATAAACTAACAACACTCCACATCCATCAAGAAAAAAATGGCTCGGGCTTCCCCTGGTGGTCCAGTGGGTAAGGACACCGCCTTGAAGTGCAAGGGGCGCCGGTTCGAGCCCTGGTCTGGGAAGATCCCACGTGCCGTGGAGCGGCTGGACTGATGTGTCCAATTACCGAGCTGGAGTTCTGGAGCACATGCGCCCAGAGCAGGCACTCTGCAACGACAGACGCCACCGCGATGGGAGGCCCACGGGAGCCAAAGAACAAAGACGGATGAAGATAGAGGAATGAAAGACCAATAGAAGTGGCCCGCCCACTCCCCTCCCTCCCCAACCCGACCCCCGCCCTAAATAAATAAATAAATAAATCTTTAAAAAAAAATAAAAAAGAAAAAATGGCTCAAATTGCAAACTACTTTTCCAAGGCTGTATAGGCCCTTCTGATCCATTTTTGATGTTAGCAATTCAAATCTGGGTCTCATGTACCCAAACTCCAGAGTCTTTGTGCCAGTAAAATTCCTGTTAAGTTGAATGGCATCTTTGGGTATAAAAATAAATGGTGTGGGCTTCCCTGGTGGTCCAGTGGGTAAGGACACCACCTTGCAGTGCAAGGGGCGTCGGTTCGATCCCTGGCCTGGGAGGATCCCACGTGCCGCGGAGCGGCTGGACCCATGGGCCCAATTACCGAGCCGGAGCTCTGGAGCGCATGTGCCCAGAGCCGGTGCTCTGCGACAACAGATGCCGCCGCGATGGGAGGCCCACACGGGCCAAAGAACAAAGATAGATGAAAATGGATAAATAAAAGACCAACAGAAGTGGCCCACCTGCCCCTCTCCCTCCTCACCCCACCCCCACCAAAATAAATAAATAAATAAATCTTAAAAAAATAATAAATGGTGTCTGACATTTACGTGTGATGTGAGAGCAGTGTCCTGTCTGGAGCTTTATTTCAGTTGCTAAGATTACTTTACATCTTTTGATTTCTCGATTATTCTACTGCATCTCAAGAGCCACCATTGTGGCTCTACTTGAAAAATGTTCATTTTGCACTTTGAAAGTAGATGTAATTCTTCATGGCTGAGCACACACTGCTTCTAAGACTAGTGGATTTTGTGGGTAGAACTGCTTTTGTTTCCTTCTCTGGGTTCCTTCACTACTTCTTTCTACTCCACAAACAGTTCTTGGTATTTGCTTTGAGATAGGCCTGTTCTTTCAAAAAATTTCTTCTGAAATTCTATTCATCCCATTCAATACCGTTACACTTCAAATATTCAAAAGTCTTTTCCTCTGGAAAAGAAATGACCTCTTCCTTAAGACTTGTAACTGATTTCTTGTGAGAGATATTTAAGATTAGAGAATATTCTGATCTGAGTCACCTGCCTCTGACCCCCCAGTGGTTCAGTCCCTAGCATTGCTCCTCTGCACACCTAAGCTCCCTGTCAGGGCGTTCCAGGTGGCTCAGAAGTAAAGAATCCACCTGCCAATGCAGGAGACATGGGTTCAATCCCTGGGTTGAGAAGATCCCCTGGAGAAGGAAATGGCAATCCACACCAGTATTCTTGCCTGGTAAATCCCATGGACAGAGAAGGCCAGCAGGCTACAATCCATGTGGTTTAAAAGAGTTGGATACAATTTAGTGACTAAACAACAACAAGCTCCCTGTCAGCCCTCCATGGATAGAAGAATGGTATGTAGGATATAACCATTCACTCAGATGGTCTGTTCTCTCTGCATATTTATGAACTGAGATACACGGCATAGGACAATTGGATTCTTCTTGCCACAGGAGAGAAAATAGAGGGCAATGTAAATTGAAAGAGTTAATCCCTTAGTTGTGTCTGACTCTGGGACCCTGGACTGTAGCCTAATCTCCTCTGTCCATGGAATTCTCCAGGCAAGAATACTGCAGTGCATTACCATTTCCTTCTCCAGGAGATCTTCCCAACTCAGGGACCAAACCTAGGTCTCCTGCATTGCACACAGATTCTTTACCATCTGAGACATAACACTTGGTTAATTGGAAAACTCTTTTCCCCTGTGACAGGAGATGGGAGACTTCTAAAAGTACAATGTGAAGGAGGTAGATGTTAACTGTGGGAGGAATATAATTACCTACAGTACTCTCAGAATGAAGCACATGTACATTTGTGCTTAAGTGGTTATGATTTCAGTGCAATGGAGAATTTGAAATTTGTTTCTTAGTGATTAGGCTTACCTAAGTTCAACAGTAGAGTATGTGGCCTCAAGGCCTTCCCCATGACTTTACAGACAATGGTTTTATGAAGGGTCAACATGGAACAATAAAAGAACACCGGGATTGGAGCCAGAGCACCTGTGTTCTGGAGTAGATATATGAATTTGGGCAAGTATTAAGCTGCTTGTCCTTACTGTACTCATCTGTAAAATGGGAATAACTGCTTTTGAACTACCTACACAGATGGATATTATATGTTAAATGTGCAAAGAAAATCACCATATGCCATCAAATGCAAAGGATTATTACTTCAGTGGGTATCAATGTCACAGCTATCATTATCACTAATACATTGAAGTTCTTCACATCTTTATGGCCAACCCAGTCTTCCTGCTGAGCTCTAGTCCATAATTTAAATGACCTATTCAACATCCTCTTGAATGATAGTAACTAAAGGCAGTTTCAATTTGATATGCCTCAAACAATGTGTGTTTTCTTCTTTATTTTTATCTATGGCTTTCTTTAGTTTTAAAAGAGTTGGATACAATTTAGTGACTAAACGACAACAAGCTCCCTGTCAGCCCTCCATGGATAGAAGAATGGTATGTAGGATATAACCATTCACTCAGATGGTCTGTTCTCGGTGCATATTTATGAACTGAGATACACGGCATAGGACAATTGGATTCTTCTTGCCACAGGAGAGAAAATAGAGGGCAATGTAAATTGAAAGAGTTAATCCCTTAGTTGTGTCTGACTCTGGGACCCTGGACTGTAGCCTAATCTCCTCTGTCCATGGAATTCTCCAGGCAAGAATACTGCAGTGCATTACCATTTCCTTCTCCAGGAGATCTTCCCAACTCAGGGACCAAACCTAGGTCTCCTGCATTGCACACAGATTCTTTACCATCTGAGACATAACACTTGGTTAATTGGAAAACTCTTTTCCCCTGTGACAGGAGATGGGAGACTTCTAAAAGTACAATGTGAAGGAGGTAGATGTTAACTGTGGGAGGAATATAATTACCTACAGTACTCTCAGAATGAAGCACATGTACATTTGTGCTTAAGTGGTTATGATTTCAGTGCAATGGAGAATTTGAAATTTGTTTCTTAGTGATTAGGCTTACCTAAGTTCAACAGTAGAGTATGTGGCCTCAAGGCCTTCCCCATGACTTTACAGACAATGGTTTTATGAAGGGTCAACATGGAACAATAAAAGAACACCGGGATTGGAGCCAGAGCACCTGTGTTCTGGAGTAGATATATGAATTTGGGCAAGTATTAAGCTGCTTGTCCTTACTGTACTCATCTGTAAAATGGGAATAACTGCTTTTGAACTACCTACACAGATGGATATTATATGTTAAATGTGCAAAGAAAATCACCATATGCCATCAAATGCAAAGGATTATTACTTCAGTGGGTATCAATGTCACAGCTATCATTATCACTAATACATTGAAGTTCTTCACATCTTTATGGCCAACCCAGTCTTCCTGCTGAGCTCTAGTCCATAATTTAAATGACCTATTCAACATCCTCTTGAATGATAGTAACTAAAGGCAGTTTCAATTTGATATGCCTCAAACAATGTGTGTTTTCTTCTTTATTTTTATCTATGGCTTTCTTTAGTTTTAAAAAAATGTTTAAATGGATTTTCATTGGAATATTGTTGATTTACAATATTGTCTTAATTTCTATAGGACAACAAAGTGAATCAGCTCTACATATACATATATCCCCTCTTTTCTGGATTTCCTTCCCATTTATGCTGACACTGAGCACTGACTAGAGTTCTCTGAGCTATACAGCAGGTTCTCATCAGTTACCTATCTTATACACAGTGTCAATAGGGTGTATGTGTCAATATCTCAGTTCATCCTACCTCCATTTTACCCCTTGGTGTTCATACATTTCAGCAATCCCACTCCTGGGCATATAAACAGAGAAAACCATAATTCAAGAAGACACAGGCACCCCAATCTTCACTGCGGCACCATTTAGGACCGCGCATGGAAATAACCTAAATGTCCACCAACAGAAGAATGGATAAAGAAGATGTGGTACATACATACAATGGAATATTACTCAACCATAAAAAGGAATAAAACTGGGTCATTTGAAGAGACATGGATAGATCTAAAGACTGTTATACAGAGTAAAATAAGTCAGAAAGTGAAAAATAAATATTGTACATTAACATATATGTGTGGAATCTAGAAAAATGGTAAAAATGATCTTACAAAGAGAAATAGAGCAAAATGTCTTTTGAATCTTCTCTTTCTCTTGTATTTTTTTTTTTTTTTTTGATAGGTAAGAAAGGCATTTATTCAGATTCAGAGAAAGTGCACTCCACAGACAGAGTGTAGGCCATGGCAGAGCAAACCCAGTGACCTCTTTCTCTTGTATTTTGGCTAATGACACCATCATGTCCCTCATCCCTTGTGATGGGTCCTGGGGAAATATCCTCTACTCTCTTTCAACATTCATCATCTATAAATGAGTAAAAGCCACTTATCTGCCTCTATAACTTACCTCCATCTGTTCCTCCCTATTACCATCTGTATTCTAGGTTAAAATCCTTGTCACTATGGAAGAAATAGACTTTTTGGTTTAGAATAAATCTCTTGGAATTATGCATTTTTCAAAACATAGGGAAAGACAAACACAAAGATCAACATTTTCAAATTCATGCCTCTTAGGTAAGTGGAGGAGTTCCACACAGAAATCAGCGTATGTTACAATTTTAGTGGATAAACAGTTTTCTACAACTGACATAATCTAGGAAGTACTGGCTCCTATAGCAAACATATAGTGGGTAGAATACAAGGAGCTGCAAACATACAAGATGAGCTTGAGTAACCTGGAGACTAATGATTATATTCTATAGGAGAAAGCTATAAACCTTGGCAGAGAGAAGGCAAAGTATTACAGAAAATTCTTGTCCCCTGCTTGCAAAATGATCAGAATCTCTCTTAAGAACTTGAATAGTATGGTCAGTTAATTCTTTGTCTCTTCTGCTTCTTTCTAGCAAAACCACACATTACTCTCTTTTTAAATCATTATTTTATCTATCTGTCGCCACTAGACTTTGATCACTTAAGGAAGAAGGATCAACTCTTAGTCCTTTTTCAGTTTTGGCACTATCTGTTACAGTGTCTGGCAAAGAGTATGAATTTAAAGATGTTTGTTGATGGACTAACAGACTGATGAAGTAAATTAATGAAGTGAAGTAGAAAAATAAATATTGTACATTAACATATATGTGTGGAATCTAGAAAAATGGTAAAAATGATCTTACAAAGAGAAATAGAGCAAAATGTCTTTTGAATCTTCTCTTTCTCTTGTATTTTTTTTTTTTTTTGATAGGTAAGAAAGGCATTTATTCAGATTCAGAGAAAGTGCACTCCACAGACAGAGTGTAGGCCATGGCAGAGCAAACCCAGTGACCTCTTTCTCTTGTATTTTGGCTAATGACACCATCATGTCCCTCATCCCTTGTGATGGGTCCTGGGGAAATATCCTCTACTCTCTTTCAACATTCATCATCTATAAATGAGTAAAAGCCACTTATCTGCCTCTATAACTTACCTCCATCTGTTCCTCCCTATTACCATCTGTATTCTAGGTTAAAATCCTTGTCACTATGGAAGAAATAGACTTTTTGGTTTAGAATAAATCTCTTGGAATTATGCATTTTTCAAAACATAGGGAAAGACAAACACAAAGATCAACATTTTCAAATTCATGCCTCTTAGGTAAGTGGAGGAGTTCCACACAGAAATCAGCGTATGTTACAATTTTAGTGGATAAACAGTTTTCTACAACTGACATAATCTAGGAAGTACTGGCTCCTATAGCAAACATATAGTGGGTAGAATACAAGGAGCTGCAAACATACAAGATGAGCTTGAGTAACCTGGAGACTAATGATTATATTCTATAGGAGAAAGCTATAAACCTTGGCAGAGAGAAGGCAAAGTATTACAGAAAATTCTTGTCCCCTGCTTGCAAAATGATCAGAATCTCTCTTAAGAACTTGAATAGTATGGTCAGTTAATTCTTTGTCTCTTCTGCTTCTTTCTAGCAAAACCACACATTACTCTCTTTTTAAATCATTATTTTATCTATCTGTCGCCACTAGACTTTGATCACTTAAGGAAGAAGGATCAACTCTTAGTCCTTTTTCAGTTTTGGCACTATCTGTTACAGTGTCTGGCAAAGAGTATGAATTTTAAGATGTTTGTTGATGGACTAACAGACTGATGAAGTAAATTAATGAAGTGAAGTAGAAATTAATCACCATGACCCTGAGGTCTGTGAAACATCCTTGAAGGGACATCTTTCATTAAAAGAAGAGACATTTTACTCTTACAGGAACTCTTGGTAGGATGTGTTCTATTTTGCTAAATCTTCTTGGCTCACATAACTAATTATAAGACTTCTAAAGAACTATGGAGATGTTTTTGAACTCAGCAAAGTTATTAACAGATGTAGTATTTAAAAGACCTGTCTATCCTCTTGCATCTTGAGATATTGGTAGTTGTATCTGTCAGACACTGTTACCATCCCACCTATTAACTTTATAAGGTTTGAACTATTCCAACTTTTCATTATTACATCTTCTCATCAAAACATCTCACAGTAATTCAGAAAGGCCATTGTTATTTTTTTTCAGAGCAGGTTTAAAACGTTAAATGTGAGAAACAGTGCCTTTCCTTTTCCATCTACTCTCCATGAACTGAAGCACTGAGCCAAAAGACCTTCTCACTGAGTTTCCCTTCCAGGTGGCTCCTGTCTCAGCTTCCCTAAGTGACTTAGCTGAGTACTGGCCCCTGGTGGCCCATTCAACCTACACAGGTTGAGCCTTGATATCTCCTGAGGACTCTGTTGAAAATACATCTATCAGGGTTTCCCTGGTGGTCCAGGGTTGAGAGTCCACCTGTCAATGCAGAGGACTTGGGTTCAATCTCTGATCTGGGAAGATCCCACATGTCTTGGGGCGCTGACCGTTTAGTGCTCGATGCAAACATACAAGATGAGCTTGAGTAACCTGGAGACTAATGATTATATTCTATAGGAGAAAGCTATAAACCTTGGCAGAGAGAAGGCAAAGTATTACAGAAAATTCTTGTCCCCTGCTTGCAAAATGATCAGAATCTCTCTTAAGAACTTGAATAGTATGGTCAGTTAATTCTTTGTCTCTTCTGCTTCTTTCTAGCAAAACCACACATTACTCTCTTTTTAAATCATTATTTTATCTATCTGTCGCCACTAGACTTTGATCACTTAAGGAAGAAGGATCAACTCTTAGTCCTTTTTCAGTTTTGGCACTATCTGTTACAGTGTCTGGCAAAGAGTATGAATTTAAAGATGTTTGTTGATGGACTAACAGACTGATGAAGTAAATTAATGAAGTGAAGTAGAAATTAATCACCATGACCCTGAGGTCTGTGAAACATCCTTGAAGGGACATCTTTCATTAAAAGAAGAGACATTTTACTCTTACAGGAACTCTTGGTAGGATGTGTTCTATTTTGCTAAATCTTCTTGGCTCACATAACTAATTATAAGACTTCTAAAGAACTATGGAGATGTTTTTGAACTCAGCAAAGTTATTAACAGATGTAGTATTTAAAAGACCTGTCTATCCTCTTGCATCTTGAGATATTGGTAGTTGTATCTGTCAGACACTGTTACCATCCCACCTATTAACTTTATAAGGTTTGAACTATTCCAACTTTTCATTATTACATCTTCTCATCAAAACATCTCACAGTAATTCAGAAAGGCCATTGTTATTTTTTTTCAGAGCAGGTTTAAAACGTTAAATGTGAGAAACAGTGCCTTTCCTTTTCCATCTACTCTCCATGAACTGAAGCACTGAGCCAAAAGACCTTCTCACTGAGTTTCCCTTCCAGGTGGCTCCTGTCTCAGCTTCCCTAAGTGACTTAGCTGAGTACTGGCCCCTGGTGGCCCATTCAACCTACACAGGTTGAGCCTTGATATCTCCTGAGGACTCTGTTGAAAATACATCTATCAGGGTTTCCCTGGTGGTCCAGGGGTTGAGAGTCCACCTGTCAATGCAGAGGACTTGGGTTCAATCTCTGATCTGGGAAGATCCCACATGTCTTGGGGCAGCTAAGTCTACGCCCCACAATGACCGAGCCCCCGTGTGCTCGAGCCTGTGCTCTGCAACAAAAGAAACCATCACAATGAGAAGTCTGCACACTGTAACTAGAGAAAACCTGCACCCAGCAACAAAGACCTAGCACAGCCAAAAATAAATATATATTTTTAAACAAAATCACATCTATCAGGGCTCTTGCAGGGATGCACTTAGAAAGAAATTTGAATGCTTCTGCACTTTAAGTTTCTGATTCCTTTAACTATTCACAAAGAAAAAAATAAACTTAGTTTTAGGATGGCTTGCCAGAGTCAATCTCTGGGCTTACTGTCTCTAACCAATTAAAATAAGGTATTTCTCCAATTGCTTTTCTTGAAAGAGAATTTCTTTATTTATTTCTGGCTGCATTGGATCCCTGTTGTTGTGCATGGGTTTTCTGCAGTTGTGATGAGTGGGGGTTACTCTCTCATTGGGTGCATGGGCTTCTCATTGCAGTGGTTTTCCTTGTTTCAGAGCACAGGCTCTAGACAGCAGTAGTTGTGTTAGCTGGCCTGAGGCATGTGGGATCTTCCCGGACCAGGGCTTGAACCTGTACTGCCTACCTTGGCAGGTAGATTCTCAACCATCTGACCACTAGGAAAGTTCTCCAATTAAAATTATTTTGTGGTCTCTGTCATTCAACTTTTTAACTTTATCAGTAAGAGCTAAGTGTAACTCAATTTGTTTTCAGTTTTTTGTCTATATTTGATTGCCACTTTATTGCTCTTTGGCATCTGACTTTGGTTTTACTGTCAGGCTTATATTCTTTGTAGATTCTCAGTTAAAACAAGTTAAAACAAGAGGACTTCCCTGGTGGTCCAGTGGGTGAAGAGTCCATCTTGCAGTGCAAGGGGCACCGGTTCAATCCTTGGCCCAGGAAGATTCCAAGTGCCACGGAGCGGCTGAACCAGTGTGACCAGTTACAAGCTAGCGCTCTGGAGTACACGCATCCAGAGCCGGTGCTTTGCAACTAGAGAAGTCACTGTGATGGGAGGCTCACACAGGCCAAAGAATAAAGATGGATGAAAAATAAACAATGACTTAGAGGCCAAAAAAAAAAAAATCATTAAAAAAACCAGTAAGACTAATAATCAGAGAGCTTTATTTCACCAACTGCAAGATTAACATCATTCATATTTTAAGAACTTGGAGACTGGAATGCATCTTTTACCTGATGGGAGTTTATAATCTCTCTTAGGAAGGCAGCAGTTGTGAAATGGTTGGCGTTACGCATACAGGTACTCAAAGTGTCAGCACCAAAACCTGCTGAGTGGGTGTTAAGAGGTTGGAAGGAAATCCTGGAAACAGGAGTGAAGTACTCTTTCAATGGCTAGAAACCAATTTTTGTTTGGAATATAAGCAATTTCTGAGAGATGGTGATGGAGAGGGAACCCTGATGTTCTGCAGTCCACAGGGTCGCAAAGACTCGGACACGCCTGAGTGACCAAACAACAACAAATGGGCAATTTCTCTACAGCAACAGTTCATGAAGATTCACTCTACATAGGTACAAAGTCATTTAACGAAAGCCCTCAGAAAAGGCTTTTATGATTTTAGAGGTTACTTTAGAAGTAAAGTATTTTTCACAACACTGAGGATGACATCATGTGAAGAACTTGGATACTCATGACTAAGTAGAGAAGTGAATGAAGATTATAACTGAATTTTGAAGTAGCTTTAGGAATACCTTAACCCATTTATTTCACTTACATTTCCTTTTAATGTATACACAAAGGAGATTTATGATAAAGAAATCTATATCATTAAGCCAAAAGTATTCTGCCAATGAATATAAAATTTTCAGGGATAGGAATGCTTTTGTTTACAGTTTAATCAAATAGCTTTTCTTCTTCTCTCTTTTTCTTTATTCCTCTTTCCTCCTTTCCCTCTCTACCTTCTTTCTTTCTCTCCCTTTCTTTCTCTTCGTTTCTTTTTTTCCTTCCTTCATTCTTTCCCTCCCTTCCTCTCTCTCTCTCTCTTTCTCACGAAAATAATAGCATTTCTCACCACTGATGAAATCAGACCCCAAAACGAAGTTACGACAATGTTGGATCTTACTGCATCCTCACTGTGTGCTAAACACTCTCCAAGCATCATGCATACATTAACTCATTCAGTTCTCACAAAATCCTGTGAAATCAGCACTGCTGCTGTGCTCATTGTACAAAAAAGGAGCCAAGTCTCAGAGGTGTGACACAGACTCTGGAAGGCATTTTAGATTTGTGGCCCAGGATGCCCCTCTCCCTGGTAGTTCCTCATGTGCAAAATGGGCATCAAAAAGCTCACTTCACAGTACTGATGGGAAGATTAAATTAATTTATATTATATTGCTATATTATGTCAGATATCACATTAAAAGGTCTAAGCAAGATTTCAATTCTACAAATTATAAATTCTTTCTTTCACGAAGAAAATACTAAGATAGTGGTCGTTGTTGGCCACCTACACAGCTTCTATTATCTACTTCCCTCACAGCAGGACTCAGATTTTGTTAATGCATCTGCCACGTCCACCTCCAACTGATCAGAACTCTAATAGTAATCTTTAATTGTTTCAAGCTACTCATAGTACCATTCTCTTTATTAATGATGGGCTCAGGAATCCAGGGCTAAGCTAATCAGGTAATGACATTCCCCTAGCAATAAGGAAATGGCATGAATATTTGATTCAAGAGGACATGAAGAAAAATTTGTGGGTACTTATGGAAAAAGTCATAGGAAAAAGTACATACTTTTCCTTCTAGACATTTTAGAACCTAGATCTGTGATAGCCATTTAGCTACCAGCCAGAGAATCAAGTTGACACATGAGCTTGTTAAGTTCAGTTGTTCAGTTGTGCTGAACTCTTTGCAGCCCCATGGACTGCAGCATGCCAGGTTTCCCTGTCTTTCACCATCTCTTGGAGCTTGCTTAAACTTATGTCCATTGAGTCAGTGATGCCATCCAACCATCTCGTCCTCTGTCTTCCCCTTCCCCTTTTGCCTTCTATTTTTCCCTGCATTGGTGTCTTTAATAAGTTACTTCTTCACATCAGGTGGACAAAATATTGGAGCTTCAGCTTCAGCATCAGACCTTCCAATGAATATTCAGGGTTGATTTCCTTTAAGATTGACTGGTTCGATCACCTTGCAGTTCGAGGGACTCTCAAGAATCTTCCCCAACAACACAGTTCACATGTGACACATGATACAATTCTAGAATTAAGGTAACTGCAGAGAAACAGAGTTAGTTGGAGCTATTGGTTTAAGTCAATCCTGCAACCTACCTCAATTTTAGATTTCCAGTTTTTGAGCCAATTCCTTATTATTCAGACTGCCTTAAGCTAAAAGTTCTGTGATATGTAATTGAAAGCATCCTAACAGAATGAGTAGCTTCTTTTAATTTTATGTTACCTGCATCAAAAAGCTCACTTCACAGTACTGATGGGAAGATTAAATTAATTTATATTATATTGCTATATTATGTCAGATATCACATTAAAAGGTCTAAGCAAGATTTCAATTCTACAAATTATAAATTCTTTCTTTCACGAAGAAAATACTAAGATAGTGGTCGTTGTTGGCCACCTACACAGCTTCTATTATCTACTTCCCTCACAGCAGGACTCAGATTTTGTTAATGCATCTGCCACGTCCACCTCCAACTGATCAGAACTCTAATAGTAATCTTTAATTGTTTCAAGCTACTCATAGTACCATTCTCTTTATTAATGATGGGCTCAGGAATCCAGGGCTAAGCTAATCAGGTAATGACATTCCCCTAGCAATAAGGAAATGGCATGAATATTTGATTCAAGAGGACATGAAGAAAAATTTGTGGGTACTTATGGAAAAAGTCATAGGAAAAAGTACATACTTTTCCTTCTAGACATTTTAGAACCTAGATCTGTGATAGCCATTTAGCTACCAGCCAGAGAATCAAGTTGACACATGAGCTTGTTAAGTTCAGTTGTTCAGTTGTGCTGAACTCTTTGCAGCCCCATGGACTGCAGCATGCCAGGTTTCCCTGTCTTTCACCATCTCTTGGAGCTTGCTTAAACTTATGTCCATTGAGTCAGTGATGCCATCCAACCATCTCGTCCTCTGTCTTCCCCTTCCCCTTTTGCCTTCTATTTTTCCCTGCATTGGTGTCTTTAATAAGTTACTTCTTCACATCAGGTGGACAAAATATTGGAGCTTCAGCTTCAGCATCAGACCTTCCAATGAATATTCAGGGTTGATTTCCTTTAAGATTGACTGGTTCGATCACCTTGCAGTTCGAGGGACTCTCAAGAATCTTCCCCAACAACACAGTTCACATGTGACACATGATACAATTCTAGAATTAAGGTAACTGCAGAGAAACAGAGTTAGTTGGAGCTATTGGTTTAAGTCAATCCTGCAACCTACCTCAATTTTAGATTTCCAGTTTTTGAGCCAATTCCTTATTATTCAGACTGCCTTAAGCTAAAAGTTCTGTGATATGTAATTGAAAGCATCCTAACAGAATGAGTAGCTTCAATTTTTAATACTTTGCTCTTTCATGTTACAGGCCCTTGCTAGATCCTTGTATAACCTGATACACATCTCTACACTACTGTCAATATTTTTTTAAGCTGAAGAAATGGAGATCAACAGCACACAATCAGAAAGTGGCACAGACAAGATATGAACTCCGAATTTCCTCCACTTTTTGTTTCAATTCAATAATCGACACTGCCATACTCTTCTGAAACTTTTACCCGATAATCTTACAACCTGTTAAACTTTTGTTCATGGCAGTCTGTTTCGTATGAAGAACATCTGCTTTTGTAAAAACTTGTCTTTACCTAAATATTTAACCTGGTTTTCCTTTTACCTGCTTTAATATCTTCTCTCGGATTTGTTTTGTTTTGTTTTTTTAACTGAAGAGCCATCTACATTTTATTGTTGGTCAAAATGATTGTATCATGGGTTGCAGATGAAATTCCTCCTGGACCAGAGAGGGAATGAGGGAGATGACTGAGCTGTGAGTGAAAACTCTACAGCACAGGCACAGGGATGGACCATGTGGACAGCATGGTGGGGATCTCAGTCAGCTCAGGGTTCCATTACAAAACACCACATGCAGGGAAGCTTAAATGATGAAAATTTATTTCTCACAGTTAAGGAGGCAGGAAGTCAAACATCAATGTACCAAAAGATTTGTTTTCTCCTGAGGCTTCTCTCCTTGAGTTGCAGATGACTGTTTCTTGCTGTGTCCTCATATGGCCTTTCCTCTGTACATGTGCATCCCTGGTGCCTCTTCCTCCTCTTAGAAGGACATCAGTCTTCATGGATTGGGGCTCTACCCTCAAGACCTTAGTTAACCTTAATTATCTCTTCAAGCATCCAATCGCCACCTATAGTCACACTTGGGGCTAGAGTTTCAATATATGGATTTAAGAGGCTGATGTTAAGAAAAATAGAAGGCAAAAGGAGAAGGGGATGCCAGAGGATGAGATGGTTGGATGGCATCACTGAGTCAATGGACATGAGTTTGAGCAAGCTCCAGGAGATGGTAAAGAATAGGAAAGCCTGGCATGCTGCAGTCCACGGGGTTGCAAAGAGTTCAGCACAACTGAGCAACTGAGCTGAACTGATACAGATTTAAGGGGGACATAATTCAGTCCATAGTAATGGGGAATTGTTGGCCCTGGTGATCTGGAGTGTGAGTGCCCTATCCTTCTGAAGGACAGCAGCCACTCCTTGGTTCCTCTCAATTACTGCCACAGGAATGGCTCAGTATTGTCACTGCTGACTCTTCAGTTCATGCTTGAAATGCAAATTGTTAAGAGACATCTTCCAAGTCTAAAGACTGGCACTAATTCAAAACTATGTCTGTTGCTAGTTGCTTGTTTGTGAAGTCTTATTTAAGTAGGAAATCACAGCAGATTTACAATAATGGCCTGTCCCATTAGACTGACTCCTCACACACTCTCTCTCCATCCCTATGTACCATTTCAGTGAAAATACTCATAAAGCAGTAGCCCAGCCCCACTCATTCATGGGTCAGATGTCATTTAGTTGTCATTTATTATCTCCCAAGTCCCTGAGATTGAATGAATTGAGTTTTGAGAAGTCAGCTGTTCTTCAAAAGACTTATAAACTGTAATTGGTTCCACTAAGATAGAAACATATAGCTGTATTTAAAGAATCAATAGCCTCAGTCAATTATTAAAGTAGGTTAATAGTGACCAAATGTCCAAGGACTAATGCTGTATATGCAGTGATCCATGTCATGCTTTAATTATAATTAGTCTAGGTCCTTAAAACATGGGGCACTGTCTAGATGAAGTAATGACTCCCTAATGATGAAAAGTAATGTGTATATACAGGGATAGTGAGAAAGAAGTGATCAAAAGAGAAAAAACTAGCTCTTCACAGAAACACATTTTCAAAGAATGTGAAGGTTGAGAAGTTTATATCTCTTTACCAGTTTAGCAGGCTTGGCTGAATTCTGGGCTTTCAGGGTTTGGGGTATCAGAAATTCAATGAGGTATGTGGTTAGGAAGACCAGTCTGAAAGATGCAACAGAAGGTAATTGGTAGGTGTCCAGGCAAAGATGTTCATCATGATGAGGTGAAGTATAAGAGTAGGCAACTTGAATAGAACTGAATGCTGGGTAGTAAGACCTGCTAGAATAAGGTGGGGTCCAGGACTCTAAACTGATGGAGAGGGATACCGGGTAATAAGTGCTTGGATCCCTTGACTTAAGATGAGACAACGCTGAACTACCATTTCGACTCTAGGATTCCCTGAAGGTTGCCAAGACTTTTGTTGTTACGTATCTTCAATACTTCTCTTTGCCCAACTAATTTCCCTCTTTCTCAAAGACTTCGATTTTAAGTTAACTCCCTGATCTTCACAAAATCATCTTGATCTGTTTCTAAGGTAGCCTGACCTGAGATACTTCTCTTCCCCTGCTGATTAGAGAAGCAAAGTTTCCAGACAATACATCTACGAAATGGCAGAGCCTCAGTTCATCTGGGTCTGTGAGCAGAACAGAGCCTTGCAGACCTTTAAGTGGACATGTGACAAAAAAAATGAGAAATTTTTAGCTATTTATTATCCATTTCAGTGAAAATACTCATAAAGCAGTAGCCCAGCCCCACTCATTCATGGGTCAGATGTCATTTAGTTGTCATTTATTATCTCCCAAGTCCCTGAGATTGAATGAATTGAGTTTTGAGAAGTCAGCTGTTCTTCAAAAGACTTATAAACTGTAATTGGTTCCACTAAGATAGAAACATATAGCTGTATTTAAAGAATCAATAGCCTCAGTCAATTATTAAAGTAGGTTAATAGTGACCAAATGTCCAAGGACTAATGCTGTATATGCAGTGATCCATGTCATGCTTTAATTATAATTAGTCTAGGTCCTTAAAACATGGGGCACTGTCTAGATGAAGTAATGACTCCCTAATGATGAAAAGTAATGTGTATATACAGGGATAGTGAGAAAGAAGTGATCAAAAGAGAAAAAACTAGCTCTTCACAGAAACACATTTTCAAAGAATGTGAAGGTTGAGAAGTTTATATCTCTTTACCAGTTTAGCAGGCTTGGCTGAATTCTGGGCTTTCAGGGTTTGGGGTATCAGAAATTCAATGAGGTATGTGGTTAGGAAGACCAGTCTGAAAGATGCAACAGAAGGTAATTGGTAGGTGTCCAGGCAAAGATGTTCATCATGATGAGGTGAAGTATAAGAGTAGGCAACTTGAATAGAACTGAATGCTGGGTAGTAAGACCTGCTAGAATAAGGTGGGGTCCAGGACTCTAAACTGATGGAGAGGGATACCGGGTAATAAGTGCTTGGATCCCTTGACTTAAGATGAGACAACGCTGAACTACCATTTCGACTCTAGGATTCCCTGAAGGTTGCCAAGACTTTTGTTGTTACGTATCTTCAATACTTCTCTTTGCCCAACTAATTTCCCTCTTTCTCAAAGACTTCGATTTTAAGTTAACTCCCTGATCTTCACAAAATCATCTTGATCTGTTTCTAAGGTAGCCTGACCTGAGATACTTCTCTTCCCCTGCTGATTAGAGAAGCAAAGTTTCCAGACAATACATCTACGAAATGGCAGAGCCTCAGTTCATCTGGGTCTGTGAGCAGAACAGAGCCTTGCAGACCTTTAAGTGGACATGTGACATAAATGAGAAATAAACCTTGATTGTATTAAACCTCTGAGATTTGGGGTTAAGTTTTCACCCCTAACTTCACCTATCTTGCCTAATTAATACATTCATGGTGTCATGTGTGTCCTTGGTCCTCTGGGTAGGTTTCTGCCAGTAGCATCTAAGTCCTAGTCTTCAGGCCACCTTCAAAATGACTGCACCAGTCTTTGCCAGTCTCAGGACGAGAATACAGAGTAATAGAGATTTTATATTCTCAATTCTGCCACGAGACTTCAAATACTTTTGACTATAATTTTCTCTAAGAGTAACATAGTGGATCTATTTAATAGACAAGATCCCTTCAGGTCAGTGAAGAATCACATGGCTCTCTTTGTTCTACATCATTTAATTCTCCTAAAATTATTGGAGGAATGGGACAGGTAAGGAAGAAGAGAGGAATAGAGCAGTTGGCTCCCTAATGCCTGATGCTCATGGCACTTGGCAGTCAGAATTTCTTCCTGAATTATCTAGAAGGACAACTCTGGTGTCACATTCACCTGGGTGTAGCTGGAGTAAGTCATCCCCAACTTTGGCAGTAGGGTTGAATTCCAGAGCAGTATAGGAGCGGTACTATGACTTGTATCTAATTTGACCCTTATATCACAATAAAAGAAGAAACAAGGAAGAGCCTGCAGTCTTATTAGGATGTTCCAAGGGAACGTGCCATCTGGCTCACCGTACTCACAAGCCTTTTTTGTTTAAGCTTGGTCAAGCCAGGCTATGTTCTCTAGAAATTCCATTCTTGCCCTGTACATGAACTGAGTCAATAGATGACTCCTTTGAGAATTTGATGTCAAAAAATAGAGGCTTAACTACAATTAGACACTCCATTTCCCAAACCAGATCTTACTAGAAGGATGGGCATGTTACACTGGTCCTTGACTGAAAACCCCAGAGACTCTGTTTCTAAGGTAGCCTGACCTGAGATACTTCTCTTCCCTGCTGATTAGAGAAGCAAAGTTTCCAGACAATACATCTACGAAATGGCAGAGCCTCAGTTCATCTGGGTCTGTGAGCAGAACAGAGCCTTGCAGACCTTTAAGTGGACATGTGACATAAATGAGAAATAAACCTTGATTGTATTAAACCTCTGAGATTTGGGGTTAAGTTTTCACCCCTAACTTCACCTATCTTGCCTAATTAATACATTCATGGTGTCATGTGTGTCCTTGGTCCTCTGGGTAGGTTTCTGCCAGTAGCATCTAAGTCCTAGTCTTCAGGCCACCTTCAAAATGACTGCACCAGTCTTTGCCAGTCTCAGGACGAGAATACAGAGTAATAGAGATTTTATATTCTCAATTCTGCCACGAGACTTCAAATACTTTTGACTATAATTTTCTCTAAGAGTAACATAGTGGATCTATTTAATAGACAAGATCCCTTCAGGTCAGTGAAGAATCACATGGCTCTCTTTGTTCTACATCATTTAATTCTCCTAAAATTATTGGAGGAATGGGACAGGTAAGGAAGAAGAGAGGAATAGAGCAGTTGGCTCCCTAATGCCTGATGCTCATGGCACTTGGCAGTCAGAATTTCTTCCTGAATTATCTAGAAGGACAACTCTGGTGTCACATTCACCTGGGTGTAGCTGGAGTAAGTCATCCCCAACTTTGGCAGTAGGGTTGAATTCCAGAGCAGTATAGGAGCGGTACTATGACTTGTATCTAATTTGACCCTTATATCACAATAAAAGAAGAAACAAGGAAGAGCCTGCAGTCTTATTAGGATGTTCCAAGGGAACGTGCCATCTGGCTCACCGTACTCACAAGCCTTTTTTGTTTAAGCTTGGTCAAGCCAGGCTATGTTCTCTAGAAATTCCATTCTTGCCCTGTACATGAACTGAGTCAATAGATGACTCCTTTGAGAATTTGATGTCAAAAAATAGAGGCTTAACTACAATTAGACACTCCATTTCCCAAACCAGATCTTACTAGAAGGATGGGCATGTTACACTGGTCCTTGACTGAAAACCCCAGAGACTCCAGCAGCACCCCTCTGAAGCTCTTTTATTTCTTCCTGGGAACTAATAACTGAGAGCTCAGCAAGGGTCAGGGAGCTTACTCCTGCGGAGAGGAAAGGAGGGATCCTTCCAGTGCTCCACTGCAGAGAAGAGGGAGGAGGAAACTGGAGGCCAACACACTTGTAACATTTTGGCCATTGCTCTCCAATCATGGGCTCCTGCTTTAAAAGGGCATACTCCATGCTGTGTAGCCAGAGTTGCCTAAATAACAAATCTAATCACATTCCTTTCCTGCTTCCACCCCTGCAGGAGCTCTGTCTTGCTCTCTGTGTTGAGTCCAGTCCCTCCTAGATGACACCTAAAGCTCACTTGTGCAGGCACATCTCTTACCCTCTCACACCTGCCACAGGGGTCCCTCTGGATCTTTTTGGATATATCTTTCTGTCTTTGGCACCTGGGATACTGCACTTATTCTTTCTGCACAGAACAAATTTAATGCTGGATACATTTTTGAAAGGCTAACCAAATTTATTAGCTCCTCTAAGAAGCGTTTTCTTCATTTGGTCATTCATGCACTTACTAAATATTTGTTAAGCATCCACTCTGTGCTACGAGCTACTAAAATGCCTGGACAAAGGTTTTGCATCAGCCCCCAGGATGTCTCTTAAACACCTATACTTAGCTCTATATACCTGTCACATTGTATTGCATTTGTTTTTTATGTAAACATTTCTCCCAGTAGACTGACAGTACCATCCCGGAAAGCACAATATCTTATTTGTGGTTGCAATGCTTGATAATATAGGGTAAGAATTCAGAAATTATTTCTAGAATGAATAAACAAAAGAACTATTTCTTCTCAAACCTTTGATTCGCTTCTAGGAAATAAAACAATCGGATTACGTTCACAATTAACCTGAATTTTTTTTTTTCATTTGTATTGCAATTGGGTTGTTGTTCAGTTGCTAAGTTGTGTCTGACTCTTAGTGACCCCATGGACTATAGCATGCCAGGCTTCCCTGTCTTTCACCATCTCCTGGTATGTCCATTGAATTAGTGATGCCATCCAACCATCTCATCTTCTGTCATCCTCATTCTCCTCTGCCTTCTATTTTTCCCAGCATCTTTTCCAATGAGTCAGCTCTTTGCATCAAGTGGCCATAGTATTGGAGCTTCAGTTTTAGCATCAGTCCTTCCAATGAATATTCAGGGTTGATTTACATTAGGATTGACTGGTTTGACCTTCTTGCTGTCCAAGGGAGTCCCAAGAGTCTTCTCCAAAAGACTTCAAGAGTTTTCTTTTGAACCACAGTTCAAAAGCATGAATTCTTCTGCACTCAGCCCTTTTTATGGTCCAGCTCTCACAAATCATAGCTTTTTTTTTTTGGCCACTTCTATTTATCTTTCATTTATTTATTTTCATCCATCTTTGTTCTTTGGCCTGTGTGTGCCTCCCATCGCAGTGGCCTCTCTGGTTGCAGAGCACTGGCTCTGTAGCTGGACACACTGGTCCAGCCGCCCCGAGGAATGTGGAATCTTCCCAGGCTAGAGATCAAACCGGCTCCCCTTGCACTGCAAGACGGTGTCTTTAGGGAAGCCCCAAACCATAGCTTTGACTATAAGGACCTTTGTCGGCAAAGCAATTTCTCTGCTTTTTAACATACTGTGCAGGTTTGTCACAGCTTTTCTTCCAAGGAGCAAGCATCTTTTAGGTTAGGAGAGTCCTTTATTTTAGCAGAAGCCTAGCCACCTGCTCTCCAGGTAAAACCACAGCAGTCCCTCGAGAATCTCTAGCCACCTCTTCCTGATATAACCTATCTAGCTTTAAGAGTTCAAAGACAGGGGCTTCCCTGGTGGTCCAGTGGGTAAGGACACCGCCTTGCAATGCAAGGGGCTCCGGTTCGATCCCTGGTCTGGGAAGATCCCATGTGCAGTGGAGCAGCTGGACCGATATGCCCAACTACCGAGCTGGAGCTCTGGAGCGCATGCGCCAAGGGCCAGTGCTCTGTGACAACAGAGGCCACTGCGATGGGAGGTCCACGTGGGCCAAAGAACAAAGATGGATGAAAATAGACAAAGGAAAGATCAATAGAAGTGGCCAAAAGAGTTCAAAGACAGAAAACCAATGCTCTCTTAATATCCCCCAAAGTCCCCCTTTCTCCCAGTAATTTATCTGGAAGGAGTGCTAACAGAGCCAACATCAGGGTGAGGGAGTGTGCTGCTGCACACACCCTGAAGATGGCGACTGATTTCCTGGACAGCAGCTCTCTTTACTTTTCGGAAGTCTTTTATTTCCCTTCGCTAATAAATATTCGTGCGGTTCCCAGGGAGGAAAGTTTGATTTACAGCCAGTGCCTTGTCTCTTTAGCTGGTCTTGGCATTCTCATAGCAAGCATATGGTAAAACTCAATAAATATTTGTTGAATTGAATTACCTCAGTGGTAAGGGAAATGAACTCTGTTGAGCTCCAAAAGCCACACTGGTCAGGAGCTGTGTTTATATTTAATCAGTTTAGAACAATTGGGACCAGAAATATGATGGATAAAAATTGGCCACAGCAATCTCTTGTTATGTATTTCCCTCAGTGTCTTTCTCCTCTTTACCTCTAACCACATAGACAAATCTTATAAACTACTGAAGATATTTCTATGGGCTATGGGAAAAGTCCCTGATGCTGGGAAAGACTGAAGGTAGAAGGAGAAGGGGATGATAGAGGATGAGGTGGTTGGATGATTTCACTGATTCAATGGATGTGAAGTCTGAGCAAACTCCAGGAGCTAGTGAAGGACAGGAAAGCCTGTCGTGCTGCAGTTCATGGGGTGGCAAAGAGACAGACACAACTGAGCAACTGAACAACAACAAATGTGAACACAATGCAGTTGACTAAACCTTGGTGGTAGTTTGCGGCTGATTCAATTGCTAACATACTGTGTAGATTACTGAGCATTAGACTGAGTGCTCACAGGGTTCTCACTATGAAAGGTTATGGGTTTCAAAGAGACATAAAGGACTAAGAAATCCTATTATATCTTTTTTTGCTCACTTACTTCCCCATACTAATCAATCACCTATGCTGAAATGATAACAGAAGAATGAGGAAAGATAGGCTGACCTATTGTTCTTTTTCATTTTAGTTTCCTTATGCTCTGTAATCATCTATAAGCCTATGGTAGAGAATATGGGTAGAATTATAACCAGGAGGGAAATTAAAACAGTTGAGTTCATTTTGTGCACTATTTCTACTGTTCTGTCAAGAATAAAATACAAGTGTTTGTATGAGCTACAGAAAGAGGAACTGTGTAATTTCAGTGATTCTATATATGAGCTAAATGCTCTTATATTTACATTTTAAACTGTCATTGCATCATAAAAGATAAACATAAAATTCATACAGATAATTTCAGTTTCAAATTTTTCTTTGCTGAGAACAACTTAAGTAGAAAATAAATATCATGACACAGTGAGAGAGAAGACATGGTAGAAAGGGGCTTTTCCCTCTGGTTTTTAAACAAGAGACCCCATAGTTTCATTTTGCACTGGAACTGTGCAAATTACGTCACTGGTCCAGGTTCCTAGACTGCTGCTGACATTGTTCATTCACTCAACAGGTACTGTCTGAGTGCCCACTAGTGCCTAGATCTAAGGAGTTAGAAGAGAGAGAGAGAAGGAGAATTGAGTCTATGAAGGAGAAAGTGAGACGCTGAACCTAGTGGGCACAGACAAGGCGATATACTCTGGCCTGAGTTGGGGTGGCTGCTTCTGTTGCCCCTGGGAGATGCTGAGGGAAGACTCCCATGGACGCTGCCTTGGAGCAAGGCTCTATTTAGTGTTGGAATCTGTGCTGAGTCTCCTTGACTAGGACTGGAATGAGTGGCCACTTACCTCAATCACCAGCTTCCGTCACTGATTATTTTGGGTTCTATTTTACTGGTAGTATTTGAAACCCACTGCAAAATGTGTTTCAGATGTCTGTTAGCTTAATTAAAGGTATCAAAGTATCAACATGGGCTATTGACCCCTCTCAGTCCTTCCTCTTTTACCCTTACAAGGAGCTGATACAATCAAGCTTTTAATACCATGCTTTTGAAAAAGAACACGATCCTCCTTGTTTCCTTTTTTTTTTTTTTTTTTTTGGCTGCACCACATGTGGGATCCTAGTTTCCTGACCAGGGATGGAACCTGTGCCCCACTCATTGGGAGTGCAGAGTGTTAGCTACTGGACTACCAGGGAAGTCTGGGACCCTGTTTCTTTGAGTTTAATAATCAGTCTCCTCTCTCCCCTAATCTCTTTGTGAGACAGGCAGGGATTTGGAACCTGGGACCTTTTGATGCAGTGCCTGCACCTGGACAAATGCCTCCTCGTGCAACAAAATACAGAGAAGCCATATAAGAACTAAAAATAGGTGTGTGCATGCCCAGTTGGGGCAGATTATAGACAACAAGATACAAAATGACCAAATACCCACTGCCACAGCTAAAGCAGGGCACTGTTCATACCTCCTGCACACACCACCACCAAAGGGGTGGGAAAACCTCCTACAATACTGCTTCAGCCCAACTTCTGGATCTGTCCCCTCAGGGCTTTTCCTCTGGTTTTAAACAAGAGACCCCATAGTTTCATTTTGCACTGGAACTGTGCAAATTACGTCACTGGTCCAGGTTCCTAGACTGCTGCTGACATTGTTCATTCACTCAACAGGTACTGTCTGAGTGCCCACTAGTGCCTAGATCTAAGGAGTTAGAAGAGAGAGAGAGAAGGAGAATTGAGTCTATGAAGGAGAAAGTGAGACGCTGAACCTAGTGGGCACAGACAAGGCGATATACTCTGGCCTGAGTTGGGGTGGCTGCTTCTGTTGCCCCTGGGAGATGCTGAGGGAAGACTCCCATGGACGCTGCCTTGGAGCAAGGCTCTATTTAGTGTTGGAATCTGTGCTGAGTCTCCTTGACTAGGACTGGAATGAGTGGCCACTTACCTCAATCACCAGCTTCCGTCACTGATTATTTTGGGTTCTATTTTACTGGTAGTATTTGAAACCCACTGCAAAATGTGTTTCAGATGTCTGTTAGCTTAATTAAAGGTATCAAAGTATCAACATGGGCTATTGACCCCTCTCAGTCCTTCCTCTTTTACCCTTACAAGGAGCTGATACAATCAAGCTTTTAATACCATGCTTTTGAAAAAGAACACGATCCTCCTTGTTTCCTTTTTTTTTTTTTTTTTTTGGCTGCACCACATGTGGGATCCTAGTTTCCTGACCAGGGATGGAACCTGTGCCCCACTCATTGGGAGTGCAGAGTGTTAGCTACTGGACTACCAGGGAAGTCTGGGACCCTGTTTCTTTGAGTTTAATAATCAGTCTCCTCTCTCCCCTAATCTCTTTGTGAGACAGGCAGGGATTTGGAACCTGGGACCTTTTGATGCAGTGCCTGCACCTGGACAAATGCCTCCTCGTGCAACAAAATACAGAGAAGCCATATAAGAACTAAAAATAGGTGTGTGCATGCCCAGTTGGGGCAGATTATAGACAACAAGATACAAAATGACCAAATACCCACTGCCACAGCTAAAGCAGGGCACTGTTCATACCTCCTGCACACACCACCACCAAAGGGGTGGGAAAACCTCCTACAATACTGCTTCAGCCCAACTTCTGGATCTGTCCCTCCCATCACCCCATAAAGGGAACTGACTCACTGCCCTGTCTCAGGGAATAAGCAAGGGAAACTGTTATTTGTCTTTGCTCCCTCCTGCTGTAGCAGGGGCCCCCATAAAGCTTTGCCTGAATTTCTTGTCTGTCCTCTTATCAATTTCTGTTAATCAGGGAAGGCCAAAAACCCTGGATGGTAACACTCAGTCATGAGATAAGATTCTCTCGTGGCCTAGCTATCCTCCTGCTGTTGGAATGAAAGTAGCTGTTAACAATTAGACAACTCCTCTTAGACTGTGGCCTACAGCTTTGGGGTCCTTGACTTCAGCAGTTTACTTATTAATAGAAAGAAGAGTCAAGACATTGAGATGGGATTTGAGTCCTCACCAAATGAGCTGAAAGTGTCTCCATTCTTATCAAAACCTACCCAGTCATGATTCTTTTGGGGCTTCCCAGGTGGCACACACACACACACACAAAGCCCTGCCAATGTAGGAGATGTGAGTTTGATCCCTGGGGTGGGAAGATCCCCTGGAGGAGGAATGGCAACCCACTCCAGTATTCTTGCCTGGAGAATCCCATGGACAGAGAAGCCCGATGGGCTACAGTCTGTAGGGTTGCATGACTGAAGCGACTGAACATGCATGGTTCTTCTAGAGAATTTCTCTCCTCAATGGCCCATAGGCCTAGGAATTGTTGGAACAGATGCAGGAACTTAGATTGCCTTATATACTGTTACAGTTTGATCCTTGCTAGTGGGGGCCTGTTTTTTTTTTTTTTTTTTTTTTTTTTTTATTGCTCCACTGTTTCGTCCTATGAAAATAATTTTCAATAACACTAAGAACTAAAAACCTCCTTGAGAATGGGATTGATTGTTAGAAATATGCTCTTATTTTTCCTTAGAAGGGTACTCGCTTGATATAAGCAAACTCGGCATTCATTCAGCTTTCCTCATATCCTACACCTAGCTAATCACGTGAATTTAAAACAATGACACTGTATAAACGGTGTCCCATGAGCTAGTGAGATGGTCAAAAGCTCTCAGCAAGCATTTCCAAAATTCCAGTGCTTCATTCATTCGTCACATACTCAATATTTATTGAGAGCTTCTTGGGCAGTGAAGTGGAAAGTATTCAAACACCATCAGAGTTCTTTAGTAGCATGTGTATAACTTGCCATTCTTAATATCAGGGGAAGGGCAAAGAGAACAGGGTCTACTGACTTGTCCTGATTGATCTGAACGCATGATTATGACCTTACATGTGATCAAACTTGAAATACTTTGAGAAAACATTATCCCAGAAAGTATGTATTCATTAAAATAAAGAGAGAGACCACCTTCAGCTAATTTCTGTTCTCTCTCTCTTCATTAACCAGATACTCCAGTTTTAGATTAGACCTCTCTGTCATTCCCTTTCTTGCACTCTGTTACTGAGCTTCATAGAAATTATGCACATTTAAATTATGTGTTTGTTTATTTAATACCTCTTCCTTTTCCAGACTGCAAGCTCCATGAAAGAAAGAACAGAATCTACTTTATTCACTATTTTCCTTTACTTCTCTCCCTCGGCCCTAGAATGAGAGTTCCTTAAAGACAGGGGCTAGAATAATTTTCCTTATATTTCCAGCTCCTGGTGGCCCTGGTAACGCAAAGAGGTCAGAATATCTAGGACCCCGTGGTTTTATGGGTGGAAAGGAGCTGTGGAGAGGTGCAAGCTCCAAGCACCAGTAAAATGTGAAATTAAAATATTACTAAGAACTCAACATCTGAAGCCTGAAACAGACTCTAAGTGGGCAAGAAAAATTCTGGAATGCTGGCTGCAAGAAGAGCAGGAGAGTTGAGGGCAGAAAAACACATTAGTGTTTGTCATGGGATCCAGTCACAGAAAATAAACAGATTGTGTGGGATGGGACACAATCAAACTCCAAGTCACAGCACACTGGGCAGACTGTCCCTCTGGTCCTCGGCAACACTCCTCTTAGAAAAAAGGGCTGTCCTATTTGTCAGCTCAGCAGCAGAAGGATAGAGATGAATTGGAGGCACTTCGGAAAGGAGCAATGAATGGGATGAATAATCTGCTTCTGGGGAAAAGGTGAAAATGTATAATGCTTTGGAGGGACTGTCATAACACTTTCCCTGTTACAATGCTAGAAACCAGGGACAACTAGTGGGGAGTGAAATTACTTGGATGCACAGAGATTTGGTAGGAAATAATTGCATATGATTAAAAAATATCAGAAAATAGGGCTTCCCTGGTGGTCCAGTGGGTAAGGACACTGCCTTGCAGTGCAAGGGGCGCTGGTTCGATCCCTGACCTGGGAGGATCCCACGTGCCGCGGAGCGGCTGGACCGATGTGTCCAATTACCGAGCCGGAGCTCTGGAGCGCATGTGCCCAGAGCCGGTGCTCTGCAGCGACAGACGCCACTGCGATGGGAGGCCCACACGGGCCAAAGAACAAAGATGGATGAAAATGAACAAATGAAAGACCAATAGAAGTGGCCCGCCTGCTCCCCTCCCTCCCCACCCCACCCGCACCAAAATAAATAAGTAAATAAATCTTAAAAAAAAAAAAATCAGAAAATAGGTTACACTAGGGCTTAAGTTTTTGTAGAGAGAATCCATTTATCAGCAAATTGAGTCACGATGCGATGCGAGAAGTAGGAGCAGCTTCCTATCAAGTATAAGATACATATCTCTTCTCAAACACTTTCAGGTAAAGGATGCCTCCAGTCAAACCATTTTCTTTCTTCTGGAACAATCTTTGTTCTGTCCTGAGGGTATTAGTACCTGTTATTTCTTTTATCTAGATTAGTCCTTGTTTATCTCTTCTCCCTCTGCCTTGAGTCACTGGCTCCTTCTTCCTAGTCAGGTCTCATGCCTCAGCGAAAATGTCACCTTCCCATCTTTTAAAATAAGGCTTTGAGTGGTTGAGTAATTTGACAAGTATCACACAGTGTCTCACCCCAGAACCCAAACTTTCCAGTGTCGATGCTGCTTTACTCAATAAAAAATATATATTAGTATTTCAATTAAAGAAAAAACAGTTTATGGATATCATAGGAGACAGAGCTGTAAGAGCCTCCCATCATAAGTTTGAGAAAAGTCAGTCAAAAAGGAAGTGTACCTGAAGACCACAAAAGCTTGGAGTGGAGCATAACACTTGCCCTGTTAGCAAATGCTAGAAAAAAATCTGCTTCTGGGGAAAAGGTGAAAATGTATAATGCTTTGAGGGACTGTCATAACACTTTCCCTGTTACAATGCTAGAAACCAGGGACAACTAGTGGGGAGTGAAATTACTTGGATGCACAGAGATTTGGTAGGAAATAATTGCATATGATTAAAAAATATCAGAAAATAGGGCTTCCCTGGTGGTCCAGTGGGTAAGGACACTGCCTTGCAGTGCAAGGGGCGCTGGTTCGATCCCTGACCTGGGAGGATCCCACGTGCCGCGGAGCGGCTGGACCGATGTGTCCAATTACCGAGCCGGAGCTCTGGAGCGCATGTGCCCAGAGCCGGTGCTCTGCAGCGACAGACGCCACTGCGATGGGAGGCCCACACGGGCCAAAGAACAAAGATGGATGAAAATGAACAAATGAAAGACCAATAGAAGTGGCCCGCCTGCTCCCCTCCCTCCCCACCCCACCCGCACCAAAATAAAAAATTAAAAAAATCTTAAAAAAAAAAAAATCAGAAAATAGGTTACACTAGGGCTTAAGTTTTTGTAGAGAGAATCCATTTATCAGCAAATTGAGTCACGATGCGATGCGAGAAGTAGGAGCAGCTTCCTATCAAGTATAAGATACATATCTCTTCTCAAACACTTTCAGGTAAAGGATGCCTCCAGTCAAACCATTTTCTTTCTTCTGGAACAATCTTTGTTCTGTCCTGAGGGTATTAGTACCTGTTATTTCTTTTATCTAGATTAGTCCTTGTTTATCTCTTCTCCCTCTGCCTTGAGTCACTGGCTCCTTCTTCCTAGTCAGGTCTCATGCCTCAGCGAAAATGTCACCTTCCCATCTTTTAAAATAAGGCTTTGAGTGGTTGAGTAATTTGACAAGTATCACACAGTGTCTCACCCCAGAACCCAAACTTTCCAGTGTCGATGCTGCTTTACTCAATAAAAAATATATATTAGTATTTCAATTAAAGAAAAAACAGTTTATGGATATCATAGGAGACAGAGCTGTAAGAGCCTCCCATCATAAGTTTGAGAAAAGTCAGTCAAAAAGGAAGTGTACCTGAAGACCACAAGTCATCGTCTGGGGTATCTTGAATAAAGTTTTATGGCAAAAATGGACAGCGCCCATGAGAGCCACCATGTTATGGAATGCTAAAGTGGTTGAGCTTTCTATAAATTTTACCAAAATAATTATAATAGGATCCCTAAGAGCTAATCATCAGTCTCTGCTATAAGTTTTGGTACCAGGAAGTGGGTTAATCACAAAATAATCACATACATAATCATACCCTATGATGCTATGTATATGATATATATGATGCTATATATTTTATATATAGTATTATAACTATTAATATATCTATCTAACTTTCCACTTATTTTAAGGAAATTGTCGGGGATGGCTGGCAAACCTGAGGTCTATCAGGCTGGAAGTTCAAACAAGATTTCTATGTTGCAGTTTTGAGGCAGAACTCCTCTGGAAAATCTCCATTTTTGTTCTTAAGGCCTTTTAACGGATTGGATAAGGCCCATCTACATTATTGAGAGTAATTGTCTTCACTTAATCAACTGGAGCTGTTAAACACATCTGCAAAATGTCTTCACAACACCACCTAAGCTAGTGTGTGACTAAATTACTGGGTACCAGAGCCGACCCAGGTTGACATATAAAACTAACCATCATAGGTGCTTGTCTCTATACATTCTCCATTTCCTGCTTACTTCTCTTAGCTTGTAAAAAACCAAAACTATACATGACAGTTCAGGAAAGGCTTCACCAAAAATCTAAGAACTTAATAGGGATTTCTCTCCATTTTCAGTGCACATCATTATCTGAGGGATATTTTTTCAGTTGTAGCTTTTTGGGGGGCTGGTATTGGTACTGGCTTTTTTCATCTCTCATTAGCTCATGTATTCAGTCCACAAATATTTGTTAAATGACACCAGGCTCTAGGGAGCTGGAAAAGACTCTTCATAAATCAGTGGTTTCTGCAATATGGGGATGTTTTATAACCCCTTCTATTTAATATAGTGGCCACCAGCCACATGTGGCTATTGAACACTTAAAATGTGCCTACTATGATTGATAAACTGTATTTGCATTTCCATTTAGTTTTAATTAATGTAAATGACATTCAAAGATCAAATGAGGTTACAGGCTTAGGCAATGTAGGTCTAAATTACTGAGTTTCTTTTACTAAGATCTAGACATCAACTGGATTCTGATTTTTGCTCCAGAGAATGTCAGAGTTAGAAGGGACTTCAGGGTCATTTGGCCAACCTTCTTTTATAGATGAGGGTACAGAGGTCAAACGCACTGCAGAAGGTTAAAGCTTGTTAGCAGCAGTGCAGACCCAGAGTTTGGATTGGCTAAACCTTAGTCCAGAGTTAATTCCCTGAGTCTGCACTATTCCTCCATCTAATTAGACCATTTGATTTTTCCACATGGAATCTTCCGTCCATTTTGACTATAATTAACAAGTGCCTTTGAAAATGTAATTCGACCACACACATGGTTTCAGAATGATTACCTTTTGCCTGAACCATGGTAGAGTAATGTGGCATTTTTTCTATTATAGGTCAACTGGCTAATGACATATGCATCATCTCTGCACTGTTGCCAATAGGGTGTTCTTGCTAGTCACTCGTGATCCCTATGCTTTAACGGATTGGATAAGGCCCATCTACATTATTGAGAGTAATTGTCTTCACTTAATCAACTGGAGCTGTTAAACACATCTGCAAAATGTCTTCACAACACCACCTAAGCTAGTGTGTGACTAAATTACTGGGTACCAGAGCCGACCCAGGTTGACATATAAAACTAACCATCATAGGTGCTTGTCTCTATACATTCTCCATTTCCTGCTTACTTCTCTTAGCTTGTAAAAAACCAAAACTATACATGACAGTTCAGGAAAGGCTTCACCAAAAATCTAAGAACTTAATAGGGATTTCTCTCCATTTTCAGTGCACATCATTATCTGAGGGATATTTTTTCAGTTGTAGCTTTTTGGGGGGCTGGTATTGGTACTGGCTTTTTTCATCTCTCATTAGCTCATGTATTCAGTCCACAAATATTTGTTAAATGACACCAGGCTCTAGGGAGCTGGAAAAGACTCTTCATAAATCAGTGGTTTCTGCAATATGGGGATGTTTTATAACCCCTTCTATTTAATATAGTGGCCACCAGCCACATGTGGCTATTGAACACTTAAAATGTGCCTACTATGATTGATAAACTGTATTTGCATTTCCATTTAGTTTTAATTAATGTAAATGACATTCAAAGATCAAATGAGGTTACAGGCTTAGGCAATGTAGGTCTAAATTACTGAGTTTCTTTTACTAAGATCTAGACATCAACTGGATTCTGATTTTTGCTCCAGAGAATGTCAGAGTTAGAAGGGACTTCAGGGTCATTTGGCCAACCTTCTTTTATAGATGAGGGTACAGAGGTCAAACGCACTGCAGAAGGTTAAAGCTTGTTAGCAGCAGTGCAGACCCAGAGTTTGGATTGGCTAAACCTTAGTCCAGAGTTAATTCCCTGAGTCTGCACTATTCCTCCATCTAATTAGACCATTTGATTTTTCCACATGGAATCTTCCGTCCATTTTGACTATAATTAACAAGTGCCTTTGAAAATGTAATTCGACCACACACATGGTTTCAGAATGATTACCTTTTGCCTGAACCATGGTAGAGTAATGTGGCATTTTTTCTATTATAGGTCAACTGGCTAATGACATATGCATCATCTCTGCACTGTTGCCAATAGGGTGTTCTTGCTAGTCACTCGTGATCCCCATATGCTTTATTGAAGACAGAAAACCATTCTATCTGCATAGCACTTAACCTTCCATATTTTCTTTGGAGGAAAATGTTACTTGGCCCACATGACACAATTTTGGACACAGTACTTTCTTTGATAAATCACTAGACGATAGAAACAAAATGAGAAGTTTTTTTTTTTAGATTCTACTAAGATTTTTTTTTCACTTGGCTACTGACTGACCTTCTTGTACTTCGAATATTTCTTCATTCATTTCCCATGGTGCAAAGCAGACATGTTTATACTGCTAGTTTACCTTTGCCAGGATACCATGCTTGTTAAAATAAGCTAGAAGCCATTTTGCATGGTACAAGTAGGGTGTCATATTGACTCTGCTCTTAGTGTATTATCGAACTATAAAATATAGGCCATGAAGCACTCAGAGGAAAGTCTGTCTTCACTCTGTTTTGATAAAGTAAATTTAAAAAACAATGACAATCTGTAGTTGCATGAGTGGACTTGTATCTTGGAATGTGCACCGGACTTGAGGAGCAGATGAACCGTGTCTCTGGGATGAGACTGATTGAATAATCTCAGGTTGAACATGCTTTGCCATCAAGAGATTTTCTGTCACAGTGATCAATTACTGAAGATGAAATTCTTATACCAGCTAGAAATGAGGATTATTATTTAAAGGAAGGAGGCAGAACTATCTGTTGGTGCAGAGTTTTATTATTTGGGACCAGACTTCCAATCCACTATCTGTGATGGACACAATGATCTGAGTTCCATCATTCCTCTGAGAAGTGAGTCATCCATCCATCACTATCAGAGAACCAAATTTAGACTGGATATTTAAGCCATAAGCTCCACTCCTCCAAATCTGCTCAGCTGGAAAAATAGCCCTATCTAACACCACCCCCCCGACCCACCCCCCCCCCACCAAAATCTATGGGATTAGTCATTACAAAGTCAACTATAGTTTCCAGACGGTGGTTTGGAGTTGGGATAATTATTTTGTTGTTATGGAAAAGTCTCAAGAGTGAAAGTAACTGTAGCAAAATCAAGCCACCTTAAACGACCTCTTCTTCCCTCTCATCATTTCTACCAACCCGTTACCAAAAGATTGCTCTGAAATAAATAATTAGCGATGTATAAGGTCTCTGACTTTTTGGGGAAAAAGCTTTAAGGGAATTTATTATTTAATATTTATCAGCATCATATTATATTTGTATACTGTTTCATTTTGATGAGTAAAATTACCTTTCTCCCTAAACCAGCCTTGGGCCACTGCGGGAACAACGGAACCACTTAAGATAACCATCAGCAGTATGAATAAAATATAAACCATGCCCTAACAATGTTTAATGTTTAAACTTTTATTAAAGTTAATGGGAGTTTGCCTGCATAAGGACTGCTGAATGAGAAATCTACAAAGGACGCCAGTATTTAAACAGGCAAATTAAATCAAAAGCTCCCAGGTGACAAGAATAAACAGATTGGCATTTAGAGTGATATGTAACAATGGCCACAGCTGGTCTAATTTGTTATATGCAGCTTTTCCTTATTTTATTTGGATAGAAATTCCAGAAATGGCTTAAAGGAAGGTACTATCAGCACTGCTTTAGCAAAGGAGTGGACGATACTCAGAGGAGGGTCCTAGCTGAACCGATGAGTGGAGAAGGACCCTTCCCCTCACTGTCTCATTAGATCCTCATAACTATCTTCAATAAACTTTAGAAGATCACCACTACCCGCCTTTAGAGATGTTGAAGCTGAAGTGAGGATCCAGGTAGGCAGCCTCCCTCACTTGTACAGCTTTTCTGTGACAGAGGTTTCTGAAAGTTGCAGAGACCTTGAAGCTGGGTGGATAAGCACGGACCTCTGACTTTCAGTCCTGCTGGCTCCATCATGCAAGAAGGTAAACCAATTGTCAAGATGCTGAGAGGCATTTCTAAGAGCTGAGCAACACAAGATTTAAAATGTTCTTATGGGGCTTCCCTGGTGGTCCAGTGGGTAAGGACACTGCCTTGCAGTGCAAGGGGCACCGTTCGATCTCTGGCCTGGGAAGATCCCACGTGCCGTGGAGCGGCTGGACCCATGGGTCCAATTGCCGAGCCAGAGCTCTGGAGCGCATGCGCCCAGAGCCGGTGCTCATGCGATGACAGAGGCCATCATGATGGGAGGCCCACACAGGCCAAAGAACAAAGATGGATGAAAATAGATAAATGAAAGACCAACAGAAGTGGCCTGTCTGCCCCTCCCTCCCCAACCCGCCCCCCCCCCACCAAAAAATATTCTTATGGACTCCACTAACAAATTGAACATCTGCTATAAAAAATCCTACTTAGTGGCTGTTGGCTACTTGAAACCTACATTCTCGTGTCAATGTTAGCCTTTCATTTAATAATTCTTTCTTTCGTCTATGTCAGTTGTCACTCTCTGGCAGGCCCTCTCCGTGAAGTGCCAACTCTCTAATTTCATTAGAATGGGGAAGGTATGATTCCAGTAACAGGTACTTTAAAGAAATTTTTAAAACCCTATTCAGAAAATTCAAAAGCTCCCAGGTGACAAGAATAAACAGATTGGCATTTAGAGTGATATGTAACAATGGCCACAGCTGGTCTAATTTGTTATATGCAGCTTTTCCTTATTTTATTTGGATAGAAATTCCAGAAATGGCTTAAAGGAAGGTACTATCAGCACTGCTTTAGCAAAGGAGTGGACGATACTCAGAGGAGGGTCCTAGCTGAACCGATGAGTGGAGAAGGACCCTTCCCCTCACTGTCTCATTAGATCCTCATAACTATCTTCAATAAACTTTAGAAGATCACCACTACCCGCCTTTAGAGATGTTGAAGCTGAAGTGAGGATCCAGGTAGGCAGCCTCCCTCACTTGTACAGCTTTTCTGTGACAGAGGTTTCTGAAAGTTGCAGAGACCTTGAAGCTGGGTGGATAAGCACGGACCTCTGACTTTCAGTCCTGCTGGCTCCATCATGCAAGAAGGTAAACCAATTGTCAAGATGCTGAGAGGCATTTCTAAGAGCTGAGCAACACAAGATTTAAAATGTTCTTATGGGGCTTCCCTGGTGGTCCAGTGGGTAAGGACACTGCCTTGCAGTGCAAGGGGCACCGGTTCGATCTCTGGCCTGGGAAGATCCCACGTGCCGTGGAGCGGCTGGACCCATGGGTCCAATTGCCGAGCCAGAGCTCTGGAGCGCATGCGCCCAGAGCCGGTGCTCTGCGATGACAGAGGCCACCGCGATGGGAGGCCCACACAGGCCAAAGAACAAAGATGGATGAAAATAGATAAATGAAAGACCAACAGAAGTGGCCTGTCTGCCCCCCTCCCTCCCCAACCCGCCCCCCTCCCCCACCAAAAAATATTCTTATGGACTCCACTAACAAATTGAACATCTGCTATAAAAAATCCTACTTAGTGGCTGTTGGCTACTTGAAACCTACATTCTCGTGTCAATGTTAGCCTTTCATTTAATAATTCTTTCTTTCGTCTATGTCAGTTGTCACTCTCTGGCAGGCCCTCTCCGTGAAGTGCCAACTCTCTAATTTCATTAGAATGGGGGAAGGTATGATTCTCCACAGAAGATTAAGGTATTATTATCAGAAAAAGGAGGGACTAATGATGGACAGGCAACAACTGTCCTCTAGAAGTAAGTTAAAACAATCTTCCTTTTATAAATGAGAAAACCCAGGCTCAGGGGGGTCAAGTAGCTTGACTAAGAAGAAGACAGTGATAATCAGAAGAGATAAACTCCTTATCACTGAGGACCTGATGCCTGAGGCTAAAAAAAAGTGTTCTATTTGCCTTTTAAATTTATGCACTACACACAGGAACAAAAACTGGAGAAGTAACTAACTGGATTTTATAAACCCCCAGGAGTCCCAAGTTTGTTTTGGCTGAAAAGTTGTCTGTTCACTTGTGTTTCACGAATGGCCTCTTCCTGACAGTGCTGAAGCAACTCATTTAAACTGCGACATCTGTATTTACATTTGCTGAAGACACATTGTTATTAAGCTGAAAAACTGCTGTCTCTACAGGCTTGAGTGCTTCCAACTTTGTCTACCAAGGTAAAAAGTCCTTATCAAAATGCATACTGTTAAGAACAAATACTAAGAATTCAAAAAAGGCACTGTTTTGAGGGGATGATCTAAGAAGAATTACCACCCTGAATACCACTCAGGAAACAGCTTCATAGAAGAGCCAGCTCAGCATTTACAGTGATTAAGACACTTAGAATGACTCTTTCTTTATTGGCTTTGCTAAGCCCTCTCTGTTTTGAAAAATCTAAGCTGCAGTGCCAAGCATTTTGTTCTCTTAAAGAATTTCTGAAAAAGTGTTTATCCCTATAGAAGCTTTTAAGGTAGGTGTACTTGGTAAGATTCTTAGAATAAAAATATGTTGATTAAAACCCTCCTCCAGAGGATGACAGATCTGGCTGCTACTGATGTTTGGAGTGGGCCCCAGAGAGAGATGCTGAGACTTGCTCATGTTCTCTCCTCTCCTCTGAACTTTATGGGAATTCAGCAACCTCCACTTAAAGAAAAGCCATCAAAGAGGTGGAAAATGTAGTCTAACCATGTGCATTCTGTCATTCTTGCTCACTGAGGGTGACAGAGCAGAGGACTTCTTTTCAGTCCAATGGGTATAAATGCTCAAAAGACAACACAGACAGGACCAGTGACATCAGGTTACCATCTGTCTTGGTGAACTGGGGACAGAGCATGGTGACCTGGAGAACAGCAAGATGCTCTCCTAGGGGTGGACAGCAGATGTGGAGAGTAGGATTGTAGAAGAAGCTGAGAGGGAGGGACCTTCAGGAGGCAGCAGGATGCCTGGATACACACAGGGTATACAATGGAGCATCCCCTCTTAGGGGATCAAGTACACCAAGTCCCAGAACTTTTCAGAGGACCAGGGACCTGGCTGAAAAGGGTGTGTGTTCTTGGCAAAGCTTGAAGTAAGTGACTATGAGAACCGGCATGGTGAATGTGTTTCTGTATTCATACTTATTCCCATACCTGTAATTTTGCTTGACTATATAAGGAATGATCATGATCACAATATCACATTTATATCACCTTACTGGATTCTCACAAAATAGCCCTGAGAGATAAGATAGACAGATCAGGACAGGTACCACCATTCTCGTTGTACAGGAACCTGAGGATGTTCTCATACTGTTAAGAACAAATACTAAGAATTCAAAAAAGGCACTGTTTTGAGGGGATGATCTAAGAAGAATTACCACCCTGAATACCACTCAGGAAACAGCTTCATAGAAGAGCCAGCTCAGCATTTACAGTGATTAAGACACTTAGAATGACTCTTTCTTTATTGGCTTTGCTAAGCCCTCTCTGTTTTGAAAAATCTAAGCTGCAGTGCCAAGCATTTTGTTCTCTTAAAGAATTTCTGAAAAAGTGTTTATCCCTATAGAAGCTTTTAAGGTAGGTGTACTTGGTAAGATTCTTAGAATAAAAATATGTTGATTAAAACCCTCCTCCAGAGGATGACAGATCTGGCTGCTACTGATGTTTGGAGTGGGCCCCAGAGAGAGATGCTGAGACTTGCTCATGTTCTCTCCTCTCCTCTGAACTTTATGGGAATTCAGCAACCTCCACTTAAAGAAAAGCCATCAAAGAGGTGGAAAATGTAGTCTAACCATGTGCATTCTGTCATTCTTGCTCACTGAGGGTGACAGAGCAGAGGACTTCTTTTCAGTCCAATGGGTATAAATGCTCAAAAGACAACACAGACAGGACCAGTGACATCAGGTTACCATCTGTCTTGGTGAACTGGGGGACAGAGCATGGTGACCTGGAGAACAGCAAGATGCTCTCCTAGGGGTGGACAGCAGATGTGGAGAGTAGGATTGTAGAAGAAGCTGAGAGGGAGGGACCTTCAGGAGGCAGCAGGATGCCTGGATACACACAGGGTATACAATGGAGCATCCCCTCTTAGGGGATCAAGTACACCAAGTCCCAGAACTTTTCAGAGGACCAGGGACCTGGCTGAAAAGGGTGTGTGTTCTTGGCAAAGCTTGAAGTAAGTGACTATGAGAACCGGCATGGTGAATGTGTTTCTGTATTCATACTTATTCCCATACCTGTAATTTTGCTTGACTATATAAGGAATGATCATGATCACAATATCACATTTATATCACCTTACTGGATTCTCACAAAATAGCCCTGAGAGATAAGATAGACAGATCAGGACAGGTACCACCATTCTCGTTGTACAGGAAGGATGCTAAGGTCTGAGGATGTTAAGCGATCAGCCAGCATTAACTGTAGACAAGTCCGTAGACAAGCCAGGAAGCATAGCAAAGTGATCAATTGCTTCGACTCTCAAGTCTAGAGTCTGCTCACTTAGACTTCATGTCTACTGGCTCTCCCTGCACTGTCATGCTACCATGGGAAAGCCACCTTGGTCTGAGCCCCAGGTGTCTCAGCTCAACAAGGGCTGATGATAGAACACGTCTTCATAGCTGTTCATGATAATACAATTACATACATAATGCACTTAGCACAAAGTCTGGCACAGTGTGAGCATTTGGTAAATGTGACTACTATTATTACTGTCGTTTTTCAGGCAGGTGACCAAGACAGGAAAGACAGGAAAGGAGTCAGTTATTGGAGACGATGTTCAAGTTAGGGATTGAGTTTTGGGACAAAGGAAAAACCTAGTTATCAGATTTCAGGCAAAATGTAAGATCCGACTAACTATTAAACCTCTCTTGCTTTCCTATTCAAGATCTCCTTCCTCTTCTTTTAGTCACAGCTCCCCATGTTTCCTTTGGGGTACACCTCCTTCCAAGTTCTTGGTGACTGTGCTTAAGTGGAGTTCGACACTCCCCCAGACCTGATTAAATAGAAGCCACACTCTGGGTCTGATGATGGGTTTAGCCTTGAGCAGGTAGATGAGATGGAGGGCAAGAGGAGAAGGGGACAACAGAGGATGAGATGGTTGGATGGCAGCAATGATTCAATGGACACGATTTGAGCAGACTCCAGGAGACAGTGAAGGACAGGGAAGACTGGCGCGCTGCAGTCCATGGAATAGCAGACTTGACTGAGCAATTGAACAACAGGTGGACGAGGCTAACCCAGTTAAGAGAGAGTCCTGGGACTTTTGAGTGAATGACTAGAAAGTGAGGTCCTTATCTCCCACTGGGGTTTCTGAACAAGGACAAAGTAGGTCTGAGGGACTGGGGGTCACCTTGTCACCCAAGAGGATGCCTTCCTGAGGGTGACACCAACCTGGAGGAACATAGAGCTGACAGATGTAGGGAAATGGAGTCCTAATTATACAGTCTGAACAATCTGGACAGCAAACCAGCTCTGCTCCTGGTTGAAGCTTTTTTCCCCCTCTGTATAATTGGAGAGTTTTTGATTCTCAGCTCCAAAATGTCTTTCTTGCATAACATCTGGAAACGTCCTAGAAAATGAGGTTAATTTGTGCGCAGGTGGGTGAGAGGAAGGCTGCTGAGGTAAGGCGGCCAGCAACAGCTGCCTTGGGTCCCTTGATAAAGAGGGGGCAACCCCCCCTTCCCGGGGCGACTCCCCCTCCCTCCCCTCTATTCTAGGCATTGTCCTCCCCTATCCCCACCAGCCCCACTTCCTGAAAAATGTGCCTACTACTAACTGTTTGTGAAAGTAACATTGTCCCTGAGTTAATTTATAAATGGCAGGCGCTTTCATGATTTTCTGAGGCAAAGTCACAGTGTGAGTGTCCTGTACCCCAGACCTTGAGTGAAGGAAGTAAGTGACTATGGGAACCGGCATGGTGAATGTGTTTCTGTATTCATACCTAGAAAATGGTTTAATGTGGTTTCTATTGTTCTGTCTCACTATGTTCCATCTTAACAGAACATGTTGATTAAGCTCTATTGTATGCATCCTTTCCTCTGAATAAAGCCTTTTATTTCCTAGCTCAGTTCAGAACAATTAAATATTTCATTGGAAGTGCAATCCACTCCCCTGTCTCCACCACTGCTCTTGCGTATTGGGAGATAAATGCATTGGAACAGCCGAAGAATTCTGTGTGACTCAGTCAAGTGTCATGATCTGGTCTGAGAGGCAGAACACCTGGGCTCTAGTTTCAGCATTGCCTGAAAGGCTGGGGCAACTCTGACTTACTTTCCAGAGCCAAGATAAGAATGCTGAGCACGATTTGAGCAGACTCCAGGAGACAGTGAAGGACAGGGAAGACTGGCGCGCTGCAGTCCATGGAATAGCAGACTTGACTGAGCAATTGAACAACAGGTGGACGAGGCTAACCCAGTTAAGAGAGAGTCCTGGGACTTTTGAGTGAATGACTAGAAAGTGAGGTCCTTATCTCCCACTGGGGTTTCTGAACAAGGACAAAGTAGGTCTGAGGGACTGGGGGTCACCTTGTCACCCAAGAGGATGCCTTCCTGAGGGTGACACCAACCTGGAGGAACATAGAGCTGACAGATGTAGGGAAATGGAGTCCTAATTATACAGTCTGAACAATCTGGACAGCAAACCAGCTCTGCTCCTGGTTGAAGCTTTTTTCCCCCTCTGTATAATTGGAGAGTTTTTGATTCTCAGCTCCAAAATGTCTTTCTTGCATAACATCTGGAAACGTCCTAGAAAATGAGGTTAATTTGTGCGCAGGTGGGTGAGAGGAAGGCTGCTGAGGTAAGGCGGCCAGCAACAGCTGCCTTGGGTCCCTTGATAAAGAGGGGGCAACCCCCCCTTCCCGGGGCGACTCCCTCCCTTCCCTCTATTCTAGGCATTGTCCTCCCCTATCCCCACCAGCCCCACTTCCTGAAAAATGTGCCTACTACTAACTGTTTGTGAAAGTAACATTGTCCCTGAGTTAATTTATAAATGGCAGGCGCTTTCATGATTTTCTGAGGCAAAGTCACAGTGTGAGTGTCCTGTACCCCAGACCTTGAGTGAAGGAAGTAAGTGACTATGGGAACCGGCATGGTGAATGTGTTTCTGTATTCATACCTAGAAAATGGTTTAATGTGGTTTCTATTGTTCTGTCTCACTATGTTCCATCTTAACAGAACATGTTGATTAAGCTCTATTGTATGCATCCTTTCCTCTGAATAAAGCCTTTTATTTCCTAGCTCAGTTCAGAACAATTAAATATTTCATTGGAAGTGCAATCCACTCCCCTCTCTCCACCACTGCTCTTGCGTATTGGGAGATAAATGCATTGGAACAGCCGAAGAATTCTGTGTGACTCAGTCAAGTGTCATGATCTGGTCTGAGAGGCAGAACACCTGGGCTCTAGTTTCAGCATTGCCTGAAAGGCTGGGGCAACTCTGACTTACTTTCCAGAGCCAAGATAAGAATGCTGAAATCGGTTTACTTCACTGAGCCTTGGCAGGAAGTATTAGGGAGACATTGTGTTCAAATTAAAAAAGAACTTGGGATAAAAATCTTCCTATTCCTGGGCTTCCCTGGTGGTCCAGTGAATAAAGAGTCCGCCTTGCACTGCACAGGGCACAGGTTTGATCCCTGGCCGGGGAACATCCCACGTGCCGTGGAGTGGCAGGACCGGTGTGTCCAATTACGAGCCAGTGCTCTCGAGCGCATGTGCCCAGAGCAGGTGCTCTGCAACGACAGAGGTCACTGGAATTGGAGGCCCACTGAGACCAAAGAATAAAAATGGATGAAAATAAATAAATTAGAAAAACACTAAAAAAGGCCAAAAAATTTTTAAAATTTGTCCTATTCTTTAAGATGTCAAGAATATATTCTTATGGATGCAATCATGTAAGCAAAATGTGTTATTATGGACTCAAAAGCTAGCACAGGGTGAGCACTGGGGTGTGTCCCAGGAATGCTCCCGCTCTGAAAGTCCTTTAGTTTTTCATCAATTATGATCACATGGGGCTCTACACAGTCAGCATTTTGTTTCATTGACTGATAGACTCATTCATTATCACTACTTATTTCCTGAGTGTTTGACTCTTTATGCAGCACTACAGACACCAAAGTGGATCAAGAAAGGTTGGTCATTCATTATTTTCTTAAGTCAACAAATATTTATTGAGCACCTACTACAAGCCAAGCAATGGAGATATAAAGATATGAAGAGTGGTGGCAGCAATATCCCCTAGGAGTTTGTGAGAAATATAAAATTCTAGGTACAACCTCAGACAATACTCAACCAGAGTTTGTATATTCACAAGCTTCACAGACAACCTGTGTGCCCACGGAAGTATGAAAACTGCAGCATTAGGAAGGCATATGTCATAATGGAGCTTAGTGGGAAAAGAATGGACTAGCAGTCCAGAACCCTGGAAGCTACTGGTTGCCAACTTTCTGCTCTGATCCTTGCCATAGAACTGAAGCCAGTCTTATCTATGTTAAGACTCAATGTATTATCTTCAAAATGGAGATACTAATATCTGCCTTTCCTCTCTCCAATGCTGTTGTGAAGATCAGATGAGGAACTAGTTGCAAAAGTGTTAGTGCCATCCAAAATGAAGACACTGCTATTGTATATACCATCAGAGGTTTGGAGAAGTGTCTGTATCGTATCTGGCTGCACTGCCAGGAACAAGGGTTTGATTCTGATTGAACAATTTCCTGTATTATGATTCTCTGTTAAGGCATTCTTATCTCTCGGATTCAGAGATGTGAATGATGGGTTTGTTAAGGCGCCAGCACGCTGTTGGGTTCTAGGGCCTTTTAGCTCTACATACACACAGACTGTCCTGGGAAGACATTTTATGTATTCAACTCATTTTAGTAAAACTTAAAATGTTTTAAAGCCCTTAAAAAGGGCTTGACTACTGGGAAAAACTCTTGGGTAATGCGGGCTTGGTTAACCCCTCCACCCACAGAAAGTTTATTTTAGAATGATGATATAATATGCAAAATCATTAAAATTCATGGTACAATAAGGTAGTTGCTCCAGGAGATGGTCAGACAACAGGTGAGGACCCTGGTAGAAGAATAAAGCAAAGAGATTTGTAAAACCAGATCATGACTGATTACAGAGACTATTTTTTTTATCATTTACTTCTTTAACAAGCTCTCAGCCCAGCTGGGGCAGAGGACATCCACAGGCATTGGAGCAAACCATCCCTAGATCACTAGAAAGTGATGACCCAGCTCCAGGTGGGAACACATGCCTTGTCTTATCTGTCATCATCATTAGAGAATTCAGACCCATAGCACCTAAATACAGGGGCTCTTTTCTTCCCTATGTTTTATCAAATTGCTCCAAGGAAGTGCTATCATACTGTCTGTCTACAGCTAGACATAATTGTTACGGGAATTTTTTTTTTTTCTTTTAAACCTTTATTTTGCTTTTAACTTTTACAGAGTTTTGTTGTTTACAGATATGTATGTTCCCAGATTAGTTATATGTATATCCCCCTGTTAGGGGAAATTGGATTAAAATCTGGATGAGCAAAACATTGCCATCATTCAACTGACAAGGACTATGGAGGAAACTCTGTAGTACCTATCCCCGCTTCTCCCTGACCCTTCTGAATTGCTAATCAGACTCCACAGCAGGGCCCTGGAACCCAAGGGAGTATACTTGATGGAGGAGGAATGATCTAGTGATGACAGAACCTGGAAAATCAATCTAGAGGAATTAAGTATTATGACTGAACCCTTAAGCTGTGGGGTAATCACTAGAGTGAATTCTCCCATCAAAGGTTAAGCTGACCCCAGTCAACTTTAAATCCCTGCTCCCCCCATTGCAGTGTTTCATTTTTAAGAACTGAATTAACTATCTGTTTCCCAAGCCAAAGGCTTATGATTCTGACTTCAGCAGATACTCAGCTACACGAGACCCAGAGACTGGAGACTACTGAGAAAATGAGTGCGGATGGGGTGGGAGAAAGCCATCCTTTAGTAGGTTATGCTTCCTCAGCCACAGACTTACCCAACACTACGTGAAAATTACTAAGTCAGCCCTCCAGAATGATTGTCAGAGAGGCCTCTGAAATAAGAACGAGGAGATCGGAATTACATTCTAGGCTGTATAAGACAATTACCTTCTTTGTTTCTTTAAGTGGAAAACCAGCAAGAGGGACTGCTGCAGCGCTGCAGGCAAACTTGTAAAATAGCTTAAGGCCACCTTTGCCAAGTATCGTCCCTACTGGCTATTCTGCCTTCTCTTCAGTCTTCTGTTCAAGTTCTTTTTATTCCTTTTAGCAGACATACTTCTTCCTCTGGTCCCCCTTCACCCTGGATCCTCTTGGTCACACTCCCAAGTCCTCAGGAGCTCTGCACTGTTTTTAAAGCAGTAAGTGTTCACGTTATACACATTTGTTCATGATTGTCATTTTCTTTTGCTCCACAAGTAGGCATTGAGCACCTGTTATGTGTTAGGTGGAAGACAAGGTTTTTTTTTCTCTCCCTAAGATTCTTTTGGGGCAAGGGAGGTAGATGTCCAATAAGTAAACAGATGAAATTGGTTCATTTCATTAGCAACAAGTAGAAGGACAGTTCTATGGTTACAGGACTTAAAGTGGGGTTGGGAGTCTGTTTCTAGAGTGGTAAGTAAAGGTTCATTAAGGCTACGGGAGATAAGCTGAGAAGCAAGTGATGAGAAAGGGCCATGCATCCTGAGATCTGGGTAAAATCCTTCCACACTGAGGAATAGTAGGTACAAAGCCACTGATTGGTTTTAAGAAACCAACAGAAAGTGTTTGGGAGTAGGCTCATAGAAGGGGGTGGTGCTAGAAATCACTGGAAATTATATTCCTAGAGCAGCACATTCATTTTGTGTATACTGTGTTGATAGTGTGCTTTTATTATGAGTGGCTTGGGGAAGATTTATAGAGGCTTTTATGAACAGGGAAGAGCTCCTTTGCAAATGACACGTGTGACTCCTGCTCATAAGGGTGTGGCTTAGGGTACTACTACAGGGTAGAATATAGGCCATTCCAAGCATCCAAGCTATAAAGCTACTCTTTTCTGATATGCTCCAAAAACTACTAGAATGCACAAGTGGCATAATTACAGGTATTCCTTCCTAGTCTGCCTCTAAATTTTTTACATGTAAATTAGAATTAGAGTTATTGATTATACATTATCCCTAGCATACCTCAGCAACTAGGTAGTCTGGCTTTTGTCCAGATCGCTGTATAAGACAATTACCTTCTTTGTTTCTTTAAGTGGAAAACCAGCAAGAGGGACTGCTGCAGCGCTGCAGGCAAACTTGTAAAATAGCTTAAGGCCACCTTTGCCAAGTATCGTCCCTACTGGCTATTCTGCCTTCTCTTCAGTCTTCTGTTCAAGTTCTTTTTATTCCTTTTAGCAGACATACTTCTTCCTCTGGTCCCCCTTCACCCTGGATCCTCTTGGTCACACTCCCAAGTCCTCAGGAGCTCTGCACTGTTTTTAAAGCAGTAAGTGTTCACGTTATACACATTTGTTCATGATTGTCATTTTCTTTTGCTCCACAAGTAGGCATTGAGCACCTGTTATGTGTTAGGTGGAAGACAAGGTTTTTTTTTCTCTCCCTAAGATTCTTTTGGGGCAAGGGAGGTAGATGTCCAATAAGTAAACAGATGAAATTGGTTCATTTCATTAGCAACAAGTAGAAGGACAGTTCTATGGTTACAGGACTTAAAGTGGGGTTGGGAGTCTGTTTCTAGAGTGGTAAGTAAAGGTTCATTAAGGCTACGGGAGATAAGCTGAGAAGCAAGTGATGAGAAAGGGCCATGCATCCTGAGATCTGGGTAAAATCCTTCCACACTGAGGAATAGTAGGTACAAAGCCACTGATTGGTTTTAAGAAACCAACAGAAAGTGTTTGGGAGTAGGCTCATAGAAGGGGGTGGTGCTAGAAATCACTGGAAATTATATTCCTAGAGCAGCACATTCATTTTGTGTATACTGTGTTGATAGTGTGCTTTTATTATGAGTGGCTTGGGGAAGATTTATAGAGGCTTTTATGAACAGGGAAGAGCTCCTTTGCAAATGACACGTGTGACTCCTGCTCATAAGGGTGTGGCTTAGGGTACTACTACAGGGTAGAATATAGGCCATTCCAAGCATCCAAGCTATAAAGCTACTCTTTTCTGATATGCTCCAAAAACTACTAGAATGCACAAGTGGCATAATTACAGGTATTCCTTCCTAGTCTGCCTCTAAATTTTTTTTACATGTAAATTAGAATTAGAGTTATTGATTATACATTATCCCTAGCATACCTCAGCAACTGGTAGGTAGTCTGGCTTTTGTCCAGATCACTCTCTTTTTTCTTGTCACCAACATTTCTTCTCAGGTGGCTTTTACAGTGAAAATTCTGAAGGCTTACTTTATATTCAGGTGGGTCCTAGGAAATCATGGTTGAATATGTTGATCCTCCAAGCATGTGTCTTTGTAGAGGGACAGTGGTTTTTACTAGTAGGAAGCATTTGGATGTGGGTGAGTTCATGCACATGCTCAGTCACATCCGTTGACTCTGCGATCCCATGGACTGCAGCCCACCAGGCCCCTGTGTCCATGGAATTTCCCAGGAAAGAATACTGGAGTGGGGTGCCATGCCCTCTTCCAGGGGATTTTCCCAACCCAGGGATCAAACCCATGTCTCCTGAGTCTACTGCGTTGCAGGCAGATTTTTTTTACCATGGAGCCACCGAGGATGCCCAAGTTCACACATGAGTCGGGGTTAGAGAAGACCAATATGTGGGCAAGAGTCCTTCCTAAAACTCCCGAAACTTCCTCCCATAGCTCTTTGCCACCGTTACATCGCTCCCTATGATCTTAACATTCTAGGACACTGCCCCCGTCCCTACTACTTTGCAGTGTTTAGGCTAAGATTAGTGTGTATCAGTCTAGAAATGTTTAAGGATGGTAGGATGAATTGGGAAATTAGGAGTGACACATACACACTACCATGTGTAAAATAGATGGCTAGTGGGAAGCTGCTACAAAGCAGAAGTAACTCAGCTTGGGGCTCTGTGATGACCTAGATGAGGGGAGGGGGATGGAAGTGGGGAGAGAGGTCCACTAGGGAGGGGTATATGTATACATACTGTGGATTGACTTTACTGTACAGCAGAAACTAACAAAACCTTGTAAAGCAATTATATGCCAATAAAAAAGAATCATTCTCTCCCAAATGAAATGCTTAACATTTATAAAATGATGAAAAACAATTTTTTAGCTATCATCACGTTTGTCCTCCTAAAAGGGCTTTGCCTTTGGAGAATTTCTCATTCATGGTTTTATGCAACACCTAGTTGTTCCCTTCTGAATAACACAAACATAATACATTCCTTAGTCTGCCTCTAAATTTTTACATGTAAATTAGAATTAGAGTTATTGATTATACATTATCCCTAGCATACCTCAGCAACTGGTAGGTAGTCTGGCTTTTGTCCAGATCACTCTCTTTTTTCTTGTCACCAACATTTCTTCTCAGGTGGCTTTTACAGTGAAAATTCTGAAGGCTTACTTTATATTCAGGTGGGTCCTAGGAAATCATGGTTGAATATGTTGATCCTCCAAGCATGTGTCTTTGTAGAGGGACAGTGGTTTTACTAGTAGGAAGCATTTGGATGTGGGTGAGTTCATGCACATGCTCAGTCACATCCGTTGACTCTGCGATCCCATGGACTGCAGCCCACCAGGCCCCTGTGTCCATGGAATTTCCCAGGAAAGAATACTGGAGTGGGGTGCCATGCCCTCTTCCAGGGGATTTTCCCAACCCAGGGATCAAACCCATGTCTCCTGAGTCTACTGCGTTGCAGGCAGATTTTTTTTACCATGGAGCCACCGAGGATGCCCAAGTTCACACATGAGTCGGGGTTAGAGAAGACCAATATGTGGGCAAGAGTCCTTCCTAAAACTCCCGAAACTTCCTCCCATAGCTCTTTGCCACCGTTACATCGCTCCCTATGATCTTAACATTCTAGGACACTGCCCCCGTCCCTACTACTTTGCAGTGTTTAGGCTAAGATTAGTGTGTATCAGTCTAGAAATGTTTAAGGATGGTAGGATGAATTGGGAAATTAGGAGTGACACATACACACTACCATGTGTAAAATAGATGGCTAGTGGGAAGCTGCTACAAAGCAGAAGTAACTCAGCTTGGGGCTCTGTGATGACCTAGATGAGGGGAGGGGGATGGAAGTGGGGAGAGAGGTCCACTAGGGAGGGGTATATGTATACATACTGTGGATTGACTTTACTGTACAGCAGAAACTAACAAAACCTTGTAAAGCAATTATATGCCAATAAAAAAGAATCATTCTCTCCCAAATGAAATGCTTAACATTTATAAAATGATGAAAAACAATTTTTTAGCTATCATCACGTTTGTCCTCCTAAAAGGGCTTTGCCTTTGGAGAATTTCTCATTCATGTGATGCAAAAAGGTTCTTCTGAATAACACAAAAACATAACAATTAAAACACCAGCCAACACCTAGTGTTTCCTGTTTGCCAGGCCCTATTCTAAGTCCTTCATTCATACTGACTCATTCAATCCTTGCACAACCCTGTGTAAAGGGTAGTATTTCCCAACCTCATTTTATGAATGACAAGCATGGAGGCACTCATGCTAAATTCCAACACCTGTAAACGAGTGGATACTTTGGGAGCTCTGAATATGTAGCATCACCTCCATAAGAGCTTTAACCATGGAGTCACATCCCAGAGGACAAGATCTATTAATCACTAAACTCATTTCTGAAGAATATTCCAATGGCTTCTGCCATTTGGGAGGAGGATGGCTTATCAAGAAAAATTATTCTCGATAAGAGTGCTATAAAGCTACCGAGAGGTGTTTGACTTTTAATTATTAAACAGTGAAATAGAATTTCTGATGAATCCCTCAGATGTAATTCATATTGTAATGTTTTATACTGCTTTATGTACAGATGTCAGGAAAGATGGTTCTAAATGAGTTTTATAAGATGAAAGGGAGAGCCAGAGGTTTCAGCTTAGAGGTGAAGGCCCCTCTGGCTTTATCTCAGCAGGGAGCCACTAGCCTCTCAACCAAGATAATGAAATCTTCATTGAAACCTGAAGAGGTCAGAGGTAGAAGGTGTTTCAGCCTAAATATTTAGCTTTTAAAGTAAAACTGCAAATTAATGCTACCCGCAAGGTATGTCTCATTTTTCTCTTTTTATTATATTTGTCTTTTCCTTAAGAAGCTGACTAAGAATTCATTTTCTAGAGGTTACCATAATTGTCATTGCTTTATTCTACCTTTGTAAAGACTTGTAGCTCTTGCAAATTTAACTCAGAAACCTTCTGGGTCCAGATATTGTATCCTTTCTCCCTTTCTCTCTCTCTCTCAAAAATAAGCCTTTCAAAACAACAGTTGCTCACAAATAGAATGAAAGCAACTGACCATCTGTTATTATTGGTCTTTGAGAACTGTAAGTTGTCTCTCTAATTTCTCTTCAACTTTTGACACACAACTCAAAACATCTTTTCACAGACAGGTTATGTGGTTATTTCAAATACCGTCTAAAAAGAGATTTGATTAAATTCAAAGCACAGATGACTGATACTCTTAAAATAACTGCTACCTTAGTGATTCAACACGTGGGCCCTGTCATTTATTACACTTTTAAGTGAACTAATCTAAATTAAAATCTTTGAAGATCAATAGCTAATTTTGTTTAAACCTCAAAGCATTCTCAATGCATTATCAGACTGGATAAGTCATATTTTCAGAACCTGAAAGCCTACAGCATCCCCCCCAAACTAATGTAGATTTGGAGTCATATTTCACAGCATGTCTCTCCTCTCCTTTTTGCACAAACATATTAAAAGAGATCAGTCAACCAAAGTGTAAATGTCTCTGAACATATCCCATTCATTCTCTTTCTAAGCCCACCTCTTCACTTGAAAGACATCATCATTTTCTTTTGATGTGTGAAACTACTCATCAGCCTGGTCTTTTATTACCTGAACAACAATCTGAGTCATTCATCTTTTCTCTGCTATTAGGTGATGGTAACATTTTGGTGAATTTATATGGAGAAAATAGTGGAAACAATTCAGTTAAAGTTGAAACTTACTCAAAGTCTAGAAATCAGGCAAATACCCTGGAGCCCAAAGTCACGACTGGTCCAGTGTCATGGGGAGACAGAGTTGGCAGAAGACAAGTATGGCCCTTCTCTTTGGCCTTCCTGGCAAGAAATACTGAAGCTTTAATTTGAATAGGACAGGTCCAACTTCTGATCACCTTTATCAGTAAGAGTGTTCTGGAAACAGTTCCAGGAAGGCTGTATTTACAAGCTAAGAGAAACCTGAACATGGTGCTGAGACATTTGGGCATGGTGCTGAGATTAGCAGCTGAGAGTGTTTTCTAAACAGTGACCTCAGAGTTCCACCATGTTCCACTGAAGCACTTCACAGCATTAGCGACTGTCTCCAAGCCCCCTCTTTCATTCACTTTGTGCTAGTGAAACATTTGAGACCAGCCCCAAGCTAGAATTCTTTGGGAGTCAATCCACGCTGCTCTTTTCCATCTTCATAATTCATTTTTAAACTGTAAGTTGTCTCTCTAATTTCTCTTCAACTTTTGACACACAACTCAAAACATCTTTTCACAGACAGGTTATGTGGTTATTTCAAATACCGTCTAAAAAGAGATTTGATTAAATTCAAAGCACAGATGACTGATACTCTTAAAATAACTGCTACCTTAGTGATTCAACACGTGGGCCCTGTCATTTATTACACTTTTAAGTGAACTAATCTAAATTAAAATCTTTGAAGATCAATAGCTAATTTTGTTTAAACCTCAAAGCATTCTCAATGCATTATCAGACTGGATAAGTCATATTTTCAGAACCTGAAAGCCTACAGCATCCCCCCCAAACTAATGTAGATTTGGAGTCATATTTCACAGCATGTCTCTCCTCTCCTTTTTGCACAAACATATTAAAAGAGATCAGTCAACCAAAGTGTAAATGTCTCTGAACATATCCCATTCATTCTCTTTCTAAGCCCACCTCTTCACTTGAAAGACATCATCATTTTCTTTTGATGTGTGAAACTACTCATCAGCCTGGTCTTTTATTACCTGAACAACAATCTGAGTCATTCATCTTTTCTCTGCTATTAGGTGATGGTAACATTTTGGTGAATTTATATGGAGAAAATAGTGGAAACAATTCAGTTAAAGTTGAAACTTACTCAAAGTCTAGAAATCAGGCAAATACCCTGGAGCCCAAAGTCACGACTGGTCCAGTGTCATGGGGAGACAGAGTTGGCAGAAGACAAGTATGGCCCTTCTCTTTGGCCTTCCTGGCAAGAAATACTGAAGCTTTAATTTGAATAGGACAGGTCCAACTTCTGATCACCTTTATCAGTAAGAGTGTTCTGGAAACAGTTCCAGGAAGGCTGTATTTACAAGCTAAGAGAAACCTGAACATGGTGCTGAGACATTTGGGCATGGTGCTGAGATTAGCAGCTGAGAGTGTTTTCTAAACAGTGACCTCAGAGTTCCACCATGTTCCACTGAAGCACTTCACAGCATTAGCGACTGTCTCCAAGCCCCCTCTTTCATTCACTTTGTGCTAGTGAAACATTTGAGACCAGCCCCAAGCTAGAATTCTTTGGGAGTCAATCCACGCTGCTCTTTTCCATCTTCATAATTCATTTTTTAAAATTTATTTGAAATATTTATTTATTTTTATTTTGGGCTGCTTTGGTGGCACTTGGGATCTAGAGTGAGCAAGCTCTGTAGTTGTGATACATAGGCTTAGTTGCTTCATAGCATGTGGGATCTTACTAATAGTTTCCTGACCAGGGATTGAACCCATGTTCCCTGCATTGCAGGGTAGGCTCTTAAACACTAAATCACCAGGTAAGTCCCTCATCGTCACAGTTTTGACTGAGTCTGCAAACAGGAAACAAAGCTTCTGGCCAGCAGGGCTCTGGCTGCTGAAGTAACTCTCTGCATTTGCAACATGTGCTTTTGTCAAAGAGGAAGCTAAGGGAGATGTGAGAAGAACACATTCTCTTGGGAACTGTTCTACCATGTTAACCTGACCACCCATTAAGCCCTTCTTTCTTCCTCCTGCAACCCTCCCTGCTCCCCACCCTACCATCACATCATCTGGTCATAAGTGAGGTCAGTAAGCCTAGGTTTCATTCTGCATGGCTAACACCCCATCCTTATGAAGCTCTCAGGAGGCCTAGTGTCTTGAGAGTTGGTAGAAGCTATAGTACTGGGATGGCATGGTGCTATATGAACATAAAATGTCAGGTGCTTTTACAGCATCATCTATGGTATGTGGGTTTTTACTGAGATGGAAAACAGGGTACTAGAGCTGTCACCTGCATTTGACACTGCTTCACTGGGTGTTGATACTCAAGCTCATTACTTATTAGTAAGTAAGGCTTAGAAGCAGTGGTAAGAGTGGCTTTTGTATGGCCTGCAGATGCACTATAATTGTTGACAGTAGGATCTTAATGTGGAGAAATGTGATCAATATACATATTTGCAGTTGCCAAGATTGGGCTCTGGTATCTTTAATAATAGGTAATATACCTTAAGAGTTTGTGGAGGGTTAGGCAATATTCTAAGCACTGTTCTTGTATTATCTCATTTAATAATCACAACAACCAAATAAATTAGATTCTATCATAATTGTTGACCTTTTACGGCTAACGACCTTGATTACACCACTTTCCCAAAGTTACTTAGCTCATAGAGGGCAGAACTGGGATTCCAACTTAGGTTTTCTGCTCTCATGACTCATATCTTTCAATCAATACAGCTCCCAATAGCTGGGTTCACCATCTCTAAAGATTCTCTGCCAGAGTTCTGACACCCACTGCAGGCCCCAGACGAAGTCATAGTTGAGGCAGGAAGATTTATAGACTTTCAGGCTCTCATTTAGTACGACTCTATATAAGGGTCTACACCATACTTGGTGCCTACATGCTCCATGAAGACCTCTGAGCAGCCTGATCCCTCATGGAAGCCTGAGATTCTCTTCTGACAAGTGTGGAGCACAGAACCTTGAAGGTTCCTTGTGTCCTTAATGATAATCACAGTCAGCCTTTACTCCATAGAGGACCTCAGTCTTCTTTCCCTTCCAAATGGCTCTGCTCTTGAGTATGGGAATTGTTGATTCAGTTGCTCCCTAATTCATGACTGAACTTGCCATGTTTTTTTACATTGTCCTGGGCATTCCTTCTTTACCATCAGAATACACACTCCACAGCAGAGGGACCTCCTGGACTTGATCACCACTGCAGCATCAGAAGTGAGCACGTTGCTTGGCAAAGAATTGACAAGCCACAAATATTTGTTAAATGATTGAGAGGGAAGCTTTTGTCTCTTCTGTCTTACCTTAGAGGGCAAGCTTCGGGCCAGGCTCCATATCTTCCACCTTCACTATTTACTCCTTGCCATTGAATAATTAATCACAGTCTCCTGGGGCCAAGTTTTAATATATGACAATAGACAGAATGTGCCAACATTTAAGCTTTCCCATTTACTCAGATGACATGGAGACTAAAGGTCTATTCCCTTGATCACAGCCTTCATGTTTTAAAAATGTGACCTCCTGGTTTTATGCAATGAATAAACAGACATCAGAATGAGACTAATGATTACATTTACATAAACAGACCATCAATATTAAAGTAACACCATGGAATCTTTAAATGTAAATTAATTATAAACCTTCACTAATATCATTATTAGTTATTAATATCTTGGGGACATAATTAAACTTCTTGAAATACTGAGATGAAACTTTATGGTATCCTTTGTGTGTCAATTATCATGAAATTCTGTAACATAGAGCAGTATTTGGTTTTTAAAATTACACTTGAAGAAATCACATATTTCATTTCATCATTTTTAACAGATTTTTACACTTGATCTTAGCCAAAAGTGATTTAACATATTTTTTTGAGGTATGATTTATTGTTTGTTTTATGTGCTCACTTCAAGGCTTTTTATAGCACATTTATACAGATACGTGGGCTTCTTGGGTGGCTCAGATGGCAAAGAATCCACCCATAATGCGGGAGACCTGGGTTTGATTCCTGGGTTGGGAAGGGAACAGCTACCCACTCCAGTATTCTTGCCTGGAGAATTTCATGGCTTGTCCATGCGATCACACAGAGTCAGATGTGACTAACTACTTTCACTTCCTCCATCTCTTATTGCTGATGATATACCATTTCCACCTCTCTTCTCTCCTCCAGTCAGTAACTCTTCTTGTTTGTCCACTTACTGCCAACCTCAGTATGGCAGCTCTTGTCCTGTACTACCGCTTTTCAAGGTATTGTCCTGTAAGACTAAACATGTTACTGGGCATTCCTTCTTTACCATCAGAATACACACTCCACAGCAGAGGGACCTCCTGGACTTGATCACCACTGCAGCATCAGAAGTGAGCACGTTGCTTGGCAAAGAATTGACAAGCCACAAATATTTGTTAAATGATTGAGAGGGAAGCTTTTGTCTCTTCTGTCTTACCTTAGAGGGCAAGCTTCGGGCCAGGCTCCATATCTTCCACCTTCACTATTTACTCCTTGCCATTGAATAATTAATCACAGTCTCCTGGGGCCAAGTTTTAATATATGACAATAGACAGAATGTGCCAACATTTAAGCTTTCCCATTTACTCAGATGACATGGAGACTAAAGGTCTATTCCCTTGATCACAGCCTTCATGTTTTAAAAATGTGACCTCCTGGTTTTATGCAATGAATAAACAGACATCAGAATGAGACTAATGATTACATTTACATAAACAGACCATCAATATTAAAGTAACACCATGGAATCTTTAAATGTAAATTAATTATAAACCTTCACTAATATCATTATTAGTTATTAATATCTTGGGGACATAATTAAACTTCTTGAAATACTGAGATGAAACTTTATGGTATCCTTTGTGTGTCAATTATCATGAAATTCTGTAACATAGAGCAGTATTTGGTTTTTAAAATTACACTTGAAGAAATCACATATTTCATTTCATCATTTTTAACAGATTTTTACACTTGATCTTAGCCAAAAGTGATTTAACATATTTTTTTGAGGTATGATTTATTGTTTGTTTTATGTGCTCACTTCAAGGCTTTTTATAGCACATTTATACAGATACGTGGGCTTCTTGGGTGGCTCAGATGGCAAAGAATCCACCCATAATGCGGGAGACCTGGGTTTGATTCCTGGGTTGGGAAGGGAACAGCTACCCACTCCAGTATTCTTGCCTGGAGAATTTCATGGCTTGTCCATGCGATCACACAGAGTCAGATGTGACTAACTACTTTCACTTCCTCCATCTCTTATTGCTGATGATATACCATTTCCACCTCTCTTCTCTCCTCCAGTCAGTAACTCTTCTTGTTTGTCCACTTACTGCCAACCTCAGTATGGCAGCTCTTGTCCTGTACTACCGTACTTTTCAAGGTATTGTCCTGTAAGACTAAACATGTTTTTATTATTGTTTATTTTTTATGTATCATTTGGGTGAGAATATTATACACCTATTACAGTATAGTACTGTATGGCTGATTTGGTTGGACTTACAAATGTGCTCTTGGAACAGAACTCATCATATGTAGGGGACTTACTGTATAAGTTAGAAGAGGCTAGGTAATGCTGCATAAACAAACAAGCCACAGGAGTAGCAAAGATTTGTTTCTCCTCATTTTAGAAGTCCAGTGCAGGTCAGTAGGGGGGCCCCTGTTGAATGACTATTGTCTTTCAGGCACCCAGGCTGAGGCAGACTCAGATCCTACCAGGATTGTGTGGTTATCACAGCAGGGAAAACTCAGTCCTGGGGGATTTCACTCTGGCATTTCAGTACCTCCAAGAGAAAGTAATTAACATGACTTTCACCCTCAGCCCATTGGACTGAATTATCATTCAGTTTCAAGAGGGTGGAGAAGTCCACCCATATGTCCAGAAAGAGAGGAGAATCAAAAATCAGGAAATGGCAGTAAAGACTGTCCCATAACATAGCACTATTTAATGAGACAAGGGGGGAAAGTTGGGAAACTACAATCCTAGCATTTGAATTGTATTCAGTGAGAAAACTCTTCTCATTTGGAAAGACATCTCATAAGCATCTTGGTGTGAGGATTGAGAGTTACTAATCAGGCAACAGAAGATTATCACTGAACTCTTTTTTGATTTTATTTTTGTGCACTTCAAGGCTTTTATAGCACATTTATACAGATACGTGGGCTTCTTGGGTGGCTCAGATGGCAAAGAATCCACCCATAATGCGGGAGACCTGGGTTTGATTCCTGGGTTGGGAAGGGAACAGCTACCCACTCCAGTATTCTTGCCTGGAGAATTTCATGGCTTGTCCATGCGATCACACAGAGTCAGATGTGACTAACTACTTTCACTTCCTCCATCTCTTATTGCTGATGATATACCATTTCCACCTCTCTTCTCTCCTCCAGTCAGTAACTCTTCTTGTTTGTCCACTTACTGCCAACCTCAGTATGGCAGCTCTTGTCCTGTACTACCGTACTTTTCAAGGTATTGTCCTGTAAGACTAAACATGTTTTTATTATTGTTTATTTTTTATGTATCATTTGGGTGAGAATATTATACACCTATTACAGTATAGTACTGTATGGCTGATTTGGTTGGACTTACAAATGTGCTCTTGGAACAGAACTCATCATATGTAGGGGACTTACTGTATAAGTTAGAAGAGGCTAGGTAATGCTGCATAAACAAACAAGCCACAGGAGTAGCAAAGATTTGTTTCTCCTCATTTTAGAAGTCCAGTGCAGGTCAGTAGGGGGCCTCTGTTGAATGACTATTGTCTTTCAGGCACCCAGGCTGAGGCAGACTCAGATCCTACCAGGATTGTGTGGTTATCACAGCAGGGAAAACTCAGTCCTGGGGGATTTCACTCTGGCATTTCAGTACCTCCAAGAGAAAGTAATTAACATGACTTTCACCCTCAGCCCATTGGACTGAATTATCATTCAGTTTCAAGAGGGTGGAGAAGTCCACCCATATGTCCAGAAAGAGAGGAGAATCAAAAATCAGGAAATGGCAGTAAAGACTGTCCCATAACATAGCACTATTTAATGAGACAAGGGGGGAAAGTTGGGAAACTACAATCCTAGCATTTGAATTGTATTCAGTGAGAAAACTCTTCTCATTTGGAAAGACATCTCATAAGCATCTTGGTGTGAGGATTGAGAGTTACTAATCAGGCAACAGAAGATTATCCCTGAATTACTCTGAATGTGATAAATTAAAGAATTTGTTATGATCCCATGAGGAAGAAGAGAAAAGAAAAGAAAAAAAATAAAGAGACAGATGTCAGTAAGATGCAGAGACTGAGATGAAATGAATAAAAGATCATGGAAAACCTTAAGCCCTTTATTCAGATGCCTGAAGTCATGGTAACAATGAGAACTGTGGTTCCAGTTCAGATTTTTCACATAGCTGCAATTTAACTTCTTCCTTCATCTTTGCCCTCTGTCTTCAGAGAGTCTGCTACCTTCATCAATACGCTATATACATAGGTTCCTTTTGTGAAAAAAATGAAGGGGAGTTTCTTTTCTGGTTTAACACATAGCTACATAGAAGCGGAACCTGAAGGCAGGCAGCCAAATCAAGGAAAGACTGTAGATTTACGGGCTATGGAATCTGGGGCTTAGCCCAGAGAGCTTTCTTTCAAGGAGCAAGGAGATCCCCAGTAGGTTATATCTGCATATACTCAGGATTTGATCAGTATAAGAAATGTGGGTATTTAAGAAAGTTCTTTGTTGCATTTATTGAGACTCTTGAATCTGGTACCCACAGAGATGTAACTTTGTTTTGTAGAGTTTTGGTTCTTTCCTTTTTAACTTTTCCATCCTCTTTTATTTTCATTGTTTCTTCTCTGCTTCACGGGAAGAGACACCACCCCAGTTGTGCATGACTCCAATATGATCCAATGGAGGGACCCAGAGTTTATGCCACCATTTTTCACCACTACTTCTGGAGTCTTAGATAACATGGATATTTCAGGAATTTCTTTTCAGCTCAAAAAAATTCACTAAATGGTGGTATAACTGGATATGCTTCTGGAAATCTAGTGCCATCCATGGGGTGGCATTATGGAGTATTGACTTCTCCCACCTAAGACTTGGGAAGCCAACATGGCTAGGACGCTTGGAGCAGCAACGCTTCCTGCACCAGATTTTGCCAAGTTGGGCCCTCTTTTAATTTCAGCTGCAGTTATAAGGATGATAAAATGGACAAATAAATATTTGTACAATGAATGGGGAAAGCCAATTAGTTTTTCATCAATGAGAAATAATGCAGAACTCCTCATGTCTTACAATAAAATTGGCTGTTTCCACCTATATTTTTAAGATGTGTCTATACTGTCCAAATACTGAACTAAAGCATTTTCTATAAATTTTAGTAAAGGAAATAAGCAATACCATTTCTGAATTTTAAGAAGAAAAATAACTATAATAGGATACAAGTGCCTAATAATCTAGTAAATGTCAGACTTATGGTTTTTTTTTTTTTTGCTTCTGTAATCTGTTCTTGCATGATCTTCTTCTCCCTCTGCCTATACTTGTATCCACAGGAGGCACAGCAATATCTAAGATTCACCAGTTAGCAGTGCAATTTCAAGCTTAATATCCTTGCCAGCTCCAATATTTTCTAAGGCAGAAACGTCCACTGCATTATAGCTTTTTCTCCCATCCTCGTTGAAATGTGAGAATTAGATCTGAAAGTACTTCACGATGCTTTTTTCATATCTTATAAAGCACAACTGCCTATCAGATTACAGGCTGATTTTGCATATGAAGTATTAATAAGGACATCCTTAATTTACTTAGCAGTTACCATCCCTTTATATGTGAATTCATTTATTATAAATTATTGCATTTAATCTTTATAACAGTCCTATAAGAAAAATCTAATTATCCCTGTTGTAGACATAAGAAAACAGGTTCACAAAGGTTATGATAAACCAGCTGATGAGTCAAGAGATACACAAGTTTACACAAGTTGAAAAGGTTTACTCTGGGATAACATGACCACCACTATATTTAAAATAGATAACCGACAAAGTCCTATTTATAGCACAGGGAACTTTGCTCAATGTTATGTGGCAACTTGGATGGGAGGGGAGTTGGGGGAGAATGGATACATGTATATATATATATATATAGCTGAGTCCCTTTGCTGTCCACCTAAAACTATCACAACAGCATTAATCTGCTCTACTCCAATATAAAATAAAAAGTAAAAACAAACAAACAAACTAGCAGATAAGCAGAGTTCTCAGAGATGGTGTCATCCAAATTTTAACTTCATCATCACATGAATAAAAAGAACCCTTACAAAAGAAGGCTTACTCTGAATCACTAGTAATTACTCTGAGCGATTCTTATTAGTATCTCTCGCCTAGCCAATCATCTATGTAATCATTCAGTACTTTGTTCACTGATTTCTGAAAATCATATTATTTACCCATGATAGTGAATATTGTGTACCAAGAACAGGGAAGAGTGTGAAACAGCAAAGCCCTGATCCCCCAAGAGCTTACTTTCTTGCAAGAGGAGATGAGACCAGAAACAAAAAATAAAGAGGGTAACACAGGTAGTGACAAGGCCTCTGAAAGGAATAGAGAGTGCACTGTAAGAAGAGAGACTGGAGATGGCTGAGACCTCACTGTTTTTCACAGAGTGGTCTGAAGACGGCTCTCTGAGGAGGGGCTAACTGAGCAGAGACCATCAAGATGAGAAGGCAGCATGATCAGAAGGAGGAGTGTTTCAGAAGAGCAGGCAGGATCAGGGAGGCGTCTAGGAGGGCCAGTTCCAGGCAATGGAAGCTTATTCTTATGAGTGCCCATTTAAAAATCCAGATAATTAGTTCAGGGTAAATTATCCACGGTCAACTCTACACCACGCTCCTTTTAGAAGATGGGTCACTAGACGTGTTCTCTGGTTTCTGCTGATTAAGTTAAGACCACTATTACCCCTCCAGGTCTTCATTTTAGACAACGTTCAAATCTATTTATTATATGTACCACATTTGTTTTTGAAACCTAAGAGAAAGGTGTCTCATGTGGTAGTTTGGAAGGAAAAATGATGGGCAAGTCATACTTTTCACATTATTTAATATCTTGGTTAAATTACATTTTTTGGGGTAGCCTTCCCATTTCCTCTCACCTACTGAATAATAAGTTGTCGAGTGTTTGTAAACACTGTACTCGAGAGTAGTAACAGAAATTCTCCATGAAAGTTATCTGCAATGTAGACTGACAGGAGACTTTTGCCCTTAGGGTGCTGGAAGAGACACTGTATCATGTGTTCTGTCATTAACTCCACAATTAGACGAAGCCCGACACGATTCACCTTCTCGTGACATTTCCCTGAAAGATAGGAAAATATCTGGACTCGTATGACAAAGTAAATGTTTCATTTTAAGCTGTCTAACTCTTCAGAACAATGTTATAAGCATCAGTGTCTATAATTTCAGGCTCTAGACAGAGATTTTCTTTTTAGAACGAGGAGCAACTGTAAGATAATGCACGAGGTGTGGTATTGTTTTTGATGGACACAGCCAGATCTGATAATCCAAGGGGCTGAGAGAGGAGTTGCTAAGTTTTCATGTTGGTGTCAGGACTGGCAATATGCACTTTTGCAAGAGGAAGAGTGTGAAACAGCAAAGCCAAGAAAAAACAAAAAATAAAGAGGGTAACACAGGTAGTGACAAGGCCTCTGAAAGGAATAGAGAGTGCACTGTAAGAAGAGAGACTGGAGATGGCTGAGACCTCACTGTTTTTCACAGAGTGGTCTGAAGACGGCTCTCTGAGGAGGGGCTAACTGAGCAGAGACCATCAAGATGAGAAGGCAGCATGATCAGAAGGAGGAGTGTTTCAGAAGAGCAGGCAGGATCAGGGAGGCGTCTAGGAGGGCCAGTTCCAGGCAATGGAAGCTTATTCTTATGAGTGCCCATTTAAAAATCCAGATAATTAGTTCAGGGTAAATTATCCACGGTCAACTCTACACCACGCTCCTTTTAGAAGATGGGTCACTAGACGTGTTCTCTGGTTTCTGCTGATTAAGTTAAGACCACTATTACCCCTCCAGGTCTTCATTTTAGACAACGTTCAAATCTATTTATTATATGTACCACATTTGTTTTTGAAACCTAAGAGAAAGGTGTCTCATGTGGTAGTTTGGAAGGAAAAATGATGGGCAAGTCATACTTTTCACATTATTTAATATCTTGGTTAAATTACATTTTTGGGGGTAGCCTTCCCATTTCCTCTCACCTACTGAATAATAAGTTGTCGAGTGTTTGTAAACACTGTACTCGAGAGTAGTAACAGAAATTCTCCATGAAAGTTATCTGCAATGTAGACTGACAGGAGACTTTTGCCCTTAGGGTGCTGGAAGAGACACTGTATCATGTGTTCTGTCATTAACTCCACAATTAGACGAAGCCCGACACGATTCACCTTCTCGTGACATTTCCCTGAAAGATAGGAAAATATCTGGACTCGTATGACAAAGTAAATGTTTCATTTTAAGCTGTCTAACTCTTCAGAACAATGTTATAAGCATCAGTGTCTATAATTTCAGGCTCTAGACAGAGATTTTCTTTTTAGAACGAGGAGCAACTGTAAGATAATGCACGAGGTGTGGTATTGTTTTTGATGGACACAGCCAGATCTGATAATCCAAGGGGCTGAGAGAGGAGTTGCTAAGTTTTCATGTTGGTGTGGAAAATGACAGGGACTGGCAATATGCACTTTAATACTCACTCGGCTCAGGAACAAAAGCCATTTAGAGTTAGTAAAGTTGCTCAGTTGTGTCTGACTCTGTGTGACCTATGGACTGCAGCCTGCCAGGTTCCTTTGTGCACGGGATTCTCCAGGCAAGAATATTTAAGTGGGTTGCTGTGCCCTCCTTCAGAGGATCTTTCTGACCCAGGGATGGAACCCTCATCTCCTGCACTGGCAGGCAGGTTCTTTACCATTAGCGCCACCTGGGAAGCCTCATGTATAAACACACCCTGAAAGTGTTTGCTGTTTGTAATGACTAGAGTATGTCACCCAGTACTGTACTGAATGGAATGCTTTAAAAAAAAAAAGATTTTCTGATGTGGAGCATTTTAAAAGTCTTTACTGAATTTGTTACAATCCTGTTTCAGTTTTATGTTTGAGTTTTTTGGCTGACAGGCATGTGGGATCTTAGTTCCCCAATCAGGGATGGAACCGCATCCCTGCAGTGGAAGGCAAAGTCTTAATCACTGGACTGCCAGGAAAGTCCATGGATTGTGTTTCAAAGGCAGTTCTTTAGATTATAAATTCTCAGAGAGCAGGAACTCTGTCCAATGCCCTAGAATTTGGAGCTTAGCAATAAGAGCAGAAATTTCATCAAGGTTTGGGAGGAAGAGGAGGCTGAGAAGAATGTCAACTGTGGGGCTGAACCAGGAAACAAACTGTCTCTGAGGGCCTCTAGCCTTCTTTTACTTTCCTCCTCATGAAAAGCAACTGCTGTGAACTTTGCCTATTCGATTTGTTGGTAAACAAGACATCATGTGTTCTGTCATTAACTCCACAATTAGACGAAGCCCGACACGATTCACCTTCTCGTGACATTTCCTGAAAGATAGGAAAATATCTGGACTCGTATGACAAAGTAAATGTTTCATTTTAAGCTGTCTAACTCTTCAGAACAATGTTATAAGCATCAGTGTCTATAATTTCAGGCTCTAGACAGAGATTTTCTTTTTAGAACGAGGAGCAACTGTAAGATAATGCACGAGGTGTGGTATTGTTTTTGATGGACACAGCCAGATCTGATAATCCAAGGGGCTGAGAGAGGAGTTGCTAAGTTTTCATGTTGGTGTGGAAAATGACAGGGACTGGCAATATGCACTTTAATACTCACTCGGCTCAGGAACAAAAGCCATTTAGAGTTAGTAAAGTTGCTCAGTTGTGTCTGACTCTGTGTGACCTATGGACTGCAGCCTGCCAGGTTCCTTTGTGCACGGGATTCTCCAGGCAAGAATATTTAAGTGGGTTGCTGTGCCCTCCTTCAGAGGATCTTTCTGACCCAGGGATGGAACCCTCATCTCCTGCACTGGCAGGCAGGTTCTTTACCATTAGCGCCACCTGGGAAGCCTCATGTATAAACACACCCTGAAAGTGTTTGCTGTTTGTAATGACTAGAGTATGTCACCCAGTACTGTACTGAATGGAATGCTTTAAAAAAAAAAAGATTTTCTGATGTGGAGCATTTTAAAAGTCTTTACTGAATTTGTTACAATCCTGTTTCAGTTTTATGTTTGAGTTTTTTGGCTGACAGGCATGTGGGATCTTAGTTCCCCAATCAGGGATGGAACCGCATCCCTGCAGTGGAAGGCAAAGTCTTAATCACTGGACTGCCAGGAAAGTCCATGGATTGTGTTTCAAAGGCAGTTCTTTAGATTATAAATTCTCAGAGAGCAGGAACTCTGTCCAATGCCCTAGAATTTGGAGCTTAGCAATAAGAGCAGAAATTTCATCAAGGTTTGGGAGGAAGAGGAGGCTGAGAAGAATGTCAACTGTGGGGCTGAACCAGGAAACAAACTGTCTCTGAGGGCCTCTAGCCTTCTTTTACTTTCCTCCTCATGAAAAGCAACTGCTGTGAACTTTGCCTATTCGATTTGTTGGTAAACAAGACATGATGTGCGACATGGAGCTGGACTTGCTTGCTCGTGGGGGTTGTGTGACAGCAGCCACACCATCAGATCATCGTGGTCCAGTAAAGAGAGGACAGGTCTGGGAGTCTCCCAGTAAGAGCAAAAGGAAAGACAACAGCTTTATTATCCATGCCACCTTAGGATTCATCAGATACTACCTCATAAAAAATTCAGCGAATTTGTTTTAAAAAAGAGTGTATAGGACTTCCCTGGTGGTCCAGCGGATAAGAATCCACCTGCCTACACAGGGGACATGGATTCTATGCCTGGTCCAGGAAGATTTACTATGTGCAGTGGGGCACACTGCTACTGCTAAAGCCGGAGCTCCCTAGAGTCCTTGTCCCACAACAAGAGAGACCACAAAAAATTCCATGAAGATATTCAGGAATTCTTAAAATAAGCTTATTCCTTATATCTTAGCCTAGAATGTTAGGTAGGAGGAGGACTTACTGTCCATTGTCTATCTTCTTGAATTTTAAAGACATTTTGCTGTCTCTATATATTAAGTTAAAATATGTTCAATTTTTTAATATAAGTGGTATTTATCTTCTGGTATGTTTTATTGATTTTATTCATAAATGACTTCTCAATATTTAATGTATTTGACAATATTAAAACTTGGGAAATGTTTTGTTATCTCTGAAGGAAGGGATCAATTTTACTCAGAAGAGTCTTCTGAGGTAGCTTAGCATTGTCATTCAACATTCTCTGGCTAGGAAACTGAGGCAGAAAGGAATAACCGTATTCACTGGCACATGGAAAATTTGCAAAAAGGACAGAATGAGAACTTGCAGCAGCCAAATTTACAAACTGGTTGCATTCAGCATGACAGTATGGCTAATGGAGCAGCAGTATCCGTTAAAAATGGGTGGTTGGACTGGATGCAGGGGTCAAATAAGCTAGCCCTGAGGAGCAATGTCCTCAGAGAAGAGGGTAAAGCAGGGAAGCAGATTGTTTGGTCTAAGCCATTAGGTAGAAATACTTGCATCTGCATAACAAAGAGTCTGAATCAAGTAAAGTAGCAAATGACCATATGAATTGGAGTGGAAGGCCAGCCTGTAATCTGGTCAGACAATACTGGAAAGGGTATATTGGAGCAGACAATGACTTCATTATGTTCAAATATTAGAACTAACCAGTATACTTCATTTTAGTGGGGTGCTTGGTCTTTATTAAAAAGGAGAAGTGACTCTGTAGGACTGTTGTTGTTTAGTCACTCTGTCACGTTTGACTTTTGTGATCCCATCAATTTGTAGGCCACAAGACATGAAGATTCTAATTCCAAAAGCGAATTTGTTTTAAAGAGTGTATAGGACTTCCCTGGTGGTCCAGCGGATAAGAATCCACCTGCCTACACAGGGACATGGATTCTATGCCTGGTCCAGGAAGATTTACTATGTGCAGTGGGGCACACTGCTACTGCTAAAGCCGGAGCTCCTAGAGTCCATGTCCCACAACAAGAGAGACCACAAAAAATTCCATGAAGATATTCAGGAATTCTTAAAATAAGCTTATTCCTTATATCTTAGCCTAGAATGTTAGGTAGGAGGAGGACTTACTGTCCATTGTCTATCTTCTTGAATTTTAAAGACATTTTGCTGTCTCTATATATTAAGTTAAAATATGTTCAATTTTTTAATATAAGTGGTATTTATCTTCTGGTATGTTTTATTGATTTTATTCATAAATGACTTCTCAATATTTAATGTATTTGACAATATTAAAACTTGGGAAATGTTTTGTTATCTCTGAAGGAAGGGATCAATTTTACTCAGAAGAGTCTTCTGAGGTAGCTTAGCATTGTCATTCAACATTCTCTGGCTAGGAAACTGAGGCAGAAAGGAATAACCGTATTCACTGGCACATGGAAAATTTGCAAAAAGGACAGAATGAGAACTTGCAGCAGCCAAATTTACAAACTGGTTGCATTCAGCATGACAGTATGGCTAATGGAGCAGCAGTATCCGTTAAAAATGGGTGGTTGGACTGGATGCAGGGGTCAAATAAGCTAGCCCTGAGGAGCAATGTCCTCAGAGAAGAGGGTAAAGCAGGGAAGCAGATTGTTTGGTCTAAGCCATTAGGTAGAAATACTTGCATCTGCATAACAAAGAGTCTGAATCAAGTAAAGTAGCAAATGACCATATGAATTGGAGTGGAAGGCCAGCCTGTAATCTGGTCAGACAATACTGGAAAGGGTATATTGGAGCAGACAATGACTTCATTATGTTCAAATATTAGAACTAACCAGTATACTTCATTTTAGTGGGGTGCTTGGTCTTTATTAAAAAGGAGAAGTGACTCTGTAGGACTGTTGTTGTTTAGTCACTCTGTCACGTTTGACTTTTTTGTGATCCCATCAATTGTAGGCTGCTAGGTTCCTCTGTCCATGGGATTTCCCAGGTGAGAATGCTGGGGTGGGTTGCCATTTCCTTTTCCAGGGGATCTTTCTGACCCAGGAATCAAACCTGCCTCTCCCGTATTGCAGGCAGATTCTTTACTGCTGAGCCCCTTAGAGGGACTTAGAGAGAAGCCCCTCTGTGTAGTATAAAATAGAGCAAAAGAACCATTCTTAGGCTTCCCTGGTGGTCTAGTGGGCAGAGAGTTCGCCTTGCAGTGTAAGGGGCCCCAGTTCAATCCCTGGCACCATTTCAATCACTGGAAGATCCCACGTGCTGCGGAGAAGCGGAACTGGCATGTCCAATTGTGAGCCGGTGCTCTGGAGTACATGCGCCCAGAGCTGATGCTCTGCAAGAGAGGCCACTGCAATGGGAGGCCAACACAGGCCAAAGAATAAGGATGGATTAAAATAAATTAATAAATAAAAATAAATAAAAGAGGCCAAAATTTAAAAAATGAAAGAACCACTCTTCATATATTTTGGAAAGCAACCCGTTATTGGATACATCATTTGCAATATCTTGTCCCAATTGTTTTGTTTCCCTTGCCTGAGGAGATACAGCTAGAAAGATATTGCTAAGACTGATGTCAAAGAGCATACTGCCTGTGTTTTCTTCTAGGAGTTTTATGGTTTCAGGTCTTACTGTAGCATTGTTTACAATAGCTAGGATATGGAAACAACCTAAGGGCTCATCAATGGATGAAAAGATAAATAAAATGTGGTACATGTACACAGTGGAATACTACCCAGTCATAAAGACAGGAAATCTTGTCATTTGTAACAACACGGATGAGCACAGATGGAGAAAGATAAACGTTATATGATTTAACTTTATGTGGAACATAAAAAAACCCAAGCAAACAAACATAGTATAAATAAGCAAGCCAAACAAAGGCAAGCATATAAATAAAAAGAAGCGTGTATTGGTTACCAGGGGAAAAAGAAGGTCAGGGGAGGATAGAATGGGCCAAGTGGAGTCAACTACGTGATGCAGAATGGAAACTAAATTTCTGGTGATAAGCACTCCATAGGGTATACAGAAATAAAAATATAATACTGGAGGCTTCCCTGGTGACTCAGTGGTAAAAAATGTGCCTGCTAATGCAGGTGAGACAGGTTTGATCCCTGGTCCAGAAAGATCCCACACACCATGCGGCAACTAAGCCAGCATGCAAAGCTACGGAATCAGGGCTCTAAGGCTTGGGAGCTGCAAATACTGAGCCTGCGTGCTGCAAGTATTTAAACCCTCGAGCCCTAAAGCTGCAACAAGATAAACCACCGCAATGAGAAGTCCATGCGACACAACTAGAGAGTAGGCCCTGCTCGCCACAACTAGAGAAAAGCTTGCTTAACAACAAAGACCCAGCTCAGCCAAAAATAAAATTAAATAAGCAAATGTTAAAAATATAATATTGTACACATGAAACATATAATGTTTAAGCCAATGTTACCTCAAGAAAGAAATAAAAAAGAACTATTCCTCATTTGCTGACAGTAACATCCATAATAAGGATGATTCCAAGAAGTGACAGAGTTCGTACTCACTGGGACACTATATTAATCATAGAATGAATTTCTCCTTCTGTTTCCTTCAGCAGAAAATGGCCAAGGGACATCTTAGTTTACTATTCACTGGATTTCACGGAAACTAACTTTTGTAGGACCAGCAAATGCAGGTTATGACAAATTCCATTCTAACCAACTTCTACCAAAAATGGTTCATACTGTTTTGTCAATGATTATTCATACAATTTAAAGCTAGGATATGGAAACAACCTAAGGGCTCATCAATGGATGAAAAGATAAATAAAATGTGGTACATGTACACAGTGGAATACTACCCAGTCATAAAGACAGGAAATCTTGTCATTTGTAACAACACGGATGAGCACAGATGGAGAAAGATAAACGTTATATGATTTAACTTTATGTGGAACATAAAAAAACCCAAGCAAACAAACATAGTATAAATAAGCAAGCCAAACAAAGGCAAGCATATAAATAAAAAGAAGCGTGTATTGGTTACCAGGGGAAAAAGAAGGTCAGGGGAGGATAGAATGGGCCAAGTGGAGTCAACTACGTGATGCAGAATGGAAACTAAATTTCTGGTGATAAGCACTCCATAGGGTATACAGAAATAAAATATAATACTGGAGGCTTCCCTGGTGACTCAGTGGTAAAAAATGTGCCTGCTAATGCAGGTGAGACAGGTTTGATCCCTGGTCCAGAAAGATCCCACACACCATGCGGCAACTAAGCCAGCATGCAAAGCTACGGAATCAGGGCTCTAAGGCTTGGGAGCTGCAAATACTGAGCCTGCGTGCTGCAAGTATTTAAACCCTCGAGCCCTAAAGCTGCAACAAGATAAACCACCGCAATGAGAAGTCCATGCGACACAACTAGAGAGTAGGCCCTGCTCGCCACAACTAGAGAAAAGCTTGCTTAACAACAAAGACCCAGCTCAGCCAAAAATAAAATTAAATAAGCAAATGTTAAAAATATAATATTGTACACATGAAACATATAATGTTTAAGCCAATGTTACCTCAAGAAAGAAATAAAAAAGAACTATTCCTCATTTGCTGACAGTAACATCCATAATAAGGATGATTCCAAGAAGTGACAGAGTTCGTACTCACTGGGACACTATATTAATCATAGAATGAATTTCTCCTTCTGTTTCCTTCAGCAGAAAATGGCCAAGGGACATCTTAGTTTACTATTCACTGGATTTCACGGAAACTAACTTTTGTAGGACCAGCAAATGCAGGTTATGACAAATTCCATTCTAACCAACTTCTACCAAAAATGGTTCATACTGTTTTGTCATATTGATTTTCATTGCCTAAATGATACTTAAAATATAAGAGGACATTAATAGCCATTGTCTTTGTCTTGTGTATGTATCATATCTGTGGCAGTTGAATCTGAATGTTCATAATGTTTAAAATGAAATAGTTATTCAGTGAATGATGAAGTATCACAGTTCTAAGGAAAATTCAGAGAAAAACCTTAGTTTTAGATTCTGAAGGCTAAAGAGGGATATTATCTTAGGGATATAAAAATTTCCTGCCAAAGACAGTATTTTCAATGATGTGTTATAATTAACCACTTCTTCCCATTCAGAGTTAGCTGACTGTCTGTGAAGGAGATGGAAATTCCCCTCATTTTCTCACTGACCAATGTCTGAGTGAATGAGGAGAGTGTCTTGGGGTGCAAAAGGTAATATGAGACCTCACTTGTTGTACTAGATGCAAATTCAAAGGACTGCTCCCCTGGCAGTGGCGGTGAACTTTTCTGCAACTGGATTAGAAGCATTGAAAAATGTGGATGAATGCAAATTCACTAACACCCGAAGAAGAGATGAGTTAGCTGTGAGGCCCTGTGGTTGTGCTTCCAAGCAGAAAACCCAGCTGCTGTCCCCTGATGCACTTTGGGTTTGACGTAAAAAGCAATGGCTCAGTCTTGCAGGGGAAAGCTTCAAGGCAGCTTTTGTCTTGTCTCCTGGACTGTCTCCTGAGAGGCAGCCTTGTCAGTCTCAAGTCAAATAAATCCAGGCTTCGCAGATTCAGAGGAGAAGATGAGCTATGCCTTTGCTCTCCTGGCATTCACCTGGGGACTTGCTATGAAAATCCTTCTCCTAAGATGAATTATCAGACCCTCAAGACTTTCATCAAAGGAAAGTAAACTGTACTCATGAAAATTAAATCATGGAATCCTGGATAATGGCAAGAGGGCTCTCTCTTTTTAAATTCAGGGACTCAGTGTCTAAGTCTTCAGAGATGCTCTGAGCCTTTATAGATCAAGGAGGTGGAATATTAGTAGCATGCTTTTGTCTGCCTTTCTTATTCCAATGTCTTAAAATCATGAGTTAGGTCCTCAGAGCCTTCTCCTGCTTGCCAATGTAAATAAAACAAAAAAGAGAGACATGTCCTTTGATGAGAATATGAAGTCAGCAGAAAACTGCCTCATAGTTTGCAAGATGCAGTCAATCATATCTAACTATGAAGTGGTATTTAAGGGTTAAATAGTTTAAGTTGCAGAATACTTAGCGAGGAAGCATGAGACACAGAGACTAATCAATAAAATATACACTTTGTAAGCATTTTGACCACCTAGCCCCAAATTTTATCCTCACCAAAACACTGCTTGTTTATTTCTGTATTATTTACTTGCATCTATCAGGCTTAATAAAATATTTCTTTTATTATTTTAGTATCAATATTTTATCAAGTCTTTCTTTTCTCAATGAATACAAGTTGCATTTGCACTGGAACATTGCAACAGCTCATTTCTTTAAAAATAAAAATGCCCCCTTCACCCCACCAAGGAGTTATATAGTTCTAATTTATCAAGAAGAAAATAAAACTCAGATGGCTTTTGGTCTATTTTCAAGTGAAGCATGAAATATCTGGAGATGCTTTGTGTCTTATACTTGTTCACTTTATATAAAATGAAATTTTCATAATGTTCTCTAAAATACAATCCAATTAAATTTCTAGTGTGTTTACAAGCTCCTGGATGGAACTTTTGAAAAACTCACACTGTAGTAATAACCATAAGACTACCTTGCTAAGAAAATATACCCAACTTAGAATAATATCTTTATAGTCTGTGTGGTAAAGAGTAAGTCCAGAATCTTTAATAGGTGATTATACTGATTGAGGTTGCATTTTCTCTCCTGTTGTGTCCTCTTTATTGAGGACACGTTCTGAATGGTACTCTATTACAAGCTGGGAGGATAAGGCAGGCACAAATCTCTTATTTGAGAAAGTTTAAGCCTGAGAATTTGAGGCATCTACTCAAAGTCGTACAGATAATGGCAAGAGGGCTCTCTTTTTAAATTCAGGGACTCAGTGTCTAAGTCTTCAGAGATGCTCTGAGCCTTTATAGATCAAGGAGGTGGAATATTAGTAGCATGCTTTTGTCTGCCTTTCTTATTCCAATGTCTTAAAATCATGAGTTAGGTCCTCAGAGCCTTCTCCTGCTTGCCAATGTAAATAAAACAAAAAAGAGAGACATGTCCTTTGATGAGAATATGAAGTCAGCAGAAAACTGCCTCATAGTTTGCAAGATGCAGTCAATCATATCTAACTATGAAGTGGTATTTAAGGGTTAAATAGTTTAAGTTGCAGAATACTTAGCGAGGAAGCATGAGACACAGAGACTAATCAATAAAATATACACTTTGTAAGCATTTTGACCACCTAGCCCCAAATTTTATCCTCACCAAAACACTGCTTGTTTATTTCTGTATTATTTACTTGCATCTATCAGGCTTAATAAAATATTTCTTTTATTATTTTAGTATCAATATTTTATCAAGTCTTTCTTTTCTCAATGAATACAAGTTGCATTTGCACTGGAACATTGCAACAGCTCATTTCTTTAAAAATAAAAATGCCCCCTTCACCCCACCAAGGAGTTATATAGTTCTAATTTATCAAGAAGAAAATAAAACTCAGATGGCTTTTGGTCTATTTTCAAGTGAAGCATGAAATATCTGGAGATGCTTTGTGTCTTATACTTGTTCACTTTATATAAAATGAAATTTTCATAATGTTCTCTAAAATACAATCCAATTAAATTTCTAGTGTGTTTACAAGCTCCTGGATGGAACTTTTGAAAAACTCACACTGTAGTAATAACCATAAGACTACCTTGCTAAGAAAATATACCCAACTTAGAATAATATCTTTATAGTCTGTGTGGTAAAGAGTAAGTCCAGAATCTTTAATAGGTGATTATACTGATTGAGGTTGCATTTTCTCTCCTGTTGTGTCCTCTTTATTGAGGACACGTTCTGAATGGTACTCTATTACAAGCTGGGAGGATAAGGCAGGCACAAATCTCTTATTTGAGAAAGTTTAAGCCTGAGAATTTGAGGCATCTACTCAAAGTCGTACAGCTAATGGTAGGTTTAAATTCCCAGGTCTTTCTTCCAGAAACATCTACATCCATTCCTTGAGTAATTCTTAGCCTCCACTAAGAATGGGGTCGATTTCTACTGGATAGCCAAGGTATTATACTTAGACATGGCCAACTACATAGCAAATCACATCTATATGAAATTGGTTACATGCCAGATACTACCCTAAGTATTGTTATACATAGGATCTCTTATACTCTTCATAAAAACTCTGTAAGATGGATTCTAAATAAGTGTCCTCATTTTACAGATGAGCAATTGAAAACTACAGAGGTCAGAATACTTGTTCAAGGTCAGAAATGGAAGAAAAGGGTCAAACCAGAAACTGAAACTAAGCCTGTGTATACATCTGAATGGACAGAGGAGCCATGAGCTTGCAAAGAGTTGGATATGACTAAGTGACTGAGCACATATCCATTCGAAAGTCCATACATTAAACCACTCTGATGCAAGAATCCCCAAAAATATTATGCTGAGAGAAAGAAACCAGATTCAAGACAGTACATGCTGTCAATACCATATTATTCCATTTGCAGGAAGTTTAAAAACAGGTACAACAATCCCAAAGAAGGGCAGTGTCAGAGAATGTTCAAACTGCCACACCACTGCACTCACTTCACATGCTAGGAAGGTCATGCATCCAAGCTAGACTTCAACAGTACATGGACTGAGAAATTCCAGATGTACAAGCTAGATTTAGAAAAGGAAGAGGAACCAGAGATTAAATTCCCAACATCCACTGGATCATAGAAAGAGCAAGGAATTCCAGAAAAACATCTACTTCTGTTGCATTGGGTATGCTAAAGCCTTTGACTGTGTGGATCACAACACACTGTGGTAAATTCTGAAAGAGATGGGAATACCAGACCACCTTATCTACTTCCTGAGAAACAAGGACAAGAAGCAACAGTTAGAACTGGAAATGGAACAATGAACTGGTTCCAAATTGGGAAAGGGGTATGTCAAGGCTGTATATTGTCACCGTGCTTATTTAATTTATATGCAGAGTACATCATGTGAAATGCCAGTCTGAACGAAGCACAAGCTAGAATCAAGATTTCTGGGAGAAATATCAATACCTTCAGGCATACAGATGACAAAACCTTCAGGGCAGAAAGTGAAAGGAACTAAACAGCCTCTTGATGAAGGTGAAAGAAGAGAGTGAAAAAGCTGGCCTTAAACTCAACATTCAAAAAACAAAGATCATGGCATACAGTCCCATCAATGGCAAATAGATGGGAAAACAATGAGAACAGTGACAAATTTTATTTTATTGGGTTCCAAAATCAATGTGGATGGTGACTGCAATCATGAAATTAAAAGATACTTGCTCCTTGGAAGAAAAGCTACGACAAACCTAGACTGCATATTCAAAAGCAGAGACATCACTTTGCCAACGCAAGTCCATATAGTCAAAGCTATGGTTTTCCCAATAGTCATGTATGGATGTGAGAACTAGACCACAAAGAAGGCTGAGTGCCAAAGAACTGATGCCTTTGAACTATGGTGTTGGAGAGTCCCTTGGGCTGCAAGGAGATCGAACCAATCAATTCTAAAGGAAATCACCCCTGAACATTCCTTGGAAAGACTGATGCTGAAGCTGAAGCTCCAATACTTCAGCCACCTGATTCAAAGACACAACTTATTGGAAAAGATTGGTTAAAACAGGTACAACAATCCCAAAGAAGGGCAGTGTCAGAGAATGTTCAAACTGCCACACCACTGCACTCACTTCACATGCTAGGAAGGTCATGCATCCAAGCTAGACTTCAACAGTACATGGACTGAGAAATTCCAGATGTACAAGCTAGATTTAGAAAAGGAAGAGGAACCAGAGATTAAATTCCCAACATCCACTGGATCATAGAAAGAGCAAGGAATTCCAGAAAAACATCTACTTCTGTTGCATTGGGTATGCTAAAGCCTTTGACTGTGTGGATCACAACACACTGTGGTAAATTCTGAAAGAGATGGGAATACCAGACCACCTTATCTACTTCCTGAGAAACAAGGACAAGAAGCAACAGTTAGAACTGGAAATGGAACAATGAACTGGTTCCAAATTGGGAAAGGGGTATGTCAAGGCTGTATATTGTCACCGTGCTTATTTAATTTATATGCAGAGTACATCATGTGAAATGCCAGTCTGAACGAAGCACAAGCTAGAATCAAGATTTCTGGGAGAAATATCAATACCTTCAGGCATACAGATGACAAAACCTTCAGGGCAGAAAGTGAAAGGAACTAAACAGCCTCTTGATGAAGGTGAAAGAAGAGAGTGAAAAAGCTGGCCTTAAACTCAACATTCAAAAAACAAAGATCATGGCATACAGTCCCATCAATGGCAAATAGATGGGAAAACAATGAGAACAGTGACAAATTTTATTTTATTGGGTTCCAAAATCAATGTGGATGGTGACTGCAATCATGAAATTAAAAGATACTTGCTCCTTGGAAGAAAAGCTACGACAAACCTAGACTGCATATTCAAAAGCAGAGACATCACTTTGCCAACGCAAGTCCATATAGTCAAAGCTATGGTTTTCCCAATAGTCATGTATGGATGTGAGAACTAGACCACAAAGAAGGCTGAGTGCCAAAGAACTGATGCCTTTGAACTATGGTGTTGGAGAGTCCCTTGGGCTGCAAGGAGATCGAACCAATCAATTCTAAAGGAAATCACCCCTGAACATTCCTTGGAAAGACTGATGCTGAAGCTGAAGCTCCAATACTTCAGCCACCTGATTCAAAGACACAACTTATTGGAAAAGAGCCAGATATTGGTTAAAACAGAAGGCAAAAGGAAAAGGGGATGACAAAGGGCAAGATGGTCGGATGACATCACTGACTCAATGGACATGAGTTTGAGCAAGTTCCAGGAGATGGTAAAGGACAGGGAAACCTGGTGTGCTGCAGTCCATGGGGTTGCAGAGAGTCAGATATGACTGAGCACCTGAACTGTACTGAATCAGTGGTGACAGAGATCAAAGCTATTGTTTCTGTGGGGTAGGACATTGTCTGGACAAAGGGACAAGCAGAATTTAAAAAGAAATGAAACCAGTTCAATCCACTGCCTCTACACACAAGCAACAAAGATACAAACAGAAAGAAAATCCACATGTATTATTTTAAAATAAGCATATTTTCATATATCTTTGTAAAGAATAGTTTTGTGCAAACAACAACAACATGAAGTATTCCTGAAATATGAGTTTAAATTTGGGAAATGCAAATCACGAGAACTCAGTACTTTAGTGTATAGGGATGATCACAATGCTTTCACATAAACACACATATCCTTTCTGCAAGTGAAATGGCAAACCATGTGTAAGACACGTATGCAAATTACTTCTGCATACGTGTTCTCTACCACTTGTAAAGTCCTATTAAGAAATTGTTGTCGACCACAGCTAGCAGTGGGCAACAGAACTAGATCTTTGGTCATGTCAGTTATGTTCATGTGGCTGACAGAATATTTATTCCCAGAGTTAACTGTTATAAATTGCATTTTGCCCCTTCAGTTACTCCAGGTTTGTGATGGAGAGTGGGCGGAGGGACAACCTGTAATTCAGAACTCTTTGGAAGCTGGTTGCCTAGGAAACTGGGATAAGCAGCAAAATGCCCACCAAAAATGACTGTCAACAAGATAGGGGATTTTCTTTTTTGGATCCGCGTTGCTTTCCAAATACACATTTTGTGACTCACATGGAGTAGCATCTGATTTGGGCCATTACTCCTTTGGTGGGCAGTGTTTGCAAAGTGGGCCACTGGTTAGTTGGGGAGGGTGGGGTGTTTTTCATAAACAACGTACTGACAATGTATTGGGGGAAGGTGAATTATAGAGCAACAACAGGCAAATATTTTACATAACATAACAGGCATGCAATTCTTGATCATAGCTTTACATCTAAATTTGTAGCAGCAAAACTTACTTTTCTTTAATATGAAAGCTTCATTTGCTGTAATCCACTATTCCCTGCTCTTATGCTACTTATACCAGAAACTTTGATTTACAGTCAAGTAGTTATTGTCAAGGCTTGTACTTGGAAATTCACAAACCTTTGATTAAAAACAATACCTAATTTCCCAGTACTTTTAAAAATGCACACTTAACTTTTTATTTTTGAATATGTCCTATATATACATACATATATTTAAAAGTATGGATACAAAAAAAAGTATGGATACACGTGTGTGGGCTTCCCTGGTGGTTCTGGTAAACAATCTGCCTGCAATGCAGATCCCTGATTTAGGAAGATGCCTGGTTTAGGAAGATCCTTTGGAGAAGTGAATGGCTCCCCACCCTAGTATTCTTGCCTGGAGAATCCCATGGACAGAGAAGCTTGGCAGGCTATAGTCCACGGTATTGTAAAGAGTTAGATGTGCCAGAGAAACACATGTATGCATACATATTTAAGTAGAATAATATGAAATTTCTGATTTTTGACCATATTGGATCTACAAAGATGGCAATTTTATATGCATCAACTCATACACAGGAGTGATCATAGAATTTGTTTTATTCTTGTCTTTCTTTTTGCTTGGGTCCCTGTTTTCTTTTTTCCCACCTCTACCTTATTCTGTTTATATCAGCCCTACCCTGCCCTTCTCACCTATCCCCACGCTAACCTTGTTTCACCAGGATTCACATTAATAACCTTGCATGTATATATCTCATACTCACAGAATTGCAAACAGGTACAAATATGTCTGTGCATCTATATATGTGGGCTTCCCAGGTGGTATCAGTGGTCAATAACCTGTCTGCCAATGCAGGAGACCTGAGAGACATGGGTTCGATCCTTGAGGAGGGTACGACATCCCACTCCAGTGTTTGCACCAGCCACCACACTTCCTGTGTGAAATCTCAAATTTCCAGGTTGCTTTTTCTCTGTTGAAATTTATAGCCAAATACTCTTCTTCCTGCATTTGACTAATACTTATCTCCTCTTCTTGGCACTTATCTTCAAGGGATTTCAGCATGGTTTTAAGTAGTTTCTTCACTTTTTTGACACCCATTCACTCGAATTCTCTTTTTCTTATTATGTGCTAGGAACTACTCACAGATGATTCAAGCTGTAAAGTATGGCAGTGAGTCACATGATGGACTAGTCATCCTTTTCTGTTTTTTCTTTTTAACCAGCACCTCCACAGAGGAACCTTTTATTTAGCAAAGAAAAAGGATGCAAGAGAAGGGAATACTTTAACACAAGACCCAGAATTTCTTCTGTGAAGAAAAATAGCCTCCCAGAGCCATTTTCTCTGGTTTCCATCTCTCAGAGCAAAGTTAATGATCAGGTAGGCAATGGGGCCACCTGAAAAGACCTTAGAATTTATGTCAAGAGAGGAGTGTTTGAAATCTTAAAATAGACAAGAGGTACAGTTTCATGGTACAATGTAACAGGAGACCTCGGCTGCTCAGTCAGAGGTGACTGCTCCCCTCACTGTCTACAGTCACTGACACTTAGCTCCACTTCGTTCAAGGAGAAAATATTGATTTTATTAGGTCATTGCGGGAGATCTCTGCTCAGTGGCAAGGGCAAATCCCCAAGATGCTGGGTCACTGGGTTACTCCAGGACTACACCACTCTCGAGTTAGTTTTGACAGAGGGAGAAGGAAATGAGGACTCAGAGGTGGCGGTCTATGCGCTCTTCTCCACCCTGCCCTCACCTGCTCTTGCCTGCATTTTTACAGGTCTTGGATGCTCTTTGGCTCACATGGAAATGACTTCCGTGCAGGCTGTTGTCCCTGGGCTATGGTCCTTTCTTTTATTTGGAAAGGAAAGTTCTTTGTTATGACTTTGTCACGAGATAAAAATGTCTATTCATGGGAATCTGGGGGTTTAAGGTCTCATCTCTAAGAGCTGTGATGGGTTTGCCTGGTAGGATTCCTCGGGCCCATCTTTTATCCTCAGCAGAGGACCCTCTGGCCAGGGAGAACACAGACCATTCTGGTTCTCGTGTGACTGAGGGCTGTTATTTATTTAGAAGCTGAGACTGCCCTCCTCCTGCCTGTCAAAAGGGTTTCAAAGCCGGCGCACCAGGAACTGTTGCAGATTACAGGCTTCAGTGACTAACGGCCCGTGTCTTCTCTTCAGTACTGAAATCCCCAAGTGGTCCTGGGAGAAGAGAAGTAAATCTTGACAGCTGCTTAGAGGGCATTTTAGAACTAAATCCCAGGAGAAATGCTTTTAGGTTCAGAGAACGACCTCCCCGCTCACCACTGAAAGAAAAGAGAAAGGAAAAGAGGAGGGTGAAAAAGTCAGCATACAGAAGGTTACTGATCAAACCCCTGCATCAGCAATTAGTAGGTGACCCTTGAGCTCTTTACCTCCCAGAAAGCACAACAGAATCAGGGAGCATGGAAAGTGCGCACACACACACACACACACACTCTCTTCATATGATCCTACCTGCAGGAAAGGAGTTTCTGTGGGTAAGAGAATGAAGCTAGCTCATACTCCAGAGTGTAAATTTAGCAGATCTCTCAAAAACACTGATGTGGGAGGCTTGTTACTATAATCTTGGAAGTCTTTTCATTTTTTCTTTGGAAACTGTGTGAATTACTGTAATGCTGCTTTGCTTTCAAAACTGGACAGGGAGTTAAAGAGCAGCAGCTGCTGATACAACAACAAGGACCAAAGATTTTATCCTGGCCACCAGTTTGGAGTTCCCAAAAATAAGAGCAGCAGCTGTATCTTGAATGACAAGGGGGCGGTCTATCTCTTCTCCACCCTGCCCTCACCTGCTCTTGCCTGCATTTTTACAGGTCTTGGATGCTCTTTGGCTCACATGGAAATGACTTCCGTGCAGGCTTTTCCCGGCTTGTCCTTCTTTTTTTGGCATGAAGTCTTTGCTTTTGACTTTGTCACGAGTTTTTTTAAAGGAAAGTTCTTTGTTATGACTTTGTCACGAGATAAAAATGTCTATTCATGGGAATCTGGGGGTTTAAGGTCTCATCTCTAAGAGCTGTGATGGGTTTGCCTGGTAGGATTCCTCGGGCCCATCTTTTATCCTCAGCAGAGGACCCTCTGGCCAGGGAGAACACAGACCATTCTGGTTCTCGTGTGACTGAGGGCTGTTATTTATTTAGAAGCTGAGACTGCCCTCCTCCTGCCTGTCAAAAGGGTTTCAAAGCCGGCGCACCAGGAACTGTTGCAGATTACAGGCTTCAGTGACTAACGGCCCGTGTCTTCTCTTCAGTACTGAAATCCCCAAGTGGTCCTGGGAGAAGAGAAGTAAATCTTGACAGCTGCTTAGAGGGCATTTTAGAACTAAATCCCAGGAGAAATGCTTTTAGGTTCAGAGAACGACCTCCCCGCTCACCACTGAAAGAAAAGAGAAAGGAAAAGAGGAGGGTGAAAAAGTCAGCATACAGAAGGTTACTGATCAAACCCCTGCATCAGCAATTAGTAGGTGACCCTTGAGCTCTTTACCTCCCAGAAAGCACAACAGAATCAGGGAGCATGGAAAGTGTGCACACACACACACACACACACTCTCTTCATATGATCCTACCTGCAGGAAAGGAGTTTCTGTGGGTAAGAGAATGAAGCTAGCTCATACTCCAGAGTGTAAATTTAGCAGATCTCTCAAAAACACTGATGTGGGAGGCTTGTTACTATAATCTTGGAAGTCTTTTCATTTTTTCTTTGGAAACTGTGTGAATTACTGTAATGCTGCTTTGCTTTCAAAACTGGACAGGGAGTTAAAGAGCAGCAGCTGCTGATACAACAACAAGGACCAAAGATTTTATCCTGGCCACCATGGAGTTTCTTGAAAGAATTTATCTTGTGAATGACAAAGCCACCAAGATGTACGCCTTCCCTCTAGACAGGTAACAGACATCTGATTCTGCTTCATAATCCTCTGTATCTTGAATATTCACTGAGTCCCTAGATCCTCCTGGAACTGGACACTTTTGCTGTTGAAACCTAGATGAATTTTGTAAAATTTTATAAGCAGTTGACAGATGTGTATAATTCATATCCCAAAAAAGGCCATATTCTCTATAATTGATTTGATTCCTTATATATCCTGAGTGCATGAAGGATATACATCTTATTAATATATTTTACATTTGTAGATTTTCTGAAAAATTGACATATACAATCTAATGTGTTTATCTTTCTCGTCTTCAATTATTCCCACTTTTTTTTTTTTAATTTTATTTTTTCGAGGGGCGGGGTGGGGTGGGGAGGGAGGGCGGCGGCGGGCCACTTCTATTGGTCTTTCATTTCTCTATTTTCATCCATCTTTGTTCTTTGGCCTGTGTGGGCCTCCCATAGCGGTGGCCTCTGTCATCGCAGAGCACCGGCTCCGGGTGCATGCACTCCAGAGCTCCGGCTAGGTAGTTGGACACATTGGTCCAGCCGCTCCGTGGCACGTGGGATCTTCCCAGGCCAGGGATCGAACCGGCACCCCTTGCACTGCAAGGTGGTGTCCTTACCCACTGGACCACCAGGGAAGCCCTATTCCCACTTTTAAGATAGTAAATTTTAGTAAGTGATATTTAGAAAATATTAAAGGTCTTCAAGTATGTAGCAAATTGTGGTTACAATGATCTTAAGTTAATTGTTGTTTTCTTAATTATATGATATCATTATCAAATATATACACCAATAATAAACACAGCTGAGTTTAATGTGCCGGTTCTTTTTATTTCCCGCAGTGCCATTTGCAACATATTCATTCATTTTTCCCCTTATTTAGCAACTATTGGTTGAATGCACTTGGATATACAATGGAGACGAAAATATTTCTAGTATCAGATCTCTGTTCTCTTGAAAGTGTTAAGTCTAATGTGGAATGCATTAGAGAAATAGGCAATTACAAAGTGGCCTGGGTAGTATTCTGGGGGCATTTGGTAAGAATATCTGAAGGGAACCTAAGTTTTTGCTAGACTTTGGGAGACAGAGAAAGCTTTTCAGCTTTCTGAGAAGATAGCCTGGGAAGTGAAAAAGAAAGAGGAGTTAGAGTGAAGTTAGGGAAACCCTACATAGGAAGTAGGGTTAGGAAAGTTTTCCTAATGATAATTTCCTGGTAAAGACAGAGACAAATAAGATTGAGATTTTGGTTCCTTTTGGAAATTCAATCCAAGTGGAGAGAAAAGAGAAACACATTCAGAATATACAGATAGATGAATGAGAACCAGAAAAAAACTGATAGTAGGAGTGGAATTTAAGAGAACGCACACCCCTTAATAATATGTGTAACATTTTTGTGTGTTTCATGAAACCAAATTAGTATACCAAAGAGCAGTGGCTTTGTGTTTGATAGCATCAAATACCTGAGCAACTGCAAAGGGACTTTTGTTAGGCTATTTATGACTTTGCTTAAAAAGATACGACAAAGAATCTAGCACATTGTCTCATGCTGTAAAAATTATTTTTCCTGGAAAATGATATTTGATATGATTTATTGAGATCATAACAACAAACTCTCAGTTTAGGTCAGGCAGAAATTTTGAACAACAAATTGTTAACACTATGGACACTATTAGTAGAGCACCTTTACATTATTGAAATAACACCATTTTCCTTCTCATTAAAAGAGACCATTAGCACTCTTTAATGCAAATAAATCCAACTATTTACAGTTATGGAGTCTCATTCACCTCATATGTGGGTACAGTTTTCGGGATCCAGTAATGATAAAAGCTGTCAAGCTCATTTTTATTTTCTTTTCAAATAAAAACAATGGAACCTATAGGACTCCTTGCTTTCACTGCCAAGGAAACTTTTAGGGGATGTACCACCAGTCCTTTAAGGAAAAGATACATAGCTCTCTGTTCTTATAGCCTGATCTCCCAAGGGTAGAGCCTGGTCAGGGAACTAAGATCCCACAAGCCACGTGGGTACTGCCGATAAAAAAAAGAAACAAAGACACTAGAACCTACATGACATTATTTTACTTCCACTAGTCCAAAGAGAAATTCTGGAAGGAGAAAGGCCTGGGTAGTATTCTGGGGGCATTTGGTAAGAATATCTGAAGAACCTAAGTTTGCTAGACTTTGGGAGACAGAGAAAGCTTTTCAGCTTTCTGAGAAGATAGCCTGGGAAGTGAAAAAGAAAGAGGAGTTAGAGTGAAGTTAGGGAAACCCTACATAGGAAGTAGGGTTAGGAAAGTTTTCCTAATGATAATTTCCTGGTAAAGACAGAGACAAATAAGATTGAGATTTTGGTTCCTTTTGGAAATTCAATCCAAGTGGAGAGAAAGAGAAACACATTCAGAATATACAGATAGATGAATGAGAACCAGAAAAAAACTGATAGTAGGAGTGGAATTTAAGAGAACGCACACCCCTTAATAATATGTGTAACATTTTTGTGTGTTTCATGAAACCAAATTAGTATACCAAAGAGCAGTGGCTTTGTGTTTGATAGCATCAAATACCTGAGCAACTGCAAAGGGACTTTTGTTAGGCTATTTATGACTTTGCTTAAAAAGATACGACAAAGAATCTAGCACATTGTCTCATGCTGTAAAAATTATTTTTCCTGGAAAATGATATTTGATATGATTTATTGAGATCATAACAACAAACTCTCAGTTTAGGTCAGGCAGAAATTTTGAACAACAAATTGTTAACACTATGGACACTATTAGTAGAGCACCTTTACATTATTGAAATAACACCATTTTCCTTCTCATTAAAAGAGACCATTAGCACTCTTTAATGCAAATAAATCCAACTATTTACAGTTATGGAGTCTCATTCACCTCATATGTGGGTACAGTTTTCGGGATCCAGTAATGATAAAAGCTGTCAAGCTCATTTTTATTTTCTTTTCAAATAAAAACAATGGAACCTATAGGACTCCTTGCTTTCACTGCCAAGGAAACTTTTAGGGGATGTACCACCAGTCCTTTAAGGAAAAGATACATAGCTCTCTGTTCTTATAGCCTGATCTCCCAAGGGTAGAGCCTGGTCAGGGAACTAAGATCCCACAAGCCACGTGGGTACTGCCGATAAAAAAAAGAAACAAAGACACTAGAACCTACATGACATTATTTATCCCAATCCCTCATCTTGCCACTTAGGAGAAATTCCAAAGAGAATAAATACCATCCTTAAGGCTGGGTGTCTGTCTGATTATGCCAGAGTTGGGATGTGGACCCAAGCCTCTTGTTTGGGAATTTTGTTCCCCTGCTCTTCCACTCTCCCCAGACACACTTTGACCATGTGGTCTCCTGAGTCCTTCATCTGTTTTCTCCTGGGTTCACAGGAACGTTGATTCCCTCCCTAATTCATTTATTGGCCTCACTTTTCCCAGTCTCCTTTCTCATGTATTTTTTTCTACCTCTATTTCAGGGGTAACACTGTGCTCTAATGATCCTTTTCTTTTCTCCTTTTTTTCTTCCGCCCTATTTATCATCAACTATATATTTAAATTGCTATGCTATCATCTGTTGGAAACTTAGCTGGAAAGAATCTTTATTCTCTAATCATACGAGAGTATTTTATGTATCTACTGCTGTGCAGGAAACTACCCTCAAAATGTAACGGCTTGGGCTTCCCTGGTGGTCCAGTGGGTAAGGACACTGCCTTGCAGTGCAAGAGGCGCCAGTTCGATCCCTGGCCTGGGAAGATTCCATGTGCTGCAGAGCGGCTGGACCGATGCGTCCAATTACCGAGCCGGAGCTCTGGAGCGCATGTGCCCACAGCCGGTGCTCTGCAACAACAGATGCCACCGCGATGGGAGGCCTACACGAGCCAAAGAACAAAGATGGATGCAACTAGACAAACGAAAGACCAGTGGAAGTGGCCCACCCACCCCCCCTCCCTCCCCACCTCCGCCAAAATAAATAAATAGATAAATGTTAAAAAAAAAAAATGTAACGGCTTAAACAACAATCATTTTAATATTTATTTATTTATTTTTATTTATCTTTTTGGGAGGTGGAGTGGGGAGGGAAGGGGATGGGCAGGCCAATTCTATTGGTCTTTTATTTTCATCTGTCTTTGTTCTTTTGGCTCCTGTGGGCCTCCCATCGCGGTGGCCTCTGTCGTCGCAGAGCACCGGCTCTGGGCGCACGTGCGCCAGAGCTCCGGCTCCCTAATTGGATACATCGGTCCAGTCGCTCCGCAGCACATGGGATCTTCCCAGGCCAGGGATCGAACCGGCGCGCCTTACACTGCAAGGCGGTATCCTTACCCACTGGAGCACCAGGGAAAGCTCTCATTTTAATATTTATAATTCTATGGGTCAGGATTTGGGCAGGGCTCTACATGGAGTTGATAAGGTTTGCTTGTAAAGTTGCATTCTGTTGGTACCAGGGCTATGTTAGTAAGTCGAGGACAGCTTCACTTCCTTGTGTGGGGTCTTTATGTCAGCCTTTGACTGGTTTTTGTTCTCCTTCCTATGGCTTCTCTCCTTCTCTCATTTTATCAGATTATTTTGGACTTTTTTATATGGCAGTTCAGGGCTTCTAAAGAACAAAAGAGGAATCTGACAGGTCTCAGACAGTGTAAGCCCAGAACTTGCCCAGCACCATTTTACCACCTTTGATGGGTTAAAGCAAGTCCCACATCCAAGATTCAAGGGGTTGGACAATGAATTCTTTCTCTTGCTGGCATGTACACATACAAGGAGTTGTTAGACATCATCTTTAGAGACATTTTATCACAGAAAGAGAAACTAAAGAGCCTCTTGAAGAAGGTGAAGAGGAGAGCCAAAAAGCTGGCCTTAAACTCAACATTCAATAAACAAAGATTATGGCATCCAGTCCCATCATTTCATGGCAAATAGATGGGAAAACAATGGGAACAGTGACAGATTTTATTTTATTGGTCTCAAAAATCACTGTGGATGGTGATTGCAGCCATGAAATTAAAAGATGCTTGCTCCTTGGAAGAAAAGCTATGACAAACCTAGACTGCATATTCAAAAGCAGAGACACCACTTTGCCAACAAAAGTCCGTATAGTCAAAGCTATGATTTCCCCAGTAGTCATGTACAGACGTGAGAACTGGACCACAAAGAAGGCTGAGTGCCAAAGAACTGATGCTTTGAACTGTGGTATTGGAGAAGACTCTTGTGAGTCCCTTGGACTGCAAGGAGATCAAACCAGTCCATCCTAAAGGAAATCACCCCTGAACATTCCTTGGAAAGACTGATGCTGAAGCTGAAGCACCAGTGCTTTGGTCACCTGATGCAAAGAGACAACTCATTGGAAAAGACCCTGATGTTAGGAAGAATAGAAGGCAGACAGGAAAGGAGCTGACAGGACAAGATGGTTGAATGGCATCACTCAGTCAATGGACATGAGTTTGAGCAAGTTCCAAAAGATGGTGAAGGACAGGGAAGTCTGGTGTGCTGCAAAGAGTCAGGCGGACTATTAAGTCCATGAGGTCACAAAGAGTCAGACATGACTGAGCAACTGAACTGAACTGAATTATTACAGGATGTAGCAACATTCATCCCTGAGGGTACTACTGTGGAATCTCTCCTCTTTATCCCCCTCAATTTCCATTCTAGTGATGTGATTTCCTATGCTTTGAGCTTATGGTAGCACAGTGCTCAGTCACTTCAGTCGTCCCACCTCTCTTTGACCCCATGAACTGTAGCTCGCCTGGCTCCTCTCTGTGGGGTTGATCTATGTTATCCACAATCTCTGCATCTGATAAATTCTATATTTCTATAAATGAGTCTCTATTTCTATGGATACCTCATATTTGAAAATAGAACAAAAGGATTCACTGCCTGCTGGGTGCACTTCCCTGGTGGCTCAGTGGTAAAGAACCCACTTGCCAAAGAACCCACTTGCATGAGATTTGGGTTCAATAACTGGGTTGGGAAGATGCTCTAGAGAAGGAAATGGCAATACACTCCCGTATTCTTGCCTGGGAAATCTCAAGGGCAGAGCAGCCTGATGGGCACAGTCCATTGGCTTACAAAGAGTCAGACACCAATTAGTGGCTAAAAACAACAGCAACAACAACTTCTCATTACAACTTTGATAGATCAGTAGAAATTTCTGCAAAGCTGTGTTAAGGGTCCATATGGACTCAGCAGGAAAGTGTTATGACCTATTAACAATGTGACTGTGGGAAAGAAAGAGTGGTGGCATGCAATACTGAGTATTGGCATGACCAGGCTGGCTTGTATACTCATTGCTCATTAATAATAACAATCTTACTACTGTCCCTTTCTAAATTTATAGCAGTGTCCAAAACTTTTAAATACCTGGGAGGAAATAAATCAAAACACCCTGAACATTCCTTGGAAAATGAGCATGAAGCACCAGTGCTTTGGTCACCTGATGCAAAGAGACAACTCATTGGAAAAGACCCTGATGTTAGGAAGAATAGAAGGCAGACAGGAAAGGAGCTGACAGGACAAGATGGTTGAATGGCATCACTCAGTCAATGGACATGAGTTTGAGCAAGTTCCAAAAGATGGTGAAGGACAGGGAAGTCTGGTGTGCTGCAAAGAGTCAGGCGGACTATTAAGTCCATGAGGTCACAAAGAGTCAGACATGACTGAGCAACTGAACTGAACTGAATTATTACAGGATGTAGCAACATTCATCCCTGAGGGTACTACTGTGGAATCTCTCCTCTTTATCCCCCTCAATTTCCATTCTAGTGATGTGATTTCCTATGCTTTGAGCTTATGGTAGCACAGTGCTCAGTCACTTCAGTCGTCCCACCTCTCTTTGACCCCATGAACTGTAGCTCGCCTGGCTCCTCTCTGTGGGGTTGATCTATGTTATCCACAATCTCTGCATCTGATAAATTCTATATTTCTATAAATGAGTCTCTATTTCTATGGATACCTCATATTTGAAAATAGAACAAAAGGATTCACTGCCTGCTGGGTGCACTTCCCTGGTGGCTCAGTGGTAAAGAACCCACTTGCCAAAGAACCCACTTGCATGAGATTTGGGTTCAATAACTGGGTTGGGAAGATGCTCTAGAGAAGGAAATGGCAATACACTCCCGTATTCTTGCCTGGGAAATCTCAAGGGCAGAGCAGCCTGATGGGCACAGTCCATTGGCTTACAAAGAGTCAGACACCAATTAGTGGCTAAAAACAACAGCAACAACAACTTCTCATTACAACTTTGATAGATCAGTAGAAATTTCTGCAAAGCTGTGTTAAGGGTCCATATGGACTCAGCAGGAAAGTGTTATGACCTATTAACAATGTGACTGTGGGAAAGAAAGAGTGGTGGCATGCAATACTGAGTATTGGCATGACCAGGCTGGCTTGTATACTCATTGCTCATTAATAATAACAATCTTACTACTGTCCCTTTCTAAATTTATAGCAGTGTCCAAAATCTTTTCAGTGAAGTACCTGGGAAGGAAATAAATCAAAATGTATCAGCACACTTTCCTTTTCCTTTGCTCTCTCTTTCTAAAACAATGAATTTATTTATTTTTGGCTGCACTGGGTTGGACCTTTCTTGCTGTGTGTAGGTTTTCTCTAGTTGCAGCAATTGAGGGTTACTCTTTGTTGCAGGCCTGTGGGCTTTTTCAAAATATTTCATTGTGTTGGCTTTTCTTGTTGTGGTGGGTTCTCCTGTTGCAGAGTATGGGCTCTAGGGTGTGTAGGTTCAGGAGTTGTGGCTTGCAGGCTTAGTTCTCCCACTGCCTGTGAATCTTCCTGGACCAGGGATTGAACCTTTGTCCCCTGCATGGGCAGGCAGATTCTCAACCACTGGACCACCAGGGAAGTCCCTCCGTGGCTATCTCTTAATCAGGGGGATTGTAGACTCAATCTGAGCTTGTCTAAATAAAAGCAAAGCTTTTTTGCAACTGAATATTCAGAAGAAACTTTCTTGCTTGCTCCTTATATTGGATATTTCTTGTAGAAGGAGCTGTGAATTTTAAGTTCTGAGTTACTCAGTAAATGTCCTCATAGCAGTTCTGAGAATGGGTAGGGCTGTCAGTGAGAAGTTTGTTTGCAACCATGTTCACTTCTTGCTTCTGTCAGACTCCTGCACAGTGTGGAACTCCAGCAGAAACCCTTGAAAAAGGATCAACGTCCTGGAGAGAACCCAGAGGAGCGGGAGTCAAGAGCCATCTATCACTGCCACTACAACTGCAAGGCCACAGAGGACAGGGCACAGGAGCAAGTCTTTGCCAAGTGTTGCTTGAGGAATATGTTCAGTTTTCATGATTGCAGAGGTCGTGGGTGAGTATTTCTCAAAAGTTCTCTGATGAAACAAGCAAACAAACAAAACCCCCGCATCATTGCAGGAGGGTAGCCTAAAATGCTTCATTTTAAAAAAGACGGAACATTTTCTGTACATATAAACTAACAATATGCTTATTGGTGGCATGCAATACTGAGTATTGGCATGACCAGGCTGGCTTGTATACTCATTGCTCATTAATAATAACAATCTTACTACTGTCCCTTTCTAAATTTATAGCAGTGTCCAAAATCTTTTCAGTGAAGTACCTGGGAAGGAAATAAATCAAAATGTATCAGCACACTTTCCTTTTCCTTTGCTCTCTCTTTCTAAAACAATGAATTTATTTATTTTTGGCTGCACTGGGTTGGACCTTTCTTGCTGTGTGTAGGTTTTCTCTAGTTGCAGCAATTGAGGGTTACTCTTTGTTGCAGGCCTGTGGGCTTTTTCAAAATATTTCATTGTGTTGGCTTTTCTTGTTGTGGTGGGTTCTCCTGTTGCAGAGTATGGGCTCTAGGGTGTGTAGGTTCAGGAGTTGTGGCTTGCAGGCTTAGTTCTCCCACTGCCTGTGAATCTTCCTGGACCAGGGATTGAACCTTTGTCCCCTGCATGGGCAGGCAGATTCTCAACCACTGGACCACCAGGGAAGTCCCTCCGTGGCTATCTCTTAATCAGGGGGATTGTAGACTCAATCTGAGCTTGTCTAAATAAAAGCAAAGCTTTTTTGCAACTGAATATTCAGAAGAAACTTTCTTGCTTGCTCCTTATATTGGATATTTCTTGTAGAAGGAGCTGTGAATTTTAAGTTCTGAGTTACTCAGTAAATGTCCTCATAGCAGTTCTGAGAATGGGTAGGGCTGTCAGTGAGAAGTTTGTTTGCAACCATGTTCACTTCTTGCTTCTGTCAGACTCCTGCACAGTGTGGAACTCCAGCAGAAACCCTTGAAAAAGGATCAACGTCCTGGAGAGAACCCAGAGGAGCGGGAGTCAAGAGCCATCTATCACTGCCACTACAACTGCAAGGCCACAGAGGACAGGGCACAGGAGCAAGTCTTTGCCAAGTGTTGCTTGAGGAATATGTTCAGTTTTCATGATTGCAGAGGTCGTGGGTGAGTATTTCTCAAAAGTTCTCTGATGAAACAAGCAAACAAACAAAACCCCCGCATCATTGCAGGAGGGTAGCCTAAAATGCTTCATTTTAAAAAAGACGGAACATTTTCTGTACATATAAACTAACAATATGCTTATTGTAGGTAAGCTGGAAAATGGAAACAAAATAAAATTTGTCACAATTCCACATTTGAGAGATAATCTCCAATAACAATACAGAATATGTTTGTACAATATATTTTCTATTCATAACTTGCAACTTTTTTTTTTAATATAACGGAGAGCATGCTGAATGCTTTTGGCCATGTCATCAAAAACTCTTCAAAAACATTTCTATGCCTGAATAGTATTCTATAATATCCTCTGCGATTTACATAACCATCTCTCTATTGTTAGAAATTTAGGGAGTTTTTTTTTCCTGTTTTTGGACAATGATGCAATGAAAAATCTTGAATAAAACTCTGCATGTTTTTCTGGTTTATTCCTTCAAAGAGATTCCTAAAAGTGGAAATAGTTGTTTGAAGGACATAAATATTTTTATGACTTTATGCACACTGCCAAACTGCTATCCAGAAAGCTTGAAACAATTTCTGTGTCTGGCAGCTTGGCAGAATTTGAATAATTCTCTCTCCAAATCTTTACCAGAACGTATTTCAATCTTTTAAAAATCTTTGTTAATGTATAGATGAATATACTTTATTTTAATATGCATTCCTTTAATTGTTGCTGTTAATTATTTGCATGTTTTTAGTGACCTGTATTTCCCTCTATAATATATTATGATCTATATTTCATCAGGTAATTTGTAATTCTCTATATTCATCTCTGGGAGCTCTTTATATAGTTAGGATATCAAACTTTTGTTATAATTGTTATAAGCACTATTTTAGTTTGTTGGTTACTTCTTAATTTTTGTTTCATTTTTGGTTTGACTTAGAAAAGTTTCAAATTTCATATAGGCAATTGTATCAAACATTTCATTTTGAGCTATTTTGATTTATTTTATTATACGCAGTTCACTTCAGTCACTCAAGCTGTTTCTAACTCTTTGTGAACCCATGGACTGCGGCATGCCAGGCTTCCCCGTCCTTCAACATTTCTTCCACTATTTTTGTACTTAGCAAACCTTTCCTAACTACTGAGAAAATAAATATCATTGTGTTGTATAATTTTTTACATTAGCTTTTAAATCAGTATGAAATTATTTATGCTCTCAGGATTGAACAATCTCTTTCTAAAGAGCTACCAAAGATTTCAGCATCATTTATGCAATAGTTTAGTATTTCCTCCATTGATTTTTCTCCATATTACTTAAAATTTTAAACAGTTTATTGTTAATTGGAGGATAATTGCTCTACAGTGTTATGTTGGCTTCTGCTGTACAACAACATGAATCAGCCATAAGTAGACATATATCACCTCCCTCTTGAACTTAATAGAGTTAGGTTCTCAGGTTTTATTGATCTGTGTTGCTGATCTCTGTCGGTTTTTGTAGATTCATGTATATCTATTGTTTTTCTGGTTTATTCCTTCAAAGAGATTCCTAAAAGTGGAAATAGTTGTTTGAAGGACATAAATATTTTTATGACTTTATGCACACTGCCAAACTGCTATACAGAAAGCTTGAAACAATTTCTGTGTCTGGCAGCTTGGCAGAATTTGAATAATTCTCTCCAAATCTTTACCAGAACGTATTTCAATCTTTTAAAAATCTTTGTTAATGTATAGATGAATATACTTTATTTTAATATGCATTCCTTTAATTGTTGCTGTTAATTATTTGCATGTTTTTAGTGACCTGTATTTCCCTCTATAATATATTATGATCTATATTTCATCAGGTAATTTGTAATTCTCTATATTCATCTCTGGGAGCTCTTTATATAGTTAGGATATCAAACTTTTGTTATAATTGTTATAAGCACTATTTTAGTTTGTTGGTTACTTCTTAATTTTTGTTTCATTTTTGGTTTGACTTAGAAAAGTTTCAAATTTCATATAGGCAATTGTATCAAACATTTCATTTTGAGCTATTTTGATTTATTTTATTATACGCAGTTCACTTCAGTCACTCAAGCTGTTTCTAACTCTTTGTGAACCCATGGACTGCGGCATGCCAGGCTTCCCCGTCCTTCAACATTTCTTCCACTATTTTTGTACTTAGCAAACCTTTCCTAACTACTGAGAAAATAAATATCATTGTGTTGTATAATTTTTTACATTAGCTTTTAAATCAGTATGAAATTATTTATGCTCTCAGGATTGAACAATCTCTTTCTAAAGAGCTACCAAAGATTTCAGCATCATTTATGCAATAGTTTAGTATTTCCTCCATTGATTTTTCTCCATATTACTTAAAATTTTAAACAGTTTATTGTTAATTGGAGGATAATTGCTCTACAGTGTTATGTTGGCTTCTGCTGTACAACAACATGAATCAGCCATAAGTAGACATATATCACCTCCCTCTTGAACTTAATAGAGTTAGGTTCTCAGGTTTTTATTGATCTGTGTTGCTGATCTCTGTCGGTAGTAATATATTTAATGTAGATTTACATGTTGTAATATCTATTGTTCTTGCCTTGTTATCCTTTAATAGAAAAAAAGATAAACAATGGTCATTCCTGTTTATTATGCTTATTGAACACGAGTATAATAATTGTGTTCAGCTTCCTCCAAAAGTTAATTATGACTTTATTGGTATATGAATTAATTTGGGAACACAAATCAAATACTCAGCTTTTCCTTCTAGAAATATGGTATGTTTCTTCATTTATCCAAATTCTCTACATCTCTCATCAAGGTTTTTTGGTTTTAGTTTGCTTGTTTTAACACAAGGAGAATCTATTTCTTGCTAGGTGTACAGTAGTTTTGTGTGTCTGGCTTATTCTTTCCAGAGGTGAATGGGGTCTCCCTTTTCTCATGTCCAGATTTCTAGATCATTACTTTTTGTATTTTGGAAAGTTTTCATTTTGTAAATTCATTTTGTACTCAAGAGTATGTTTGACCTATTGCCATTGTCAGTGTATCTCAGTTAATTTTCCTTGTCCCTCTCTCATTCCTCCTTCCCATTCCTCCTTTGTGCAAAAAATTATATTTCTCCTCATTTTCAATAGTTATATCTTTTGTGTATGTTTCATAATTTTACCATGTCAAACAATATACTAAATCAAATCATAATGTTCAACTGTTTAGCTATTAAGTGAAATGCTTCCTGAGGGGTTAAGTAGTAGTATTATCTTAACAAAGCATTCTCTAGTCCTAGCTTTTTAAGGGTTAACAAATAATCAAGGGTGAACATTGCCTTTTGTCAAAAACTATTTCTTTCAAATTCATTCTATTTTAAAACTTTTTTTTAACTTTTATTTTGCTTTTAACTTTTACAGAGTTTTGTTGTTTACAGATATGTATGTTCTCAGATTAGTCATATGTATATCCCGCCCATCCCACCCCTCCAGACCATCACACAACACCCATGAAGGATCTGCTTTTCTCACAGAGCAATGACTATAGCTATTTTCTTCACATATGATAGTACAGGCCTTCATGCTACTTCCTTTATGCCTCTCACCCACTGTTCCTTCCCCACAATGTCCATATGTCCACTGTCCATGTCTGTCTTTCCATCGCTTCACTGCATGTGCCATCATCACCATCCTACTAGATTCCATAGATATGTGTTAGTATATTGTACTTGTCCTTCTCTATTTTAAAACTTTTTGACCTATTGTCAGTGTGCATTATATTAAGATACCATAATGCATTTCTGACATTATGATGACAACAGTTAGTATTTATTTATGCTTACTATATGCCAGGAGCTCTGATGAGTGCTTTCCATGAATTACTTTACTTACGCCTGATGAAATTCCTGATGGGTAGGTCCTCTTATGAACTGCACTTTATAGACCATAAATCTGAAGCAGAAAGCACTTGACTTTAGTAACATACTTATCAGTGGGCAGACAGTTTGCATTCCAGAGCTCATGTTCTTAGGCTTCCAGATGGTGCCTCTCAACTTGACCTTGGTGGATCATTCTTTCAATGCTTTGCTCAATCTGAGTCACTGATATTTTTGTTAGGATTTTTGTACCTTTTTTTCATCATTGCAATTTAACTATATTTTCTGTTTGGGGCTACTTTTCTAGGTTTTTGAATCTGAGTTACACATATTAAAATGAAAAATTTAGTGTGAATAATTTCCTTTTTATATCAAAAAGCTAAAAGTCTATATAGCACTGTAATTATTCTTTCTTTTTAAGAACTCCCTGATGAACCATCTTATTTCAGAGACATTCTTGGAGATAATTTCTAAATATATTTTAGTTTCTTCCTCATTCATGAAAATAATAAAAATTTCTACTTTTTTTTTTTTAAAAAAAACATTTATTTTATTTATTTATCTTTTGGGGGGTGAGGTGGGGGCGGGGATGGGTGGGCCACTTCTATTGGTCTTTCGTTTCTCTATGTGCATCCGTCTTTGTTCTTTGGCTCCTGTGGGCCTCCCATCGCGGTGGCCTCTTGTCGCAGAGCACCGGCTCTGGGCGCATGTGCCCCAGAGCTCTGGCTCGGTAATTGGACACATCAGTCCAGTCACTCCGCGGTATGTGGGATCCTCCCAGGCCAGGGATCGAACTGGCACCCCTTGCACTGCAAGGCGGTGTCTTTACCCACTGGACCACCAGGGGAAGTCCCAAATTTTTACTTCTTGAGTAAATTTTGGTTACTTATAAATCTTCAAGCTATTTACCTCACTGAAATTGTAAAATTTATTATCATACAATGGAACATGATAGTCTCATATTGGTATTTTCTTAATTAATCCAGCTCCTTTCTCATTTTAATATTGTTTATATATTTTCACTTATTTTCCTTGATTTAACTTGGTAGATGCCAATTAATTTTATTGATATATATTTTTTTGATCGAATATATTATTATTTTAATTTTCCTTCTATTTTCTAATTCATAAGCTTGGTTTTAAAAATAGTTTTACTTCTTCAGTGTTTCTTTTCTCAGAGTTTTAGTCTTATTGCATTGTCTTCATATCTTGTTATATTCTCATTTAATGTATCCTTATTATTAATAATAAAGCTATGTATAGTTATAAGTTTAATGGTTTTGGCCTGTTATGTTATCTTATATATATTTTTTTTACCAAAACAATTTAAAAGAACATTATAAGCCACCTATATAGTATTCATCATAAGCTACAACTACTCTTGGGGTTTCCCTGGTGGCTCAAATGGTAAAGAATCTGCCTGCAGTGTGAGAGATCTGGGTTTGATCCCTGGGTCGGGAAGATCCCCTGGAGGAAGGCATGGCAACCCACTCCAGTATTCTTACTTAGAGAACCCAATGGACAGAGGAGCCTCATGGACTCCTCTGGAGTTGCATGGGGTCGTAAAGAGTCAGACATGACTGAGCAACTAATACTTTCATTTTTCACTACTACTCTTACCACTACTACTTGTTAAACTCTGTTATCAATACTTTGGCTCATTTTGTCTTTATTACCCCATAAGAATACTAAATTAATAATAATCTAATACTGAAGGAGGATCTGCTAAGCTTTTTTTTTTTTTTTTTTTTGTACTGCAACACCAAGCAATCTGAATTAATTGGCCTCTTTGAGTTATGAAGTTATGGAGTCTTCTGACCTATACACTAAGACTTTTATAGATTTGGAAAACTGGGAAACTGGAAGAGTGTTTAGGCCCAATCAAATCCAAGATGAATCCAGAGTTGATAAATAACCTTCTGTCAAAATTTGTTTTTTAAAAAATTAATGTTGAACAGTAGACATAAGTTTGAGCAAGCTCCAGGAGACAGTGAAGGACAGGGAAGCCTGACGTGCTGCACTCCATGGGGTCACAAAGTCCATGGGGACATGACTGAGTGACTGAATTGAATGGCATACAATTTCTAGAGCCAGGGTAAGTCTTTGAATGAATGACTCCATAACTTGACAGAGTTGCAAAGAGTCTACTTTCAGCATCTCCAGTCTTTTAGATGCCAATTAATTTTATTGATATATATTTTGATCGAATATATTATTATTTTAATTTTCCTTCTATTTTCTAATTCATAAGCTTGGTTTTAAAAATAGTTTTACTTCTTCAGTGTTTCTTTTCTCAGAGTTTTAGTCTTATTGCATTGTCTTCATATCTTGTTATATTCTCATTTAATGTATCCTTATTATTAATAATAAAGCTATGTATAGTTATAAGTTTAATGGTTTTGGCCTGTTATGTTATCTTATATATATTTTTTTTACCAAAACAATTTAAAAGAACATTATAAGCCACCTATATAGTATTCATCATAAGCTACAACTACTCTTGGGGTTTCCCTGGTGGCTCAAATGGTAAAGAATCTGCCTGCAGTGTGAGAGATCTGGGTTTGATCCCTGGGTCGGGAAGATCCCCTGGAGGAAGGCATGGCAACCCACTCCAGTATTCTTACTTAGAGAACCCAATGGACAGAGGAGCCTCATGGACTCCTCTGGAGTTGCATGGGGTCGTAAAGAGTCAGACATGACTGAGCAACTAATACTTTCATTTTTCACTACTACTCTTACCACTACTACTTGTTAAACTCTGTTATCAATACTTTGGCTCATTTTGTCTTTATTACCCCATAAGAATACTAAATTAATAATAATCTAATACTGAAGGAGGATCTGCTAAGCTTTTTTCTTCTTTTTTGTACTGCAACACCAAGCAATCTGAATTAATTGGCCTCTTTGAGTTATGAAGTTATGGAGTCTTCTGACCTATACACTAAGACTTTTATAGATTTGGAAAACTGGGAAACTGGAAGAGTGTTTAGGCCCAATCAAATCCAAGATGAATCCAGAGTTGATAAATAACCTTCTGTCAAAATTTGTTTTTTAAAAAATTAATGTTGAACAGTAGACATAAGTTTGAGCAAGCTCCAGGAGACAGTGAAGGACAGGGAAGCCTGACGTGCTGCACTCCATGGGGTCACAAAGTCCATGGGGACATGACTGAGTGACTGAATTGAATGGCATACAATTTCTAGAGCCAGGGTAAGTCTTTGAATGAATGACTCCATAACTTGACAGAGTTGCAAAGAGTCTACTTTCAGCATCTCCAGTCTAGAAAGCTCCCTCTGGATAGAAGCATTCTTTTTTAGTATTGAAATTCATGAAATTGTGCACAATTTTCAATTGCTTGTATAAGAGATTAACAAAATGGAGAATTGAGAAAAAAAAATACTTTGAAACATCATTTGAAAAGGTGATATTTTGGGATTTCATAGCCTTCCAGATAAAGTACTGGTACCATCCCCATTCAAACACAGCTTGGAAGGATGCATAAACTGACTTGTTTTCTCCACAGCTTTCTTGTATTTCTTTGTCCAAATCACGTGGATGCTGAAAATAGACATATCTTCTTCCTAGCTGATGTCTAAAGATTATTGAAATGAGATAGTCTCCCATTCATGAAACTCAGTTTCCTCCTTGGGCCTTCCCATATCTCCTGCCATTTTGTTTCTAAAATGACATCTTTTAGAGGAGAAATGGGAAGCTATTTACCTGGAGCAAGCAAATCAGTCTCCTCCTTCCCTTCTTATTTCTTTGTCTATGAGTTCAAATCTGGCTTAAGAGCCAGAAGAAAGTGATTCTTTCAGTGAAGGAATTCAATGGACACTAACAGAAAATCACTTGCAATTTGAGTTGTATTGATATTGAGGGTGTTTTTTTTTTTTTAATTTTTGGCTTCTTTTATTGGTTTTTTATTTACTTATTTTCATCCATCTTTATTGTTTGGCCGGTGTGGGCCTCCCATCACAGTGGTCTCTCTTGTTGCACAGTGCAGGCTCTGGGTACATGCGCTCCAGAGCACTCTTTGAGTTATGAAGTTATGGAGTCTTCTGACCTATACACTAAGACTTTTATAGATTTGGAAAACTGGGAAACTGGAAGAGTGTTTAGGCCCAATCAAATCCAAGATGAATCCAGAGTTGATAAATAACCTTCTGTCAAAATTTGTTTTTTAAAAAATTAATGTTGAACAGTAGACATAAGTTTGAGCAAGCTCCAGGAGACAGTGAAGGACAGGGAAGCCTGACGTGCTGCACTCCATGGGGTCACAAAGTCCATGGGGACATGACTGAGTGACTGAATTGAATGGCATACAATTTCTAGAGCCAGGGTAAGTCTTTGAATGAATGACTCCATAACTTGACAGAGTTGCAAAGAGTCTACTTTCAGCATCTCCAGTCTAGAAAGCTCCCTCTGGATAGAAGCATTCTTTTTTAGTATTGAAATTCATGAAATTGTGCACAATTTTCAATTGCTTGTATAAGAGATTAACAAAATGGAGAATTGAGAAAAAAAAATACTTTGAAACATCATTTGAAAAGGTGATATTTTGGGATTTCATAGCCTTCCAGATAAAGTACTGGTACCATCCCCATTCAAACACAGCTTGGAAGGATGCATAAACTGACTTGTTTTCTCCACAGCTTTCTTGTATTTCTTTGTCCAAATCACGTGGATGCTGAAAATAGACATATCTTCTTCCTAGCTGATGTCTAAAGATTATTGAAATGAGATAGTCTCCCATTCATGAAACTCAGTTTCCTCCTTGGGCCTTCCCATATCTCCTGCCATTTTGTTTCTAAAATGACATCTTTTAGAGGAGAAATGGGAAGCTATTTACCTGGAGCAAGCAAATCAGTCTCCTCCTTCCCTTCTTATTTCTTTGTCTATGAGTTCAAATCTGGCTTAAGAGCCAGAAGAAAGTGATTCTTTCAGTGAAGGAATTCAATGGACACTAACAGAAAATCACTTGCAATTTGAGTTGTATTGATATTGAGGGTGTTTTTTTTTTTTTAATTTTTGGCTTCTTTTATTGGTTTTTTATTTACTTATTTTCATCCATCTTTATTGTTTGGCCGGTGTGGGCCTCCCATCACAGTGGTCTCTCTTGTTGCACAGTGCAGGCTCTGGGTACATGCGCTCCAGAGCACTGGCTCGCAATTGAACACACCAGTCCAGCCGCTCCATGGCACGTGGGATCTTCCCAGGCCAGGGATCCAAAGGTGGACTCTCTACCCACTGGACCAGAAGGGAAGCCCAATATTGAGCTATTTTTCCTAAAACATGGTTGTGTGTTAATTCTGTCTTCAAAATTCTTGAGTGGCTCACCTTTGCTGTTTCAGTCCTTCACAAACTTTTCTGCATCATAGCAAGCACAGGAAATTTTACTGAGTACAGAAGTAATCTGACAAGTATATGAGTAGCAGAAAGAGGCTGGTTCAGGGGTCCTCTCTGTGTCAGGTCCTATTTGGCTTCCCCAAGTGAAAAGATATCAATACACTGCAAAACGCAGGCATCTTGTACAAAATGAAAAATTCTTACTTTGACTTTCAAGTTATTCCACCATCTGACTGCCAAACTGACTATCAATCTTTTACTTTTACTCCTTCCCTATACAACTCTTCTTCTGTTTCAGTTATGAATTCTTTGTATGCAAAATAATCATTGCACCTTAAGGTGTATGTAGCTTTTGCTTCTGCCTTTTGATTTATATGGAAAAGCCCTCTCCTTTTCTATACTCATCAAAACCCTGGCCATCCTTCAAGACCCCAACACACAGCCTTATCTCCTTTCTAAAATCATTTTTTCACCCTGTCAGAGAAAGCAAGTAGTATTCTCAGATGACTTTTAGGAATCTGGGAGGTCCCCCTGCAGGATATGGGATCAGAACAAAGCCTTGAAGGATGAGGAGGAATTGAGAGGTAGCTAAGAGGGAGAGGAAACGGGTCTTTCAGATGGAGGGACTTGAATGTGGAGAGGTTTTAGTTACCTGGAAAGATTTCAAGCAATCAGTCTTCCCTTCTTATTTCTTTGTCTATGAGTTCAAATCTGGCTTAAGAGCCAGAAGAAAGTGATTCTTTCAGTGAAGGAATTCAATGGACACTAACAGAAAATCACTTGCAATTTGAGTTGTATTGATATTGAGGGTGTTTTTTTTTTTTTAATTTTTGGCTTCTTTTATTGGTTTTTTATTTACTTATTTTCATCCATCTTTATTGTTTGGCCGGTGTGGGCCTCCCATCACAGTGGTCTCTCTTGTTGCACAGTGCAGGCTCTGGGTACATGCGCTCCAGAGCACTGGCTCGCAATTGAACACACCAGTCCAGCCGCTCCATGGCACGTGGGATCTTCCCAGGCCAGGGATCCAAAGGTGGACTCTCTACCCACTGGACCAGAAGGGAAGCCCAATATTGAGCTATTTTTCCTAAAACATGGTTGTGTGTTAATTCTGTCTTCAAAATTCTTGAGTGGCTCACCTTTGCTGTTTCAGTCCTTCACAAACTTTTCTGCATCATAGCAAGCACAGGAAATTTTACTGAGTACAGAAGTAATCTGACAAGTATATGAGTAGCAGAAAGAGGCTGGTTCAGGGGTCCTCTCTGTGTCAGGTCCTATTTGGCTTCCCCAAGTGAAAAGATATCAATACACTGCAAAACGCAGGCATCTTGTACAAAATGAAAAATTCTTACTTTGACTTTCAAGTTATTCCACCATCTGACTGCCAAACTGACTATCAATCTTTTACTTTTACTCCTTCCCTATACAACTCTTCTTCTGTTTCAGTTATGAATTCTTTGTATGCAAAATAATCATTGCACCTTAAGGTGTATGTAGCTTTTGCTTCTGCCTTTTGATTTATATGGAAAAGCCCTCTCCTTTTCTATACTCATCAAAACCCTGGCCATCCTTCAAGACCCCAACACACAGCCTTATCTCCTTTCTAAAATCATTTTTTCACCCTGTCAGAGAAAGCAAGTAGTATTCTCAGATGACTTTTAGGAATCTGGGAGGTCCCCCTGCAGGATATGGGATCAGAACAAAGCCTTGAAGGATGAGGAGGAATTGAGAGGTAGCTAAGAGGGAGAGGAAACGGGTCTTTCAGATGGAGGGACTTGAATGTGGGCTATGAGGTCATAAATATCAGCTTTACCTGGAAAGATTTTGAGTGGGTAGGTCAGCAGAGGGACACGAAATCAGTATTCTTAAAAAAACAATTCAATGTGTAGCTTGATTCTGATGTGTAGCCTCATTTGGGTGCCACTGTTCATAATGCACTGGCATTGCCTGTCCAATAAGTTTTCCCATACTTATTTTCCTGGTTGCAGCTCCGGTCCTTCCAGCCCAAGTACTTCAAGTTCACAGGCACAGTGGGATGTATTGAGATGCCAAGGTGGATAAATCAGAGTGTCTAGGTCTTTAAATTAGGAGGTTGGGAAAAAAGCTCTCTCTTTTTAGCTCAAAATACTATGCTGAAATAAGCGCTTCCCTGGTGGTCCAGTGGGTAAGGACACCACCTTGCAGTGCAAGGGGCACTGGTTTGATCCCTGGCCTGGGAAGATCCCACATGCCGCGGAGCAGCTGGACTGATGTGTCCAACTACCCAGTTGGAGCTCTGGAGCGCATGCGCCCAGATTCGGTGCTCTGCAGCGAGAGAGGCCACTGCAATGGGAGGCCCACACAGGCCAAAGAACAAAGATGAAAATAGATAAATGAAAGACCAACAGAAGTGGCCAAAAAAAAGAAAAAGAAAACAAAAAACCCCAGCTATCCGCTAGGGCTAATGACAGACCTATGTCTTAGAAAAGAGAGTAATGATGGCCATGGTTGGAGAGGTAAAGGAGAAAATAAACAATCTAGTTAATAGTCATTGAACAAATATTCATCAGTTGAACAAAGATGGATGGAAATGAATAAATGAAAGGTCAATAGAAGCGGCCAAAAAAGAAAAAAAAAAAACTATGCTGAAATAATATAAACTCAGAGACCCACCTTCTTTTTATTTTTGCTGATGGGGAGGGAGTCTGTCTTCAACAGAATAATACACAGCATCGTCTAGAGATGGAGACGAGCCCCAACAACATTTTTTCGAACCTTACAAACAGGTTTTACCCAATCCAATCTCACCAGGTTTGTTCTCAGTTATCTGAAAGAATAAATCATCACTTCATTGCTTCAGCTAGTTTGAGTTGGACATTTATGATTTGTAACTGAAAGAATCTGTGGCACAACATGCCTCAGAATCTGGGTACAACATGGTCAATGGAGAATGCAACTAGAATGTTGGACGAGGGCTCTAGCGAGTTGTGAGGCCAGGCTAGTGTATCTGGATCTATTCTGGAGGCCTTGGGGAGTAACTGAGACTTAGAACAGGAGAGAATAAAGTTACAGAGCTGTGTTTAGAGGAGGAACTGGCTATGGATTGCAGAGGAGATACAAAGAAGGAATTAAAGAAGGCTACAAGCATCGATGTGTCCACTGCAAATGGACTTTTGGACCCACTGAATTGGGATATTTTCTGATTGCTCATGAAAGGCTTTAATTGTAGAAAGGCCATAAAATAGAGTTACATTGTATATGTAAATATACATCTGTATTTAAGAAGACAGACATACAGACATAGAGAATCCACACAAATAAGCTCAGGTATGGCCATTTCTGGAAGAAAATGAGAGCAGTCAGGGAAAGACATCCTGACGTAGGACTGTTAAGAGTTAAGCAAGGAGGGAGGAAGCACTAGTTTGCTGGAATACAGAGCTGGGAGCAGGCCAGGGAAGATGGTAAACATCTCAGAGTGAGAAAAAAACCTAATTTCTCTTAGGAAGAGAAAGCTGGAGCTAGGTGGTGTGACAACCACATGCTTGATTGACAAGGGTCATTCTAGAGCCAGGGTGTCTCACTGGCTTAGACCACTTATATGTATTGAGGTTTCTGGTACTGAAAATTTAAGAAATGTCAAAACATGCCAAGGCAAACTGTGGTGTGTTTTCAATGCTTGTTAAATAATGACATCATGAATTTTGAAGTAATATCATATACAATGTAGTAATGCTATTTATAAAAGGAAGATTTTTTTAAAAATATGAACTAATAACACGTGCTGGGAGCAGTCTAGTAATAGGACACAAGACTACAATTGTCAGATGAACATTGAGTTCTCTCAGTCCTGTCAGCACGTCTCCATTCTCCGCAGAAAACATCGCCAGTGCTTGACAACAGCTCCCATGAGCTGGCATGAATGTGAGGCCTGGGCCAAACAACTCCCCTGCCTAGTTATGGTCACCTCCAGTCCCAAGCCCTAGAGGAGTCTGTTGCCAGGACTTAGTCCTTAGCACCTCTCCTACCCTGTTCTCAGTGCATCACTCTCTACATTTTGCCAAGTACTCTAGGAATATGTTTGTTACCACCACACCTCATGACTTATTACAACTTCCTTTGGTTATTTCTGCTCTGTCTTAACCTCCAGCTTCTCCCTGCTCTGAGTCATCCTCCCTAATGCTGGCAAAGAGGTCCTGTTTAGATACACATCTGAACATGTCACAACCTGGCCTCAAAATCCTAAAAAGATCTCTTTCTCCCACAGGATAATATTCAAATCCTCTAGCATGATGGATGGCACCTTACAAAGGTCCCCAAGGCACCCTTCCAGTCTCATTGCCCTTTATTCCTCCAACACTCCACCTCTCTTGTTGTTGTTACTCTTCAGAGGTCTGCTTTGACACATTGTATATGTAAATATACATCTGTATTTAAGAAGACAGACATACAGACATAGAGAATCCACACAAATAAGCTCAGGTATGGCCATTTCTGGAAGAAAATGAGAGCAGTCAGGGAAAGACATCCTGACGTAGGACTGTTAAGAGTTAAGCAAGGAGGGAGGAAGCACTAGTTTGCTGGAATACAGAGCTGGGAGCAGGCCAGGGAAGATGGTAAACATCTCAGAGTGAGAAAAAAACCTAATTTCTCTTAGGAAGAGAAAGCTGGAGCTAGGTGGTGTGACAACCACATGCTTGATTGACAAGGGTCATTCTAGAGCCAGGGTGTCTCACTGGCTTAGACCACTTATATGTATTGAGGTTTCTGGTACTGAAAATTTAAGAAATGTCAAAACATGCCAAGGCAAACTGTGGTGTGTTTTCAATGCTTGTTAAATAATGACATCATGAATTTTGAAGTAATATCATATACAATGTAGTAATGCTATTTATAAAAGGAAGATTTTTTTAAAAATATGAACTAATAACACGTGCTGGGAGCAGTCTAGTAATAGGACACAAGACTACAATTGTCAGATGAACATTGAGTTCTCTCAGTCCTGTCAGCACGTCTCCATTCTCCGCAGAAAACATCGCCAGTGCTTGACAACAGCTCCCATGAGCTGGCATGAATGTGAGGCCTGGGCCAAACAACTCCCCTGCCTAGTTATGGTCACCTCCAGTCCCAAGCCCTAGAGGAGTCTGTTGCCAGGACTTAGTCCTTAGCACCTCTCCTACCCTGTTCTCAGTGCATCACTCTCTACATTTTGCCAAGTACTCTAGGAATATGTTTGTTACCACCACACCTCATGACTTATTACAACTTCCTTTGGTTATTTCTGCTCTGTCTTAACCTCCAGCTTCTCCCTGCTCTGAGTCATCCTCCCTAATGCTGGCAAAGAGGTCCTGTTTAGATACACATCTGAACATGTCACAACCTGGCCTCAAAATCCTAAAAAGATCTCTTTCTCCCACAGGATAATATTCAAATCCTCTAGCATGATGGATGGCACCTTACAAAGGTCCCCAAGGCACCCTTCCAGTCTCATTGCCCTTTATTCCTCCAACACTCCACCTCTCTTGTTGTTGTTACTCTTCAGTTGCCAAGTTGTGTCTGATTCTTTGCAGCCACACACACTGCAGTATACAAGGTTCCTATGTCTTCCATTATCTCCTGGAGTTTTCCCAAATTCATGTCCACTGAGTTGGTGATGCTGTGTAACCATCTCATCTTCTGCTGCCCCCACCTCTTCCTGCCCTCAATCTTTCTGAACATCAGGGTGTTTTCCAATGAGTCGTCTCTTTGCCTCAAGTGGCCAAAGTATTGGAGCTTCAGTTTTAGCATCAGTCCTTCTAATGAATAGTCAGGGTTGATTTCTTTAGGATTGACTGGTTTGATCTCCTTGCAATCCAAGGGACTCTCAAGAGTCTTCTCCAACAGCACAGTTCAAAGACATCAGTTCTTTGGCACTCAGCCTTCTTCATGGTCTAGTTCTTACATCCATACATGACTACTGGGAACACCATAGCTTTGACTATACAGACCCTTGTTGGCAAAAATCCACCCCTCTTACTTTTCTGCAAAGGTGCCCTGTTCTTTTCATTTCTCTCTGTTTTTGTTCTCTCTCTTACCTCTTCCTGAAAAACCCTTCTTTTTTAGTTAATTCATACTCCTCCCTCCTGTGGGAAGTTCTTCAGTGGCTCTCAGTGACAGCGGCTTTCTGATTTCCTAGACCATGATGCCTATCTTCTGGACAGTGAGGGTCAAACAATGAGATCACTGCAAGGGGGCTTTACTTAGTCCTTAGCACCTCTCCTACCCTGTTCTCAGTGCATCACTCTCTACATTTTGCCAAGTACTCTAGGAATATGTTTGTTACCACCACACCTCATGACTTATTACAACTTCCTTTGGTTATTTCTGCTCTGTCTTAACCTCCAGCTTCTCCCTGCTCTGAGTCATCCTCCCTAATGCTGGCAAAGAGGTCCTGTTTAGATACACATCTGAACATGTCACAACCTGGCCTCAAAATCCTAAAAAGATCTCTTTCTCCCACAGGATAATATTCAAATCCTCTAGCATGATGGATGGCACCTTACAAAGGTCCCCAAGGCACCCTTCCAGTCTCATTGCCCTTTATTCCTCCAACACTCCACCTCTCTTGTTGTTGTTACTCTTCAGTTGCCAAGTTGTGTCTGATTCTTTGCAGCCACACACACTGCAGTATACAAGGTTCCTATGTCTTCCATTATCTCCTGGAGTTTTCCCAAATTCATGTCCACTGAGTTGGTGATGCTGTGTAACCATCTCATCTTCTGCTGCCCCCACCTCTTCCTGCCCTCAATCTTTCTGAACATCAGGGTGTTTTCCAATGAGTCGTCTCTTTGCCTCAAGTGGCCAAAGTATTGGAGCTTCAGTTTTAGCATCAGTCCTTCTAATGAATAGTCAGGGTTGATTTCTTTAGGATTGACTGGTTTGATCTCCTTGCAATCCAAGGGACTCTCAAGAGTCTTCTCCAACAGCACAGTTCAAAGACATCAGTTCTTTGGCACTCAGCCTTCTTCATGGTCTAGTTCTTACATCCATACATGACTACTGGGAACACCATAGCTTTGACTATACAGACCCTTGTTGGCAAAAATCCACCCCTCTTACTTTTCTGCAAAGGTGCCCTGTTCTTTTCATTTCTCTCTGTTTTTGTTCTCTCTCTTACCTCTTCCTGAAAAACCCTTCTTTTTTAGTTAATTCATACTCCTCCCTCCTGTGGGAAGTTCTTCAGTGGCTCTCAGTGACAGCGGCTTTCTGATTTCCTAGACCATGATGCCTATCTTCTGGACAGTGAGGGTCAAACAATGAGATCACTGCAGAGAGGGCTTGTGCTCTGTTTTACTTTGTTTATCTTTTAACACCCTACCCTACCTCCGCACCATGCACAGTAAAGGCTCAATGCATCCTGGCTGGATGACTGAATTCACTGTCAATAATACCCCATGCTTTCAAAAGCAAATCCAAGTTCAGCCCAGATGACCTATTACAAATGGTTTACTTCACAGGATTTGGCATGAGAGCCCAGAGTTTTCTGGATTGTTCTTATAAGTAGCTTGGATGGTTGCAAAATGGCTCTCAGTTCCCGGGTCTTCATACAAACATGCTTCTTCCAAGGCAGGCCCTTTTTCTTTCCCAGGTTCCTCCTGACTTGGTTGAGTCTGTTGAAGAACCTGGTACGATTTCATTTTCTTGACTGAAGCTACAATTTTAGCCCAGCATACAGAATCACCACCATCACTCATGGCTAAGATGGTGGCATGCTGCTTATCTGCATGTACTCATTCCCTGGGCAAGAAATAATGCATTATTAACACAGCTTTATTATCAGGCCCAAGTTTGGCAGACAGAACAACATTAGAGGATAATTGGAAGGACAGCTGATTTGTTAGCAAAATGTTGCTTTTTGGTTAATGAATCATTCTGATGTTTGCCCTGACAGCTCAGTAACAAGCTTGAAGACTATTTTGCTTCAGACCATTAAACTTTGACAAACCAGTTATTAACTACAGCTAGAGCCAGCGTTCTGAGGGGATTACTGCAATTATGAACCTTATATGTAATCTTTTAAGAATCATTAGTTGAGACAAGGTGAGCCTGATGCTGGAGCAGCGGATGATTGACAGTCTCCATTGCTCTGCAATACACAAGGCAAGAAATAGCTTCTGGGACGACTCATCTGTCAGCAAAAGTGCTTTGCTGGGAAGATGTAACAAGAGCAATAAAGGTTATTGCAATCAAACAACAAGCCCTGTTTGAGAAAAGACAAGGTTGTTCTTGGACTTCTATTTTAAAGGCTGAGGGTCTTTTCTCAAAGGAGAACTAAATGGAAATCAGGGAACACACCAAATGGAGAGAAAACAGGGCAGGTCTCCTATGACCTGGGTTCTCTCTCTATGCTTTATTGGATTGTTGTTACTTTAGAGATGATCCTGCCAAGTGAATTAAGTCAGTTGCTCTATCATTTCCACTCTTTACAGCTCCATCAACTGTAGCCCATAAGGCTCCTCTGTTCATGGGATTTTCCAGGAGAGAGTACTGGAGGGGACTGTCATTTCTTCCACAGGGGAACTTCCTTACCTAGGGACTGAACCCAAGTCTCCTGCACCTCTTGCATTGCAGATTCTTTACCCACTGAGCTGCCTGGGAAGTCCAGTAAGCAGAGAGAGAGTCAAATATCATAGGATACTACTTATACATGGAATATAAAAAATGATACAAATGATCTTATTCATAAAACAGAAAGAGTGTTACAGACATGGAAAATAAACTTAGGGCTACCAAAGGAAAAGGTGGGAGGTATAAATTAGGAGTTTAGGATTAACATAAACACACAACTATATACAGTGTACATGCTCAACAAGGAGCTACTGTAGAGCACTGGAAACTCTACTCAATATCCTATAATAATCTATATGGGAAAAGAATATGAAAAACAATAGACACATGTGTACGTATAACGAACTTACTTTAATGTACACCTGAAAGTAACACAACATTGTAAGTCAACTATACTCCAATATAACATTAAAATTTATAAAAAGATCCCATTGTTAGATGCTTGCACTTTCTTCTTCCTCCTCTCCATTAACAGGGCCCCAGTAACAAGCTTGAAGACTATTTTGCTTCAGACCATTAAACTTTGACAAACCAGTTATTAACTACAGCTAGAGCCAGCGTTCTGAGGGGATTACTGCAATTATGAACCTTATATGTAATCTTTTAAGAATCATTAGTTGAGACAAGGTGAGCCTGATGCTGGAGCAGCGGATGATTGACAGTCTCCATTGCTCTGCAATACACAAGGCAAGAAATAGCTTCTGGGACGACTCATCTGTCAGCAAAAGTGCTTTGCTGGGAAGATGTAACAAGAGCAATAAAGGTTATTGCAATCAAACAACAAGCCCTGTTTGAGAAAAGACAAGGTTGTTCTTGGACTTCTATTTTAAAGGCTGAGGGTCTTTTCTCAAAGGAGAACTAAATGGAAATCAGGGAACACACCAAATGGAGAGAAAACAGGGCAGGTCTCCTATGACCTGGGTTCTCTCTCTATGCTTTATTGGATTGTTGTTACTTTAGAGATGATCCTGCCAAGTGAATTAAGTCAGTTGCTCTATCATTTCCACTCTTTACAGCTCCATCAACTGTAGCCCATAAGGCTCCTCTGTTCATGGGATTTTCCAGGAGAGAGTACTGGAGGGGACTGTCATTTCTTCCACAGGGGAACTTCCTTACCTAGGGACTGAACCCAAGTCTCCTGCACCTCTTGCATTGCAGATTCTTTACCCACTGAGCTGCCTGGGAAGTCCAGTAAGCAGAGAGAGAGTCAAATATCATAGGATACTACTTATACATGGAATATAAAAAATGATACAAATGATCTTATTCATAAAACAGAAAGAGTGTTACAGACATGGAAAATAAACTTAGGGCTACCAAAGGAAAAGGTGGGAGGTATAAATTAGGAGTTTAGGATTAACATAAACACACAACTATATACAGTGTACATGCTCAACAAGGAGCTACTGTAGAGCACTGGAAACTCTACTCAATATCCTATAATAATCTATATGGGAAAAGAATATGAAAAACAATAGACACATGTGTACGTATAACGAACTTACTTTAATGTACACCTGAAAGTAACACAACATTGTAAGTCAACTATACTCCAATATAACATTAAAATTTATAAAAAGATCCCATTGTTAGATGCTTGCACTTTCTTCTTCCTCCTCTCCATTATTCATAACAGGGATTTCAAACCCAAGTGGTTAAGATAAATTCGTGGAGAAGAAGAAAGTGATGAAGACTATGGTAAAATTACACATCAAATAATAGCACATCCATGGGCCAGATGGTGTCATCTGGTCTACAGACAAGTCCAGGTCCTCAGTCTGGAGACCCTTTCAATCCAGCCTGCGCCTCTCTAGCCTTACCCTTTTACATTTCCCTTTTTGAATCCTTATGTCTCAGTCTAACTGAAATGTCCTTCAAATGTGTGTTCCCCATCTTTGGACCTTAGCTCTCCCAGGAATGGCCTCTCTTGGGCAATTCACTTCTACGTGTTCAAATTCTATCCACCCTATGGATCTTGGTTTCTTCACTTGTCAAAATGGGAAAAAGGTGTAGATTAAACTCAAGTTGAGACCCTTTCTTGTCTTCAGTTCTGTCAATCTATGGCATTTTCACCAACTGTGACATGTACATGTATATTCTGGAGGCACTGCGGGGCCCTAATCCCATATCCTATTCTGCACCCCTTAGGTGGGCATGTTGCTGGGAGCCTTGCTGTCATCACCGACGCTGCCCATCTCTTAACTGACCTCACCAATTTCCTGCTCAGTTTTTCTTTTTTCCTTGGTTTTGTTGGGTTTATCCACCCAGAGCTGCCTGGGAAGTCCAGTAAGCAGAGAGAGAGTCAAATATCATAGGATACTACTTATACATGGAATATAAAAATGATACAAATGATCTTATTCATAAAACAGAAAGAGTGTTACAGACATGGAAAATAAACTTAGGGCTACCAAAGGAAAAGGTGGGAGGTATAAATTAGGAGTTTAGGATTAACATAAACACACAACTATATACAGTGTACATGCTCAACAAGGAGCTACTGTAGAGCACTGGAAACTCTACTCAATATCCTATAATAATCTATATGGGAAAAGAATATGAAAAACAATAGACACATGTGTACGTATAACGAACTTACTTTAATGTACACCTGAAAGTAACACAACATTGTAAGTCAACTATACTCCAATATAACATTAAAATTTATAAAAAGATCCCATTGTTAGATGCTTGCACTTTCTTCTTCCTCCTCTCCATTATTCATAACAGGGATTTCAAACCCAAGTGGTTAAGATAAATTCGTGGAGAAGAAGAAAGTGATGAAGACTATGGTAAAATTACACATCAAATAATAGCACATCCATGGGCCAGATGGTGTCATCTGGTCTACAGACAAGTCCAGGTCCTCAGTCTGGAGACCCTTTCAATCCAGCCTGCGCCTCTCTAGCCTTACCCTTTTACATTTCCCTTTTTGAATCCTTATGTCTCAGTCTAACTGAAATGTCCTTCAAATGTGTGTTCCCCATCTTTGGACCTTAGCTCTCCCAGGAATGGCCTCTCTTGGGCAATTCACTTCTACGTGTTCAAATTCTATCCACCCTATGGATCTTGGTTTCTTCACTTGTCAAAATGGGAAAAAGGTGTAGATTAAACTCAAGTTGAGACCCTTTCTTGTCTTCAGTTCTGTCAATCTATGGCATTTTCACCAACTGTGACATGTACATGTATATTCTGGAGGCACTGCGGGGCCCTAATCCCATATCCTATTCTGCACCCCTTAGGTGGGCATGTTGCTGGGAGCCTTGCTGTCATCACCGACGCTGCCCATCTCTTAACTGACCTCACCAATTTCCTGCTCAGTCTCTTCTCCTTGTGGTTGTCATCAAAGCTGCCCTCCAAGAGGCTAACCTTTGGATGGCACTGAGCAGGTACAATTCATCAAGCGAGCATTGACCCAGAGCAATGCTACAGAGTCAAAGCAAGGATAAAAATGACCAGAACAAAGCAAAGCCTTATTTGAAAATCCCTTCGAGGCATATCTCTGGTGCAAAGAGTAAAATAGATGTGTATGTGGGAATGTGTGTTCTCAATGTTAATTCTGCTAACAGCCAGATTAATGGCATTACCTCTCCCTCAATGGGACAACAGGAACACATACATCATTTTAGAAACCACCTCAGCCCAAGAATCTCAGTGTGTGGTAACACTCATGATGTTATTCATTAAATGACTTGGCATCTGAGAAAGAGGGCGGGGTGAAGCTTCTGATATTTTACAAAGTAAAGCACAGAGAGCCCAGAGGGTTGGAGAGATGAAAGAACTTCTTATAGAGGGGCTGGGAGTAGGACACGGACTTTATTGCTCACATGGCATTTAGCCCTTCAGCGAATGGCTCAGCTGAGTATCTTGTTCAATCAGCCATCAATAACTGCAAGAAAAGGAGAAGAAAGAAGAGGAAGAGAGAAGGAAAGTTTTCTTATCTTTCGTTCTTACACCTGGGTCTTTGATGGGGTGATGGCTTGCTCTTGTCTAGGAAGGGACCCAGATATGATGAGGGTTGACTATCTGGGAAATTTTTACTTTGGCTCATTTTTACAATCCACCCTTCTCTCTAACACACACTGCCTCTCCATTCCTTCTCCTCTGTGTTATTCCTTATGCCAGCTGGAGGAACTTCTGGCTGAATGTGCAAATCATGTGTACTAAGAGCTACAATTCCATATTTTCACACCAGTTGAGAAGATCAAAGTGAAAGGGATCTGAGGGCAGAGCTTTGGCCAACATGCAAACACAGCCAGCCTTCACTGAAAGGTGCCACTAGACACAGAGCACAGCTTGTAGACTGACAATTGTGAACTGTGCCTTTTCGAGCTTAGAATGATAGAACGTTCTGATTTCATGCCAGTTTATCATCATAGGTGTTTTGGACTGGTTTTCCTTTAAAGTTCAGAGAGAGAGAGAGAGGGAGAGGTGAGGCAATAACATCAATAAAAAGACTGGGTATCAATATGATTTGAAGATGCTTTTCAGTTCCTAGTGGGGCTACATTTGGAAAATATGTGCCTTTGGCTGAGCACCCATCATCGATCCTCATAAATGTTTTGACCCTTTCTGATACCACTGGCCAAAGCTGTTTGGTAGATACAGGAAGGACCCAGAATTTGGATTGTTACTTGAACTTTCTCCCTGGCCATGGAAGTCTGTGAGCACTGGCACTCCAGAAGACCAGGGCTGCTCCACAGAACTCTCTGCTTCAAGGGAACGGTTGTACAGTGGATATTACACTGTGGCCATAGAGCAATTTAAATGTGGCTAGTGCTGTTGAAGAACTAGATCTTTAAATTTACTTCTTAAATAGCCATATGTGATTTCTGGCTACCATATATATAGGCAGCACCTCCACAGACATATAGGTGAAAATCGACAAGCACATCAAACATGTAATTACATGGATAACTTTGTTTAGGAAGAAGCTAAGTAGAAAAAGTGAGCTTAGATAAATATAATGTTAAGGTTAATATACAGATCCCAATGTTCAGAGCAACATTATTTGTAATTTTCAAAATATGGAAGTAACCTAAGTGTCCATCAACAGAGAGGATAAGGATGTGGTATGCCTACATACACACACACACACACACACACACACACAATGGAATACTACTCAATCATAACAAGAGTGGAATTTTTCCATTTGCAACAACATGGATGGACTTGGAGGGTATTAGATGAATTGAAATAAGTCAGAAAGACAAATACTATATGATATCACTTATACGTGGAATCTATAAAATAAAACAAAGCAGTAGATATACAGAACAGAAGCACTCTCTCTGATAAAGAGAACAGACTTCTAGTTACCTGTGTGGAGAGGGAAGGGAGTTGGGGCATGATAGGGATAGGGGATTAAGAGGTACAAGCTGTTATATATAAAATAAATAAGCTACAAAGATATATTCTATCTGTGAATCTATTGTATCCAGAGAATCTAGCCAATATCTTATAATAACTATAAATGGAATATACCTATTAAATAATTTGAATCACTGTCTCATATACCTGAAATTTATATAACATTGCCCATCAGTCAGACCTGAATAAAAGAAACAGTGTTAAGTGACCTACAAGACAGGGGGCATGTGGATATGGCAAAAACGCAAGCTGTGTATGTAAAAGACTGAAGTCTGGATAATCACATGTTAATAATGATATAGTAGTATTAATATTTATAATATAATAATATATTAACCACTGACTCATGGAGTGGTTCTAGAGACTTGTAGAGTTTCAGAACTTATGTACAAGGATGAGTCTTACAAGATAAGGGTGAGGCTTAAGGAACTTGTAAGTGAGCAAACATACTTCGCTCAGTGGGAAGTTTGAACGCTGTCTTATCTTTAAATATTCATGCAAATATCTCCATTCTGATACTTCTCTTCCTTAATGTTGCTTGTAAAATGCAGTTGGAGTGCTGACATACCTTAACAGATGCCTCTGTGTTTATAATATGTCAGGTCGGCAAACGAAACTCATTTTCATTAAGCCTCTGAAATCTCCCCCTTTTTTTCACTATTTTATAGTGTTGGCACTAGTTGTAAATGTTTTATGGTAGAATTAAGAGCTTCTAAACACATTTTACCCTTTGTATCTCATTATTTCATCTCCTAATAAGTTTCATTTTAGCACCCGTTTAAGTTACAGTCCCTCAGGAAAATAACAAGGGCAAGCAGCAATTAATATGCTTCAAAAATCCGCTGAAAATTACTTAGTGATACGCAGCCTACTGAACTCAGACACTGGTGTTTTAGAAAGACAACATGAAAGTGTGTCATCTTAGTGCTAAAATTCATCCACATATTTGCTTGTTGAATCACTGAGTGAACTACTATGAAGCCTCTTTTCTGGGGGGAGGTGGAGCTTATGTCTTCTGAGTCTTGGGGAGGGTAAGGTGGTTCACATATCCTTTGTGCATGGGTGTCCGTGTGTTTGTATCCCTAGAGCTCCTTGGTGGCCTACTCTCTGTCCCATGTATCCAGGTGGTGACTGGTATGTTGGTGTACCTGGCGTGTGAGCGCCTGCTGTACCCTGATTACCAGATCCAGGCCACTGTGATGATCATCATTTCGAATTGTGCAGTGGCAGCTAACCACACACACAGCCCGTGGAGCTTGTCTGGACAGAGATTTGGGGGTGGGATTGCTGTTGTTGTTATTGCTAATTTCTCCTCTTGTGAGGATGGTAGAGACCTGACAGAACGTTCAAATGGGTCAAAGACTAAAAATCAGGCTGGTTCAGCTAGTGAAAGTGTGTTTTAATATCTACTTCTAATAGCCACCATTTTGAATGCCTCTTGTGTGCCAGAGACTGCTAAGATCATTTACATTATTGAGCTCAATGTTCACAACACAAACATTTCACAGATGAGCACATGGAAGCTCAGTAAGGTTAAATAAATTGCAAAAGAGGTAGCAAAGAGCAGGATTTGAAAACAGGTCCACAAAACCCAGAATGGATCTTCTAGTCATTCTATTCTCTCACGCAAACTGACAGTTCCATATAGGATGTGATTTACTCCTACCCCTGTTTTTGTTACATGAACACATTATGGGCTCCCAGAGACTGTGGATAGGAAAGGACCATCAATTTTGTTTACCTCAGTCCTTTTCCACTTTTGAAATCCCTTTTGCAATATCCCCATGAAATGGCCATTAGTTTCATACATTTTAACAGAATAATAGGGAATTTATTACTCTCAAGAGCAGTCTACCTTATCTTTCCATCATTATAACTGCATGAAAATTCTTCCTTAAGATGTGTGAGTTAAACTCTCTCTTTAATTTCCACCTGTTGGTCCATTCTCTCATCCAGGCAGTCGTAAATCATTCTTATAGGACATGTGATCATTGCCATATTGATCTGGTCTTCCTAAATGAACTACTTGATCACTCATGACACTGTGGAGTTGAAGCCAGGATTTTGATTATTTTTGGTGGATTTCTTCTTTCCTGTTTGATAGTCTGATTTTGCATAGCCTTGCTTAAAACTCTGCCTACCCACCTACCTACCTATTTTATCTTCCCACCTACCTATCTGTCTGCCTACCTACCTACATATTATCTGTGGTAGATATAATAATGCCCCCTCAGTGGTTTCCACATTCTAACCATTGGAACTTCTGAATATGTCAATTTACATGGTAAGAGAAACTTTGCAAATGTGGTTAAGGATGAATCTTGAGAAGAGGAGATTATCCTGGATTATCCAGATAGGCCCAACATAACCAAAAATGTCCTTATAAGAGGGAAGCATAAGGTCAGAGGAGAGAGAAGATGCCGCATTGCTGGCTTTGAAGATGGAGGAATGGACCTGGAGCCAAAGAACAGAACTGATCTCTAGAAAACTGGAAAAGCTAAGAAAATCAATTCTCTCCCCCTGCTGGAGCCTCCAGAAGGAATACAGTCCTGCCCACTCATTTCGGGCTTCTGACCTCCAGAACGATAATACATTTATGTTGTTCTAAATCACAAAGGCTTTGTGGAAACTTGTTACAGAAGCAATAGGTAATCCAGATACGATCTATGTATCATCTATCTTGCAACACAACAAGATACATGCAACGAGGGAGGTTCATACATAAAAGCAAGGAAGACAGACAGAGGAGAGTGGCATTTTGGACAGTGATTTTTTGTTGTTGTTTCACTTTTATTGTGGTAGTTTGTCAAGAAGGACATAAAGAAATCCCTGGAATTAGAAGACACCTTGAGCACACACAATTTGAACAAAAGTTCCCACAGGTGCTCTCATATCCCAACCTTCTACCTGTTGCAGTTCCTCACTTCTTAGTCTGGGACCTACAGCTCAAAATCTCTAAGGCAGACCATGAGACAAGTGGTATTTGATCTGCTGTCTCTGACGAGATCCCTCTTTCCACCCAGTTAACTTGAAAGTGCACTTCACCTTGGCATTGGGAGGAAAAGTATGGGAGGATCAATGCAAGTCTATCCCTCCTAGGAGACAAATAAGCCAGACCACATGTCCTGCTAACTGGGGTCAATGTCATCATCTTTGCATAAGAACACTATGTCCCCAGGACAGCAGTAACAATAAAAAACATTAGTAATTTCCCAAGAGTCGTTGTCACATAGGCTGTGTCAATTCTGCATAAAGAGGAAGGATACACCCAGTTAAGTACCATATAAATCTGGCACCGTGATGACCGAGAGTGACTTTGCAAATAGATACCATCCACATTTCTTTTTTCACTGCAACTGCTTTCAAACGCTGACCCTAATATTGCAGGTGACTTTCAAATTTACAAAGACCAGGAAATTGAAAAGCATTGACTTCCCTGTGCAAGAAGGTAGGTTTTATGGATGAGGATACTGAGTGACAAAAAAGTTTAGTTATAGAACTGCGCCTACAGATTTCAAGTGCTAGATGGTGTATTGTCTGACTACAGAGATATCTGAACTATAATTTGGGAAGAAATCTATTCCTTGGGAACCCAAAGTTCAGGCAGAAAGTTCTAACAGAAGTTGCTAAGGGATTCTAGGATGAAGATTATTGACAGAGGCTTAGGCTAAATTTTCTCTGCCTGAAACATTTATGTTGTTCTAAATCACAAAGGCTTTGTGGAAACTTGTTACAGAAGCAATAGGTAATCCAGATACGATCTATGTATCATCTATCTTGCAACACAACAAGATACATGCAACGAGGAGGTTCATACATAAAAGCAAGGAAGACAGACAGAGGAGAGTGGCATTTTGGACAGTGATTTTTTGTTGTTGTTTCACTTTTATTGTGGTAGTTTGTCAAGAAGGACATAAAGAAATCCCTGGAATTAGAAGACACCTTGAGCACACACAATTTGAACAAAAGTTCCCACAGGTGCTCTCATATCCCAACCTTCTACCTGTTGCAGTTCCTCACTTCTTAGTCTGGGACCTACAGCTCAAAATCTCTAAGGCAGACCATGAGACAAGTGGTATTTGATCTGCTGTCTCTGACGAGATCCCTCTTTCCACCCAGTTAACTTGAAAGTGCACTTCACCTTGGCATTGGGAGGAAAAGTATGGGAGGATCAATGCAAGTCTATCCCTCCTAGGAGACAAATAAGCCAGACCACATGTCCTGCTAACTGGGGTCAATGTCATCATCTTTGCATAAGAACACTATGTCCCCAGGACAGCAGTAACAATAAAAAACATTAGTAATTTCCCAAGAGTCGTTGTCACATAGGCTGTGTCAATTCTGCATAAAGAGGAAGGATACACCCAGTTAAGTACCATATAAATCTGGCACCGTGATGACCGAGAGTGACTTTGCAAATAGATACCATCCACATTTCTTTTTTCACTGCAACTGCTTTCAAACGCTGACCCTAATATTGCAGGTGACTTTCAAATTTACAAAGACCAGGAAATTGAAAAGCATTGACTTCCCTGTGCAAGAAGGTAGGTTTTATGGATGAGGATACTGAGTGACAAAAATGTTTAGTTATAGAACTGCGACTACAGATTTCAAGTGCTAGATGGTGTATTGTCTGACTACAGAGATATCTGAACTATAATTTGGGAAGAAATCTATTCCTTGGGAACCCAAAGTTCAGGCAGAAAGTTCTAACAGAAGTTGCTAAGGGATTCTAGGATGAAGATTATTGACAGAGGCTTAGGCTAAATTTTCTCTGCCTGAAACATTTCTTCCTCTCCCAGGCCATTTAACTCTAGTATAACCTTTCAAATCCAACTCAATCACTTTGTTTGTCTAACTAAATCAGAGACCCTTGTCATACTATCTGTAGCACCAGCTCTTAATAGACTTAGCATAATTGGAATTTTCCATTTATGTGTGTCCTTTAAAGCCTCCACCATCTCCATCATATTTAAAGCTACAATGGGGAGGGCCATGCCTCTTTTCATCTTTATACTCAAAATATTTAACATAAAAAATATGTCATTTTTTTAATATAAGATGAGTAAAAGAATGAATGACAATGTGATAAACATACATGTCAAACCCAGAAAGAAAGCAACTGCTAGGCATATATGGTTGTCTGAGGAACTTAAAATGGTAACTCCTACTTGAAGGTGAATTTCTACCCAAACACAGTAGATTATGTGATAATCTATGCAATAATATATATATATATATATATATATATATATATATACACACATATACATATATATATATGCAATATAACAGACAAAATAAAACCTGTAGATTATGTAATGATCAAATCTTGGTAGACAGAAGCCACTCTTGCTTTGTGATGATGGCCTGAGATTTAACTGACATTTTACCTACAGATAGACTGGGATACATGGCACTGAAAAATTATTTTTTAAACCTTTGTTGCAAAATATATAGAAAATGTTTCTAGGCAAAACATAAGAGGCATTACTCCTAAAGTTGTAGATAAATAGAATCAGGTACATAATTTATAAGGCCCAATACTAATCTGTTTGACTTGGATTGTTGTTCAGTTACTAAGTCAGGTCTGACTCTTTGTGACCCCATCCATGGACTACAGCATGCCAGGCTTCCCTTCACTGTTTCCCAGAGTCTACTTGATTGCAAATTTACAAAGAAGGTTAAAGCATTGACTTCTGTGCAAGAAGGTAGGTTTTATGGATGAGGATACTGAGTGACAAAAATGTTTAGTTATAGAACTGCGACTACAGATTTCAAGTGCTAGATGGTGTATTGTCTGACTACAGAGATATCTGAACTATAATTTGGGAAGAAATCTATTCCTTGGGAACCCAAAGTTCAGGCAGAAAGTTCTAACAGAAGTTGCTAAGGGATTCTAGGATGAAGATTATTGACAGAGGCTTAGGCTAAATTTTCTCTGCCTGAAACATTTCTTCCTCTCCCAGGCCATTTAACTCTAGTATAACCTTTCAAATCCAACTCAATCACTTTGTTTGTCTAACTAAATCAGAGACCCTTGTCATACTATCTGTAGCACCAGCTCTTAATAGACTTAGCATAATTGGAATTTTCCATTTATGTGTGTCCTTTAAAGCCTCCACCATCTCCATCATATTTAAAGCTACAATGGGGAGGGCCATGCCTCTTTTCATCTTTATACTCAAAATATTTAACATAAAAAATATGTCATTTTTTTAATATAAGATGAGTAAAAGAATGAATGACAATGTGATAAACATACATGTCAAACCCAGAAAGAAAGCAACTGCTAGGCATATATGGTTGTCTGAGGAACTTAAAATGGTAACTCCTACTTGAAGGTGAATTTCTACCCAAACACAGTAGATTATGTGATAATCTATGCAATAATATATATATATATATATATATATATATATATATATATATACACACATATACATATATATATATGCAATATAACAGACAAAATAAAACCTGTAGATTATGTAATGATCAAATCTTGGTAGACAGAAGCCACTCTTGCTTTGTGATGATGGCCTGAGATTTAACTGACATTTTACCTACAGATAGACTGGGATACATGGCACTGAAAAATTATTTTTTAAACCTTTGTTGCAAAATATATAGAAAATGTTTCTAGGCAAAACATAAGAGGCATTACTCCTAAAGTTGTAGATAAATAGAATCAGGTACATAATTTATAAGGCCCAATACTAATCTGTTTGACTTGGATTGTTGTTCAGTTACTAAGTCAGGTCTGACTCTTTGTGACCCCATCCATGGACTACAGCATGCCAGGCTTCCCTTCACTGTTTCCCAGAGTCTACTCAAACTTACGTCCATTGACTTGGACTGAGATGTTAAATTTTGCAATATGTTATATTCACAGAAAACATTTATATAAATTATTCTAAATTAATATGTTTCAGTCTGCTGAGAAACACCTACATATACACGAGCACAGAGCACACTCCTCATTGACCATTAGAGAATTACTCAAAATTTCAAATTCTCATAGAAATGAACAAAATCAAGTAAAAGATTACAAAATCCAACTCTGATGAAATTAACTACTTATTTTGTTGTAATGCTTTGTGCTACTTTTTGCTTTTGAAACCAGCATTTTTCTTTTTTTTTAAAGATTTATTTATTTACTTATTTTTTGCGGGGGTGGGGTGGGGAGGGAGAGGAGCAGGCGGACCACTTCTATTGGTCCTTCATTTGTCTATTTTCATCCATCTTTGTTCTTTGGACCGTGTGGGCCTCCCATCACAGTGGCCTCTTGTCGCAGAGCACCGGCTCTGGGCACATGCGCTCCAGAGATCCGGCTGGTAATTGGACACATCGGTCCAGCTGCTCCGCGGCACGTGGAATCTTTCCAGGCCAGGGATCGAACCGGTGCCCCTTGCACTGCAAGGCGGTGTCCTTACCCACTGGACCACCAGGGAAGCCCTGAAACCAACACATTTAATTAAGTTCCCACCAAACGTCAGCTTTAAGCCTAGCTCAGTAAACCCTCAATAAATATTTCCCGTCCCCACTGTCAAATACTTGGCATTTACCTAACAGGTGTTACTTTCCAGTTTTAAAATGAAACAGAGTAGCATTCATTAGATAAAAGAGAAAATGAAGGTAAATCTTCATTGTCTGTCCTTGTATGAAAAATCTTAAATTCTATGATGACCTTTCGTTCAAAATTAGTCCAAAACAGTCCATTAACAGGAAAATTCCATGGATAGAGGAGCCTGAAGGGCTAGAGTCCATGGGGTCACAGCATTGGCCACAACTGAGGCACTGAACACAGTCCATTATAAAGTATTAATGGCTCAGCTCATTGCCATTTTGGACAGTACATGCTGTTGGCAACTCCCCCCATGATGCTGTAAAGATTTCTAAGGGTTAATCTCATGCGTGCCAAGGACATCATTTCTTCTTCCAGATTAAGTGTGATTTTGTACCAGAAACACCGTGGCCACCATCACAAACTGCAAGATAATGCCTGTGTCAGAACTGCCTTTGTACATGGCCTAGGAGACCTACTTCACAGCATCAGTGTGTTAACCAGTGCACTTTTTATCTACTGTAAGGTGAGTATGTCTGAGTTTACTCAATGTTCCAGTGACTCTGTTGGTTAGGTAGTATATGAGCTGACCCTCCATTATTAACTTCAGTGGAGGTGGAGAGCTGGTTTGCCCTCACAGATTACTTTACAAGGTTTAAACAAACATTCAAAGCTTGAAATCTTAGACTTTCCAAATTCATAGGAGCTATGCCTTTAACTATTAGAGCTACTAGTCTTTTAAGAAAGTAGTTCTTTTTGTCCTGGGATTAAAATGGACAGCAACAGAACCAAGAATGACTTAGGCTTCTTGGGTTGTAAGCAACAGAAAAGATCTCTAGCTTACTTAAGCAAAACATAGATTCATTGGTTGAAATTTATTGGATGTACTCTTCTATAGAAAGAAAAGTCGAAATTAGGGCAACTTTTGGTATTGAGATTTCAGAAACTACCCAACTTCTGTCCCAGGCACCATGCTAAAATCAACGTGTGTGCATGCTCAGTTGTGTCCAACTCTTTTCAACCCTATAGACTATAGCTCACCAGGCTCCTCTATCCATGGGATTTTCCAGGCAAGAATACTGGAGCGGGTTGCTATTTCCTTCTTCTGGGTATCGAACTCATGTCTCCCATACTAGCAGGTGGATTCTTTAGCACTGAGTCACCTGAGAAGCCCAAAATGAATGTGCTCAGCTAATTTTTTCCCTATTCTAGTCATTTTGCTGAAAATTCATATTTCTGGGAAACGGAATCCAGTTGACATAGGTTGGGTCTTGTGTCTGCTGCTTGGCTGGGGAAGGTAGAAGCCCTGACTGACTCTCTCATAATGGGAGAGAACTTTTTTTGCCAAAAGCCAGGTGTTAATGAAAATCTGGAATACATCTGTATGAGCCTCTGACCCTAAACAAATATTCACTACAGCTCTCTATTTGGTAATAGTAGCTCAGGACTTCCCCGGTAGCTCAGACAGTAAAGAAGCCACCTGCCCATGCAGAAGACCCCAGTTCAAACCCTGGGAAAAGGCAGTGGAAACCCACTGCAGTATCCTTGACATGTCTGAATTCAATTAAGTAAGTCCTCACTGAAAGTTTTAAGTTTAAGGTAAAATCATTCAAAATCATACGGGTGAGCACAGTTTGAGACTTCTCTTACCTAGGTCATTCTTGCCATGTTTACTCAATGTTCCAGTGACTCTGTTGGTTAGGTAGTATATGAGCTGACCCTCCATTATTAACTTCAGTGGAGGTGGAGAGCTGGTTTGCCCTCACAGATTACTTTACAAGGTTTAAACAAACATTCAAAGCTTGAAATCTTAGACTTTCCAAATTCATAGGAGCTATGCCTTTAACTATTAGAGCTACTAGTCTTTTAAGAAAGTAGTTCTTTTGTCCTGGGATTAAAATGGACAGCAACAGAACCAAGAATGACTTAGGCTTCTTGGGTTGTAAGCAACAGAAAAGATCTCTAGCTTACTTAAGCAAAACATAGATTCATTGGTTGAAATTTATTGGATGTACTCTTCTATAGAAAGAAAAGTCGAAATTAGGGCAACTTTTGGTATTGAGATTTCAGAAACTACCCAACTTCTGTCCCAGGCACCATGCTAAAATCAACGTGTGTGCATGCTCAGTTGTGTCCAACTCTTTTCAACCCTATAGACTATAGCTCACCAGGCTCCTCTATCCATGGGATTTTCCAGGCAAGAATACTGGAGCGGGTTGCTATTTCCTTCTTCTGGGTATCGAACTCATGTCTCCCATACTAGCAGGTGGATTCTTTAGCACTGAGTCACCTGAGAAGCCCAAAATGAATGTGCTCAGCTAATTTTTTCCCTATTCTAGTCATTTTGCTGAAAATTCATATTTCTGGGAAACGGAATCCAGTTGACATAGGTTGGGTCTTGTGTCTGCTGCTTGGCTGGGGAAGGTAGAAGCCCTGACTGACTCTCTCATAATGGGAGAGAACTTTTTTTGCCAAAAGCCAGGTGTTAATGAAAATCTGGAATACATCTGTATGAGCCTCTGACCCTAAACAAATATTCACTACAGCTCTCTATTTGGTAATAGTAGCTCAGGACTTCCCCGGTAGCTCAGACAGTAAAGAAGCCACCTGCCCATGCAGAAGACCCCAGTTCAAACCCTGGGAAAAGGCAGTGGAAACCCACTGCAGTATCCTTGACATGTCTGAATTCAATTAAGTAAGTCCTCACTGAAAGTTTTAAGTTTAAGGTAAAATCATTCAAAATCATACGGGTGAGCACAGTTTGAGACTTCTCTTACCTAGGTCATTCTTGCCATGTTTCTTAGAAGTAATGAGGCACAAAGTTTTCTGTGGCACAAAACTTCATCAAGGCCAGCAAATCAGATATTTCACCCTGAGGCCGAGGGCTCCAATGGTGAGAAAGCATGAGAATGAGGCCTCAACGCTTACTCCTTGGACTGTATCAAAAGATGCCTGCCTTGAATATGTGTCATACTTAAGAGGGAAAGAAGTAAACTGACCCCATCAGCTAAGACCTAATTCTGGCTGTACCTTGGTCACACATAACCTCTGAGCAGATGATCCCCTTTCTTTCCATAATTAAAGCTGAAAAGTCACTGGATGTTGTGCTTAAGTGTGCATATTTTCATCTTATCCTCTCTGCCTCTATTAACTGAGAGACGTTAAATCAGGCTTCTTGAGCAAGCACTCAAGGATATCTCTCCTCTTTTTTTTCTCCCCATTTAAAAATTTTTTCTTTTAAAATCTGGCTTCACTGGCTCTTAATTGTGGCAAGCAGCCTTTCTGTAATTGCAGCAGGTGGGCTTAGCTTCCCCATGCCATGTGGGATCTTAGTTCTCTGACCAGGGATCAAACCCAAGTCCCCTACATTGAAAGGTGGAATCTTAACCCCTGGGCCAGTGGGGCAGTCCCTCTCCTTACTTCTTTTTTTTTTTTTTGTACTTTTTTTTTTAAAATTTTATTTATTTATCTTTTGGAGGGTGGGGGGGGGGGGGGGGGGGGATGGGTGGGCCATTTCTATTGGTCTTTCTTTTCTCTATTTTCATCCGTCTTTGTTCTTTGGCTTTTGTGAGCCTCCCATCGCGGTGGCCACTGTCGTCGCAGAGCACCGGCTCTGGGCACATGCGCGCCAGAGCTCTGGCTCGGTAATTGGACACATCAGTCCAGCTGCTCCGCAGCACATGGGATCTTCCCAGGCCAGGGATCGAACCGGCGCCCCTTGCACTGCAAGGCGGTGTCTTTACCCACTGGACCACCAGGGGAAGCCCAGTCCCTCTCCTTACTTCTTAAATTGTGGGGAGAACATGAGCTATGGTCTCCCTTTCTTTAGTCACTGAGAGTTGAAAGCTTAGAAGCTAGGAAGCTCTAGAAAATCTTGCCTCTGGTTGGATGCTAAGGGTCAGGAGGGTGACTGGGTGATGGGGGGAGGAAGGAAGTGTGCATGTTTACTTATTTTATCAATCAGACTTTCCACGTAGGAGGCCTGGATTCAATGAACTGAAATCTGTGTTTTCCAACCAGACTATAAAATGGCTGGCCCAATCTGCACATTTGCCTTTTCTGTCCTGGTTTTGGCCAGCACCGGCACTAACTTAAAGAGCTTCTCAGGCTTCCCTGATGGCCCAGTAGGTAAAGAGTCCACCTTGCAGTGCAAGGGGCACTGGTTCAATCCCGGGCCTGGGAAGATCCTACATGCCGTGGAGCAGCTGGACTGGTGTGTCCAATTACGAGCTGGTGCTCTGGAGCACATGTGCCCAGAGCCTGTGCTCTGCAACGAGAGAGGCCACTGCAATGGGAGGCCCACACAGGTCAAAGAATAAAGACAGATGAAAACAAACAAATAAATAAACCAATAAAAGAGGCCAAAATAAAAATATAAAAGAAAGAAATACCCAGACATTGGCTGAGCTGCTCTTTTCTGACCAGCACATTGTGACAGAAGGTAGACCCAGTCTCAGAGGGCAGCTGCCTTCACAACAGGTCAGTCATCCTTCCCTAGCTTAGCCTTCACTGCTGAGGACATACTGAAGGATTTGGTTCTCAGTGAGCACTGATAATCATCTCTGATAGGTAATTGCATTGACCACAGTGAATCAGAAGGTGGAGTTGAAAGCCACTGAGTGACAAGTGAATGTCCTTGCTTGGAAGGGGATGGTATTTGGTTTAGGTCCCTCATGCATTCACTTCCTTTCCCGGGGGCTGTTGCTGCTCTTACAATTTAGGATGGCTATATTCAATGCTCTCTCTATGTATAGCTCTCCTCTTGCACTTATCCTTTTTGTATGTGAGGAAAAGTGTAGCTAATTATTGAGCAGCTAACTCCTATCTGAAAGATACTTATAATTTTTAAATTGGGTTTCCAAATTAGGTTAGTATAAAATAATAACTTGTACTTGGTAATATTTAACAATATATAAATATGAAAAGCTATCAGAAGTCTCCCCATTTTTCTGCCTTTGAATTCTCAGTCTTATTCTTCAGGGATAACACCTACTAATAAGAGGACATATATCTTTCCAAAAATATTTATGCATTTACACATATATGTACATGTAATATACACACATATATATGTGTCTGTTGTTTAGTCGCTAAGGCATGTCTCTTTTTGTGACCCCATCCCAGGCAAGAGTACTGAATTGGGTTGCCATTCCGTACTCCAGGCTATCTTACTGATCCAGGGATTGAACCCATGCCTCCTGCTTGGTAGGTGGATTCTCTACCGCTGAGCCACCAGGCAAGCCCTACCTATGCATATATATATGAGTATGTGTACATATACATTTGTGTATATAGTGCCTGTGTATATGATTTTTTCATACAAACAGGATCACACACATATTTTGTTCTGCACCTTGTTTTCAACTGGAGATCTTTACATTCTAGTACATACACAGATATACTTCATTCGTTTTCATGAGCACAAAATATTCTACTGATGGCATCCCCTTGCTTATTGATGGAAAAAACAAAAAATAAAAAAAAAGAGGCCAAAATAAAAATATAAAAGAAAGAAATACCCAGACATTGGCTGAGCTGCTCTTTTCTGACCAGCACATTGTGACAGAAGGTAGACCCAGTCTCAGAGGGCAGCTGCCTTCACAACAGGTCAGTCATCCTTCCCTAGCTTAGCCTTCACTGCTGAGGACATACTGAAGGATTTGGTTCTCAGTGAGCACTGATAATCATCTCTGATAGGTAATTGCATTGACCACAGTGAATCAGAAGGTGGAGTTGAAAGCCACTGAGTGACAAGTGAATGTCCTTGCTTGGAAGGGGATGGTATTTGGTTTAGGTCCCTCATGCATTCACTTCCTTTCCCGGGGGCTGTTGCTGCTCTTACAATTTAGGATGGCTATATTCAATGCTCTCTCTATGTATAGCTCTCCTCTTGCACTTATCCTTTTTGTATGTGAGGAAAAGTGTAGCTAATTATTGAGCAGCTAACTCCTATCTGAAAGATACTTATAATTTTTAAATTGGGTTTCCAAATTAGGTTAGTATAAAATAATAACTTGTACTTGGTAATATTTAACAATATATAAATATGAAAAGCTATCAGAAGTCTCCCTATTTTTCTGCCTTTGAATTCTCAGTCTTATTCTTCAGGGATAACACCTACTAATAAGAGGACATATATCTTTCCAAAAATATTTATGCATTTACACATATATGTACATGTAATATACACACATATATATGTGTCTGTTGTTTAGTCGCTAAGGCATGTCTCTTTTTGTGACCCCATCCCAGGCAAGAGTACTGAATTGGGTTGCCATTCCGTACTCCAGGCTATCTTACTGATCCAGGGATTGAACCCATGCCTCCTGCTTGGTAGGTGGATTCTCTACCGCTGAGCCACCAGGCAAGCCCTACCTATGCATATATATATGAGTATGTGTACATATACATTTGTGTATATAGTGCCTGTGTATATGATTTTTTCATACAAACAGGATCACACACATATTTTTTTCTGCACCTTGTTTTCAACTGGAGATCTTTACATTCTAGTACATACACAGATATACTTCATTCGTTTTCATGAGCACAAAATATTCTACTGATGGCATCCCCTTGCTTATTGATGGACAGTACAAGCACTTACATCTGTGAAATAATTCCTAGAGCTTCTTTAATTTGTTTCTAGTACCCTGAGCTTTGTGGAGCTCACAGAGTAAAAAACTATGTTGACCAGCTCTTTGTTCTATGAAACAATATAAAATGGGATGAGACTAAACTCAAACTGTGGTGAATTTTAAGTTAGCCCCAAGAAGGGAGTCTCTATGAGCAAGGTTCTTAAGTCCTGAGAAAGGAGAATTAAGGATTCTCTATTCCCTTTAAGTAAGTGCTTCTGAAGTAGCTGCCTATTACAATCATCTGAGAAACTTTTAAAAAAAACTTATGCCCAGGGCCTAGACCCAGATATCTTTACTTAATAGAAGCTGGCTTTGATGCTTTATTAACATGCAGGAAAGCTTGAGAATCTCTGCAAAGTATAGCTGTCTAGTAGCTTGTAAATACTAATGCAATGGTTCTCTATTTTGGCTCTGTTAGGATCAACAAATGAGTTAGGAAAATACTGATGCTGGTCTTATCCCCACAGAATCTGAGTTAATTGGTCTTGGGTGCAACCCGGTCATTGGGATTTCTTAAATCTCTGGCGACTCTAATGTGCATTCAAGGTCAAAAGCCACTCTGAAAGCATACAGATTTCAGAGCCTCATCCATAGACATTTTCTCCAGGAGAATTTTAATGAGACCAAGGCATATTTATTCTCAACCAACACACCAGGTGTTTGTGTTGTCTGTATATAACTGGAGTGGAAGCTAAAAAGTATTCATCCTTAGAAATCTTTTCTACAGAATCTTCTTCGGATTATCTTTAGTTGGCAGTATCAAATGGCTTTGCCACAGTAGTACTAGTTCAGTTGATTTTGTAAAAATGCTTATATCAGGGCTTCCCTGGTGATCCAGTGGGTAGAGTCAGCCTTGTAGTGCAAGGGGCAACGGTTCGATTCATGGCCCAGGAAGATCCCACATGCTGAGGAACATCTGGTCAGGTGTCTCCAATTATGAGCCAGTGCTCTGGAGCACATGCGCCCAGAGCCGGTGTTCTGCAATGAGAGAGGCCACTGCAATGAGAGGCCCACACAGGCCAAAGAATAAAGATGGGTGAAAAATAAAAAGCAATGATTTAGAGGCAAAAAAAATGTATATATCAAACTGATGCCCTGTATGACTTGAACTAACCATTGGTTTGGCTTCTCTGTAGCCAGTCAAAGCAAGTGCCCTTACACTTTCATATCCTTTCATCTTCTGCGTGACAATCCTTTAAATGTTTGAAAACAGTGATCCTATTTCCCTTCATCTTCTCACCTCCAGGCTAGAGGCACTCCAGGTCCTTCACCCCAAGAGCATAGTTGAGTGGCTGCCAAACTCCCGACCTTCCTGCTTGTCCCACTCTATTCCTCTAGAAACCAGGATGACAGTCAAACTACTACATTCTGTGGCTTGAATATTAAACCCTGACTAATGTACCTGAAATAACAGAAATTCTACAGATTGAATAATGAGATGGTATTACAACATTAGGAGCTCCTATTATCACAGTTCACTAAGGGATCTGTTGGATAACTAACATTTGTACAGCATTAGAGTTTAGAAAGGACAGATGTTTTCTGAGATATTTTCAGAATCCCAAAGGACCCTGTTAACTACATGTTGTTCTTATCATTTCTAAATATGCTGAGGATTAGAGACATTCAAAGAATTGGGTAAATTCACAATAGCTGTAGTCAGAATGCTAACCCAGGATAATTCGATACCAAATCACATGGGATTTCACTTTGCTTTGCAAACATAACTGGGAAAAATAATACAGTCTGAAAATGAAGGATGATTACTATCTTGATGGTTGCAGAATAAAATCTGCAGCTGCTCTTTGTAAACCTGTGGCTGATGGCAAAACCTTTGAAATAGGTGAATCTGCTCTGTAAACATTTGAAGTGAGAAATCATAAACAGAAAATGCAGTTTGATATTTTAGTAAGGACTTGGCAACCCCAATTAACCTTTGCACTGAGCCATATTTAATGAAATAACAAAATAACAAGAGCCTCCTGGTCTCTCCTCTTGGTAGGTGTGCCAAAGAATCCGAGTTACAACCGTGTGAAAGAGCTCATCTTAGCAGTGGGTGGGGTGGTGTCTATGTACAGCTTGCATGTCTGATGTCTGATCACTAACAATGAACCAACTGATTCTTTCAGCTCACATTGCTGCAAGTCAGTGAGGTCTGTAAACACCTTGGATAAAATTCAGTCTTATCCTATACAGTCAGTAATTTCACTTCTTTGCTAGAGTGGCCTGAGCATCTGTTGCACCCCAAAACAATTGTAATGTGCTTTGTATGACCAAGGGCCTTTGAAAATCATCCCACATGTCAATGTCTTCATGGCAACAGTAATATTTATAGAGACTGACTGTAGAGGGTTAGAGAGTAGAACAAAAAGCTAAGACATCACCCAACTTCAAGACCTTAAACTCTGTTTGACTCGATGTCCTATTGGTTAAATAAGAGAAATGAATTTTATAAGAAATCTTCATTGATTATCTTTGGTGTGTAAGATGTTTTGCCTAGCACCAAAGGGAGAAAGATGAAGTTAACACAGGTCCCATCCTTAAGACTCTAAACAGGTAAAAGATGGACTAGTTAGAATTAATGGTGGTTCCTTCACTGGTTAGAAATTCTGTAACCATGTAATTTCTAGGATGTGAGGTTTATCATAAAAAACTGCTTTGTCAAAAAGAAGGTGATTTTGTTCATGATCTATCCTAGGGCTGAGAAAATGGGCAATGGCTCAGGAGACAGCTCCGGCCAAGGATGATGCATTAGGCTGCTAAGAAATAACTCATGAAGTTGCTTGGAGGCAGGGTACAAGAAGAGTCCTTTGAGGACTGTGCTTTCTCAGACATCCTCATCTTTGCTGAGAGGCTTGGGTCTGGCTGCAGGGAATTTACAGCCTCTGCTACACCAATATTTCACTGCAAATAGAAGACTCTAGTAAACACTCAGGTTACTATAGAGGGAGCTCTCCAGCCTCCTGATGTCTTCTGGGAAAAGAGAAAAGATGGCAGAGTGTGGTTGCTCTAAATGCCTCCTGGTTCTTGTTCTATCCTTGATACAAACTGTGATTAGATACAAGGGTGGCCATGCAGAGAAGCCAGGGAGCTGCTGCACACAGCTCTGTAAGAAATACACAAGCTACTAACCTGACTTTTTCATGGCTTATCTCCTCTGTCATACTCAGCCATTAGGGGTGCAAGAACCCAGAGAGGACTGTGGGAGGAAGGTCCCACAGTGACAGGGTGCTTGGCAGCCATGTTGGTGTGAATGTAGCTGACTGTCAGAGCCATCATGGCTCCTTTTAAGAGAGCTGTCTGTGCCCCACCCCACCATCAGAGACAGAGCGTTTGAAGCCGGAGATGATCTGTTGCCCCTGTGTGTGCAACCAGTGCCAGTCTCACTGCAGTTTTGTATCAATAGTAGCCAACAAGAACAACCAGGCGGTTGTTGAGAGAAACTGCGAAAGCTCTCAGCAATCGCTTTCCTGTGCACTCACTCATTATTCAGATGGAGGCTCCAGCCGACCAGGACCCCAGCAGCCTTTTCTGCGAAGACTCTCAGGACTAGCTCAGTTGCATTGCCTCTTCCTGAATTTGTGCTGCTCCACAGTTTCTAAGAAACCAGCAGAAGAAGTCTGAGACACTCATGATACAGGACAATGCACATGGACGGTCCCATCCTTAAGACTCTAAACAGGTAAAAGATGGACTAGTTAGAATTAATGGTGGTTCCTTCACTGGTTAGAAATTCTGTAACCATGTAATTTCTAGGATGTGAGGTTTATCATAAAAAACTGCTTTGTCAAAAAGAAGGTGATTTTGTTCATGATCTATCCTAGGGCTGAGAAAATGGGCAATGGCTCAGGAGACAGCTCCGGCCAAGGATGATGCATTAGGCTGCTAAGAAATAACTCATGAAGTTGCTTGGAGGCAGGGTACAAGAAGAGTCCTTTGAGGACTGTGCTTTCTCAGACATCCTCATCTTTGCTGAGAGGCTTGGGTCTGGCTGCAGGGAATTTACAGCCTCTGCTACACCAATATTTCACTGCAAATAGAAGACTCTAGTAAACACTCAGGTTACTATAGAGGGAGCTCTCCAGCCTCCTGATGTCTTCTGGGAAAAGAGAAAAGATGGCAGAGTGTGGTTGCTCTAAATGCCTCCTGGTTCTTGTTCTATCCTTGATACAAACTGTGATTAGATACAAGGGTGGCCATGCAGAGAAGCCAGGGAGCTGCTGCACACAGCTCTGTAAGAAATACACAAGCTACTAACCTGACTTTTTCATGGCTTATCTCCTCTGTCATACTCAGCCATTAGGGGTGCAAGAACCCAGAGAGGACTGTGGGAGGAAGGTCCCACAGTGACAGGGTGCTTGGCAGCCATGTTGGTGTGAATGTAGCTGACTGTCAGAGCCATCATGGCTCCTTTTAAGAGAGCTGTCTGTGCCCCACCCCACCATCAGAGACAGAGCGTTTGAAGCCGGAGATGATCTGTTGCCCCTGTGTGTGCAACCAGTGCCAGTCTCACTGCAGTTTTGTATCAATAGTAGCCAACAAGAACAACCAGGCGGTTGTTGAGAGAAACTGCGAAAGCTCTCAGCAATCGCTTTCCTGTGCACTCACTCATTATTCAGATGGAGGCTCCAGCCGACCAGGACCCCAGCAGCCTTTTCTGCGAAGACTCTCAGGACTAGCTCAGTTGCATTGCCTCTTCCTGAATTTGTGCTGCTCCACAGTTTCTAAGAAACCAGCAGAAGAAGTCTGAGACACTCATGATACAGGACAATGCACATTTTATCTTTCTTTTTTCAGCTCCATCCACCCTAAATGAAAATGTGCTTAGATTCAGCAGTCAATTGGATTACCAACCCATCAGTAGTTGTGTTCATTCTAGGAATGGGTGTGTAGATTATTCCTGACTGGGGCTGAAATAATAGCTATTCGTAAATAAAAAGTTTACCTCCATTTGATCGTGCATCCTGAGGCTGAGTGGGCAAAGCTGAACTCAGGATAACTCCTACCAGGAATCAGTGATGAGGAAAGAGTTACAAAATTTTTCCAAAACATAAAGGGCAAACATAAGGAGAGCCGTGTATGTTAGTCACTCAGTTGTGTCTGACTTTCTGTGACCCCACTGACTATATAGCTCACCAGGTTCCTCTGTCCATTGATTTCTCCAGGCAAGAATATTGGAGTGGGTTGCCATGGCCTTCTCCAGGAGACTTGAATGAAGAGGTAGGTGATAGGCAAATACACTGTAGAAAGAAGCACATTCCAGAAGAAGCAAGAGAAAGAGTGGACACCCTGAAGAAAGAAGTGGGTTCATTTGAGGAACTGAAGAAGGTTCTTGTGGCTGGAATGTACCAAGTGAAGAGTGATTTAAAGAATTTGAAGGGCTAAAATCTGGAGAGGGACTTTCCTGGTGGTCCAGTGGTTAAGAATTCAAGCTCCCATTGCAGGCAGTGTGGGTCTGATCCCTGGTCAGGGAACGAAGATCCCACATGCCATACAGCTTGGCCAAAAAAATTAAAAAAAAAAAAAAAACAGTAGAAACAAACAAGTCCAAGTTAGAAAGCAGCTGAAATCAGATCTATTTTGACCAAAATCCCATCTACACTTCCTTTTTGAACACTTTGGTTTGGTTTTCCATTTTTTGTGGGGGGAGGGGGTGAACGGGACTGTTTCTTTTTATCCAATAATCAACCCTGGATATTCATTGGAAAGACTGATGCTGAAACTGAAGCTCCAATACACTGGCCACCTGATGAGAAGAGATGACTCATTGGAAAAGACCCTGATGTTGAGAAAAATAAAAGGCAAAAGGAGAAGGGGATAAGAGAGGATGTCATTATTCGAAGGCATCACTGAGTCAATGGACGTGAGTTTGAGCAAGTTCCAGGAGATGTTGAAGGACAGGGAAGCCTGGCGTGCTACAGTCCATGGGGTTGCAAAGAGTTAGATGGAACTGAGCAGCTGAACTGAACTGAATCTGCATTGACAATCAGCCATTATTTCAAATGCGCCTGCAAAACAGGAGCCTATGTTCCTTAAAGAAGTGAGATGAACAAAATGCTGCGTTTAAAAGTGAAGGCCTGGCCGCCAGAACCCGCCACCGCGAGGAGCCGCTGGAACCGGGTGCCGCTCCGTGAGAAGCCGTGGCGCGGATGCTAGTATGTGAACTAATATCACGGAACACCATAGCAAACCAGACATAGAGCCTACACCCCCTGACCAATCATCAAACCAAGGATACTCGGAGTAGAAGCCCTGATTCCAAGACCCCACACTATCAAAGAACATACAACACTACAGATTATTGACCTGTAAACAGGTCTAACCACCCAAGACACAAACCATTGAACCCTTCTGCAAGGACAGAAACCCAAAGGAAGGGAGAATTCAACCAAGAAGCCTGGTGGGAATAAGAACTCCATACACACAGACACACATAAAGAAACAAAAATTAACCTAAGAATGAACCGTCAAAGACACACTGTACAAATGAAGGACCAAGCTAGAGAAACACCACTTCAAATGACACAGGAGGAGATAGACAAACTATCTGAAAGAGAATTCAGAAAAGCTATACTAATGAGGATGCAAAACACCGAAAACAGAATATTAGAGGAAATTAGTGCATTGAGAAGAGACATGCAAGAAATGAAAAGTAAGCAAATAGAGACCACCAACTCAACTGCTGAACTCAAAAATACTATAGAAGGTCTCAACAGTAGAGTATCAGAGGCCAAAGAACGGATAAGTGAGCTGGAAGACAGAATGGTGGAAATAAGTGCTGAAGAACAGAACAAAGCCCAAAGAATTAAAAGAACTGAGGATAGCCTTAGAGACCTATGGGACAATATCAAACGCACCAACATTAGAATTATAGGAGGTCCAGAAGAAGAAGAAGAGAAGAAAGACTATGAAAAAATTCTTGAAGAGGTTATAGTTGAAAACTTCCCCAGCATGGGAAAGGAGATAGTCAACCAAGTCCAGGAAGCACAAAGAGTTCCATACAGGAGAAACTCCAGAAGAAACACACCAAGGCACATTCTAATCAAAATAATGCAGACTAAATATAAAGACAGATTACTAAAAGCAGCTAGGAGCAAACAACAAATAACATATAAAGGAAACCCCATACGTTTAACTGCGGATCTCTCAACAGAAACCCTACAGGCCAGAAGAGAATGGCAAGATACATTTAAACGGCTAAAAGAGAACAACCTCCAACTAAGAATTCTCTACCCAGCAAGAATCTCATTGAGAATTGATGGTGAAGTCAAAAGCTTCACAGACAAGCAAAAACTAAAAGAATTCTGTACCACAAAACCAGCTCTACAACAAGTGTTAAAGGGCCTGATATAGCCAATAAATACAAGAGTAGGAGAAGCTTTACAAATCAAACCTCAAACTTCTAAGAAGATGACAATAGGAACATTCGTATCAATAATTACTTTGAACCTAAGAATGAACCGTCAAAGACACACTGTACAAATGAAGGACCAAGCTAGAGAAACACCACTTCAAATGACACAGGAGGAGATAGACAAACTATCTGAAAGAGAATTCAGAAAAGCTACACTAATGAGGATGCAAAACTCCGGAAACAGAATATTAGATGAAATTAGTGCATTGAGAAGAGACATGCAAGAAATGAAAAGTAAGCAAATAGAGACCACCAACTCAACTGCTGAACTCAAAAATACTATAGAAGGTCTCAACAGTAGAGTATCAGAGGCCAAAGAACGGATAAGTGAGCTGGAAGACAGAATGGTGGAAATAAGTGCTGAAGAACAGAACAAAGCCCAAAGAATTAAAAGAACTGAGGATAGCCTTAGAGACCTATGGGACAATATCAAACGCACCAACATTAGAATTATAGGAGGTCCAGAAGAAGAAGAAGAGAAGAAAGACTATGAAAAAATTCTTGAAGAGGTTATAGTTGAAAACTTCCCCAGCATGGGAAAGGAGATAGTCAACCAAGTCCAGGAAGCACAAAGAGTTCCATACAGGAGAAACTCCAGAAGAAACACACCAAGGCACATTCTAATCAAAATAATGCAGACTAAATATAAAGACAGATTACTAAAAGCAGCTAGGAGCAAACAACAAATAACATATAAAGGAAACCCCATACGTTTAACTGCGGATCTCTCAACAGAAACCCTACAGGCCAGAAGAGAATGGCAAGATACATTTAAACGGCTAAAAGAGAACAACCTCCAACTAAGAATTCTCTACCCAGCAAGAATCTCATTGAGAATTGATGGTGAAGTCAAAAGCTTCACAGACAAGCAAAAACTAAAAGAATTCTGTACCACAAAACCAGCTCTACAACAAGTGTTAAAGGGCCTGATATAGCCAATAAATACAAGAGTAGGAGAAGCTTTACAAATCAAACCTCAAACTTCTAAGAAGATGACAATAGGAACATTCGTATCAATAATTACTTTGAACCTAAATGGACTAAATGCTCCAACCAAACGACACAGGCTGGCTGAATGGATCCAGAAGCAAGACCCATATATATGCTGTTTACAAGAGACCCACTTCAGACCTAGAGACACTCATAGACTGAAAGAGAAAGGCTGGAAAAAGATATTCCATGCAAATGGAAATCAAAAGAAAGCTGGAGTAGCAATCCTTATATCAGACAAAATAGACTTTAAAGTAAAGAAGATTCTAAGAGACAAGGCAGGCCACTACATCATGATTAAGGGATCCATCCAAGAGGAAGACGTAACAGTCATGAATATCTACGAACCCAACACAGGGGCACCTCAATACATAAGACAGGTACTTTCAGACATAAAAGAAGAAATCAACAATAACACAGTAATAGTAGGAGACTTTAACACTCCTCTCACACCAATGGACAGATCAACAAAACAGAAAATTAATAAAGACAGACAAGCCTTAAATGCCACACTAGAAGAAATGGACCTCATCGATATCTTTAGGACATTCCATCCAAAAGCAGAAGAATACACTTTCTTCTCAAGTGCTCACAGAACATTCTCCAGGACAGACAACATCTTGGGCCACAAATCTAACCTCAATCAATTCAAGAAAACTGAAATTATATCAACCATCTTCTTGGACCACAATGCAACAAGACTAGAGATCAACTATAGGAAAAAAAAAAAACTGCTACAAACACAAACACATGGAGATTAAACAACACATACCTAGAAAACGAACTGACTGGAATGGAGAAACAATCTGAAATGCCAGCATGAAACAGAAACCCTACAGGCCAGAAGAGAATGGCAAGATACATTTAAACGGCTAAAAGAGAACAACCTCCAACTAAGAATTCTCTACCCAGCAAGAATCTCATTGAGAATTGATGGTGAAGTCAAAAGCTTCACAGACAAGCAAAAACTAAAAGAATTCTGTACCACAAAACCAGCTCTACAACAAGTGTTAAAGGGCCTGATATAGCCAATAAATACAAGAGTAGGAGAAGCTTTACAAATCAAACCTCAAACTTCTAAGAAGATGACAATAGGAACATTCGTATCAATAATTACTTTGAACCTAAATGGACTAAATGCTCCAACCAAACGACACAGGCTGGCTGAATGGATCCAGAAGCAAGACCCATATATATGCTGTTTACAAGAGACCCACTTCAGACCTAGAGACACTCATAGACTGAAAGAGAAAGGCTGGAAAAAGATATTCCATGCAAATGGAAATCAAAAGAAAGCTGGAGTAGCAATCCTTATATCAGACAAAATAGACTTTAAAGTAAAGAAGATTCTAAGAGACAAGGCAGGCCACTACATCATGATTAAGGGATCCATCCAAGAGGAAGACGTAACAGTCATGAATATCTACGAACCCAACACAGGGGCACCTCAATACATAAGACAGGTACTTTCAGACATAAAAGAAGAAATCAACAATAACACAGTAATAGTAGGAGACTTTAACACTCCTCTCACACCAATGGACAGATCAACAAAACAGAAAATTAATAAAGACAGACAAGCCTTAAATGCCACACTAGAAGAAATGGACCTCATCGATATCTTTAGGACATTCCATCCAAAAGCAGAAGAATACACTTTCTTCTCAAGTGCTCACAGAACATTCTCCAGGACAGACCACATCTTGGGCCACAAATCTAACCTCAGTCAGTTTAAGAAAACTGAAATTATATCAACCATCTTCTCGGACCACAATGCAATGAGACTAGAGATCAACTATAGGAAAAAAAACTGCTAAAAACACAAACACATGGAGATTAAACAATACATACCTAAAAAACCAACTGATCATTGAGGAAATCAAAGGAGATATTAAACAATTCCTAGAAGAAAATGACAATGAACACACGACAGTGCAAAACCTATGGGATACTGCAAAAGCAGTTCTAAGAGGGAAATTTATAGCAAGTCAATTCCACCTCAAGAAACTAGGAAAATATGAAGCAGATGACCTAACCCTCCGCTTAAAACAGTTGGAGAAAGAAGAACAAAAACATTCCAAAGCCAGCAGAAGAAGAGAAATCATAAAGATCAGAGCAGAAATAAATGAGAAAGAAACAAAAGAAACAATAGTAAAGATAAATAAAACAAAAAACTGGTTCTTTGAGAAGGTAAACAAAATTGACAAGCCACTGGCCAGACTCATTAAGAAAAAGAGAGAGAAGAACCAGATCAACAAAATCAAAAACGAAAAAGGAGAGATTACAACAGATAATGCAGAAATTCAAAGGATTCTAAGAGACTATTATGAGCAACTCTATGGCAACAAACTGGACAACCTGGAAGAAATGGACAGTTCCTTGGAGAGGATTAATCTCCCAAGACTGAGCCAGGAAGAAACAGAAACTTTGAACAACCCAATCACAAGCTCAGAAATCAAATCTGTGATTAAAAATCTACCCAAAAAGAAAAGCCCAAGGCCAGATGGCTTCACAGCCAAATTCTACCAAACATTTAAAGAAGAGCTAATGCCTGTCCTTCTAAAACTCTTCCCAAAAATTGCACAGGAAGGAAAACTTCCAAACACATTCTACGAGGCCACCATCACCCTGATACCCAAAAAAGGCAAAGACAACACAAAAAAGGAAAACTATAGGCCAATTTCACTGATGAAGTTAGATGCCAAGATCCTCAACAAAATCCTAGCAAACAGAATTCAACAACACGTCAAAAAACTCATACATTATGATCAAGTCGGGTTCATTCCAGGCATGCAAGGCTTCTTCAACATCCGCAAATCAATCAACGTGATACACCATATCAACAAGTTGAAAGACAAAAATCACATGATCATTTCAATAGATGCAGAAAAAGCCTTCGACAAAGTACAACATCCATTTATGATAAAAACTCTTCAGAAAATGGGCATAGAAGGAACCTATCTCAACATAATAACAGCCGTCTATGAGAAGCCTACAGCAAACATTATTGTTAATGGTGAAAAACTAAAAGCATTCCCTCTAAGATCAGGAACAAGATAAAGGTGTCCACTTTCACCACTACTATTCAACATAGTCCTGAAAGTTCTAGCAACAGCAATAAGAGAAGAGAAAGAAATCAAAGGAATCCAGATTGGAAAGGAAGAAGTCAAACTCTCTCTTTTTGCAGACGACATGATATGATACATAGAAAATCCCAAAGACACGGTTACAAAGTTACTAGAGCTAATCAATGAATTCAGCAAAGTCGCAGGATACAAAGTCAACACCCAGAAGTCACTGGCATTCCTATACACAAACAATGAAAAATCAGAAAACAAAATCAAAGAGGCAGTCCCCTTCACCATTGCAACCAAAAGAATCAAATATCTAGGAATAAACCTACCCAAAGAAACAAAAGAATTGTACACAGAAAATTACAAGACACTCATGAGAGAAATTAAAGAAGACTTAAACAGATGGAAAGATATTCCATGTTTCTGGATCGGAAGAATCAATATTGTGAAAATGACCATACTACCAAATATCATCTACAGATTCAATGCAATACCTATCCAACTACCATTGACATTTTTCACAGGACTAGACCAAATAATAACACAGTTCATATGGAAACACAGAAGACCTCGAATAGCCAAAGCAATCCTCAGGAAGAAGAATGGAGTTAGAGGGATCAGCCTCCCCAACTTCAGACTCTACTACAAAGCAACAGTTATCAAGACAGTATGGTACTGGCACAAAAACAGAACTATAGATCAATGGAACAAGACTGAGAACTCAGAGATCAACCCACACACCTATGGGTACCTTATTTTTGACAAAGGAGGCGAACATATAAAATGGGACAAAGACAGCCTCTTCAACAAATGGCGTTGGGAAAATTGGACAGCTACATGCAAAAAAATGAAGTTGGAACATTCCCTGACCCCATACACAAAGATCAACTCAAAATGGATTAAAGACCTAAATGCAAGGCCAGAAACCATCAAACTCTTAGAGGAGAATATAGGCAAAACCCTCAAGGACATCAATCAAAGCAAGATCTTCTCTGACCCACCAACTAAAATAGTGGAACTGAAAAGAAAAGTCAACATGTGGGACCTCATGAAACTTAAAAGCTTTTGTACAGCAAAAGAAATCACCAAAAAGTTGAACAGACACCCCACAGAGTGGGAGAAAATCATAGCAAATGAAACAACAGACAAAGAATTAATCTCCAAAATCTACAAGCAACTCAGACAACTCAGCACAGGGAATATGAGCAGTCCAATCAAAAAATGGGAAAAAGATCTAAAGAGACGCCTCTCCAAGGAGGACATACAGATGGCCCAAAAATACATGAAACAATGCTCAACCTCGCTTATTATCAGAGAAATGCAAATTAAAACCACAATGAGATACTACCTCACACCTGTCAGAATGGTCATCATCAACAAATCGACAGACAACAAATGCTGGAGAGGGTGCGGAGAAAAGAAACCATTGCAACCAAAAGAATTTGTACCCCAAAAAAAATTACAAGAAAAAACTCATGAGAGAAATTAAAGAAGACTTAAACAGATGGAAAGATATTCCATGTTTCTGGATCGGAAGAATCAATATTGTGAAAATGACCATACTACCAAATATCATCTACAGATTCAATGCAATACCTATCCAACTACCATTGACATTTTTCACAGGACTAGACCAAATAATAACACAGTTCATATGGAAACACAGAAGACCTCGAATAGCCAAAGCAATCCTCAGGAAGAAGAATGGAGTTAGAGGGATCAGCCTCCCCAACTTCAGACTCTACTACAAAGCAACAGTTATCAAGACAGTATGGTACTGGCACAAAAACAGAACTATAGATCAATGGAACAAGACTGAGAACTCAGAGATCAACCCACACACCTATGGGTACCTTATTTTTGACAAAGGAGGCGAACATATAAAATGGGACAAAGACAGCCTCTTCAACAAATGGCGTTGGGAAAATTGGACAGCTACATGCAAAAAAATGAAGTTGGAACATTCCCTGACCCCATACACAAAGATCAACTCAAAATGGATTAAAGACCTAAATGCAAGGCCAGAAACCATCAAACTCTTAGAGGAGAATATAGGCAAAACCCTCAAGGACATCAATCAAAGCAAGATCTTCTCTGACCCACCAACTAAAATAGTGGAACTGAAAAGAAAAGTCAACATGTGGGACCTCATGAAACTTAAAAGCTTTTGTACAGCAAAAGAAATCACCAAAAAGTTGAACAGACACCCCACAGAGTGGGAGAAAATCATAGCAAATGAAACAACAGACAAAGAATTAATCTCCAAAATCTACAAGCAACTCAGACAACTCAGCACAGGGAATATGAGCAGTCCAATCAAAAAATGGGAAAAAGATCTAAAGAGACGCCTCTCCAAGGAGGACATACAGATGGCCCAAAAATACATGAAACAATGCTCAACCTCGCTTATTATCAGAGAAATGCAAATTAAAACCACAATGAGATACTACCTCACACCTGTCAGAATGGTCATCATCAACAAATCGACAGACAACAAATGCTGGAGAGGGTGCGGAGAAAAGGGAACCCTCTTGCATTGCTGGTGGGAATGTAAATTGATACAACCTCTATGGAAGACAAATGGAGATTCCTTAAAAAACTAAAAATAGAAGTATCCTATGACCCAGCAATCCCACTCCGGTTTATACCCTGATGAAATCAAAACTGAAAGAAGCACCTGTACCCCAATGTTCATTGCAACTCTCTATACAATAGCCAGAACATGGAAGCAACCTAGATGTCCATCGACGAATGAATGGATCCAGAAGCCCTGGTACATATATACAATGGAATACTACTCAGCTGTTAAAAGAAATGCAGACGCATCAGCCCTAATGAGGTGGCTGGCTCTAGAACCTATCATAAAAAGTGAAGTAAGTCAAAAAGAGAACGACAAGTATAGTATACTAACTCATATATATGGGATCTAGTAAGATGGTCATGATAACACATGCAGTGAACTCATGAAAAAACAGAGAATAGACATAAAGACATTGTGGAGACCGAACAGTGGGAGGGAGGCATGGAGGGAGTAACATGGAAACCTATACTGTCATGTGTGGAAAAGATAGCTATTGTCATTGTGCTAGGGGAATAGGAGTACCTACAACCACTTGGGGCGATGGTCTGGAGGGATGGGAGGGGGGGAACTGGGTGGGGGGAGGGTCCAGGGATATGCATATGAATGATCTGGGAACATACATGTAAAAAATAAAAAATAAAAAAAAAAAAGTGAAGGCCTGACAGTGCTCCTGTGATATATCCTGTCCTAGGTGGCACTAGTACCGTGTCTACCTACATAAGAGTCTGCTAAAGAAAGAGGAAACCTAAACCAATGGAGGTGGCTGTGGGCCAACCTTGACCTTGGATATCCTGAGTCATTCCAGCGACAAGGGGACATGAAAGGGACAGAGGAAAGCTTTTGTACAGCAAATCAAAAATTGAACAGACACCCCACAGAGTGGGAGAAAATCATAGCAAATGAAACAACAGACAAAGAATTAATCTCCAAAATCTACAAGCAACTCAGACAACTCAGCACAGGGAATATGAGCAGTCCAATCAAAAAATGGGAAAAAGATCTAAAGAGACGCCTCTCCAAGGAGGACATACAGATGGCCCAAAAATACATGAAACAATGCTCAACCTCGCTTATTATCAGAGAAATGCAAATTAAAACCACAATGAGATACTACCTCACACCTGTCAGAATGGTCATCATCAACAAATCGACAGACAACAAATGCTGGAGAGGGTGCGGAGAAAAGGGAACCCTCTTGCATTGCTGGTGGGAATGTAAATTGATACAACCTCTATGGAAGACAAATGGAGATTCCTTAAAAAACTAAAAATAGAAGTATCCTATGACCCAGCAATCCCACTCCGGTTTATACCCTGATGAAATCAAAACTGAAAGAAGCACCTGTACCCCAATGTTCATTGCAACTCTCTATACAATAGCCAGAACATGGAAGCAACCTAGATGTCCATCGACGAATGAATGGATCCAGAAGCCCTGGTACATATATACAATGGAATACTACTCAGCTGTTAAAAGAAATGCAGACGCATCAGCCCTAATGAGGTGGCTGGCTCTAGAACCTATCATAAAAAGTGAAGTAAGTCAAAAAGAGAACGACAAGTATAGTATACTAACTCATATATATGGGATCTAGTAAGATGGTCATGATAACACATGCAGTGAACTCATGAAAAAACAGAGAATAGACATAAAGACATTGTGGAGACCGAACAGTGGGAGGGAGGCATGGAGGGAGTAACATGGAAACCTATACTGTCATGTGTGGAAAAGATAGCTATTGTCATTGTGCTAGGGGAATAGGAGTACCTACAACCACTTGGGGCGATGGTCTGGAGGGATGGGGATCAGGGATATGCATATGACTGATCTGGGAACATACATGTAAAAATAAATATAAATAAAAAAGTGAAGGCCTGACAGTGCTCCTGTGATATATCCTGTCCTAGGTGGCACTAGTACCGTGTCTACCTACATAAGAGTCTGCTAAAGAAAGAGGAAACCTAAACCAATGGAGGTGGCTGTGGGCCAACCTTGACCTTGGATATCCTGAGTCATTCCAGTGACAAGGGGACATGAAAGGGACAGAGGAGTGATGTGGTGGAAACAGTGGACTCTGTGGTAGAGGAATCAACGTTAGCAGGAATGAGAAATCTGGTGACAGTCCCTTTCACTGCCTTGCTGATCGGTGACATTCAACAGCTGCTCCATTTCTCTGAGCTTCAAAGTTCTCATCTGAAAATGGGGATTATATTTTCATCAAAGGGTTTCTGTTAGAATTATGTGGTATAAAAATGTAAGGAATGAGATTCTTTGTGCGGTAAGAAGTGACTGCTCCATAGATTCTCTTTCCAATCCAGAGGCTCTCAGCTATGGAGGCATTACCTGGGGTTGGATCACTCTTTGTGGTGGACCGACTGTTCCAGCACAACAGCAGAAAGGGGTTTCTGTGCATCATAGGATGTTTAGCAACATCGTTTGTCTCTATTGATTGATTACTATGAGCACTCTCCATCACACACATACACATACATATACCCATATAGAGGTGTGCACACACACAGACTTATGGAATAATGGCTGTTTGTTTTGGCACTCAGGATGACCCAGAAGTGGCACTTCTATGCATGGCTAAAAGTACCTTTTGACCAGAAGTCAGTGGGATGAAAGGAAGTAATCTGAGGCTGTTCCTTACATGCCACATCCACATCTGTGCACGTTCTAAATCCTCCAACAAGGGGAAAGTGTATTTAACATTATTTTTCTGAGACAAGGACCTTCTTTGGGCTGTGGTTTTCTACTAGACAGGGTTCCTGTGTCTCTAGCCAACATGGAAACCTATACTGTCATGTGTGGAAAAGATAGCTATTGTCATTGTGCTAGGGAATAGGAGTACCTACAACCACTTGGGGCGATGGTCTGGAGGGATGGGAGGGGGGGAACTGGGTGGGGGGAGGGTCCAGGGATATGCATATGAATGATCTGGGAACATACATGTAAAAAATAAAAAATAAAAAAAAAAAAGTGAAGGCCTGACAGTGCTCCTGTGATATATCCTGTCCTAGGTGGCACTAGTACCGTGTCTACCTACATAAGAGTCTGCTAAAGAAAGAGGAAACCTAAACCAATGGAGGTGGCTGTGGGCCAACCTTGACCTTGGATATCCTGAGTCATTCCAGTGACAAGGGGACATGAAAGGGACAGAGGAGTGATGTGGTGGAAACAGTGGACTCTGTGGTAGAGGAATCAACGTTAGCAGGAATGAGAAATCTGGTGACAGTCCCTTTCACTGCCTTGCTGATCGGTGACATTCAACAGCTGCTCCATTTCTCTGAGCTTCAAAGTTCTCATCTGAAAATGGGGATTATATTTTCATCAAAGGGTTTCTGTTAGAATTATGTGGTATAAAAATGTAAGGAATGAGATTCTTTGTGCGGTAAGAAGTGACTGCTCCATAGATTCTCTTTCCAATCCAGAGGCTCTCAGCTATGGAGGCATTACCTGGGGTTGGATCACTCTTTGTGGTGGACCGACTGTTCCAGCACAACAGCAGAAAGGGGTTTCTGTGCATCATAGGATGTTTAGCAACATCGTTTGTCTCTATTGATTGATTACTATGAGCACTCTCCATCACACACATACACATACATATACCCATATAGAGGTGTGCACACACACAGACTTATGGAATAATGGCTGTTTGTTTTGGCACTCAGGATGACCCAGAAGTGGCACTTCTATGCATGGCTAAAAGTACCTTTTGACCAGAAGTCAGTGGGATGAAAGGAAGTAATCTGAGGCTGTTCCTTACATGCCACATCCACATCTGTGCACGTTCTAAATCCTCCAACAAGGGGAAAGTGTATTTAACATTATTTTTCTGAGACAAGGACCTTCTTTGGGCTGTGGTTTTCTACTAGACAGGGTTCCTGTGTCTCTAGCCAGGCACCCACAATCTCATTTTTTCTCTCTTTGCTTCCTTGGTAAATAAACCCAGGCACAGTGTGTCTCCTTGGTCCAGACCAGGCATGCTTCTCTCTGTCTCTGTCTCTCTTTTTTTCTCCTATCCCTCTGAGCAGAGAACTGAGTGGGTAAGTGTGGCCAAGGCCTTCTGTGAAAATTTGGCCTTTCATCTGTCCTCTTCTGCCCACTCTGTCTTCACATAGGGAGAACTGAATGTGCTGGTATCAAGATTTAGATTCAAGTAGTGGAAAGGGAACGGAAGGCTTACTTCAGTTTCCAGCTGAAGCAATGTGTTCCAAACCTGGGAACACTTCACTGGGTTACTGGACCCTGCCTCAGATATTAAGGATGTGGTATTCTGATTTGTATTCTTCTTTGTATTCTATTATTCTTTGTGTGGCTCTCACCCTTGGAGAGAAAAATATAATAAAGGTGCATGGGATTCAATGGGTCTGGTTTGGAACCTGAACTTCTGTATGTTTTAATATCAGTTCAGTTCAGTTCATTTCAGTTGCTCAGTTGTGTCCAACTCTTTGTGACCCCATGAATGCGACATGCCAGGATTCCCTGTCCTTCACCATCTCCTGGAGCTTGCTCAAACTCATGTCCATTGACACAGTGACACTATCCACCCATCTCGTTCATTCCTGGAGATGATTCTAGAGAAGAGCCAGAGTCTAGAAGAGACTCAGCCAAAGGAAGTCATAATGTGGGGTATTCAGACACATACCCAGAGACCTACAATAACATCTTAAGTTGCAACCATGTTGAGGGGAGTCGTAGGCAGGGAGCACAGAGTGGTGAGGATTGTGGGCTTGGCCACTGAAACTTCATGTCGTTAAGCTGACAGCCATGCTGGAATTATAGAGGAAGCTTCTCCAGGCAGATGAATACAAAGGTGTTCTAGACCAAGAGGGCTATGTGCAAACCACACTTGTGGTTTCCTGCTGGCTTTTAATTTGAAAAGCAGAATACATGTGGCAAGGAAAATGATCAACTCTGTGATGTTTAAAACGATGTGATTTTTTTTTGCCACTTTACCATGATTCACATTGGGGAGAAGAGGAGTCCTTTCTTTGATGATTTCTATGACATGGTCAGCATCTAGCAGGTATTAATACTTGCTGAGGCAATGGCTCCAGGACTCTGTGTGGGCCTTGTCATTATTTTTCATTTACGTATGTCTTTTTTTTTTTGAAATTCTGAGGGCCAAGGAAACACTGACTTTGACTGAGGAGGTCACATCTGTGCCATCTCTGCAAATCAATTCACACTCCTGAGAGCACTTAGCATTCTGCTGGGGGCTCGTGCTGTTCTGTGGAGACAGACAGACATGTCCCTCACTTTGGGGAGCATGCTTTAGATTCAAGTAGTGGAAAGGGACAGGTTACTTCAGTTTCGTGAAGCAATGTGTTCCAAACCTGGGAACACTTCACTGGGTTACTGGACCCTGCCTCAGATATTAAGGATGTGGTATTCTGATTTGTATTCTTCTTTGTATTCTATTATTCTTTGTGTGGCTCTCACCCTTGGAGAGAAAAATATAATAAAGGTGCATGGGATTCAATGGGTCTGGTTTGGAACCTGAACTTCTGTATGTTTTAATATCAGTTCAGTTCAGTTCATTTCAGTTGCTCAGTTGTGTCCAACTCTTTGTGACCCCATGAATGCGACATGCCAGGATTCCCTGTCCTTCACCATCTCCTGGAGCTTGCTCAAACTCATGTCCATTGACACAGTGACACTATCCACCCATCTCGTTCATTCCTGGAGATGATTCTAGAGAAGAGCCAGAGTCTAGAAGAGACTCAGCCAAAGGAAGTCATAATGTGGGGTATTCAGACACATACCCAGAGACCTACAATAACATCTTAAGTTGCAACCATGTTGAGGGGAGTCGTAGGCAGGGAGCACAGAGTGGTGAGGATTGTGGGCTTGGCCACTGAAACTTCATGTCGTTAAGCTGACAGCCATGCTGGAATTATAGAGGAAGCTTCTCCAGGCAGATGAATACAAAGGTGTTCTAGACCAAGAGGGCTATGTGCAAACCACACTTGTGGTTTCCTGCTGGCTTTTAATTTGAAAAGCAGAATACATGTGGCAAGGAAAATGATCAACTCTGTGATGTTTAAAACGATGTGATTTTTTTGCCACTTTACCATGATTCACATTGGGGAGAAGAGGAGTCCTTTCTTTGATGATTTCTATGACATGGTCAGCATCTAGCAGGTATTAATACTTGCTGAGGCAATGGCTCCAGGACTCTGTGTGGGCCTTGTCATTATTTTTCATTTACGTATGTCTTTTTTTTTTTGAAATTCTGAGGGCCAAGGAAACACTGACTTTGACTGAGGAGGTCACATCTGTGCCATCTCTGCAAATCAATTCACACTCCTGAGAGCACTTAGCATTCTGCTGGGGGCTCGTGCTGTTCTGTGGAGACAGACAGACATGTCCCTCACTTTGGGGAGCATGCTCAGGCAACCAGAACGAGAGGCGCTCAGGTTCCCAGTGGCTTCTGCCTCAGCTGGCTCTCCGAACAGAAGGGATGGTTCATGCCAACTCATTCTATCCGCCAACTCATTCTTCTTTCTCGAGGGTCAGTGAATGGTTTTGCTTTTCCATATCCTGTGCAGGACAGAGCTCAAAAAGACAGATGACCTGGCAAGCACACAAGTTCTAGCAGCACTGTCTGTTCTGCTTTCTTCTGAAATCGTATTAATATTCGATTCGATGTCAGAAACACATCAAAGGCCAGGTCATCATAGGGGAGATGGACTTGTATGTCAACCAAAGGCATGGCCCCATCTCTCTGGGCCATTTGTGCTCTTTCCCTGAAATTCTACTTCTTCAGTTGACTAGACTGAAAATTCTGGATGGTAAATGTTTTCCTGTTAAAGCAAAGACAATCTGCCATGGGGGTTTTAAGGATCTGAGATGAAAGAGCAGCTGCCACCAAGGGACCTTGCGTGCCAGGCATCAGTGCCAAGGCCTGCCTCTCTCTCTGCCCCTTCCCTGGCTGGTCAGAACTCCAGGCCACTGACAGTCCTGCAACAGTGCAGTAGAATCCTTTACTTCATGGCACTGTATTTTCTCTGGCTATTGAAACAGAAATGACCTTTCATGTCTTTCAAAGCCACAGGCTTTATTCTGCAGAATCCTAACATCAGGACAGCTCCACTGCCACCACCCTTCATCCTTAATATGCTTCACTGTCATCCAGCACCCGGTCAGGATTTATCTAGGGCTTCACGGTGATGTTAGGGGCCATAAAAGAAATTTATGTGTTCCATATGTTTGGTTACAGATGGAAAATGGGAATGTTGAAGGACAGGAAGGAAAGAATGCTTAGCCTCTGAACAGCATGTTTGTCAATTTCCTGAGTGTGAATCTTAGTTCTTCCCTTCATTAGCTCTGTGACCTCAAGCTAGTGACTTCAATGCTCTGACCCTGTTTCCTGATCAGTAAAACCTCCCTATTGGGATCCATGAGAATCTTATAAATGAGGACCCTTAAAGAGGTTGGATTTGAGCATGGCAGGTAATTAGAACCGAGTATTTTAACTGTTACTGTTGTTACGTACAGAGGCTGTATGTTTGTGTGCACATAGATTCATACCAGCCAAGTTTTAAAAGGTTTTGAGCCATCAACACACTCTCACAAGAGAGTGGCCAAATTATTGGTGAGAATTAAACAGCCCTTTCTCTCACAGGGAGCGATTGAGGCTTGCTGAGATAAAGGCTTATCTGAGAGAGTGTTCCCTACGCAAGGGAGTCCTGGATTCATTAAAACAGTCAAGTTCCTTTCTGACATGCTCTGAAAACTTCTACTTTTATCTTTGAAGTAAAAGCTGAATGAGTCATTCAAAGTGCATTTATTAGCATCATATAACTCTCCAGTTCAATGAAGGCAGACTCTCAGGACCCTCCCCTCCTGGCAACCAGACCTTGTACCCTGTTCCTATGAAATATCACTTCCTTGATTTCTTGGTGTCTCTTACACTCATGGAATCTTTTTTTTTTTTTTTTAATTTGGTCTCTTTTATTGGTTTATTTATTTATTTTCATCCATCCTTATTCTTCGGCCTGCGTGGGGCTCCCACTGCAGTGGCCTCTCTCAGTGTAGAGCAATGGCTCCGGGCGCACGCGCTCCAGAGCACCAACTCGCAATTGGACACACCAATCCAGCTGCTCTGCAGCACGTGGGATCTTCCTGGACCAGGGATCGAATCAGCGCCCTCTGCATTGCAAGGCAGACTCTTTACCCACTGGACCACCAGGGAAGCTCCTCTCATAAAATCTTGACTTGCTCTAACCAGGTGCATTTCCTTCTGGTGGTCTCTAAATCATCATGACCATATTTGGATCATTCACTTATTTGTTAAATTTTATGAGTCAACAAAGGCCTTTAGCACTCTAGTATCAAAAAATAAAAGTATTCCTGGGCATACACATTTTATAGGTTCTTGGAGAATGTTGTTCTCCCAGCATCATTCCCACCCAATGAAAGGGGAGGCAGAGAACCCTACAAAGAGACAGACCTCATTTTCTGCAATTAACTTTCAAGTATCTTCAGGAAATGATTTTCTCAGCTCATCTCCCTGTATTCCCTGTTTAGGATCACAGGGCAATCTGCTTAAATGACTAATTACAGAAACCATTAAAGGCACCAGGCAAATGTTGTCTTTGAATACCCACATCCCCAGTTTTACAAGTCCTGCCTGGCCTGACAGTGATGAAACCACTTAACAGTCCAGTGCAGGCGGATGTTGAGGGGAAGAAAAAAGGTGAACATATGTGGTTCAGTTTCCTAGCTTTCAGATTTCACACTTAACATTTGTCATTCTGTTCCTGGGCACCTGTTTAAACTCTATTTTAAAATGTTAGTATATGGTTAAGACAAAATGAAGAAAAAAGAGAGTTTGGATTAAGTCGTCATCTTTTGATCACTAAAATCAGGACAGAAAATGTTTCTCATGATACCAATAAGGACTGAGAGGACACCCATATCTACTCTGAGTCTTTTATTGGTGGGAGGAATGCATTTGAGGAGCAGATAGGTCTAAGAGAGATCAAAGGTGATCTAAGAATCAGACGCACTTCTGAAACCATCCTGAACATGGCTCTGAGACCCCAGTGGAGGAAGATGAGGATGGTCAGAGGCTAGGGTACCCCCTTGACAATTGTAAAAACCCAAACACACTTGAGCTTCTTTAGCCATAAAGGCCAGGAAGTGATGAGAGACGTCAGGCAGGATTGCACCCTTTTCAGGGACGTCAAGCAAACCCTAGGAGACAAGGTATCAATAGAATTGTCCTATATTTCCTTTCGTCAAAGGGGTGCCCATTTCCTAAAAACATAATTGTCCTATTTCGGTCATTAAAGCAATGTACACAGTTCAATGGTACCATCAAATGTTATTTCCCTAGACGTGTAGAGTTTTAGACTGTTTGGGGGTATTACCGAAGAAGAAAGGGCACCAGTCGTACTGAAGATATTGTAAACCATGGTGAGTTAACCTGTACAATAAAATCAGCATCAGATGTGACTCTGGGGTTTTGTTTGAAGTTGAATTGCATTCTTCAAGTGGGATTCAGTGGGAATGTCATCAGTTAAGGCCTTGTTTCTTTTCCATCCAACCCCTAAATTCTTGCAGAGATGAGTAGGGGATTTTCTTTGGATTGTACCTGGGATGTATCAACAAAAATTCCTGTTACTGTCCCATTCCCCACTCCAAATGTCTCTGACATGGCAGAATCCACAGCCAGAAAAATATGAGTACTCTGTGCTGACATTTCATTAGAGCAACACATTCTATGAATAATTAATAACCCAGAAAGATGAAGCCTCCTTTTCTGGTTTCCACTGCCACATGGAGTTCAGCACCTTGTATGAATTTGGATGAGGAAAGGACAGTTCAGACTTCCCTGGCTCAGTAAGCCCTGAATTCATAAGCAAGAAGTAGATTCTTATCCCATTCAACCTCTAATCCTTTATAAATAGAAAGATGTGGAGAAGCTTTTTTAGGATCTTAGATGAGATCATCTTTAATGATGTCTAAAGAGAAAATTCTGAGGGTGGCACTAGGATCAAACACAGCTAATGAGGACATGTAATCATTTTTCTTATTATTATTATCATAAATAATCTTTGATAGCTTTTAAACACCCCAGACTTTACCATTTATACTCCAAATGCAGAGGGTATTTTACATGGGTATAAACATTTGCACAATATATACTTCAGTACATAGATTTTAAAGAAAACTTCTAATTTCCTATCCTGGAACTTTTATCAGTTCATTAACTCATGTCATTTTTCCAACTGATTTTACTAATACGTATTCATCAAACAATTGTAAAACCCAAACACACTTGAGCTTCTTTAGCCATAAAGGCCAGGAAGTGATGAGAGATGTCAGGCAGGATTGCACCCTTTTCAGGGACGTCAAGCAAACCCTAGGAGACAAGGTATCAATAGAATTGTCCTATATTTCCTTTCGTCAAAGGGGTGCCCATTTCCTAAAAACATAATTGTCCTATTTCGGTCATTAAAGCAATGTACACAGTTCAATGGTACCATCAAATGTTATTTCCCTAGACGTGTAGAGTTTTAGACTGTTTGGGGGTATTACCGAAGAAGAAAGGGCACCAGTCGTACTGAAGATATTGTAAACCATGGTGAGTTAACCTGTACAATAAAATCAGCATCAGATGTGACTCTGGGGTTTTGTTTGAAGTTGAATTGCATTCTTCAAGTGGGATTCAGTGGGAATGTCATCAGTTAAGGCCTTGTTTCTTTTCCATCCAACCCCTAAATTCTTGCAGAGATGAGTAGGGGATTTTCTTTGGATTGTACCTGGGATGTATCAACAAAAATTCCTGTTACTGTCCCATTCCCCACTCCAAATGTCTCTGACATGGCAGAATCCACAGCCAGAAAAATATGAGTACTCTGTGCTGACATTTCATTAGAGCAACACATTCTATGAATAATTAATAACCCAGAAAGATGAAGCCTCCTTTTCTGGTTTCCACTGCCACATGGAGTTCAGCACCTTGTATGAATTTGGATGAGGAAAGGACAGTTCAGACTTCCCTGGCTCAGTAAGCCCTGAATTCATAAGCAAGAAGTAGATTCTTATCCCATTCAACCTCTAATCCTTTATAAATAGAAAGATGTGGAGAAGCTTTTTTAGGATCTTAGATGAGATCATCTTTAATGATGTCTAAAGAGAAAATTCTGAGGGTGGCACTAGGATCAAACACAGCTAATGAGGACATGTAATCATTTTTCTTATTATTATTATCATAAATAATCTTTGATAGCTTTTAAACACCCCAGACTTTACCATTTATACTCCAAATGCAGAGGGTATTTTACATGGGTATAAACATTTGCACAATATATACTTCAGTACATAGATTTTAAAGAAAACTTCTAATTTCCTATCCTGGAACTTTTATCAGTTCATTAACTCATGTCATTTTTCCAACTGATTTTACTAATACGTATTCATCAAACTCATCAGGCATACTGTAAGGGAGTGTACTATTGCTTAGACACATTTGTATTAGCCTAGAAGACTTTTATTTATATCAAGGATTAAGAAATGACTGAATAACTAAACCCCAGAGGTCCTGAAAAAAATCCTATTGCTTCTCTCTTTAAAAAATGTATTTTAGGGCTTCCCTGGTGGTCCAGTGGGTAAAAAGTCTGCCTTGCAGTGCACGGGGCACCAGTTTGATCCTTGACCTGGGAAGATCTCATGTGCTGCGGAGCAGCTGGACTGGTGTGTTAGGAGCCAGCACTCTGGGGTGCATGTGTCCAGAGCTGGTGCTCTGCAATGAGAGAGGCCACTGCAAAGGGAGGCCCACATAGGCCAAAGAATAAAGACGGATGAAAATAAATAAACAAAAAACAATAAAAGAGGCCAAATTTTTTTAAAAATGTACTTTATAAAGGCATTGCTTAAGTGCCATCAAATAATGAATAAATTAGTCACATTTAATAATGATTTTCTAAAGTATTTCACTTCACTTCTTTCTCCAGTTACTGAGGTATCAGTGCCTCTCACTGTAAATAGAAATTACTGGGCAGTGACTTGAAGGTTAGATTGTTTGGAATGTTAGTACTGGAAAATATAAGAATGAAATACTTAGGAATAAGTTTAACCAAGGAGGTAAAAAAAATCTGTACATTGAAACCAATAAGATACTGATGAAAGAAACTGAAGTCACTAGTAAATGGAAATATATCATATGTTCATAGATTAGAAGCATACTGTCAAAATATCTATATTACCCAAAGTTATCTACAGATTTGATGTAATTCCTATCAAAACTCCACTGCAATTTATCAGTGTAGCTTATCAGTGGAGAAATAGAAAAAAATCTTAAAATTCATGTTCAACCACGAAAGACCCTGAAAAGATGAACTAACCTCGAGCAAAACAAGGCTGTAGGAATTACACTTCCTGATTTCAAAATACATCACAAAACAACAGGAATAAAGAGCATAGTACTGGCCTAAAAACAGACATATAGACCAAAACAACAGGATAAAGACCTCAAAATAAACCCATGCATTTACGGTCAAATGTTCTTCAGTAAAACACCATGAACACACAATTTGGAAAGGGTAATCTCTTTAATTAATGATACTGGGAAAACCAGAGATCCATGTGCAGAAAAATGAAACTGTACCCTCATCTCCCACAGTGTATAACAATCAACTCAAAATGGATCAAATATTTAGAGATAAGGTCAGAAATTGTAAAACTATTTGAAGAAAGCATAGTGAAAAAGCTTGACATTGGTTTGGGCAGTAACTCTTTTGGATATAATAGCCCCAATGGCGGCTATAATGCAAATTAATACGGCCTGACAATATTTGGAAGGCCTTTAAAGCAAACCACATTGAGATAATGCATATAAAATACTTAGGATAGGGCCTAGTTTGCGAGGGCACTAGCCCAGATAGTAAGTGTAAATTCCTTTCCTATTATGCACAAAAATAGAATAAATTGGAGACTTGGGGACACAGTAGAAAGAAGGATGCAAGACTGAGGATAATAGAGTAAAACTGATTCATAAGTTATGCATATCTTAGATGGAAGACACTGAAATACTGTGATGGAATTGTAGTAACAGACAGCCATTTCCCTCCATACTTAATAAAGCCAATAGAAATGACAGCATTTTAAATACTAATACCAGTGTATGGCAGCATTTATATCACCCTAAAATGGCTTTTGCTTTTTTCATCCACTTTATTTAATGAGATTTTAATGATGCATATGTACCAGGTTCTGTGGTAGACATGGGGATCCAGGGCTGATGACGATAGTCACATTCCAGTAGGGGAAATATATCATATGTTCATAGATTAGAAGCATACTGTCAAAATATCTATATTACCCAAAGTTATCTACAGATTTGATGTAATTCCTATCAAAACTCCACTGCAATTTATCAGTGTAGCTTATCAGTGGAGAAATAGAAAAAAATCTTAAAATTCATGTTCAACCACGAAAGACCCTGAAAAGATGAACTAACCTCGAGCAAAACAAGGCTGTAGGAATTACACTTCCTGATTTCAAAATACATCACAAAACAACAGGAATAAAGAGCATAGTACTGGCCTAAAAACAGACATATAGACCAAAACAACAGGATAAAGACCTCAAAATAAACCCATGCATTTACGGTCAAATGTTCTTCAGTAAAACACCATGAACACACAATTTGGAAAGGGTAATCTCTTTAATTAATGATACTGGGAAAACCAGAGATCCATGTGCAGAAAAATGAAACTGTACCCTCATCTCCCACAGTGTATAACAATCAACTCAAAATGGATCAAATATTTAGAGATAAGGTCAGAAATTGTAAAACTATTTGAAGAAAGCATAGTGAAAAAGCTTGACATTGGTTTGGGCAGTAACTCTTTTGGATATAATAGCCCCAATGGCGGCTATAATGCAAATTAATACGGCCTGACAATATTTGGAAGGCCTTTAAAGCAAACCACATTGAGATAATGCATATAAAATACTTAGGATAGGGCCTAGTTTGCGAGGGCACTAGCCCAGATAGTAAGTGTAAATTCCTTTCCTATTATGCACAAAAATAGAATAAATTGGAGACTTGGGGACACAGTAGAAAGAAGGATGCAAGACTGAGGATAATAGAGTAAAACTGATTCATAAGTTATGCATATCTTAGATGGAAGACACTGAAATACTGTGATGGAATTGTAGTAACAGACAGCCATTTCCCTCCATACTTAATAAAGCCAATAGAAATGACAGCATTTTAAATACTAATACCAGTGTATGGCAGCATTTATATCACCCTAAAATGGCTTTTGCTTTTTTCATCCACTTTATTTAATGAGATTTTAATGATGCATATGTACCAGGTTCTGTGGTAGACATGGGGATCCAGGGCTGATGACGATAGTCACATTCCAGTAGGGGATATGGACAATCAGGAAACAAAGACCTAAATAAGATGTTTTCAGATAGTAGTAAGTGATAAGATGAAGCTGATGATACAGCATGGCCTGGTGTGGGCTATGTACACAGGCTGACCACGTAGGTCCTTTCTGAGTAGATGGTATTTGGGCTGAGCCCAAATGTTAGAAAGAAACCAGTCATGCAGAGTGGTGGAGGGAAGGGGAGCATGTTGCGAAGGCATGAGGCAGGAAGTGTAGGACGTATTTGAAGAAAAGAAAGCCAGGGGGAAGAGCCGGGCTAGGCTGGACAGAGGCCCTGTAAACACAGGAAGAAAACCTGGAATTTTAGTAAATGCAAAGGTCTCCACTGGATAGGAGGGGGGTACGACAGCAGAAACTTGGTTTGCTACCATTCTGCAGCTTTGTGTTGTTTTGGCAAAATATACTTTCAAATTCATCAAAGACATACCAAGTGTCAAAAAAATCCCTTGTAAAGAAATGCTTTTTTTTTTTTTTTTTTTTTTAAACACACACACAGACACTGATAGGCCTTCAAAGAGACAATGAAATGAAGCTGGGAAAAAAATAAAACCAACTTTGGGTTTATTTGATTATAAGCTTATTAAAATGCTGGCGATGGCAGAAAGGAGAAAAGCTCCAAAGAAGAGATGCATCTCAGGAACACGGAGGCTGACAAGTCATCTAGTCATCCTGGCTCCCACTTCCACCTGATGACTCTCCTGACACTGGTTATAGGGTGCATGTCCCTAAGTGTGGTGGAATTCCTCTTCTGGGTCAGTAGGATCTGTCCCTTTCCTTCAAGTAGCCAACAAGGAAAAGTCATGGTGCCCAGACAATCCCCATCATTGACTTCAAGGTCCATAACCTAGTCTGGGACAACTTGGTCTTTCTCCAGAGAAGGAATTTTAACGTTTATTATTTACAAATCTAATTGCCCTTCAAAAAATTTAAAAAGCCAATAGAAATGACAGCATTTTAAATACTAATACCAGTGTATGGCAGCATTTATATCACCCTAAAATGGCTTTTGCTTTTTTCATCCACTTTATTTAATGAGATTTTAATGATGCATATGTACCAGGTTCTGTGGTAGACATGGGGATCCAGGGCTGATGACGATAGTCACATTCCAGTAGGGGATATGGACAATCAGGAAACAAAGACCTAAATAAGATGTTTTCAGATAGTAGTAAGTGATAAGATGAAGCTGATGATACAGCATGGCCTGGTGTGGGCTATGTACACAGGCTGACCACGTAGGTCCTTTCTGAGTAGATGGTATTTGGGCTGAGCCCAAATGTTAGAAAGAAACCAGTCATGCAGAGTGGTGGAGGGAAGGGGAGCATGTTGCGAAGGCATGAGGCAGGAAGTGTAGGACGTATTTGAAGAAAAGAAAGCCAGGGGGAAGAGCCGGGCTAGGCTGGACAGAGGCCCTGTAAACACAGGAAGAAAACCTGGAATTTTAGTAAATGCAAAGGTCTCCACTGGATAGGAGGGGGGTACGACAGCAGAAACTTGGTTTGCTACCATTCTGCAGCTTTGTGTTGTTTTGGCAAAATATACTTTCAAATTCATCAAAGACATACCAAGTGTCAAAAAAATCCCTTGTAAAGAAATGCTTTTTTTTTTTTTTTAAACACACACACAGACACTGATAGGCCTTCAAAGAGACAATGAAATGAAGCTGGGAAAAAAATAAAACCAACTTTGGGTTTATTTGATTATAAGCTTATTAAAATGCTGGCGATGGCAGAAAGGAGAAAAGCTCCAAAGAAGAGATGCATCTCAGGAACACGGAGGCTGACAAGTCATCTAGTCATCCTGGCTCCCACTTCCACCTGATGACTCTCCTGACACTGGTTATAGGGTGCATGTCCCTAAGTGTGGTGGAATTCCTCTTCTGGGTCAGTAGGATCTGTCCCTTTCCTTCAAGTAGCCAACAAGGAAAAGTCATGGTGCCCAGACAATCCCCATCATTGACTTCAAGGTCCATAACCTAGTCTGGGACAACTTGGTCTTTCTCCAGAGAAGGAATTTTAACGTTTATTATTTACAAATCTAATTGCCCTTCAAACAACCACATTCTGAACATATTCATCAAAGCACAGGGTTAAAAACAAGACTGCTCAGTTGAGGTCGCCTGGCCTGATTTTCACCTTCCAGTTTCATCTATTATCATGTTCACAAATATCCTATAACACGCTGTGTGTGTTATATCCTGTAGATCACTGAGTATCTCACCTGTTCATGAGAAGGTCATCACATTTCACAGCTCTGAGCTTTGACTCATTTCCCTTCCTGAGATGCCCTTTCTTTTCTCCTCTTCCTAAAAAACTCATATTCTACAGATTTCCAGTTATAAGATAAACAAGTTCTAGAAGTATAATGTACAACAGGGTGACAAAACTTAACAAGACTGTATTATATATTTGAAAGCTGATGTAAGAGTAGATCTTCAAAGTTCTCATTGTGAGAAAATATGTGACTATGTGAGATGAGTAATGTTAACTAAACTTATTGCAGCAATCATTTTATAACATGTACCTAGGTCAAATCATCATGCTATATACCCTGAACTTATAAAATACTGTATGTCAATTATATCTCAATAAAACTGGAAGAAAACCAAAACAACAAAAGCTCCCATTTATCCTCCAGAGTCTTCCCAAAGATTGACTCTGAAGTTTTCCTGCCTTCTTCCTTTAGAAAATTAGTTCATCCACCTTTGCTTATTTGACAGTTTATAGGCACTTTTCACATTCCAAAGAAATATTTATTTACAATTATGACTTTACTAATTGGATTTTGAGTCCCTTAAAAAGAATTACCTTTATATTATTTAGCTTTTTATCCTCCCCTAGAAACCGTCATTGTGCCTGGTGTCTAAGTAATTGTGGGACAGTTTGTTGAATGAATAATTATAGAATATATCAACTTCAAAAAGATATGAATGTGGGCTTCCCCTGGTGGTCTAGTGGGTTAGGACACCGCCTTGCACTGCAAGGGGCACCAGTTCGATCCCTGGCCTGGGAAGATCCCACGTGCCGCGGAGCGGCTGGACTGATGTGTCCAATTACCAGCCAGCACTCTGGAGCGCATGCGCCCAGAGCCGGCGCTCTGCAACGACAGAGGCCACCGCGATGGGAGGCACACAGGAGCCAAAGAACAAAGACGGATGAACACAGAGAAACGAAAGACCAATAGAAGTGGCCCGCCTGCTCCCCTCCCTCCCCAACCCGACCCTCGCCCAAAATAATAATAAATCTTTAAAAAAAAAAAAAAAAGGCATGAATGGCTCATGATCTCTGATCATGCCCTTAAGGAAGTGGAGTGTAGGGGCCAGATGGGAAGAGGGGGAAGTAAGTTAATCAGGATAGCCAACTGTGTCCTGTGAATTATTCACAGCTAACTGTGGAGCTCCCACAAGTAAAGTGGGAATAAGAATCTCCCTTCAGTTTTCATGGAGACCAAATAGGATATCACAGGTGAACTGTAAACCATCATATCATCAGCCGCTATTATTATTACTAACTGCAGCAGTTACTACATGGCACTGTACTGCAGAAATTATATGTAGAAATTTCTGCAAGAGTATAGCTGCCTTCCTTCCCTAGCCTTCCACCTACCTAAAACACACACTCACATACACACTACTTGCTTGTCTGAGTTATGGAAAATTCCTTATTGAGATCTTGCTTTAAGGCTACTTGACCGTGAGACTGCAAATATAAATCCATGGAGGTTGAGACAGAATTACTTGTGTAATAACTGTTGTTCTCATTTCAGCAAACATGGACTGAACAGTTTTATGTGTCTGACCTTGTATCTGGGGAACTCAAGGTGATTCAATAGACAATGAGGTAGAGTGTCTGATCTCAAGTCCCACTTGCCCAAGGACCATGGGCTAACTTTATAATGCAGGGTTCCGACCGGGAGGTCTTGATTAACTTGTGGAAATGTTGGCACAGTTAGACATCTCTGAAGGCCATTTACCTGGCTGAAGCAGGTAATGAAGAATATATCATTAAATATGAATGTGGGTTCCTGTGGTTCATTAAGATATGAATGTGGGCTTCCCCTGGTGGTCTAGTGGGTTAGGACACCGCCTTGCACTGCAAGGGGCACCAGTTCGATCCCTGGCCTGGGAAGATCCCACGTGCCGCGGAGCGGCTGGACTGATGTGTCCAATTACCAGCCAGCACTCTGGAGCGCATGCGCCCAGAGCCGGCGCTCTGCAACGACAGAGGCCACCGCGATGGGAGGCACACAGGAGCCAAAGAACAAAGACGGATGAACACAGAGAAACGAAAGACCAATAGAAGTGGCCCGCCTGCTCCCCTCCCTCCCCAACCCGACCCTCGCCCAAAATAATAATAAATCTTTAAAAAAAAAAAAAAAAGGCATGAATGGCTCATGATCTCTGATCATGCCCTTAAGGAAGTGGAGTGTAGGGGCCAGATGGGAAGAGGGGGAAGTAAGTTAATCAGGATAGCCAACTGTGTCCTGTGAATTATTCACAGCTAACTGTGGAGCTCCCCACAAGTAAAGTGGGAATAAGAATCTCCCTTCAGTTTTCATGGAGACCAAATAGGATATCACAGGTGAACTGTAAACCATCATATCATCAGCCGCTATTATTATTACTAACTGCAGCAGTTACTACATGGCACTGTACTGCAGAAATTATATGTAGAAATTTCTGCAAGAGTATAGCTGCCTTCCTTCCCTAGCCTTCCACCTACCTAAAACACACACTCACATACACACTACTTGCTTGTCTGAGTTATGGAAAATTCCTTATTGAGATCTTGCTTTAAGGCTACTTGACCGTGAGACTGCAAATATAAATCCATGGAGGTTGAGACAGAATTACTTGTGTAATAACTGTTGTTCTCATTTCAGCAAACATGGACTGAACAGTTTTATGTGTCTGACCTTGTATCTGGGGAACTCAAGGTGATTCAATAGACAATGAGGTAGAGTGTCTGATCTCAAGTCCCACTTGCCCAAGGACCATGGGCTAACTTTATAATGCAGGGTTCCGACCGGGAGGTCTTGATTAACTTGTGGAAATGTTGGCACAGTTAGACATCTCTGAAGGCCATTTACCTGGCTGAAGCAGGTAATGAAGTAAAGAAAGCAATTTCAGGATGTATTCTGTGACTTAAAATAGAATCCACTATTAATTAGTATGTTGGAGGAGACCGCTTCTATACTAATGTTATGTTGAAGTTCAGGATGCTCTTGACCTTCAAAGAATTTTCAGAAGGTCTGGAAGTCAAGGGCTGGGTGCTTCTAGAAGGTACAGTTGGTTCAAAAAAACCAGACCATTTTCCTAACAAGAAAAGGAACCTAGCATCTATTCCAGGAGAAGTATTCTTGGATTGACAAAGCCATAAACCCCTAAACGTGTTCAGGCTTTTTAACGTGAGGGTCTGGCAGCAGTGCTTATTCAAATTAGGGTTTTCCTTTATTATAGAGGAAATTCTGTGTTTTCAGTGGATCAATCTAGCTGACAGGAGTGAGATGAGGCAGAAGAAAAATCACCATCTTGATTGATGTGGGCTTCCATACATCACACACCTCTTTAGGAGGAATCAGCCTCTTAGACAGGAGGGCTTGGAGAATTTTAATGTTAAGTTGATTAGAAGCCAAATAACTTGGGTTATTCAGAGGCCCCACAGGCTTCCTGAGAGCTCTGACTGCACTGGTCCAGATGGCCTGTTTTGGCTGTGCTACCCTCAGCCACACATCCAGCCGGTTTCATGCCCTAGCTTCACTTGGAGCAGAAGAGGCTGGTCCCACCTCCTTCTGTGCCTCACAAAGGCCACAGCAACTCACTTCAGTAGAAATTTCTGCAAGAGTATAGCTGCCTTCCTTCCCTAGCCTTCCACCTACCTAAAACACACACTCACATACACACTACTTGCTTGTCTGAGTTATGGAAAATTCCTTATTGAGATCTTGCTTTAAGGCTACTTGACCGTGAGACTGCAAATATAAATCCATGGAGGTTGAGACAGAATTACTTGTGTAATAACTGTTGTTCTCATTTCAGCAAACATGGACTGAACAGTTTTATGTGTCTGACCTTGTATCTGGGGAACTCAAGGTGATTCAATAGACAATGAGGTAGAGTGTCTGATCTCAAGTCCCACTTGCCCAAGGACCATGGGCTAACTTTATAATGCAGGGTTCCGACCGGGAGGTCTTGATTAACTTGTGGAAATGTTGGCACAGTTAGACATCTCTGAAGGCCATTTACCTGGCTGAAGCAGGTAATGAAGTAAAGAAAGCAATTTCAGGATGTATTCTGTGACTTAAAATAGAATCCCACTATTAATTAGTATGTTGGAGGAGACCGCTTCTATACTAATGTTATGTTGAAGTTCAGGATGCTCTTGACCTTCAAAGAATTTTCAGAAGGTCTGGAAGTCAAGGGCTGGGTGCTTCTAGAAGGTACAGTTGGTTCAAAAAAACCAGACCATTTTCCTAACAAGAAAAGGAACCTAGCATCTATTCCAGGAGAAGTATTCTTGGATTGACAAAGCCATAAACCCCTAAACGTGTTCAGGCTTTTTAACGTGAGGGTCTGGCAGCAGTGCTTATTCAAATTAGGGTTTTCCTTTATTATAGAGGAAATTCTGTGTTTTCAGTGGATCAATCTAGCTGACAGGAGTGAGATGAGGCAGAAGAAAAATCACCATCTTGATTGATGTGGGCTTCCATACATCACACACCTCTTTAGGAGGAATCAGCCTCTTAGACAGGAGGGCTTGGAGAATTTTAATGTTAAGTTGATTAGAAGCCAAATAACTTGGGTTATTCAGAGGCCCCACAGGCTTCCTGAGAGCTCTGACTGCACTGGTCCAGATGGCCTGTTTTGGCTGTGCTACCCTCAGCCACACATCCAGCCGGTTTCATGCCCTAGCTTCACTTGGAGCAGAAGAGGCTGGTCCCACCTCCTTCTGTGCCTCACAAAGGCCACAGCAACTCACTGCTCAGTGAACAGGAAATAATCAGAGTAGCACTAACAGACTGAACTTGGCCTATCCCTTCCAAAGTCTTAGATAGGGGACAAGAGATACTCAACTGATGGCTAGAGGGAGAGACTAGGGTTAATCTTTTCTAAAGGATAATGACAATTGTGATATCCTTTGTGTTGTTGATAATAACATTGATAATAACATTAATAGGGCCTGGTCAGGTGTCAGGTACTGGGTTGAGAAATTAAATATGTTTTCCTATGTGACCCTTAACCAGGTTTCATGAGGTATATATGATAACCTCCATGGTACAGACAAGAAATAGCTCAGAGAGTATAAATGACTTTTCCAAAGCTAACATGCAATAGAACTAATTCAGACTCAGGTTTATGACATTCCAAAACACATGCTCTGAAACTTTATACTCCTCCTCCAGCGTATTATGGCTATATGAATAACATGAAAATTTACTTGAGGGTCAAGAGGGGGCCTTCAGAAAATCCTCTGGTTGTCTAGCGGTTAAGACTCTGTGCTTCCAATGCAGGGTGGGGGAGTCGATCCCTAGTTGGGGAAGTAATACCCAACATGCTGCATGGTGAAGCCAAAAAAAAGAAAAAGCCTTCAATTGCCTTGTTTGTCACTACAAGAGCAAAATTTCTCAATGAGATGATGAGGCAGGGCTGAGGTAAGCAGACTAGAAGTGAATAAAGTCAAGTAATGCTTTTTTTTGTTGCTTTTTTGCATTCTGTCTTCTGGACTCACTACCCTGAGGAGTAGTGAATTCTGCCTCTGAAAAAGGCAATCATACTAATCATAATGGTGATGATGATGACCATATAACTTTAGAGAAAATTTTCTCAGCTGTTGAATAATACTCACAATATTATCAAGGGTCATTAGCTATAGAATTATCAATGCAACCTACAGATGCAATTTCTTGAAAACACTGAATGACTTAAGTAACTTGTTGATTGTAAATATGTCTAATGTTTTCTACTTAAAGGAGGAATTAGATGGCCTGTTTTGGCTGTGCTACCCTCAGCCACACATCCAGCCGGTTTCATGCCCTAGCTTCACTTGGAGCAGAAGAGGCTGGTCCCACCTCCTTCTGTGCCTCACAAAGGCCACAGCAACTCACTGCTCAGTGAACAGGAAATAATCAGAGTAGCACTAACAGACTGAACTTGGCCTATCCCTTCCAAAGTCTTAGATAGGGGACAAGAGATACTCAACTGATGGCTAGAGGGAGAGACTAGGGTTAATCTTTTCTAAAGGATAATGACAATTGTGATATCCTTTGTGTTGTTGATAATAACATTGATAATAACATTAATAGGGCCTGGTCAGGTGTCAGGTACTGGGTTGAGAAATTAAATATGTTTTCCTATGTGACCCTTAACCAGGTTTCATGAGGTATATATGATAACCTCCATGGTACAGACAAGAAATAGCTCAGAGAGTATAAATGACTTTTCCAAAGCTAACATGCAATAGAACTAATTCAGACTCAGGTTTATGACATTCCAAAACACATGCTCTGAAACTTTATACTCCTCCTCCAGCGTATTATGGCTATATGAATAACATGAAAATTTACTTGAGGGTCAAGAGGGGGCCTTCAGAAAATCCTCTGGTTGTCTAGCGGTTAAGACTCTGTGCTTCCAATGCAGGGTGGGGGAGTCGATCCCTAGTTGGGGAAGTAATACCCAACATGCTGCATGGTGAAGCCAAAAAAAAAAGCCTTCAATTGCCTTGTTTGTCACTACAAGAGCAAAATTTCTCAATGAGATGATGAGGCAGGGCTGAGGTAAGCAGACTAGAAGTGAATAAAGTCAAGTAATGCTTTTTTTTGTTGCTTTTTTGCATTCTGTCTTCTGGACTCACTACCCTGAGGAGTAGTGAATTCTGCCTCTGAAAAAGGCAATCATACTAATCATAATGGTGATGATGATGACCATATAACTTTAGAGAAAATTTTCTCAGCTGTTGAATAATACTCACAATATTATCAAGGGTCATTAGCTATAGAATTATCAATGCAACCTACAGATGCAATTTCTTGAAAACACTGAATGACTTAAGTAACTTGTTGATTGTAAATATGTCTAATGTTTTCTACTTAAAGGAGGAATTAGAATTTCATGTACATGCGTGTATACATATATGTATTTGGATATAAATATATGTAATGTTTCAGTGAGATGGGTGGAAAATTATTTTGTGTGACTATACTAGTTATTTAAAAATAAATAAAAACCAGTCACTCTTCAATAGTTTGAAGTGATTAATGAAAATACACTTACATCTATAGAGTTCTACATCAATAATGTCTCAACTTTCCCACATACAAAAATACACATGACAAAATTAAATTACTAGCTTTTTCTATTACATTCCCCATGTTTCTCACACTCAGGGATTGGGTAGAACAGAGTTTTACCTAGCATTGCAGAAAAGGCACCTTGCCTATGAGAATGATAATTACTACTCTATGGTGCAGTTCCTTTGGGGAAAAGAAAAGCTCAAAACTTTCAGTACTTTTCAGCCTTCATTAAAGACTAGCTATAGTTGCTAAATGATTCACAGTCACTCAAGGGCCCAAGATCTGGGCATGACCTTGTGCAGCTTACATTAAAATTATTAGTCTGTGACAGCAGGAACAGAAAGTAGGATGGTTGGGCAGGTGAGAGGGAAGAATTCTACATATAGAAGATCTTATTAATCCAAGGTTTGCCATAAGGTAGGAAATGCGGAGAAGGCATATGACAGCTTAATGGAAGCAGTTGAAATATGGACTACCTCCTACTTTTGCAGAGTCTCTTAAGTGCAAAATGTCTTACAGGCGTAGAAAGGACTTCTGCCAGTGATAGTCACATTTGTCAAAAGGACTCCTCCAGCTGTATATACCTGAGGCAGACAGATGATCAGTGATTTCGTCTTGAAATCTGAGTCTACTCTTGTTCTTTCACGTATCCAGCTGATATGACTGACGCACAGAACATGCTTACCCATGCACTCTCCTCTAAAACACAAAGCTCATCATTAGAGGCTGTGTCAGGCCACAGTTCTGCTGGGTTCTGGAGTCAGACTGCGTTGGTATGAATTCAAGTTCGCACTGAAAGTATCTAAGGCTGAGCTTTCCCACATATAAAAGACAGAAGACCAGATTTCTACCCATAGAGCCATAGAGCTAACAGGTAAGAAGTGCCCTTAGAACAGAGTCCTTTGTCAACCACAGGATAAACTGGGGTGGACAATGTCTTCCATGATCCTTGTCTCTGGTCTTATCTGGCACCTCTTTTCTTTCCCTCTGTTCTTTTTCCCATCATATTTCTACTCATCCCAACCTTCTTCTTCTGGGACTTGGTACATTCTGTTCCTCTGCCTGGAAAATCCTTACCTTCTTGCTTACAAAAAGAGGGCTAAATCCTCAGTCAAGTCTTGCTTTAAATGACACACAATTTGGCCTGGTGTAGGTCCCCCAAACTGCACCCCAATAGCATCCTGAACTTTGTAGCACTACTCACAATTGTAAATAAACATAGACTTTTGGACTTCCCTGGTGGTCCACCTTGGAGTGCAAGGGGCACCGGTTCAAGCCCTAGCATGGGGAGATCCCATGTGCTGCTGAGCAGCTGGGCGGGTGTGTCCAATTACGAGCCAGCACTCTGGAGCGCATGCGCCCAGAGCCAGTGCTCTGCAGTGAAAGAGGCCACTGCGACAGGAAGCCCACACGGACCAAAGAATAAAGATACATGAAAAACAAATGATGACTTAGACACAAAATAAAAAGTGAACAAAAAAACCACACAGACGTTTAAAATGTCTGTTTTCTATCACGGTGCCTACATTGACTATAACTATATACCAGTGACCAACGTAGTATCTGAAATTTAGTAGAGACGTGAGAAACACATTTTGGCTGAATAAATGAATAAATAAATGCTATTTGGTTCCAGTTGGTACCCTATGTTAAATAACAATAAATACAGTTTCCAGTTTATCAATCAATATGGGCCTGTTATGACAAGTCTTTGGAGAAACTTTTTGAGATGACAGATAGCTTTACTGTATAAATTGTGGTGATAATTTCATGGGCATACACATCTCTCTGAACTCATCAGGCTGCACCCATTAAACATGTACGGTTGTTTGTGTGTCAACCATAACTCAAGAGAGTGCTTCCAAAAAATTCAACTACAGTGCTTCTAACATGTTTTATAGATCTCAGTAACCATTTATATGCCTAACTCCCCACCTGATTCTGCAGTCTTCAAAGACAGAAGTCAGAAGTAGTACTATATTGAATCTAATATAAAGCAAGCAGAAATTATTTAATGACAAATAATAAGAAGGTCCGTTACCCTGTGTTCTATACAGCCACCTGGCCTAGTGAACAACCACAGCTATAAATGCAAATCTAATGGGCATGAACTCAAATTAGAAGTTGACACTTCAGGGGTGTTGCCACTTAAATGGTTTGACTGCTGATGGTGCCCAAGGCTAAGAGTGCAGCATCTGACTTTCCCATGTCACATTCCCGATAAGCAGTCATGTCCGCTGCTGCATGTCACCTGTCACTTTGTTCTGCTGCTTTGCTCTGGTTGCTGTCAAAATGCTTCCACTCAGAGTCAGCCTCTCTCAAGTTTCCACACCCTCCAACATGTCTTTCTGCCCAGATCTAAGCTCCATAATGAGGCTTCATGCCAGGTGTATTGGTCTTCTTTGTCTGTGTTCTGCCTGCCTTGGGACTGTTGGGTCTCTAAGAGTCGAGCCTTGGGCATGTTTAGGTAAAGCTGTCAATAATCCTGTTCCAGTGTTTCAGTCTAGCACTTGTGCCACATGTAAATCAGCATGATTTTCTTTTCTCTAGGAACAACATGGAGAAGCAGTTAAGAGAATGAGTAACTGAACCAGTGTTTAATTCTGCCTCTGCCATGTACTAGCTATATGGTTTTGAAAATCAGAGTTTCTTTGGTTTTAAAAGAGCTGTCTTATAGCTTGCTATAACTATATACCAGTGACCAACGTAGTATCTGAAATTTAGTAGAGACGTGAGAAACACATTTTGGCTGAATAAATGAATAAATAAATGCTATTTGGTTCCAGTTGGTACCCTATGTTAAATAACAATAAATACAGTTTCCAGTTTATCAATCAATATGGGCCTGTTATGACAAGTCTTTGGAGAAACTTTTTGAGATGACAGATAGCTTTACTGTATAAATTGTGGTGATAATTTCATGGGCATACACATCTCTGAACTCATCAGGCTGCACCCATTAAACATGTACGGTTGTTTGTGTGTCAACCATAACTCAAGAGAGTGCTTCCAAAAAATTCAACTACAGTGCTTCTAACATGTTTTATAGATCTCAGTAACCATTTATATGCCTAACTCCCCACCTGATTCTGCAGTCTTCAAAGACAGAAGTCAGAAGTAGTACTATATTGAATCTAATATAAAGCAAGCAGAAATTATTTAATGACAAATAATAAGAAGGTCCGTTACCCTGTGTTCTATACAGCCACCTGGCCTAGTGAACAACCACAGCTATAAATGCAAATCTAATGGGCATGAACTCAAATTAGAAGTTGACACTTCAGGGGTGTTGCCACTTAAATGGTTTGACTGCTGATGGTGCCCAAGGCTAAGAGTGCAGCATCTGACTTTCCCATGTCACATTCCCGATAAGCAGTCATGTCCGCTGCTGCATGTCACCTGTCACTTTGTTCTGCTGCTTTGCTCTGGTTGCTGTCAAAATGCTTCCACTCAGAGTCAGCCTCTCTCAAGTTTCCACACCCTCCAACATGTCTTTCTGCCCAGATCTAAGCTCCATAATGAGGCTTCATGCCAGGTGTATTGGTCTTCTTTGTCTGTGTTCTGCCTGCCTTGGGACTGTTGGGTCTCTAAGAGTCGAGCCTTGGGCATGTTTAGGTAAAGCTGTCAATAATCCTGTTCCAGTGTTTCAGTCTAGCACTTGTGCCACATGTAAATCAGCATGATTTTCTTTTCTCTAGGAACAACATGGAGAAGCAGTTAAGAGAATGAGTAACTGAACCAGTGTTTAATTCTGCCTCTGCCATGTACTAGCTATATGGTTTTGAAAAATCAGAGTTTCTTTGGTTTTTAAAAGAGCTGTCTTATAGCTTGCTATAAGCATTTAATGAGACAATGTGTATAAAGGAATCAAGATGGTGGCAAGTATTATTACTACTATTACTATTATTATTACCATTATTTCTATGATCACTACTACTACTATTACTACATCCTGTGATTATCATTATTTCAGGTTGATGCTGAACAGATTGGATTTCACTGATAAATATGACATATGGCAGGTGTCCAGAGGCCATTGTCCTATGGCTGAAAGTACCCTAAAATATCTGAATAGATGGCTCTGTACTCCTTAGGGGAACCATCAGGCAATTCTACAGAATCTCCACGCTGATGAAAATGCTGTGGTTCAAATAATGTTGAAGGATAAAAGGGCAGATAGTAAGGGATAACAGATGAAAGACTTGTAAATTGAACATTATACTTGAGAATCACAAGGAAGCCCTTGTTATCTATTTTGCAAATTACTGTGCTTTTTAAATTTCAAAAAAGCTTAGCTCTGCCAGCTAGTCACCAGGATGAAGGAAATTTTGGTGAGTTTCTCATGGAAACTGCATTTTCATGATAATCCATTTTGCAAGCATGAGAAACATGTGATATATCCTTCTGTACAAACATATAGGTTCCTGTTTGCAAGTTGATTTTTAAAGTAATCCTTTGTTAGCACTAGACAACTTTGCCCCAGGGCTCTGGGACCAGTGGAGAACAGAGACAGGGGTATGGTGACCTTCATTAGATATGGTTGTCACCCTGCCTTCCTGTCAAGTCCTGACTTGTAGCTTTCAAACAGAGGATCTTTCTCCTGGTGTCAAGGTTGGTCTGAGCAGCACTTTAGGCTCCTAGGCAGATGAGCCACTCATCAGGGTGTTCCCTGTGGAATTTCAAGATAGAGTGGTACGTACAGAATTTCCCATCTTGGATGGCATGTTTGATGTTCTAATCTGCTCGGCTGAGTACTAATGGTAAAGGGGCTGGCCCAATTCTTGACAGTGTATTCCAGATGGAAGACTCGTGTTAGGGTCAGAGTTACCTATCAACCTGTGGGGCTTCCCGCTCACCTTCTCTGGACAAGGGATCCACGTTGTCATGCCAATCAGCATCTTTCAGAAAACTTACAGATCAGGTTGTACTGTTTCTTTAAATCATTGTGAGCACTCTTGCTCAAGCACAGGAATACCTGGAGGCTAAAAGCTGTTTGTTTTTTATTTATTTATTTACATTAAAAAAATTTTGGGGGGCCACTTTTATTGGTCTTTCATTTATTTATTTCCATCCATCTTTGTTCTTTGGCCTGTGTGGTCCTCCCATTGCCGTGGCCTCTCTCATTGCAGAGCACTGGCTCTGGGCACACGTACTCCAGAACTCTGGCTCAGTAATTGGACACATTAGTGTAGCTGCTCCGCAGCACGTGGGATCTTCCCAGGTCAGGCATCGAAACAGCGCCTCTTGCACTGCAAGGTGAAGTCTTTACCCACTGGACCACCAGGGAAGCCCCAAGCTGTTGGTTTAATGGAGACTGTTCTCTTTCTTAAGGGCCCTGGTGGTCTGATCCATTGTGCTTCATCTAAATCTTGCTTAGCACAATCAGAATGCTCCACCCTGGGCTCCCATACTGGCATTCTGAAATCTCACCTATAAGCTAGGGAAGTAATATCACCTAAGACTGCAGGCTTCTGTAGTCCATGTTTTCTGTCAAGCTTCCTGGCAGTGCCAGGACTCTCAGCTATTTGTGGCTCAGGATTCTGCTTTCTCAAACTCAGAAGCCTTCTGTGGATGGATCCTTAGACATTTCCAGCACACTAAATATGGCTTCTGCTGTCTTTGCTCTTTGGACATGAAGCGAAGAAAATGTATTTCAGTCCAGATGGTGTCAGTTGACATGTTGGCACCTAATGTAGCATGATACCACCCTGTTGACCCAATGTACATTATGGGTAATTTTCTCAGACTTTGCTTGGGAAAGGAGAATGCAGATCAGTTTGGAGAAAAAAATAGTTGTAGTAGTGTGAAAATCCAAGCTGTTTATTTTACTTTTTTTTTAAAACTAGAATTATGTGTACATATATGATCTGTTAAAGATATGAAATGTGCTATTAAATACAATTGTTTATTTTATTGACTTCTAATTTTAAATTTTTTCTTTTTTAACAATTTTTTGGGCCACTTTTATTGGTGTTTTATTTATGTATTTTCATCTATCTTTGTTCTTTAGCCTGTGTGGGCCTCCCATGGCAGTGGCCTCTCTCGCAGAGCACCGGCTCTGGGCACATGCACTCCAGAGCTCTGGCTCGGTAATTGGACATATTGGTCCAGTTTCTCTGCAGCATGTGGGATCTTCCCAGGCCAGGGATCAAACCGGCACCCCTTGCACTGCAAGGCGGAGTCATCACCCACTGGACCACCAGGGAAGCCATCTTTTCTTTTTTTATAGCGTTATTGGCTTTATACAAAAAACTGCATATATTTATATATACATTTGGCTTCCCAGGAGGTCTCATGGTGAAGAACCTGTCTGCCAATGGAACAGACCCAAGAGATGTGGGTTCAGTCCCTGGGTCGAGAAGATCGCCTAGAGGAGGGCATGGCCACCTACTCCAGGACTTTTCCCTGGAGAATCCCATGGACAGACGAGCCTGGTGGGCTATGGTCCATAGGGTTGCAAACAGTTGGACACGACTGAAGCAACTTAGCATGCATGCAATGTATACGTACTGATGAGTTCAGACATAGGCACGCACCCATGATAACATTACCAAACCCAAGGGATTAAACATATCCGTCACCTCAAAAAAATTTCTTGTCACCTCTTGCTCTTTGTGTTGTGTGTATGTGTGTGTGAGAGATAATAGCACTTAACACGAGCTTTACCTTTAACAAGTTTTTAAGTGCACAACACTGTTACTGTTAACTATGATCATTATGCTATAGTACAGAAGATTTCTAGAATTTTCCTTCTTGTATAACTGTAAACAACTCCCCATTTCCAACCTCCTCCTTCCCTCAATCTATTCTCTGCTTCTATGAGTTTCTATTTTAGATACCTCAAACACGTGGGATCATGTAGTTGTCATTTTGCTGTGTTGGGTTTATTTCACTTAACATAATGTCTTCCACGTTCATCCATGTTGTCACAAATGACAGGACTGCCCTCTTTGTTAAGGCTAAAAAGTATCCCCACTATGGCTAGGCCACATTTCCTTTATGCATTGATTGGTGGGTTCACACTTCGGTTGTCTCCATGTTTGGGCTATTGTGAGTAGTGTGGCGATGAGCAGAAGAGCACAGGTAACTCTTCTCAAGGAATCTTTGGAACCACTGCTCTTTTTTGGCTGAGACTCTGTTTCCCCTCACTCTCTTCCATGATCTGCTTCTTCACAGCTGAGCTTACACTCTGCAAAGTGGTGCCCTTCCCCTTACTCTTAAGTAGTTACTATTGAGCACATTTCCTTGTCCATGGCTCTAGGTACCATCATAATTACTTACTTCTTACTTTCTTGCAAGGTATTGGATTGCAATTGAAAACGAATCTCCAAAAGTGTGCTTTAAAACTTTCCTACTGTTCATCACTTGGTTCCCAGCACCAAATATACATGAGGGCCTGTGCATGCTAGGTTGCTTCAGTCATGTCCAATTCTTTGCAACCCCATGGACTATGTAGCCCACCAGGCTCCTCTGTCCATGGGATTCTCCAGACAAGAATCCTGAAGTGGGGCTTCCCTGGTAGCTCAGTGGTAAAGAGTTTGCCTGAAAATGCAGGAGACATGGGTTTGATCCCTGTTCTGGGAAGATCCCACATGCTGTAGAGCAACTAAGCCCATGAGCCACGACTATTGAGCCTGTGCTCTAGAGCCTCAGAGCCACAACTATTGAGCCCATGTGCCACAACTACTGAAGCTCGTGTGCCCGAGAGTTCAAGTTCCACGACAAGAGAAGTCACTGCAATAAGAAGCCTGCTCACCTCTACTGCTTACTCTATTAGAGAGTAGCCCCCATTCCCTGCAACTAGAAAAGAGCCTGCAACAGTAGTGAAAACTCAGAATAGCCAAAAGCAAATAAATAAAATGCATTTCTTAAAAAGCAAAAAGGAATCTTGGAGTGAATTTCCATGCCCTCCTCCAAGGGATCTTTCTGACCTGGGGATGAAAGCCACGTTTCTATTTTAGATACCTCAAACACGTGGGATCATGTAGTTGTCATTTTGCTGTGTTGGGTTTATTTCACTTAACATAATGTCTTCCACGTTCATCCATGTTGTCACAAATGACAGGACTGCCCTCTTTGTTAAGGCTAAAAAGTATCCCCACTATGGCTAGGCCACATTTCCTTTATGCATTGATTGGTGGGTTCACACTTCGGTTGTCTCCATGTTTGGGCTATTGTGAGTAGTGTGGCGATGAGCAGAAGAGCACAGGTAACTCTTCTCAAGGAATCTTTGGAACCACTGCTCTTTTTTGGCTGAGACTCTGTTTCCCCTCACTCTCTTCCATGATCTGCTTCTTCACAGCTGAGCTTACACTCTGCAAAGTGGTGCCCTTCCCCTTACTCTTAAGTAGTTACTATTGAGCACATTTCCTTGTCCATGGCTCTAGGTACCATCATAATTACTTACTTCTTACTTTCTTGCAAGGTATTGGATTGCAATTGAAAACGAATCTCCAAAAGTGTGCTTTAAAACTTTCCTACTGTTCATCACTTGGTTCCCAGCACCAAATATACATGAGGGCCTGTGCATGCTAGGTTGCTTCAGTCATGTCCAATTCTTTGCAACCCCATGGACTATGTAGCCCACCAGGCTCCTCTGTCCATGGGATTCTCCAGACAAGAATCCTGAAGTGGGGCTTCCCTGGTAGCTCAGTGGTAAAGAGTTTGCCTGAAAATGCAGGAGACATGGGTTTGATCCCTGTTCTGGGAAGATCCCACATGCTGTAGAGCAACTAAGCCCATGAGCCACGACTATTGAGCCTGTGCTCTAGAGCCTCAGAGCCACAACTATTGAGCCCATGTGCCACAACTACTGAAGCTCGTGTGCCCGAGAGTTCAAGTTCCACGACAAGAGAAGTCACTGCAATAAGAAGCCTGCTCACCTCTACTGCTTACTCTATTAGAGAGTAGCCCCCATTCCCTGCAACTAGAAAAGAGCCTGCAACAGTAGTGAAAACTCAGAATAGCCAAAAGCAAATAAATAAAATGCATTTCTTAAAAAGCAAAAAGGAATCTTGGAGTGAATTTCCATGCCCTCCTCCAAGGGATCTTTCTGACCTGGGGATGAAAGCCACGTTTCTGATGTATCCTGTACTGGCAGACAGGTTCTTTACCACCAAATAAACAGAAGTTGACTAAATGAACAACTGAATTTGTTTGTTATTTAAAGCAGCCCTAGAGGAGAGTCAGCCATTTCCTCTGGTTATAGAACTATTGAATGTGTCAGAGTCAGAATTCAAACCCATATTTGCCAGGCTACCACACCACTTCTATTTTCAGGAATGTTGCTTCTCACAGAAGGGTGCTCAATTGGCTGTTCTCACAAGTTCTATTTCAGGGAATGGAGGTCATGCACTGTGCTGAGCTGACGGATCTGTTTGTCACTGCCACAGTAGCTAGGGGTGACAGACTGGCCCTCCCCCCAACAAAGCCAGTTTTTCCATTTGATTCCTTCAAGAGGGTCAGAAATCAGGATGTTTGTAGTTTCCTTGAGTGAATTCGTCTTCCGTTATGGGAGAACCTAACTTCATTCTGCTAACCAGTAAATGGGAAACTACAGTCTTTAAAATACCTATTAACAAAGTGTTTTCACCCCAGAGACAAGGCGGTGCTCCTCCCCACAGTGAGAACCCCCTTGAGATTCCAGTTAGCTGTTTCTAAGTGTAATTCTAAATTGCAGTCAAAACCTAATCTGTAGATAAATCTTATTTATGAGACTTTCTCCTGATACAACATTTATCAAAGAAACTCTTGACCAGGGTCTTGAGTCCTTAAAAATAGCTCAGACGTAAGAAATGGATTAGCTGCCTATCTCACTCCCTCAGCAATTCAAAGTTTCTGCCTCCTACACACTGAAACAGTCTCATCTGAGTGCTCTGAACATGTACCTTTTCCTACTCAGAAAAATTCACTGTACATCTGGAAGGCTTTGTTGTCATTGTCAATTTGTTTGTTTTCCTGTGAGGCATTCTTCTCTCTCTGCTTCTGTCTGAATTACCACCAGAAGCTTCTGTCTTTTGCCTTTTTCTGTGTTCATAAGTGTTGTGGTTGGTTTGTCTCCATGATAAATGCTGTTGGTTTTTTTCCTCATCGTTCATCATGGATGCTCAGACAGAGTCGTCCTCCACAAGAAATATTAATTTTTTGGCATTATTGGTCATGCCCTTCTAATCTCTTATGTGAGTTAATTGCATTCTTTCTTTACTCCTGGTCTTTGTCAAGTTAAATGAAAGCCGTCTCACAATTGATCCACACTAGACACTACTCTTTCTCATGCTCCGTATCATGATCATATTAGTGAAAATAACAAATAAATGAATGGATTGCCAATATACTTGTCCTGCTCCATAGAAAATAGGAAAAGGAGTACTTGACTCCATACTAGTATTTAATAAAATGGATTGCTCATTTTTGCATCATCACTAATGAATGAATTCTTATCTTTGCCACATTATCCCCAGTGATTTTATTCTGATGTCTTTAGTTTTTCACCAGTCCTGACATAACACTCAATGAGCTCATTTAAAGGCTAGTAGGCAAATCAAATTTTTATATCCAATTAAACTCATTGAGCACCAATTTTGTTAGATGCTGAAGAGAATACACAGAGGAGGAACAAAACAGTCCCTATCATTAAAAATCCAAAAGATTAGAATTGCACGGTCACATGGCAGGATAGGTGAAACTGTAGTCAGGTCTATAAATCAAATAAAAACTGAATGACAGGGGAAGACAGAACTTTTTTTTCCTAGGTTCAGATTAGGAGAGATTTCTTTGGCTTTAAAGATAAATCAATGTGATTTCCCTTTTCTGAAAAGTTAAGATGAAAAAGGGTGGAATATGGCTGGCAATCAGGATGTGTTGACTGGATTTTTTACACCCCAGTTTTGCATTATCAAAGAAACTCTTGACCAGGGTCTTGAGTCCTTAAAAATAGCTCAGACGTAAGAAATGGATTAGCTGCCTATCTCACTCCCTCAGCAATTCAAAGTTTCTGCCTCCTACACACTGAAACAGTCTCATCTGAGTGCTCTGAACATGTACCTTTTCCTACTCAGAAAAATTCACTGTACATCTGGAAGGCTTTGTTGTCATTGTCAATTTGTTTGTTTTCCTGTGAGGCATTCTTCTCTCTCTGCTTCTGTCTGAATTACCACCAGAAGCTTCTGTCTTTTGCCTTTTTCTGTGTTCATAAGTGTTGTGGTTGGTTTGTCTCCATGATAAATGCTGTTGGTTTTTTTCCTCATCGTTCATCATGGATGCTCAGACAGAGTCGTCCTCCACAAGAAATATTAATTTTTTGGCATTATTGGTCATGCCCTTCTAATCTCTTATGTGAGTTAATTGCATTCTTTCTTTACTCCTGGTCTTTGTCAAGTTAAATGAAAGCCGTCTCACAATTGATCCACACTAGACACTACTCTTTCTCATGCTCCGTATCATGATCATATTAGTGAAAATAACAAATAAATGAATGGATTGCCAATATACTTGTCCTGCTCCATAGAAAATAGGAAAAGGAGTACTTGACTCCATACTAGTATTTAATAAAATGGATTGCTCATTTTTGCATCATCACTAATGAATGAATTCTTATCTTTGCCACATTATCCCCAGTGATTTTATTCTGATGTCTTTAGTTTTTCACCAGTCCTGACATAACACTCAATGAGCTCATTTAAAGGCTAGTAGGCAAATCAAATTTTTATATCCAATTAAACTCATTGAGCACCAATTTTGTTAGATGCTGAAGAGAATACACAGAGGAGGAACAAAACAGTCCCTATCATTAAAAATCCAAAAGATTAGAATTGCACGGTCACATGGCAGGATAGGTGAAACTGTAGTCAGGTCTATAAATCAAATAAAAACTGAATGACAGGGGAAGACAGAACTTTTTTTTCCTAGGTTCAGATTAGGAGAGATTTCTTTGGCTTTAAAGATAAATCAATGTGATTTCCCTTTTCTGAAAAGTTAAGATGAAAAAGGGTGGAATATGGCTGGCTAGTTTATCAGCTTGCCATGTGTTGACTGGATCTTTCTACTACACCCCAGTTTTGGTTAAGTGAAGTATGAAATGAAGTGAAAGTCACTCAGTCGTGTCCAACTCCTTTCAACCCTATGACTCTAGCCAGCCTGGCTCCATGTCCATGGAATTCTCCAGGTAAAAATACTGGAGTGGGTAGTCATTTCCTTTTCTGGAGGTCTTCCCGAGCCAGGAATTGAGCCTGGGTCTCCTGCACTTCTGGAAGATTCTGGTTAGGGGGCCTCTACTGTATTTGCCCAGGTAACCACCCTTACCTGCTGGAGGCTGGGAGAGGTCGTGGCTCCCCCTCTCCCTATTCCTGGGATTTTGTACTCTCCCTTCCTAACGCCTTGCATTTTACCCTCACCTTTGTGATGTGTCCAATATGAGACATCCCTTAGTGACTCAGTTTGATGTCTAAAATGGTAAAGCTGAAATACTACGTTCAAAGTGCTGGGCACTGGGCTTCCCTGGGGGTGCAGTGGTTAAAAATCAGCCTGCCAGGGGACATGGGTTCGATCTCTGGTCCAGCAAGATCCAACGTGTCATGGAGCAACTAAGCTTGTGTACCACAACTACTAAGCCAATGCTCTAGAGCCTGTGAGCCTAGAGCCATGCTCTGCAATGAGAGAAGCCACCTCAGTGAGTATCCCATCATGCAATGAAGAGTAGCCCCCTCTCACAGCAACTAGAGAAAGCCTGAATGGAGCAACAAAGACCTAGTGAAGTCAAAGATAAGTTATATCAATAATTAATTTTAAAAAGCACTGGGCACTGCACATTTTCGGATTTAATCTTCAAAACAAAATCGTGGTTAGCAATCACTGCTTTAAACATGAAAAATATCCATTTCTGAAACATTAACTTAGAAAGTAGCAGGGGGCCTAGGTAGCCTGACTAGTTTTGTCTAACCCCTCTTTGCTTTCAACATTAAAAATCCAAAAGATTAGAATTGCACGGTCACATGGCAGGATAGGTGAAACTGTAGTCAGGTCTATAAATCAAATAAAAACTGAATGACAGGGGAAGACAGAACTTTTTTTTCCTAGGTTCAGATTAGGAGAGATTTCTTTGGCTTTAAAGATAAATCAATGTGATTTCCCTTTTCTGAAAAGTTAAGATGAAAAAGGGTGGAATATGGCTGGCTAGTTTATCAGCTTGCCATGTGTTGACTGGATCTTTCTACTACACCCCAGTTTTGGTTAAGTGAAGTATGAAATGAAGTGAAAGTCACTCAGTCGTGTCCAACTCCTTTCAACCCTATGACTCTAGCCAGCCTGGCTCCATGTCCATGGAATTCTCCAGGTAAAAATACTGGAGTGGGTAGTCATTTCCTTTTCTGGAGGTCTTCCCGAGCCAGGAATTGAGCCTGGGTCTCCTGCACTTCTGGAAGATTCTGGTTAGGGGGCCTCTACTGTATTTGCCCAGGTAACCACCCTTACCTGCTGGAGGCTGGGAGAGGTCGTGGCTCCCCCTCTCCCTATTCCTGGGATTTTGTACTCTCCCTTCCTAACGCCTTGCATTTTACCCTCACCTTTGTGATGTGTCCAATATGAGACATCCCTTAGTGACTCAGTTTGATGTCTAAAATGGTAAAGCTGAAATACTACGTTCAAAGTGCTGGGCACTGGGCTTCCCTGGGGGTGCAGTGGTTAAAAATCAGCCTGCCAGGGGACATGGGTTCGATCTCTGGTCCAGCAAGATCCAACGTGTCATGGAGCAACTAAGCTTGTGTACCACAACTACTAAGCCAATGCTCTAGAGCCTGTGAGCCTAGAGCCATGCTCTGCAATGAGAGAAGCCACCTCAGTGAGTATCCCATCATGCAATGAAGAGTAGCCCCCTCTCACAGCAACTAGAGAAAGCCTGAATGGAGCAACAAAGACCTAGTGAAGTCAAAGATAAGTTATATCAATAATTAATTTTAAAAAGCACTGGGCACTGCACATTTTCGGATTTAATCTTCAAAACAAAATCGTGGTTAGCAATCACTGCTTTAAACATGAAAAATATCCATTTCTGAAACATTAACTTAGAAAGTAGCAGGGGGCCTAGGTAGCCTGACTAGTTTTGTCTAACCCCTCTTTGCTTTCAACAGTAAAACCTTCACTGCAGCATGGTTTCCTTCTTTCCTTTTATTTCAGCACTCAAGATCTATTCATTTCTTTTTCTTCCAGATTTTCCCAGCCTTTAGTTATACACACTATATATGTGCATTTGAGGGACTTCCCTGTCAACATTTTTATGAACAGTCTGTGAAAATGAAAGCACAGAAGAGGCCATTTCTCACCCACCTCAGGTATGTAAGAGCCAAAGAAAATAACATTCAATTCTTGCAAGTGACAGTCACTGATAATAGATACTATCAAAGCAGGAATTTGAGAGTGGGTTATAAATCAAAACAATACAATATGCAATCAAGGAGATAAGGAATAGGAGTGATCAGGGTTCTTTTCATCTGTATATTTATCCACTCTGAGCAAAAGGCTCTGGCTCTGGAGAATGTGAGTTCCTAGAAATGTCAGTTCTCATTGCCAACCAAGGTTGGACACAGATGTGTTATTTCACACATCAGGCTTCAAGCTGCCAATGTGGTCTCCATGGCAGAATCTACCAAACACCAGAGAAGGCTGTGATGGAGGGGTGCAAGTTTTCAATAGCAGCAAGAAAAAGAATAAGGACCCCTAATAGAAGCGTTCACCAGAGTATAGGCTGACAGATGTCTCTGACAAGGAAAGGGCTGAAGCTGCTTTACTGTAATATCATGAGAAGCTGGATGGCAACCTCTATACCATGATGGGGATAATGCTATTTAAAATTTAAAAAGCCCTTTTCATTCTGGAGACAGAGAGTGGGGAAAACCACAGAAAACACTGAGTTTTGCTCATTTGTTTCTAGTGTGCCAGGCTACAAGACAGTGCGTGGTCTGGAGAATATAACAGGATTGTGTGGGGGTACTTATCCTGCTTTTGGATGAGCTTTTTGCTGGTTGAGGATAGATGCTATCATTCAGTGGCACGCAGCAGTTATTTGCTTCACAATACTCAGGCACTTGAAACATCTCATTGCTTTGTTTTCCAAAAACCAATCAAATCTGGTTTTAAGTACCCACAGTACCACGATGGGATAGCCAATATCTATCATTATCAAAGAGCTTTTCTTTTCTTTTTTTTTTTAATCTTGGTTATTCTGAGTCTCAAATGGCTCAAGCCTGAGCAAATGAGCACACCACACAACTATTACCATACTCAAGAAGACATACAACATTTTCCTCGTGTGCTCAATCGCTTAGTTGCTTAGTCATGTCCAACTCTTATCAATTCCATGGATGGTAGCCTACCTGTCAGATTCTTCTGTCCATGAAATTTTCCAGGCAAAAATACTGAAGTGGATTGCCATTTCCTCCTCCAGGGGATCTTCCTGACCCAGGGATCAAACTCACATCTTCTCCATGGGCATACAGATTCTTTACCACTGAGTCACCTGGAAAACCCATAGTGGGTTATAAATCAAAACAATACAATATGCAATCAAGGAGATAAGGAATAGGAGTGATCAGGGTTCTTTTCATCTGTATATTTATCCACTCTGAGCAAAAGGCTCTGGCTCTGGAGAATGTGAGTTCCTAGAAATGTCAGTTCTCATTGCCAACCAAGGTTGGACACAGATGTGTTATTTCACACATCAGGCTTCAAGCTGCCAATGTGGTCTCCATGGCAGAATCTACCAAACACCAGAGAAGGCTGTGATGGAGGGGTGCAAGTTTTCAATAGCAGCAAGAAAAAGAATAAGGACCCCTAATAGAAGCGTTCACCAGAGTATAGGCTGACAGATGTCTCTGACAAGGAAAGGGCTGAAGCTGCTTTACTGTAATATCATGAGAAGCTGGATGGCAACCTCTATACCATGATGGGGATAATGCTATTTAAAATTTAAAAAGCCCTTTTCATTCTGGAGACAGAGAGTGGGGAAAACCACAGAAAACACTGAGTTTTGCTCATTTGTTTCTAGTGTGCCAGGCTACAAGACAGTGCGTGGTCTGGAGAATATAACAGGATTGTGTGGGGGTACTTATCCTGCTTTTGGATGAGCTTTTTGCTGGTTGAGGATAGATGCTATCATTCAGTGGCACGCAGCAGTTATTTGCTTCACAATACTCAGGCACTTGAAACATCTCATTGCTTTGTTTTCCAAAAACCAATCAAATCTGGTTTTAAGTACCCACAGTACCACGATGGGATAGCCAATATCTATCATTATCAAAGAGCTTTTCTTTTCTTTTTTTTTTTAATCTTGGTTATTCTGAGTCTCAAATGGCTCAAGCCTGAGCAAATGAGCACACCACACAACTATTACCATACTCAAGAAGACATACAACATTTTCCTCGTGTGCTCAATCGCTTAGTTGCTTAGTCATGTCCAACTCTTATCAATTCCATGGATGGTAGCCTACCTGTCAGATTCTTCTGTCCATGAAATTTTCCAGGCAAAAATACTGAAGTGGATTGCCATTTCCTCCTCCAGGGGATCTTCCTGACCCAGGGATCAAACTCACATCTTCTCCATGGGCATACAGATTCTTTACCACTGAGTCACCTGGAAAACCCATAGAATACTTCATCATTCCCCAAAGTAACCCGTTACAGAGTTGTAGGGAACCTACTGTCAGTACTTCTGGCCCGAGGCAACTGTTGATTTGCTTTCTACTAATATACAATGGTTCTAGAAATTCCACACAAATGGAAAGAATATACTATGTATTCTTTCAGTCTGATTTCTTTAGCTCAACATTATGTTTCTTCTGATTCATCTATATTATTGTGTAGATCCATAGTTTTGTTCATTTCATTGCTGAGGAGTACACCATTGAACAGTTTCACCACATTTTTTTAGCCATTTACCTGTTGACAGGCATTTAAGTGGTTTCTATCATTTGGCTATTTTGAACAAAGCTCTGCCATGGACACGTGAATACAAGTTTTTGTGTGAATATGTGTTCATTTCTATTCAGGAAAAACCTATAACTATTAAGTCATATGTATGTCTAACTATGTAAGGTAATATTTTTCCAAAGTGAGTGTACCATTTTACAGTCTTATCAACAATACTTGGGAGTTGGAGTCCTACATATCATAACCAATTCATGGTATGCTTTTTATTGTATCCATTTAATCAGTGTATAGTGGTATCTCAATTTTTAAGTAGCATTTTATTTGGAGAAGGAAATGACAACCCACTACAGTATTCTTGCCTGGAAAATCTCAGGTATGAAAAGGCCTGGTAGGCTACAGTCCATACATATGTGTGTGTGTGTGTGTGTGTGTGTGTGTGTGTGTGTGTGTGTGTTTACATATACATATATGTAGAGGTTTCCCAGGTGGCTCAATGGTAAAGAATTTGCCTACATTGTGGGAGACCTGGTTTTGATACCTAGCTTGGGAAGATCCCTTGGAGGAGGGCATGGTAATCCATTAGAGTATTCTGGCCTGGAGAATTCCATCGATGGAGGAGTCTGACAGGCTGCAGTCCATGGGGTCACACAGAGTCAGCCACGAATGAGCGACTAAGCAGAAGCAGCAGCAGCAGCATTTGATAGGTGACTAATAATTTTGAACATCTTTTCATTAGCATATTGTTTATCTCCTTTTGTGAAATCTTCTGTTCAAATCTCGCCTATTTTTGCCATTCTTGAAATGTAGGAGTTCTTCATAGATTCTGGACATAAGTCTTTTGTCAGATATATGCATTACAAATATATTCTAGTCAGTGGTTTATATTTTTAATTTCTTAACCCAATCTTTCAAAGAGAAAAAATTTCCAATTTTAATGAAGTCAAATGTATTAATTTTTCTTTTATTATTGGTGCCTTTAGGGTTCTATCCAAGAAAACTACTTATATCAACTTTTCAGAAATTGTTACTTTTGTTTTAATTCTGTACTGTGAGGAATTGGCAGTGTTTCATCTCTGCCACATGTTTGTTCTGAATTTAATTGCCTGTTTTCTCCTTGATTTTCTTACCATAATATTATGAATGTTCTTCCCTTTTGCTTCTTCTCTAGCTCCCCTTCTTCATTTCCTCTGTCTTATACACTATATTTAAGTACTAAGTCTAGACTTGAAAACAGTTACTACAAACACTTGGAAAGCTGAATAAAATACAACATCCTTTAAATACGTTCATAATATCATATACATGCACACATAGACACAGATATACAGACTAATGTGAAATCTCCAGGTGCCAGAAACAGAGAAGTAAAGGCTAATGTGATGCAGTTGTGACCAGAGAGAAAGGGGAGGGAGATATTTGTACCAATGACCTATTATCTATGGTTTTAGTGCCCTGATACTCACAGGCAAAGAGCTTTCAGATATCCGTATATAGGGCTGTGAGCTAAAGTTACAGCCATTGCATAATTCTGGGAACCCTGAAGAACTGGACACATTGTGAAGAATTAGACTTAGAAAACATCTACTCATTGGAACAGGGAAAAGAAAAGGTTTTTGTCTGTCTAGGTCTGGTCTATGGTAGGCAAACATAATTTAAAATTCCAGGTTTGTATTTTGAACTTACATCACCTATGTGGTCTGTGAAACCCAGCCCAAAAATTTAACACAAAAAATGGTTTATATTTGCCAAAAACAAATATAAACTCTTAAAAGATGACTTTAGGATTTATGCCACACAATATGCTCAGTTTAAAGAAAATAATGAAAGATATTAGCTACTTGAGCCCTTTTAAGAAAGTATGTGAGGAGCCAGTTCAAATATATTAAAGTCAAAATGCAAAGTAACAACAAAATTGATGACATAATAACTTGAAGTATTAGAAAGTCAATCTGAAAATAAAATCATATTGAAGATGAATGTGTTAAATGAAGGAATCAAAATCACCAAACACATACATGAAATTACATGAAAAGGATATAGAGATTTGGCAAAATAAATAGATCTCTAAGAAGCAGAAGAGTACGATAACTGAAACTAAAAATTTCATAAATGTATTTAACATCAGATAAACACATGGAATGAATGAATAGAAATGTGTTTGAGAAAAAAAAGTCAACAATGCATCATGAATAAGAAGTGGAAAATAGGAAAGCAATGTTTAGAAACAAAGGGTATAGATTGAGAAGGTTCAAAATACACTTAATGGGAATTCCAAATGGAAATAATAGAGAAAATAAGAGAATAGTAATATTCATAAGAGATAATTGCTGCTAATTTTCCAAAATTAATTCAAGAAACCACAAATTCAAAAGTAGAAGGGGGGTGTTGGAAGAATTGGGAGGTTGGAATTGATGTATATGCACTATTGATACTATTTATAAAATAGGTAACTAATGAGACCATACTCTACAGCACAGGAAACTCTGCTTAACACATTGTGGTGATCTAAATGGAAAGGGAATCCAAAACAGAGGGCATATATGTATATGTATGGCTGATTCATTTTGCTAATACAGTAGAAACTAACACAACATTGTAAAGCAGCAATACCCCAATAAAAGTTGATTTAAAAGAAAAAAGAAAAAAAATAAAAGTACAATCCTTCAATCAGAAAAAGTAGAGCAAAACATTTTTAATAGATAATATTTTTAAAACTAGAGGAAAATAAATCATTTCTATTAGACAAAAATAGTTACACACTGAAATGAAACTTGTCAATATTAGTAACACAGGCCAAAGATTTTACACGCTACCGGGGAAAAAACTGATAATCTAATGCTGTGTTGTGCTAAGTTGTTTCAGTCATGTTCAATTCTTTGCAAGCCTATGGACTGTAGCCTGCCAGGCTTCTCTGTCCATGGGATTCTCCAGGCAAGAACACTGGAGTGGGTTGCCATGACCCTTTCTGACCCAGGGTCTGAACCCACCTCTCTTATGTTCCTGACTAGGCAGGCAGGTTCTTTACCACTAACACCATCTGGGAAGTCCCCATAATCTAGTGAGCTTGAACCATATAAAATTTCAGGTATTAAAGCCTTAGAGCTACAAAATGGAAATGGCATACAGTTCAGCCAAAAACCATATTTTATTCATATGAATTCTTATTCAACTGTGAGGATAAAATTATGGTATTTAAAAAAAAAATACTGATATTTTTTCACCCCAAATCCTTGTAGAAAGATTATAATTGAGATAAAAATGAAACTGAAGTCAGAGGACAGCGAGGAATGTAGAAAGCAACTGAACAAAAAAAAAATGTAACATGGATAGGGTGACATCACAACAAGCAATGAACTCATTAAACACTTAAAAATAATGACTTTTTGTACTATATAAAAGAAAGGGATAACAAAGACAATAAACAACAATCACATGAAGTTAGAAGAAAGGAAATTTAGTTGCAAATGTTCTAAGAATCATATGTAGTTTAGAAGAATAAGTAAGGTAGTGGTTTCCTTTATATATATTTCAAACATGAAGGAGTATCAAAAATTTAATGGGGGCTTCCCCCGGTGGTCCAGTGGGTAAAGACACCGCCTTGCAGTGCAAGGGGCGCCGGTTTGATCCCTGGCCTGGGAAGATCCCACGTGCCGTGGAGCAGCTGGACTGATGTGTCCAATTACCGAGCCCGAGCTCTGAAGCGCATGCACCCAGAGCCGGCGCTCTGCAAGGACAGACGCCACCGCGGTGGGAGGTCCACAGGAGCCAAAGAGCAAAGACGGATGAACATAGAGAAATGAAAGACCAGTAGAAGTGGCCCGCCTGCTCCCCTCCCTCCCCAACCCGACCCCCGCCCAAAACAAATAAATAAATGAATCTTTGAAAAAAGAAAAAATTAATGGTATCCTCAGAAGAATAGAAACTGAATGCATAACATGAAAGTGAATAAAGGAGAAAAAACCATCTGTAGACAGAAAGGAGAATAAAAGAAGCAAAAAACCCCAAAAAACCTCCACTACATTGAAAAATTAAAATATTTAAATAAGGTAATAAATAAAAATTCAACATCAATACAAATAAGTGTTAGTGAACCAAGCTTACTATGAAAAGTATTCAGAGGGCTCCCCTGGTAGTCCAGTGGGTAAAGAGTCCACCTTGCAGTGCAAGGGGCACCGGTTTGATCTCTGGCCCGGGAAGATCCCACGTGCCAAGGATCAGGTGGGCTGGTGTGTTGAATTATGAGTCAGTGCTCTGGAGTGTATGCACCTAGAGCTGGTGCTCTGCAATGAGAGAGGCCACTGTGATTGGAGGCCCACACAGGCCAAAGAATAAAGATGACTTAGAGGCAAAAAAAAACCAGCAAAATATTTTTTAAAAAAGGTATTCAGAGGTTTATTAAAGAAAAAATATCTACTTTATTCATTACTTTACCTCTAGAGTCCAAAAATAGTATTTAGAAGGAACTAAATGAATACTCTAGTGTTTGTTGAAATAATTCAAAACTAGACTAGTTATACTCTGTTTACAAGAGACATCGTTAAAATGAAACAAAGAAAATACAAAATGGGATAAGAGTAAAGGGCAAGTTGAAATAGTCCCCAAACTAATGAAAAGGAAGTTAATGTAGACAGATGAATGACACAAAATACAGTTTTTAAAAAGTTTAGAGGGCTCCCCTGGTGGCTCAATGGTAAAGAATCCTGCCAATGGAGGTGACGGAAGTTCAATCCCTGGTCTGGGAAGATCCCATGAGTGGCAAAGCCACTAAGCCCATGTCCCAAGCCCAGGGATTGAGCTCATGTCCCCTGCATTGTCAGGTGAACTCTCATCCACTGAACCACCAAGGAAGTCCAAGAGTTCTTCTGTGATCCTCTTTCATGATACATGTTCCCACAGCACCCCGCCCAAAACAAATAAATAAATGAATCTTTGAAAAAAGAAAAAATTAATGGTATCCTCAGAAGAATAGAAACTGAATGCATAACATGAAAGTGAATAAAGGAGAAAAAACCATCTGTAGACAGAAAGGAGAATAAAAGAAGCAAAAAACCCCAAAAAACCTCCACTACATTGAAAAATTAAAATATTTAAATAAGGTAATAAATAAAAATTCAACATCAATACAAATAAGTGTTAGTGAACCAAGCTTACTATGAAAAGTATTCAGAGGGCTCCCCTGGTAGTCCAGTGGGTAAAGAGTCCACCTTGCAGTGCAAGGGGCACCGGTTTGATCTCTGGCCCGGGAAGATCCCACGTGCCAAGGATCAGGTGGGCTGGTGTGTTGAATTATGAGTCAGTGCTCTGGAGTGTATGCACCTAGAGCTGGTGCTCTGCAATGAGAGAGGCCACTGTGATTGGAGGCCCACACAGGCCAAAGAATAAAGATGACTTAGAGGCAAAAAAAAACCAGCAAAATATTTTTTAAAAAAGGTATTCAGAGGTTTATTAAAGAAAAAATATCTACTTTATTCATTACTTTACCTCTAGAGTCCAAAAATAGTATTTAGAAGGAACTAAATGAATACTCTAGTGTTTGTTGAAATAATTCAAAACTAGACTAGTTATACTCTGTTTACAAGAGACATCGTTAAAATGAAACAAAGAAAATACAAAATGGGATAAGAGTAAAGGGCAAGTTGAAATAGTCCCCAAACTAATGAAAAGGAAGTTAATGTAGACAGATGAATGACACAAAATACAGTTTTTAAAAAGTTTAGAGGGCTCCCCTGGTGGCTCAATGGTAAAGAATCCTGCCAATGGAGGTGACGGAAGTTCAATCCCTGGTCTGGGAAGATCCCATGAGTGGCAAAGCCACTAAGCCCATGTCCCAAGCCCAGGGATTGAGCTCATGTCCCCTGCATTGTCAGGTGAACTCTCATCCACTGAACCACCAAGGAAGTCCAAGAGTTCTTCTGTGATCCTCTTTCATGATACATGTTCCCACAGCACCCCACACATCCTACTATGAAAATGATGATCTTTCTTCATTATAAATTATTGGCCCATTGCACTCCTCTTCCCTTTTTAATAACTTTAGCACATTTATCCCAAAGACTGGAATACTGGTAGTGTACAGGAGTCCTGACATCAACCAGTAAGTTTGGATGGATGGGGGTAACTGGAAAAGCACTGGTGAACAGGGCTCTTTGGAAGGACTGACCTACACACAGAGAGTCTGGGAGGATCCCATGTGCCTCAGGACAGCTAAAGCCCATGCTCCACAACTACTGCGCTGCATGCTGCCACTGCTGAAGCCTGTGTACTTAGAGCCAGTGCTCTGCAACAGAAGCAGCCCTGGCAATGAGAAGCCGGAGCCCTGCAACAAAGAGTAGCCCCTGCTCACCTCAACTAGAGAAAGTCCATGGGCAGCAACGAAGATCCAGAGCAACTAAAAATATGTACATAATGACATAAATAAAAATGAAAAAAGAAAGAAAGAGCTCTTAGTGGAAGTGACCCCAGCTGAAACCAGGAGGAGCAGAAGCTGGCCAGGTGAGATGGAGGAGAGCAGCATTCCAGGGAGGTGAGCGACCCGAGGAAAAACCGTGGCCTATGTAGGGAAGTCAAGGAACTGCTGCTCAGTCTTCATCAGAAGACCTGGGCCCGTTGTTCAGAAATGCTTGGCAGCTGCTCTTTACAGAGGCATTTGCTTCTTAACTATCTGATACTGGCAAACCCGTGTTGACAGGTGGTTTGATGCCTGGCACGTTTAAGAAATGTTTAAAAAGAAGTTCTTTTTAGAAGGAAACTTTACTATTGTACAATAATTCCAAAAGGGATGTTTAATCACAGTGGCTGAAACTTCAGTTCTGAATGTCGTTCTCGTGACTAATCTGCCACACTAACACAGATGGTGTGGATAGACGACCCCTTTCCGAGTCACTTCCAGAGTTCTTTCAGCCCTTCCTTCAGCAAATTCTAATAAGCATCTCTTCAGTGCCAGGAACTGTGCCAGAGGCCAGGGCTAATCAGGCTGGCTCAGGGAAAGCTTCAATAGGGAAGACCACTCAAAGTTTACCACTTAAGTCAACTTCATGACAAAGATTCTGGTTACAAAAATCCTTTTCAAGTGATGATGTCTCCATTTTATTTCTGCCATAAAAAGCATTCGTTCGTTTACTCATCCATTCAGCAAATATTTGTTAAATGCTTACTATGACATGGGACAATTTCATCTTCCATGGGCATAGCCTATTAGGGGTGACCTATGGAAACCAAAATACAGTGACAAATAATAAGTTAGTGATTAATAATAAATATGATACTGTCATCAAAGCTCTAGAAATGTCTTATGAGTGCTCAAAGGAGGACATGTCATCTTTCTACCCAGAGAAGTCATGGAGGCAGCCTGGAGGAGGTAATATTTGCTCTTAGACAAAGAACACCAATTGCTTATTTTTCTCAAGCTTGTACAAGAAGGGAGGGGCTTACACGGTGGCTCAGTGGTAAAGAATCTGCTTGCAGTGCAGGAGACAAGGATTCAATCCCCAGGTTGGGAAGATCCCCTGGAGGAGAGCATGGCAACGCACTCCAGTATTTTTGCCTGGTGGGCTCCAGTCTATAGAGTCCCAAAGACTCAGACATGACTGAATCAACTGAGCACACACACAAGCACAAGAAAGGAAGAACTGGAAAGATCTAATGTAAGTAATGGCAATAAGAAACAGATAGAAGGAAGGGAATGAGGGTGAGGGGAGAGAAGATCATTCTGGGATGGAAACTACACATGCCGAGAGAGGAGAAAGGACGGAATGTCTGACGTGACCGAGTGCTGGATGGGTGGTATGATGAGGTGGCAGACGTGACTGGAGGAGTAGGCAGGGCTAAATGACAAATCCATTGACTCCTCCAAGCCGTCATGAATAATAAGCACTACTATTATCTAAATGCCCTCTCCAGATTTCCATTTGAAAGTCTATGTGGCCTAAACAACATGTGCAAAACCCATCTCCTGTGCTCTCCCCACACCTGCTGCATCTGCAGAGTTACAGGCCTCAGTAAACAGCATCTTTGTATGTTCAGTTGCTCAAGTCATTCTCCATTCCTCTCTTTTCCTCACATCATGTATCTTAACTGTCAGCTAATCCTGCTGAGTTTCCACTGAAACTATGCCCAGCTTTCAGCATTTCTCATAAACTTCTGGCCCTCGCCACCAATACCTCCTGTCTAGATAACTACTGATGCCTGTTAAGCTATCCCCTTGGCTCTGTCCTGATGTGCGCCCTTCTGCTCCAGAACCCATCGTGAGAGTTACCCTCTTAAATTCTAAGATCATATCAGATTGCTGAAATCCTTGAGATGTCCTGGAGCACAAAGGACGGCAAGCCCTATAAAATCGGTTCCTGTACCAGCCCTTCAATTTCCCCTATTACTCCCCTCCCAACTTCCCCCTTTTTCCCTTTTGCTTTTCCTGGAACTCAGACACTCTCCCATATCTGTCTCTTTTACTTCCTTGTCATTCCCCTGGGAGTTTCCACGGTGTATTCCCCCATCTCCTTCTAAGCTTTGCTAAAATGTCACAGGCTCAGAAAGATGGCCTCTCAGGTACCCTATTTAAAACTGCAACTCTGGGCTTCCTGGTGGTCCAGTGGGTAAAGAGTCCGCCTTGCAGTGTAAGGGCCACTGGTTTGATCCCTGGCCTGGGCTCCAGTCTATAGAGTCCCAAAGACTCAGACATGACTGAATCAACTGAGCACACACACAAGCACAAGAAAGGAAGAACTGGAAAGATCTAATGTAAGTAATGGCAATAAGAAACAGATAGAAGGAAGGGAATGAGGGTGAGGGGAGAGAAGATCATTCTGGGATGGAAACTACACATGCCGAGAGAGGAGAAAGGACGGAATGTCTGACGTGACCGAGTGCTGGATGGGTGGTATGATGAGGTGGCAGACGTGACTGGAGGAGTAGGCAGGGCTAAATGACAAATCCATTGACTCCTCCAAGCCGTCATGAATAATAAGCACTACTATTATCTAAATGCCCTCTCCAGATTTCCATTTGAAAGTCTATGTGGCCTAAACAACATGTGCAAAACCCATCTCCTGTGCTCTCCCCACACCTGCTGCATCTGCAGAGTTACAGGCCTCAGTAAACAGCATCTTTGTATGTTCAGTTGCTCAAGTCATTCTCCATTCCTCTCTTTTCCTCACATCATGTATCTTAACTGTCAGCTAATCCTGCTGAGTTTCCACTGAAACTATGCCCAGCTTTCAGCATTTCTCATAAACTTCTGGCCCTCGCCACCAATACCTCCTGTCTAGATAACTACTGATGCCTGTTAAGCTATCCCCTTGGCTCTGTCCTGATGTGCGCCCTTCTGCTCCAGAACCCATCGTGAGAGTTACCCTCTTAAATTCTAAGATCATATCAGATTGCTGAAATCCTTGAGATGTCCTGGAGCACAAAGGACGGCAAGCCCTATAAAATCGGTTCCTGTACCAGCCCTTCAATTTCCCCTATTACTCCCCTCCCAACTTCCCCCTTTTTCCCTTTTGCTTTTCCTGGAACTCAGACACTCTCCCATATCTGTCTCTTTTACTTCCTTGTCATTCCCCTGGGAGTTTCCACGGTGTATTCCCCCATCTCCTTCTAAGCTTTGCTAAAATGTCACAGGCTCAGAAAGATGGCCTCTCAGGTACCCTATTTAAAACTGCAACTCTGGGCTTCCCTGGTGGTCCAGTGGGTAAAGAGTCTGCCTTGCAGTGTAAGGGCCACTGGTTTGATCCCTGGCCTGGGAATATCCCACGTGCAGCGGAGCAGTTGAACCAGTGCGTCTAATTACGAGCCAGTGCTCTGGGGCGCATACTCCCAGAGCTTGTGGTCTGCAGTGAGGGAGGCCACTGTGATGGGAGGCCCACACAGGCCAAAGAATAAAGATGGATGAAAATAAATATGGAAATAAAGGAGGCATGATGGGGGAAAAATTATTAACAACAACAACAAAAAAACTTGCAAGACTCACCTACATGCCTGACCTCTGTCCCTGCTTTACTTTTCCCTGTAATATTTTATTCATTAAATTAAAAAAAAAAAAACTGTCTGGGAGTTCCCCAATGGTTCAGTGGTCAAGAATCTGTCTTTCAATGCAGAGGGACACAGGTTTAATCCCTGGTCAGGGAACAAAGATCCCATATACTATGGGGTGACTAAGCCCTCTAGTGTTGAAGACTCTTGAGAGCCCTTTGGACGGCAAGGAGCTCAAACCAGTCAATCCTAGAGAAAGTCAGCTCTGAATATTCACTGGAAAGACAGATGCTGAAGCGGAAGCTCCAGTACTTTGGCCACTGGAGGCGAAGAACTGACTCACTGGAAAAGACCCTAATGCTGGGGAAGAAAGAAGGCAGAAGAAGAAGAGGACAGCAGAGGATGAGATGGTTGGATGGCATCTCTGAGTCGGTGGACATAAGTTGGAGCAAACTCCAGGAGATGGTGAAGGACAAGGAAGGCTGGCGTGCTGCAGTTCATGGGGTCGCAAAGAGTCAGACACAACTGAACGACTGAACTGAACTGAATTAAGCCCTCATCTTGCAACTGCAGAGCTTGGTTGCTGTCACTACAGAAGCCTGCACACAGCAATGAAAAACCTGCATGTTGTAACAAAGACCCAGCATAGGAAAAAAAAAAAAAAAAAAAGCCTCTCAGTAGAAAGTAAGCTAATTGAGGGCAGAGATATTCATATTTTTCTTGTTTGTTTTTGTTTTTATGGTCCTTGATGTATTCTGAGTACCTAAAACATTTTCTGATGCATAATAGGCATTCAAAAAGTAAATAAATTATCCCCATTTTACAAACAAGGGTCACAGAGGGAATAAGAAACTAGTCTAAAATGCTATAGAGACTCATGCGCCCTGCTGATCTTGGCTGGCTATTACATAAGCCATAGACAAAGTTTGTAATACAGAAGACTTTACACTGGACCACATCTTTCTAGACATATTAGAGCCTGAATCAGAGTGAGGGTTGATAAAGGTCGGGGTGCCCTTAAGGCCCTGGAAATATGGACTCCCTTTGTCATGACAGGTGGTAGGATGGTGACCCCTAGAGCTGCCTTACATGGGTGCTATCTTCAACTAGCCAGAAAGGGACTCTTCCTGCCTTTTCCATGTGGAGACTTTGCTTCTGCCCTCTGCTGGGTCAGGAGTTCCTTTTGAAGCATCAAATATGGTGGGTAGGATGTGAGGGACTTTAGGGGTCTCTGTTACTAGATGGGCACCACTGGACTGAAAGAATGCTTTGAAGAAGTTTCTGAAAAGCTCCTCTGATGGCTCCATGGGGTTTGTCTTTTAGATGCTCTACAGAAAAAAAAGAACACTTTATAATAAAAATTACCTATTCTGCTTTGAGTTTCTTGATAAATATGTGTGAAATTTAAAATCTCATTTCAAAGGGGGAAAAAGTGATCCTCGTTCAATGGATTTCTTTGGGGAAAAAAACCCAACTGGAGAGAAAGGGGATTTATCTATTGTCAATGCATCTTTATGTGGGGAGAAAAGCTTTGATGTAACTGATAGCTTGGTTATATAATAGCCCAAGAATACAGACGCGGCATGTGATGTATTATGCAGTACTTGAGACCAAAAGTTTGCTTCTCTTAGACTAGAATGAAAGTTCAGCCTGGAAGTTTTTGTTGAAAGAGACTTTCTTTGTAATAAATCAGGAGGACCTGTTAAAGTTATCTGCAGTAGGCACCTCATATACACTTTGGAAAAAAATTGTTAACTCATTAAGCTTAATGGCTCCTGAAGCATCCTGGGATGCTACAGAAGCTAAACCTTTAACAAAGAACCTCACTGCTAAGAGGTAAGTATTGAACCTACAAAAGAGAAATTCTTTAAAGTGGAGATTAGAAAGCTGAGCTATTATGAATGAGCCAGAACAGAAACTAAGTCATTCTCTACTAAGGGCAGTTAACAATTCCAGAGATAAGATACTACGAATTGTGCATCCTGGGGAAATCTCTTCATCATAGTCCCCTGGTCAAAAAAGAAAAAAAACCCAACAACAATGAATCTTAAAGTTCCAGAACCTCAGAAAGGGTCAGGAGGAACAACCACTTAAATTGGGAACTTTTGTTAGAATACCTGGGTGTGTGCATGTGTGTGGGGGCGGGGTGGGGGGGAAGGCATATAAGCAAAATATTCATCCTGGAAATGGCATGCATGAACTGACTAAAAAAGCAATAAATGCACAGGAAGTGATTCCAGAGTCTTGAAAATAAAATAAATGAAATAAATGAAAATAAAACATTAAAGAATTTTTCACTCTTTGGTCATGATTTCAGTATAGAAAATGTAAAACTAAATGCAAAGTGAGATATAGTTCCACACAAGAGGACATAATGGTTTCTGAACTCCACAATAAACGCCATAATACGAATGCTTAGCTTAGTTCCCAGCTTACAATAAGAGCTCAAACACTGTTAACTATCATGATTATTATTATAATCCTCCTATAGACCAAACTTTGTGTTAGCAGATTTATATGTGCTATTTGATTTAAGATAGCTGAACTAAACTGCATATAATAGAGGCCAAAAAGACTGAGTGAAATATTCTATCATAATGAAGTTGAATGCCAATAAATTCAAATCACAAGAAATCTAGATAACGAATCAAAAAAGGTCCCATTCTATATTTGCCTACAGATAATGCCCTGCATTCAACCATCTGAAACCACCCAAATTGAATGTACATTGAATCACTTTTCTAAGAATACAGACGCGGCATGTGATGTATTATGCAGTACTTGAGACCAAAAGTTTGCTTCTCTTAGACTAGAATGAAAGTTCAGCCTGGAAGTTTTTGTTGAAAGAGACTTTCTTTGTAATAAATCAGGAGGACCTGTTAAAGTTATCTGCAGTAGGCACCTCATATACACTTTGGAAAAAATTGTTAACTCATTGTTAATGGCTCCTGAAGCATCCTGGGATGCTACAGAAGCTAAACCTTTAACAAAGAACCTCACTGCTAAGAGGTAAGTATTGAACCTACAAAAGAGAAATTCTTTAAAGTGGAGATTAGAAAGCTGAGCTATTATGAATGAGCCAGAACAGAAACTAAGTCATTCTCTACTAAGGGCAGTTAACAATTCCAGAGATAAGATACTACGAATTGTGCATCCTGGGGAAATCTCTTCATCATAGTCCCCTGGTCAAAAAAGAAAAAAAACCCAACAACAATGAATCTTAAAGTTCCAGAACCTCAGAAAGGGTCAGGAGGAACAACCACTTAAATTGGGAACTTTTGTTAGAATACCTGGGTGTGTGCATGTGTGTGGGGGCGGGGTGGGGGGGAAGGCATATAAGCAAAATATTCATCCTGGAAATGGCATGCATGAACTGACTAAAAAAGCAATAAATGCACAGGAAGTGATTCCAGAGTCTTGAAAATAAAATAAATGAAATAAATGAAAATAAAACATTAAAGAATTTTTCACTCTTTGGTCATGATTTCAGTATAGAAAATGTAAAACTAAATGCAAAGTGAGATATAGTTCCACACAAGAGGACATAATGGTTTCTGAACTCCACAATAAACGCCATAATACGAATGCTTAGCTTAGTTCCCAGCTTACAATAAGAGCTCAAACACTGTTAACTATCATGATTATTATTATAATCCTCCTATAGACCAAACTTTGTGTTAGCAGATTTATATGTGCTATTTGATTTAAGATAGCTGAACTAAACTGCATATAATAGAGGCCAAAAAGACTGAGTGAAATATTCTATCATAATGAAGTTGAATGCCAATAAATTCAAATCACAAGAAATCTAGATAACGAATCAAAAAAGGTCCCATTCTATATTTGCCTACAGATAATGCCCTGCATTCAACCATCTGAAACCACCCAATTGAATGCAGCTTCCAGCAGATATATGGTATGGCTTACATTGAATCACTTTTCTAATAGTTCAGATGTTTGTCTTCCTAATTTATTATGGCCAGACACTTCTTTCCTGTCCTTTTTCCATCTTTTCTTCTGGTATTGAAGCTCAAACTCCCATCGGTCACCCAGATATATACTACTTGTCTTGTTCTTGTCCAAATTATTTGCAAAGATGTTGTAATTTAGTGTGGACAACTTGAGGGAGAACTACAGTTAAAATTATTGCTTGCTTAAGGTTTCATTTTGGAATCCTGATAAGTCATTTCAAATGTGAGCTGTGTCGAGTATGTATCAATTTATTACTTTTTCTAAGTGAACTAATCTAAATTAAAATCTCACAGAATCAATACCTCATTTTTATCGTAGAGCTTTCTGATTCCACCTCTCAATCATTCATCTTCATTCACTGTGGCTTAGAAATTTTTAACAATGAAGAATTATTTCATAGCATATTATGGAAACAGAACATCTGCAGCCTGTTGTTTCACATATATATATATATATATATATATATATATATATATATATATATGTATATATGCCCAAATTTGCAGTAAGTGTTGTCTAGCTCTAACTCTCTCCTTTTATTTATTCTGAAGACTATTTCCCTAGCCCCTTATCGTGGAGTTTATCTAATGTGTGTTCCGTGTTCTTAGTGTGCATGACTACAATCTGAAAACTGTCATGAAAATGGTTTCATTTGTTTGACTTCAGTTGCTTATTACAGTAATAACCACCAGTCTAGACAAATGCAAAGATATTTTTAAGATTTCAAATGCTATTCAGTGCCCTTCTCCCAATGTATTCATTATGAGTATTTATTTCTTTAACTAACTTATTATAATCCTCCTATAGACCAAACTTTGTGTTAGCAGATTTATATGTGCTATTTGATTTAAGATAGCTGAACTAAACTGCATATAATAGAGGCCAAAAAGACTGAGTGAAATATTCTATCATAATGAAGTTGAATGCCAATAAATTCAAATCACAAGAAATCTAGATAACGAATCAAAAAAGGTCCCATTCTATATTTGCCTACAGATAATGCCCTGCATTCAACCATCTGAAACCACCCAATTGAATGCAGCTTCCAGCAGATATATGGTATGGCTTACATTGAATCACTTTTCTAATAGTTCAGATGTTTGTCTTCCTAATTTATTATGGCCAGACACTTCTTTCCTGTCCTTTTTCCATCTTTTCTTCTGGTATTGAAGCTCAAACTCCCATCGGTCACCCAGATATATACTACTTGTCTTGTTCTTGTCCAAATTATTTGCAAAGATGTTGTAATTTAGTGTGGACAACTTGAGGGAGAACTACAGTTAAAATTATTGCTTGCTTAAGGTTTCATTTTGGAATCCTGATAAGTCATTTCAAATGTGAGCTGTGTCGAGTATGTATCAATTTATTACTTTTTCTAAGTGAACTAATCTAAATTAAAATCTCACAGAATCAATACCTCATTTTTATCGTAGAGCTTTCTGATTCCACCTCTCAATCATTCATCTTCATTCACTGTGGCTTAGAAATTTTTAACAATGAAGAATTATTTCATAGCATATTATGGAAACAGAACATCTGCAGCCTGTTGTTTCACATATATATATGCCCAAATTTGCAGTAAGTGTTGTCTAGCTCTAACTCTCTCCTTTTATTTATTCTGAAGACTATTTCCCTAGCCCCTTATCGTGGAGTTTATCTAATGTGTGTTCCGTGTTCTTAGTGTGCATGACTACAATCTGAAAACTGTCATGAAAAATGGTTTCATTTGTTTGACTTCAGTTGCTTATTACAGTAATAACCACCAGTCTAGACAAATGCAAAGATATTTTTAAGATTTCAAATGCTATTCAGTGCCCTTCTCCCAATGTATTCATTCTGAGTATTTATTTCTGGTTTTTAAAGGTCTAGTGTTGACTTGGAGATATGGCAAAGATTTTTAATACACATGCCCGTTTCCTAATATATTTTCATTTCTAGTGACCTAGAAAAGAACAGAAGCAAAAAAAAAAAAAAAAACAGTGCAAGGTAAATTTATTCTCATGACAGAGTGTTTTAAAAAAAGCTTTCAAGGGATTTATTTAGTCAGGTTTCATCTTTTCCATTATTCTTTTATGTCCTACTTGCATTGCATAGTCTATGGCCAATCCATAAAAGAATAATAAAAAGGCTCCATTTTATGCAACCACGTAGTAGCATGTCTGCATAAAATAGGTGATGCATATATTTTATGTCCAGAATTCCAAATGGCCACTCATATTTCTTTTCTCTCTCAGCTTTCAAGATTGGGTTCATAGTTTTCCAAGAGCAAAAGATCTTCAATGCATTTGTTTCTTGAGGGTAGGGACTGTGTCTGTCTTATTCACTACTGGATTCCAGAATCTAGGATGGGGTCTGATATATAGTAGGATCTCAATAAATGTTTGGATTCAATAAATGTTGACTCAGTAAATCAGTCAACACCTGAGACAAGTACCCGCAGCATTCTCTTTGCTTAAAATTCTGAGAAATAGTTGCAGTAAGACATTCCAATTTTCCAAATGTATAAACACATAGTTTTTAAGGACAGAAATGTATTTGCCACCTTAGGAAAAATAAAAGAAAACTCTAAGTACTGTGGCTTGGTGGGAATATGTCATATGTTATTTTCAAATATTCAAATACAGATGAAGAGAGCCACAGAAGTTGATGAGAGTCGCTCACTAGATTCTATGTCTTATCTAAAGGTACATCATCTGTACCTTTGTCCTGTTGTCCAAGGATCCCCAACCTCATGGATCTGATACCCGATTTGAGTTGGAGCTAATGTAGTAATAACAGAAATAAAATGCACAAAAAATGTAACGTGCTCAAATAATCCAGAATCACCCTCCTCCCTTCCCTGGTGCATGGAAAAATTGTTCTCTATGAAACCATTCCCTGGTGCCAAAAAGATTCAGGACCACTCCTATAGTCTCTAAAAAATGAGAGAAGATGTATGTTTCTTCCACTTGAAACAATGAAAAGAAAATCACTGACTTCAAAATGCCTACAAAGCAGTTGAAAATGAAGTACATAAAACAACAACAACAACAAAAAGGTAAACAAAGAAATAAGTCTAAATATGGAAAATGTCCAATAAAATGAGAAAATAATGATCATATTGGGGTAAAGGGAGCAGGGCAGGCTTTTGAAAGGCTGTAGAAAGAATCTAAGTGCTGAAGAACAGATAAAATTAATAATGTTGGAGAGAAAGGATATGGGGTGAGGAAAGTGGATGAAGTGCAGCAGTTATTTTGGGAAGAAGGAATAGGGGTCAACTAGGATGCTCAGATTTAAGAGTGAGTGCAATGCTAGCTACTGATTTTGGACTCAGCAGCACAGACAAAGAGGGTTTGCTCTGGAAAGTAATCAGTCATACGGTTAGGTCAGGGTTTATTCAGTCATAGTCATAATGAGAATTAGATGGGTGCAGAGGTTTTCCAAAACACATAAATGATGATCCTGTTTATACACAGGAATATATTTGATTCCCAATGGCAAATCATTTGGCCAAATGGTCATTGAGAAAATATATTCACCAGTAGAAACGGGAGCTGAAAACTAAGTAAAGACAAGTTTCCCTAGTACCCTAGGAAACAGATGGCCTTTGAGAGGTGTTTTCTGAGCTCCAGGCACTACTGTTTTGTGTAACCAGCCAAAAGAACGAAAAGGACACAGTGTATTTGCCACCTTAGGAAAAATAAAAGAAAACTCTAAGTACCGTGGCTTGGTGGGAATATGTCATATGTTATTTTCAAATATTCAAATACAGATGAAGAGAGCCACAGAAGTTGATGAGAGTCGCTCACTAGATTCTATGTCTTATCTAAAGGTACATCATCTGTACCTTTGTCCTGTTGTCCAAGGATCCCCAACCTCATGGATCTGATACCCGATTTGAGTTGGAGCTAATGTAGTAATAACAGAAATAAAATGCACAAAAAATGTAACGTGCTCAAATAATCCAGAATCACCCTCCTCCCTTCCCTGGTGCATGGAAAAATTGTTCTCTATGAAACCATTCCCTGGTGCCAAAAAGATTCAGGACCACTCCTATAGTCTCTAAAAAATGAGAGAAGATGTATGTTTCTTCCACTTGAAACAATGAAAAGAAAATCACTGACTTCAAAATGCCTACAAAGCAGTTGAAAATGAAGTACATAAAACAACAACAACAACAAAAAGGTAAACAAAGAAATAAGTCTAAATATGGAAAATGTCCAATAAAATGAGAAAATAATGATCATATTGGGGTAAAGGGAGCAGGGCAGGCTTTTGAAAGGCTGTAGAAAGAATCTAAGTGCTGAAGAACAGATAAAATTAATAATGTTGGAGAGAAAGGATATGGGGTGAGGAAAGTGGATGAAGTGCAGCAGTTATTTTGGGAAGAAGGAATAGGGGTCAACTAGGATGCTCAGATTTAAGAGTGAGTGCAATGCTAGCTACTGATTTTGGACTCAGCAGCACAGACAAAGAGGGTTTGCTCTGGAAAGTAATCAGTCATACGGTTAGGTCAGGGTTTATTCAGTCATAGTCATAATGAGAATTAGATGGGTGCAGAGGTTTTCCAAAACACATAAATGATGATCCTGTTTATACACAGGAATATATTTGATTCCCAATGGCAAATCATTTGGCCAAATGGTCATTGAGAAAATATATTCACCAGTAGAAACGGGAGCTGAAAACTAAGTAAAGACAAGTTTCCCTAGTACCCTAGGAAACAGATGGCCTTTGGAGAGGTGTTTTCTGAGCTCCAGGCACTACTGTTTTGTGTAACCAGCCAAAAGAACGAAGAAAGTAAGTACTGGACAGAGAGCAGTGGAGAAGGAGAATGTTCACTGGATGCCTTGTGCAGTTAACTCGTGCATTCCAGGGGCTGCCTGAGTGCAAGTAGGGTACATTATCCTAAGGTTTTCTCAGCCAGAAAGTCAGATACCTGACTGATTGGAGACCTCTGTGGCAAACTTTACAATTGATGAACGCAAAACATCCAGATTCAGAGTGGAAGCAGGATAAAGTAAAGAGTTCACGTCCACAGAAATGCATCGTATAGGGCTTTGCCTATCCCTGAACATCAGAACCTCTTGCTCTAATTGTCACTACAGAGCCACCATGAGATTTCCACTGTGAAATGGAGATGATTGCTTTGGGGTTTCCATGGAGCAATTTTAGTGAGGTTCAGGAGACTGATTTGTGGACTTGACCAGGTCAAGATCATGTATCCCACTTTTAGAAATCTATCTAACGACAATAACTATGAATACATGCTATCATTTATAAACCAGGGGCTGAAAACAGCACCAACTTGCTAGCAACTAAAATATATATCAGTACGAGCTTTGCTAAGTAAAATGGTACTACATACACGTGCTAGAATAGTGAGTGGAGCCCACAAAAGAAGATGAGAGTCCAGGAGATGTCAATTGAAGTTCTTTGAAAAAAACAAAGAACAAAAAAGAATTCCCTGTTCAAATACACTTCAGAGACACTGAGTTAAATCAAACTAAATGGATGCTGTTATTTGATTTCTGAGAATTGTTCACATGCAAAGATACTCAGTGATTTTCCTAGAGCAAGACGCAATAGGCAAACTTACCAAGTATCACTAACTTCCCTGGGGTAGAAGATACCCTTGCACAGTATACACCGTGGAGAACTCAAGAATTGCTAAAAGCTTCATTCCGGGCTTCATCTTTTCATATGCATTGTTTCTTCATCTTAATGGGAAAGAGTGGACAAAGGTCAAGTGAAAGCAAACTCCATTTGTCAAATCCTCAGTAATTCTGGTTACCTCTGGTGTTCAATTCTAGTATAAACATTCAGTCATTCTTAAGGACACTGTAGAATTTTCTAAATTAATGTGGAAAAAACAGTATTCTGGGCAAGAACAACACATTTTATTTCATCAGCATCCCATCCATCACTGTGTAATGAATGCAGACACTGTAAATGCTTAGGAAGGTGTGCACAAGTGCAGCTAATGAATTATGGAAACCTTATGCTTAGCACATTAAACACTTTCTGCTAACCCTTCCCTTCACCACCCAACAAACATGGCCTGAATAATTCTAGGTAAACAAAGCCCCTTAATCACCTTTAATATTTAAGAAAAGAGAGAACAATTAGTCAGTATATATAACAATGCAAAAGTATGGCCACATTTTCCTGTGTGCTGAAGTCAGCTCTGTTATTGTTTATACTGAGTCTGTTAACTAAGGGGAAAAAATGGAAATGTGCTCCTGACTGAGGCTTCTATTAATTTTACATATTGTGTATCCTATGCAACTGAATAATTTGGAAGAAACTCGCAAGTTCAGGGCTTCGTTATTATCATCAATAATGTGGATCACATTTATCATCAAAACATAAATAACGGGCATCTGGAACTGGAAGAGCTTGAACTTTCCAGCTGGTATTTGAAGATAGGCTAAAAGAAGGGCTTCCATTTATAATCAAGCTAAATCAACAAACTATATATGAATTACATACAAACACAAAGGGCCACTCATTTATTTGTTTAGTGAAGTGCCCTATTATAGTGAAGACATCATTTCTCTTTAGGTTAAAAGACTTTGCTTTGATACTTTGATTTTGTATAGTTTATAACCTTGATAATTATTTAATGAGCAATTACGTAATGTTTCAATTGATGTTTTCTCATCTCCAAAATGTACCTATCATTAATTGAGCATGTACCATGTGCCAGGTGCAGGAATGACCCCTCACAGACCTGATCTCACTTAAGCCTTATGAGAATCATGCTGTATGAGAGATAACAAACATGTCAAGAGAAATCCTGAGAAGTTAAGTAACTTCCTTTCAGAATAATTCAGAGAATTATCTATAGTACAAAGGGTGGATGTGGACTCAGGCATATTAGATTTTGCCCTGACAAAGAGCTTTGAAATTTTCCATCTGGATAGAGAAAGATCAAAAGTGTTTACCCGGGCTTCCCCTGGTGGTCCAGTGGATAAGGACACTGCCTTGCAGTGCAAGGGGCGCCGGTTCAATCCCTGGCCTGGGAAGATCCCACGTGCCGCGGAGCGGCTGGACTGATGTGTCCAATCACCGAGCCGGAGCTCTGGAGCGCATGCGCCCAGAGCTGGCGCTCTGAGACAACAGATGCCACCGCGATGGGAGGCCCGCAGGAGCCAAAGAACAAAGACGGATGAAAACAGAGAAATGAAAGACCAACAGAAGTGGCCCACCCGCTCCGCCCATTCCCCTCCCTCCCCAACCCAACCCCCGCCCAAAATAAATAAATTAAATCTTTATTAAAAAAAAAAAAGTGTTTGCCCTACTCAACTCCTAAGTTTACAAGAGGCTTGTACATACATCTTTCCCAAGATGGTTGTACCAATTTATATTCCATTTTATCCCCTTCTTTGACCATGTGATGTTGACAATCTTTCCTGAGAGAAGAGGCCTTGTTGCCTTCACTGGAATCTGGACTGACTTCTAACTTCCAAAAATACGCAAGGGAAGTGATGTTGATGACTCCCTAGGCTAGGTCATAAATGGTAAGATGACTTCTATGGGCTCTCTCTTTCTCTTCCTTAGATTGCTTGCTCTGGGAGAAGCCTGTCACCACACTGAGGACATGTAAGCAGCCTGGGAAAGTATCACATGTGGAAAACCAGGCTCATGACCAAGAGCCAGAAACAGCTTGCCAACTATGTGAGCACCTTGGAATAAATCCTCTAATCTTAGCTAAGCCTCCAGATGACTGCAACTTTAACCAAAATTCGACTACAACATGAGAAACCTGCCACCAGAAACAGCTTGCCAACTATGTGAGCACCTTGGAATAAATTCTCTAATCTTAGCTAAGCCTCCAGATGACTGCAACTTTAACCAAAATCCGACTGCAACATGAGAAACCTGCCGCCAGAATCACTTACCTAAACCACTCCCAAGTAACTGACCCACAGAAATCATGAGAAAGAACACATGATAATTATTGTTTTAGGCGCTGAATGTTGGTGACGATCTGTACCTAGCCATAGATAATGCAAGGCTCAAATAAAAAGTATTTCAGAAACTGTAAATGAGTCATTGGTAAAGCCTGCTTTATAAATGCAATTGGGTGTATATATTCTGAGAAAGAAAATTCAAATAAATATGCTCTTTGAACCAAATAATTTAGGTTGCGATACAAATCATCTAAACTCCAATTTGCATTAAATCTACTATAACAGAATTATAATAGTAACCAGTTAAATAGACTTCCCAGCAGGCAACAACTCGATATGGAAAAATGGAAACAATGCCTTTCATCTATGGTGCCCTGTACAGTTCACAAAGGTATTTAACAAACAAGAAAATGATTTACCTTGAAGCTTAAAAAGCTTGGGCTGCTGGGTCTCTCATAGGTACAAGTCCTTTCCCAGACCCTGCCAATATAGTCACATGCTCTGTGGTTTTTTTTATTATTATTATTTGCAAAAGTAAGTATTTTAACTGCAGTTTGTTGTGACCACTCTCTCTTTACTCTGACTCTTCTTTCAAGTGTCTCTTCCTGGCCACATTCTTTGAAATATTTTTGATATCTGGCTAAAACCAACTTCAGGTGGGAACAGAGTTTTCATACCATACTGTGATTTCTTATTATAAATTTCCACATTATATCTAGGTTTGTTTTTATGATTTTGCACTTCTATGTTTTTAAGCAAGGTACCCCAAATTCTGCAAGCTTCAGACTCCACAGAACCTGGATCTCCCCTTGATCACCTTGAGCTATAATCAAAGTAGTCCTGGAAGGTGGTTAGGTTAGATGCTCTTATCCCAATTTTATAATGAGAAAACAGAGATTCTAAAATTACAAATGGATTCTCCGAGGTCATGCAATTAATAAGAAACAAAAAAAAAGACCTCAGATCCCAGACCTGATTCCTGATTTGATGCTCTTCCACTAACCCACTCCTCTAGAAGCACAAACCCTCTAATTTCCCAGAAAACTGTGTCCCGCTCTTTTTCATCCTGCTCTCTCCTATAATTAATATGATAATGTAACTCAGCTTCAATTAGCAACAAACCAGGCACAAAGGTAGGGTCATGTAGGCTACACTTCAATTGTAAGCCTTTCCCCAGTGCTCTCAAATAAAAAGGAAAATTTTTCAGAAACTGTAAATGAGTCATTGGTAAAGCCTGCTTTATAAATGCAATTGGGTGTATATATTCTGAGAAAGAAAATTCAAATAAATATGCTCTTTGAACCAAATAATTTAGGTTGCGATACAAATCATCTAAACTCCAATTTGCATTAAATCTACTATAACAGAATTATAATAGTAACCAGTTAAATAGACTTCCCAGCAGGCAACAACTCGATATGGAAAAATGGAAACAATGCCTTTCATCTATGGTGCCCTGTACAGTTCACAAAGGTATTTAACAAACAAGAAAATGATTTACCTTGAAGCTTAAAAAGCTTGGGCTGCTGGGTCTCTCATAGGTACAAGTCCTTTCCCAGACCCTGCCAATATAGTCACATGCTCTGTGGTTTTTTTTATTATTATTATTTGCAAAAGTAAGTATTTTAACTGCAGTTTGTTGTGACCACTCTCTCTTTACTCTGACTCTTCTTTCAAGTGTCTCTTCCTGGCCACATTCTTTGAAATATTTTTGATATCTGGCTAAAACCAACTTCAGGTGGGAACAGAGTTTTCATACCATACTGTGATTTCTTATTATAAATTTCCACATTATATCTAGGTTTGTTTTTATGATTTTGCACTTCTATGTTTTTAAGCAAGGTACCCCAAATTCTGCAAGCTTCAGACTCCACAGAACCTGGATCTCCCCTTGATCACCTTGAGCTATAATCAAAGTAGTCCTGGAAGGTGGTTAGGTTAGATGCTCTTATCCCAATTTTATAATGAGAAAACAGAGATTCTAAAATTACAAATGGATTCTCCGAGGTCATGCAATTAATAAGAAACAAAAAAAAAGACCTCAGATCCCAGACCTGATTCCTGATTTGATGCTCTTCCACTAACCCACTCCTCTAGAAGCACAAACCCTCTAATTTCCCAGAAAACTGTGTCCCGCTCTTTTTCATCCTGCTCTCTCCTATAATTAATATGATAATGTAACTCAGCTTCAATTAGCAACAAACCAGGCACAAAGGTAGGGTCATGTAGGCTACACTTCAATTGTAAGCCTTTCCCCAGTGCTCTCAAATCACATAATCCAACTGTACATCAGACTAGAAAAATGAATTCTAGAGTACAGCAAATGTAAAGATAGAAAGACCCAGTGATGCCAGGCTGGACTTTGTTTGGGTAGGCCTGTGGAAGACATAGGATAAATAATGTCTCCCTTGCAAATGGCTTGATTGATGCCATCCAGATCATGCTTCAAGAAACTGCATTAGTTTTGTGTGCCATTGATCCGGCCAATTTTATTTTCCAGAGAGAGTTCTGCTTTCATCCTAGCCCATAGCCTCATGCTGGTCTGCCCCTGCTGCTCATGAGAATGGAAGTCCACCCCAATCCTGCATTCTTGTGAAAAAGGTCTGTTTTGAAAGCTGAATTACTTCACTGGGGCCTCTTGAATCTTTTTACAGAGCTAACGAATCAGAACACTATTTGTTGACCCATATGTGGGAAGAGGGAAAGCTTTTCCAAGGGCAAAACTGAACTGGGTAGAGTTGAGGCACTGAAACAATTGATTTCAATTAGTCTTAAATAGTAATAATGAATGCTAAAAGTTCTCTTCTAAAATGTCCTTCAGGAGATAATTTATTTTCACTCCTTTCCCTCTTCAGAGGCAAAATTTTAATGGACTGTCTTTTTGCAGCAAATCAAATATAACAGTTAATATGCAGACAGAGTGACCCAGTCCCCTTGACACATGTGTCTGATCTCCATTTGGCAGGAATGGGAAGGAGGGAGGAAGGAAGAAGAACTTAAACGAAGATGTGATTTCCATCTTCATTTCTACCCCATCGCTCTGGAAGTGTAGGTTCTGTATCATTTAAATTCTTCTCTGAACTTCTTACAAATCTCTTTTCAAAGGTAGCAAACTGTGGGATCTTTTCAATTCCACTAACACTTGGGCTCAAGGATAATTTCTCTATTGGATACTATAAAAACATCCGAGTCATGAAAAAAACCTGATGTTCCTGATTTGATGCTCTTCCACTAACCCACTCCTCTAGAAGCACAAACCCTCTAATTTCCCAGAAAACTGTGTCCCGCTCTTTTTCATCCTGCTCTCTCCTATAATTAATATGATAATGTAACTCAGCTTCAATTAGCAACAAACCAGGCACAAAGGTAGGGTCATGTAGGCTACACTTCAATTGTAAGCCTTTCCCCAGTGCTCTCAAATCACATAATCCAACTGTACATCAGACTAGAAAAATGAATTCTAGAGTACAGCAAATGTAAAGATAGAAAGACCCAGTGATGCCAGGCTGGACTTTGTTTGGGTAGGCCTGTGGAAGACATAGGATAAATAATGTCTCCCTTGCAAATGGCTTGATTGATGCCATCCAGATCATGCTTCAAGAAACTGCATTAGTTTTGTGTGCCATTGATCCGGCCAATTTTATTTTCCAGAGAGAGTTCTGCTTTCATCCTAGCCCATAGCCTCATGCTGGTCTGCCCCTGCTGCTCATGAGAATGGAAGTCCACCCCAATCCTGCATTCTTGTGAAAAAGGTCTGTTTTGAAAGCTGAATTACTTCACTGGGGCCTCTTGAATCTTTTTACAGAGCTAACGAATCAGAACACTATTTGTTGACCCATATGTGGGAAGAGGGAAAGCTTTTCCAAGGGCAAAACTGAACTGGGTAGAGTTGAGGCACTGAAACAATTGATTTCAATTAGTCTTAAATAGTAATAATGAATGCTAAAAGTTCTCTTCTAAAATGTCCTTCAGGAGATAATTTATTTTCACTCCTTTCCCTCTTCAGAGGCAAAATTTTAATGGACTGTCTTTTTGCAGCAAATCAAATATAACAGTTAATATGCAGACAGAGTGACCCAGTCCCCTTGACACATGTGTCTGATCTCCATTTGGCAGGAATGGGAAGGAGGGAGGAAGGAAGAAGAACTTAAACGAAGATGTGATTTCCATCTTCATTTCTACCCCATCGCTCTGGAAGTGTAGGTTCTGTATCATTTAAATTCTTCTCTGAACTTCTTACAAATCTCTTTTCAAAGGTAGCAAACTGTGGGATCTTTTTCAATTCCACTAAAGGCACTTGGGCTCAAGGATAATTTCTCTATTGGATACTATAAAAAACATTTATAGTTGATATTTTATATGATGTAAAATTCTAGTCATTTTGTTTAATCCGTTTCTGGACAAACAAGAAGACACTAGTTTTTTTCTAGTTCTTTTTTCTTTATGTTTAAAATACCCTAACTAGTCATTCTTCCTGTGTCTTCTTTGCCTTATGTCAATTTATCACTCGTTAAAACACACAGTAGAGGCTATTCCGGTGGCTCAATGATAAAGAATTACTTGTCAGGCTTCCCTGGTGGTCCTGTGGGTAAAGAGTCTGCCTTGCAGTGCAAGAGGCACTGGTTTGATCCCTGGCTGGAGAAGATCCCAGGTGCTGCAGAGTGGCTGGACCAGTGTGTCCAATTACGAGCCAGTGCTCTGTGACGAGAGAGTTCACTGCAATGGGAGGCCCACACAAGCCAAAGAACAAAAATGGATGAAAATAAATAGATAGAAAACCAATAAAAGAGGCCAAATTTTTAAAAAACAAAAACTTGTTAAAAAAAAGAATTACCTGTCAATGCAGGAAACACAGGTTCGATCCCTGATCTGGGAAGATCCCACATGGGTGGGTGCATACTCAGTTTTGTCCAGCTCTTTGTGACTCCATGGGCTGTAGCCCTCCAGGCTCCTCTTTCCATGGGATTCTCCAGGCAAGAATACTGGCGTAGGTTGCCATGCCCTCCTCCAGGGGATCTCCCCGACAGGGGGATTGAACCCATGACTCCTGCATCTCTTGCAGTGCAGGCACTTTACCCACTGAGCCATCTGGGAAGCCCTGCCACATGCTGCAGAGCAACTAAGTCTGTGCACCACTATTACTGAGCCTGTGCTCTAGAGCTCGTGCTCTACAAGAGCAGCCACGGCAATAAGCAGCCCGTGCACCACAACTAGAGAGTAGTCCCAACTCACCACACCTACAGAAAAGTCTGCACAGCAATGAAGACCAAGCACAGCCAAAAATAAATAAATAAACAAAAAAAATTATTAATAAAACAACCACATGTATATCTATGACTGATTCAAGTCAATGTGTGGCAGTAAATAACACAACTCAGTAAAAAAATATATAAAAAAACATTAATCTGCATATCATTTTGACTGTAAGCCTTCCTGTTCATCTTATTTTTCCCAGAATTCCAAGGCTTCTTCTTATCAGTTTAACTTCTATACAGAGCACATCCTGCAAAATGCCAGGCTGGATTAATCACAAGCTGGAATCAAGTTTACAGGGAGAAATACCAACAACCTCAGATAGGCAGATGATACCACCCTAATCACAGAAAGCAACTAAACAGCCTCTTGAAGAAGGTCAAAGAAGAGAGTGAAAATGTTGGCTTAATACTCAATATTAAAAAGATTAAGATCATGGCATCCAGTCCCATCACTTCCTGGGAAATAGGGAAAAATGAAAACAGTGACAGACTTTATTTCCTTGAGCTCCAAAATCACTATGGACGGTGACCGCTGCCATGAAATTAAAAGACACATGCTCCTTGGAAGAAAAGCTATGACAAATCTAGATAGCAAGTTAAAAAGCAGAGACATCACTTTGCCAATAAAGGTCCACATAGTCAAAACTATGGTTTTCCAGTCATGTGAGAATTGAACCATAAAGATGGGTGAGTGCCAAAGAACTGATGTGTTCAAACTCTGGTGCTGGAGAAGTTCCTTGGCCAGCAAGGCGATCCAATCAAGCCTGAATATTCATTGGAAGGACTGATGCTGATGCTGAAGCTCCAATACTTTGGCCACCTGAGGCGAAGAACTGACTCACTGGAAAAGACTCTGAGGCTGGGAAAGACTGAAGATAGGAGGAGAAGGGACAACAGAGGATGAGATGGTTGGATGGCAGCATTGACTCAATGGACAAGAGTCTGAGCAAACTCTGGGAGATGGTGAAGGACAGAGAAGCCTGGTGTGCTGCAGTTCATAGGGTCTCAAAGAGTTAGACCTGACTGAGAGACTGAACAACAAGCCTTTCCACTCACCACATGGCTCTGTGACCTTGGGAAAGTACTTGGGTACCACCAGTGTCTTCCTGTGCCCACAGAGTAAGATAGCAGGGCCTGCTGCATGGAGCTGGTGCAAGGATTAAACAAGAGTGTATAACTGAAACCCTTGGCATCATGCCTGAAAAACAGCAAACTCCAATTAATGTTGCCGTTACTGATTTTATTAATGGCAGAATTAAAACAAGAGGCCTTCTCATCCCTCTTCCTGCAAAATGGTGCTCACATTTCTTTACACTGAAATATATACAACCTTGCTCTGCTTTGCTTTTGCTTTACTGCTGTTATTTTCAGGATGCGCTCATGTGCTGATTCCTCCTGATGTCACCACCCGCTCCGACCCAGCCACCTGTCCCATCAAGATCGCCTACTTGGTTAATAAGCTGGTGTGTAGGCACACAGATACACGTGCACAGACAAGCACCCAGACTCCCTCCCTGCAGGCTGTCTTGTTCCTCCCCCCTCCCTCTCCAGTGGCGTCACTCTGTCCAACCCTCTCTGTCTTGGCCTTTTCTCCTTTGCCTGATAGAACAGGTTTTTCTCAGACTCTTCCTCCTTTTTATAATCTCTTCCTGCCTTTTCCTCCCCTTGTTTGACTTACATGCCTCCTGTCTCATTCCTTTGTCTCTCCTCTCTCCCAATCCTGCCTCGCCTCCTTACTGCCAAGAGCGCCCATGCTTGGTTGATCGCATGCTTGGTTCTGTTCCATCCAGTTTTATCCAGTGAGTCCCCTCTGTCTTTGCCTCGTTTGAAGGTTTTAAACAGGGACGGAAATGCCATGCTAACCCTTGTGGCAGTACCATCCTTTCACATCAGAGTCTTATGGTCACAACAGGGGCGCTGTTGGAATAAATATGGAAGCCAGGTGCTACTACTGATAATCCCCAGTAAAGGGCTCTGCCAGCCCCACAATGATGTACTACCAGACAAATCAATGCCATCTGGATGCCCAAGTCTGGCCAGGAGGGCAGTAAAGTCATGGTGCTCAGTATTTAATTTTAATTTCCCCTGAATAACCCAGAGTGAATTTTGTAATTTGCAATATTGTAAATTTTGTCAACATGTGGGACGAACAACAAGTTTACTTGGGTACCAAACCAGTGTCTTCCTGTGCCCACAGAGTAAGATAGCAGGGCCTGCTGCATGGAGCTGGTGCAAGGATTAAACAAGAGTGTATAACTGAAACCCTTGGCATCATGCCTGAAAAACAGCAAACTCCAATTAATGTTGCCGTTACTGATTTTATTAATGGCAGAATTAAAACAAGAGGCCTTCTCATCCCTCTTCCTGCAAAATGGTGCTCACATTTCTTTACACTGAAATATATACAACCTTGCTCTGCTTTGCTTTTGCTTTACTGCTGTTATTTTCAGGATGCGCTCATGTGCTGATTCCTCCTGATGTCACCACCCGCTCCGACCCAGCCACCTGTCCCATCAAGATCGCCTACTTGGTTAATAAGCTGGTGTGTAGGCACACAGATACACGTGCACAGACAAGCACCCAGACTCCCTCCCTGCAGGCTGTCTTGTTCCTCCCCCCTCCCTCTCCAGTGGCGTCACTCTGTCCAACCCTCTCTGTCTTGGCCTTTTCTCCTTTGCCTGATAGAACAGGTTTTTCTCAGACTCTTCCTCCTTTTTATAATCTCTTCCTGCCTTTTCCTCCCCTTGTTTGACTTACATGCCTCCTGTCTCATTCCTTTGTCTCTCCTCTCTCCCAATCCTGCCTCGCCTCCTTACTGCCAAAAGAGCCCATGCTTGGTTGATCGCATGCTTGGTTCTGTTCCATCCAGTTTTATCCAGTGAGTCCCCTCTGTCTTTGCCTCGTTTGAAGGTTTTAAACAGGGACGGAAATGCCATGCTAACCCTTGTGGCAGTACCATCCTTTCACATCAGAGTCTTATGGTCACAACAGGGGCGCTGTTGGAATAAATATGGAAGCCAGGTGCTACTACTGATAATCCCCAGTAAAGGGCTCTGCCAGCCCCACAATGATGTACTACCAGACAAATCAATGCCATCTGGATGCCCAAGTCTGGCCAGGAGGGCAGTAAAGTCATGGTGCTCAGTATTTAATTTTAATTTCCCCTGAATAACCCAGAGTGAATTTTGTAATTTGCAATATTGTAAATTTTGTCAACATGTGGGGAACTAAAGCACTGTTTATCCAGTACACTCTGGCTAATCATACCCTGACTGTCTTTCTGATTGCTGATTCATCGTGTTCATACTTCAAAGGGAATAAATGTCTCCCAGAGAAAGCGCCTGTCTAGGTGAGCTCTGAAACGAAAGCAAAACTGAATGATGGAAGATAATTGGGTTCAGAACTGAAAAGTGCTGCTTCCAGGAAAGAGTGAGTCTATGGCAACTGAAGGAGTTAGGCTCTCAGGTGTAAACGGGACATAAATCCTGTACATAAATCCTGGAGTAAAATTCACCTCCCATGGGCCTCTCTGGTAGTCCAATGGGTAAAGAATCCACCTTGCAGTGCAAGGGGCGCTGGTTCCATCCCTGGCCCAGGAAGATCCCATGTGCCACAGAGCGGCTGGACCAGTGTGTCCAATTACAAGCTAGAGCTCTGGAGCGCAAGTGCCCAGAGCCGGTGCTCTGCAACGAGAGAGGCCACTGTGATGGGAGGCCCGCATAGGTCAAAAAATAAAGATGAATGAAACTAAATTTATAAAAAAACAGTAAGAGGCCAAAATTTAAAAAATAATTAGAATAAAAAATTCACCTCCCAGACTCCCTGGTCATTCAAGTCACCTGCTTGTCCAATGATAAAAATAAAACCTCTTTTACCAGAATTCTGTCGACTAGAGAATTCTGTTTGTCAGAAATCCCTATTGCTGGTGCTTGACTAGTATAATTTGATATATACTATATGCAAAATCCGTATGTTGTGATATGACATATAATTACATATCATATGCTATATATATCTGCTGCATGTATAATATATAACTATAGGTGTTTTGCTAGTAAAATTGAGTATGTAATAAGTAATATGCAATGCATCCAGTCATAATAAAGAATTTGTGGTTCAGTTAAAGTAGAAAGCATATATCTCTAATAAGCTAAGAAATTCATTCATCTTTCACCATAGATTTAAGAAACTTCTGTAGGCACAATAAAACCTGGAATATTGACTTGTGTGCAGTTAGTTCCCATGATGAGAATGTTTTACTATATAAGTTATTAAAGATTTATATGTACATACAGGATCAGATTTAGTTTTTCATTTCGTGGTTCTTGAAGGCTGCATATTGAATGATACATATAGTTTGATATATTATACAAATCTGAACAAGGAACATCTGCTGCTTTTTTCTGTCCAGCACATCTTCCTCCTTATTGTGAATTGTGCCACAATTCATCTTTGCCGAACTACCATACTCCATTGCAAGTAGTGAAATAATATATATTTAAAGAATAAATATTTAATCAAATAGCCTCTATATACAATTTACTTATATTTTCTTTTTGGATTATTTGCAGGTCAAGTGGTTCCCTTTCATCTCCTCACCAATACATTCCTTCTTCCCCACAAATCAATGAAATTGAAGCCACTGGAGTCATGTTTGTTTCATGTTCCTCATCTAGGTAGTTTCCTTTCCTCTCTGTCTGCCTCGCCCCTCCTTTCCTAAGAGCTCACTCTTTCCACTGTGTTCTGTTTACTGGCATCTCTATGACCTCCACTTTTCTCAATCAGAAAAATAAAGAACAAAGGAATTTGACAAGGACATGAGATACTTCAATCTGTTAACAGGCATATTCCCCAGGCTCCCCTCTTTGGAAATTGTTGGATAGGTTTGGGGATATACCCGAGCTATCAGTCCTCCTTTAGATGGGAGATTCAACCACCAGGCTAGGTTGAAGGACCTCATTATAGTGTTACCTGCAACCCAAGCCCACTGCCTGAATCCTGAAGCTGTGTCATAGGAAGAGGACTCAGCATCGTTCATCCATGGGAGAAGCTTGACTCTTTAATAACCTTTGCTCACTACACTGTGAGGTTTCTATCCCACTGAGTTTTAGGGAATTAATTACAGTTTTCTCTAACAGCAAACTGTGAAACTCAGTAGCTCATCTTAAGTGGTTGCAGGAATAATTCTCATTTGACTAAAACTAAGAATTTAAATGGGTGTCTTTGGAGCCCAGGTAGCTTAAGAACTCCCTGGGTGCTCTTTACGGCTGAGTTATGCTCTGCAAGCTCCTGGTAGAGGAACTACCTGTGACCCAAATGCTGTGGAGACTGCTTCTTTAAGGCACTTTATTAAGACTTCTCTCTCGCACTTCTCAGTAAAACTTTGGCAGCTGGTGGCCTGTATTCTTAGGGGACAGTGTCATCCCTGTTTAGGGAGTCTTCTGGATGGGTCTTCACTTGTCTGCAAATAAACCCTTTTCCTCTCAATTTTCCTGATGCAACACACTCATCTCTCTATCTCCCGCTCTCATTTACATACTTCCCCATTATTTATTCTAGAAGATCCTAGAAAACAGAAGACAAACATAAATGGCTGCCTCCTTTGAGAGAGTCTGTTTCAGATCAGAAGATAAACACCTCCCACCACCCTCTATATACAATTTACTTATATTTTCTTTTGGATTATTTGCAGGTCAAGTGGTTCCCTTTCATCTCCTCACCAATACATTCCTTCTTCCCCACAAATCAATGAAATTGAAGCCACTGGAGTCATGTTTGTTTCATGTTCCTCATCTAGGTAGTTTCCTTTCCTCTCTGTCTGCCTCGCCCCTCCTTTCCTGAGAGCTCACTCTTTCCACTGTGTTCTGTTTACTGGCATCTCTATGACCTCCACTTTTCTCAATCAGAAAAATAAAGAACAAAGGAATTTGACAAGGACATGAGATACTTCAATCTGTTAACAGGCATATTCCCCAGGCTCCCCTCTTTGGAAATTGTTGGATAGGTTTGGGGATATACCCGAGCTATCAGTCCTCCTTTAGATGGGAGATTCAACCACCAGGCTAGGTTGAAGGACCTCATTATAGTGTTACCTGCAACCCAAGCCCACTGCCTGAATCCTGAAGCTGTGTCATAGGAAGAGGACTCAGCATCGTTCATCCATGGGAGAAGCTTGACTCTTTAATAACCTTTGCTCACTACACTGTGAGGTTTCTATCCCACTGAGTTTTAGGGAATTAATTACAGTTTTCTCTAACAGCAAACTGTGAAACTCAGTAGCTCATCTTAAGTGGTTGCAGGAATAATTCTCATTTGACTAAAACTAAGAATTTAAATGGGTGTCTTTGGAGCCCAGGTAGCTTAAGAACTCCCTGGGTGCTCTTTACGGCTGAGTTATGCTCTGCAAGCTCCTGGTAGAGGAACTACCTGTGACCCAAATGCTGTGGAGACTGCTTCTTTAAGGCACTTTATTAAGACTTCTCTCTCGCACTTCTCAGTAAAACTTTGGCAGCTGGTGGCCTGTATTCTTAGGGGACAGTGTCATCCCTGTTTAGGGAGTCTTCTGGATGGGTCTTCACTTGTCTGCAAATAAACCCTTTTCCTCTCAATTTTCCTGATGCAACACACTCATCTCTCTATCTCCCGCTCTCATTTACATACTTCCCCATTATTTATTCTAGAAGATCCTAGAAAACAGAAGACAAACATAAATGGCTGCCTCCTTTGAGAGAGTCTGTTTCAGATCAGAAGATAAACACCTCCCACCACCCTACCCACTACTGAGTATACTGGGAGGGGCTCTGAAACTTGAAATAATTTGGTGGCTCTCATTTACATCTAGACAAAAATCCTTCTTTGTGTCTATGGTACAACCTCATCAATATATACTCAAAGTAAATATGGACTTGAAATTTTCAGTCAAGGTCTCATGATTTAAATTCTCTGTGCTTAAATTTGGACTGTTTAATTTAGTGTAACCTTGGGCAGGCTCTTTATCTCTCTGTGCCCCAGTTTTCTGTAAAATGGGATGCAATAATAAGGGTACCAATCTCCTGGGATGATTATGGGGATGAAATGAGGCCGCATGTGTGTTTACCCACCTGCCGCTGTTTGTAGTAACTGCTCAATTAATGCTAAGTATTTAATTGTTACGGGAGAGATCGCTGTAATTGGATCCCCTTGCTTGACTCAAATATGCAACAGCATCTACTAGCCAAGCTTTTCTTGTCTCTGAGTTATAGCGATGAATAAAACACATTGCCTATCCTTAGAGAGCAAGCAGTTAGACCAGGAGAGAGTGACAGAGCCAATTATATAACCTACAATATGGTTACAGATAGTAATAACCATTAACATTTATTGAGTCCTTAATACTATGCTGGCCATTTTACATGGATTGCTTTATTTAATAGTTTCAGAAACTTATGTGGTAGACACTATTTATTTATTGTTCAGATGAGGAAATTAAGGCTTAGAAAGACTAAGTAACTTCAGATCTGTCAGACTCCAGAAACTATGCCTTTTACCATTTTCTTTACTGAGTGCTGAGATACAAACATGTATCATGTGCTAAGAGACCCCACATACAGCAGAACTACTTGTGTTTTCAGAACCTGTGGACAGGAGGTGGCACGTGAGCAGGGTCCTGACGGAAGAAGGAAAACAGAGCCAAAGAATGAAAGGGAGGGAAGAGCATTCAAAAGTGTGCAGGAATGGCTGTGAGCTGAAAGGTCTGTGGGTATGGAGGATAGGCAGGGGTGACAGAAATGTGCTGGTCCATTGGGAATGGCCTGGAACACAATGGGACAGAATTTGAATTCTAGTCACGTGTTCAAGAGAGGTTTCTAAGAAGAAACAACATGAGATCCAAGTGATCAAAAACCATCAGGCAGGCCTAAGGGAGATCCCCTGAACAAAGCCTAAGAACAAAATAAAGGTCTGGGGTCTTTCCACGAAGAGAGGAGATGAGCTCAGGCAGGTGGCCAGCACATTTATTTCTGTGCCGTTTAGACGACTTTCTGTCTCCCCCACCAGATAGTTGAGTTTATCAATGTGGTGACTATGCTAACTTTGTTCACTATTTTAATTCTGAAACCTAACAGAGTCCTGGTCCTTAGTAGCTGTCCTATAAATATACATTGCCTGAACTTCTGGAATGACTAAAAGCTTAGAAGAGGAGCCCCAGACACCGTGCATGGTCAGGAAATCAAAACAAGTGGATCCCTGTGCTGAGCCTTGAAGGATGATTAGAGATGAACAGGTCAAAGGTTTGGGAGAGAGGGACGCCCTGGAGAGGAAAAGTCATGGGACAAAGTCGCTGGAGGCATGAGGGAGGGCAGTGCACTCAGGCAACGCCAAGGAGGCTGGTCTGGCTAGAGCAAGGTTTCTCAGTCTCAGTACTACAAATATTTTGGCTAGATAATTTTCGCTGTGTGTAGCCATTCTATGCATTGCAGGAGACTTAGCAGCACCCCTGGCCTCTGTCCAGTAGATACCAGAGGTATTCACCCATCCCCCTCCCTAGCCATGATCACCAAAGATGTCCCCAGGTATTGCCAAATAATCTCCCCCTACCAATTCAGAACCACTGCCAGGATTTTTTTTGAGTGAAGAGAAAAAAAATTATGAGGACATAACACAAGACGCTGCTAGAGGAAAAAACAGGGAAGAAATGTCAAAAGACACGGATGTCATAGCCAATGCAGATGGGCTAAGCCTGAGCTTAGTGGAAAATCCCTGAGGGATTGAAATCAAGCTGAGCCCGGAACACAGCCTTGTGTTTTGAGAAAATCACTTGGCAGCAGTGGCTTGCAGGGGTCAGACATGTCGACAAGGAGAACAGGCTCTTTTAGTCCTCCATGCTAGAAGACATGAGAGCCTGAACTGAGGCCATGGCAGGAGAGGAGATGTGAGCTTCTTAGAAGGTTAAACCCACAGCACTTGATTCTGAAGAAAGACGGTGTCAGCAGAGATAGGGTGCAAGCAACCCCTTCAAGGATGGAGGGGAAGCGAAGCAAGAGATGCTGGCTGGAAGCTAAACAGTTAATACCAGAGAAGGATGCTAATCAAATGAGCAACTGGGAAGGAAAAGCCCGGGAGAAACCCTGTGGTGACTATGCTAACTTTGTTTCATTTTGTCTCCCCACCAGATAGTTGAGTTTATCAATGTGGTGACTATGCTAACTTTGTTCACTATTTTAATTCTGAAACCTAACAGAGTCCTGGTCCTTAGTAGCTGTCCTATAAATATACATTGCCTGAACTTCTGGAATGACTAAAAGCTTAGAAGAGGAGCCCCAGACACCGTGCATGGTCAGGAAATCAAAACAAGTGGATCCCTGTGCTGAGCCTTGAAGGATGATTAGAGATGAACAGGTCAAAGGTTTGGGAGAGAGGGACGCCCTGGAGAGGAAAAGTCATGGGACAAAGTCGCTGGAGGCATGAGGGAGGGCAGTGCACTCAGGCAACGCCAAGGAGGCTGGTCTGGCTAGAGCAAGGTTTCTCAGTCTCAGTACTACAAATATTTTGGCTAGATAATTTTCGCTGTGTGTAGCCATTCTATGCATTGCAGGAGACTTAGCAGCACCCCTGGCCTCTGTCCAGTAGATACCAGAGGTATTCACCCATCCCCCTCCCTAGCCATGATCACCAAAGATGTCCCCAGGTATTGCCAAATAATCTCCCCCTACCAATTCAGAACCACTGCCAGGATTTTTTTTGAGTGAAGAGAAAAAAAATTATGAGGACATAACACAAGACGCTGCTAGAGGAAAAAACAGGGAAGAAATGTCAAAAGACACGGATGTCATAGCCAATGCAGATGGGCTAAGCCTGAGCTTAGTGGAAAATCCCTGAGGGATTGAAATCAAGCTGAGCCCGGAACACAGCCTTGTGTTTTGAGAAAATCACTTGGCAGCAGTGGCTTGCAGGGGGTCAGACATGTCGACAAGGAGAACAGGCTCTTTTAGTCCTCCATGCTAGAAGACATGAGAGCCTGAACTGAGGCCATGGCAGGAGAGGAGATGTGAGCTTCTTAGAAGGTTAAACCCACAGCACTTGATTCTGAAGAAAGACGGTGTCAGCAGAGATAGGGTGCAAGCAACCCCTTCAAGGATGGAGGGGAAGCGAAGCAAGAGATGCTGGCTGGAAGCTAAACAGTTAATACCAGAGAAGGATGCTAATCAAATGAGCAACTGGGAAGTGAAAATGCCAACCCGGGGAAGAAACCCTGCCAAAGGTGGCACAGGCAAAGGGAGGAAAACGCGAGCCGCGCTAGTGAGATGGTCTTGAAAATGGAGTCGAACTGCATGAGCGGATTCAGGCAGAAGGAAACAGATGGTCCTCGTGATGTCTTCAGTCACTTGACAAGCTGGATAAATAATTGTTGCCAGGGAAGAAATAATAAAAGCAGGGTTTTGCCAGCATGAGCTGCTGCCGTGGCCTCTGGCTCAGAGTATGCTTCTGGAGGCAAGGGGAAGGAAAATAAATATGGAATGATGGAGGGAAATCAATTAGCCCCTCACAGATGGCCTCCCGCATCTGAGAGGCTGTTATTGCCACTAACATGAAAGGTTGAATAAGGTAGGAAGAGAAATCACACAGAGAGGCTATGTCCCTGGGCTTTCTGAGGTAACCTCACAGCAGTAGGGGCACCCACAGGGCTCACAGGACAGCTGTGGAGGATGGGACCCGGGCCAAGCCAGCCAGGCCGGTGCCTGAGAGCTCAGGCCAAGCTCCCCTGAGTGGATGGAAAGTCAGGCTTGCAGAACCAGACTGCGACAGTTATAGACTCCAACAATTGCATTGACTGGAGAAACCCACGGGGTATGGCAGGGGTCAGGGGTGCTTCAGTGGGGAGAAGAGATGGATGGGTTGTCTACAACAGCATGTTTCCTTCCCATTAAATATAGTACACAAAATCCACATTGTGAAGGATTGAAATCAAGCTGAGCCGGAACACAGCCTTGTGTTTTGAGAAAATCACTTGGCAGCAGTGGCTTGCAGGGGTCAGACATGTCGACAAGGAGAACAGGCTCTTTTAGTCCTCCATGCTAGAAGACATGAGAGCCTGAACTGAGGCCATGGCAGGAGAGGAGATGTGAGCTTCTTAGAAGGTTAAACCCACAGCACTTGATTCTGAAGAAAGACGGTGTCAGCAGAGATAGGGTGCAAGCAACCCCTTCAAGGATGGAGGGCGAAGCAAGAGATGCTGGCTGGAAGCTAAACAGTTAATACCAGAGAAGGATGCTAATCAAATGAGCAACTGGGAAGTGAAAATGCCAACCCGGGGAAGAAACCCTGCCAAAGGTGGCACAGGCAAAGGGAGGAAAACGCGAGCCGCGCTAGTGAGATGGTCTTGAAAATGGAGTCGAACTGCATGAGCGGATTCAGGCAGAAGGAAACAGATGGTCCTCGTGATGTCTTCAGTCACTTGACAAGCTGGATAAATAATTGTTGCCAGGGAAGAAATAATAAAAGCAGGGTTTTGCCAGCATGAGCTGCTGCCGTGGCCTCTGGCTCAGAGTATGCTTCTGGAGGCAAGGGGAAGGAAAATAAATATGGAATGATGGAGGGAAATCAATTAGCCCCTCACAGATGGCCTCCCGCATCTGAGAGGCTGTTATTGCCACTAACATGAAAGGTTGAATAAGGTAGGAAGAGAAATCACACAGAGAGGGCTATGTCCCTGGGCTTTCTGAGGTAACCTCACAGCAGTAGGGGCACCCACAGGGCTCACAGGACAGCTGTGGAGGATGGGACCCGGGCCAAGCCAGCCAGGCCGGTGCCTGAGAGCTCAGGCCAAGCTCCCCTGAGTGGATGGAAAGTCAGGCTTGCAGAACCAGACTGCGACAGTTATAGACTCCAACAATTGCATTGACTGGAGAAACCCACGGGGTATGGCAGGGGTCAGGGGTGCTTCAGTGGGGAGAAGAGATGGATGGGTTGTCTACAACAGCATGTTTCCTTCCCATTAAATATAGTACACAAAATCCACATTGTGAAGGAAGCAGCACAACAGGCTAGCTCGTGAAACTGAAAGAGTGCTGATAAGAGAGTAACATATAATTAAGAGTGAAGGATCGTATAAGATACTTAAGACTCTAACTTCATATGATGCTCAACAAATTAAGAGGGAGGAGAAGAAGGGCAGTGGAGAAGGGGAAAGGAGAAAGAGCAGAAGGAGGAAAAAGAAAAGAAAGGGGAGAGGAAGACAAAGAACAGGAAAAAGAAATTTGTAAGCAAGGCCGTCACGGTGTAACTTTTCCCCACCAGAAGAATGTTTATCAAGCCAGAGCCTAGGGTAATAATCTGAGGTTTTGCTCATGTCTCTTTTTTATCATTCATAATTGAAATGCTATTGACATTTCTTGGGCATCTGAAGATGAGCTTAATTTACTTTCAACTTTTCTGAATTTGATATCAATAATATTCATGAAGCCACACAATGCCTAAATGAGACTTCAAAAACCGTTGCTATAAATAAGAAATTACTTGCATTTTTATAGCTTTTTATGTGATTTTATTGGATCCTGACAACCACCCTGTGAGAAGGGAAAGAGGAGGTATTATTAACTTCACTTTTTTTTTCTTTCCAGTGGATACAGTATAGATTTACAAAGTCTAGTGAGTTTTCCAGGGTCTTCCCCGGTGGCTCAGTGGTAAAGAATCTGGGTGCAATGCAGGAGACCTGGGTTCGAGCCCTGGGTCAGGAAGATCCCCTGGAGTAGGGCATGGCAACCCATTCCAGTATTCTTCCCTAGAGAACTCCATGGAGAGAGGAGCCTGGCAGGCTACGATCCACAGAGTCTGACATGACTGAAGCAACTTAGCATGCAGGCACATATACAATGAGCTTTCCTAGTGTACTGTGTAAAACTTGGGGTTGAAAATCAGGTCTTTGATTCTCCATCTAGTGCTCATGTCACCAGGCTTCTCTCAAGAGGGCACTGCCCATCACCCATGCATAGAAGCCTTTGGGAGGCTGAGGTAGCATCTACGGTCCACTGGGATGGTCAGTTCCCAAGGCGGCTGCCTCAGGAAGCTGTACTTGCTGTCCTTTAATGGTCACTAGTGTGTACAACAGCATGTTTCCTTCCCATTAAATATAGTACACAAAATCCACATTGTGAAGGAAGCAGCACAACAGGCTAGCTCGTGAAACTGAAAGAGTGCTGATAAGAGAGTAACATATAATTAAGAGTGAAGGATCGTATAAGATACTTAAGACTCTAACTTCATATGATGCTCAACAAATTAAGAGGGAGGAGAAGAAGGGCAGTGGAGAAGGGGAAAGGAGAAAGAGCAGAAGGAGGAAAAAGAAAAGAAAGGGGAGAGGAAGACAAAGAACAGGAAAAAGAAATTTGTAAGCAAGGCCGTCACGGTGTAACTTTTCCCCACCAGAAGAATGTTTATCAAGCCAGAGCCTAGGGTAATAATCTGAGGTTTTGCTCATGTCTCTTTTTTATCATTCATAATTGAAATGCTATTGACATTTCTTGGGCATCTGAAGATGAGCTTAATTTACTTTCAACTTTTCTGAATTTGATATCAATAATATTCATGAAGCCACACAATGCCTAAATGAGACTTCAAAAACCGTTGCTATAAATAAGAAATTACTTGCATTTTTATAGTTTTTTATGTGATTTTATTGGATCCTGACAACCACCCTGTGAGAAGGGAAAGAGGAGGTATTATTAACTTCACTTTTTCTTTCCAGTGGATACAGTATAGATTTACAAAGTCTAGTGAGTTTTCCAGGGTCTTCCCCGGTGGCTCAGTGGTAAAGAATCTGGGTGCAATGCAGGAGACCTGGGTTCGAGCCCTGGGTCAGGAAGATCCCCTGGAGTAGGGCATGGCAACCCATTCCAGTATTCTTCCCTAGAGAACTCCATGGAGAGAGGAGCCTGGCAGGCTACGATCCATAGAGTCTGACATGACTGAAGCAACTTAGCATGCAGGCACATATACAATGAGCTTTCCTAGTGTACTGTGTAAAACTTGGGGTTGAAAATCAGGTCTTTGATTCTCCATCTAGTGCTCATGTCACCAGGCTTCTCTCAAGAGGGCACTGCCCATCACCCATGCATAGAAGCCTTTGGGAGGCTGAGGTAGCATCTACGGTCCACTGGGATGGTCAGTTCCCAAGGGCGGCTGCCTCAGGAAGCTGTACTTGCTGTCCTTTAATGGTCACTAGTGTGTTGCTCCTTGATCACCCCAAAAACAATCAAAAGGAATGAGTCTATTCTCTGCCCTGAGACTTTGCCTGGCCCCTCTCTACTTCCTCCCTAGAGACCTCCTCCCCTTAGCATCCAGAACCCCAGCCCCAACCACTGTCTATTCCATACTTTGGTCAACATGCTTGACCTACCCACCCATGGGAGAAATGTCCTTTCTGTACACATGTGCCGTCTTATGCTTGCATATTATTTTACAAAGCTCAAAGCACCTTTCTCACCAATCTTTCTTGATATTTTTCCAACAGACAGTTCAAGTAAGAGACAAAAGTGCTAGGAATTAACTTCTCTCTTTTTATTTTCCCACTGAGTCTTCCTCAAAGGCTAATCCTCACCTACTAGGGTATACAACTCTCCACCCCCCATTTTAATGTTGTGTTCAGAAAAAGGGAACTCCTGGAAACCTATTCCAGTATTCTTTTTTTACACAATTTTATTTATGTATGTATTTTCAGATGTGCTGGGTCTTCACTGATGGGCAGGTTTTCTCTAGTTGCAGAGAACAGGGGATACTCTTAGTTGCACTGTGCAGGCCTCTCATGGTTGTAGCCCCTCTTTATTGCAGCACGTGAGCTCCAGAGCCCAGGCTCAGCAGTTGGGGTGCACGGCCTTAGTCGCTCTGCAGCATGTGGGCTCTTCCCTGATCAAGGGTAAAACCCATGTCTCCTGCATTAGCAGGCAGATTCTTTACCACTGAGCCACCAGGGAAACCCCTGTTCTAGTATTCTAACCTGGAGAATCCCATGGACAGAGGAGCCTGGTGGGCTACAGTCCATGGAGTTTCAAGAGTCGGACATGACTGCGCGACTAAGCACAAGTACGTTGAATTACTAGTGTTCCAAGGGCTTCCAGAAGGTGCATCTGGCACTGGTATGCAAGATGGAAGAGGTGGGGAGGATCCACGTGTGGGGAGGACTTGCTGCAATCCAGGAATGACATGACATGATGCATCATTACTAAAAATGATAATAATTACTTTAGTGATTTGTTATCTGAAACATATGCCAGTCACTAAAATGAATAAATTATGTTTTGTTCATTCCTTGGTGCCTCAAAGTTACTGGGCCTGACAAGATTAACATGATGCATTTAAAGGCCCAAGACAGACTGTTGAAGAAGGAAGATCAAGTTCATGGAGACTGCTTCCTTCTGTCATTACCAATCTCCTGCCTCTATAAATTCTTTCCCATGTGGCATCTCAGCAGCAGATCAGAGCCCATGTCAGAACAGGGACTGTAAAGGATTTCGGCTTCATGGCTATTTGCGATTAAACAAAAATTGACTTTCAAACTGAAGTTAGCATAAGGAAAGTCAAATGTGAAAGACTGTGTAAAACCTCCAGCATTTTCATAGTTCCTGAATGTAGACTATTGTTCAGAGATTGCTCAAGACTAAACAAGTCTCTGCCCAGATATCAGTGAGCTGTGTGTATAACTCCACCACAAAGCACTTGAGCCTTGTTTATCTTGAATTTTATTTTCCTCTTTATTGCCCAGTTGCTCAAGCTAGAAATTGGACATTATCCTCCTTTCTCTTCCTCGTCTTTAACCCAAACATCCAATCAATCCCCCATTCCCACAGCTCAGTGGCTCACATTTTAGCATGCCTCAGAATCATCCCGTGGGCTTGTTAACACACAGGTTGCTGGGCCCAGTCTCAGAGTTCCTGGGATGGAGCCTGAGCATCTGTGCTTGTAATAAATTCCCAGGAGATGTTTCACTTTGGTGACCACACTTTGAGAACCACTGTTGCAGGCTGGCTCCTGAACCTATGTCACATTCGTCTATTTCTGCCTATTCCCAGGCTGAGTATTTTAATTCAGGTCACCATTGTAGATAGCCCATTTTATGGCAGAGATCTTTTTTTAAGACACAAATAGGATCATTTACACCCCTGCTAAAAACTAGATTCGGGTCGATGTGTGGCAGTAAACACCAAATCCCCGTCACAAATAAAATAAAATATTAAAAAAAATTATTGGGCTTCTAGAGCCCAAAAGATGACATCCTTATCCTCTCTCTGCCTTCCTCTGAGAAAAAAATTTAACCCTTTGTCTGACTATTTTGTTATTTATCACCATGCTTCAAAATCATATTCTTGAACTGTCATTTCTTACATTTTTAGCTGTATGCCTTAATTATAGAATTATCACTGTAAGGCATAAGGATCAACTCTAGATGGTCAACCTTTCACAAATGCTGCACCTTCTCCCCTTCTCTCATTATATCATCTTTTTGTTAGCATTAACAGTCACTGTGACTCTGTGAATGATATTCACAGCCATTTATGGTCAGCCATTTAGGATCACTTTTGGTTTTGTCTACAGCAAATAATGAGCTTGGTTTTGTTTGGTTAATTTTTTTGGCGGGGGGGAGGGAGGGGTGGGCGGGCCACTTCTATTGGTCTTTCATTTGTCTATTTTCATCCATCTTTGTTCTTTGGCTCCTGCGGGCCTCCCATCGCGGTGGCGTCTGTTGTCGCAGAGCACCAGCTCTGGGTGCATGCGCTCCAGAGCTCCGGCTCGGTAATTGGACGCATCAGTCCTGCTGTTCCGCGGCACGTGGGATCTTCCCAGGCCAGGGATGGAACCGACGCCCCTTGCACTGCAAGTTGGTGTCCTCACCCACTGGACCACCACGGAAGCCCTTTGCCTAATTTTTTATACACTTGCTATATATAGCTTGGCAGGCTCCTCTTTCCATGGAATTCTCCAGGTAAGAATACTGGAGCGGGTAGTCATTCCCTTCTCCAGGGGATCTTCCAGACCCTGTGACTGGACCCAGGTCTCCCACATTGCAGGCAGATTCTTTACCATCTGAGCCACCAAGGAAGCCCTATACTTGTTAAAATTTGACCTCAGATCCTTTCCCAGGTTTTAAAATCTCATCAGTGATATTCAGATACATCAGGAGCTCTATTACTTTACTTTCCTGAAGAAGTTTATCTAAGAGTCTATTTGATCGGTTTCCTTCTGTGTAAGGCAGCTGTGCAGCTTCTACCTAAACTACCATGCTGGCATGCCTCTCATTTCTCTCTTCTCATGCTGTCTGTTTTCTGTATCTGGTGTGTTCTTTACCACAGAGTTTTTCTGTAGCTTTTGTGAAACATATTCGCCAGTAGTTTTCAGAGCAATGCTGCATGAGAAATAAGTCCATTGCCGTTTTGTATTAAAATATTTTTACTCTATCCTGATGTCTGATTGATAATATGACTCAACCTCAGATGTGAAGTTGAAAATAACACTTGGCTTTTAAGGATCAAAACTCTAGATGGTCAACCTTTCACAAATGCTGCACCTTCTCCCCTTCTCTCATTATATCATCTTTTTGTTAGCATTAACAGTCACTGTGACTCTGTGAATGATATTCACAGCCATTTATGGTCAGCCATTTAGGATCACTTTTGGTTTTGTCTACAGCAAATAATGAGCTTGGTTTTGTTTGGTTAATTTTTTTGGCGGGGAGGGAGGGGTGGGCGGGCCACTTCTATTGGTCTTTCATTTGTCTATTTTCATCCATCTTTGTTCTTTGGCTCCTGCGGGCCTCCCATCGCGGTGGCGTCTGTTGTCGCAGAGCACCAGCTCTGGGTGCATGCGCTCCAGAGCTCCGGCTCGGTAATTGGACGCATCAGTCCTGCTGTTCCGCGGCACGTGGGATCTTCCCAGGCCAGGGATGGAACCGACGCCCCTTGCACTGCAAGTTGGTGTCCTCACCCACTGGACCACCACGGAAGCCCTTTGCCTAATTTTTTATACACTTGCTATATATAGCTTGGCAGGCTCCTCTTTCCATGGAATTCTCCAGGTAAGAATACTGGAGCGGGTAGTCATTCCCTTCTCCAGGGGATCTTCCAGACCCTGTGACTGGACCCAGGTCTCCCACATTGCAGGCAGATTCTTTACCATCTGAGCCACCAAGGAAGCCCTATACTTGTTAAAATTTGACCTCAGATCCTTTCCCAGGTTTTAAAATCTCATCAGTGATATTCAGATACATCAGGAGCTCTATTACTTTACTTTCCTGAAGAAGTTTATCTAAGAGTCTATTTGATCGGTTTCCTTCTGTGTAAGGCAGCTGTGCAGCTTCTACCTAAACTACCATGCTGGCATGCCTCTCATTTCTCTCTTCTCATGCTGTCTGTTTTCTGTATCTGGTGTGTTCTTTACCACAGAGTTTTTCTGTAGCTTTTGTGAAACATATTCGCCAGTAGTTTTCAGAGCAATGCTGCATGAGAAATAAGTCCATTGCCGTTTTGTATTAAAATATTTTTACTCTATCCTGATGTCTGATTGATAATATGACTCAACCTCAGATGTGAAGTTGAAAATAATTTCCCTTTAGATTTTTAAAGGCATTTGTCCATCACTTTCTAGTTACCAGCCTTTCTTTTGATAAAATCTTTAATGATGAAGTTTTATGTCTTTCCAAAAATTTATAGGAACTTCTCTTTGTCTCCAGTTTCCTGAAATTTCTCTATAATGCACCTATATGCGGCTCTGTCTATTCCCATGGTAAACATCAGACATTGATAACCCTTTATACCTAAAAACTAACTTATTTCAGTTGTGGGAACTTTCTTTACTATTATTTTAATGTTTCCTCCCTTACATGTTTCAGTGTTATCTTCCGTGCACCTCATATGTATTTATGCTGGACTTTTCCTTTGACTATTATACAAAAATTCCCTTTATCCTGTATACTATCCTGTATACTAATTTTTGTCTTAAAGCAATACTCTAATAATAGGCTCATATCGGCTTTATTTATGCTAGTATTTTTAAATACATTAAAAATAATTTATTTCAATATTTAGAGGTCATTATATTTAATTGTATCTCTTTAAAAGAATATATAGCTCTCCATAAACACGTATAATTTCCATGGATCTATATGAGTTTATTTCTCGCATCACATTTTGGGTTTTTTTAAAAATATTATGTTCTCTTTTTTTGCTGCCTTCTATTAGACTACTCCATTTTCTTTATTCACTGTTTCCCTCCTCTGATGACTTGGAGGTTTCATAATTTATAATGCATTTCTATTTAGATTTTAGGGTTTTCACCTTGGGCAAGTTGCCTAATCTTTATAATGGGGAAATTTCTTAGCACAAGGAAGGCCCTATACTTGTTAAAATTTGACCTCAGCCCTTTCCATTTTTGATATTCAGATACATCAGGAGCTCTATTACTTTACTTTCCTGAAGAAGTTTATCTAAGAGTCTATTTGATCGGTTTCCTTCTGTGTAAGGCAGCTGTGCAGCTTCTACCTAAACTACCATGCTGGCATGCCTCTCATTTCTCTCTTCTCATGCTGTCTGTTTTCTGTATCTGGTGTGTTCTTTACCACAGAGTTTTTCTGTAGCTTTTGTGAAACATATTCGCCAGTAGTTTTCAGAGCAATGCTGCATGAGAAATAAGTCCATTGCCGTTTTGTATTAAAATATTTTTACTCTATCCTGATGTCTGATTGATAATATGACTCAACCTCAGATGTGAAGTTGAAAATAATTTCCCTTTAGATTTTTAAAGGCATTTGTCCATCACTTTCTAGTTACCAGCCTTTCTTTTGATAAAATCTTTAATGATGAAGTTTTATGTCTTTCCAAAAATTTATAGGAACTTCTCTTTGTCTCCAGTTTCCTGAAATTTCTCTATAATGCACCTATATGCGGCTCTGTCTATTCCCATGGTAAACATCAGACATTGATAACCCTTTATACCTAAAAACTAACTTATTTCAGTTGTGGGAACTTTCTTTACTATTATTTTAATGTTTCCTCCCTTACATGTTTCAGTGTTATCTTCCGTGCACCTCATATGTATTTATGCTGGACTTTTCCTTTGACTATTATACAAAAATTCCCTTTATCCTGTATACTATCCTGTATACTAATTTTTGTCTTAAAGCAATACTCTAATAATAGGCTCATATCGGCTTTATTTATGCTAGTATTTTTAAATACATTAAAAATAATTTATTTCAATATTTAGAGGTCATTATATTTAATTGTATCTCTTTAAAAGAATATATAGCTCTCCATAAACACGTATAATTTCCATGGATCTATATGAGTTTATTTCTCGCATCACATTTTGGGTTTTTTTAAAAATATTATGTTCTCTTTTTTTGCTGCCTTCTATTAGACTACTCCATTTTCTTTATTCACTGTTTCCCTCCTCTGATGACTTGGAGGTTTCATAATTTATAATGCATTTCTATTTAGATTTTAGGGTTTTCACCTTGGGCAAGTTGCCTAATCATTCTGTATATATGAATTTCCCTGTATGTGAAAAGGAGCTGATAGGAAAATATTCCTTAGCAGAGTGACTGTTACAATTTAATCAGATAATATATCTAACACATTTAGATATTTAGCATATTGTGTAGCTCATAGTCAACACCCCATAAAAAGCAGGTGATGATTTTAACTAATGTTTTGTATATTAACTATAGATGATCTGAAAATTTTTTCAGACATTCCACTAACTCAAGAATTTTGAGAGGCAGATTGTGTATTCTAGTGCAATAGTGCAGTTTACCTGTGTGCTGGGAGCTTAATTATGTATCTTCCTGCTAACGCCTTTAGTGGGAAGTTGGACCATCAACATGGTGGGAAATTGATTGATTAACTCAATCAAGGTCATCCTTAAAGATGACTCCAAAAATATCTCTGACAGCTTGTGGCTGAAAAAAATCAGTCAGGATTTGGGAGGAGTAGGAGTACGGCAGAGGGATCATTTTCGCTGAATTATGAGTCCTGTGCAAGATGGATGTTATGTGATAACCCCGTGTGGAGAATTCTTCCCATTACCTGCTGAGTTTTGAAAATATCTCTTCAAAATTTACTCCAAGAAGAGTTGTGTTTCAGTCTCAGGTTTGGGGTATTTATATGCCTTTCAGACAGTATTTTTCAGCAGAGAATATATGCCACAGAATAAACAATAACTTTTGTGAAACTGTACTGTACTGAGCAACTTGGAGAAGGAAATGGCAACACCCTCCAGGATTCTTTAGAATCCATGGACAGGGGAGCCTGGGTGGGGCGACAGTCCAATGGGTCAAAGAGGCTGACCAGACTGAGTGGGTAACCGCATACTGTAGAGTGGCCACTTTGCAATACCGGTTCTTGCATGACAGAAGGATCTATTTCAAACAACCAGATACTAGGAACGCAGACCAATTGCTCATATTTCAGTCCGAAAAAAAGACACATGCACTTAGATCAGGGCTGAGAGACTTATGTGGCAGAGCATCCTTCTTTCTCCAGCTCACATGTGGCTAACTGGCTTCCTAGTCTGGCTGAAAGCAGAATTGGGATGAGAACATGCATGATTTCACTAGAACTCCATCCTCCAGCTCTAGTAAATTTGTGCCTGAACATACACACACACGTGCGTGCACTCACACACATTTCTCCTCTCCGTCTCCTTCTTCTTTTTCCACTGCCAGTGTCAGGAATAAAACGACAATCTCACACGTTGGCTTATTCCATGAATACCTGGGTACCTCTACCTGGTGAAATGATACAATGCCAACTTGGTACTTCACGATCTTGGCAAGATTTAACAACTTGGGTCGTGAGTCTTTCATCTGGATGCCTTCTGTGTGTTCACTGAAAAGGTCCTGAGACAATCTTGGGTGGGATGTATCATAATACAGAGCAGGACAGGTAATGTAGCTCTGAAGACATCTCTGTTAATCAATACTCTGGATACAAGCATTCTAAAAACCTCAACTCATATTTCAACACTTCTGCTGGAACCAGTTCAATGGCTTGCATCATCTCCTACCATATAATTAAAGTGTTTTCTGTGAACTAGAGTTGGACTGAAAGCTGTTTATTTCCTTTTAAAATATTTTTTATTGGGGAATAGTTGGTGCACAATGTTGTGCTAGTTTCTGCTGTACAGCCAAATGAGTCAGTTATACATATGCATATATTTACTCTTTTTTGTGGTTAATTCATTCTTTATTTTATTTTATTTTTTTGCTATGCTGGGTCTTCATTGCTGCTTGGTCTTTTGTCTAGTTTCTCTAGCAATTGCTACACTCGAATTTGATATAGTTGTGACTCCTGGACTTTAGAGCACAGGCTCAGCAGTTGTGGCACACAGGCTTAGTTGCTCCTTGGCATGTGAGATCTTCCCAGATCGAACCTGTGCTCCCTGCATTGGCAGGCAAATTCTCATCCACTGTGCCAGTGAGGAAGTCCCTATCTACTCTTTCTTAGAGTCTTTTCCCATTATAGGCCATTACAGAATAGAGTTCCCTGTCCTCTACCGGAGGTCCTTACTAGTCATCTCTTTTATCTACAGTAGCGTGTGTAAATCAGTCTCAATCGCCTAATTCATCCCTCCTGTCCCTTACCTCTTGGTAACTGTAAGTTTGTTTTCTACAACTGTAACTCTGTTTTTGCTTTGTAGATAAGTTTATTTGTGGTCTTTTTTTTTAAGGATTCTACATACAAGTGATATCATATGATATGTGTCTTTTTCGTCTGACTTTCTTCATTCAGTATGATAATCTGTTTTTTTTTCAGTCTGCATTAAGGTCAGTACAGAAACTGGGAATAAGTATAATTAGTGGAGAGAGTGATTTAATGTCAATTGAATCTCATAATTAAAGATTTGGTGAGTATTTTGTGTCTTTATTTTTTTTTTGAATGATTCATTTTACTGTATTTTATGAATATATTTGATTGACCAGAGATGGAATATAAATTTAAAGAACAAAAATGGGTCTTGGGCCAAAAAATTTTGAGAAGTATTGATGGACAGGATAAAGTCCCAGCTCTTCGTAAGAGCTCCAAAGTCATTCATGTCCTGGTCCCTGCACAACTCTGCGGCTCTTCAGTTTCACTATCTGCTGCTCCCCTCCCCTCACAGCACAAAGTTCTGGCCATATAAAACCACACACACTGTCCTTTCACAAAGGCCAGCCCTTCTGTTCGGAATGCCTTTTATATTCTCAGTTGACTACTAAATTTCTACACATCAATCAAATCTAACCTTTCTAGATGAGGCAGGACCCTTAGCTGCAAATGACAGACACATAACTTGAATCATTTAAAGAGAAAGAGTCTAGGGACAGAGGTGGAGCTGTCTTGAGACTCAATAGGATCCTTAGACAAGAACAATTTCAGCTAGCTTTCTCTCTCTTTCTCTTCACCCCTCTTTCCCTTATCCCTGACATTCTCTCTGTCTTACTCTCTTTGATGGGAGACAGGCCTGTTCTGTATAGCAGAAGACATTGTGGAACCCAGCTCTGTTGACCCAACTTAGCAAAGCAAGACAACAGAGAAGTTATCTCCCTTAGCTTCAGAATAAAACCATTCCAGAAACAATTCTTATTTTCTTAACTGGATCAAGTACCCACATTGACCTTGGATTGATTAATGTGGCCAGAGAGAAGGGATGGTCTCTGCAGTCTAACTTCTCCCCTATTATCAAAGAAATTATTCTAATATGATTTCAATTACACCTCTCCTCATTTTTAAGACCTTACTTTCTCTTCAGCTTCAGAAAAGAATTCAGGATGCTCTGTCCTTCATGAGAAAGGTTTAGTGGTTCCCTCCACTTTCACCACCGGAGTGAAAGATGCAACAATTTCCATCACCTGTGCTGCAGTCCAGGAATGAATAATTATGTGTCTCTTAAAATAAACAGGTGTCTTCTCTAGTCATCTCTAAACTCACTACTCACTGAGACTATTTTACACTACATGTGCTTTCATTAGTTTTCTCGCAAGGCATCATAAGACATCATAACATGCCTTTGTGTCCTTATGTATTTTCTACTAAACCCTCTGAGTTTATCCACATTGTCTAACATATGTTCGGCACACAGTAGATGCTCAAATTGATGTCTGCTGAAACAATGACAGCATTGATCCTCCTGCATTTCAGACACACATTTGCCTATCTTTCTTTCACACTAAAGTTTGATCTCTTTCGATGTGAAGAGCCCATCACTGTATCTTCAGGGACTAGCATAGCACTTCACACGTAGTAAGTGATACATGAATGTCGAGGATGAATAATTAAGGGAATAAACTAAGGTAAAATGGCTACCTGTGGAGCACCCATGGTAACTCTACCAAGACCTTATTTCTTAACAAGAACTGACTGGGACTTTGGGGTTACACAGTGCATGTCTTTGATCCTTCTTTCCAACTCATCTCATGACTGGTTGGGTGCAAGACAGATGAGAGAAGCTGTTTACCTCACAAAGACAAAATTCATTTCCTGCTCCTGGGCCATAGCATCGGCAAGCTAACTGGCTACCACCTAGTTCCACTCAGAGTCTATCAAATAACTCTCAGATCAACTCAATTCCCTCTTAATATGTAAAGTCCAGAAGGCTGGGATCTTCTGCTCTGTAATCCTGATAACAACAAAGAAATATCCATCACTAAAAAAGTCTTCTGTGTAGATTCTCATGACATATAAACAACCAGCTAATGATCTGGTACTACAAATGCTCCAACCTATTTTGGGAAAACAAGGTAACAAAGCCAGGTCAGGACATGCTGCAAGCCCTTATTCTGATTGATTAATGTGGCCAGAGAGAAGGGATGGTCTCTGCAGTCTAACTTCTCCCCTATTATCAAAGAAATTATTCTAATATGATTTCAATTACACCTCTCCTCATTTTTAAGACCTTACTTTCTCTTCAGCTTCAGAAAAGAATTCAGGATGCTCTGTCCTTCATGAGAAAGGTTTAGTGGTTCCCTCCACTTTCACCACCGGAGTGAAAGATGCAACAATTTCCATCACCTGTGCTGCAGTCCAGGAATGAATAATTATGTGTCTCTTAAAATAAACAGGTGTCTTCTCTAGTCATCTCTAAACTCACTACTCACTGAGACTATTTTACACTACATGTGCTTTCATTAGTTTTCTCGCAAGGCATCATAAGACATCATAACATGCCTTTGTGTCCTTATGTATTTTCTACTAAACCCTCTGAGTTTATCCACATTGTCTAACATATGTTCGGCACACAGTAGATGCTCAAATTGATGTCTGCTGAAACAATGACAGCATTGATCCTCCTGCATTTCAGACACACATTTGCCTATCTTTCTTTCACACTAAAGTTTGATCTCTTTCGATGTGAAGAGCCCATCACTGTATCTTCAGGGACTAGCATAGCACTTCACACGTAGTAAGTGATACATGAATGTCGAGGATGAATAATTAAGGGAATAAACTAAGGTAAAATGGCTACCTGTGGAGCACCCATGGTAACTCTACCAAGACCTTATTTCTTAACAAGAACTGACTGGGACTTTGGGGTTACACAGTGCATGTCTTTGATCCTTCTTTCCAACTCATCTCATGACTGGTTGGGTGCAAGACAGATGAGAGAAGCTGTTTACCTCACAAAGACAAAATTCATTTCCTGCTCCTGGGCCATAGCATCGGCAAGCTAACTGGCTACCACCTAGTTCCACTCAGAGTCTATCAAATAACTCTCAGATCAACTCAATTCCCTCTTAATATGTAAAGTCCAGAAGGCTGGGATCTTCTGCTCTGTAATCCTGATAACAACAAAGAAATATCCATCACTAAAAAAGTCTTCTGTGTAGATTCTCATGACATATAAACAACCAGCTAATGATCTGGTACTACAAAAATGCTCACAGCAGGAACTGGGTGTCTGTCTTATGTGTGGGGTTGGGGTAGGCAGTAAGGAAAGGTGGGAGGACAGCTGCAAGTCACCACTGTAAATAACAAAGCCAGGTCAGGAAAACCACTGCCATGGTGACAAGGCCCTTCAGTCTCTCTAGCACGCACATGGTTTTTCATGAGTCATCATCTCCTCAGAGTCAGGTTGACACAACCGGAGAAGCTATTCCCATCTCAAAACTGCAGGCCCAGGAGGGTGATACCTCAGTTATTTATTTCTTAGGGAGACCCAAGAACAGTATCTTGGGTCCTTGTCTCCAGAAATTCTGTATCCCATTGGGAGACTGGAAAGTATATACACTGGGCTTATGGCCTTGAAATACCTTGTTTGAAAAAAATGCCACAATCTGATTAGAAATGTTGACTTCAGAAGGGGCTTTGTTGTTTGTAAGAGGATGAGATTATTGCTATGACTGAGCATTCTATATTTTATAAAAAATACTTGAAGGGCTTCCCTGGTGGTCCAGTGGGTAAGGACACTGCCTTGCAGTGCAAGGGGCGCCAGTTGGATCCCTGGCCTGGGAAGATCCCACGTGCCGTGGAGTGGCTGGACCGATGTGTTCAATTACCGAGCCAGAGCTCTGGAGCGCATGTGCCCAGAACCAGTGCTCTGCGACAACAGTGGCCACGCGATGGGAGGCCCACATGGGCCAGAGAACAAAGATGGATGAAAAACAGATAAAAAAAAAAAGAAAGATCAATAGAAGTGGCCCGCCCACCCTGCTCCCTGCCTCTCCAACCAAAAGAAAAAAGAAAAACTTGATAATTATTTTATTGGTATTCTGTGAAACCCTTTGGAGAAGGTCTCTATTGAGTTCACTCTTTGTTCAGTACATACAGGAGCACAGGGCTGTTTCAAGGTATATGTATTGTGCTAAAATGGATGTATCCTGGAAAGCACTAGGTTGATTTTGACCTGTAGAAGAGAATCACATAAACATCGTGGAAAACCATGAATAATTATTTTTATGATTATTACTCATTTAACTACCAGACTGTAATTACGAGACCTGACTATACCAATAGGACCAAACTTGCTTCATTGGATAACACATAGCAGACACTCAAATATAACTGCCAAATAAATCAATTTAACAGCTGCAGACCTGTAGGTATATGTATGATTATAAACACAGTGACTAAGGTGAAATTCAGGGAAACACAGAACAAGAGTTAACACAGTATCCAAACTCAAATATTTGCTCTTTTCCAAATACAGAAGACCATTCAACCTCCAAAGTGTCAGTCCACCCTTGTTCCTTCTGCCTTGGGCATCCTTCTCCACTTTGTGCATAAAATAAACTCTTATACAGTCTATCTTGATCTTGATTCTCCCCAGCCCTAACCCTTCCACTGATCCCTCATTGTGACAGAATTGGGTATGTTCCCCTACATGCTGCACTGCAAATTGTGAATTCCTGTCAGTGCTCGTTCCACTAACCACACAGAGTCATAATGACCTCTGTCAAGGTCAGGTGTGTCTCAATTAGTTTTGTATTTTCAGTGCCTGGGCAGAGTAAGGACTCAATGAAAGTCTGTTGAAAAAAATAATTCTCATATATATATATGGGACAAAGGTTCAAATGCAGCTAGAATTTACACACTGGAAGAATGGTGCATTGATTCAAATCTAATTATACACAGCCCCATAGCATGTATGTGGTAAGCCTCTGAAGGCTTCCACGATCTGGACCTAGCTCTGACTGATGCTAATGTCCACGTTCTTTCCCCCATGTCTTGAGGCATATGCAGGTGATCTGGGAATACAATGGAGCAAGGAGGGAAGGTTCCTGGAGGGAAGTATTTGAATTTAACATCTGCAAGTGCCAGAGAAGAAGCTGATGCAGAGAAATGATCATAGAACCAGGGAGAAACAGAACTAAGATTCTATTCCTTTAGACACTAACGTGCCAGGCAAGGATTCCTATGGCATTTCATCCTCCTCCACAGCTGGGGCAAGAAGCAAAGGCACCTTCACCGTTTTGAAATTAGGCTATAGACTCCATGAGGGAAATTCAATTTTTGCTTCCTACCACATATGGGAACATAGCAGGCAGTGAATAAGTACATCATGACCAAAAGTACATGCAACCAAAGCAATTACATTGCTGGAATGAAGTTTTCAGCTCTCCTTACGCAGCTGTGGGATCTCACATTTTAGTAGGGTTTATTTTTACCTATGAACCCTCAAGGATTGTGGTAGAGGTGAAAACAGAACTTCTCTGAAGGAATCATTCTTATTCTGCATCTTATCCCCAACATTTTATGAACAGGCATTTTCCAAGAGGTCCCTTAAAATACTTCAGATCTCCAGGCAGTAGTACTTCAATAAATATGAAAAGCTACCCTTTTTGAAGACCATTCAACCTCCAAAGTCCACCCTTGTTCCTTCTGCCTTGGGCATCCTTCTCCACTTTGTGCATAAAATAAACTCTTATACAGTCTATCTTGATCTTGATTCTCCCCAGCCCTAACCCTTCCACTGATCCCTCATTGTGACAGAATTGGGTATGTTCCCCTACATGCTGCACTGCAAATTGTGAATTCCTGTCAGTGCTCGTTCCACTAACCACACAGAGTCATAATGACCTCTGTCAAGGTCAGGTGTGTCTCAATTAGTTTTGTATTTTCAGTGCCTGGGCAGAGTAAGGACTCAATGAAAGTCTGTTGAAAAAAATAATTCTCATATATATATATGGGACAAAGGTTCAAATGCAGCTAGAATTTACACACTGGAAGAATGGTGCATTGATTCAAATCTAATTATACACAGCCCCATAGCATGTATGTGGTAAGCCTCTGAAGGCTTCCACGATCTGGACCTAGCTCTGACTGATGCTAATGTCCACGTTCTTTCCCCCATGTCTTGAGGCATATGCAGGTGATCTGGGAATACAATGGAGCAAGGAGGGAAGGTTCCTGGAGGGAAGTATTTGAATTTAACATCTGCAAGTGCCAGAGAAGAAGCTGATGCAGAGAAATGATCATAGAACCAGGGAGAAACAGAACTAAGATTCTATTCCTTTAGACACTAACGTGCCAGGCAAGGATTCCTATGGCATTTCATCCTCCTCCACAGCTGGGGCAAGAAGCAAAGGCACCTTCACCGTTTTGAAATTAGGCTATAGACTCCATGAGGGAAATTCAATTTTTGCTTCCTACCACATATGGGAACATAGCAGGCAGTGAATAAGTACATCATGACCAAAAGTACATGCAACCAAAGCAATTACATTACTGGAATGAAGTTTTCAGCTCTCCTTACGCAGCTGTGGGATCTCACATTTTAGTAGGGTTTATTTTTACCTACGAACCCTCAAGGATTGTGGTAGAGGTGAAAACAGAACTTCTCTGAAGGAATCATTCTTATTCTGCATCTTATCCCCAACATTTTATGAACAGGCATTTTCCAAGAGGTCCCTTAAAATACTTCAGATCTCCAGGCAGTAGTACTTCAATAAATATGAAAAGCTTTTCTCCTGCAATCTTCCACCAGGCTCTCCCTCCAGGGTGAGTGGATGAACCACGCAGAGTCTCGGCTGCACCTGCGTTTGATCTCACACACGCTCAACTGCAGTCCTTGGGTCCTGGACTACAGACAACTTCCAGCACATACATGAAAGTCTAGCTGGTGCACTCTGCCAAGCACTTGGGAGACCTTTCTTTTTTTTTCAAAGAAACAAATACATGTCGTTTCTAGAGTTAGCATGAGACAAGGCCAAGTTTCTTTCTTTTCTACCTGTGCTTTTTTACTCTGGCGCAGGCTGAGAAGTAGCTAATTATCTCCAGGGGCTTAAGGGAGCAGCCACCAGAATCAGAGCCTCACATGACCTCTATGCTAGAAGGAAATCTAGGTCAGGCTTGACTCCCAGAGATGTGGATTGAAATAACAGTCTCTACCTGTGTGTCAGGGTGAACAAGCTTTTAAACATGGTGGCAGGAGAGGAAATGTCATTCGGAGGCTCACCATAGGTAAAAAAAAGAAAACAACCTTACTCTTTCATCTTTGGTGACAGAAATTGATTTTCTGAGTCTTTGTGCATTGTCCCCAGATGCCTTCAGTGTTAACTCTCTCAAGTGTCTACATAAAACAAGAAGATCTGGGTGCCAGCATTGAACTTTCTTTGGCCTTGAAGATGATCTGAGCATCTGGCTTTCCCCTTTGGAGCTGTCTCAATATGAGCCAGATGCAGCTGAGCAAACTCTGTTATCAGATCTAACTCCCGGTCAACATCTAAGATACAACGGTCATTTTGAAATTAGGCTATAGACTCCATGAGGGAAATTCAATTTTTGCTTCCTACCACATATGGGAACATAGCAGGCAGTGAATAAGTACATCATGACCAAAAGTACATGCAACCAAAGCAATTACATTGCTGGAATGAAGTTTTCAGCTCTCCTTACGCAGCTGTGGGATCTCACATTTTAGTAGGGTTTATTTTTACCTATGAACCCTCAAGGATTGTGGTAGAGGTGAAAACAGAACTTCTCTGAAGGAATCATTCTTATTCTGCATCTTATCCCCAACATTTTATGAACAGGCATTTTCCAAGAGGTCCCTTAAAATACTTCAGATCTCCAGGCAGTAGTACTTCAATAAATATGAAAAGCTTTTCTCCTGCAATCTTCCACCAGGCTCTCCCTCCAGGGTGAGTGGATGAACCACGCAGAGTCTCGGCTGCACCTGCGTTTGATCTCACCCCGCTCAACTGCAGTCCTTGGGTCCTGGACTACAGACAACTTCCAGCACATACATGAAAGTCTAGCTGGTGCACTCTGCCAAGCACTTGGGAGACCTTTCTTTTTTTTTCAAAGAAACAAATACATGTCGTTTCTAGAGTTAGCATGAGACAAGGCCAAGTTTCTTTCTTTTCTACCTGTGCTTTTTTACTCTGGCGCAGGCTGAGAAGTAGCTAATTATCTCCAGGGGCTTAAGGGAGCAGCCACCAGAATCAGAGCCTCACATGACCTCTATGCTAGAAGGAAATCTAGGTCAGGCTTGACTCCCAGAGATGTGGATTGAAATAACAGTCTCTACCTGTGTGTCAGGGTGAACAAGCTTTTAAACATGGTGGCAGGAGAGGAAATGTCATTCGGAGGCTCACCATAGGTAAAAAAAAAAAGAAAAACAACCTTACTCTTTCATCTTTGGTGACAGAAATTGATTTTCTGAGTCTTTGTGCATTGTCCCCAGATGCCTTCAGTGTTAACTCTCTCAAGTGTCTACATAAAACAAGAAGATCTGGGTGCCAGCATTGAACTTTCTTTGGCCTTGAAGATGATCTGAGCATCTGGCTTTCTACCAGCAGCACCAGAGTCGGGTCTGGCCCAGAAGCTGTCTCAATATGAGCCAGATGCAGCTGAGCAAACTCTGTTATCAGATCTAACTCCCGGTCAACATCTAAGATACAACGGCATTTGTCTGGAGGAATTTAGTACAGCTTGTGCAGAATGCAGCTCACACAGGAATGAATATAAATAGAGAAATCATCAGTGGCCTCTTTTCTACTTACTGACATCTGGATATTTTTTTTTCTAGCCTGATATTTGCGGTCATCCCATCCTGGTAGGATTTCTTTAATCTTATATTTCAAATTGCCTACTTTTTAAAGAACTATTTCTCTAAATATGCCCAAATGCTACTAAGCCCTTTACAAATATTTCAGTACTTGTAGCTTTACAGATATGACAACTTTACAAAATGTTACAAATATTTCATGTACTTCATTCAAAAAATAATTTTTGAGTCACCTATTATGTGCCTGGCATTGTTCTAGGCCCCAACGCTAACACTTCAGAGATTATGGGCTAGTGCAGGCACAGATAATATTAATATATAACTCATTAATTCATTCCCGAAATAAACGATGATGCGGGAAATAAACTCAGGTGAGAAGAATGGGGCATCGGTAAAAGCATTTAGTTTAGACTGCTCCCCTGCACACTCTGACCAAAGCTTCTCCATAACACTCCTTATGTTCTCATTGAATTATCAAAGATGTAAACCTTACGTTCCCATGTGAATTATCAAAGATGCAAAAAGCGGGAAGGCCAAAAGCCTTAAACTCAGAACCTCGTGCATTTGAGAAACTTCTGGAAACCAGAGGGGAAAAGAGCAACAAGAGATGAGGTCAAACAGAAAGGGACCTGATCGTATAGGACTCTGGAGGCCAGGACAACCAGTTTGCTTCTACTTTTAAAATAATATTAAAAAATGAAATTAGATCATTCTTTAATACCACGCACAAAAATATGCTCAAGATGGATTAAAGACCTAAAGGTGAGACGAGACACTATAAAACTCCTAGAGGACAACATAGGTGGAACACTCTCTAACATAAATCATAGCAAGATATTTTTCGATCCACCTCTCAGAACACTGGACATAAAAACAACTGGGACCTACTTAAACTCAAAAGCTTTTGCACAGCAAAGGAAACAATAAACAAAATGAAAAGACAACCCTCAGACCGGGAGAAAATATTTGCAAATGATGTGACCAACAAGGGACTAATCTCCAAAATTTACAAACCACTCATGATACATAACACCATCAACATAAACAACCTCAATACAGAATAAAAAGTTTAAGGAAATAAAAATAATAGGGAGCCTCTCTATATAATTTAAATATCATTGCATTGGGTGCTGAGTGGAGAACAGGTGGTAATTGGCAGGCGTAGAAAGAGACACATGGGCAGCTTGTGCAGAAGACCAGAGATGCCAGCAGTTTGCTTTCACAGAGGGTGAGTGCAGTGGCTTGAGCGTGTTTGTAGAGGCACAGCTAGGATATGCCTATTTTCTCTGACAACATTCTAGAAGATGAAGAAGCTGAGAGGGTGGGTGGAATTATGATACACTGGTCTGGCCTAAAAGTTCCTTTGGGTTTTTCCAACTGATGTTACAGAAAAACGCAAAGGAACTTTTTGGCTAACCCAGTGTTTAAGGGTGGCTGTAATAGGAATCAGCCTTATAATTATCCAGAGAGGTGAAAAACAGAGCTGAGAGGGAAGGCAGACTCTAGAGAAGAATCAAGAGGGAATGAGGACAGGCAGAGAATTCAGGCTAAAACAGCCCACAGGGCTTCCCTGGTGGTCCAGTGGGTAAGGACGCTGCCTTGCAGTGCAAGGGGCGCCGGTTCGATCCCTGGCCTGGGAAGATCCCACGTGCAGCAGAGCGGCTGGACCAATGTGTCCAATTACCGAGCCAGAGCTCTGGGGCGCATGCGCCCAGAGCCAGTGCTCTGCGACAACAGACGCCACCGCGATGGGAGGCCCACACGGGCCAAAGAACAAAGATGGATGAAACTAGACAAATGAAAGACCGATAGGAGTGGCCCGCCCATCCCCCACCCTCCCACCCCGAAAAATAAATACATAAATAAATGTTTACTCCTAGAGGACAACATAGGTGGAACACTCTCTAACATAAATCATAGCAAGATATTTTTCGATCCACCTCTCAGAACACTGGACATAAAAACAACTGGGACCTACTTAAACTCAAAAGCTTTTGCACAGCAAAGGAAACAATAAACAAAATGAAAAGACAACCCTCAGACCGGGAGAAAATATTTGCAAATGATGTGACCAACAAGGGACTAATCTCCAAAATTTACAAACCACTCATGATACATAACACCATCAACATAAACAACCTCAATACAGAATAAAAAGTTTAAGGAAATAAAAATAATAGGGAGCCTCTCTATATAATTTAAATATCATTGCATTGGGTGCTGAGTGGAGAACAGGTGGTAATTGGCAGGCGTAGAAAGAGACACATGGGCAGCTTGTGCAGAAGACCAGAGATGCCAGCAGTTTGCTTTCACAGAGGGTGAGTGCAGTGGCTTGAGCGTGTTTGTAGAGGCACAGCTAGGATATGCCTATTTTCTCTGACAACATTCTAGAAGATGAAGAAGCTGAGAGGGTGGGTGGAATTATGATACACTGGTCTGGCCTAAAAGTTCCTTTGGGTTTTTCCAACTGATGTTACAGAAAAACGCAAAGGAACTTTTTGGCTAACCCAGTGTTTAAGGGTGGCTGTAATAGGAATCAGCCTTATAATTATCCAGAGAGGTGAAAAACAGAGCTGAGAGGGAAGGCAGACTCTAGAGAAGAATCAAGAGGGAATGAGGACAGGCAGAGAATTCAGGCTAAAACAGCCCACAGGGCTTCCCTGGTGGTCCAGTGGGTAAGGACGCTGCCTTGCAGTGCAAGGGGCGCCGGTTCGATCCCTGGCCTGGGAAGATCCCACGTGCAGCAGAGCGGCTGGACCAATGTGTCCAATTACCGAGCCAGAGCTCTGGGGCGCATGCGCCCAGAGCCAGTGCTCTGCGACAACAGACGCCACCGCGATGGGAGGCCCACACGGGCCAAAGAACAAAGATGGATGAAACTAGACAAATGAAAGACCGATAGGAGTGGCCCGCCCACCCCCACCCTCCCACCCCGAAAAATAAATACATAAATAAATGTTTAAAATAAAATAAAATAGCCCACAAACGTGGTGTGGTTTTCTTCCCCCCAAAAGCTATCTGGAAACTTCCAAGGAAAATCTTCATTTTGGCATTCTTGCAGCTAGCTCCTCATCCCTTCAGTCCACATGCTTTTGCACTAGAAAGATTCACAGACTCCACAGTCTGTTTCTTCTTAGTTGGCTCCTGTTACCATTTGATGTTTGTGTCTCTCTCATCTCTGTTGATGAGTCACCAGGAAAAAAACCCCCAAAACTGCTTTTACAAACTCCTAGTGCTGCCTTTGTTGCTCTGTGTTGATAAAAAAAAAGAATGCTGTTGGCAAAATCTGATGCAGCTGGTTGTTTGTTTTCTTGGAGGACCCAAAGGTGAATATAAATAATTTAAAATAGCTTTTATGATCTATCTGTCTATTTCTGGGTGACAAAATTAAAGGAATAAAGCTAAGATTGAAGAAGGAGACATATAAAAAACATCTGAAGGAAAACAAAATCTGATTTGATCTAACAAATATTTATTGAGCAGTCACAGTGCATGAGGAAACAAAACCTATATATTTGCTGAGTGCTTGGTTCCCAAGCACACGAGAATCTGCCAAAGACATAATGTAGTAGGTACAATTCTTGCCATTTTAGAGAAGAAGAAATGAACAGGTTTAGAATGTGAGGGAAACAGCTCTTAACTCTCATATCTGGAATCTGGCAGAGGGACCCTGCCTACGCATCTGCCTGTTCTAAAGGTCATGTTCTCAGGGATCATGTGGACTGTTTCTCAATTAAGGCACTCGTTAGGCATTCACCATCGAGTGGTGTGGGATGAGGAGAGACTCCTAACAGCCAAGTGATTTAAGGTCATCAAGAGCGGTCACAGAAGAACCATCAGTTATGCTGTAGGAGGATGTATCTGATTTGTGTCCAGTGCGAGCCAGAGCTCTGGGCGCATGCGCCCAGAGCCAGTGCTCTGACAACAGACGCCACACATGGGAGGCCCACACGGGCCAAAGAACAAAGATGGATGAAACTAGACAAATGAAAGACCGATAGGAGTGGCCCGCCCACCCCCTCCCTCCCCACCCCCGCCGAAAAATAAATACATAAATAAATGTTTAAAATAAAATAAAATAGCCCACAAACGTGGTGTGGTTTTTTTCTTCCCCCCCAAATGCTATCTGGAAATTTCCAAGGAAAATCTTCATTTTGGCATTCTTGCAGCTAGCTCCTCATCCCTTCAGTCCACATGCTTTTGCACTAGAAAGATTCACAGACTCCACAGTCTGTTTCTTCTTAGTTGGCTCCTGTTACCATTTGATGTTTGTGTCTCTCTCATCTCTGTTGATGAGTCACCAGGAAAAAAACCCCCAAAACTGCTTTTACAAACTCCTAGTGCTGCCTTTGTTGCTCTGTGTTGATAAAAAAAAAGAATGCTGTTGGCAAAATCTGATGCAGCTGGTTGTTTGTTTTCTTGGAGGACCCAAAGGTGAATATAAATAATTTAAAATAGCTTTTATGATCTATCTGTCTATTTCTGGGTGACAAAATTAAAGGAATAAAGCTAAGATTGAAGAAGGAGACATATAAAAAACATCTGAAGGAAAACAAAATCTGATTTGATCTAACAAATATTTATTGAGCAGTCACAGTGCATGAGGAAACAAAACCTATATATTTGCTGAGTGCTTGGTTCCCAAGCACACGAGAATCTGCCAAAGACATAATGTAGTAGGTACAATTCTTGCCATTTTAGAGAAGAAGAAATGAACAGGTTTAGAATGTGAGGGAAACAGCTCTTAACTCTCATATCTGGAATCTGGCAGAGGGGACCCCTGCCTACGCATCTGCCTGTTCTAAAGGTCATGTTCTCAGGGATCATGTGGACTGTTTCTCAATTAAGGCACTCGTTAGGCATTCACCATCGAGTGGTGTGGGATGAGGAGAGACTCCTAACAGCCAAGTGATTTAAGGTCATCAAGAGCGGTCACAGAAGAACCATCAGTTATGCTGTAGGAGGATGTATCTGATTTAAACAGAAGGAAAGGATGTCTTCCCAGGCCAAAATAATGGAAAAAAATGAGAAATCCATGTTCTCACCTAGTAACTTTTCTCTTGGTTGCCAAGCAACACTTTTGCTGCATACATATTTCTTTTAATGATAATGTCTATATATAATACAATGCATATTGCAAATAAAACTAATATCCTTTATATACCACAAAATATGTTAGGTACAGTATATAATGTAAGATATCGTATATGCTATAAATAATTTGATATAAGTGTACAACTTTACATAGATCTTTAATACATGCTCATAATATTTATATACATTTTGATATATAAATAGCAGTATATTTCCATAGGTATACTGTATCTTTTCTTCATCGTGTTAAACATTAGTCACTCAGTCATGTCCGACTCTTTGCGATCCCACGGACCACCAGGCTCCTCTGTCCATGGGAATTCTTTAGGCAAGAACACTGGAGTGAGTAGCCATTCCCTTTTCCAGGGGATCTTCCCAACCCAGGGATGGAACCCAGGTCTCCTGCATTGCAGGCAGATGCTTTACCATCTGAGCCACCAAGCAAGTCCCACAAACTTGACTACTGACTTGGTTTCAATTTGCATAACAAAGAAAGACCTAGACTGGAGGTCTAAAGATGTGTTTCTCTATTTTTTTTTCAAGTCCCTTAATTTCTCAGGGTCTCCTGCTCCTCCTTCAGATAATTAAACAGTTGTAGTAAATATTTCTAGGCCCCCTGCCAGTTCTGAAATTCTTGGACTTGGATAAGAAAACCCGGCCGACATGTTCTACCAATTGTGACTATGTTCTCTATGTTGGCACTGCATGTATATATGACCTTTGCCATACCTACTTGCATTTTAGAGAAGAAGAAATGAACAGGTATAGAATGTGAGGGAAACAGCTCTTAACTCTCATATCTGGAATCTGGCAGAGGGAACCCCTGCCTACGCATCTGCCTGTTCTAAAGGTCATGTTCTCAGGGATCATGTGGACTGTTTCTCAATTAAGGCACTCGTTAGGCATTCACCATCGAGTGGTGTGGGATGAGGAGAGACTCCTAACAGCCAAGTGATTTAAGGTCATCAAGAGCGGTCACAGAAGAACCATCAGTTATGCTGTAGGAGGATGTATCTGATTTAAACAGAAGGAAAGGATGTCTTCCCAGGCCAAAATAATGGAAAAAAATGAGAAATCCATGTTCTCACCTAGTAACTTTTCTCTTGGTTGCCAAGCAACACTTTTGCTGCATACATATTTCTTTTAATGATAATGTCTATATATAATACAATGCATATTGCAAATAAAACTAATATCCTTTATATACCACAAAATATGTTAGGTACAGTATATAATGTAAGATATCGTATATGCTATAAATAATTTGATATAAGTGTACAACTTTACATAGATCTTTAATACATGCTCATAATATTTATATACATTTTGATATATAAATAGCAGTATATTTCCATAGGTATACTGTATCTTTTCTTCATCGTGTTAAACATTAGTCACTCAGTCATGTCCGACTCTTTGCGATCCCACGGACCACCAGGCTCCTCTGTCCATGGGAATTCTTTAGGCAAGAACACTGGAGTGAGTAGCCATTCCCTTTTCCAGGGGATCTTCCCAACCCAGGGATGGAACCCAGGTCTCCTGCATTGCAGGCAGATGCTTTACCATCTGAGCCACCAAGCAAGTCCCACAAACTTGACTACTGACTTGGTTTCAATTTGCATAACAAAGAAAGACCTAGACTGGAGGTCTAAAGATGTGTTTCTCTATTTTTTTTTCAAGTCCCTTAATTTCTCAGGGTCTCCTGCTCCTCCTTCAGATAATTAAACAGTTGTAGTAAATATTTCTAGGCCCCCTGCCAGTTCTGAAATTCTTGGACTTGGATAAGAAAACCCGGCCGACATGTTCTACCAATTGTGACTATGTTCTCTATGTTGGCACTGCATGTATATATGACCTTTTTGCCATACCTACTTGTTTGTGTGCCTGTCGGTCCTTCTAGACCGTGAGCTCCCTGAGGTTAGGGATGGAGTCTTAACCACCTTGAACAGCAGCATCTAGCCTAAGGTCAGCACCCAGTAACTAACATTGTTTTGCTTGTACATTCTGCTTCCAATGATTCTATATTATTTTTTATTAGGAAATATCACTCCAACTCTCTGATGCTGGGAAAGATTGAAGGCAGGAGGAGAAGGGGGCAACTGAGGATGAGATGATTGGATGGCATCACCAACTCAATGGACATGAGGAGACAAATCCGGGAGATGGTGAAGAACAGGGAAGACTGGCATGCTGCAATTCATGGTGCCACAAAGAGTCAGACAAGACTGAGAGACTGAACAACAAATCACTCCAGCTATGCTACATCACTCACTATTTCAAAGTAGTTTATTTCCAGCTTGATAAAAATAAACAGTTCCTGTCCATTGGGGGTTATTCTGGAATCCCTCATCAGAATGTTGCTAAAAAGTCTTCATAATTACTACGTATTTATCCTTTCGACAAGAGATCTCAAAACAATTTACTAAGAGGGCTATTACTTTATCATTCATACTGAGGTACAAAGAGATCAGCAACTTATTTAAGGTTAATAAATTATTCACTGATTGGGACTTGAGCTTTTGGGCTCCAGAATCACAAGTTTCTATTTTAACCCCAAAGAGCATGCAAAGGAAACAGTATTGAGAGGTGCTCTGCACCCAGCATACTTAGCATAATCAGTTTACCTGTGTCAATTTCATTATCACTCCATAAACAGGGAGGCTGCCTCATGGGAAAAGAAAAGCTCCCCTACTCTTTTCCCATCTCCAAACAGGGTAATTCACCATTCAAATCTATTGTGACGGGGGCACAGAGTTTATTAGAGCAGGCTTGGAGAAAGGACGCAGCTCTCTGCAGGAGAAGCCCCTCAGGAATTCGACTGGGGTTGAAAGTCTCCTAGGTTAGGTGCTATGCGTCCCTCGACCACTCATTCTGGATGCCTTCTTCATCAGAACCTTATTTGAAAATCCTCTTATCTTCCTTTGACCCTGCAAGGCTGCTACCCAAAGGAATACACTCTAATCCTCCTCAGCCTGTCTGGGGAGATTTAGCTCTCAGTCAAAGGAGTTTCAAAGAAAAGATTCTCAGCAGTCTTGGAAGGGAGATGAAGGGAGATGTATTGTTGACTATAAAGAAATGGGTCACGTTTACTTGTTTTCGTGAGTGACTGGAGATGTTTCGGGAAATTCAGAAATGTGTGTGTGTGTTTAGAAACAAATGTGTGTGTGTGTGTAAAAGATTATCACTTCACTTTTTCAGGGAGAAAAGAATCATAATTTTGTATACATTTGAATAAGAATCCCTGAATATTCTGGAAAAGTTTGAATTAAGGACTATTCAACACCAAAGAAATGTCCTTTTGTTACTTCCCAGCACAAAATTAATTCAGACTTAGAAAACTGTGCCTAATGAAAGTCCTAAGGGAATTTGCTTTTAGGGGTAAAAAGGGATTGCTTAAAATTAGATTAACTTCAAAGTAATATAGGACAGATTTTCTCAGGGGTACTTTAACAATGTGACTAATGCTTTGTTTCACCATTGTTTAAAAATACTTCCTTTATAAACTTATTTACACTTTTCAACTGCACAAAATTTGTGTCTAGAGAGCAGTATGGGGACCTGGAATCTAAAAATTACTAAGAGGGCTATTACTTACTCGAGGTACAAAGAGATCAGCAACTTATTTAAGGTTAATAAATTATTCACTGATTGGGACTTGAGCTTTTGGGCTCCAGAATCACAAGTTTCTATTTTAACCCCAAAGAGCATGCAAAACAGTATTGAGAGGTGCTCTGCACCCAGCATACTTAGCATAATCAGTTTACCTGTGTCAATTTCATTATCACTCCATAAACAGGGAGGCTGCCTCATGGGAAAAGAAAAGCTCCCCTACTCTTTTCCCATCTCCAAACAGGGTAATTCACCATTCAAATCTATTGTGACGGGGGCACAGAGTTTATTAGAGCAGGCTTGGAGAAAGGACGCAGCTCTCTGCAGGAGAAGCCCCTCAGGAATTCGACTGGGGTTGAAAGTCTCCTAGGTTAGGTGCTATGCGTCCCTCGACCACTCATTCTGGATGCCTTCTTCATCAGAACCTTATTTGAAAATCCTCTTATCTTCCTTTGACCCTGCAAGGCTGCTACCCAAAGGAATACACTCTAATCCTCCTCAGCCTGTCTGGGGAGATTTAGCTCTCAGTCAAAGGAGTTTCAAAGAAAAGATTCTCAGCAGTCTTGGAAGGGAGATGAAGGGAGATGTATTGTTGACTATAAAGAAATGGGTCACGTTTACTTGTTTTCGTGAGTGACTGGAGATGTTTCGGGAAATTCAGAAATGTGTGTGTGTGTTTAGAAACAAATGTGTGTGTGTGTGTAAAAGATTATCACTTCACTTTTTCAGGGAGAAAAGAATCATAATTTTGTATACATTTGAATAAGAATCCCTGAATATTCTGGAAAAGTTTGAATTAAGGACTATTCAACACCAAAGAAATGTCCTTTTGTTACTTCCCAGCACAAAATTAATTCAGACTTAGAAAACTGTGCCTAATGAAAGTCCTAAGGGAATTTGCTTTTAGGGGTAAAAAGGGATTGCTTAAAATTAGATTAACTTCAAAGTAATATAGGACAGATTTTCTCAGGGGTACTTTAACAATGTGACTAATGCTTTGTTTCACCATTGTTTAAAAATACTTCCTTTATAAACTTATTTACACTTTTCAACTGCACAAAATTTGTGTCTAGAGAGCAGTATGTGGGTACTTCCCTGGTGGTCCAGTGGTTAAGAATCTGCGCTTCTCCTGCAGGGGACATGGGTTTAGCCTTTGGTTGGGGAACTAGGATCCCATATGCTGTCAAGTGCAGAAAAAAAAAGAAAGAAAGAAAATCGTGTGGAAAGATGGAAATTTTGTCCCGGGAATCAGACGTACTTTGGAATCCCATCTGGTTCTAATTCCAACTTTGCCCCTGGCTGGTTGGTGGAATCTAGGACGTTCCTTAACCTCTCTGAAGCCTCAGATGCATCTTCTATAGAACGATGACAAAATACTCCCCTTGAGAGACAATCGTGTGAATGGCAGAGCATAGTCACAGTACCTAGCAGCCAGTGGCAATTTTTAAGATGTTTCTTTCCATTTATAAGCTAAATCTTGTCTCAGTTTTCCTAAATGCCAAAACAACTGAGACTGAATACGTAGGTATTTACTCTGTGCTATCTGTGTTTATCTCTCTGCTGTGCTGACCTCTCTCTTTTTCCATGGTTTAGGCCATTTCATACATCTCCCACCATGTTTCTCTAATAAATATTTTTAAAATGTGACCTGTGGTAAATTAGAAAAGGAGAGTTGGCTTTCTGTTTTCCTTTGGGAAAAGAATACACTAGTAACTTTCCCTAACTCTAATCTAATACTGATTTACAGATATTCAAACTCACAGCTATGTAATTCAAATGGTAGACATGTGTGAATTTGGGGATTAATATGATGAGATAAAACATATTAAATATTTTCCATCTCAATAAACTCTTTATTATCAACCACATGTGTGACTTGGAACAAAACACCTGAATTCTCTGAGAATTCCTGAATAACAACAAAAATAGAAAGCATTGGGCTTCCCTGGTGGTGCAGCGGGTAAGGACACCACCACCTTGCAGTGCAAGGGGCACCGGTTCAACCCCTGGCCTGGGAAGATCCCATGTGCCGCGGAGCAGCTGGACTGATGTGTCCAATTACCGAGCTGGAGCTCTGGAGCGCATGCGCCCAGAGCCCGTGCTCTGCGACAACAGAGGCCACTGTGATGGGAGGCCCACGCGGGCCAAAAAGAACAAAAGATGGATGAAAATAGATAAATGAAAGACCAATAGAAGTGGCCCGCCTGCTCCCCTCTCTCCCCAACCCGCGCCCCCCCTGCAAAAAAATTAATAAAAAAAAATAGAAAGCATTATTACAGGGATTAAAACCCAGTGGAAATGATACTGTGTTGGCAACTAATTTACATTTTTTTAAAAGTGGTCCAACCAGAGGCCTTCACTTTGATGATCTTTTCAGTTTCTCCCTTGTAGGATTTATCAAAACCAGGCTTTTTCTATGATAAATTACTTTAATAGATGCCCCTTCACAGAGCTCAATTTACCTATTATTGCTGCTGTTTTGTGAGAATCAAAAATTCTTACTATTTCTGAACAGTGGAGATCATCAAAGACATAGCCTCTCTATACTACAACCTAAGAGGGAGGGTGACAAATGGGATGTCTCTAAAAGGTCATTTTCAGATCATGATTCGTGTTTCTTTGCTTACAAGGAGGAAACTAGAATTCTGTGGTTTTGATGACTCCCTGGGATTCTTCCTTGGACTTAGGAAACTCAGCATTCTGCATGCAAATAGCCAACCTGTCTTGAGTCTCCCTTTTCCTCCTGCATTGGATGTCATGACTATTTGCATCTTTATATATGAAAATGCACATCTATTTGAATATATAATTAATTGCCCTATTTTCTGCACTAAAGGAAAAATAGAACCTGTATTTTTTTTTTAACTGGCATCATAATGCCCAGTGATGCTCTATTTTAAGTATTTTGTGTGTTTTTTTGGCCACTTTTACTGGTCTTTCATTTACCTATTTCCTTTGTTCTTTGGGCCTCCCATCGCAGTGGCCTCACTTCAGAGCACCAGCTCTGGGTGCATACACTCCGGAGCTCCAGCTCAGTAATTGGACACATCAGTCCAGCCGCTCCGTGGGCTTCCCTGGTGGTGCAGCGGTAAGACACCACCGCCTTGCAGTGCAAGGGGTGCCGGTTCCATCCCTGGCCTGGGAAGATCCCACGTGCTGCAGAGCGGCTGGACCGATGTGCCCAATTACCAAGTTGGAGCTCTGGAGCGCAGGCATCCAGAGCCGGTGCTCTGCGACAACAGAGGCCACTGTGATGGGAGACCCACACGGGACAAAGAACAAAAGATGGATGAAAATACATAAATGAAAGACCCAAAGAAGTGACCCGCCTGCCCCCCTCCCTCCCCAACCCGCGCCTCCCCCGCAAAAAAATTAATAAAAAAAAATAGAAAGCATTATTACAGGGATTAAAACCCAGTGGAAATGATACTGTGTTGGCAACTAATTTACATTTTTTTAAAAGTGGTCCAACCAGAGGCCTTCACTTTGATGATCTTTTCAGTTTCTCCCTTGTAGGATTTATCAAAACCAGGCTTTTTCTATGATAAATTACTTTAATAGATGCCCCTTCACAGAGCTCAATTTACCTATTATTGCTGCTGTTTTGTGAGAATCAAAAATTCTTACTATTTCTGAACAGTGGAGATCATCAAAGACATAGCCTCTCTATACTACAACCTAAGAGGGAGGGTGACAAATGGGATGTCTCTAAAAGGTCATTTTCAGATCATGATTCGTGTTTCTTTGCTTACAAGGAGGAAACTAGAATTCTGTGGTTTTGATGACTCCCTGGGATTCTTCCTTGGACTTAGGAAACTCAGCATTCTGCATGCAAATAGCCAACCTGTCTTGAGTCTCCCTTTTCCTCCTGCATTGGATGTCATGACTATTTGCATCTTTATATATGAAAATGCACATCTATTTGAATATATAATTAATTGCCCTATTTTCTGCACTAAAGGAAAAATAGAACCTGTATTTTTTTTTTAACTGGCATCATAATGCCCAGTGATGCTCTATTTTAAGTATTTTGTGTGTTTTTTTGGCCACTTTTACTGGTCTTTCATTTACCTATTTCCTTTGTTCTTTGGGCCTCCCATCGCAGTGGCCTCACTTCAGAGCACCAGCTCTGGGTGCATACACTCCGGAGCTCCAGCTCAGTAATTGGACACATCAGTCCAGCCGCTCCGTGGCACATGGGATCCTCCCAGGCCAGGGATCAAACCATCACCCTTGCACTGCATGGCAGTGTCCTTACCCACTGGACCACCAGGGAAGCCCTTAAGTGGTTTTTAAAATGAGTACTTCATTTTTGGTGATTAACTTAAAACCTGTGAATCTCAGCTGTGAATTTGGTCTACATGCATATAACTGCTCATATCCAGTGACTTAAGAGCCCACAGGAAACAATATATTGCTCTCTTCTATAACTCGAAACAGACAGCCAACGTGGAACCACCGTTTTAACTGAACAGCACTGTAATATAACTGCTGAAGGCAGTCTGTTTAGCAGGGCAGGCAGGAGAACCTACGTTTGAAGGACGATTATTGGCAATGACTAAGAGAATGCCTAAGAAACTAATAAAGTCACGATACAGCAACAATCACTTTATTATTAGATGTTAAAGAACATCAAGGAAGATTTATATGTTCTTTGAATTTCACCCTCAGACACTTTCCAATTCAATTCCTAGGTTGTTGAAGAGGAAAGCAGAAGTTCAAGAGGAGGCTGTCTTTCAACGGGCATATAATGATTTAGAGTAAGTTTAATCATCATCTGCTATCTCGAGGAAGATTCCTGATGTGACTTAAAAAGTAGAATATACACTTATTTCCTCCTCAGAGAGGGAGATGTTAAAAGCTCATTATGAACAAATGCATTTGCATGCAGCCTTAAAAGTAGAATATATAATTAATTGCCCTATTTTCTGCACTAAAGGAAAAATAGAACCTGTATTTTTTTTAACTGGCATCATAATGCCCAGTGATGCTCTATTTTAAGTATTTTGTGTGTTTTTTTGGCCACTTTTACTGGTCTTTCATTTACCTATTTCCTTTGTTCTTTGGGCCTCCCATCGCAGTGGCCTCACTTCAGAGCACCAGCTCTGGGTGCATACACTCCGGAGCTCCAGCTCAGTAATTGGACACATCAGTCCAGCCGCTCCGTGGCACATGGGATCCTCCCAGGCCAGGGATCAAACCATCACCCTTGCACTGCATGGCAGTGTCCTTACCCACTGGACCACCAGGGAAGCCCTTAAGTGGTTTTTAAAATGAGTACTTCATTTTTGGTGATTAACTTAAAACCTGTGAATCTCAGCTGTGAATTTGGTCTACATGCATATAACTGCTCATATCCAGTGACTTAAGAGCCCACAGGAAACAATATATTGCTCTCTTCTATAACTCGAAACAGACAGCCAACGTGGAACCACCGTTTTAACTGAACAGCACTGTAATATAACTGCTGAAGGCAGTCTGTTTAGCAGGGCAGGCAGGAGAACCTACGTTTGAAGGACGATTATTGGCAATGACTAAGAGAATGCCTAAGAAACTAATAAAGTCACGATACAGCAACAATCACTTTATTATTAGATGTTAAAGAACATCAAGGAAGATTTATATGTTCTTTGAATTTCACCCTCAGACACTTTCCAATTCAATTCCTAGGTTGTTGAAGAGGAAAGCAGAAGTTCAAGAGGAGGCTGTCTTTCAACGGGCATATAATGATTTAGAGTAAGTTTAATCATCATCTGCTATCTCGAGGAAGATTCCTGATGTGACTTAAAAAGTAGAATATACACTTATTTCCTCCTCAGAGAGGGGGAGAGATGTTAAAAGCTCATTATGAACAAATGCATTTGCATGCAGCCTGTTTCATGTTCAGAGAGGGAGCAGAGATTCACGACATGGAATTCAAGCCAGAGCATTTAGAATGTAAAACATGGCATGGCTCTTAACGTAATAAACAGAATTCCTAGAGCTTCAAGGCTTTTAGTGTAAAAGAGCTATTCTCTAACTGCAAACTTAATGCCCACTTTAAATAAATTTAAAATCTGCATGTGTATCTGAAGAAGTTTTTAAATGAAAAATGATAGATCCTCCGCCTGTCTGGGGATTTATGTGAGATGCATTATTTTCTGAACATAGACCTTCATCTCAGACTCCTCCACTGTTCACACCCCAATTCCCAGCCAAGGGAAATGACCCCCAATTCCCTATATTCTGAATTTGCTTTACCTCCACTTTGAGCCATTGATAATGTTTGCTCGAGAATACTGCTCCCGCCCATTTCTATATGTGTTAAGTCCTAACTCGCCTTTGTGGCCCAATTCAAACACTACCTCCTTCAGAAAATCTTCCCTCTGTTCTGAAATGGAAGCAAAATATACCTTTTTAAACTCCTGTGGCTTTAATATGTGCATAATGTCAGCACGCTGTATGTTACACAATGGCCATGTATGCATCATCTTTCTTATTTCCTCTGCTGGTTCCTCAAAGGCAGGACTGAGCTCTAATTCAACTTTGTATCTCTCACAGGACCTAAAATAGCCTTTTGCCCTTAATATATTTCCCCTTAAAACTGATAGAGAAACCTAAAATTTCAATCACTGATATTCCTAGGAAAAATGCTATATGATGGTCAGTTTTCTTTTTAGTCCACAGTTATTTAAATGCCTTCTGGGTGTCGATACAGCAACAATCACTTTATTATTAGATGTTAAAGAACATCAAGGAAGATTTATATGTTCTTTGAATTTCACCCTCAGACACTTTCCAATTCAATTCCTAGGTTGTTGAAGAGGAAAGCAGAAGTTCAAGAGGAGGCTGTCTTTCAACGGGCATATAATGATTTAGAGTAAGTTTAATCATCATCTGCTATCTCGAGGAAGATTCCTGATGTGACTTAAAAAGTAGAATATACACTTATTTCCTCCTCAGAGAGGGGGAGAGATGTTAAAAGCTCATTATGAACAAATGCATTTGCATGCAGCCTGTTTCATGTTCAGAGAGGGAGCAGAGATTCACGACATGGAATTCAAGCCAGAGCATTTAGAATGTAAAACATGGCATGGCTCTTAACGTAATAAACAGAATTCCTAGAGCTTCAAGGCTTTTAGTGTAAAAGAGCTATTCTCTAACTGCAAACTTAATGCCCACTTTAAATAAATTTAAAATCTGCATGTGTATCTGAAGAAGTTTTTAAATGAAAAATGATAGATCCTCCGCCTGTCTGGGGATTTATGTGAGATGCATTATTTTCTGAACATAGACCTTCATCTCAGACTCCTCCACTGTTCACACCCCAATTCCCAGCCAAGGGAAATGACCCCCAATTCCCTATATTCTGAATTTGCTTTACCTCCACTTTGAGCCATTGATAATGTTTGCTCGAGAATACTGCTCCCGCCCATTTCTATATGTGTTAAGTCCTAACTCGCCTTTGTGGCCCAATTCAAACACTACCTCCTTCAGAAAATCTTCCCTCTGTTCTGAAATGGAAGCAAAATATACCTTTTTAAACTCCTGTGGCTTTAATATGTGCATAATGTCAGCACGCTGTATGTTACACAATGGCCATGTATGCATCATCTTTCTTATTTCCTCTGCTGGTTCCTCAAAGGCAGGACTGAGCTCTAATTCAACTTTGTATCTCTCACAGGACCTAAAATAGCCTTTTGCCCTTAATATATTTCCCCTTAAAACTGATAGAGAAACCTAAAATTTCAATCACTGATATTCCTAGGAAAAATGCTATATGATGGTCAGTTTTCTTTTTTTTAGTCCACAGTTATTTATTAAATGCCTTCTGGGTGTCAAACACTGTCCTACATATGGAAAATGCACAGATAAACTAGATCACTTATCTTCTGGTGAGCAAATAAGCATGAAAAATATATAGTTATAAATTAAGTGAAAGTTGCTCAGTCGTGTCTGACAATTTGTGATCCATGGACAAACTATGGCATTCTCTGGGCAAGAATATTGGAATGGGTAGCCTTTTCCTTCTCCAGGAGATCTGCCCAACCCAGGGATTGAACCTAGGTCACCCTCACTGCAGGCAGATTCTTTACCAGCTAAGCTATTAGGGAAGGCCATAGTTATAAATAGTATTTCACAAATTATGGTAATGTGATAGTGAATGGGCTGTGGAGTATTACTTAAGCTGCAACCCAAATGACTTTGAATCACCTGCAACCAATTTTCTAAAGATTAGGGTAAAAAACATTCCACGAGAAGGATGGAAGGAGACAGTGAAGTTGTAAGACAAGCAAGACTGACATACATATCACAGTCAGGATTTGGACCAGAGAGCAAAAATCATTCCAGGTATTTTTTTTTTTTTTAAGGGATTTAACATAGAAGATTAGAAGCTTTCTATCCAACAGAGGATGAGATGGTTGAATGGCATCGCCAACTCAATGAACATGATTTTGAGCAAACTATCCAAGGCAGAGCAGGAGAGGGAAGACTGGCATACTGCAGTCCATGGGGTTGCAGACAGTCAGACATGGTTTAATGACTGAACAACAATATTGGCTTTTGGATGCCCTCGGAACATTTTTGGCAGTTCCCTTGAAATGGAAGCAAAATATACCTTTTTAAACTCCTGTGGCTTTAATATGTGCATAATGTCAGCACGCTGTATGTTACACAATGGCCATGTATGCATCATCTTTCTTATTTCCTCTGCTGGTTCCTCAAAGGCAGGACTGAGCTCTAATTCAACTTTGTATCTCTCACAGGACCTAAAATAGCCTTTTGCCCTTAATATATTTCCCCTTAAAACTGATAGAGAAACCTAAAATTTCAATCACTGATATTCCTAGGAAAAATGCTATATGATGGTCAGTTTTCTTTTTTTTAGTCCACAGTTATTTATTAAATGCCTTCTGGGTGTCAAACACTGTCCTAGATATGGAAAATGCACAGATAAACTAGATCACTTATCTTCTGGTGAGCAAATAAGCATGAAAAATATATAGTTATAAATTAAGTGAAAGTTGCTCAGTCGTGTCTGACAATTTGTGATCCATGGACAAACTATGGCATTCTCTGGGCAAGAATATTGGAATGGGTAGCCTTTTCCTTCTCCAGGAGATCTGCCCAACCCAGGGATTGAACCTAGGTCACCCTCACTGCAGGCAGATTCTTTACCAGCTAAGCTATTAGGGAAGGCCATAGTTATAAATAGTATTTCACAAATTATGGTAATGTGATAGTGAATGGGCTGTGGAGTATTACTTAAGCTGCAACCCAAATGACTTTGAATCACCTGCAACCAATTTTCTAAAGATTAGGGTAAAAAACATTCCACGAGAAGGATGGAAGGAGACAGTGAAGTTGTAAGACAAGCAAGACTGACATACATATCACAGTCAGGATTTGGACCAGAGAGCAAAAATCATTCCAGGTATTTTTTTTTTTTTTAAGGGATTTAACATAGAAGATTAGAAGCTTTCTATCCAACAGAGGATGAGATGGTTGAATGGCATCGCCAACTCAATGAACATGATTTTGAGCAAACTATCCAAGGCAGAGCAGGAGAGGGAAGACTGGCATACTGCAGTCCATGGGGTTGCAGACAGTCAGACATGGTTTAATGACTGAACAACAATATTGGCTTTTGGATGCCCTCCAGAGAATGATTACATTTCTTGTTGGCAGTTTCCTTTGATTACACCATGTGTGCGTTTTCCAAAGGCTGCGTGGGGCTGTCTCTGACTTTTGAAAGACTTTGGGATCAAAAGTCAGAGACAGCCCCATGCAGCCTTTGGAAAATGCACCCATAGAGGAATCAAAGGATACTGCCAACAGGATGTGTAATTCTCAGGAGCATACCCAACAAGCAAATACAGGTGATATTACAACAGGTGCGCATGCTGATGGAAATGATTCAGGAGACAGGAATAAATTGAGAAGGTAGAGGGAACGTGTAAAATTTCAGATATATCGGCCTTTCAGAATCTCTAGGAAATTCCTGGCATGCAACTGGAGAGTTTGGCTTTTGATAAGAATGAAGGCATTTCATCCAGCATTAAGACAAGAGAAGGCAGAAGTCATAGGAACAGAAGCAAGTGGCACTGTAGCTACTGGAATAGGAAAGACAGTGTTCCTCTCTGGCAGCTCCTCTGTTTTTCAATGATGTATGAAAGTAGAGGCAGTGGCCAACAGTGTGATGTGGGAAAGAAGACAGAATTTAAAGTGAGAAAAGAAGCCATGACTTTGCCATTTTGGAAATGAGAAAAGCAAGGGGAGCGATGTAAAGTTGAACAGCAGGGTTGAGTACCCACATATGATTTGAAATCATGAGTTTCAGATGAAAGCAGTCATCAACAAGTTCTTTTTTTTTTTTTCTCTGTTACACTGGATGTTACTTAGTGCAAGCAAAGATAGGTAGATAGTTTGATTTAATTAGACTTGAGACTTTGCCAAGTGAGCACAACATAGGAAGAGAGAGAAGAGCTGCCAAGAAGTTAAAATACTTGCAAGGATGTGATGGCAATAATGAGCAATGGAAGCTAGAAATATGAGGTTAGAGGAACACGTGGTGGAGTCCAAGATTGGAGAGTTCAGTAAGACCTGAGATGGGCAGATTCTAACTATAGAATCTTGCTACAAGACTGCTGGAAGTACTGGAGGACTTAGTCAGGAAGTGGCTCAGAGACTGGGCAGTTGGTGAGGATGACGTCAAAAGCATGGCCCTAAGAAAGTTTCAAGTTGCTCAGTCCTTGTGAAGCTATCGCGGTAAAAAGACCCCAGCCCTTTCGTGTTTCGAGTCAAGGTTTCCATATGCCTTCTTATGTGAGTGTTTCTTGTTTACCCACTTAAAAGAATAAAGATTTAAGAGTGAATCAGAAGCTAACAAAACAATAAATAAAAGCTAGCATGAGGTACCAGATAAGATAACAAGATAAGTTCTAACTGTGTAAAGTTTTTAAAGACCAATGGGGCCCCTTTACCTGAACTTAAAGACCTGAAATAAATTAGCAAGGTCCCATGCAATAGCAAGGTGAATTTTGGCTCCAGGAAAAAAAAACAAACTGGGTCACAACAAAGGTTTACAGAATCCCACAGAGGCCCCTTTGCCCTGAACCTTAGGCAAGAGTCTGAATTACAGGGACGGCAATAATTAAATGCAAGGTTGGCAAAATTTTTCCAGCATTAAGACAAGAGAAGGCAGAAGTCATAGGAACAGAAGCAAGTGGCATACTAGGAAAGAACAGTGTTCCTCTCTGGCAGCTCCTCTGTTTTCAATGATGTATGAAAGTAGAGGCAGTGGCCAACAGTGTGATGTGGGAAAGAAGACAGAATTTAAAGTGAGAAAAGAAGCCATGACTTTGCCATTTTGGAAATGAGAAAAGCAAGGGGAGCGATGTAAAGTTGAACAGCAGGGTTGAGTACCCACATATGATTTGAAATCATGAGTTTCAGATGAAAGCAGTCATCAACAAGTTCTTTTTTTTTTTTTCTCTGTTACACTGGATGTTACTTAGTGCAAGCAAAGATAGGTAGATAGTTTGATTTAATTAGACTTGAGACTTTGCCAAGTGAGCACAACATAGGAAGAGAGAGAAGAGCTGCCAAGAAGTTAAAATACTTGCAAGGATGTGATGGCAATAATGAGCAATGGAAGCTAGAAATATGAGGTTAGAGGAACACGTGGTGGAGTCCAAGATTGGAGAGTTCAGTAAGACCTGAGATGGGCAGATTCTAACTGTAGAATCTTGCTACAAGACTGCTGGAAGTACTGGAGGACTTAGTCAGGAAGTGGCTCAGAGACTGGGCAGTTGGTGAGGATGACGTCAAAAGCATGGCCCTAAGAAAGTTTCAAGTTGCTCAGTCCTTGTGAAGCTATCGCGGTAAAAAGACCCCAGCCCTTTCGTGTTTCGAGTCAAGGTTTCCATATGCCTTCTTATGTGAGTGTTTCTTGTTTACCCACTTAAAAGAATAAAGATTTAAGAGTGAATCAGAAGCTAACAAAACAATAAATAAAAGCTAGCATGAGGTACCAGATAAGATAACAAGATAAGTTCTAACTGTGTAAAGTTTTTAAAGACCAATGGGGCCCCTTTACCTGAACTTAAAGACCTGAAATAAATTAGCAAGGTCCCATGCAATAGCAAGGTGAATTTTGGCTCCAGGAAAAAAAAACAAACTGGGTCACAACAAAGGTTTACAGAATCCCACGCAGAGGCCCCTTTGCCCTGAACCTTAGGCAAGAGTCTGAATTACAGGGACGGCAATAATTAAAAAGGTGGTGATAACAGTGATGCTGATGATGAGACCAACTACTCAGCATGCGTCAAGCACTCATATCAGATTATTTTTCCTTTTAATTATCTGAATAATCTATTTTATAGCTGAAGAAAATGAAACTTAGGGAAGTAATTTGCCCAAGTACACACAGTAAGTTTGAAACTCTGGACACTTTGACTTCAGGTATCACATGCTTAATGACTTCAGTGACCAACCTTCTGCTCCACCATGTCCTTATGTGAAAGAAAGAAGAGCAATCAATGCATCTAACCCCCAAGTCAAGCCGGTCTGTCCTGCTAATTAACCGAAGACTGACAAGTCAGGGGTTGTGATGGAAAAAGCAAAGCCACAGGCTTCTCACAGATCGGAGCAGGAATTATAGACTAGCCACATATTCATCATGTGATGCTGGGCAAGCTGCTTAATCTCTTTGGGTTCTAGCTTCTTATCTGTAAGGATGAAAAAAAATATTGATACCATACTTGCATTAAATGGAAAGACTAAATGAGATCCTATCTGTGTAGTTCAAGATAGATGTCTTCTTCCTTTGTCTAAATGAACAGAATGGATTCTACTCATTCTAATTTTTTATTGGAGTCTAGCTACTTTACAATGGTGTGTTAGTTTCTGCTATGCAACAGAGTAAATCAGCTGCACATATACACACATTTCCTCCCTCTTGGACCTCCTTCCCACCCCCAACCCCCATCCCATCCATCAAAGTCATCACAGAGCACCGAGCTGAGCTCCCCGCGCTCTACAACAGCTTCCCTCTAGCTAGTTATTTTACATATGGTAGTGCACATATGTCCATCCTAAACTCCCAATGAGTCCCACCCTCCCCTTCCCCTGAGTTCACATATCTGTTTTCTATATCTATATATCTATTCCTGACCTGCAAATAAGTCCATTGTACAATTTAAAAAATTTTGGCCTCTCTTATTGATTTTTTATCCATTTGTTTCCACCCATCTTTATTCTTTGGCCTATGTGGGCCTCCCATCACAGTGGCCTCTCTCATTGCAGAGCACCTGCTCTGGGCACATGTGCTCCACAGTGCTGGCTCACAATTAGACATACTGATCCAGCCGCTCTGTGGTGTGTGGGATCTTCCCAGGCCAGGGCCCTTACAGTGATGCTGATAGCACTCATAATAAAGATTATTTTTCCTTTTAATTATCTGAATAATCTATTTTATAGCTGAAGAAAATGAAACTTAGGGAAGTAATTTGCCCAAGTACACACAGTAAGTTTGAAACTCTGGACACTTTGACTTCAGGTATCACATGCTTAATGACTTCAGTGACCAACCTTCTGCTCCACCATGTCCTTATGTGAAAGAAAGAAGAGCAATCAATGCATCTAACCCCCAAGTCAAGCCGGTCTGTCCTGCTAATTAACCGAAGACTGACAAGTCAGGGGTTGTGATGGAAAAAGCAAAGCCACAGGCTTCTCACAGATCGGAGCAGGAATTATAGACTAGCCACATATTCATCATGTGATGCTGGGCAAGCTGCTTAATCTCTTTGGGTTCTAGCTTCTTATCTGTAAGGATGAAAAAAAATATTGATACCATACTTGCATTAAATGGAAAGACTAAATGAGATCCTATCTGTGTAGTTCAAGATAGATGTCTTCTTCCTTTGTCTAAATGAACAGAATGGATTCTACTCATTCTAATTTTTTATTGGAGTCTAGCTACTTTACAATGGTGTGTTAGTTTCTGCTATGCAACAGAGTAAATCAGCTGCACATATACACACATTTCCTCCCTCTTGGACCTCCTTCCCACCCCCAACCCCCATCCCATCCATCAAAGTCATCACAGAGCACCGAGCTGAGCTCCCCGCGCTCTACAACAGCTTCCCTCTAGCTAGTTATTTTACATATGGTAGTGCACATATGTCCATCCTAAACTCCCAATGAGTCCCACCCTCCCCTTCCCCTGAGTTCACATATCTGTTTTCTATATCTATATATCTATTCCTGACCTGCAAATAAGTCCATTGTACAATTTAAAAAATTTTTTTGGCCTCTCTTATTGATTTTTTATCCATTTGTTTCCACCCATCTTTATTCTTTGGCCTATGTGGGCCTCCCATCACAGTGGCCTCTCTCATTGCAGAGCACCTGCTCTGGGCACATGTGCTCCACAGTGCTGGCTCACAATTAGACATACTGATCCAGCCGCTCTGTGGTGTGTGGGATCTTCCCAGGCCAGGGATCGAACCAGCGCCCCTTACACTACAAGATGGACTCTTTACCCACTAGACCACCAGGGAAGCCCCATCATACCATTTTTTTATGGCACCTGAGTTATCCAGTAAATACTCTGTGTTTAAGGAAGATGAGATAATGAATGTATTGATGGATGACTAACTTGAAAAAGAAGAAAGGGAACGTCCCTGGTGATCCAGGGGTTAAGAATCCACCTGCCAATTCAGGGGACATGAGTTCAGTCCCTAGTCTAGGAAGATTACACAAGACAAGGAGCAACTAAGCCCATGCACCTTAAGTACTGAGGCACACATGCCTACAGACTGTGTTCCACAACAAGAGAAGCCACCATGATGAGAAGCTCACACACCACAAGAAGTAGCCCCTGCTTGCCACAATTAAAGACAACACACAGCCACAAAGACCCAGTGTACCCCAAAATAAATAAATAAAACTTTAAAAAAGAAAAAGAAGAAGAGTATAGAAGAAATGTATGATAACTCACTCATTGACTATCTCTCTGCCATGAGACCCATATTTCTCAGTCCTTTTGCAGTGAGGCAGTGTTGTGTAACTAGACATGGCCAGTAGCTATAAGCAGGAGTGATTGCATATGACTTCTGGCTCAAAGCATTTAAGAGTCAGAGTAACTGAGTGACTTTCTCATCGTCTCTCATCCTGTGACAACAACTGGAGGACCTACGCTGAGACAGAAGAGCCATACGGTGGGAGGATTCAGGAACACTGAGTCATTTGGGGGCAGAAACCTGTCCTGATGTTACAAAGCTTGCACCAGACTCTGCCCTGGAATTACAAAGCTCGAACCGGACTGAATGAGCTATGATTTTATTTAGTTAATTTGTTTCTGCAGGATAACCAAGCATATGCTGTTCTTTGTAGCACAAATATTTGGGGTCAGAAAATCATCCTTCTGGCATACGAAATTGTTGACTTTATAAGCAGGCTCAAACTAATTAGAAATAATGTCAAGGACAAGAAAAGAACTTGAACCAGGGAAAATGCTTTGGATAAAAGTCGGTAATATCAACAGTTTCATAGAACAAGTCATTGATGCTATACAGAAGCACACTAAAGGCACATCTAATTGAAGCTATGAAAGTCACATTTCAGAGTGTTTGGACATTTTATTAGAGCTCATTTCCTCATAGTCCTCAGAACCTTAGATATCCCAAAGGTCATCAAGAATGACCTTTTATCTTACTACTGAAAAAATACGAGGTGCACAGCAGTAAGCTGATTTTTCCCATGATGTTTCAGCAACCCAAGGATAACAGAACTGATGTGAAACACCCCGTATGTCATGCTTCAGCCTAGCACCTTTCTAACCCTATACTCAAGAGGCTTTTTTTTTTTTTAATCACCACTGCTTGGTGATACCTGCGTGCTGGCAAGAGTTAATGTACCTTGCAAAGGGTTATTTTTCCTTTAAGTTCTGAAGAAAGTCAAACTGAAAATAAAAGCCATTTGATCCTTCTTTAGGGTGTTCATCCAGAAAATGTTAGAAGATGGAAGTTATCCAGAGAGAATCTCAGTAAAAAATACTTAAAAGAAAGGAAAAATGAATTCCAGCTACCCAATTGAAAATTTACATAAGTCTTTAGAGGATTGATGTCCGTGGAGTCAGCAGTTCTCCGGGGAGGATAATGGGATCATGCCTTAATTCTCTTCATTTTTTATTTTTGAAGTTCTACCACTAGGTCGATCTGAAGGAGTCAGCGGAAAGCGAATCTTGTTAAAGAGCTGCTCTGCGAAATGCCTGGTGTTTATCACATAGTGATTACTTATCTGTGGCGAGCAGTTTTCAAAGTTCTCTGCTGTGCCCAACTTTTTCACTGGTTTTCTCTGCTTCCCAGAGAAACATGCGCCTAAGGTCCCTACCTAAAGTCCATGCTTATCTTCCTTCCAAAAACTCACAAGAGATTCTGTTATTCAGAATAACATGAACAGGGGTCAATCTCACATTCTCCTCATGCTATTTCATAGATTCTCAGGACCTCCTGATTACTTTAGGACTTTGGGAGAGCAAATGTCTTGTGTATAGAAATAGCAAAGCAAAAAATAAAAATAAAGCAGAAAACAGCCTGTGGTTACAAATGCTCTTTCTGTAAAGAGGTACCATGTGGAGGATGCATGTTATGATTGACAGATGGAGTAAGCACTCTGAGGGTTTTTTAATTTTGTGTTTTGTTTCAGCTTTCTGATTTGGTTTATTGTGAGTTCTACTAATGAAGAAATATCAATTAAGTGAGGAGGAAAAAGAAGAAAGGAACCCACGGCTCTTTTCAGTAACATATTAAAATGGATAATCTGCCTTACTTAATTTGGGAACCTTAGATATCCCAACAAGAGACCTTTTACACTACGTACTCCTTGCCCAATGTTTCAGCAACCCAAGGATTATGTGAAACACCCGTATGTCATGCTTCAGCCTAGCACCTTTCTAACCCTATACTCAAGAGGCTTTTTTTTTTTTTAATCACCACTGCTTGGTGATACCTGCGTGCTGGCAAGAGTTAATGTACCTTGCAAAGGGTTATTTTTCCTTTAAGTTCTGAAGAAAGTCAAACTGAAAATAAAAGCCATTTGATCCTTCTTTAGGGTGTTCATCCAGAAAATGTTAGAAGATGGAAGTTATCCAGAGAGAATCTCAGTAAAAAATACTTAAAAGAAAGGAAAAATGAATTCCAGCTACCCAATTGAAAATTTACATAAGTCTTTAGAGGATTGATGTCCGTGGAGTCAGCAGTTCTCCGGGGAGGATAATGGGATCATGCCTTAATTCTCTTCATTTTTTATTTTTGAAGTTCTACCACTAGGTCGATCTGAAGGAGTCAGCGGAAAGCGAATCTTGTTAAAGAGCTGCTCTGCGAAATGCCTGGTGTTTATCACATAGTGATTACTTATCTGTGGCGAGCAGTTTTCAAAGTTCTCTGCTGTGCCCAACTTTTTCACTGGTTTTCTCTGCTTCCCAGAGAAACATGCGCCTAAGGTCCCTACCTAAAGTCCATGCTTATCTTCCTTCCAAAAACTCACAAGAGATTCTGTTATTCAGAATAACATGAACAGGGGTCAATCTCACATTCTCCTCATGCTATTTCATAGATTCTCAGGACCTCCTGATTACTTTAGGACTTTGGGAGAGCAAATGTCTTGTGTATAGAAATAGCAAAGCAAAAAATAAAAATAAAGCAGAAAACAGCCTGTGGTTACAAATGCTCTTTCTGTAAAGAGGTACCATGTGGAGGATGCATGTTATGATTGACAGATGGAGTAAGCACTCTGAGGGTTTTTTAATTTTGTGTTTTGTTTCAGCTTTCTGATTTGGTTTATTGTGAGTTCTACTAATGAAGAAATATCAATTAAGTGAGGAGGAAAAAGAAGAAAGGAACACGGCTCTCTCAGTACATATTAAAATGGCTATAATCTGCCTTATCTCTGAGATTCTGATGGAAAGATTGCCATGTCTGATTCAAACTAGGGTGTGCCTTTTATTTTCTATTGAACTTTTGAATAAACTTTTGGATACTTCCAATTAAACAGCTGGAGATCTCTAAAGCTTTAATTTGCATTGCTTTGATTACCAGTGATATTAAGCATCTTTTAATATTGCTCACTGGCCATTATATTCAGATTTTCCTTTTCTTAATTTACTTCTTATCTCTTTAGTTGATGAGTATTTTTCTCACTGATTTATAGAATTTCTATAAATACTATTAACCTTTTGTATGTTAAGTACATAGCAAATATTTTTCCCCAGGTAGGTCATTACACATTAAGTTTATATATATGGCTTCTTTGAATACACCAAAGTTTTATTTGTCATATAGTCAAATATCCCAGTATTTTATTTCATGGCTTTGGTATTTGGCTCATGCTTAGGGAATCCTGCCCAATACTAAGATGTAAAAAAAGGTCCTCCTAAATTCTCTTCTGTTCTCAGTTCTCTCTGATAGCAACCCTAGCCATAAAACCATATTACATACTGTAAACCATAGTGATTAAGAGCACAAATTCCAAAGCCAGTTGCCTTGGTTGAGCTTCACTTATTACCAATGGTATGATCTTGAACATCTGACAAAAGCAGTAATAACAGTTCATATGAAATTGTTCTTAGTACTAACAAATTCATTCCCATGAAGTATTTAGGATGGTGTTTCATAAGTATTACCTATGTGAGGGCAATGAACATAATTTATCTCTGTAAGCTTATCCTGAGCACAGTTCCTGAAAGTTGAAAACTTCCCCATAAAGTATGAATCAGCAAAGCAAAAATAAAAATAAAGCAGAAAACAGCCTGTGGTTACAAATGCTCTTTCTGTAAAGAGGTACCATGTGGAGGATGCATGTTATGATTGACAGATGGAGTAAGCACTCTGAGGGTTTTTTAATTTTGTGTTTTGTTTCAGCTTTCTGATTTGGTTTATTGTGAGTTCTACTAATGAAGAAATATCAATTAAGTGAGGAGGAAAAAGAAGAAAGGAACACGGCTCTCTCAGTACATATTAAAATGGCTATAATCTGCCTTATCTCTGAGATTCTGATGGAAAGATTGCCATGTCTGATTCAAACTAGGGTGTGCCTTTTATTTTCTATTGAACTTTTGAATAAACTTTTGGATACTTCCAATTAAACAGCTGGAGATCTCTAAAGCTTTAATTTGCATTGCTTTGATTACCAGTGATATTAAGCATCTTTTAATATTGCTCACTGGCCATTATATTCAGATTTTCCTTTTCTTAATTTACTTCTTATCTCTTTAGTTGATGAGTATTTTTCTCACTGATTTATAGAATTTCTATAAATACTATTAACCTTTTGTATGTTAAGTACATAGCAAATATTTTTCCCCAGGTAGGTCATTACACATTAAGTTTATATATATGGCTTCTTTGAATACACCAAAGTTTTATTTGTCATATAGTCAAATATCCCAGTATTTTATTTCATGGCTTTGGTATTTGGCTCATGCTTAGGGAATCCTGCCCAATACTAAGATGTAAAAAAAGGTCCTCCTAAATTCTCTTCTGTTCTCAGTTCTCTCTGATAGCAACCCTAGCCATAAAACCATATTACATACTGTAAACCATAGTGATTAAGAGCACAAATTCCAAAGCCAGTTGCCTTGGTTGAGCTTCACTTATTACCAATGGTATGATCTTGAACATCTGACAAAAGCAGTAATAACAGTTCATATGAAATTGTTCTTAGTACTAACAAATTCATTCCCATGAAGTATTTAGGATGGTGTTTCATAAGTATTACCTATGTGAGGGCAATGAACATAATTTATCTCTGTAAGCTTATCCTGAGCACAGTTCCTGATATATAGTTCACACTCAGCAAGTAAAAAGTTATTCAATTCACTCAAAACACATTTTGCTTTTTCATAAAGTATTAGTGAATCTGTCTGGTCATAGTACCCATAATCATTTCAGCAACTCTGAGCATAAATAGTTGTTTTGATTCTCAAAGGTCAGTCTTGAGGCTCTTAAACGCAACAAGTGAAAGAGTTTTTCAGTAAGATTTAAACCAATCTATGGTATTTCCTCACCAGCCCCATCATAACCATAGTTCCTTGGAAGGCAATGAACATTTGTTAGCCTAAAGGTATAAATAAGAACCCTACATCCTTTTCGTTTAGGTTTTACTGATGTGTTTTCATCTTGAGCCTCTACCTGGTAGTTCAATGATGATTTGCGTGGCTATTGGGAAGAACTTCCCATTCTTTGGTGCCAATAAATCAGAAACAAAACTATGGGATGTGGGAAGTGTTTCTTCGCCCTGAAGGATCTTTCAGCTTTACAAGAAGGAAGAGAATGAAATTGCAAAGACAAAATCCCTAAGCTCTATCTTTGTGACAGAGTTGCTAAAATGGTTCAAAGGACTGAAGCCGGGAGCCAGAGCAGTATATCCCTCAACATATCAGAGACTCTGCTTCCAACCCATGTGTTAACCATAGAACCTCAACGGATTGCTTTAGCTTCAGCTACCATTCCTCTCTCAAGAGTCACTAAAGTCAGCAAAAATGGGCTTTACCCTCTTTCACTGTTACATGTTCTTTCTAGACAGAGCAGCAAACCTCATAGCTTGGCCATCATAGAAGACACTTCACACAGAATTTCGGGCTTTGTTTTTCTTATTAAAAAGCTACAATGAGGGCTTCCCTGGTGTTCCAGTGGGTAAGAACACCGCCTTGCAGTGAAAGTGGCACTGGTTTGATCCCTGGCCTGGGAAGATCCCACGTGCCATGACCGATGTGTCCAACTACCCAGCCGGAGCTCTGGAGCCCATGCGCCCAGAGCCGGTGCTCTGCAATGAGAGAGACCACTGCAATGGGAGGCCCACACAGGCCAAAGAATAAAGATAAATAAATGAAAGATCAACAGAAGTGGCAAAAAAAATAAATAAATAATTTTAAAAAACTACAATAAGAGGAATTTTGAAAATTGCTTATTTCTCCAAAAACCTTATCACAAGTTATCTCTCTCTTAGTAATTCTATTTTAAGTCTCAGAAGTTCAGGAGACTTCTCTAGTGGTCCAGTGGCCGAGACTCTGTGGGCTAATGTAGAGGGTCTGGGTTTGATCCCTGGTCCAGGAACTAGGTTCCATGCCACAACTCAGGGTTTGAATGCTGCCACTAAAAATCCCATATGCTGTAACAAAGATCAAAGATATCGCATTCATCAGCTAAGCTCCAGTGCAGCAAAATAAGTGCTTAAAAAATCAGAAATTCAGCATTACCTTGTTCCTTCTCACTTCCTCCCTATAGTAACCCTGTGATTTCTTCCTGGTGGATGGATACCTCAGCCCCATAAGGGAAAGGCCTGTGAACCTGAGGAGGTAAAGGAGAAAAAGCACTTTAATTTTTCCCAGAACCTTATCTTGACAAAAATTGTCTAGTGGCTTGGAGACCACCCCCAGTCATGCTGTTTGAAGTGGACCATAGGCAAGTTTTCTTGGTTAGAATGTAAGAGGGACAAGCAGGTGAGAAAAGTGAGATAGAAAAAACATTTGGGTGAAGACCTTGAAGCCTGTGAAGCAACGTTAGAATTGCCTTTGATGGGGAACCAGAAGCTTCTGTTTCCTTCAATGAAGAGGGGTATTCTGGTCGAAATAACACTTTGAGACAGGAATCTTGCTGAGGATGAGAAGGGAACAGACTAAGGGGAAGTAGAGTACCTTGGAGTCTACTGAAATCATTCTGGGGGGAAAAAAGGCTCTGACCTCAACAAGGCTTGCAGGCCATGTGGAAGAAGAGATGTCATGTGAGTCAGCCACCTATACACCACTGGAAAACAGTAATCAGTAAAACCTAATGTTTAGCTCAAAGCCCATGTCTATGTGACAGACATGCTGGATTTAGACAACTGAAACCAGGAGAGTGGTGTGATTCTCATTTCATCTGATACATTCTGCACCCTTACTCATGTGCTGTTTTTAGTGACCAGTAAAGGGCAGTGATCCTATGATGGAGGTGCTCTGATCATTTCTCTTCTACAAATACACAGACGAAGCTTGGGGAGCATGGCCAGGGGCACACAATTAGAAAGTGGTAAAGCCAGGATTTGACCCCAACCCCAGTGAGTCTGGGGCTTCCTAGGTGGTGCTAGTGGTAAAGAATCCCCATGTCAATGCAAGAGACACAGGTTCAATCCTTAGGTCGGGAAAGTACCCTACAGTAGGAAATAGCTGCTCATTCCAATATTCTTTCTTTTTTTTTAAATTTTGGCCTCTTTTATTATTGGTCCCTTATTTATTCACTTTCATCCATCCCCACTCCTTGGCCTGTGTGGACTTCCCACTGCAGTGGCCCCTCACTGCAGAGCACCGGCCCTGGGCACATGGGCCCCAGAGCACTGGCTTATAATTGGACACATCACCGGTTCAGCCACTCCATGGCACATGGGTTCTTCCCGGGCCAGGGATCAAACCAGTGCCCCTTGCACTGCAAGGTGGACTCTCCACCCACTGGACCCCCAGGGAAGCCCCATTCCAGTATCCTTGCCTAGAAAATCCCATGGAGAGAGGCACCTGGCAGGCTACAATTCATGCGATCACAAAGAGTCAGATACCACTAAGCATGCCTGCTTGTCTAGTGGTTGAAGGGGAAACAGGCAAGTTTTCTTGGTTAGAATGTAAGAGGGACAAGCAGGTGAGAAAAGTGAGATAGAAAAAACATTTGGGTGAAGACCTTGAAGCCTGTGAAGCAACGTTAGAATTGCCTTTGATGGGGAACCAGAAGCTTCTGTTTCCTTCAATGAAGAGGGGTATTCTGGTCGAAATAACACTTTGAGACAGGAATCTTGCTGAGGATGAGAAGGGAACAGACTAAGGGGAAGTAGAGTACCTTGGAGTCTACTGAAATCATTCTGGGGGGAAAAAAGGCTCTGACCTCAACAAGGCTTGCAGGCCATGTGGAAGAAGAGATGTCATGTGAGTCAGCCACCTATACACCACTGGAAAACAGTAATCAGTAAAACCTAATGTTTAGCTCAAAGCCCATGTCTATGTGACAGACATGCTGGATTTAGACAACTGAAACCAGGAGAGTGGTGTGATTCTCATTTCATCTGATACATTCTGCACCCTTACTCATGTGCTGTTTTTAGTGACCAGTAAAGGGCAGTGATCCTATGATGGAGGTGCTCTGATCATTTCTCTTCTACAAATACACAGACGAAGCTTGGGGAGCATGGCCAGGGGCACACAATTAGAAAGTGGTAAAGCCAGGATTTGACCCCAACCCCAGTGAGTCTGGGGCTTCCTAGGTGGTGCTAGTGGTAAAGAATCCCCATGTCAATGCAAGAGACACAGGTTCAATCCTTAGGTCGGGAAAGTACCCTACAGTAGGAAATAGCTGCTCATTCCAATATTCTTTCTTTTTTTTTAAATTTTGGCCTCTTTTATTATTGGTCCCTTATTTATTCACTTTCATCCATCCCCACTCCTTGGCCTGTGTGGACTTCCCACTGCAGTGGCCCCTCACTGCAGAGCACCGGCCCTGGGCACATGGGCCCCAGAGCACTGGCTTATAATTGGACACATCACCGGTTCAGCCACTCCATGGCACATGGGTTCTTCCCGGGCCAGGGATCAAACCAGTGCCCCTTGCACTGCAAGGTGGACTCTCCACCCACTGGACCCCCAGGGAAGCCCCATTCCAGTATCCTTGCCTAGAAAATCCCATGGAGAGAGGCACCTGGCAGGCTACAATTCATGCGATCACAAAGAGTCAGATACCACTAAGCATGCCTGCAATCCATTGACTCTGGAACCTTTAACCACTGGCCCTTTAGGGCTCTGCAGAGGCCTGCAAGGTTAAGGAAGACATGAGGGATTTGAGTGAATTGACTGCAGTAGCCAATAAGACAAAAGATTTAAGATTCCTTCAAGATGACTAGTCTGAACATGATTATCAATGATGGTAAGACAATGTGAAGGGCATTGGTAATGTCACAGGAGAAAAGATTAAAGTTCTCCAGTCCTTCAACAATGATTCATTGAGGACAAATGAGTCTACCAGGCACTCTGCAGGCTTCTAGAGAAGTGAAGAGAGCTTACCTACAGGAGATAAAACAAGCAGGAGAGTTATACTCTATTTCTCACCATAAGAATTTTCTTACATTTTATACAATGTGTAAAACTCACAGCTCATGGTAAACATTGAGGATATTATAGGAGCTCAGAGAAAGGTAGCTACTTGAAACAGGGATCAAGAAGGCTTCTTAGAGGGGTGCTGGTAGTTAATAAAGGGCACAAGTTGGGAAGGTAGGTACATGGTGGTGAGAAAAGGGATATACCAAGAAGTGGGGTCAGCAAAGGCACATGGACAAGAGGGAAGGAGCAGAGTCATCACTAGTTAGGTTCTTTGGCTTCACCTTCAGGGAATCAAACAGCATCACAGAGTTCTGAGAAAGTCAGGTTCATGATTAGCTCTGTGCTTTGGCCAGACCTCTTTCAGTGACAAAATCTAAAAAGCAGGAAGACACACTGGGAGGCTTGTATAAGAGATGACAGGAGCTCAAACCCCCAAAAAGTAGTAAATGAGTTTGGAGAATGAAGGCCAGATAAACGAAATGGTCTGATATGAATGAGGTTTAGCAATTGGCTGGATGAAGAGGGAGATGGTGGGGGTGATGTTGAGGAAAATAAGCTGGATTGTCTACATAAATAGTGGAGCTGTAAGTTAAAAAATATGGCCAGAGACTGGACTTCCCTGGTGGTCCTGGGGGTAGAGAGTCTGCCTTGCTGTGCAGTGGGCATCAGGTGGCCCAGGAAGATCCCATGTGTCATGAAGAGCCTGGACCCATGTGTCCAATTAGGAGCCAGCGCTCTCGTGCGCATGCGCCCAGAGTCGATGCTCCGCAATGAGAGGGGCAATTGCAAGGGAAGGCCAACACAGGCCAAAGAATGATGGATGAAAATAAATAGATTAAAAAAAATACAGAGGCCAAAATTAAAAAAAAAAAGTGTGGCCAGAGAAACTATCAGAAAGGTCAATGAGTTCAGTGTGAGACACCAGAATAGATTCCTAGGGCTACAACAAAAACTTACTAAAACTTGGAAATCTTAAAGCAAGAGAAATTTACTTTCTCAGATTTGGGCATCTGGAAACCCAAACTCAAGGTGTTGTCAGGGTTAGTTCTTTTGGGAGTCTCTTGGGGAGAATTTTTTCTAGTCTCTTTCTTAACTTCTGGTGGCTGCCAATAATTCTTGGTATTTCTTGGCTTGGAGACACATAATTCCAATCTGTGCCTCTGTCTCAACATGGCTTTCTCGCCTGTGTCTCTGTGTGTCTTCTTTTCTGTCTAAGGATGCCTGTCATTGAATTTAGCACCCATTCTTATCCAGGAGGATCTCAAGATTCTTACCTTAATTACCTCTGGAAAGACCCTTATTCCAATTAAGGTCACATTTAGACAGATGGGTATATCTTTGGGTGGAGCACTCTTCAATCCATTAAAGATATTTTGGGAATACCCAGGGGATGAGTCAGAAGATGCAGATGGAATCTGAGTAAGTTGAGGATAATCAGCATTTGAGTTCAACTGAAATCAAGATAATGGATGAGAAACAAAGAATGAGGGGGTGTCAGAAAGTCAAGAACAGAATCTGGGTATATCAACACATACTTGATAGACAGGGCAGGGAGCAAAGGTGTCCACAGGGGCAATTAGAAGGCATGGTTGTTTCAAAGAAAATCAAAGCATTGTTTCATATGTGTGCTCAGTCACTCAGTTGTGTCTAACTCTTTGCAACCCTATGGACTGTAGTCCGCCAGGCCTTCTCCATGGGATTTTCCAGGCAAGAACACTAGAACAGGTTGCCATTTCCCTCTCCAGGTGATCTTCCTGACCCAAGGATGGAATCTGCGTCTCCTACATTGGCAGACATATTTTGTTTAACCACTGAGCCACTGGGAAGTCCCATTGTTTCATGGTATCTGTATATTTCTAAATGACAGACAACTTCTTATATTCCAGGCACTCTTGCAGTTCTTTACACTTACTTAGTGCCCTGAACAGGTGTTCACAATAAGTATTTTATCTCCACTTTATAGAACGACTAAGGCTTGGGAATATTATATAACTTGAGCAAGATCCAAGAGCTAATTAGCAATGAGCTGAGGATTAGAACATCTGTCTGACTTCCAAGTTTCAGCTCTTTTCCTCACTACCCTTTTTGTAACATTTCCAAAGGGGAAAATTTGAAGGCAGAAAAAATGATTTAAGATACCATGACAGTGACTGAGTTGCTTATTCAAATCCATTGTCATCTTTTCCCTTTCTAACAGAATTCTAGTTTTTTGGAGGAAGCAATGTGCCAAGTTTTAGATAGAAGATAGTACTACGCTTATGACAGAACAGTGAGCAATGAGATCAGGACAAATTGTTGGGTCTAGGAGCTATCCTTCAAAAGATGACTACCTAAGCTGTAAGATGTCCTTTTGATATTCTGCCCTTTTCTCCTTTCCTACTCCTAGGCATGTGGACATGATGGTGGAGCTACAGTGCCCACTCTTTGATCAAGGGGCAGCTCTTTGGAAGGGAGTCAAGTGCAAAGCAAGGAAGATCAGAAGGATCAAAGGGGCCTGGGACACAGTTGCCACTACAGAGCTTCTGTACGAGACCCAGAATGTCTCTTCCTAATCTTGGTGATATGAAGGGAAAGAAAGCCCTAACCAGTTAAAGACATTGATTTTTTGGACGCTATTCAAACAGCCAAAGAAGTGGCTATGTGATGCTGCCTTTTCAGAGTCTCTGAAATGAAACAGCAGGCGTAGAAGAAGGAAGTGGATATAGATAGCTTATGGGAAGGCAGACAGGACTGTTAAGGGAGATTAAACTTGATGGCTTCAACTTTTAGGATGAAGAAAGAGACAATGTCTACTGAGACTGAGTATGGTAGGGCTTGGAGAAAAGAGATTTTTAATCACTTTAATGGTGCGTCTCCTACATTGGCAGACATATTTTGTTTAACCACTGAGCCACTGGGAAGTCCCATTGTTTCATGGTATCTGTATATTTCTAAATGACAGACAACTTCTTATATTCCAGGCACTCTTGCAGTTCTTTACACTTACTTAGTGCCCTGAACAGGTGTTCACAATAAGTATTTTATCTCCACTTTATAGAACGACTAAGGCTTGGGAATATTATATAACTTGAGCAAGATCCAAGAGCTAATTAGCAATGAGCTGAGGATTAGAACATCTGTCTGACTTCCAAGTTTCAGCTCTTTTCCTCACTACCCTTTTTGTAACATTTCCAAAGGGGAAAATTTGAAGGCAGAAAAAATGATTTAAGATACCATGACAGTGACTGAGTTGCTTATTCAAATCCATTGTCATCTTTTCCCTTTCTAACAGAATTCTAGTTTTTTGGAGGAAGCAATGTGCCAAGTTTTAGATAGAAGATAGTACTACGCTTATGACAGAACAGTGAGCAATGAGATCAGGACAAATTGTTGGGTCTAGGAGCTATCCTTCAAAAGATGACTACCTAAGCTGTAAGATGTCCTTTTGATATTCTGCCCTTTTCTCCTTTCCTACTCCTAGGCATGTGGACATGATGGTGGAGCTACAGTGCCCACTCTTTGATCAAGGGGCAGCTCTTTGGAAGGGAGTCAAGTGCAAAGCAAGGAAGATCAGAAGGATCAAAGGGGCCTGGGACACAGTTGCCACTACAGAGCTTCTGTACGAGACCCAGAATGTCTCTTCCTAATCTTGGTGATATGAAGGGAAAGAAAGCCCTAACCAGTTAAAGACATTGATTTTTTGGACGCTATTCAAACAGCCAAAGAAGTGGCTATGTGATGCTGCCTTTTCAGAGTCTCTGAAATGAAACAGCAGGCGTAGAAGAAGGAAGTGGATATAGATAGCTTATGGGAAGGCAGACAGGACTGTTAAGGGAGATTAAACTTGATGGCTTCAACTTTTAGGATGAAGAAAGAGACAATGTCTACTGAGACTGAGTATGGTAGGGCTTGGAGAAAAGAGATTTTTAATCACTTTAATGGTGCGCTAAAATAAAATACTGCGCTAACTGCTAATCTAATGTACCTTGCCTACTTTGTGCTATAACCTGTCTTTGAAAAAATTGGATAACATTTCTCCCTTTCTGAATATAAAGTACATTTGGTTTTTGTAGCTGTGCAGACTAATTCCATTTTGAAAGCTCATCGTGAACCTTTTCAATTTTTTAGTGGTAATAATAATAACCTACAAGCTGGTCCAACCTGAAGAACATTCTTCTTTTCTGTACTTCAAAAGAGCTACTAGACCCTTTCTTGACCTCGAAAAACTTCAAAGTGGATCTGGAGGCAGTCAGACAACAAGTGAAACTTTTGGGGTAAACATTAGCACTTTCCTGAAAGAGTCTTTTCAATATTAGCTTACAAAAAAGTGGTTGAGATATGATGGTTTCAGGGGAAAAATTGTAAGGTCTGCTTTTTTTTGGTCCTTTCTGGGGTGTTCAATTAATTTTCTTAAGTCAATTTCTCAGTCTACCTGGAATAATCAATATTCTCAGATTTTTATCACTAGATTCTTGGCTATAGTCCTTAAGTTCACTGCATCTTGATTTATGCTGAAACTTGGGTAGCTGTGAGGGGAATTTTTATTTGTTAGGACTAGCTTTAATTATAGGACCCCATGACATTTTTCTAGCAAGGATTATATTCTTCTTAGGAACACATTCCTTAAAGAGGAGATATTTTCATTCTACCAAGCATTTTGCCTAGTACCAGAGAGAAATTTAAAATCAAAATGGATAAGGGATCAAAGAAGGATCAAAGGGGCCTGGGACACAGTTGCCACTACAGAGCTTCTGTCGAGACCCAGAATGTCTCTTCCTAATCTTGGTGATATGAAGGAAAGAAAGCCCTAACCAGTTAAAGACATTGATTTTTGGACGCTATTCAAACAGCCAAAGAAGTGGCTATGTGATGCTGCCTTTTCAGAGTCTCTGAAATGAAACAGCAGGCGTAGAAGAAGGAAGTGGATATAGATAGCTTATGGGAAGGCAGACAGGACTGTTAAGGGAGATTAAACTTGATGGCTTCAACTTTTAGGATGAAGAAAGAGACAATGTCTACTGAGACTGAGTATGGTAGGGCTTGGAGAAAAGAGATTTTTAATCACTTTAATGGTGCGCTAAAATAAAATACTGCGCTAACTGCTAATCTAATGTACCTTGCCTACTTTGTGCTATAACCTGTCTTTGAAAAAAATTGGATAACATTTCTCCCTTTCTGAATATAAAGTACATTTGGTTTTTGTAGCTGTGCAGACTAATTCCATTTTGAAAGCTCATCGTGAACCTTTTCAATTTTTTAGTGGTAATAATAATAACCTACAAGCTGGTCCAACCTGAAGAACATTCTTCTTTTCTGTACTTCAAAAGAGCTACTAGACCCTTTCTTGACCTCGAAAAACTTCAAAGTGGATCTGGAGGCAGTCAGACAACAAGTGAAACTTTTGGGGTAAACATTAGCACTTTCCTGAAAGAGTCTTTTCAATATTAGCTTACAAAAAAGTGGTTGAGATATGATGGTTTCAGGGGAAAAATTGTAAGGTCTGCTTTTTTTTGGTCCTTTCTGGGGTGTTCAATTAATTTTCTTAAGTCAATTTCTCAGTCTACCTGGAATAATCAATATTCTCAGATTTTTATCACTAGATTCTTGGCTATAGTCCTTAAGTTCACTGCATCTTGATTTATGCTGAAACTTGGGTAGCTGTGAGGGGAATTTTTATTTGTTAGGACTAGCTTTAATTATAGGACCCCATGACATTTTTCTAGCAAGGATTATATTCTTCTTAGGAACACATTCCTTAAAGAGGAGATATTTTCATTCTACCAAGCATTTTGCTAGTGATAATTCAATTTTAGGTTCTACCAAATTTTAACTAATTATTCATTGAAACACTATACCAGAGAGAGAATATCACTGCAAAATCTGCAACATGACTATCAAATAACAAGGTAACACATACATATACACATATATGGAGACTAAAAATGGTAGATGTTTAAGATGACTGGGTCTATCTTAACTTTAACTTTTCAACAATACTTATTTATGTGTCTGTTCTTCCATGTCCTCTGTGAGCTATAGAGAGCAAGAATGTGTCTCTTCATCTCTGTCTCCTCAGTATCAAATGAGCACAGTTCCAATAACAAAGTAAGTCTTTCATAAATGTGGATTGAGTGAATTATTAGATAACTGATCATATATTAACACACAATTCCTATGACAAACATTGCTCGCATACATTCCACATGTGTTACGCTTCTGGGTATGACATTAGTATGACATTAGTCACTGGGAATGGAATCAAAGACTAAGAAGCCATACACTATGCAGAACTCACTCACATACACACACACACTCACACACACATTAATTAACACTACATGATTAACACGTCAATACAGAAAAATACCAAATGCAAAGAAAACATAAAGAACAAATGGAAGTCAAACTGCTAAATTTTGAAGTGATGAGTTAAGGAAGTAAATATAGGAAGAATAAAGAACCTGAAATGAAGTTCTGAGGTTGGTAGCTTGGCAATGACTGGTGTTTACCATCAATCAAAACATGGAATACAAAAGGAAATACAAATTTGGAGGTTGGTAGCTTGGCAATGATGTTACAAGGTCTGCTTTTTTTTGGTCCTTTCTGGGGTGTTCAATTAATTTTCTTAAGTCAATTTCTCAGTCTACCTGGAATAATCAATATTCTCAGATTTTTATCACTAGATTCTTGGCTATAGTCCTTAAGTTCACTGCATCTTGATTTATGCTGAAACTTGGGTAGCTGTGAGGGGAATTTTTATTTGTTAGGACTAGCTTTAATTATAGGACCCCATGACATTTTTCTAGCAAGGATTATATTCTTCTTAGGAACACATTCCTTAAAGAGGAGATATTTTCATTCTACCAAGCATTTTGCTAGTGATAATTCAATTTTAGGTTCTACCAAATTTTAACTAATTATTCATTGAAACACTATACCAGAGAGAGAATATCACTGCAAAATCTGCAACATGACTATCAAATAACAAGGTAACACATACATATACACATATATGGAGACTAAAAATGGTAGATGTTTAAGATGACTGGGTCTATCTTAACTTTAACTTTTCAACAATACTTATTTATGTGTCTGTTCTTCCATGTCCTCTGTGAGCTATAGAGAGCAAGAATGTGTCTCTTCATCTCTGTCTCCTCAGTATCAAATGAGCACAGTTCCAATAACAAAGTAAGTCTTTCATAAATGTGGATTGAGTGAATTATTAGATAACTGATCATATATTAACACACAATTCCTATGACAAACATTGCTCGCATACATTCCACATGTGTTACGCTTCTGGGTATGACATTAGTATGACATTAGTCACTGGGAATGGAATCAAAGACTAAGAAGCCATACACTATGCAGAACTCACTCACATACACACACACACTCACACACACATTAATTAACACTACATGATTAACACGTCAATACAGAAAAATACCAAATGCAAAGAAAACATAAAGAACAAATGGAAGTCAAACTGCTAAATTTTGAAGTGATGAGTTAAGGAAGTAAATATAGGAAGAATAAAGAACCTGAAATGAAGTTCTGAGGTTGGTAGCTTGGCAATGACTGGTGTTTACCATCAATCAAAACATGGAATACAAAAGGAAATACAAATTTAAGAGAAAAGACACAATGAGTCATTTTTTCTTTTAAAATAAAAATTATATATATTTCAGGTAATACAACCTGATGCTTTTATATACACACTGAAAATTAGTACAGTCAAATGAATTAACATTAAATCTCCATACACAGCTCTGTGTGTGTGTGTACATGCGCACACTGTGAGAGCATCTGAGATCTACTCTCTTACCAAACTTCCAATATCTGATATACTATTATTAACCAGAGTCACTATGCTGTACATTAGATCTCCGGAACTTACTCATCTCCCATTCCCCCTACTTCCTCGCCCCTAGCAACAGCCATTTTACTCCTTGCTGCTATGATTCTACATATAAATGAGATTTTTAGATTCCACCTATTAATGAGATTATATAGTTTTTCTTCTTTATGTTTCTGGCATATTTCACTTAAGCATAATGTCTTCCAGGCTCATCAATATTGTTGCAAAGGGCAAAATCTCCTTTTAAAAATATTCACTACAATTTCTTTATCATGTATACATCAGTGGACACTGAGGTTGTTTCCATATTTCAACGATTGTGAATAAGACTGCAATGAACATGTGAGCCCAGATGCCTCTTTGAAGTACTGATTTAATTTCCTTTGGATATACACCCAGAAGAGGGATTGCTAGATCACGCGGTGGTTCTAGTTTTAATTTTTTGAAGAACCTCCAAACTGTTTTCCATAGTGGCTGTTTCATTAAAATTTTTATGGTAGCAATGTACACTGGGAAGGAGACTGTGAATCTGCTCCAGAGAGAGGCCTGGGCTTGGAATATAAAGTAGGGTTGCATGAGAGCATAGAAAGAGTATTTGAAATTGTAGCAATAAAAGAGGTAACCCTGGAGGAGCAGGTAGAAACTGGAGAAAAAGCAAGGAGGACACAGCACCATTTACCATCCCTTTCCTGTCTGTAATTAGAGGGTTATTCATTTCTTTCAAGACCTAAATCATATCCTGGTTTCTGAGTAACAGGCATGCAACTACCAACATTCACGCTACTCTCTCCCCTTGGGATGTCATTCAGGCACTGTTTTGTCACCAAATTTCTTTTTTTCTCTTTTTTAATTTTGGCCTCTTTTTAATTGATTTTTTATTTATTTATTTTCATCATCTTTATTCTTTTACATGTGTGGGCCTCCCACTGCAGTGGCCTCTCTCCTCGCAGAGAGCTGGCTCTGGACGCATGCACTCCAGAGCACTGGCTTGCAACTGGACACACTGCTCCAGCCACTCCATGGCACATGGGATCTTCCCAGACTAGGGATCGAACCAGTGCCCTCTGCACTGCAAGGCAGACTCTTTACCCACTAGACCACCAGGGAAACCCCAAATGTCTTAAACATAGGGAGCAGATTTCTTCCTGCCTTTGGATCCCACACAATGCTTTGCATGGGCTTGTATTAGGTTTGCAGCTAATTGATGACTACCTGTTGTGACCATTAAATAATGCAAGCATGTAACAGACTAGGAGCTTCAGCAAAATAAACCACCTCAATCACTGGCATCCCCAACAGTTTGTTTATTAAGAGACAAGAAGAGTTGAGAAATATCCACGCTCTGACTTGAGCCGCAGCAGCAGAGACCACATGAAGGAAACCAGACATTCTTATATACATTTTTATGATTAATTTTATAAACGTTCCCAGCCAGGAAGCAGACTTTCCCTTAAGACAGGTTCTATTATACAAATCCAAACGCTGTATGGAAATTCTGCAAGTGAAACTTTCTGGTTATACTTATTCGACTATCCAAACTTAATTAAACCCTCAATCACTTTCCCTGGAAATGATGAGATGAGAGATCCAATGACCTGAAATTTATGAAATACCCTTTCATTAAAATTTTATGGTAGCAATGTACACTGGGAAGGAGACTGTGAATCTGCTCCAGAGAGAGGCCTGGGCTTGGAATATAAAGTAGGGTTGCATGAGAGCATAGAAAGAGTATTTGAAATTGTAGCAATAAAAGAGGTAACCCTGGAGGAGCAGGTAGAAACTGGAGAAAAAGCAAGGAGGACACAGCACCATTTACCATCCCTTTCCTGTCTGTAATTAGAGGGTTATTCATTTCTTTCAAGACCTAAATCATATCCTGGTTTCTGAGTAACAGGCATGCAACTACCAACATTCACGCTACTCTCTCCCCTTGGGATGTCATTCAGGCACTGTTTTGTCACCAAATTTCTTTTTTTCTCTTTTTTAATTTTGGCCTGTTTTTAATTGATTTTTTATTTATTTATTTTCATCATCTTTATTCTTTTACATGTGTGGGCCTCCCACTGCAGTGGCCTCTCTCCTCGCAGAGAGCTGGCTCTGGACGCATGCACTCCAGAGCACTGGCTTGCAACTGGACACACTGCTCCAGCCACTCCATGGCACATGGGATCTTCCCAGACTAGGGATCGAACCAGTGCCCTCTGCACTGCAAGGCAGACTCTTTACCCACTAGACCACCAGGGAAACCCCAAATGTCTTAAACATAGGGAGCAGATTTCTTCCTGCCTTTGGATCCCACACAATGCTTTGCATGGGCTTGTATTAGGTTTGCAGCTAATTGATGACTACCTGTTGTGACCATTAAATAATGCAAGCATGTAACAGACTAGGAGCTTCAGCAAAATAAACCACCTCAATCACTGGCATCCCCAACAGTTTGTTTATTAAGAGACAAGAAGAGTTGAGAAATATCCACGCTCTGACTTGAGCCGCAGCAGCAGAGACCACATGAAGGAAACCAGACATTCTTATATACATTTTTATGATTAATTTTATAAACGTTCCCAGCCAGGAAGCAGACTTTCCCTTAAGACAGGTTCTATTATACAAATCCAAACGCTGTATGGAAATTCTGCAAGTGAAACTTTCTGGTTATACTTATTCGACTATCCAAACTTAATTAAACCCTCAATCACTTTCCCTGGAAATGATGAGATGAGAGATCCAATGACCTGAAATTTATGAAATACCCTTTCATTCCCCTCCCTTTTCCCCTGGTGGGTGAAACATTAGCAATTTTTTTCTCCAGTCTTTGAGAGTTGCTGTTTATAGAGGGGATATGTGTCCTGACTGGGCAGTACCACTACCTCACAGTTTATTTCCTTCAAGAATTCTCAGATGAACACCAGAGAATGCTAGTGATTTACTGTATTTGAGTTCCTCCAAGTTACTCAAGAACTGAATCCTTAGAGACTAAGACATGCTCGAGTTTCCTATAAAGAATATCTGAGTTACAGGAATGTAAAGAGTTCAGCTTCCATTCATGTGTTAGAATGTAGGGTCAAACATTTTTTTTTTCCTCCCAAATGTGGTCTCTCCTGGGATCTTTGGCCACATTTTTTAAAAATAAAATACTATACAACATAACTTTAATGGTATATTTTACATTCACATATTATTTTAGGACCTGAATGACCTTGTTCAGAGTTCACACTCCTGCCCAGTGTTCAGAGGCTCACCCTGGAAGCTGGTGAGAAACACATTTGACTTGGGGAGCATCAGCTCCCAGAACACTGCAGGGCCCCCAGACCTTTCCAATAATGGCAACCACCCTTTGCACAAGCTGGATAATGGAGTGTACAGGTGTTTGGTTATTTGTAATTGGACACTTACTCATTTGGAAATAACACATCAGTGTGAGAGGGTCACTCCTCTTCTTACCTGCAGCTTGTATTAGGTTTGCAGCTAATTGATGACTACCTGTTGTGACCATTAAATAATGCAAGCATGTAACAGACTAGGAGCTTCAGCAAAATAAACCACCTCAATCACTGGCATCCCCAACAGTTTGTTTATTAAGAGACAAGAAGAGTTGAGAAATATCCACGCTCTGACTTGAGCCGCAGCAGCAGAGACCACATGAAGGAAACCAGACATTCTTATATACATTTTTATGATTAATTTTATAAACGTTCCCAGCCAGGAAGCAGACTTTCCCTTAAGACAGGTTCTATTATACAAATCCAAACGCTGTATGGAAATTCTGCAAGTGAAACTTTCTGGTTATACTTATTCGACTATCCAAACTTAATTAAACCCTCAATCACTTTCCCTGGAAATGATGAGATGAGAGATCCAATGACCTGAAATTTATGAAATACCCTTTCATTCCCCTCCCTTTTCCCCTGGTGGGTGAAACATTAGCAATTTTTTTCTCCAGTCTTTGAGAGTTGCTGTTTATAGAGGATATGTGTCCTGACTGGGCAGTACCACTACCTCACAGTTTATTTCCTTCAAGAATTCTCAGATGAACACCAGAGAATGCTAGTGATTTACTGTATTTGAGTTCCTCCAAGTTACTCAAGAACTGAATCCTTAGAGACTAAGACATGCTCGAGTTTCCTATAAAGAATATCTGAGTTACAGGAATGTAAAGAGTTCAGCTTCCATTCATGTGTTAGAATGTAGGGTCAAACATTTTTTTTTTCCTCCCAAATGTGGTCTCTCCTGGGATCTTTGGCCACATTTTTTAAAAATAAAATACTATACAACATAACTTTAATGGTATATTTTACATTCACATATTATTTTAGGACCTGAATGACCTTGTTCAGAGTTCACACTCCTGCCCAGTGTTCAGAGGCTCACCCTGGAAGCTGGTGAGAAACACATTTGACTTGGGGAGCATCAGCTCCCAGAACACTGCAGGGCCCCCAGACCTTTCCAATAATGGCAACCACCCTTTGCACAAGCTGGATAATGGAGTGTACAGGTGTTTGGTTATTTGTAATTAGACACTTACTCTTTTGGAAATAACACATCAGTGTGAGAGGGTCACTCCTCTTCTTACCTGCAGTTTGTATAGTTCAGATGACCTTAGCAGCTGGAACCTCCTGAGATGGGCCAAACAAAGCACTGCATCACCCTGGCCACAGCGATTGATTTAGGGAGGGATGCATGATCCAGGTCAGACTAACACTCTCAATCTTGGTTTGTGGTCGGCAAACCTTCTACAGTGTCTCCAGAATGATGGTTCTAAAAGGTCATGATCTATTTCTTAGCTGTATTGTAACCAGGATGATAATTCGTTGTAACCAAGACTACATTTGAAAGCCTACCATGCCTCATGAAGTCCCTGCGGTCTCATTCTGATCTGTCTCATGTATCTGATTATCTGCTATTTCTTTACATTCACTTTACTGGATGGGCACACTGATTTCCATTTCAGAAGCTGTGCACCTACCCTTCTTTCTCCATGCAATATTCTTTCCTTAGATCATCTGGTTGCTTTTTTTTTTCATAATTCATGTCTTAAGTCAAATGCCCCTTAAGTTGATAGAAATCCCTGGATAATTACACAAAAATATCATCATACTTATGTTCTACCACATTTGCTTGCTCACTCACTCAGTCACTTCAGTCGTGTCTGACTCTTTGTGACCTCATGGACTACAGTCCATCAGTCTCCTCTGTCCTTGGGATTCTCCAGGCAAAAATACTAGAGTGGGTTGTCATACTTTCCTGCAGGGGAATCTTCCCAACCCAAGGACTGGGCCCATGTCTCCTGCAACTCCTGCATTGAAGGCAAACTCTTTACCCACTAAGCCACTTGGGAGGCCTTCTACCACAACACCCTGTATTCTTTTTTCATATTAATGAGCAGAGCCCCAGTGATTTTATTTGTTTACTTATTTATTCTCTCATATGATCAGAATGTAAGCTGAGGGCAAGAATGTTAACTATCTAGATCATTACAGCATATATCTCCTATTTCAAATGCATCAGGCTCTCAATAACCGTTTGTCAGCTGAGAAGGAGCTCTCTTTAGCTGGGCCTGCTAAGCTGGCACAGTGTAAGCCAGGAGCTGCTAGTGTCAAACGGTCAGCTAAAAAGCCAACAGAAGTGAGAGCTGAGAAATGGAGAGGGACAGATTCCCAATAGTATAACCAAAGCCAGATACCCTGGGATGTTGGTTATATAATCCAATAAATTCTCCTTTATGCTTAATTCACTTTGAGTTAGGTTTCTGTCACTTGTAACCAACAGAGTGCTTAGAGAGAAGCATGTGAAAGAACTTGGAGAGAACAAAGCACCATTGTGTTATACAATCTCCATTTCCTCTCTCATCACACATCTTCTTACTTTTCTGTCTTTGATCAGAGCTTTAGTTATCTGAAAGGATTGGAAAGCTTATTTGAAGACACTCAGGTAATTCAGCAGTGGAAAATTTTTTTTTTTTCCATTTGTCTACAAAACACAACCTATATGATTACCTTGATTGGAGAAAGCATTTTACAATACATATGTATACCCAAAAAATCATGCTGTACACCTTAAATATATACAGTGTTTGTCAACCATACCTCAAGAAAGCTGGAGAAAATTTTCAAAGGGAAAACACAAGCTATGGAAAAACTGACTATAGTATATCTTTATGAATGTGCTTTGGTGAATACTTTGGGTTCTACCACATTTGCTTGCTCACTCACTCAGTCACTTCAGTCGTGTCTGACTCTTTGTGACCTCATGGACTACAGTCCATCAGTCTCCTCTGTCCTTGGGATTCTCCAGGCAAAAATACTAGAGTGGGTTGTCATACTTTCCTGCAGGGGAATCTTCCCAACCCAAGGACTGGGCCCATGTCTCCTGCAACTCCTGCATTGAAGGCAAACTCTTTACCCACTAAGCCACTTGGGAGGCCTTCTACCACAACACCCTGTATTCTTTTTTCATATTAATGAGCAGAGCCCCAGTGATTTTATTTGTTTACTTATTTATTCTCTCATATGATCAGAATGTAAGCTGAGGGCAAGAATGTTAACTATCTAGATCATTACAGCATATATCTCCTATTTCAAATGCATCAGGCTCTCAATAACCGTTTGTCAGCTGAGAAGGAGCTCTCTTTAGCTGGGCCTGCTAAGCTGGCACAGTGTAAGCCAGGAGCTGCTAGTGTCAAACGGTCAGCTAAAAAGCCAACAGAAGTGAGAGCTGAGAAATGGAGAGGGACAGATTCCCAATAGTATAACCAAAGCCAGATACCCTGGGATGTTGGTTATATAATCCAATAAATTCTCCTTTATGCTTAATTCACTTTGAGTTAGGTTTCTGTCACTTGTAACCAACAGAGTGCTTAGAGAGAAGCATGTGAAAGAACTTGGAGAGAACAAAGCACCATTGTGTTATACAATCTCCATTTCCTCTCTCATCACACATCTTCTTACTTTTCTGTCTTTGATCAGAGCTTTAGTTATCTGAAAGGATTGGAAAGCTTATTTGAAGACACTCAGGTAATTCAGCAGTGGAAAATTTTTTTTTTTTCCATTTGTCTACAAAACACAACCTATATGATTACCTTGATTGGAGAAAGCATTTTACAATACATATGTATACCCAAAAAATCATGCTGTACACCTTAAATATATACAGTGTTTGTCAACCATACCTCAAGAAAGCTGGAGAAAATTTTCAAAGGGAAAACACAAGCTATGGAAAAACTGACTATAGTATATCTTTATGAATGTGCTTTGGTGAATACTTTGGGTATCTCTCCTTCTAGGCATAATAGAGCACCTGTACTAGATTTGCTCTCAAAACAAGTGTAGCTATAAATCAGGAAATTAAAATCAATAGTAAATAAAAATAGATTATATATGTGCTACCACTGTTTCTTTTTAATCGAACAAGTAGTACAGTACTGCAATACTCACGAGAAGGGAAATACACATAATAGGTATCAGGGTTATATCATGATCACCAAGACCTTCTCCCAACTCAGAACACATTGCAGCCCACGTTGGGTAGGGCTTTCACTGAGTTAGCTAAGGAGGCAGAGATTGGAAGTGCTCATTTCTGAAGTAGCTGGAATTTGTAGGGCAGCACACCTGAGGAGAGAGAACTGTAAGGAGCTGGGGACGGAATAAAGACTGCATGGAGGGGTGCTTCCCTGGTGGTCCAGTGGGTAAAGGGTCCACCTTGCAGTGCGAGGGGCACCGTTTGATCCTTGGCCCGGGAAGATCCCACATGCTGCAGAGCAGCTGGACCTGTGTGTACAATTAGGAGCCAGCACTCTGGAGCACGTGCTCCCAGAGCCAGTGGTCTGTGGCGAGAGAAGCCACTGTGATGGGAGGCCCACACTGGCCAAAGAATAAAAGGTGGATGAAAATAAATAAATAAAACAGTAAAAAAGGCCAAAAATTAAAAAAAAAAAAGGCTACATGGAGATCCAGTCATTGTATGTAATATAAATGGACTAAATACTTACATTAAAAGATGAGATTTTCACTAAAAAGATAAGACCTAAATATTTTGATCTATAAGAAATCCACTTTGGATACAGACAAGAAGGGTTTAAAAATGAAAGGAAAGAAAAAGAGGCATTAGGCAAACAGAAAGCATCAGAAAACTGAAGTGGCCATCTTGTTATCAGACAACACAGACTTTGAGACAAGGAGTGTCTGCAAATTTAAAACCACAAATTTATACTGTAATGTTACATTTCAACCCAGATCCACAAGGCAGCTTCCTTTCTTCCTCCTTTCCACATTTCTAAATCCCTTTCCCAAGAGTGAGAAACCTGGCTCCCATTCCTCACCAAATATTACTCATTTCCTTAAATCTAAAGGATCATCCTGCCATTGCTGGAGATGTGTGTTCAGTCCCTGGCTCAAGAAGATTGCCTGGAGAAGGAAATGGCAACTCACTCCAGTATTCTTGCCTGGGAAATCTCATGGACAGAGGGGCCTGTTGGACTACAGTCCAAGGGATCACAAAGAGTCAGACATGACTCAGTGATTAAATAACAACAACACAGAATATAGTTTTAAAACTACTAACAGATATCATTATGAAAAGCAAGCCTGATGCAGCAGGAAACACAAAAAAATGAGCATGGAACACCTGGTGTGTCAGAAAATAAGAAGAGCTCAAAGACAAACCAGCAAAAATCACATTGATAAAGGTATGTCACAGGGAAAGAGAAGCCAGCTGTTGGAGCTCACTGCAGACAAGGCTCAACAACAAAATAAAGTAGCATAGGATTATGACCCATAGTACAAAATAAACATCCATGAGGCCATGCTAGTTTAAAGAAGTACGTAAATGCAGAAGAGACACAGCTCTTAGGAAACAATGTCAAATAATTTATGTAGCTATTCCACTGCCAAGAAGCAGAAGCAATGTGGGCTTTGGGTAATGACCTCCTTTCAAAGAGTACAGTAGAGAAAGGGGTGGAGAGAGAACATGATGATGGAGAAACCTGATCAACACTTTTTCTGCAAGGTGTCCATAGTGAAAAATATTTCTACTATGTGCTCTTGATATGATGTGATGAAGATAAACCTCTGAGATCATTCTCTAAAAACACACGGGACCCAAGTCTATTCATAAGATGTACAGACAAATGCTAATAGAGGAGCATTCTATGAAATATTGAACTAGTAGTCCTCAAAACTGATACATGTTTAAAAATGAAAGGAAAGAAAAAGAGGCATTAGGCAAACAGAAAGCATCAGAAAACTGAAGTGGCCATCTTGTTATCAGACAACACAGACTTTGAGACAAGGAGTGTCTGCAAATTTAAAACCACAAATTTATACTGTAATGTTACATTTCAACCCAGATCCACAAGGCAGCTTCCTTTCTTCCTCCTTTCCACATTTCTAAATCCCTTTCCCAAGAGTGAGAAACCTGGCTCCCATTCCTCACCAAATATTACTCATTTCCTTAAATCTAAAGGATCATCCTGCCATTGCTGGAGATGTGTGTTCAGTCCCTGGCTCAAGAAGATTGCCTGGAGAAGGAAATGGCAACTCACTCCAGTATTCTTGCCTGGGAAATCTCATGGACAGAGGGGCCTGTTGGACTACAGTCCAAGGGATCACAAAGAGTCAGACATGACTCAGTGATTAAATAACAACAACACAGAATATAGTTTTAAAACTACTAACAGATATCATTATGAAAAGCAAGCCTGATGCAGCAGGAAACACAAAAAAATGAGCATGGAACACCTGGTGTGTCAGAAAATAAGAAGAGCTCAAAGACAAACCAGCAAAAATCACATTGATAAAGGTATGTCACAGGGAAAGAGAAGCCAGCTGTTGGAGCTCACTGCAGACAAGGCTCAACAACAAAATAAAGTAGCATAGGATTATGACCCATAGTACAAAATAAACATCCATGAGGCCATGCTAGTTTAAAGAAGTACGTAAATGCAGAAGAGACACAGCTCTTAGGAAACAATGTCAAATAATTTATGTAGCTATTCCACTGCCAAGAAGCAGAAGCAATGTGGGCTTTGGGTAATGACCTCCTTTCAAAGAGTACAGTAGAGAAAGGGGTGGAGAGAGAACATGATGATGGAGAAACCTGATCAACACTTTTTCTGCAAGGTGTCCATAGTGAAAAATATTTCTACTATGTGCTCTTGATATGATGTGATGAAGATAAACCTCTGAGATCATTCTCTAAAAACACACGGGACCCAAGTCTATTCATAAGATGTACAGACAAATGCTAATAGAGGAGCATTCTATGAAATATTGAACTAGTAGTCCTCAAAACTGATACATAATACATAAAAAAAAAAGAAGAAGAAGAAAAGTGTGAGGAATCACTGAAGCCAAGAGGAACACAAAATTACATGATAACTAAAATGTAATATGATATTTTGGATGGGACTCTAAAACAAAAAGAACACTATGTAAAGCTAAGGAAATCTGAATAAACTGCTACTTTTAATTAGCAACAATGTATCCACATTGGTTCATTAATTGTAAATGCATGACAGTAATGTAAGATGTTAATAATAGGGGAAAATGGGCATGGGAACACAAGGAAACTCTCCATACTATATTCTCAAATCTTAGTTTTTCTGTAAATTTAAAACTGTTTTAAAAAATAATGTCTATTAAAAATTAGATGTAGTTTGATTACTGAGTAAAGCGACTTTAGCATGAAGAAAATGGTTCTAAATAGTATTTTCTCCCATCTATAAAGTGGAAATAAATATCTATCTGTTTTCTAAAATGAAGCAAGCAAAGCTACTAACATTCATATTTGTTGAAACAAAGAAATGCATGTGTATATTTGTATATTATATCCTAGCTCTCTTTCTGCTAGAGAAGTCACAAAAGTAATAACACTCCAGAAGTAATAACCATACGTAGTGACTGGTTTCTAAATTACATTCTCCTCTAAAAAGTAACCAGTCTCCTAAGAGAAAGGTTGATTCCAGGGCTCAAGTGCAAGGCAAGCCTGGGGTATTTTCCTACCCCTAAAAATAAGGAGGTAATCAAAGATGAGACAGTGTAAACAGAGCATGTAAAAGGACCCCACTGGCCAGATCTGAGTCACACTGAGCCTCAAAACAGACGAGGCTATCAACAATTTATAATCTTAATATATTGAATAAAATAGTGAGTTCATATTGACCCAACTAAATAATTCAGTATTCCTACAGTCGAATGCTGACTCATAAATAGAAAACGAATGAGTTAAATCATCATTGGATGCTGAAATTTGTTTGATGAGGAATTGACACATAGAGAAATCAAAATAACTCCCACAAATTACTGAGAAAGAGGAAGGCAGACATTTTGCAGTGGAGAAACATGGAAGACCCTCCACTGTCACCAGGTGATCAAAGCAAATGTCACCAACCCTGGGAGAAACGAGGGTCATGAGTCTTCTCATACGATGCATCAAGCAGGACACCCTGCACGTCTGCAATTCCTGCTAAAAGTACTTAACCTGAATTTAAGCAAGTAAAAAAATCAGAAAAAGTCAAACCGAGAAACACTCTGGTCTGACACTATGTCAGTGTCAAGAAAGATAAAGAGGGCTTTCCCCAGTGGTCCAGTGGTTAAGCCTTCGAGCTTCTAATGCAGGGGGTACAGGTTCGATCTCTTGTCAGGGAACTAAGATCCCACATACCATGTGATATGATCAAAAAACAAATAAATAAAAAATTTAAAAACCCTTAGATTGGGATAGATCTTTCGCCTAAGAACTATGACCAGAGAGCAAATGCTACAACCTCAAAATCTGTAAAGTCTCAAAAAAAAAAAAAAAAAGAAAAAAAAAAATAACCAATTGAGGAAATACTATAACTGAAAGGAAGCTCCAGGGACATGATGACAATTACATGCCATGGCTGGTTCTGGGTAAGATTCTGGAGGAGAAGAAACTAGGTATAATAGATTTATTGGCAGAAATGGAATAATTTGTATGACTGTGGATGATGTAATAATATTTTGATCAAGCCTAAATTTCCTGCTTTTGAATAACAACACTGTGATTATGTAAGAAAATGTCCTTACTCTGAAAGCTGCCAACAACCTAAATGCATTTGGAAGCGGATTCCTCCCCAGAGTCCTCAGGTAATAACGTGGCCTGAACTCAGTCTTATGAAATCTTAAGTGAAGAAGCCAGATGGGTCTGCCCAGATTTCTAACTTTCACAACTGTGAACTAAGAAATGGTTGCTTTTTTAAAAAATTTATTTATTTTTAATTTGAGGATAATTGTTTTACAATATTGGTTTCTGCCATACATCAACATGAATCAGCCACAGGTATACATATGTATACCTAAGGGTGTTCTTTGAAATCACTGAGTTTGTGGCCATTTATTAGATAGTAATAAAAATTGAATACCATCCTCCACCTACCCAAACACACACAAACATGAATTCACATACATACACTGTCTCACCCATAGCCTACGGACAGGTATGAAATGTCTCTTTCACAAAGCACTGAAATCAAAAAATAATTACGGATAAAAATCAAACAGGCTCAACTATATTAAAAAAAAAATCAGAGTGGTGAAAACATTGTTCCCCCTAAGACTGACTGTTTCAGATAACCTTCAATTCCAGATGGAATTTCTGAGGTGATAATAGTCTTCAAAAAAAAAAAAAAAAAACCCAGAGTACACATCCCTTCCTGATCCCAAACACACAAAATAAAATCCCCTGAGCACACACTGAAAACTAGACTTGGAATCAGAGAGCTTCAGGGAAGGCAGGAGAGAGAACAGAGGTGGGCATAAGAAAGGCTGAATCCGGGCTTCCCCTGGTGGTCCAGTGGGTAAGGACACTGCCTTGCAGTTCAAGGGGCGCCGGTTCGATCCCTGGCCTGGGAAGATCCCACGTGCCGCGGAGCGGCTGGACCCATGTGTCCAAGTACCAAGCCAGAACTCTGGGGCGCATGCGCCCAGAGCCGGTGCTCTGCAACGACAGACGCCACCGCGATAGGAGGCCCACAGGAGCCAAAGAACAAAGACGGATGAAAATAGGTATAATAGATTTATTGGCAGAAATGGAATAATTTGTATGACTGTGGATGATGTAATAATATTTTGATCAAGCCTAAATTTCCTGCTTTTGAATAACAACACTGTGATTATGTAAGAAAATGTCCTTACTCTGAAAGCTGCCAACAACCTAAATGCATTTGGAAGCGGATTCCTCCCCAGAGTCCTCAGGTAATAACGTGGCCTGAACTCAGTCTTATGAAATCTTAAGTGAAGAAGCCAGATGGGTCTGCCCAGATTTCTAACTTTCACAACTGTGAACTAAGAAATGGTTGCTTTTTAAAAAGTTTATTTATTTTTAATTTGAGGATAATTGTTTTACAATATTGGTTTCTGCCATACATCAACATGAATCAGCCACAGGTATACATATGTATACCTAAGGGTGTTCTTTGAAATCACTGAGTTTGTGGCCATTTATTAGATAGTAATAAAAATTGAATACCATCCTCCACCTACCCAAACACACACAAACATGAATTCACATACATACACTGTCTCACCCATAGCCTACGGACAGGTATGAAATGTCTCTTTCACAAAGCACTGAAATCAAAAAATAATTACGGATAAAAATCAAACAGGCTCAACTATATTAAAAAAAAAAAAATCAGAGTGGTGAAAACATTGTTCCCCCTAAGACTGACTGTTTCAGATAACCTTCAATTCCAGATGGAATTTCTGAGGTGATAATAGTCTTCAAAAAAAAAAAAAAAAAAAAAAAAAAACCCAGAGTACACATCCCTTCCTGATCCCAAACACACAAAATAAAATCCCCTGAGCACACACTGAAAACTAGACTTGGAATCAGAGAGCTTCAGGGAAGGCAGGAGAGAGAACAGAGGTGGGCATAAGAAAGGCTGAATCCGGGCTTCCCCTGGTGGTCCAGTGGGTAAGGACACTGCCTTGCAGTTCAAGGGGCGCCGGTTCGATCCCTGGCCTGGGAAGATCCCACGTGCCGCGGAGCGGCTGGACCCATGTGTCCAAGTACCAAGCCAGAACTCTGGGGCGCATGCGCCCAGAGCCGGTGCTCTGCAACGACAGACGCCACCGCGATAGGAGGCCCACAGGAGCCAAAGAACAAAGACGGATGAAAATAGAAAAATAAAAAACCAATAGAAGTGGCCCGCCCGCTCCCCTCCCTCCCCAACCCGACCCCTGCCCAAAATAAATAAATAAATAAATCTTTAAAAAAAAAAAAAAAAGAAAGCCTGAATCCAAATGAGAGGCTAACTTAATGCTATGGTCAAATTAGATGAGTGATGGAGATTTTGATTTATTCTGCATTTTCTTCCCATGGGTGCCAAATTCTTTCATAGCTGTGATTGCATTTACCCTCACAATGACCCATCTGGTCCTTCATTTCTCCTTACAAACCTAGTTTTTAAAATGTTGGTTTTGCCTTAACCATAGGATGAAATCCAAAACTCTTTCTAGGGCAAAGAGATTTACACTGACTTACCTCTCTATTTTATTCCTGCTCCTTACCCACCTTCTCCCAGTAGATGCCCAGCACAGGACAAATCCTCCATTGATGACCTTGATGGTTAATGCCTTTCTGCCTCTGTGTGTGTGTCTGTGTGTGTGTGTGTATACAGATTATACCTCTGTCTCAAATGCACAGCTCAATTTTATCATCATGGTAAATCCTCACTTACCCTGCATGACACAGGAAATATGGGTCCTGATTTGCGTCAAATCTCCTGAAAGAGTACTGAATGAACTCCTCCTTGTTTCTAGTTTATTATGGCATCCATTCTAGATTAGATTGCTACTCACAGAGGGACAGTTAACACAAAAGCTGTTAGAAAACTAATCTTAACATCCTTTGAAGCTTGCTAGCAAAAAGAAATAAGTGAATCAAGTAAGAAAAGAATTTGGGGATAAAAACTTGATGCTAAGTTGCATTTGGATCATTCAGTCTTCTAGAACATCTAGAGTTGACACTGAAAAGTTAAGAACTCTTCCCAGGGCTTCCCCTGGTGGTCCAGTGGGTAAGGACACCGCCTTGCACTGTAAGGGGCGCCGGTTCGAGCCCTGGCCTGGGAAGATCCCACGTGCCGCGGAGCGGCTGCACCCATGTGTCCAATCACCGAGCCGGAGCTCTGGAGCGCATGCGCCCAGAGCCGGTGCTCTGCAACGACAGACGCCACCGCGATGGGAGGCCCACAGGAGCCAAAGAACGAAGACGAATGAAAATAGAGAAATGAAAGACCAATAGAAATGGCCCGCCCACTCCCCTCCCTCCCCAACCCGACCCCCGCCCAAAGTAAATAAATAAATAAATCTTTAAAAAAAAAAAAAAAAGAACTCTTCCCATCTTCCCAGCCTCATTTTTGGTCAGTCCTTAATGTAATATATTTTTCCATCAGGATGACTTCTTATTTGACAATTCTCTTTTTATAAATAGCTTTATTGAGATACAGTTCACACACCATAATTCACTCATGTACTGTGTACAATCCAATGATTTTTAGTATATTCACAGAGTTGTGTGAGGTCACCACAATCTAATCACAGAAGATTCTTAATTCTTTTATGTCTGTGTCTTTGATCCTACTCTTTACTATTCATTCATTTATGTATCAATCATTTAACATGTATTTAGCCAGACAATGTAAATTCTAGAGAAACTTCGATAAGTAAAGAAGGCAGTCACAACTCCTGTAGATAAGCCCTGTGATGGGAAAAGATATAAAATGCATCTATGGAGGACACGGGCTGTGGCCCAAACTCATGAAGGACAGATAGTCAGCGAAGTGATTCTAGAAAAAAGTGAGGTTTATGTAGAGACAGGAAAAGTGAAATGGGGGACAGGGATTATAAAAAAGTATGAAGAAATTTTCGTGGGTAGTAACATGTTCATTATTTTGACTGTGGTTCATTGTTTCAAAGGGGAATGTGTATATCAAAATGTATTCAGTTCTTAAAAATAAAATAAAAATAAATTAATAAAAATTTATTCAGTTCTATCCTCTAATATGCATAGTTTATTATATGTCAACAGCATCCTGAGAGAGTTGCTTTAAAAAAACTGTCTGTCTCTGGTTGGTGATAAATTATTAGCTCTCCCTATTAATGAAGGGACTGACATCTAGGGAGTGTTTAATTGCTGCTGGGTATTAGCTTTACTGTTAGTGTTAAAATATTATTGTTATCCTACCTGTCACAGTCATGAAGGCAAGAAGCAGGAATCTAGTTCTGATGTGTAGACAGGCTTATTAGACAGTAGATCTTGCTGGGTCGGGTGTGGGACTGTGAAGGCAGTACAGGCAGGGCTAAGACCTTGAGGTTTTTGGGAACTGGGAAGAGTGAACAGAAGGGTTAAAATCCTAGCCCTGCCAACTCATATGTCACCTCCTCTCAGAAGCCTGACCTGTTTCCTCCACTCAAAATTAAGTATCTCCTCTTCTTTATTCCCTCAGCATTCTGTGAGCATGTCAATGTAGCCAGGGCTTCCCTTGTAGCTCAGCTGGTAAGGAATCCACCTGCAATGTAGGGGACCCTGGTTCGATTCCTGGGTCAGGAAGATCCCCTGGAGAAGAGAGAGGTTACCCACTCAAGCACTCTTGGGCTTCCCTGGTGACTCAGCTGGTAAAGAATCTGCCTGCAATGCAGGAGACCTAGGTTTGATTCCTGGGTTGGGAAAATCCCCTGGAGAAGAGAAAGGCTACTCACTCCAGTCTTGCCTGGAGAATGCCATGGCTTGTCCGTGGGTTACAAAGAGTCAAACTGAGCAATGACTGAGCAATTTTCACTTTCAAAATATAGCCATTCCGCTAGTCAGAGAACACAACATCCTGAAACAGCCTCTATATACCAAACTTGGATTAATCTTCATGGACAGTAAGATAATGTTAGGCAATAATATGCTTAGGTGCAAAAAAACCTCTATTCAATGGGAAGTGGCAAGCAGTACAAGGCATGAATATAAACCATGAGAAATCATTTCTATTCTGTCTCTTCCTCTGAAAAATATGTATTTAAGTCTTCGTTGTTTTGATTAGAAAAAACAATGCCTATGTGTTATACAATTATAAATACTATAGAAACATTTAATAAAAATTTATTCAGTTCTATCCTCTAATATGCATAGTTTATTATATGTCAACAGCATCCTGAGAGAGTTGCTTTAAAAAAACTGTCTGTCTCTGGTTGGTGATAAATTATTAGCTCTCCCTATTAATGAAGGGACTGACATCTAGGGAGTGTTTAATTGCTGCTGGGTATTAGCTTTACTGTTAGTGTTAAAATATTATTGTTATCCTACCTGTCACAGTCATGAAGGCAAGAAGCAGGAATCTAGTTCTGATGTGTAGACAGGCTTATTAGACAGTAGATCTTGCTGGGTCGGGTGTGGGACTGTGAAGGCAGTACAGGCAGGGCTAAGACCTTGAGGTTTTTGGGAACTGGGAAGAGTGAACAGAAGGGTTAAAATCCTAGCCCTGCCAACTCATATGTCACCTCCTCTCAGAAGCCTGACCTGTTTCCTCCACTCAAAATTAAGTATCTCCTCTTCTTTATTCCCTCAGCATTCTGTGAGCATGTCAATGTAGCCAGGGCTTCCCTTGTAGCTCAGCTGGTAAGGAATCCACCTGCAATGTAGGGGACCCTGGTTCGATTCCTGGGTCAGGAAGATCCCCTGGAGAAGAGAGAGGTTACCCACTCAAGCACTCTTGGGCTTCCCTGGTGACTCAGCTGGTAAAGAATCTGCCTGCAATGCAGGAGACCTAGGTTTGATTCCTGGGTTGGGAAAATCCCCTGGAGAAGAGAAAGGCTACTCACTCCAGTCTTGCCTGGAGAATGCCATGGCTTGTCCGTGGGTTACAAAGAGTCAAACTGAGCAATGACTGAGCAATTTTCACTTTCAAAATATAGCCATTCCGCTAGTCAGAGAACACAACATCCTGAAACAGCCTCTATATACCAAACTTGGATTAATCTTCATGGACAGTAAGATAATGTTAGGCAATAATATGCTTAGGTGCAAAAAAACCTCTATTCAATGGGAAGTGGCAAGCAGTACAAGGCATGAATATAAACCATGAGAAATCATTTCTATTCTGTCTCTTCCTCTGAAAAATATGTATTTAAGTCTTCGTTGTTTTGATTAGAAAAAACAATGCCTATGTGTTATACAATTATAAATACTATAGAAACATTTAATATAAAATATTGACAAGGACTCTTCCTCTATATGCCTAGGTGGGTGGGGGTAAATAATTCCTTACACCTCCAAGGTAGCTTAGTCTCCAACAGGAAGGTCAAATTCCAAACAGAAATGATCTGATAAAAGGAGAGCTCAACTGTTTTATAAGAAAAGGAATGACTGTGTTACTTATGACAAATAATTTAAGCAAATGTTACACTGAAGTCATTTCAAACAGCATATAACACCTTTCTTAACGACACTGGAATTAGAAAAGCTTTTCCTAATTACTGTCATCTTTGAAAAACTGATTGTTTCCAGTTCAGTAAAAAAAAAATTTTCAGATAACCTCATTCTCTTCTAGACCTTGAGTCAAGCTTTTCAATATTTTTGGACAGAATATTGCACACGTTTATAGGGAAGCCATTCCACAAGGAAGTTGGCTGGATTCTTTTACGAGATATTACAAGTCAATCCATTTTATTGATTTGGCTATCTCCATATTCTCAAAAGTCCTTAGAATATAAAATTTTAAAGTATAAAAGAAACCCTGCATATTATTTAATCCCAATCTTTTACTTTAGAGATGAGGAAGTAGGTCCTAGAGAGAGACTGATCTGACCAGACTCACACTGCAATTAGTAGCAATATGTAGTCGAAACCCTCAGTCCCTAATATCTGGGTTCGGTGCCTCTTCTCCACAAGCCACCTGAAGCTTGAGGTAAGTGTTTTCTCACAAGGCCATCTTTGATTGGGAAACTGATTTAAAGACAGCTGCAGTTCATGGGGCTGCACAGGGTTGGACCCAAATGAGTGACTGAGCACACACAGACACCTACTCAAGCTTCTCTTTATAAGACAACTGTAGGTATCATGGCTGCATGACAACCTGCCCTGTGAAGTAGGGATATAAGACAACCATCATTTTCTTTCACTCATGGTGTTGCAGCTGAGAACCTGGGAAGGGTTTTTCTGAGTAGGTGGTACTTGCAGTCTCTCCTACAGCTGCACTCAAATACCAGCTAGAGCTGCAGCCCTCTGAAGCTCGAAGGATCTGCCCAGTAGACCCACTCGCGTGGGTGGAGATTGGTGCAGAGATCTTCTGGGGGGTCAGCTGGTGTGGCTGGCTACAGGCTCTGCAAACGGCCTCTGTGACCAGCTCAGGCTCCTCTTGGACACTCTCACAAGGTGGCTGGCTTCCCTCAGAGCAAGGATGCTGAGTCATCTAGGCAGGAGGGGCAAGCCTTCCTCATAATTATGCAATATCACCTCTAAAGTTAGGTACCCTCATTTCTATTGCTTCTCTTACAAGCAAGTTACTAGGGTAACTTAGATATAAGGGTGAGGAAAAACTGATTGTTCCAGTTAAAAGCTTTTCCTAATTACTGTCATCTTTGAAAAACTGATTGTTTCCAGTTCAGTAAAAAATTTTCAGATAACCTCATTCTCTTCTAGACCTTGAGTCAAGCTTTTCAATATTTTTGGACAGAATATTGCACACGTTTATAGGGAAGCCATTCCACAAGGAAGTTGGCTGGATTCTTTTACGAGATATTACAAGTCAATCCATTTTATTGATTTGGCTATCTCCATATTCTCAAAAGTCCTTAGAATATAAAATTTTAAAGTATAAAAGAAACCCTGCATATTATTTAATCCCAATCTTTTACTTTAGAGATGAGGAAGTAGGTCCTAGAGAGAGACTGATCTGACCAGACTCACACTGCAATTAGTAGCAATATGTAGTCGAAACCCTCAGTCCCTAATATCTGGGTTCGGTGCCTCTTCTCCACAAGCCACCTGAAGCTTGAGGTAAGTGTTTTCTCACAAGGCCATCTTTGATTGGGAAACTGATTTAAAGACAGCTGCAGTTCATGGGGCTGCACAGGGTTGGACCCAAATGAGTGACTGAGCACACACAGACACCTACTCAAGCTTCTCTTTATAAGACAACTGTAGGTATCATGGCTGCATGACAACCTGCCCTGTGAAGTAGGGATATAAGACAACCATCATTTTCTTTCACTCATGGTGTTGCAGCTGAGAACCTGGGAAGGGTTTTTCTGAGTAGGTGGTACTTGCAGTCTCTCCTACAGCTGCACTCAAATACCAGCTAGAGCTGCAGCCCTCTGAAGCTCGAAGGATCTGCCCAGTAGACCCACTCGCGTGGGTGGAGATTGGTGCAGAGATCTTCTGGGGGCTCAGCTGGTGTGGCTGGCTACAGGCTCTGCAAACGGCCTCTGTGACCAGCTCAGGCTCCTCTTGGACACTCTCACAAGGTGGCTGGCTTCCCTCAGAGCAAGGATGCTGAGTCATCTAGGCAGGAGGGGCAAGCCTTCCTCATAATTATGCAATATCACCTCTAAAGTTAGGTACCCTCATTTCTATTGCTTCTCTTACAAGCAAGTTACTAGGGTAACTTAGATATAAGGGAGGTGAGGAAATCTCCCTCCATGTGAGTAGTTTTAAATAACTTGTAGACATATTTGAAGACTGTCATGTAGTCACAGAGAGTGATATCTCAGTAAGTTAGGAGATATGATATAAAGATAGAAGAATTCATCAGTCACCTACACTCACCAAAGAAATGTTGGAAACTAGAACACATCCTCTTTTATTTGTTTATCATCTTAACACCCTACATTAGAAAATGTAACTAAGAGCGATTAATTCAGCTTTGCCTAGTTTCCAAGACAATGGGACTTACATTCAGGATAAAGTTCTAAAATGGAGATGACCTAGAAGGCAAAAAAAAAAGCATTCAAGGTCTAGAATTGGAGCTGCAAATCAAGGGTTTCACCCATTTGAGTTACTCAAAGACCAAAGAGACCTTTTATCATTCCTCCAGTGAGCCTGTTGAATTAAACTTTATGGAATGCCTTGGAGACTGGCGGCTCTATCTTTGTAATTTGATTTAATTGGGCACCATAGAGCCCAATGTAGAGGTTAGGGCTTAACAAATTTCAGCTTGATGATTTATTTGGAACAGAGGGGTTTGTAAATACCTTGGTCCATAAAAACATCAAGGAGCCTGCAGTACAGACTTCTATGATTCCAAGAGTTGAGATGAATAAGGGAATGTTTTCAAGCATTTGTTATATCAGAAACTGGAAAGTTGGAACAATTGCCAGTGGTACTGATAAGGGTCACAAACACCTTTTGGCATGTTAAACTGTGCCAAGAAAAGAGAAACAGTCAGACTCTCACAAGGGAATCAATCAGGATGCTGAATTTAAAAGTCCTTTCCTTTCTGATATCTGATAATATTCAGACATGGGATGGAAACTATAATGGGTTGTCGTCCAATTTAAGAAAACTATGAGTTCTCACACTACAAGGAGAACTACTTGTGGAAGTCATGAAGCTATTGCCCCTCTTTAAAACTTCACCCTGACCAATAAAGATAAAAATGTCTCAATTCTGGAAGGTTGATTTAAATTATTGTGAAAATAAATTGTTGACCACTAGGGTTTGAGGTTTTTATAGCCCACCACCCAAAAACTTGAGTTAAAAATCAATGGCAGGGAAAAAAAATCAATGGCAGGGACTTCCCTGGTAGTCCAGTGGTTAAGACTCCAAGCTCCCAAAGCAAGGGGCCCAGGTTTGATCTCTGGCCAGGAAACTAGATTCTACACGCCCCAACTAAGAGATTCCAAGTGCTCCAGCAAAGATCAAAGATCCCATGTGCTGCAACTAAGATCCAGTGCAGTCAAATAAATAAGTAAATATTTTTTAAAAAGTTAATGGCATATCATTTCTTATAATTCTCTTGCTGATCTCAGCAGGATTCACCGACAAGCTTGCTTTCTGGACTATGCTAGAAGAACCAAGAGGGCCTCTCTCCCACACCTGGTATTTTGGTGCTGGCTGTGGGATGGGACTCAGTGATTCTCCTCTCCTTGGTCTTTGTGGTCAACAGAATAATGGTCTCCTAGAGACATCAAAGTTCTAATCCTCAAAACCTATAAATAGGAATATGTCGCCTTTCAGGACAAAGGGGATTATTCAGGTGTGATTAAGTTAAAGATCTTGAGATGGGAAGATTATCCTGGATTAGACATGTGGGCCCAATCTAATCATAAGAGCTATTTTAAGAAGGGGGGAGGAGATGTGACAAAGATGCAGTAGTCACAGTGGGGCAAGGAAGAGCTAACAGCCAGGGAACGCAGAAGGAAAAGGCCAGGAGATGACTTCTCCCCTAGAGTGCCAAGAGGCATTCAACCCTGCAGACTCATTTTAGATGTCTGATCTTGAGAATTATAAGACAATAGACTTGTGGGGGTTTTTAGATCACTGAGTTTGTGGTAATCTGTTAGAACAGCAATAGGAAACTAGTACAGCCTCACCTCTACAGGCTGTGGCGGGGGATGGGTGGGTGGGTATGTGCATGTGCGCTCAGTCATGTCTGACTCTTTGTGACCCTGTAGACTCTAGCCCATCAGGTTACACAGTCCATGGAATTTCCAAGGCACGAATACTGGATTGCGTTACCATTTCTTCCTCCAGGGGATCTTCCCCACCCAGGGATCGAACCCAAGTCTCCTGTGTGTCCTGCATTAGCAGGTAGACTCTTTACCTCTGTGCTGCTGGGAAGCCCATAGGCTATACCACGTCCCAGGTGGTGTTTCTAGACAGCCAGAGAAATTGCACAAATACTTCTCAAGCTTCTCCTTGTGTGAAATCCCATTTGGCCAAACATGACCAAACCTGGAGTTGATGTGAGAGGGACTTCAAGTCCACCTCTTAGGGAAAAGTGGTGACGTCTCCTGCTTGGATATTGGGATGGCAGGAAATTGTGGCTATTGGATCTGTCTCAGAGGAGACAACATGTTTTATGTGAGCAACTTGGCTTCTGTTCTGAAAAACCTTAGCATTTTGACTCAACCTCTTACCGTGAAGCTTAAAGTTTCCATCTTCCTCTGTCAAATATTTCATAACGTCTAACTCAGTCACCACGCTGTTACAGCTGAAGTGCAGATTATAAGTCTTTTTCTTTTCTGATTCTGTCTGCCATTGGCCTTTTCCTCCCTACTGTGTTTCTCTTTCTATTCTTTTTCCATCTGAGCATGACTTCGTCAAAGTTCACCAAATGAACTTCTCCAACTGCTGTGCCACTGGAACACAAGGGCTTTACAGAGTCGACAGTGTTTTCAAGTCTTTCTTTCTCTTGGAGGAAGTCAGGAAACAGGCACTTTTCTGTGGGAAACAGTTCCTGTGACTCAATCCTGAGATATTCATTTGCAAGAAATCCAATGCCAACTGTCAAGGCCGAACAGTAGTTGTTATTACGCATTTTTCTTTTTCTGTGTATTTCAACCTGAAGGGTGGCACTTGTTGGATGCACTTTAAAAGGCAGAAAGAAAACTCCTTCAATGTGCTTCAGATTTGCATTTTGCTTCATCTCTTAAGCCAGAAATAAAATACATTAGAACTTTCACATCATTAACAGAATGTGTGGGTAAACTTAGAATTTGCATTTAAACACATTCAAAAACAAAAATTTCTGCAGAACTTGCAAGTAGATTAGGGAAAGATGCCAGAAAAAAGAAAAGTAAACAGGACTTTCTTGCCAAAATTCATCGAACTGAATTTATATATGTTTTAATTGTCACATTTATTTTTAAAGAGTATATTGGTCCAAAATAGAACTGAGTTTCTTGAATAATTTATTATTGTTATCAGTTTCCTGCAGGGGTTATAAGTTCTACAAATGAGCTGATTTGGCTAACTGATAAAACTTTATGTGGGTTTCATCAAGCTCAAAAGTAAGGCCCTTTCCAGGTAAAGCAAGTGGCCAACATGCCACATGTTAGGCATGTGGAGAAGATAACCTTAGAATGAACTTACTATAACCAGAGGCCTAATCCTCAGGCTTACAATGCCAGAAACCAGATTTCAGCTGCTTCTAATAATACCCTGGCGACTCAGTGGTAAAGAAGTTGCCTGCCAATGCAGGAGACTTGGGTTCAATCCCTGGGTTGGAAAGATCCCCTGGAGAAGGAAGTGGCAATCCACTCTTAAGTGTTCTTGCCTGGGAAATCCCATGGACGGAGGAACCTTGAGGGCTACAGTCTATGAGGTTGCAAAGAGTTGGACACAACTGAAGCGACTAAACAACAATAATCCTAAACTTCTTATGGTCCATCTTCCTTTCTGGTATTGGCAAGACCAACGGGTGAATCCAAAGGCCCTCCTGAGCACAGCTTTTGAACAAAAAATGTCAACACTCTAGGGCCTCAATGCTGTGATGAAGGCTAATCAAATATAACTGACCCTTAACAGCCTTTACTCTGACCGTCAGAGTCTCCCAGATTCAGAAATAAGCAACTCCACCCAAAGCTCCTTCTCTGATCCTCATGTTTCTAGATGGCACATTTTAATTTCTCTGTGCCTTCCTTCTTGAGATATGTCAGTGCTACTGATTAAGCCGTAGTCTAGTGAAGGATGCACCAATAGGGACCATGGGTCCCCACCCTCCCTTTCTGAGCAATTGATCATTTGCAGTCCTGCTCAGCAGGGCCCTCCAGGCAGCCACTTTCAATCAGTTTGAACTGATACACGAGATGAGGCCTAGCGTGTTTGCCACCTCTGGTGCAGAGGCTCTTTCTAAAGACTTGGAAAATTCCCTGTCTCTTTTCATTAGGTGTTTCTTTCATTTGACCATGAATGCAGCCAACATCTGGCTCAGTGATAATGATTAAGGCAATGGAGTCAGGACCCAGTCAGTTTTTCCCTATCTTGTAAGTGTAACTGTGGATTTTCCCCACAAGTGTGTCATCGCAAGGGAGACAAAGCTGTGTGAGGTAGCACAGCTTCATGTAATGATAGGAGTACACCGCCGGTGTGTTTTCTCACCCGCAGCCTCTTGTCCTCATGGGACCTCAAGCTCCTGAGAAAGCCCGTGGCTGTTCTGTTAACCCCGGATCACCAGTGCTGACACCCAGGAGCTCAGCAAATTCTCAGGACACCTTTTTCATGATAATACAAATGGCAAGAGGGTTTCAAACTATGTGTCAAAAATAGCTTTAGGAATTAAACCTACACTTCATTACATTCGACAAAATTTTTCAAAATTTTTTCTTATGTGTGAAACCATCAAGGTTTTGGTTTCTGACCTGCCCCCCAGCAGTCTTTGGTCTAGGTAAAGGGATGAGGTTTACATAACAATGATAGTTAAAATAAAACTATAGGCAGCCAAAATCCAAAGGGTATAACAGGAGCCATAAACAGGCCAGGGAAAAATACTGGAAGAAGGGAAACAATGTTCTCTAAACTTCTTTAAGATTGGAAAACATTAAAAATGGAAAACATTGTGTTCATGCAGATAAACACAAGACACAGCGTATTGACTTACCTAAACCAAAAGAGTCACAAATGTTTGAATACATGAACTGATCAATGAGTACCAAATAGCGATAGTTTCATGCTATTTAGTTCTTTGTGCACTATTGGGGTTTAGTGCCAACTTTTTGCCTGGTACTACAATTGATTATTGGTGATATAGGCTCTGAAGTTACCCCTGAGAAAGGCTAAGGGATTATTCTTGGGCTCACAGCTCACTCCCTCCACGTATATAGTAAATCTACAGACACCTTTTCTACCTTCCTAATAATGCTAACCATTCACTGGCTTCTCTCTCTACCCTGCCATGACCTTGTGACTATCAGAAACACACGCCTTAACTTGCTCCCTTCGCCTCCCTCCAGTCCACTTTCTAAGTGCTCCCAGAATGACCCGTCTAAGAGCAGATATGATCAAGACAACACCTTTACATAACTTCTCATGGCTTGTCACTGATGCTAAAGTAAGCTCCTTGGTATGACACCCAAGACTCTTCTTCATCTAGCACAGGCTTGCCTTACTTCTCCATTGTCATCATGTTCTGAAGTCTCCAAGTAACAGCACTCTCTCCCATTCTAGCTGGGTTATAGCAACTTCTTATCTCTAGTTTAGACTCTAGCCTGGGATGTTTGTGCCCTGACTCTGCCTGGATCTCCCTGGCTCACTTCTAATCACCCGTGAGATCTCTTTAGTCTTCACTCCTAGTACAAGATGCTAAAGCATCCTGTATTCAACCTTATTGTAGCAACCACTGCCTGTCTTAATTGCCTAGGTATCTCTCATAACTGAACTATATATCCTTCCTGCCTAACCTGGATATGTCTGAATTATGGTTGTATCCTTGGAACCTGGGGTTTCCCAAGAGCTCAGTGGTAGAGAATCCACCTGCTGGTCCAGGAGACATAGGTTCAATCCCTGGGTTGGGAAGATCCCTTGGAGGAAGGCATGGCAACCCACTCCAGTATTCTTGCATGAAGAGTCCCATGGACAGAGAAGCCTGGCAGGTTATGGTCCATGGGGCAGCAAAGAGTTGGGCAAGACTGAGCACTCATGCACAGCATCCTTAGTGCCTAGCTCAAAGTAGGAATTAACTACACATTTAAGAGAGGAGAAAAGTGAATGAATCACCACATGTGGGGCAAAGAAAAAGTTATTTATTCGAAGGAGCCTTATTGACTTACTGCTGTATTCTCAGTAGAAGCTAAACACCCTTACCCCAGGCACTGCTACGACCTTTTTCAAACGGTGGCAAGGACTACAGTGACGGGGATGCTGGGCAAAGTGAACAAGGTTTTCCGGCCAACTTAAACTAAAGCTGCCTGTCATCTTGCAGCTCTGCTTGCGGAGGACCGTCTCAAAGCTCTCCATCCCTGCAGCGTGTTTGGGAAGCTATGGGAGAAGAGCACCCAGGACTGCAATTAAGAGTCGGAAGAGCAGAGGAGGAGACAGGGATCAGCAGGTCAGACAATAATCACTGCACCTCCTTCCCCACCTCCTCGCTTCCATAACGCCTGGCTTTTAGGCAGTGCACTTCTGCCATCTGGTGGCTCCTTCCTCACACATTCCAAAACGCCTTGAGCCAAAACCCATTGGTGCTTGAAAAACCAGCAGAAGCAGAACCAAACTAGGAAGCAGACTTAAAACAGTACCATCAAAACCTAAATAGAAAACCACAACGATACGTCTGTACTTTTGTGATCTTTTAAGAAGAGATCATCTTGAGCCACGTTCCACCGCCTACAAGGCCGAAGGTTGTGTGTCACAACCAGGGTCAAACTGAAATCACATTTGGAACAAACTGTTATTTCACTGGGAAAAAAGAGATGATTTTAGCTTAACATGGATTGAATATGCTTCCCCGCTCTTCTCTCCAGTGATTCGCAATGTGTTGCAAACACCTAGAAATCATTTTCACCCAACAGCGAACTAGAGAATTTCAACACTGAAAAAAAAAAAGGCCAAGACTGTGTCTGTTGCTATCGGCACATAAATGCTGAAAACAGCTCATGATGGCATTTAGTGCTAAGATTCAACAAGGAAAACATTTCAAGGAGCAGGACTGGCAGTGGATGAAATGCCCCTGGTTTCAGTCCCTGAGCAAAGCTGCCAGGCTTACTGGCTTTTTTTTTTTCATGGTGCCCCTAAGAAAATTCATTAAAATATGAGTAGTCTCCCTTTGATCTGGGGTGGTAAACTGGAGCAGATACAGCTGTAGGGAAGCACATCAACACCTGGGCCACACAGATCTCATCTGCAGGCACTCTGTGCCAGGGAAGGTCTGGTCCTGGAGCAATTCAGAAGACCACAGAGCCACAGGTGGCCTAGAGCCACACAGAAGGGACAAGAGTCTTCACCACCAGCTGGAGGGAAACAGAATTGCTCAGGCAGCAAATAGATTTTTACTTATACATAAAACTCACATCCTGCCTCAAGCAAAAACCCAACACCCCAAGCAATGATGGGAACAGAGATAAATGAACGCCTGAGAGAGACTGTAACTGATTTAAGAACTGTCTTCTTCTTTCCCAGGGCTCCGCATTGCATGTTCATCACAGCTTCCAAGCAGGTAAAGAGACCCACAGCGGAAACCTGCTAACAGTGGACTCACACGTACAATTCCCACTTGGTCATTTCACAAGATGAGATTCCCGTTCCCTCTATTCCCACTTCCTCTATCATCTCGGTTGAAACAAGCTTGCTGTTGGCTTAGTACAACATATAAAAGGGACGGACCCTGCCTGAAAGACACCCGAATCGTTAAACTGAGTTTAAACATAGACATGTGTCTGAGAAGTAGCATCGGCTCATCCAAGTGTTTGCTATCCTATAAAAGAATCAATTTACTTGCTCATTAAACCTTTTAAATAATCTGTGGAAACATGTTGACATACATATGTTATAAAGAAGAAAAGGAGTATTTCCTGACATATCAGTAAACAAAGAATGTCAGTCTTCAATAACTGCAGCCCTCCAAGGGTAAGCCCATGGGAGAGGTGAAACTCAGGAAGGAAAGAATACCTGCATTCAGCAGCCCATCAGACTACAGCCACTCCCTACATGAGCCCTGAGGGAACTCAGGATGTAAAAATCAGGATACTGGCCCCAGAGAGATGGGGTGCATATCAGAGGAATGGTTTTCTGAGTCCAGACTCAAGATCTATCCATCCATAGGAAGGTGCTCAATTTTCTGTGGATCTACCCATCCATAGAAAAGTGCTAAATTCTGTAACTTCTGGATATCTGATTTTCTTTCATTAACAAGTTTTTTTACTGCTGGGCTTCCTGGTGACTCAGACAGTAAAAATCTGCAGAGCCACAGGTGGCCTAGATGCTCCCTTTGATCTGGGGTGGTAAACTGGAGCAGATACAGCTGTAGGGAAGCACATCAACACCTGGGCCACACAGATCTCATCTGCAGGCACTCTGTGCCAGGGAAGGTCTGGTCCTGGAGCAATTCAGAAGACCACAGAGCCACAGGTGGCCTAGAGCCACACAGAAGGGACAAGAGTCTTCACCACCAGCTGGAGGGAAACAGAATTGCTCAGGCAGCAAATAGATTTTTACTTATACATAAAACTCACATCCTGCCTCAAGCAAAAACCCAACACCCCAAGCAATGATGGGAACAGAGATAAATGAACGCCTGAGAGAGACTGTAACTGATTTAAGAACTGTCTTCTTCTTTCCCAGGGCTCCGCATTGCATGTTCATCACAGCTTCCAAGCAGGTAAAGAGACCCACAGCGGAAACCTGCTAACAGTGGACTCACACGTACAATTCCCACTTGGTCATTTCACAAGATGAGTTTCCCCGTTCCTCTATTCCCACTTCCTCTATCATCTCGGTTGAAACAAGCTTGCTGTTGGCTTAGTACAACATATAAAAGGGACGGACCCTGCCTGAAAGACACCCGAATCGTTAAACTGAGTTTAAACATAGACATGTGTCTGAGAAGTAGCATCGGCTCATCCAAGTGTTTGCTATCCTATAAAAGAATCAATTTACTTGCTCATTAAACCTTTTAAATAATCTGTGGAAACATGTTGACATACATATGTTATAAAGAAGAAAAGGAGTATTTCCTGACATATCAGTAAACAAAGAATGTCAGTCTTCAATAACTGCAGCCCTCCAAGGGTAAGCCCATGGGAGAGGTGAAACTCAGGAAGGAAAGAATACCTGCATTCAGCAGCCCATCAGACTACAGCCACTCCCTACATGAGCCCTGAGGGAACTCAGGATGTAAAAATCAGGATACTGGCCCCAGAGAGATGGGGTGCATATCAGAGGAATGGTTTTCTGAGTCCAGACTCAAGATCTATCCATCCATAGGAAGGTGCTCAATTTTCTGTGGATCTACCCATCCATAGAAAAGTGCTAAATTCTGTAACTTCTGGATATCTGATTTTCTTTCATTAACAAGTTTTTTTACTGCTGGGCTTCCCTGGTGACTCAGACAGTAAAGAATCAGTCTGCAAGGTGGAAGACCTGGGTTTGATCCCTGAGTTGGGAAGATCCCCTGGAGAAGGAAAAGGCTACCCACTCCCGTATTCTTGCCTGGAGAAGCCTATGGACAGAAGAGCGTGGTGGGCTACAGTCCATGATGTCGAGAAGAGTCGGACACGACTGAAAGACTGAGCACAGTTAAGTCACAACTGTCCTTTGACCTGGGAAGCAACAGAGAAAGCTGTCTGTGACCTAAATGCCCATTCTTAAGCAGGTGATGGACAAACTGTGGAAAGGGTTTATGCAAAGAAGATCTCAACAAGACAGGTTACATAACTAATTTATCTGTCAGCTATGTCAAAGGACCATGCAAGTACACAAATATAAGAATGTTTTTTAGTATCTTGCACTGGAAGAGTGAAAAAAATTAGAGCAGGTAAGAAATCAGGAATTATTTTAAGAACATCTTTTAGTAAATAGAGCGGTAGACTTGGAATAAAAATAGATAAAACCCCTAACATGCAGCAAACTAGCTCTGTGACCTTGACATGTGGGCTAGTCTCGATTTTCTGTTTCTTCATCTATATGATGGCAACAATAACTGGGGCTCTAAATGCCCCACAGGTAGTGATAACAACCATCATTTATTCCATACTTATTCTATGCCAAGCACCTTACACAATCACATTAATTCCTCGAAACAACCGAGTGAGAAAAGTACTGTTGCTAACCTTCCCAGTTCATAAATGAGAAAACATCAGTGCCAAAAAGCACCTTGGAGTATTTCCTGACATAGAAAAAGGGAACTGCAGCCTCCAAGGGTAAGCCCATGGGAGAGGTGAAACTCAGGAAGGAAAGAATACCTGCATTCAGCAGCCCATCAGACTACAGCCACTCCCTACATGAGCCCTGAGGGAACTCAGGATGTAAAAATCAGGATACTGGCCCCAGAGAGATGGGGTGCATATCAGAGGAATGGTTTTCTGAGTCCAGACTCAAGATCTATCCATCCATAGGAAGGTGCTCAATTTTCTGTGGATCTACCCATCCATAGAAAAGTGCTAAATTCTGTAACTTCTGGATATCTGATTTTCTTTCATTAACAAGTTTTTTTACTGCTGGGCTTCCCTGGTGACTCAGACAGTAAAGAATCAGTCTGCAAGGTGGAAGACCTGGGTTTGATCCCTGAGTTGGGAAGATCCCCTGGAGAAGGAAAAGGCTACCCACTCCCGTATTCTTGCCTGGAGAAGCCTATGGACAGAAGAGCGTGGTGGGCTACAGTCCATGATGTCGAGAAGAGTCGGACACGACTGAAAGACTGAGCACAGTTAAGTCACAACTGTCCTTTGACCTGGGAAGCAACAGAGAAAGCTGTCTGTGACCTAAATGCCCATTCTTAAGCAGGTGATGGACAAACTGTGGAAAGGGTTTATGCAAAGAAGATCTCAACAAGACAGGTTACATAACTAATTTATCTGTCAGCTATGTCAAAGGACCATGCAAGTACACAAATATAAGAATGTTTTTTAGTATCTTGCACTGGAAGAGTGAAAAAAATTAGAGCAGGTAAGAAATCAGGAATTATTTTAAGAACATCTTTTAGTAAATAGAGCGGTAGACTTGGAATAAAAATAGATAAAACCCCTAACATGCAGCAAACTAGCTCTGTGACCTTGACATGTGGGCTAGTCTCGATTTTCTGTTTCTTCATCTATATGATGGCAACAATAACTGGGGCTCTAAATGCCCCACAGGTAGTGATAACAACCATCATTTATTCCATACTTATTCTATGCCAAGCACCTTACACAATCACATTAATTCCTCGAAACAACCGAGTGAGAAAAGTACTGTTGCTAACCTTCCCAGTTCATAAATGAGAAAACACAGTCAGTACAAGACCTCACAGAAATTAAAAGGTAGAACTGAGACGTAAACCTGGCAGTTTAATTCTAGAACCTACTTGCCTACCACATGTTTTACTGCTTTACATCAGAAGGCTTCCATGCTCATCTAGGCTCTTTTACTCTTTGGCTTAACTGGACATTCATGTCCCCTTTAGCTAGTGACTAGAATCAGGTTCCAGTGACCACCCTGATCGCTTTCATTAGAAGCTTCCAGGAGCACAGTCCTCAAAAAGGCTGCAAAAGCTGAGTCTTGTTCAGTGGGAAATCATGCTGTGATTGACTAGTGATGTCTACCAAGGATAGAGGGGTAAGACGAAGGAGGCACTTGCAACATAGGAGCTAACCTCTGGGGAGGGCTTCCCAGGTGGCACTAGTGGTAAAGAACCCCTCCTGCCAATGCAGGAGACCTAAGGGACAGGGGTTCAGTCCCTGGGTTGGGAAGATCTCCTGAAGGAGGGCATGGCAAATCACTCCAGTATTCTTGCTTAGAGAGTCCCACGGACAAAGGAACCTGGTAGGCTGTAGTATGCAGGGTCACAAAAGAGTCATAGACAACTGAAGCAATTTAGCATGTATGCATCCTTTGGGGAGACATGGGAACTTTGGCTGCTCCGTTTCACTATTGTATCCAGAATCTCCTTTTCATAGCTGCTGAGAGAGCAACCAGGGGCGGTCTAGTCAAACAAGGGTTACCTGATAGGTAACCTGATAAAACAAGGCTAACAGAATTTTCGGCCATAATGAAAACATCTCACACAATCACTATTAGGCACATGTGGCCTTTGTGCATTTGAAATCTAGCTGAGTAGATTATTTTTAATTTATAAAAAATTTTAATTAGTAATCAGAGCAGTTGTGGAACAAAGGTTGGCTATAGATGAAGCCTCGGGCGTGAAACCTGAGGGGAATCCATCCAGGAAGCTGAAAGTCAGGCCAAGGTAAAGTTTGATCAAAGGAGATACTGAGGAAGAAGTCTGGATGTCAAAGCAGTTATGCGATGCCAAATTTAAAAGAAGGCGTGGAGAATAAGTGACTGGGAGGGACAGGATACCCAAGCCTCCTTACCTGTTCCCAGCTATGCCCTCAAAAGTTCCCAGATCCTCCCCACTCAGAGCATCTCCCTAATGACCAAAGTCTACTCACTGTTCACAGAAAACAGTCCCAACGACAGAGTACTACTGACACCAGGTGAACTGTGAAGCATGTTTAGGAGTTAGTTCAATAGTTTGGGCTCTTTGCTACCAACATATTTCAAATTAAATTCACTTAATCAAAATGAAGGCTTAACCAAGGAAATATTGGAGCATCTCATATTCAGAAGTAGTGAATATTCGAGTCACAGGAATGGATACTGCTAGGTTTCTACAGGAACTGAGGTTCACTCAGGATGGTCTGCCTTTCATTTTGGGCTTTCTCTTTCTGCACATTAGCCCATTTCTTGCCTTGCCATGCCACCTGGCAGGAAACATGCTTGCCAAGAACTTCACCCAATAAGGATAGACAGTCTCCAGCTTTCTGTCTGTTTCTAAGATTTCAATATCTGAAAGGAACTCTGAGCCATCCTGTAACTCAGGGAGTCATAGGGAGGAGGAGGGAGAAGAACGAATGGAACGCCGGCACTCCTACTGAAAATCACCTCATTGGACGTGAGGGGAGGAGGAGAGCACCCAGAAAGGGGAAAAGAGGCAGTGCTGTTCAACGAAGAAAGAAAAAGAAGCTAGGAAAACACAACAGGAGGTTTCAATGGAAGAACCAGTGTGATAACATAACACAGACAAGATATACTCATTAGTAAAGGCTTTTTTTTTTTAATATAAAGCAGATCAACCAAGATAAGGAACTTTGCAACTGCAAAAGCAGGATGATTTTTCCCCTTACTAAGAGTTAAAAGGAAAGCAACCTAGATGCCTTAATTATTTTGATTGTGGAAGTGAAGGAGAGCGAGCCTTGCTTTTAAATGAACAGTGCATTTATACATTAATTGTATCAGGAAATTAAAGAGACAATTTGGTTTTATATGTGATTATCTTTATACCTATCGAATAAAAAAAGAAGCTTTGCCTCATTAGCAGTAAAATATATAAGGGCAAGGATGGATCAGTCTAAATATTATTTCCTTATTTCTGGTTCTAATCACTGTATTTAATAAGGAAGCACCAGGTTCAATAAAGGATGCATCTGGCTGCAAATGATTAATTGATTCTTATGGAACTCTCATGCTGGCATTCTCGGCGAAACTAGGCAAGAAGGTCGTGAATCACAACTCATGGTACATCCCCCCGCCCCCACATCAGCTTTGCTTTTGCTAATCAGCTTCAATTGTCTATCTTGGGGCATTTTTTTTAAAAGATGCGTCTTTTGTCTCTCTCAAAACTGGTAGCGGTTAATTCAAATTTCATTTCATTTTCAAAATGAAGGCTTAACCAAGGAAATATTGGAGCATCTCATATTCAGAAGTAGTGAATATTCGAGTCACAGGAATGGATACTGCTAGGTTTCTACAGGAACTGAGGTTCACTCAGGATGGTCTGCCTTTCATTTTGGGCTTTCTCTTTCTGCACATTAGCCCATTTCTTGCCTTGCCATGCCACCTGGCAGGAAACATGCTTGCCAAGAACTTCACCCAATAAGGATAGACAGTCTCCAGCTTTCTGTCTGTTTCTAAGATTTCAATATCTGAAAGGAACTCTGAGCCATCCTGTAACTCAGGGAGTCATAGGGAGGAGGAGGGAGAAGAACGAATGGAACGCCGGCACTCCTACTGAAAATCACCTCATTGGACGTGAGGGGAGGAGGAGAGCACCCAGAAAGGGGAAAAGAGGCAGTGCTGTTCAACGAAGAAAGAAAAAGAAGCTAGGAAAACACAACAGGAGGTTTCAATGGAAGAACCAGTGTGATAACATAACACAGACAAGATATACTCATTAGTAAAGGCTTTTTTTTTTTAATATAAAGCAGATCAACCAAGATAAGGAACTTTGCAACTGCAAAAGCAGGATGATTTTTCCCCTTACTAAGAGTTAAAAGGAAAGCAACCTAGATGCCTTAATTATTTTGATTGTGGAAGTGAAGGAGAGCGAGCCTTGCTTTTAAATGAACAGTGCATTTATACATTAATTGTATCAGGAAATTAAAGAGACAATTTGGTTTTATATGTGATTATCTTTATACCTATCGAATAAAAAAAGAAGCTTTGCCTCATTAGCAGTAAAATATATAAGGGCAAGGATGGATCAGTCTAAATATTATTTCCTTATTTCTGGTTCTAATCACTGTATTTAATAAGGAAGCACCAGGTTCAATAAAGGATGCATCTGGCTGCAAATGATTAATTGATTCTTATGGAACTCTCATGCTGGCATTCTCGGCGAAACTAGGCAAGAAGGTCGTGAATCACAACTCATGGTACATCCCCCCGCCCCCACATCAGCTTTGCTTTTGCTAATCAGCTTCAATTGTCTATCTTGGGGCATTTTTTTTAAAAGATGCGTCTTTTGTCTCTCCCATCTTGAATTAATGCTGTAGGTAATTAGCTTTGGGCTTTGAGGTCTCTTTCATCTGCATGCCAGTCACCTAAAAGATTTTCCTCTGCTGCTTGAAATAGGAATTTCTTCCTTTCATTCTCTCTTTGACTCTCCTTCGTGGTTACTTTAATTAGGATGTCAAACTGTATCATACTGCAGGGAGCTGAACTTTCTGAGAGTGTTCCAAGACAGACTTTTATTGAGTTGGGGGGCAATTTTTCTTTGTAATGTCATTTTCAATTCCTTTGGGCAGGAGAGGAACTAGTCTTGTGCATTAACCACAAGGATGGAGGCGATGTGACAGGCTGCAGAAGCTGTAGATTGAGAAGAAATGTGCAATCAGTAGGAGATCAAAACAGGTACATGCCAAGAGCTGGCTTGAACAACTGAGGACAGCTCTTGGAAAAAGGAACATAAGCAAGAAAAGAAAATTAAAATCCTGTGGATTCTGGTTGCAGGGCATTTTGGCTATTTTGAAATATGCATGTGTGTTATTTATCGCAGTATCTCCAGGGACAGGAAAAGGGATGGCAAATACCTGGTGTGTCTACTTCCTCCCTAGCTGTCATCGCTAATCACTCATGACATCTTCCTGCCGAGCCCATGTGTGGATGCAGACTGCTCCAGACAGTAACCGCCAATTGATCAGAGCTGGCACGCACGATGGAATCTGTTTGCATTCTCTGGTTTAGAACGCTGTAAGTATTTAACAAATACATGTTGAAATGCACAACTAAATGAAGACAGGCTTCCAGAGATTATGGGACTACACAGCTCCCTACCACCCCTGGCATTTAGAATCTTCCTTTTATTTATGTTTCTCAGATGGATTTCAAGGAGTCAGATCCAACATGGTTCTTTAATTTAGATGCATCATACGATCCCCCCACGTTATCTGAAGCAAGGATAAAAATATGTTGCCCTCAAGCTGAGTTCATCCTAGCATTCAGGCATATCTGGACATAACTGGAGGAGTGGGTGCGAGAACTGTATCCCAAAGCACGTGATCTGAGTACATGAGTTTGGATCTAAGACAGCTAGTCAAAAAACCAAGAGGGTGAAGTGAAAGTTGCTCAGTCGTGTCTGACTTTTGTGACCCCATGGACTGTAGCCCACCAGGCTCCTCTGTCCATGGAATTCTCCAGGCAAGAATACTAGAGTGGTTTGCCATTTCCTTCTCCAGGGAATCTTCCCAACCCAGGGATCAAACCCAGGTCCCCTGCATTGCAGGCAGACTCTTTACTGTCTGAGCCACCAGTCAAAACAGAAGTGAATGTATATATTTCAATGCTACTCTCTCACTTTGTCCTACCCTCTCCTTCCCTCACTATGTCCACAAGTCCTACAAATAGGTTCATCAATTGTGGGAGCATGAGGAACATTGAAATATGTACACCATGTTTAAAATTGGGACTTCCCAGGTGGTGCTACTGGTAAAGAATCTGCCTGTAAAAGATTTGGGTTCGATCCTGGGTTGGGAAGCTGTAGATTGAGAAGAAATGTGCAATCAGTAGGAGATCAAAACAGGTACATGCCAAGAGCTGGCTTGAACAACTGAGGACAGCTCTTGGAAAAAGGAACATAAGCAAGAAAAGAAAATTAAAATCCTGTGGATTCTGGTTGCAGGGCATTTTGGCTATTTTGAAATATGCATGTGTGTTATTTATCGCAGTATCTCCAGGGACAGGAAAAGGGATGGCAAATACCTGGTGTGTCTACTTCCTCCCTAGCTGTCATCGCTAATCACTCATGACATCTTCCTGCCGAGCCCATGTGTGGATGCAGACTGCTCCAGACAGTAACCGCCAATTGATCAGAGCTGGCACGCACGATGGAATCTGTTTGCATTCTCTGGTTTAGAACGCTGTAAGTATTTAACAAATACATGTTGAAATGCACAACTAAATGAAGACAGGCTTCCAGAGATTATGGGACTACACAGCTCCCTACCACCCCTGGCATTTAGAATCTTCCTTTTATTTATGTTTCTCAGATGGATTTCAAGGAGTCAGATCCAACATGGTTCTTTAATTTAGATGCATCATACGATCCCCCCACGTTATCTGAAGCAAGGATAAAAATATGTTGCCCTCAAGCTGAGTTCATCCTAGCATTCAGGCATATCTGGACATAACTGGAGGAGTGGGTGCGAGAACTGTATCCCAAAGCACGTGATCTGAGTACATGAGTTTGGATCTAAGACAGCTAGTCAAAAAACCAAGAGGGTGAAGTGAAAGTTGCTCAGTCGTGTCTGACTTTTGTGACCCCATGGACTGTAGCCCACCAGGCTCCTCTGTCCATGGAATTCTCCAGGCAAGAATACTAGAGTGGTTTGCCATTTCCTTCTCCAGGGAATCTTCCCAACCCAGGGATCAAACCCAGGTCCCCTGCATTGCAGGCAGACTCTTTACTGTCTGAGCCACCAGTCAAAACAGAAGTGAATGTATATATTTCAATGCTACTCTCTCACTTTGTCCTACCCTCTCCTTCCCTCACTATGTCCACAAGTCCTACAAATAGGTTCATCAATTGTGGGAGCATGAGGGAACATTGAAATATGTACACCATGTTTAAAATTGGGACTTCCCAGGTGGTGCTACTGGTAAAGAATCTGCCTGTAAAAGATTTGGGTTCGATCCCTGGGTTGGGAAGATCCCTGGAGAGAGAAATGGCAACCCACTCCAGTATTCTTGCTCCAAAATTCCATGGACAGAGGTGCCTGGTGGGCTACAGTCCATGCAGTTGCAAAGAATCAGACACAACCAAGCCACTGAGCACACAGAGATGTTTAAACCATATGGCTAGTGGGAAGTTGCTCTATAATACATGGAGCTCATCTTGGTGCTTTGTGATGACCTAGAGAGGTAGGAAGTGGGGAGCCGGAGGGCGGTGATATATTTATATATATATATATATATGCATATATATACATACATACATACATATACATACACACACACATACATACATATATGTACTTATGGCTAACTCACATTGATATATAGCACAAATCAACACAACGTTATAAAGCAATTATCCTCCTATTAAAAATAATTGGAAAAAAAAAAAAAAACCAAAGTGGGGGAAAATAGAAGGAAAGTAAGATCACAAATAGTGAACTTCTCACTCTAATAATTCATCAGTCCAATCCTGTGCCACCTTATAAGGGCTACAATGGGAGATCCGGTAAAAGCTAATTTGAGGAAGTAATCATGATATGATGCAGATACCAGGCACTGGGGCCCTGATCCACATGGGCCGCAAGGTTCCTTGGCAACATGGGTGAAGAGAGCAGAGATGGAAAGTGAAAGTGTTTGTCACTCAGTTGTGTCCAACTCTTTGCAGTCCTATGGACTGTAGCCCACCTGGCTCCTCTGTCCATAGGATTCTCCAGGCAAGAACACTGAAGTGAAGGGTTGTCATGCCCTCCTCCAGGGGATCTTCCTGACCCAGGGATCAAACCTGCGTGTTGTGCATTGCAGGCGGATTTTTTAGTGTCTGAGCCACCAGGGAGCAATAGCTATTTGGAGACCTTCCATTTTTTTCCTAAAAAGGCACCATGCACTCAGCAGCTGGTTTGGGACTAGGAGGTGTCACCACAGGAAACAGGAGTAGGACATGGGAGGCAAATAAAAGGCAGACCCTCCAGGGCACAGAAGGGAACAAGGTTAATCAGTCACAAGTGAAACACCAGGTGAGAACTCACAGAAGTACCTGGGAGAGATACTGGATTGTGTGTAGGACTTTCTGGGAAGATCCCTGGAGAGAAAATGGCAACCCACTCCAGTATTCTTGCTCCAAAATTCCATGGACAGAGGTGCCTGGTGGGCTACAGTCCATGCAGTTGCAAAGAATCAGACACAACCAAGCCACTGAGCACACAGAGATGTTTAAACCATATGGCTAGTGGGAAGTTGCTCTATAATACATGGAGCTCATCTTGGTGCTTTGTGATGACCTAGAGAGGTAGGAAGTGGGGAGCCGGAGGGAGGTGATATATATATATATATATATATATATATGCATATATATACATACATACATACATATACATACACACACACACATACATACATATATGTACTTATGGCTAACTCACATTGATATATAGCACAAATCAACACAACGTTATAAAGCAATTATCCTCCTATTAAAAATAATTGGAAAAAAAAAAAAAAACCAAAGTGGGGGAAAATAGAAGGAAAGTAAGATCACAAATAGTGAACTTCTCACTCTAATAATTCATCAGTCCAATCCTGTGCCACCTTATAAGGGCTACAATGGGAGATCCGGTAAAAGCTAATTTGAGGAAGTAATCATGATATGATGCAGATACCAGGCACTGGGGCCCTGATCCACATGGGCCGCAAGGTTCCTTGGCAACATGGGTGAAGAGAGCAGAGATGGAAAGTGAAAGTGTTTGTCACTCAGTTGTGTCCAACTCTTTGCAGTCCTATGGACTGTAGCCCACCTGGCTCCTCTGTCCATAGGATTCTCCAGGCAAGAACACTGAAGTGAAGGGTTGTCATGCCCTCCTCCAGGGGATCTTCCTGACCCAGGGATCAAACCTGCGTGTTGTGCATTGCAGGCGGATTTTTTAGTGTCTGAGCCACCAGGGAGCAATAGCTATTTGGAGACCTTCCATTTTTTTCCTAAAAAGGCACCATGCACTCAGCAGCTGGTTTGGGACTAGGAGGTGTCACCACAGGAAACAGGAGTAGGACATGGGAGGCAAATAAAAGGCAGACCCTCCAGGGCACAGAAGGGAACAAGGTTAATCAGTCACAAGTGAAACACCAGGTGAGAACTCACAGAAGTACCTGGGAGAGATACTGGATTGTGTGTAGGACTTTCTGGGAAGCATTTGGGGAGAGATGAGAAGAAATGCTCTTCTATTAGTGTGATTTATTGTACATGGATGGAGTAATTCAGGTTGTGGGCATTTTGAAGCTTTTTCTCACACAGGGACATTCCCCTTAAGGATTACCGGTGAAACACACACTTCAACAAAGTATATTTCAAAGGAGGAATGGTGTTTTCTTCACAGCAGCTTGATCGTCAAAAGGCACTAATTTAAGATGGAATGGCTTACAGCACCTGGTTTGCTACAAACAGAACACCACAGAACTCAGCCCCAGCCCAACAGGAGTGTACACGGATTCAGAATACCTGTCCACACCCTAACAGCCATAGAGAAACCTCAAAGCAATGCACGGATGGTGGGCACAACATTTCTGTCACATATAGGTCATTTTGCTAAGAGGATTGCAAGCTGCTTTTAAACACATGAATATATTACCCAATTTTCTTGACAAAAATAAAAGCTCAGAAATTCAACATGACAGGAGCCAGGTCTGTATAGCTGTAGGGAATGAAAGGAGTCTAGAAAATGTGATTCGTTCAATTTGTCCCAGTTCCCTAGTGAAGCTTCAGAACTCAGAATTACTCTTTAATAGTCCAAATAGTCAATTTGAATTGAAAAGACCTCTCTGTCCTTTCTGCACTTGTTTTCGAGACACACTCTTACCTGAAGGGCTGGAGCCAACCAAAGATGAGACATAATAGCCATACTGAGCCTCCAAAATACAACCTATGGACTGTAGCCCACCTGGCTCCTCTGTCCATAGGATTCTCCAGGCAAGAACACTGAAGTGAAGGGTTGTCATGCCCTCCTCCAGGGATCTTCCTGACCCAGGGATCAAACCTGCGTGTTGTGCATTGCAGGCGGATTTTTAGTGTCTGAGCCACCAGGGAGCAATAGCTATTTGGAGACCTTCCATTTTTTTCCTAAAAAGGCACCATGCACTCAGCAGCTGGTTTGGGACTAGGAGGTGTCACCACAGGAAACAGGAGTAGGACATGGGAGGCAAATAAAAGGCAGACCCTCCAGGGCACAGAAGGGAACAAGGTTAATCAGTCACAAGTGAAACACCAGGTGAGAACTCACAGAAGTACCTGGGAGAGATACTGGATTGTGTGTAGGACTTTCTGGGAAGCATTTGGGGAGAGATGAGAAGAAATGCTCTTCTATTAGTGTGATTTATTGTACATGGATGGAGTAATTCAGGTTGTGGGCATTTTGAAGCTTTTTCTCACACAGGGACATTCCCCTTAAGGATTACCGGTGAAACACACACTTCAACAAAGTATATTTCAAAGGAGGAATGGTGTTTTCTTCACAGCAGCTTGATCGTCAAAAGGCACTAATTTAAGATGGAATGGCTTACAGCACCTGGTTTGCTACAAACAGAACACCACAGAACTCAGCCCCAGCCCAACAGGAGTGTACACGGATTCAGAATACCTGTCCACACCCTAACAGCCATAGAGAAACCTCAAAGCAATGCACGGATGGTGGGCACAACATTTCTGTCACATATAGGTCATTTTGCTAAGAGGATTGCAAGCTGCTTTTAAACACATGAATATATTACCCAATTTTCTTGACAAAAATAAAAGCTCAGAAATTCAACATGACAGGAGCCAGGTCTGTATAGCTGTAGGGAATGAAAGGAGTCTAGAAAATGTGATTCGTTCAATTTGTCCCAGTTCCCTAGGGAAGCTTCAGAACTCAGAATTACTCTTTAATAGTCCAAATAGTCAATTTGAATTGAAAAGACCTCTCTGTCCTTTCTGCACTTGTTTTCGAGACACACTCTTACCTGAAGGGCTGGAGCCAACCAAAGATGAGACATAATAGCCATACTGAGCCTCCAAAATACAAAGAAGTTTCTATCATCTCTGAACACTCTGGCCAGAATAAGAAAGCAATGAAGTCAAGGGTTTGGATAAGAAATGTGGATGTCCTTGATGTCCCCTAATTCTTCTTGATTTCTCTGGAGAATGAAATCATCAGAGTCAGTGTGGTATAAAGCAGTTCACAACCCTATGGTCCATCAAGATGAACTGAAGAGCCTGCTCTGGGCCCCACCCCCAGAGTTTCTGATCTGTAAGTCTGGGCTAGGGATCAACACAGTCTTCATTTCTAAGAAATTCTCAGATGATGCCTACAGGAGAGCACAATTTGAAAGCTACCTGTGAAGCACACGTGATTTGATTGATTACTACTGTCTGAATCAGTCATTTCATTGGGTTTGTAACATGACGACTTTCTAATTTTATTCTTTGGTTTTATTTGTCTGCAGACATTATTCTGTGTAGAAGAACTTTCCTTTATCCATCAAAGCTATGTATTAGATTGTGAAATTCAGTTTAAACCAGAAATGCAAGATAATTATTTAATGTTCTTGCTTTCATACATATATATACAGTGGAATACTACTCAGCAATAAAAAGGAACAGAATTGGATCATTTGTAGAGAGGTGGATGGATCTAGAGACTGTCCTACAGAGTGAAGTAAGTCAGAAAGAAACAAATATTGTGTATTAAAGCATAAGTGTGGAATCTAGAAAAATTATATAGATGGTCTTATTTGCAAAACAGAAATTAAGAGAAACCTCAAAGCAATGCACGGATGGTGGGCACAACATTTCTGTCACATATAGGTCATTTTGCTAAGAGGATTGCAAGCTGCTTTTAAACACATGAATATATTACCCAATTTTCTTGACAAAAATAAAAGCTCAGAAATTCAACATGACAGGAGCCAGGTCTGTATAGCTGTAGGGAATGAAAGGAGTCTAGAAAATGTGATTCGTTCAATTTGTCCCAGTTCCTAGGAAGCTTCAGAACTCAGAATTACTCTTTAATAGTCCAAATAGTCAATTTGAATTGAAAAGACCTCTCTGTCCTTTCTGCACTTGTTTTCGAGACACACTCTTACCTGAAGGGCTGGAGCCAACCAAAGATGAGACATAATAGCCATACTGAGCCTCCAAAATACAAAGAAGTTTCTATCATCTCTGAACACTCTGGCCAGAATAAGAAAGCAATGAAGTCAAGGGTTTGGATAAGAAATGTGGATGTCCTTGATGTCCCCTAATTCTTCTTGATTTCTCTGGAGAATGAAATCATCAGAGTCAGTGTGGTATAAAGCAGTTCACAACCCTATGGTCCATCAAGATGAACTGAAGAGCCTGCTCTGGGCCCCACCCCCAGAGTTTCTGATCTGTAAGTCTGGGCTAGGGATCAACACAGTCTTCATTTCTAAGAAATTCTCAGATGATGCCTACAGGAGAGCACAATTTGAAAGCTACCTGTGAAGCACACGTGATTTGATTGATTACTACTGTCTGAATCAGTCATTTCATTGGGTTTGTAACATGACGACTTTCTAATTTTATTCTTTGGTTTTATTTGTCTGCAGACATTATTCTGTGTAGAAGAACTTTCCTTTATCCATCAAAGCTATGTATTAGATTGTGAAATTCAGTTTAAACCAGAAATGCAAGATAATTATTTAATGTTCTTGCTTTCATACATATATATACAGTGGAATACTACTCAGCAATAAAAAGGAACAGAATTGGATCATTTGTAGAGAGGTGGATGGATCTAGAGACTGTCCTACAGAGTGAAGTAAGTCAGAAAGAGAAAAACAAATATTGTGTATTAAAGCATAAGTGTGGAATCTAGAAAAATTATATAGATGGTCTTATTTGCAAAACAGAAATAGAGACATATTTAGAGAACAAATGTATGAATACTGATGTAAAAAGGAGGGTGGGTTAAATTTGGAGACTGGGATTAACATATATACATTATTGATACTATGTATAAAGTAGATAACCAGCAATGAGAACCTACTCTATACACACGGAACTGTGGTAACCTAAATGGGAAGGAAATTTAAAAAAAGAAAATATTGGATGTGTGTGTATGTGTGTGTGTAGCTGATTCACTTTTCTGTACAGCAGAAACAAACATGACATTGTAAAGCAACTGTATTGCATATCAATTTTTTAAAATTTTTAAGAAATATCTTCAAGCAACTCTGAATTCTGACAGAGCATCTGAAGAGTTTGGTGTTCTGCTTTAATAAACAATTTACCTGGGAGCTAAGATGGCGGCGTAGAAGGACGTGCACTCATCTCTCCTGCAAAATCGCCTGAATTGCAACGAGTTCCTGGGAAACCATCGACGAAAAGAGGTTGGATCTGATCACAGAGAGGACACCCCACATCGAAGAACAAAGGAGAAGCTGCATCAAGATGGTAGGAGGGGCGCAATCACACTTTTAAAAGTCAAACCTCATACCCGCCAGAGAGGCTGGGTGGGCCAAAGGCGCAAAGCCTGTTGCAGATCAAAACCCAGGAAAGGAGCAGTGACACCCAGAAGGGACTGACCCAGACCTGCTCTGGAGGGTCCAGGTGCCCCTTTGAGCTAGAAGTGCCCTTGAGCAGGCCTCGGAAGGAACGACGGCACTCAGTTTCCTTTGGAGAAGGTTACCATTAACCCCATCACAGAATCGCGGAGGAGGACTGGAAAGTCTGTGTGCACTGTGATCCAGGAGAGGGGAATAGCGATCCTGCATGAGACTGAGTCAGACTCTCCTCTGAGTAACCTGACGTCTCCCGCGGTGGCGGGGATCGACAGTGGCCTGCAGAAGGGTCGGGATCACTGCGGAAGTGCTTCCCATAGAGCATGTGGGAATAAATCCTTTGTGAGACAGACGCCATTTTCCCTACTGTTGTTTGGCTGCTGGTCAAACTGCAGGGCTGCTGGTCAAGCTACAGGGAGGGAATTTAGCTCCACCCAGCAAGAAAAGGAATTTGGATTAAGAAACTCCCAGGGTCAGCCTGGGCGGGCCTTTATTTCTGGAATAGGCCGAAATAAACAAGGAGTCAAAGAGGTCTTCAGATCCAACCACTGCCAGAGGCAAGAAAAAGACTGATGATTCCTGAATAGTCAGCAAGAGACAGAAGAACATAAACACTATTTTCACGTTTTGTCTGAAGCTGGAGTTACTGCTGGACTTTAAAATTTCATTTTTTGTATTGTATTACTTTGTTTCAATTTTTTTTTTTTTTTCTCGTTTTTCCAAACCCACTCAGTGCACCCCTGCTTTTTTCGTTGGGTTTTTACTTTTGGGTGTGTGTGTGTGTGTGTGTGAGAGTGGGTGTGTTCATTTCCTTCACTGAATTCTATTGAAGCTACTAATCTTATCAGTAAGACTGATAAGACTGATATTCAAGTTTACATATTTTTTTTTCTTTTTAAACCACACATTTTATTTTGGTATAAACTTCTGGTTCCCCATTGGCCTTTTAAGGTTCTGTGGGGGTTTTATTTTTATTATTTTTGCTTTGCTTTTCTATATTTTTCTATATACTTAGCTCTTTTAATTTTTAAAAATTTTTTCATTTGCACTACTACTTCCTCTATAATTCTTTGCTTTCTCTGAAGCTCCTTTCCTATAGCACTAAACTCTAATACATACAAATCTTTATCTCCCTATATTTAACTTTGCAATATTATTCTATATTTTTCTTCTATCCTCCCTTTCTCTTTTTCCCTTTCCCCACCATATTTCTTAGTCTGTTCTGTCCTCATTGCCTTATCCCCAACGGGGACCCTGCTCTAGCATTATTCTCCAATTGGTGCTCTACTTAGTTTGGTTATTAACTGGTGGATATCAGTCTTGGTTTTCTCTATTCGCCGTGCTAATGTATTGTACTGTATTTTTGGTTGGAATGCTTGGGTTATGTTACAGCTGTATATGTTTATGTGTATAATTCAATACACTAGATAGTATTTGCATAATTTTTTAATTGCCATTTGTCAAAGATATACCTTCTGTTTCTCATTTGCATATATATGTTTTAATATCATTTAATGCCATAACAAACCAGCCATGAAATCTTCATTCCCTGGTCAGGCAACAAGCCCCGGGGCTTTAGGGAGGGAGCACTGACTCCAAAACTCTACAGTACTAGAGAACGCCTAACACTAAAGAGCAGTATACAAGCGAGAACGCCAACAAAGGTAATCACTTGTATGCAAGTCCTGACATCACCCAATCACCAGCATCACCCAGAATAAGAAGTCCCATCCAAACAACAAACACCAACAGACATAACTCAAAATCTGGGAAACGGAAATCACAAACAGAGTCAGTTAAAAAATTAATAATAACAAGGAAATGGCAGAGAAATACCACACAAGCGAAGGAATGATCCACAAACACACAAGATCAAATCAATGAAGAGAATTTGGACAAACTTTCTGAAAGTGATTTCAGAAGAATGATAGTAAAGATGATCAAAGACATTGAAAACAGAATGTTAGAGAAATTGCAAGACACAACTAACACACTGAATAAAGAAATGCAAGAACTTACCAAAAAAGTAACAGAGACAAACAACTCAATTGCTGAACTGAAAAACACTGTAGAAGGAATCAAGAGCAGAGTATCTGAGACAGAAGACCGGATAAGTGAGCTGGAAGATAAAATGGTGGAAGTAACTGCTGAAAAACAGACTCTAGCTCAAAGAATGAAAAGAGCAGAGGACAGCCTCAGAGACCTATGGGATAATATCAAACGCACCAATATTTGAATTATAGGGCTTCCAGAAGAAGAAGAAAAAAAGAAAGGCTATGAGAAAATTTTTGAAGAGATTATAGTTGAAAATTTCCCCAACATGGGAAAAGAAATCATCAATCAAGTCCAAGAAGCACAAAGAGTACCATACAGAATCAATCCGAGAAGAAACACACCAAGACACATATTAATGAAGTTAACACAAATTAAACACAAAGACAGAATTCTCAAAGCAGCAAGGGAAAAACAACTAGTGACATACAAGGGAAAGCCCATCTGTTTAACAGCTGATCTTTCAACAGAAACTCTGCAGGCCAGAAGGGAATGGCAGGACACATTTAAACGGCTAAAAGAGAAGAATCTGCAACCAAAAATCCTCTACCCTGCAAGGATCTCATTCAAAATTGATGGAGAAATCAAAAGCTTTACAGACAAGCAAAAATTAAAAGAATTTAGTCACACCAAACCAGCCTTACAACAAGTGTTAAAGGGACTTATATAGAAAACAAGTATAAAAGGAGAAGATCCATGAAACAAACCTATCAGAACATCTAAGAAGATGACAATAGGATCATATGTATCAATAATTACTTTGAATGTCAATGCACTAAATGCCCCAACCAAAAGACACAGAGTGGCCGAATGGATCCAAAAACACAACCCATACATATGCTGCCTCCAGGAAACTCATTTCAGACCTAGAGACACTCATAGACTGAAAGTGAGAGGTTGGAAAAAGATATTCCATGCAAATGGAAATCAAAAGAAAGCTGGAGTAGCAATCCTCATATCAGACAAAATAGATTTTAAAGTAAAGAAGATTCTAAGTGACAAGGCATGTCACTACATCATGATTAAGGGAGCGATCCAAGAAGAAGACATAACAATCATAAATATCTATGCACTCAATGCAGGAGCACCCCAATACATAATACAAACACTTTCAGACATAAAGGAAGACATCGACAGCAACACAATCATAGTAGGAGACTTTAACACTCTGAAGACCGGAAAAAATAAGTGAGCTGGAAGATAAAATGGTGGAAGTAACTGCTGAAAAACAGACTCTAGCTCAAAGAATGAAAAGAGCAGAGGACAGCCTCAGAGACCTATGGGATAATATCAAACGCACCAATATTTGAATTATAGGGCTTCCAGAAGAAGAAGAAAAAAAGAAAGGCTATGAGAAAATTTTTGAAGAGATTATAGTTGAAAATTTCCCCAACATGGGAAAAGAAATCATCAATCAAGTCCAAGAAGCACAAAGAGTACCATACAGAATCAATCCGAGAAGAAACACACCAAGACACATATTAATGAAGTTAACACAAATTAAACACAAAGACAGAATTCTCAAAGCAGCAAGGGAAAAACAACTAGTGACATACAAGGGAAAGCCCATCTGTTTAACAGCTGATCTTTCAACAGAAACTCTGCAGGCCAGAAGGGAATGGCAGGACACATTTAAACGGCTAAAAGAGAAGAATCTGCAACCAAAAATCCTCTACCCTGCAAGGATCTCATTCAAAATTGATGGAGAAATCAAAAGCTTTACAGACAAGCAAAAATTAAAAGAATTTAGTCACACCAAACCAGCCTTACAACAAGTGTTAAAGGGACTTATATAGAAAACAAGTATAAAAGGAGAAGATCCATGAAACAAACCTATCAGAACATCTAAGAAGATGACAATAGGATCATATGTATCAATAATTACTTTGAATGTCAATGCACTAAATGCCCCAACCAAAAGACACAGAGTGGCCGAATGGATCCAAAAACACAACCCATACATATGCTGCCTCCAGGAAACTCATTTCAGACCTAGAGACACTCATAGACTGAAAGTGAGAGGTTGGAAAAAGATATTCCATGCAAATGGAAATCAAAAGAAAGCTGGAGTAGCAATCCTCATATCAGACAAAATAGATTTTAAAGTAAAGAAGATTCTAAGTGACAAGGCATGTCACTACATCATGATTAAGGGAGCGATCCAAGAAGAAGACATAACAATCATAAATATCTATGCACTCAATGCAGGAGCACCCCAATACATAATACAAACACTTTCAGACATAAAGGAAGACATCGACAGCAACACAATCATAGTAGGAGACTTTAACACTCCTCTCACACCAATGGACAGATCATCCAAACAGAAAATTAAGAAAGAAACACAAGCCTTAAATGCCACACTAGAAGAAATGGACCTCATTGATATCTTTAGGACTTTCCATCCAAAAGCAGAAGAATACACTTTCTTCTCAAGTGCTCACGGAACATTCTCCAGGATAGACCACATCTTGGGCCACAAATCAATCCTCAGTCAATTCAAGAAAACTGAAATTCTATCAGCCATCTTCTCAGATCACAATGCAGTGAGACTAGAGATCAACTACAGGAAAAAAACTGCTAAAAACACAAACACATGGAGATTAAACAACACGTACCTAAAAAACCAACTGATCATTGAGGAAATGAAAGGAGAAAATTTAAAATTCCTAGAAGAAAACGACAATGAACACACGACAGTGAAAAACCTATGGGATACTGCAAAAGCAGTCCTAAGAGGGAAGTTTATAGCAAGTCAATTCCACCTCAAGAAACGGAAAATCTCAAACAGACGACCTTACCTTACACTTAAAACAACTGGAGAAAGAAGAACAAAAACACCCCAAAGCCAGCAGAAGAAGGGAAATCATAAAGATCAGAGCAGAAATAAATGAAAAAGAAACAAAAGAAACAATAGTAAAGATAAATAAAACAAAAAGCTGGTTCTTCAAAAAGGTAAATAAAATCGACACACCACTGGTCAGACTCATCAAGAAAAAGAGAGAGAAGAACCAGATCACCAAAATCAAAATTGAAAAAGGAGAGATTTCAACAGATAATACAGAAATCCAAAGGATTCTAAGAGACTATTAGGAACAGCTATATGGCAACAAACTGGACAACCTGGAAGACATCGACAGCAACACAATCATAGTAGGAGACTTTAACACTCCTCTCACACCAATGGACAGATCATCCAAACAGAAAATTAAGAAAGAAACACAAGCCTTAAATGCCACACTAGAAGAAATGGACCTCATTGATATCTTTAGGACTTTCCATCCAAAAGCAGAAGAATACACTTTCTTCTCAAGTGCTCACGGAACATTCTCCAGGATAGACCACATCTTGGGCCACAAATCAATCCTCAGTCAATTCAAGAAAACTGAAATTCTATCAGCCATCTTCTCAGATCACAATGCAGTGAGACTAGAGATCAACTACAGGAAAAAAACTGCTAAAAACACAAACACATGGAGATTAAACAACACGTACCTAAAAAACCAACTGATCATTGAGGAAATGAAAGGAGAAAATTTAAAATTCCTAGAAGAAAACGACAATGAACACACGACAGTGAAAAACCTATGGGATACTGCAAAAGCAGTCCTAAGAGGGAAGTTTATAGCAAGTCAATTCCACCTCAAGAAACGGAAAATCTCAAACAGACGACCTTACCTTACACTTAAAACAACTGGAGAAAGAAGAACAAAAACACCCCAAAGCCAGCAGAAGAAGGGAAATCATAAAGATCAGAGCAGAAATAAATGAAAAAGAAACAAAAGAAACAATAGTAAAGATAAATAAAACAAAAAGCTGGTTCTTCAAAAAGGTAAATAAAATCGACACACCACTGGTCAGACTCATCAAGAAAAAGAGAGAGAAGAACCAGATCACCAAAATCAAAATTGAAAAAGGAGAGATTTCAACAGATAATACAGAAATCCAAAGGATTCTAAGAGACTATTAGGAACAGCTATATGGCAACAAACTGGACAACCTGGAAGAAATGGACAGTTTCTTAGAGAAGATTAACCACCCAAGACTCAACCAGGAGGAAATAGAAACTATGAACAAGCCAATCACAAGCTCAGAAATCGACCTTGTGATCAAAAATCTACCCAAAAATAAAAGCCCAGGGCCAGATGGTTTCACAAGTGAAGTCTACCAAACATTTAAAGAAGAGCTAATGCCTGTCCTTCTAAAACTCTTCCAAACAATTGCACAGGAAGGAACACTTCCAAACACATTCTACGAGGCCGCCATCACCCTGATACCAAAGCCAGGCAAAGACAACACAAAAAAAGAAAATTATAGGCCAATTTCACTGATGAATCTAGATGCCAAAATCCTCAACAAAATCCTAGCAAACAGAATTCAACAACACATCAAAAAGCTCATTCATCATGATCAAGTTGGGTTCATCTCAGGCATGCAAGGATTCTTCAATATCTGCAAATCAATCAATGTGATACACCATATCAACAATTTGAGAGACAAAAATCACATGATCATCTCAATAGATGCAGAAAAAGCCTTTGACAAAGTACAGCATCCATTTATGATAAAAACTCTTCAAAAAATGGGCATAGAAGGAACTTATCTTAACATAGTGAAAGCCATATATGAGAAGCCCACAGCGAACATTATCCTCAATGGTGAAAAACTCAAAGCATTTCCTCTAAGATCAGGAACAAGACAAGGATGTCTACTTTCACCACTCTTATTCAACATAGTCCTGGAAGTTCTAGCAATAGCAATAAGAGAAGAGAAAGAAATCAAAGGAATCCAGATTGGAAAGGAAGAAGTCAAACTGTCTATATCTGCAGATGACATGATATTATACATAGAAAATCCCAAAGACACTATTACAAAACTACTAGAGTTAATCAACGAATTCAGCAAAGTCGCAGGATACAAAATCAATATACAGAAATCACTGGCATTCCTATACACAAACAATGAAAAATCAGAAAATGAAATCAAAGAGGCAATCCCCTTCACCATCGCAACCAAAAGAATCAAATATTTAAGACTAAACCTACCCAAAGAAACAAAAGAACTGTACACAGAAAATTACAAGACACTCATGAGAGACATTAAAGAAGACTTAAACAGATGGAAAGATATTCCATGTTCCTGGGTCGGAAGAATCAATATTGTGAAAATGACCATACTACCAAATATCATCTATAGATTCAATGCGATCCCTATCAAACTTCCAATGACATTCTTCACAGAACTAGACCAAAGAATAACACAGTTCGTATGGAAACACAGAAGACCTCGAATAGCCAAAGCAATCCTGAGCAAGAAGAATGGAGCTGGAGGAATCAGCCTCCCCAACTTCAGACTCTACTACGAAGCAATAGTCCTCAAGACAGTATGATATTGGCACAAAAACAGAAATATCGACCAATGGAACAAGATCGAGAACCCAGAGGTAAACCCATGCACCTATGGGTACCTTATTTTTGACAAAGGAGGCGAAACTCTAAAATGGGACAAAGACAGCCTCTTCAACAAATGGTGCTGGGAAAATTGGACAGCCACATGCAAAAAAATGAAGTTGGAACATACCCTGACACCATACACTAAGATCAACTCAAAATGGATTAAAGACTTAAATGTAAGAAAAACAAAAAAAACCATCAAAGTGAGCCACACAGTCAAAAAACATTCCATTTATGATAAACTCTTCAAAAATGGGCATAGAAGGAACTTATCTTAACATAGTGAAAGCCATTATGAGAAGCCCACAGCGAACATTATCCTCAATGGTGAAACTCAAAGCATTTCCTCTAAGATCAGGAACAAGACAAGGATGTCTACTTTCACCACTCTTATTCAACATAGTCCTGGAAGTTCTAGCAATAGCAATAAGAGAAGAGAAAGAAATCAAAGGAATCCAGATTGGAAAGGAAGAAGTCAAACTGTCTATATCTGCAGATGACATGATATTATACATAGAAAATCCCAAAGACACTATTACAAAACTACTAGAGTTAATCAACGAATTCAGCAAAGTCGCAGGATACAAAATCAATATACAGAAATCACTGGCATTCCTATACACAAACAATGAAAAATCAGAAAATGAAATCAAAGAGGCAATCCCCTTCACCATCGCAACCAAAAGAATCAAATATTTAAGACTAAACCTACCCAAAGAAACAAAAGAACTGTACACAGAAAATTACAAGACACTCATGAGAGACATTAAAGAAGACTTAAACAGATGGAAAGATATTCCATGTTCCTGGGTCGGAAGAATCAATATTGTGAAAATGACCATACTACCAAATATCATCTATAGATTCAATGCGATCCCTATCAAACTTCCAATGACATTCTTCACAGAACTAGACCAAAGAATAACACAGTTCGTATGGAAACACAGAAGACCTCGAATAGCCAAAGCAATCCTGAGCAAGAAGAATGGAGCTGGAGGAATCAGCCTCCCCAACTTCAGACTCTACTACGAAGCAATAGTCCTCAAGACAGTATGATATTGGCACAAAAACAGAAATATCGACCAATGGAACAAGATCGAGAACCCAGAGGTAAACCCATGCACCTATGGGTACCTTATTTTTGACAAAGGAGGCGAAACTCTAAAATGGGACAAAGACAGCCTCTTCAACAAATGGTGCTGGGAAAATTGGACAGCCACATGCAAAAAAATGAAGTTGGAACATACCCTGACACCATACACTAAGATCAACTCAAAATGGATTAAAGACTTAAATGTAAGACCAGAAACCATCAAACTCTTAGAGGAGAATATAGGCAAAACCCTCAAGGACATCAATCAAAGCAAGATCTTCTCTGACCCACCTACTAGAATAGCGGAACTCAAAAGACAAATGAACATGTGGGACATCATGAAACTTAAAAGCTTTTGTACAGCTAAAGAAATTACAAAAAAGTTCAACAGACACCCCACAGAGTGGGAGAAAATCATAGCAAATGAAACAACAGACAAAGAATTAATCACCAAAATCTACAAGCAACTCAGACAACTCAGCACTGGAAAAACAAACAACCCAATCAAAAAATGGGAAAAGGATCTAAACAGACACCTCTCCAACGATGACATACAGATGGCCCAAAAGCACATGAAACGATGCTCAACTTCACTTATAATTAGAGAAATGCAAATCAAAAGTACAATGAGATATCACCTCACACCTGTCAGAATGGCCATCATCCACAAATCGACAGACAATAAATGCTGGAGAGGCTGCGGAGTATAGGTAACACTCTTGCATTGCTGGTGGAAATGTAGATTGATACAGCCGCTTTGGAAGACAGTATGGAGATTTCTTAAAAAACTAAAAATAGAAGCATCATATGACCCAGCAATCCCACTCTTAGGCTTATACCCTGATGAAATCAAATCTGAAAGAGGCACCTGTACCCCAATGTTCATCAAAGCTCTCTATACATTAGCCAAAACATGGAAGGAACTTAGATGCCCATCAACGAACGAATGGATCCAAAAGCTCTGGCACATACATACAATGGAATACTACACAGCTGTAAAGAGAAATGCAGAAGAATCAGCCCTAATGAGGTGGCTGGATCTAGAACATATCATCAAAAGTGAAGTCAGTCAGAAAGAGAAGGACAAATACAGTATATTAACACATATATATGGAATCTAGTAGGATGGTGATGATGGCACACGCAGTGAAGTGACGGAAAGACAGACGCGGACAGTGGACATATGGACATTGTGGGGAAGGAACAGAGGGTGGGAAGCGTAAAGGAAGTAGCACGAAGGCCTGTACTATCATAAGTGAGGAAAATAGCTCTAGTCATTGCTCTGTGAGAAAAGGGGATCTTCAGGGGCACTGTGTGATGGTTGGGAGGAGTGGGAAGGGGGGGATATACATATGACTAATCTGGGAACATACATATCTGTAAACAACAAAACTCTGTAAAGTTAAAAGCAAAATAAAGGTTTTTTTTAAAAAAAGAAGATAAATAAGTAAATAACCAAAAAAAAAAAAAATTTACCTGGACTCAAACTACAAAGTTTGTGTAAACACCCATGAAGTGTTTTCTTAGTAGTAGATTTGTGGTTCATTTCATTTCAGGAAAGAGTTTTTTCTAACATACTGTTGTAAGTGTCTATTCTCATTTGGGATCTCCATTTGCATTTTTGTTGGTTCTATTTCGCCCATTTTCACATTTTCTTGAATAGTTTTTGTTTCTATTTCCACTTCACTATTCTCCCTTGAACATATAGTTCCCACATTAAGCTTTCTATACTGTCTGTTTGCTTTTGCATTCCTTTAATTCAGTCTTTTTCTTTCCTGAAACAATCCACACCTAATTTCTTCCATCTCTTCTTTAAAATCTCCTTCTGCCATCCAACTATCTCATTTCTGAAATGCTTTAAGTCTCATTTCTGTTTTTCTTATGCTATTTTAGTCATAGTCTAAATTTCTTTTTATTGAATCTGAAATACCTGCTTTCAATTTTAATCTTCTTTGTGGACAAAAATGTATACTTTTTTCCGTTGTTTTTATTCCCATGGAGGTCTGGGATCCATCTTCATCTTCTGTCCATGGAATTTCCCAGGCAAGAATACTGGAGTGGGTTGCCATTCTCTTCTCCAGGGGATCTTCCAAATGAACCCAGATCTGCAGAGTAGAAAGGTGGCTGGATCTAGAACATATCATCAAAAGTGAAGTCAGTCAGAAAGAGAAGGACAAATACAGTATATTAACACATATATATGGAATCTAGTAGGATGGTGATGATGGCACACGCAGTGAAGTGACGGAAAGACAGACATAGACAGTGGACATATGGACATTGTGGGGAAGGAACAGAAGGTGGGAGGCATAAAGGAAGTAGCATGAAGGCCTGTACTATCATAAGTGAAGAAAATAGCTCTAGTCATTGCTCTGTGAGAAAAGGGGATCCTTCAGGGGTGCTGTGTGATGGTTGGGAGGAGTGGGAAGCGGGGGATATACATATGACTAATCTGGGAACATACATATCTGTAAACAACAAAACTCTGTAAAAGTTAAAAGCAAAATAAAGGTTTTTTTTAAAAAAAGAAGATAAATAAGTAAATAACCAAAAAAAAAAAAAATTTACCTGGACTCAAACTACAAAGTTTGTGTAAACACCCATGAAGTGTTTTCTTAGTAGTAGATTTGTGGTTCATTTCATTTCAGGAAAGAGTTTTTTCTAACATACTGTTGTAAGTGTCTATTCTCATTTGGGATCTCCATTTGCATTTTTGTTGGTTCTATTTCGCCCATTTTCACATTTTCTTGAATAGTTTTTGTTTCTATTTCCACTTCACTATTCTCCCTTGAACATATAGTTCCCACATTAAGCTTTCTATACTGTCTGTTTGCTTTTGCATTCCTTTAATTCAGTCTTTTTCTTTCCTGAAACAATCCACACCTAATTTCTTCCATCTCTTCTTTAAAATCTCCTTCTGCCATCCAACTATCTCATTTCTGAAATGCTTTAAGTCTCATTTCTGTTTTTCTTATGCTATTTTAGTCATAGTCTAAATTTCTTTTTATTGAATCTGAAATACCTGCTTTCAATTTTAATCTTCTTTGTGGACAAAAATGTATACTTTTTTCCGTTGTTTTTATTCCCATGGAGGTCTGGGATCCATCTTCATCTTCTGTCCATGGAATTTCCCAGGCAAGAATACTGGAGTGGGTTGCCATTCTCTTCTCCAGGGGATCTTCCTGACCCAGAGACTGAACCCAGATCTGCATGGCAGGGGGATTCTTTACCCTCTGAGCCACCGGGAACATCCTTATCTTACACTATCTTTAAATAAATCTTTTTCCTTGTTTACATAAGACTATTAGGAAGAAATTCCTTTGCAGAAGTTGAAGGTTGGTCAGGGAAGCGTTCTCAGCTTCACAGCTCAAAGGATTCCTCCTCTATGGTTATAGGGAAATCTTTCAAAAAATGGCACTAAAAAAACCCTACTTCCTGCCTCTCTGCACTAAGCCTAGTTTAGCAAAGCTTCCTGTTTCTCTCATCTTCTTTTCTAAAGCTCTATGAGCTCTGTCCTCCAAAGTGTTATTCTTTTACAGCTCTTTTTTGGTTGATGCTCTCTGGGTCTCTCTCCATCTCACAAGTATTTGAGTCTGTGTTATCACTGGGACCAACAGTGGCCCCACCTCAAGAAACATGAATTTGGTTCCAAGTCGGTTTTCTCAGCATAGGTCTGTGACCTACTGACAGAATGTTCTGGGATTCTTGAGGCATGGGCTGCTACAGCACTCTTGAATTTCCTGTGGCTTCAACAGTAATTTCCCACAGGTTTTTTTTTTTTTTTTTTTTGTGGGGGGGGGGGGCACTTACTCATGCATAAAGGAACTCTCTGAAGACGGCGCTAATTTTTTTCCTCAGTTGTTTGCAGATGTATTTACTTAGGTTTTCCCCACTGTGCAGTTTTCACCTTTGGGAATTCACTGACGATTTCTGTCTCAAGGCCATGGCTCCTTCCAGGGGTCTTTCTCTGTCACTGATGGCTCTAGAGCCGCTGGTCCCTAAAGTCACGGACTTCTTGGATTGAAAATTAACTTATTTCTTGACAGTCAGGAAATGTTGCAACTGGATTCCATCACATAGAATTTTCTGAGGCATGTCACATGACATGCATAGAAGCAGGGGTGGGGGACCTCCAAACATTCAAAGGAGCTTACATTTCTTTATGTAAATTCCTATCCATCGTTTAGTGTGTGTGCTTAGCCGGACTCTTGGTGACCCCATGGAGTGCAGCCCTCTAGGCTCCTCTGTTCATGGATTCTCCAGGCAAAAAATACTGGAGTGGGCTGCCATTTCCTCCTCCAGGGGATCTTCCCAACCTAGGGATGGAACCATATCTCCTAAACTGACAGGTGAATTCTTTACCACTGAGCCATCTGGGAAGCTCTCATTCATCATTCAGGGTCCACTGCAAATGTTGCTTTAGGAAATCTTGTGTGGTCCTTGAGATTCCTGTCCACTGCATCTCCTTTTGCTTATTCTCATAGTATATATTTTTATTTACCTGTTTGCATACCTTTATTAAGGACATTTTTATGTTTTATTATAATCTTTTACTTATATAATGATTCCTGACTAGATTTCAGGATACTCCAAGACATGTATATATTTCTAATGTTTTTTTTCATTCCCCAACACCTATGAGGCATCCAAGTGTTCAATTAAATTCATTATCAAATATTTATAGGGTTTCCCTGGTAGCTCTGTGGTAAAGAATCCACCTGCCAAGCAAAAGGCACAGATTTGATCCCTAGGTCTGGAGGATTCCCTGTAGAAGGAAACAGCAACCCACTCCAGTATTCTCACCTGAGAAAACTCATGGACAGAGGCACCTGGCAGGTCACAGTCCATGGGGTTGCCAAAGAGTTGGACATGACCTAGTGATTAAACAACAAGTGCAATGACTGTTGACTAACACTGCAGCATTGAGTACAGTACTGAGAGTTCTCCTGCATCTTTGATGGCCAGCCTCCCAGAGCTCTCAGAGATCCTCAGCCTCACCAGATCTTTCCCACTTGAGCAATGGACTCATACAGCTGAGAATAAAAGCTTAGTGTATTTTGAGTCAGGACCTTCAGAGGATCCAAGATCGAAAAGGGAAAGTGAGAGAATGGTCCGAGATGCAGGTGGCCACACTTTTGTATCACTGGATGCACCATTAACTTCAACATCTATAAATAAAGTGATTTCTCACTTAATCCATCATATCCTGAGTGAAACAAAATGACCTTTCTAATAATTAGCCACCACTTCCTACTGTGTTTCTCTATACCCTATGTGTCCCAGCTCAGCTAAGTTGAATGCCTCAAATCCATCAACCAATACATTGTTCCTTGGGTTTCCCTTCAGGGACCAATTAAAAGTATCAACATGTTTGCTTCCATTGCACTGGGAATTTTACGTCCAGCTGCTGGGATCTGAGCCCTCAAGTATGAAGCATGATTACCCAGGGAGAAGGCACTTGAGACAATGGAAGGAAAACAGATTCTGTTGGAAGCTCATTTATGCAAACTGAGTGGTCCTGCCCTCCCCGCACTATTCTGACCATGTTGCTTTAGGAAATCTTGTGTGGTCCTTGAGATTCCTGTCCACTGCATCTCCTTTTGCTTATTCTCATAGTATATATTTTATTTACCTGTTTGCATACCTTTATTAAGGACATTTTTATGTTTTATTATAATCTTTTACTTATATAATGATTCCTGACTAGATTTCAGGATACTCCAAGACATGTATATATTTCTAATGTTTTTTTTCATTCCCCAACACCTATGAGGCATCCAAGTGTTCAATTAAATTCATTATCAAATATTTATAGGGTTTCCCTGGTAGCTCTGTGGTAAAGAATCCACCTGCCAAGCAAAAGGCACAGATTTGATCCCTAGGTCTGGAGGATTCCCTGTAGAAGGAAACAGCAACCCACTCCAGTATTCTCACCTGAGAAAACTCATGGACAGAGGCACCTGGCAGGTCACAGTCCATGGGGTTGCCAAAGAGTTGGACATGACCTAGTGATTAAACAACAAGTGCAATGACTGTTGACTAACACTGCAGCATTGAGTACAGTACTGAGAGTTCTCCTGCATCTTTGATGGCCAGCCTCCCAGAGCTCTCAGAGATCCTCAGCCTCACCAGATCTTTCCCACTTGAGCAATGGACTCATACAGCTGAGAATAAAAGCTTAGTGTATTTTGAGTCAGGACCTTCAGAGGATCCAAGATCGAAAAGGGAAAGTGAGAGAATGGTCCGAGATGCAGGTGGCCACACTTTTGTATCACTGGATGCACCATTAACTTCAACATCTATAAATAAAGTGATTTCTCACTTAATCCATCATATCCTGAGTGAAACAAAATGACCTTTCTAATAATTAGCCACCACTTCCTACTGTGTTTCTCTATACCCTATGTGTCCCAGCTCAGCTAAGTTGAATGCCTCAAATCCATCAACCAATACATTGTTCCTTGGGTTTCCCTTCAGGGACCAATTAAAAGTATCAACATGTTTGCTTCCATTGCACTGGGAATTTTACGTCCAGCTGCTGGGATCTGAGCCCTCAAGTATGAAGCATGATTACCCAGGGAGAAGGCACTTGAGACAATGGAAGGAAAACAGATTCTGTTGGAAGCTCATTTATGCAAACTGAGTGGTCCTGCCCTCCCCGCACTATTCTGACCATGTGGTAAATAATACAGCTTGCACTGAGGCAGGCAAGGTGCTGCTCCCAAGCCTGGAGGGAGAGCGCCAGGCAGACCATCCAAGGGCTGGTAATTTGTCACTTACACAGGCAGATCTCCTCTGGAGGGTCTGCTTTTATGTCTCCCGTTCCGTAAAATGTTCCACTCAAGACTTGGTTCAGTGTTTTCCAGATGGTATCAATCATGGTGTTACCTACTAATAGCAATCAAGGAAACGTATCTGAATTAATCAGCACGTCAAAAAGGAAAGGAAGTGGGACCATGTGTGATAGAAGAAAAAGAAGGGACCTCGGAGCTCTCTCATCATCAGGAGGCAAGGTCACTGGGCAAGGAAAGACAAATATCGTGGGATACTGCTTATAGGTGGAATCTAAAATAAAATGATACAAATAAACATATTTACAAAACAGAAGCAGGCTCACAGCCACAGAGATGCCCTGATGGTTACAGGGGTAGATGGAGCAGTCAGGGACAGTTAGGGAGTTTGGGAAGGACATGTCCACATTGCTCTATTTAAAAGGGATGACTATCAAGGACCTGCTGTAGCGCACAGGGAGCTCTGTGCAATATTATGGAACAACCTAAATGGGAAAAGAGTTTGAAAAAGCATACATATATGTGTATGTATGTTTGTGTGTGTGTATATATATATATATATATATACACATATATATACATATGTATATATATATACATATATATATATATAAATGAGTCACTTTTCTGCACATCTGAAACTAACACAACATTGATAATCGACTGTACTCCAATATAAAATGTTTTGAAATAAAAAAATATTTTTAAAAGAGTCAAGGTCATTTAGGAAAAAGGAACTTAATTGAATGTCAAGAAACCTGAGATCTGGCCATCATCTCAGTTCTTCCAAATCACAAAATTTGCATTCTAACAGACATACGCTGAAAGTTCAGTCTCAAATCAACTGTATACAGGAGGCAACTCACTTGACCAACAAAAGCGGTAAAATAATGCAGACTGTAGACAGGATACTATTTTATAGACCTAGGTGCAGAGATGTTAAAAAAAAAAAAAACCACCTAGCAAAGTGTCTGGCTACTAGCAGGCCCCCAAAGAAAATGTCCATTCCCATCCGAGGTCAGTCTTCACACTGTCTGAGTCTACTGCATCTTGGGCAGAATTCACGTTCCCATCCCCTGCTTTGGACTTGATCACGTGACCCACTTTGACCCATAAATGGGGGCAGATACGACGGTGACTTCTGAGACAAATTTCTAAGCGGTCTGACCTGTTTCTAATTGCCCTCTGCACCTCATCTTCCCTACAGAAAACACACTGGCTGCCCCACTGGTCCAAGAAGGAAGGAGAGAGACATGGAGCGGGGCTGTCCCAGCCTACCTGCAGAGCTGCCAAGGCAAGCTCAGCCCAGAGCATTCAAACTTCATCCAGCATCTTTACAGACATCTGAGTGAGGATAATCATTGTTTGAAACAACTGAGTTTTGAGGCCAGTTAGCTTAGGCTGCAGTAACTCACGGACATAAGATCTCACACTCCTTCTCGGAGCTATATCTCTATCTCCACCCAAGGGGGCTTCCTCACTGTGCTAGTGGTAAAGAACCCAAGTGCCAATGCAGGAGATTTAAGGTTCAATCCCTGAGTCAGGAAGACCTCCTGAAGGAGGGCATGGCAACCCACTCCAGTATTCTTGCCTGGAGAATCCCATGAACAGAGGAGCCTGGCGGGTTATGGTCCATAGCATGTCAAGGAGCTGGACATAACTGAAGCAGCTCAGCCCACATGCACACCCAGGCTCTACCCAAGACTTACTGAATGACTACCTTCTGCAGTGCTCCTATTACAGATTAGGCTTGGAAAATGGTCATCTTAAATGAAACCTCTGATGTATAATGGTCTTGAGATCTTAATTTCCAAATTCAGGTGAAAAGCAGCTTTGTTATGATGAGACCTATTTTGCATTGCTTTTATTAGAAAGCCTCTATTCTGCTGGGTAGCATAAACATCCCTAGATCAATACTGGGTTTCTTCTCCCTCTAGGGCTGTATTTAAATTTTGGATTTTTTTTTTTTCTTAGAGCATGAGGAGGAAGAGCAAGGGGCTGGAGGGATAATCTGGACCTCACCGTTTCTGTTGGCAGTCCCTACAGATCTCTGGGCAATGTCTCAGGCCATTTGAGCAAGGATCCAGGGTCTGATTCCTTCACCACTAACCTTCTTTTGGAAGCCTATGATTATTCTCAACTAAAGGCTTTCCTGGTGGCGCAAATGGTAAAGAATCTGCCTGCAATGAGGGAGACCTGGGTTCAATCCCTGGGTTTGGAAGATCCCCTGGAGAAGGAAATGGCAACCGACTCCAGTATTCCTGCCTGGAGAATCCCATGGACAGAGGAGCCTGGAGGGTGGCAAAGAGTCAGACACGACTGAACACAGCACATTCTCAACTGAAGGAAGCCTGGAGCTGCTCACAGACATGCAAAGATTGTTCTACATCATCTGCAGCTTGTTAGGGTGAAGGAGAAGACAGTGTGCTGGTCTTGGACATGTCTGACTGGAAGTGCCAGGCAGGCATTTCCATTTCAGGCTTTATTGTCCCTCCAGAGTCTCAGAAGACGCAGCTTGGGTCCCTCTCCCTGTAGATTCTCTAGACTTTCTGAGGCCTCTCCTTGGACTGAGCATGGAGTAAAGCAGGATGCAATGTCCTGTTTCTTAGGAGCCCAAATAGCTCAAAATCTTTTCTTTCTAACTCTCCTTATTTCCTTGATTCTGAGGGACTTTTTCTATCAGATATGAAGAGCTTCGCAGTTTTGCTGAGAGATCTAGACTTTCGAAACTCAAAAGCTGAGACCAAGTTTTCTTTTCTCTCTTTGAGCTGGACCATCACTCCCTTGAAATACTGAGTATGCAAAATTCTAAATGTGGCCTAAGTTGGTTAAAGAGTGACAAGGCCACAGGCAATGCCACAAAAAGCAACCAGCAGCCTACATTAGTTGATATTTCAAAGTTATTTTCCTTCACAACTCTATGTACTTGTGGAAAAAGTGAAAGTGTTTGTGAAAAAAATGTAAAAAGTGTTCGTCGATCAGTTTTTCCAGCTCTTTATGACCCTATGAAGTTCTCCAGGAAAAAAATACTGGAGTGGGTTGCCATTTCCTCCTCCAGGGATCTTCCCGACCCAGAGATCGAATCTGGGTCTCCTGCATCGCAGGTGGATGCAGGTGGATTCTTTACTGTCTGAGCCATCAGGGAAGCCTGGGATTGTGAGATACAATGTTGCTAAATCCTACTTTGTGTATTCCTCATGCTGGGTGGGCTTTTCCTACATTCTACCATATTATACCACTGTATACACAGTAACTCAAGAAGATGTCAGGTAACTGAGTTAATAAACTGGAACTTCTATATCGATTCTTGATTCTAGTTATGTGTTGGGCTTCTTTGTTTGTTTTGGATTTTCTTTTTTCTTTTTGGATGTTCACTCTCTGACCCAGTTGCCCCTGCCCAGATTAACCTGAGAAATCGCCTGCTGTGATTTGCAGACATGTTCCAGTTCCACAAAGCCAGAAAGATTCAATTATGCACAGTAAGGTCAGTTCCATAAAGCATGACCACAGTGACATTTTACAGTGAACAGTGACCATCACAATACTCAGCCAGGAGCAGATTGTATCTGCTTCTACTATAATGGCCAAAATAACCAGATGTGACACCCTTATATTTACAGCCAAATCGAAGTAGGCAATGATCCAAGCAATAGGTTGGCAATCAGCCCAATTAAATCTGAGCAAGAGTGATTTTGTGCTGCAAAGAATGAACAAAAATGCAAGCCATTATAATATGTATTGAGAATTTAAATAGAATAGGACCTCTCGGAGTAGATACCGAAATGAAGAAGAGAGCTCCCGAGCATTTATCTCAACTCGCAAATGGGCATCAGGGATAGGATAGGCTTGTGACATGTAGTACCACCCTATGGGGCATTCTCTAGAGGGCTTCTCTGGTGGCTCAGATGGTAAAGACCCTGCGTGCACCGTGGGAGACCCAGGTTCAATCCTTGGGTAGGAAGATCCCCTGGAGAAGGGAATGGCTACTCACTATAGTATTCTTGCCTGGAGAAATCCATGCACAGAGGGGCCTGGTGGGCTACAGAGGTGGGGTTGCAGAGTCAGACACAACTGAGAGACTAACACTATCACTATCTAGAGATCTTCTTCCAGGCTATGATGTTCCTCAAGCTATTAATATCCACAAAGTAGTTAAGGAGCTTTATATTGAGTCATGATTGTGTATGAGGGAGAGAATTCACTCTGTTATCTTAAAAATAGACAACATAGACATAATGGTTTCACAAAAGGGAAGGGGGAGGTAGGAGGAACTGGAAGACTGGGATCGACAAATACAGACTATTGACACGCTGTATAAAACAGATAGCTAGTGAGAACATATAGCACAGAGAACTCTGTTTAATACACCGTGGTGACCTGAACGGGAGGGAAGACCAAAAGCGGGGAATCTATGTAAACCTAGACAGCATGTTAAAAAGCAGAGACATCACTTTGCTGACAAAGGTCTGTAGAGTCAGACTATGGTATTTCCAGAAGTCATGTACGGATGTGAGAGCTGGACCATAAAGAAGGCTAAACACTGAAGAATTGATGCTTTTGAACTGCTTTTGCAGTTTGAAACCCAGGAATCAAACTTGTGTTTCTTACATCTCGTTCACTAACAGATAACCAAATTGTGACATATGCATATAACAGAATGTTACTCAGCAATAAAAGGAAACAAACTATGAATATATACAACAGCATATCTGAATCTCAAAACAATTATGCTGCATGCAAACTGCCACAGAAAAGGACAGTGTACTCTACTCTTCCATTTATGCTAAATTCTAGAAAATGTAACCAAACCCATACTGAGAGAAAGCACATCAAGGATCAAAAAGTGGATTAGGAAGGGGCCTGAGGAACAGACTGAGGTGACAGACGTGGCCCTTTTCTTGACATTGTTGATGGTTTCACATAGCTCACTTAGACTTAATAAAATTGTATGATTTAAATATATGCAGTTTATTTTATGACCAGGAGGTGGCGCTAGTGATAAAGAACCAGCTTGCCAATGCAGGAGACTTGAGTTCAGTCCCTGGGTGGGGAAGCTCCCCTGGAGGAGGGAATGCTATCCACTCCAGTACTCTTGCCTGGAGAATCCCACGGACAGAGGAGCCTGGATGGGATCCAGTCAACATAGGCTGCACAGTGTTGGACACGGTTGAAACAATTTAGCACACATGCATACACCTCAACAAAGTTGTTTAGAAAAAAACAGTATTTCACGGAAAAGAAATAGTTTGCTTGGTATAAACAACCATGATCATCAATACTCATTTTGTGTTCCAACTGGATACACAATTATTCTGCATGTGGGCACCTCCACCCTTGCAGCTTCTCTGTAGCCCAATCACTGAGCTCTGATGAAATCAATGAAATACGGCAGAAGAGATGGATATCACCTCCAGACTCAGTCAAAAAAAAAAAAAACCCTTCTGAATATGTATCCAGTCTGTCTTTTAAATCACTTTTTGCCTAAGAGGAGATTCCTCAGAAAATTCAGAGCATAACAGAGTCATAAAAAGGACTAACCCTGAAACTCTGGGTCACTGTTGGAAGCAGAGCATGTGACTAGATCCACTCTCTTTGGGCTGTGGCAGGAAGGAAAAAATGAATGTTTATTTGCTAAGGAATAAGGACTGGAAGGTTTTCTTTCTGTTATAACATCTAGCATTATCTTAATGAGTAGAGAAGATCATTCCTTGATTTTGGATCTTGCAATGACCAAAAAAAGTAAACAACAGAAGCAAAACCTTTTCTACTTGCTTTTAACAATATGCTGCAATGAACAAACTATGAATATATACAACAGCATATCTGAATCTCAAAACAATTATGCTGCATGCAAACTGCCACAGAAAAGGACAGTGTACTCTACTCTTCCATTTATGCTAAATTCTAGAAAATGTAACCAAACCCATACTGAGAGAAAGCACATCAAGGATCAAAAAGTGGATTAGGAAGGGGCCTGAGGAACAGACTGAGGTGACAGACGTGGCCCTTTTCTTGACATTGTTGATGGTTTCACATAGCTCACTTAGACTTAATAAAATTGTATGATTTAAATATATGCAGTTTATTTTATGACCAGGAGGTGGCGCTAGTGATAAAGAACCAGCTTGCCAATGCAGGAGACTTGAGTTCAGTCCCTGGGTGGGGAAGCTCCCCTGGAGGAGGGAATGCTATCCACTCCAGTACTCTTGCCTGGAGAATCCCACGGACAGAGGAGCCTGGATGGGATCCAGTCAACATAGGCTGCACAGTGTTGGACACGGTTGAAACAATTTAGCACACATGCATACACCTCAACAAAGTTGTTTAGAAAAAAACAGTATTTCACGGAAAAGAAATAGTTTGCTTGGTATAAACAACCATGATCATCAATACTCATTTTGTGTTCCAACTGGATACACAATTATTCTGCATGTGGGCACCTCCACCCTTGCAGCTTCTCTGTAGCCCAATCACTGAGCTCTGATGAAATCAATGAAATACGGCAGAAGAGATGGATATCACCTCCAGACTCAGTCAAAAAAAAAAAAAACCCTTCTGAATATGTATCCAGTCTGTCTTTTAAATCACTTTTTGCCTAAGAGGAGATTCCTCAGAAAATTCAGAGCATAACAGAGTCATAAAAAGGACTAACCCTGAAACTCTGGGTCACTGTTGGAAGCAGAGCATGTGACTAGATCCACTCTCTTTGGGCTGTGGCAGGAAGGAAAAAATGAATGTTTATTTGCTAAGGAATAAGGACTGGAAGGTTTTCTTTCTGTTATAACATCTAGCATTATCTTAATGAGTAGAGAAGATCATTCCTTGATTTTGGATCTTGCAATGACCAAAAAAAAAAGTAAAAACAACAGAAGCCCGCTGTGATTGATAGTACTGCTCTTGCTTCTCACAAAGTGAGGTTCTGGACGTTTTCACAATTTGTCCAGATTTATGCAGTCAGTTAGCAGCTCAGCTGAGATGTGAATGGGTTTTATCTGATTTCAAGGGATCCCAACGCTGCATTACCAGGCTTTCACCTCGCATGATGGCCTATGTGCATCTATCGTCTATAGAGGAACATATTTTAAATGAACATAAAGGTTTTCATTTATCTCCCTTTATTTGCAATTACATTTTTAATTAATTGAGTTCTAATTGGAGGATACCTGCTTTATGATGTTAGGTTACTGTCTGCTGTGCAACGTGAATCAGTCAAAGTATCCGTGTGTCCGCTCTCCCAGCCCCCGCCCCCCAGGTCGTCCCAGAGCACCGGCCGGGCTCCCTGTGCTATACAGCAGCTTCCGCTAGCCAGCTATTCACACAAGCTAGTGTGTACATGTCAACGAAACTCATAACTGACATATCACGTTGTATCAGCTTCAAGTGTACGACAAGAATGAATATTTGTACTGTCAATTCCAAATTGGCACTTACCAGTTACACTGCCAATGACTGAACAACAAGGGCATTTGCCATCTGCCCCAGTGAAGATTGATCTCTGTGCTGTGACAGCTGCTGACCTTCAACGCCCTCTGAGGGAGCTCAGGGTGGCGTGAGGCACTCTGTGCTCCAGGGAATCTGGTGGGACAGGTCTTAAGACAGGTGGATGTTTTAGGAACAGATTTTATGAGACAGAAATAAAAATGGATATCACCTCCAGACTCAGTCAAAAAAAAACCCTTCTGAATATGTATCCAGTCTGTCTTTTAAATCACTTTTTGCCTAAGAGGAGATTCCTCAGAAAATTCAGAGCATAACAGAGTCATAAAAAGGACTAACCCTGAAACTCTGGGTCACTGTTGGAAGCAGAGCATGTGACTAGATCCACTCTCTTTGGGCTGTGGCAGGAAGGAAAAAATGAATGTTTATTTGCTAAGGAATAAGGACTGGAAGGTTTTTTTTCTGTTATAACATCTAGCGTTATCTTAATGAGTAGAGAAGATCATCCCTTGATTGTGGATCTGGCAATGACCAGAAAAAAAAGTAAAAACAACAGAAGCCCGCTGTGATTGATAGTACTGCTCTTGCTTCTCACAAAGTGAGGTTCTGGACGTTTTCACAATTTGTCCAGATTTATGCAGTCAGTTAGCAGCTCAGCTGAGATGTGAATGGGTTTTATCTGATTTCAAGGGATCCCAACGCTGCATTACCAGGCTTTCACCTCGCATGATGGCCTATGTGCATCTATCGTCTATAGAGGAACATATTTTAAATGAACATAAAGGTTTTCATTTATCTCCCTTTATTTGCAATTACATTTTTAATTAATTGAGTTCTAATTGGAGGATACCTGCTTTATGATGTTAGGTTACTGTCTGCTGTGCAACGTGAATCAGTCAAAGTATCCGTGTGTCCGCTCTCCCAGCCCCCGCCCCCCAGGTCGTCCCAGAGCACCGGCCGGGCTCCCTGTGCTATACAGCAGCTTCCGCTAGCCAGCTATTCACACAAGCTAGTGTGTACATGTCAACGAAACTCATAACTGACATATCACGTTGTATCAGCTTCAAGTGTACGACAAGAATGAATATTTGTACTGTCAATTCCAAATTGGCACTTACCAGTTACACTGCCAATGACTGAACAACAAGGGCATTTGCCATCTGCCCCAGTGAAGATTGATCTCTGTGCTGTGACAGCTGCTGACCTTCAACGCCCTCTGAGGGAGCTCAGGGTGGCGTGAGGCACTCTGTGCTCCAGGGAATCTGGTGGGACAGGTCTTAAGACAGGTGGATGTTTTTAGGAACAGATTTTATGAGCTCAATCCTTGTATCTGCTCCTATCTAGAAAAGCACTAAATCCTTCCATGGTGATATCAGATCCTCGTGACTAACCGGACCGCTTTGTAAAATGAATGTTTAATGGTACTGAAACGCCCCTTCATCAAAACTGTATATATTGACCTTCCTTCCATTGCCTCTTTGGAACAGTCTCTCAGAGCTATCTGAGATGCTGCCTCCCGGGCTGCAGTCTCATTTTGTCCCAAAGGAGACTTAGTTCTCCAGTTGTTCATCTTTTTCAGCTAACAGTATATATTGCAAAAGGATCACCACAATGAGAATAATTAGCACCCATCAATATACTTAATTCCAAAATTCTTAAAATTTGCAGTCATTAAGAAAAATATTGCTTGCTGATATAAGTCTCATGGCTTCAAGATCAGATACTTGTAATACGAAAAAATGAAGCAGAAAATGTGTTACCAACCTATTTCACAAAGAAAGACTGTGCTCTCTAAGGATTTCTAAATATTCCTTGGTTTCATGGGAAGGTAGCCTGTCTCAGAAAACTACTGTAGATAATGATGCTAAATATTATCAGGTGAGATAAACAGATCTGAAAAATACAACCTATTAAGAGACATTTACAATACAGACTTATAAACCTTCCACTTCTAGGACCTTTAATGGAGAAAAATTCTGCTGTTCTGTTTTGAGATTGAAGAAGAAGAAAAAACAAAATAGGCCAAGTAAAGTGAACCGTGAGGCAACAGCTCCTCCTACAGCATCTGAGAAGCTTTCTCCTTTTCTTGAGCTGCTTTCAATCCCAATTCAACAATGCTGTGTCTCCTCACACTTTGCAGGAAGCCCCTCCTTTACCAGAAACTGCTGTCTAGGCTAGATTTTTAATGCACCCTAAGTAGAAAGTATGATATCAAGAGACTATTTCATGTAAGTTATCAAGAAAACATTTCATGCAAGGATGGGTACCATAAAGGACAGAAACAGTAAGGACCCAACAGAAGCAGAAGAGGTTAAGAAAAGGTAGCAAAAATACACAGAAGAACTGTGCAAAGTGGTCTTAATGACCCAAATAACCACAGTGGTGCGGTCACTCGCCTAGAGTTAGACATCCTGGAGTGTGAAATCAAGCAAGCCTTAGGAAGCATTACTATGAATAAAGCTAACAGAGGCCATGAAAGGTCCGTATAAACAAAGCTGTGGTTTTCCCAGTAGTTATGTATGGATGTGAGAGTTGGACCATAAAGAAGGCTGACTGCCAAAGAACTGATGCTTTAAAATTGTGGTGTTGGAGAAGATTCTTGAGAGTCCCTTGGACTGTAAGGAGATCAAACCAGTCAATCTTAAAGGAAATCAATCCTGAATATTCATTGAAAGGACTGATGCTGAAGCTCCAATTCATTGACCACCTGATGCGAAGACACCTTACTCACTGGGAAAGACCTGATGGTATTTCACTCAATACGATTAATTCCCAAAATTTCTTAAAATTTGCAGTCATTAAGAAAAATATTGCTTGCTGATATAAGTCTCATGGCTTCAAGATCAGATACTTGTAATACGAAAAAATGAAGCAGAAAATGTGTTACCAACCTATTTCACAAAGAAAGACTGTGCTCTCTAAGGATTTCTAAATATTCCTTGGTTTCATGGGAAGGTAGCCTGTCTCAGAAAACTACTGTAGATAATGATGCTAAATATTATCAGGTGAGATAAACAGATCTGAAAAATACAACCTATTAAGAGACATTTACAATACAGACTTATAAACCTTCCACTTCTAGGACCTTTAATGGAGAAAAATTCTGCTGTTCTGTTTTGAGATTGAAGAAGAAGAAAAAACAAAATAGGCCAAGTAAAGTGAACCGTGAGGCAACAGCTCCTCCTACAGCATCTGAGAAGCTTTCTCCTTTTCTTGAGCTGCTTTCAATCCCAATTCAACAATGCTGTGTCTCCTCACACTTTGCAGGAAGCCCCTCCTTTACCAGAAACTGCTGTCTAGGCTAGATTTTTAATGCACCCTAAGTAGAAAGTATGATATCAAGAGACTATTTCATGTAAGTTATCAAGAAAACATTTCATGCAAGGATGGGTACCATAAAGGACAGAAACAGTAAGGACCCAACAGAAGCAGAAGAGGTTAAGAAAAGGTAGCAAAAATACACAGAAGAACTGTGCAAAGTGGTCTTAATGACCCAAATAACCACAGTGGTGCGGTCACTCGCCTAGAGTTAGACATCCTGGAGTGTGAAATCAAGCAAGCCTTAGGAAGCATTACTATGAATAAAGCTAACAGAGGCCATGAAAGGTCCGTATAAACAAAGCTGTGGTTTTCCCAGTAGTTATGTATGGATGTGAGAGTTGGACCATAAAGAAGGCTGACTGCCAAAGAACTGATGCTTTAAAATTGTGGTGTTGGAGAAGATTCTTGAGAGTCCCTTGGACTGTAAGGAGATCAAACCAGTCAATCTTAAAGGAAATCAATCCTGAATATTCATTGAAAGGACTGATGCTGAAGCTCCAATTCATTGACCACCTGATGCGAAGACACCTTACTCACTGGGAAAGACCTGATGGTGGGAAAGACTGACAGCAGGACTAGACACGGGGCCAGTGGAGGATGAGATGGCTGGATGGCATCACCGACTCAATGGACATGAGTTTAAGCAAACTCCGGGAGATAGTGGAGGATAGCGGAGCCCGGGGTGCTGCAGTCCAGAGGGGTCGCAAAGAGTTGGACAAGACTTGGAGACTACACACCAACAAAAAGGTGGAAAGGGGCTTTTAAAGTCTGATGAGTCATCTTCACAGCACAAGTTGTTTTTTTTTAACTCTTTTTTAGGGGAGGAAAGGGGGCGGGCGGGCCACTTCAATTGGTCTTTCATTTCTCTATTTTCATCCATCTTTGTTCTTTGGCTCCTGTGGGCTTCCCATCGCAGTGGCTACTGTCGTCGCAGAGCGCTGGCTCTGGGCGCACGCGCTCCAGAGCTCCGACTCGGTAATTGGACACATCGGTCCAGCCGCTCCGCGGCACGTGGTATCTTCCCAGGCCAGGGATCGAACCGGCGCCCCTTGCAGTGCAAGGTGGTGTCCTTACCCACTGGACCACCAGGGAAGCCCCACACAGCACAAGTTTAACTTTAATAAAAGGGAAACCTTAAACTGATCCATATAAGGGAAGGGCTAGTCTGCAGAATGCGTGAGAAGCATCCAAGTTCCCTAGTAAAAGGGCCTCTTAGCAAGGCTATCAGGGAGGACTCTAACTCAATTGATGCTGCCTTAGTACCTGAAAAATAACAGGCACTTTAAATACTAGCCACGACGTTTCTGCTGTTGTTTAGTCGCTAAGTTGCGTTCTACTCTTTTGGAACTCCATGGACTGTAGCCGGCGAGGCTCCTCTGCCTGTTCCCGGCTCATTTTTAGTGGGGCCACAAGATGGAGCTCCTCTCCAACTGTTAACTTAGTGCTCTGGGCAGGTGCCTAGAAGCACCGGCAAAACACAGAGCCCTCCCAGTAAAGAAGGCTGACTGAAATGCTTTAAAATTGTGGTGTTGGAGAAGATTACTGAAAGCCCCTTGGACTGTAAGGAGATCAAACCAGTCAATCTTAAAGGAAATCAATCCTGAATATTCATTGAAAGGACTGATGCTGAAGCTCCAATTCATTGACCACCTGATGCGAAGACACCTTACTCACTGGGAAAGACCTGATGGTGGGAAAGACTGACAGCAGGACTAGACACGGGGCCAGTGGAGGATGAGATGGCTGGATGGCATCACCGACTCAATGGACATGAGTTTAAGCAAACTCCGGGAGATAGTGGAGGATAGCGGAGCCCGGGGTGCTGCAGTCCAGAGGGGTCGCAAAGAGTTGGACAAGACTTGGAGACTACACACCAACAAAAAGGTGGAAAGGGGCTTTTAAAGTCTGATGAGTCATCTTCACAGCACAAGTTGTTTTTTTTTAACTCTTTTTTAGGGGAGGAAAGGGGGCGGGCGGGCCACTTCAATTGGTCTTTCATTTCTCTATTTTCATCCATCTTTGTTCTTTGGCTCCTGTGGGCTTCCCATCGCAGTGGCTACTGTCGTCGCAGAGCGCTGGCTCTGGGCGCACGCTGCCAGAGCTCCGACTCGGTAATTGGACACATCGGTCCAGCCGCTCCGCGCACATGGGATCTTCCCAGGCCAGGGATCGAACCGGCGCCCCTTGCAGTGCAAGGTGGTGTCCTTACCCACTGGACCACCAGGGAAGCCCCACACAGCACAAGTTTAACTTTAATAAAAGGGAAACCTTAAACTGATCCATATAAGGGAAGGGCTAGTCTGCAGAATGCGTGAGAAGCATCCAAGTTCCCTAGTAAAAGGGCCTCTTAGCAAGGCTATCAGGGAGGACTCTAACTCAATTGATGCTGCCTTAGTACCTGAAAAATAACAGGCACTTTAAATACTAGCCACGACGTTTCTGCTGTTGTTTAGTCGCTAAGTTGCGTTCTACTCTTTTGGAACTCCATGGACTGTAGCCGGCGAGGCTCCTCTGCCTGTTCCCGGCTCATTTTTAGTGGGGCCACAAGATGGAGCTCCTCTCCAACTGTTAACTTAGTGCTCTGGGCAGGTGCCTAGAAGCACCGGCAAAACACAGAGCCCTCCCAGTCTCCCCCCAACCAATTAAATAATGCCCCCAGATCAGCCATCTCTGCTTTTCAAGGTAACTCCAGAAATAAGAAAAATAAAATATCCGAATTATGAGCTACTTCATCCTGAATTTTAGTAAATATTTAACCACAGCATCTGAAACTTTTACTATCAAAAAGAATAATATTGAAAACCACTTTTATGAAAGATTTTATGCTCTATTTCTGTGACATTCCTCTGAGTCAATGAAAAAGCAAGCAATGATCCTTCTTCTTTCGAGAGACATTTCTCCAGGCTTGTGATGAATTTTATTTATTCTTATTTCTCTTTGAGGGCCAGGAACATGGACTGATTGGCAGAGTTTGTACTACAGATTTTTAGCAGCGCATGATTGTTGACTCAGAAAGTGTACACACACACACACTCTCACATGTACACAAACACTCATATGAACACACAGGCCTGCCCTTTGGACAACCTGAATCATAATGCACTGGGCTCCATGCTGCCTCTTGGAGAAGGCTTCTGCTTGACCCCTGTCTCCTGAAATCTCCTCGCAGGCAAGCCTGGCACCTTCATGCCAGCCAGCTCTGTTGCTGCTTGGAGCCTCCAGTCTTCAAGCACATTCGGTGAAGGGTTACCAGGGCAGCACTTTGAACCTCGTTGGTAAATGGCACAAAGAAACTGACAACACACAGTTCGGAAAAACATGTAATTCCAGCAAAGCCCCACACAGCACAAGTTTAACTTTAATAAAAGGGAAACCTTAAACTGATCCATATAAGGGAAGGGCTAGTCTGCAGAATGCGTGAGAAGCATCCAAGTTCCCTAGTAAAAGGGCCTCTTAGCAAGGCTATCAGGGAGGACTCTAACTCAATTGATGCTGCCTTAGTACCTGAAAAATAACAGGCACTTTAAATACTAGCCACGACGTTTCTGCTGTTGTTTAGTCGCTAAGTTGCGTTCTACTCTTTTGGAACTCCATGGACTGTAGCCGGCGAGGCTCCTCTGCCTGTTCCCGGCTCATTTTTAGTGGGGCCACAAGATGGAGCTCCTCTCCAACTGTTAACTTAGTGCTCTGGGCAGGTGCCTAGAAGCACCGGCAAAACACAGAGCCCTCCCAGTCTCCCCCCAACCAATTAAATAATGCCCCCAGATCAGCCATCTCTGCTTTTCAAGGTAACTCCAGAAATAAGAAAAATAAAATATCCGAATTATGAGCTACTTCATCCTGAATTTTAGTAAATATTTAACCACAGCATCTGAAACTTTTACTATCAAAAAGAATAATATTGAAAACCACTTTTATGAAAGATTTTATGCTCTATTTCTGTGACATTCCTCTGAGTCAATGAAAAAGCAAGCAATGATCCTTCTTCTTTCGAGAGACATTTCTCCAGGCTTGTGATGAATTTTATTTATTCTTATTTCTCTTTGAGGGCCAGGAACATGGACTGATTGGCAGAGTTTGTACTACAGATTTTTAGCAGCGCATGATTGTTGACTCAGAAAGTGTACACACACACACACTCTCACATGTACACAAACACTCATATGAACACACAGGCCTGCCCTTTGGACAACCTGAATCATAATGCACTGGGCTCCATGCTGCCTCTTGGAGAAGGCTTCTGCTTGACCCCTGTCTCCTGAAATCTCCTCGCAGGCAAGCCTGGCACCTTCATGCCAGCCAGCTCTGTTGCTGCTTGGAGCCTCCAGTCTTCAAGCACATTCGGTGAAGGGTTACCAGGGCAGCACTTTGAACCTCGTTGGTAAATGGCACAAAGAAACTGACAACACACAGTTCGGAAAAACATGTAATTCCAGCAAAACCCCCACTGCACAGTAAGTAATGTTTTCCTTCGTGGAAAAAAATCAGAAAGGAGATGGGTAGAGACAGACTTCTTTGTATAGATAGCACTCATTTTCTGTCACAAAAGGGTTCACCGAAACGATGACATTTGAGAGAAAGAGGTGTTTTTTTGCAAGTACACCCCGCCCCTCTCAGCAAATCTGCAACTCCCCTCTTCTAATTGCAGCAGCCTTCCCTCCCTTCCAGGCTCTGGTGCTCAGCCAGGAAGGCAGGCCGGTTTCCCGAGCTGCGCATGAAGCACGAGCGCCGCCTACTGGCAGCTAGGGAGAAAGACAGGGTCTCTCAAACCCTTCAGAGATGCTGCAAACTAAAGGTAGGATTTTTCTCCTGAATTTAGTCCAAGTTGGAAAAAACTGCTTAAACATACACACAACTATGAATAAAATCATACCTGAAGTTTCATGTATTTGAAGTGACCATTTGATTTAGCTTTCTGTAAAGACATTTTCACCAATGGATTGATTATGTAAATATATACCACGGTAAAATCAGTCATCAATTTGATGTATACGTGTTTTCGTTGTTTTTGTTCAATCTCTCAGGCATGTCTGACTCTTTGGGATCCCATGAACTGTAGCCCTCCAGGCTCCTCTGTTCATGGAATTCTCCAGGCAAGAATACTGCTGTGGGTAGCTGTTTCCTTCTCCAGCGGATCTTCCCGGCCCAGGGATCGAACCCAGGTCTCCTGCATTGCAGGCAGATTCTTTACCAGCTGAGCTACCAGGGAAACCTGGTATCCAAGGAGACAGATATCAAAGTGAGGATGCTCAAGTCCCTTAAACAAAACAGCATAGCATTTGTGTATAACCTACACACATCCTCCTCTATACTTTAGATCATCTCTAGATTACTTATAATACCTAAGACAATGCAAATGCTATGTTAATAGTTGTAAATACTATGGAAATAGCTACTGGTAAGCAGCAATTCAAGTTTTGCTTTTGGAACTTTTTTCTGCATATTTTCAATCTACTACTGGTTCAACCAGTTATGGAGGGCCATTGGTACATGTGTGTGTGTGTGCGTGTGTGCTGTTGCTGCTACAAAAGTCACTTCAGTCATGTCTGACTATACATATATATGTATGTATATGTATATTTAAAAGATACATATATACATACATATGTGTATTTATTTATGTATTTGATTACAGAGCCAATCTACACTGGCACATGAAAGTCAACTGTAAACATCTTCTTCCAGTTACACATTTAGCAACATCACACTGATAGCTTGAAACTGGTCACAGTGAGAGTTTTTACACCACAGAAATTGATAAACATTATGAATCAGGAACTCCCCCCAAAAGACGATTGTGAAACACAGCTGAATACACTGTACATACAACATTCAATGTACGTTTGTCTACAGTCTGTGTGCTGTGTGCATGTATGCTAGTTTTCATCAGAGAGAATGTTTTAACCCAGGAGAGACTAAATTAACTTTATTAAGTATTCCCTCCCGTATATCTCATCCTTCAAATACCTACCACACACACACACACACTCACATAGGTACACATACAATCATCAGAAATGAGAATTTCAGAGCAAGAAAGATGAGGCCTGTTATTCAAAAGAAAAAGTTACAGTTTCTGAACAGGTTCGACACGAAGGGTCCATTTCAGCCCCGTGGTGCTTTCTGAGGAGAAATGTATCTTCAGGGTCAATATCAGAAACATCAGAGGCAAAAAGAGGAGGGCAGCTGAGGTGAGACGCTCAGATGGCATCACCGACTCAAGGGACATGGACGTGGGTGGCCTCCAGGAGATGGTGGAGGGCAGGGAAGCCTGATGTGCTGCGGGCTTGGGGTCCCAGAGGCAGACAGATATCAAAGTGAGGATGCTCAAGTCCCTTAAACAAAACAGCATAGCATTTGTGTATAACCTACACACATCCTCCTCTATACTTTAGATCATCTCTAGATTACTTATAATACCTAAGACAATGCAAATGCTATGTTAATAGTTGTAAATACTATGGAAATAGCTACTGGTAAGCAGCAATTCAAGTTTTGCTTTTGGAACTTTTTTCTGCATATTTTCAATCTACTACTGGTTCAACCAGTTATGGAGGGCCATTGGTACATGTGTGTGTGTGTGCGTGTGTGCTGTTGCTGCTACAAAAGTCACTTCAGTCATGTCTGACTATACATATATATGTATGTATATGTATATTTAAAAGATACATATATACATACATATGTGTATTTATTTATGTATTTGATTACAGAGCCAATCTACACTGGCACATGAAAGTCAACTGTAAACATCTTCTTCCAGTTACACATTTAGCAACATCACACTGATAGCTTGAAACTGGTCACAGTGAGAGTTTTTACACCACAGAAATTGATAAACATTATGAATCAGGAACTCCCCCCAAAAGACGATTGTGAAACACAGCTGAATACACTGTACATACAACATTCAATGTACGTTTGTCTACAGTCTGGGGCTGTGTGCATGTATGCTAGTTTTCATCAGAGAGAATGTTTTAACCCAGGAGAGACTAAATTAACTTTATTAAGTATTCCCTCCCGTATATCTCATCCTTCAAATACCTACCACACACACACACACTCACATAGGTACACATACAATCATCAGAAATGAGAATTTCAGAGCAAGAAAGATGAGGCCTGTTATTCAAAAGAAAAAGTTACAGTTTCTGAACAGGTTCGACACGAAGGGTCCATTTCAGCCCCGTGGTGCTTTCTGAGGAGAAATGTATCTTCAGGGTCAATATCAGAAACATCAGAGGCAAAAGAAGAGGAGGGCAGCTGAGGTGAGACGCTCAGATGGCATCACCGACTCAAGGGACATGGACGTGGGTGGCCTCCAGGAGATGGTGGAGGGCAGGGAAGCCTGATGTGCTGCGGGCTTGGGGTCCCAGAGGCAGACACAACTTAGTGACAGAAGAACCACAGGTCAGAAACATCACCTATTCCTGCCTCATCATCACATGGTTTGACCGAGGAAATCAGCAACTGCTCTGAGCTCCGTGGATTACGCTACACCTCTTCATTTCCATTTTGCCTTCTATAAAATGGAGGCAAAATATTCACATCCAACCTGAAAGCTGGGAAGCGGAGAGCAACGCAAGGACTTGTCAAAAACAGCTTCATAGGGTTTCCCCTGGTGGTCCAGTGGGTAAAGACACCGCCTTGCAGTGCAAGGGGTGCCGGTTCGATCCCTGGCCTGGGAAGATCCCACGTGCCACGGAGCGGCTGGACTGATGTGTCCAATTACCGAGCCGGAGCTCTGGCGCGCATGTGTCCAGAGCCGGTGCTCTGCGACGACAGTAGCCACTGTGATGGGAGGCCCACAGGAGCCAAAGAACAAAGATGGATGAAAACAGAGAAATGAAAGACCAATAGAAGTGGCCAGCCCATCCCCCTCCCTCCCCACCCCAGCCCCCAAAAGATAAAAAAAAAAAAAAAAAACAGCTTCATAAACAACAGCCACTGATAAAGAATAATCACTCAGCTCTTTACAACCAGCCTGCTTCATTCATCTGCGGATGGGATGGAGAGAAAGGATGAGCTGGGAAGGGGGTCTGTCTCAAATACGTAAGGCATCACCCCAAAGTTTAAGAAATCATAGGGATTCATGTTGATGTCTGGCAGAAAACAATCAAACTCTATAAACCAATTACCTTCCATTAAAAAAAAAAATAATTAGGGCTTCCCTGGTGGTCCAGTGGGTAAGGACACTGCCTGGCAGTGCAAGGCGCGCCGGTTCCAGCCCTGGCCTGGGAAGATCCCACGTGCCGCGGAGCGGCTGGACCAATGTGTCCAGTGACCGAGCCGGACTTTGGAGCGCATGCGCCCAGAGCCAGTGCTCTGCGACAACAGAGGCCACCGCGATGGGAGGCCCACACGGGCCAAGGAACAAAGATGGATGAAAATAGATAAATGAAAGACCAATAGAAGTAGCCCGCCCGCTCCGCCCCACCAAAAAAAAAAAATTAATTTAAAAAAAAAAGCAGAGGGAGGCTGTGGAGATGCCTGTATGGCCCGAGTGCTTGCCCAGAGGACCCGCGAGCCGCAAGGCAGAGCTGTGGCTGAACTTGCAAGACCTGATTCAAATGTGTGGTGTGTCCACTCTCCAGGGGCTAAATCCTAAGGCTGGACACGTGAGGAGCTTTCTAAAAACAAAAGTGAGGTCCAGAGGTTAAGACTTCGCCTGCCAATGCCTGGGGTCAGTGTTCGATCCCTGGTTGGGGAGCTAAGATCCCACATGCCTTGAAGCAAAAAAACAAACAAACAAACAAAAAAACCCCATAAAACAGAAACAATATTGTAACGAATTCAATAAAGACATCAAAAAATCTTTAAAAAATAAAAAACAAAACTGAAAGGAATGGTAGCATGCACAGCTCTTCAAATGCTAAATATTTATGAGGCCACTAGACAGAGCAAGGGCAGCCAGCATGGAGGAGGGGCGGGCAGGCGGGGCGGGGCGGTGGGTCTGGCACAGCGTTGCTAGCCTCCCCCAGGAAATGAAAAGTGAGGTACACGAATCAGAGGAGGGCACGAAAGGGTTTTTTTTAGTCCCAATTAAATGTGGCATTAAAGGATGTTATCCCCGTGAAAGGGAACCAACTGGCTGGCTGACGGCAGAGAGGCGAGCGCGGGCTGGTGTTTTAATATCTGCTGTCTGCTCAGGGAAGGACGGCGCTGGATAATTGCCCAACTCTCATAACCTTTAATTACCCACGTCCCGGAGGACACATTAAAGAGTGTGCCAATAATACCTGAAACCAAGGTGAGAGGTTCGAGGACTCTGACGCAATTCTTAGAAGCGGAGGCATTTTCCTTGATATTTTCATGCCCTGTGGGTAGCAGAGGTCCTGCAGGGGGTGGAAGTGGCGGGGTGGGGGCGGGGGGGGGGCGGGTGCAGAGGAGAGGGTTTGAGAATCCTGGTGGGCCTGCCTTCCTGTCTGGCCTCCTCCCCAGCCCCTAGTCTACCCTACTCCCAGCTCCCCACCTCAGTGCTAAAAACATCAACAACCCAGGCTGTGAAGTAACCAACATAACATTAAAAAAAAAAAAAAGTAACATTAAAAAAAAGAGGGGGAGGGAGGGGCTCAAGGGACCGATGGCCAGCAGTCACACTTAAAATCTGTTTTAGAGGATCAAATGGAAGAATAGTTGCAATGACCCGACCGTCCTCCACCTCAGAGTCTTCCTTTCTGTGAACTCTTTGAAGTGATTCAAATGTGTGTGTGTCCACTCTCCAGGGGCTAAATCCTAAGGCTGGACACGTGAGGAGCTTTCTAAAAACAAAAGTGAGGTCCAGAGGTTAAGACTTCGCCTGCCAATGCCTGGGGTCAGTGTTCGATCCCTGGTTGGGGAGCTAAGATCCCACATGCCTTGAAGCAAAAAAACAAACAAACAAACAAAAAAACCCCATAAAACAGAAACAATATTGTAACGAATTCAATAAAGACATCAAAAAATCTTTAAAAAATAAAAAACAAAACTGAAAGGAATGGTAGCATGCACAGCTCTTCAAATGCTAAATATTTATGAGGCCACTAGACAGAGCAAGGGCAGCCAGCATGGAGGAGGGGCGGGCAGGCGGGGCGGGGCGGTGGGTCTGGCACAGCGTTGCTAGCCTCCCCCAGGAAATGAAAAGTGAGGTACACGAATCAGAGGAGGGCACGAAAGGGTTTTTTTTAGTCCCAATTAAATGTGGCATTAAAGGATGTTATCCCCGTGAAAGGGAACCAACTGGCTGGCTGACGGCAGAGAGGCGAGCGCGGGCTGGTGTTTTAATATCTGCTGTCTGCTCAGGGAAGGACGGCGCTGGATAATTGCCCAACTCTCATAACCTTTAATTACCCACGTCCCGGAGGACACATTAAAGAGTGTGCCAATAATACCTGAAACCAAGGTGAGAGGTTCGAGGACTCTGACGCAATTCTTAGAAGCGGAGGCATTTTCCTTGATATTTTCATGCCCTGTGGGTAGCAGAGGTCCTGCAGGGGGTGGAAGTGGCGGGGTGGGGGCGGGGGGGGGGGGGGGGGTGGGTGGAGCGGCGAGGGTTTGAGAATCCTGGTGGGCCTGCCTTCCTGTCTGGCCTCCTCCCCAGCCCCTAGTCTACCCTACTCCCAGCTCCCCACCTCAGTGCTAAAAACATCAACAACCCAGGCTGTGAAGTAACCAACATAACATTAAAAAAAAAAAAAAGTAACATTAAAAAAAAGAGGGGGAGGGAGGGGCTCAAGGGACCGATGGCCAGCAGTCACACTTAAAATCTGTTTTAGAGGATCAAATGGAAGAATAGTTGCAATGACCCGACCGTCCTCCACCTCAGAGTCTTCCTTTCTGTGAACTCTTTGAAGATTGACACGGTACCCCTGGGAACAGGGCTCCTTTCGTTAAGGTTTCTAGAGGAACTGGGGAAGGCGGAAATGCTGGAGATGGATGCATAAACCCAAGGAATGGGAGTTGGCAGATCTGACTGTAAACAGGACAGCGAGCAGAGGAAGAGATAGTTCAGGGAAGGGTGTGAGCGGCAGGAGGATGCCCTAGAAACCAGAACAGAGCAGCCAGACCCTCATCTTGCCTCTGAGCAACAAGAGCAGGCTGGTTTCAGGCCGCCCATCACCGGGCTGAACGGGCCTGTGGATCTCCAAGGAGTACCAGGATGGATGCCTTTGTTTATAGTGGGGAGTCAGGAAATAGATCAAAATGCTAAAAGTCCCAAAGCAGGATTTCCCCTATTATTACTTCTTCAAGTTGTTATTGGTACCACAGGCTAGTCTGTCAATCTACTCATTTATGGGCACCTGTCTTGTTTCAGGACTCTGCTAGACACAGGAAGGTTTCAGGAGATGGTGCCTGGACTCAAAATGCATGAAGTCCGGTGTAAAGATGAGTCTCCAAGTCCCACGGATGATGAAATGCTATGGTGTCAGTTGTTTAGTCGTGTCCAACTCTTTGCGACCTCATGGACTGTAGCCTGCCAGGCTCCTCAGTCCATGGGGATTCTCCAGGCAAGAATACTGGAGTGAGTTGTCATTCCCTTCTCCAGGGGATCTTCCTGACCCAGGTCTCCTCATTGCAGGCAGATTCTTTACCATCTGAGCCACCAAGGAATTCCATGAAATGCTGCAGACATTAGTAAATTCATGGAACCTAATGAGATCCTCCCAAAGGTGGTTGTTTATTCTTCTGTAAATTCCCTAAGAACAGGGCAGATAACCTGCCTCCTCCCCAGCCCCTAGTCTACCCTACTCCCAGCTCCCCACCTCAGTGCTAAAAACATCAACAACCCAGGCTGTGAAGTAACCAACATAACATTAAAAAAAAAAAAAAGTAACATTAAAAAAAAGAGGGGGAGGGAGGGGCTCAAGGGACCGATGGCCAGCAGTCACACTTAAAATCTGTTTTAGAGGATCAAATGGAAGAATAGTTGCAATGACCCGACCGTCCTCCACCTCAGAGTCTTCCTTTCTGTGAACTCTTTGAAGATTGACACGGTACCCCTGGGAACAGGGCTCCTTTCGTTAAGGTTTCTAGAGGAACTGGGGAAGGCGGAAATGCTGGAGATGGATGCATAAACCCAAGGAATGGGAGTTGGCAGATCTGACTGTAAACAGGACAGCGAGCAGAGGAAGAGATAGTTCAGGGAAGGGTGTGAGCGGCAGGAGGATGCCCTAGAAACCAGAACAGAGCAGCCAGACCCTCATCTTGCCTCTGAGCAACAAGAGCAGGCTGGTTTCAGGCCGCCCATCACCGGGCTGAACGGGCCTGTGGATCTCCAAGGAGTACCAGGATGGATGCCTTTGTTTATAGTGGGGAGTCAGGAAATAGATCAAAATGCTAAAAGTCCCAAAGCAGGATTTCCCCTATTATTACTTCTTCAAGTTGTTATTGGTACCACAGGCTAGTCTGTCAATCTACTCATTTATGGGCACCTGTCTTGTTTCAGGACTCTGCTAGACACAGGAAGGTTTCAGGAGATGGTGCCTGGACTCAAAATGCATGAAGTCCGGTGTAAAGATGAGTCTCCAAGTCCCACGGATGATGAAATGCTATGGTGTCAGTTGTTTAGTCGTGTCCAACTCTTTGCGACCTCATGGACTGTAGCCTGCCAGGCTCCTCAGTCCATGGGGATTCTCCAGGCAAGAATACTGGAGTGAGTTGTCATTCCCTTCTCCAGGGGATCTTCCTGACCCAGGTCTCCTCATTGCAGGCAGATTCTTTACCATCTGAGCCACCAAGGAATTCCATGAAATGCTGCAGACATTAGTAAATTCATGGAACCTAATGAGATCCTCCCAAAGGTGGTTGTTTATTCTTCTGTAAATTCCCTAAGAACAGGGCAGATAACCTGCCTCTTCCAGGCCTCTTCAGCACCCAGTGTACCACCACAGGCAAAGTAAGAATCCCATACATGCAGCCAGAGTCAACTTACTGCTTGTCCTTGTGAAGGATAAAGGACCCCGCGAAGTTCCCGCCACAAATGCCCTTTGTCAGTGCAGGAGGCAGCACTCAGGAGCAGAAAGAGAACAAATGTTCAGCTCAGAACACTTTGTCCCAGATCTCCCCACGCTATTGCTTACTGTGTGTCCTTCAATAAGATGCTTTAATTCTCTCTGCTTTTGTTTTTTCATCTGTAAAATGGGATACATATAACTTACACCAAACTCTATTGTGAGGATAAAATGAGAGAGAATGCAAGTAAAAGAGCAAACCTGAAGAGGGGACACATAAAGAGGGGCAGTGACCATGACAGTCACCCACCTGCCCACCTCCAGCCTAAGCACTGCTTCCTCTAAAGGGTAAACTACCTTGGAAAATAGAAACACACAATGGTCCCATCACCTCCATGCTGAAAGAGGGCCACACATCTCTGGGAGTTAAATGGCCTTGATCCAGTGTGAGGTGGCCTGAGCAGCAAAGCCTTCAAAGACTTATCTAGGGCCTTTCCACATCAAGTTTGGATTTAGGGGAAAAGAAGCTGCATTCAAGTAGGGGAAAAATCCTTGTAGCACTTGGTACAATCTCAGTCTCTCTATCAAGTGGTAGGAATGGGACTTGGAGATGCTGCTTCAAAACCAGGACAGCCAAGGCCACCGGGGAGCCCAGCAACAACCATCTTGAAAAATTTCTGACATGTTCCCTGTCAGCCTCTTTTTACCCTCTTTGTGGCCAGGATGCCCAAGAAGAACTTGAGCTTAGGCAGAGTGAGAGGGAAGAAGAAAAGGGGGGAACAGTTCTTGCATCTGTGAACACACATCTGTCCTCCGTAAACCTTAGTTACAGGGTGTGAGATAAAAGGCCATGCCTTCCCGCCTTTCCTTGCCAGCTCTTTTATTCTAGGCACGGCCAGACACTGAGCACCTGGGGTCAAAGTGTGGGCTTCCCTGATGGCTCCAGCAATAAAGAATCTGTCTACAGTGAAGGAGGCTAGGGAGACGTGGGTTCGATCCTTGGATCAGAAATACCCCATGGAGAAGGGCATGGCACCTACTCCAGTGTTCTTGCCTGAGAAATCCCATTGGGCTACAGTCCACGGGGGGCACAAAGAGTCAGACACAGCTGAGCACACAAGCACGCAGGCAAGCACGACAACAAAGTGTCAGAGACCCTCCCTCACCCTCAAGGTCGTCCATTTGCAGGATGGAGCTTGGTAGAAAAGGAACATCAAAGGTCGCCTTCCATAAGGAAAGACGGTGCAGAGAGTCAGCAATCAGCCCAAGGCTAGGGATGAAGAAACAGGGGGCTGGAGAAACAAGTTCCCCTGGAGAGATGCCCACTGTATGTTAAGATGCAGATGCCTGGAACACCAGCTGCTTGAGTTCCTACCTCCCCTTCCTGTGGCTGTTCTGGTTCTCGGGCCGTCTCTCAACAGACACCCAAGTCCCAGAACTACTAGCATCAGAGCAAGGTGTTCTCCTCTCTTGTCTTGTCTTCTTTTAGATTTTTCATCTACATTCTGCTTTTTATGATCATAATGGAAGTATAAGTACTATACAATAGTATATCTTGTGGCTCACAATTTTTAAAGGTTATACTCCATGTATAGTTATTATAAAATATTGACAATGTTCTCCATGTTGTACAATATATCCTTGTAGCTTTAAAAGTTTTTTTATTGATTTATTTATTTGGCTGCACTGGGTCTTCATTGCCGCAAGTAGGCTTTGTTGAGCTGTGGCGAGCGGGCACTACTTGCTAGTTGTGGTATGTACTTGTCATTGCAGTGGCCTCTCTTGTTGCAGAGCACAGGCTCTAGGATATTTGAGCTTCAGTATTTGTGAGACACCAACTTAGCAGTGGGGCGCAGGCTTAGTTGCCCAATAGCACGTGGAATCTTTCTGGACCAGGAGTTGAACTCTTGTCCTCTGCATTGGCAGGCAGATTCTTAACCACCAGACCATCCAGGGAAGGCCTCCTTGTAGCCTATTTTATAGGTAATAGTCTGTTTCTCTTATTCCTCTACCTTTATATTGCCCATTCCCCTTTCCCTCTCCCCACCAGTAACCACTAATTTGTGTACTATTATCTGTGAGATTTGTTTGTTGTATTTTTTAGAGTCCACAGATAAGTGATATGATTAGAGTATTTGTCTTTCACTGTCTGATGTCTTTCTCTGACTGATTTCATTTATCATAATATCCTCCAAGTCCACCCATGTTGCTGCAAATGGCAACATTTCATTCTCTTTATGGCTGAGTCGTATTCCACTGTGTGAGTATGTGTGTACCTCACATCATCTCTATCCGATTATCTATGCCTGGAAGTGCTAAGGAGGGTTATACTGCTATTAATTATTGTTCTATCCTGTGTCCTCAAAAGGTTCTTTACCTGTAGCTTAGTCACCTTTAACAGTAAGAATCTACCTCCTTTCTGGCCACATTGATACTGTTTAATATCTTGTGTGAATGACTTGATAAATGCTCAGATTCACTTAGAAATATGTCTGCTGATGGAATATTACCACTCTTGCCTTTGGTGGATGGAAACAGCCTCTTAACTTTGTCTTTAGGATTTTTCATTAGCTAATGTTCTTCTTGGAGGGGCTTCCTTGGTAGCTCAGTGGTAAAGAATCTGCCTGTTAGTGCAGGAGACGTGGGTTCTATTCCCAGGTGAAGAGGATCCCCTGAAGAAGGAAAAAGCAACCCATTCCAGTATCTCTTACCAGGGAAATTCCACAGACAGAGGAGCCTGGTAGGCTATGATCCATGGCATAGCAAAAGAGTTAGACACGACTGAACAGCTAAACAACAATGGTGTTCCTGGAGAAAACGTTCCAATGAAGATAGAATATATTTAAGAATACAAACTAGAATTACTTTTTATTTTAAAAAATAGGCAAAAGAAGGAAAAAAGTATGCAAACACAGAAGGGCCAACAAAGGTGTGAAAAGGAAATTCTGCAAGATGTACACGTTCTAAGCCAGGAATTATCTTGACATCAATTGACTGGCTGATGTTTCCAGACTGGCTAATATTTAAAGAATTAGCTGAGGTTCAAACAGCAACGACAACCAAAAAAAAAAAAAAAAAAAAACAGGTTTGCCTTCTGGGAAGACAATTTACTTGATTCTTAAGGTGACAGTGTTGGAGAAGTAATCTTTACCACAATTCTCAGAAACTTAGTTCCGAAATACCTGATACACTGTTCTTGCCCTGAACATCTGGACGTGGAGCTGTTAATGAGGATTCCATGAATGGGTTTTAGGACCCCAGAACTTCCTGAAAGTACGTTCAGATTTTAAGAAGGCATGCATATTCTGTGTGTACATGTGTTTGCTGAAGAAGGACCACAGTTTGGTCAGATGCCAAGTTTAAAAACCACTATACCACATTTGAGCCTTTTTAAAACAATCTGTTAAATGGAAAGAATTTTACAGTGGAAAGAATATCATCTTTGAGCCACAAGATCAGTAACTTTGCCAACGCCCACATGAGAGACCAAGAACAAAGTCAATCAGATATTTTGAAGCTCAGCTTTCTTAAGTATTTTAAGAATTTTAAGTATTACCATCATCCTTTCTGGCCACATTGATACTGTTTAATATCTTGTGTGAATGACTTGATAAATGCTCAGATTCACTTAGAAATATGTCTGCTGATGGAATATTACCACTCTTGCCTTTGGTGGATGGAAACAGCCTCTTAACTTTGTCTTTAGGATTTTTCATTAGCTAATGTTCTTCTTGGAGGGGCTTCCTTGGTAGCTCAGTGGTAAAGAATCTGCCTGTTAGTGCAGGAGACGTGGGTTCTATTCCCAGGTGAAGAGGATCCCCTGAAGAAGGAAAAAGCAACCCATTCCAGTATCTCTTACCAGGGAAATTCCACAGACAGAGGAGCCTGGTAGGCTATGATCCATGGCATAGCAAAAGAGTTAGACACGACTGAACAGCTAAACAACAATGGTGTTCCTGGAGAAAACGTTCCAATGAAGATAGAATATATTTAAGAATACAAACTAGAATTACTTTTTATTTTAAAAAATAGGCAAAAGAAGGAAAAAAGTATGCAAACACAGAAGGGCCAACAAAGGTGTGAAAAGGAAATTCTGCAAGATGTACACGTTCTAAGCCAGGAATTATCTTGACATCAATTGACTGGCTGATGTTTCCAGACTGGCTAATATTTAAAGAATTAGCTGAGGTTCAAACAGCAACGACAACCAAAAAAAAAAAAAAAAAAAAAAAAAAACAGGTTTGCCTTCTGGGAAGACAATTTACTTGATTCTTAAGGTGACAGTGTTGGAGAAGTAATCTTTACCACAATTCTCAGAAACTTAGTTCCGAAATACCTGATACACTGTTCTTGCCCTGAACATCTGGACGTGGAGCTGTTAATGAGGATTCCATGAATGGGTTTTAGGACCCCAGAACTTCCTGAAAGTACGTTCAGATTTTAAGAAGGCATGCATATTCTGTGTGTACATGTGTTTGCTGAAGAAGGACCACAGTTTGGTCAGATGCCAAGTTTAAAAACCACTATACCACATTTGAGCCTTTTTAAAACAATCTGTTAAATGGAAAGAATTTTACAGTGGAAAGAATATCATCTTTGAGCCACAAGATCAGTAACTTTGCCAACGCCCACATGAGAGACCAAGAACAAAGTCAATCAGATATTTTGAAGCTCAGCTTTCTTAAGTATTTTAAGAATTTTAAGTATTACCATCATGTGATAGAGCCAGAGTCCCCAATTTAAGGAGGATTTTGACAATTAACAAATTTTCCCTTATCTCCAATGAAGAACTAGTTAACATTTACTTCAATTCCACAGTCCAAATGGATTTTCTTCATAGATGAAATACAGTGAAGGAAATGTGCATTCCTTGGTATAAATCCTTAAGAATGTTCTATCTACTGTTGCCAACGCTGACACTTCCCAAGGAGCCTTTGAAAGAGTGCAAAAATTTGACAAGATGGTTATCTGGAGACTCACACTTTCTTCTCTTAGAAATAAATTTAAAAGTCTCAATAAAGAAAAGTTTAAGTCTTAAAACTTGCAGCCCAAAGACTTTACATCCCATCCTCTAAAATACATTCAGATTAAGGAAAGTGGCCCCAAACTAGGTGACTGAAACAAGATTGTACAAAGGAGACACCTTCTCTGGTTTTCAATAATACTAAGGGTTAGGCAACCCTAGAAAACTTCACCATGAGATAATCATATCAACTTCATGTATAAACTAAGAGTGACTAAAACCTGGCAGATTTTGAGGTGCTAAAACTGAATCTGTTTACATTTAAGAGCACATCAAACATTAAAAACATGAGAATTATAAAGATAAGAAAAAAATATGATTTCTGGGTTTTGTTCTATAGAAATAAATCTTCTCCCTTTCTCTTGGGCCTCCTAGGTGGCACTAGTGGTAAAGAACCTGGCTAGCAATTGCAGGATACATGAGACATGGGTTCCATCCAGGGGTCGGGAAGATCCCATGGAGGTGGGTATGGCAACCCACTCCAGTATTCTTGCCTGGAGAATCCCATGGACAGAGGAGTCTGATGGGCTACAGTCCATGAGGTCACAGAGTTGGACACAACTGAAGCAACCTAGCACACTCATGCACACTCCCTTTCTCTCATTTTTAGAACTTCAGAAGAAGATATTCGGCTTAAATATTTGAACTGGGACAAGGTAGGTTTAAAAACAAGAGCAAAATTTCCAGCTTTCTGCTGATTCACTGTGCTTTTCAGGATGGAGAGAGGAGCTGCACAGTGGTTTAGTAGATCAACACAACTGAAAAAATCTTTCCAGCTGAGAAAGACAGCTGTATGTGTAGAGTATCCAGCAGTGGTTGTCAACTGAAAACCACCAGGGACTCTTTAACAGTAGAAATAGAGATGCCCAGTACTAACCAGGAAATTCTGAGGTTGTTGGGCTTGGATAAGGCCTAGGAAGCAGAATTTAGGTTCCTATCTTTTAGTGATTTGTAAAGAACATCCAGAATTGAAAACCACTATTCTAGAAAGGGACATTTAAGGAGAAAAATCTGCATTGCTCTGTTCAAGGAAGTTATAAGAATTCTTAGTTTGGGATTGATAACTTGAGAGACTATGGCTAGGAACTACAGAATTGGATAAAGAGAAAATATAGCATAGGAATGATAAAAGGAAAACTTGCAGCCCAAAGACTTTACATCCCATCCTCTAAAATACATTCAGATTAAGGAAAGTGGCCCCAAACTAGGTGACTGAAACAAGATTGTACAAAGGAGACACCTTCTCTGGTTTTCAATAATACTAAGGGTTAGGCAACCCTAGAAAACTTCACCATGAGATAATCATATCAACTTCATGTATAAACTAAGAGTGACTAAAACCTGGCAGATTTTGAGGTGCTAAAACTGAATCTGTTTACATTTAAGAGCACATCAAACATTAAAAACATGAGAATTATAAAGATAAGAAAAAAATATGATTTCTGGGTTTTGTTCTATAGAAATAAATCTTCTCCCTTTCTCTTGGGCCTCCTAGGTGGCACTAGTGGTAAAGAACCTGGCTAGCAATTGCAGGATACATGAGACATGGGTTCCATCCAGGGGTCGGGAAGATCCCATGGAGGTGGGTATGGCAACCCACTCCAGTATTCTTGCCTGGAGAATCCCATGGACAGAGGAGTCTGATGGGCTACAGTCCATGAGGTCACAGAGTTGGACACAACTGAAGCAACCTAGCACACTCATGCACACACTCCCTTTCTCTCATTTTTAGAACTTCAGAAGAAGATATTCGGCTTAAATATTTGAACTGGGACAAGGTAGGTTTAAAAACAAGAGCAAAATTTCCAGCTTTCTGCTGATTCACTGTGCTTTTCAGGATGGAGAGAGGAGCTGCACAGTGGTTTAGTAGATCAACACAACTGAAAAAATCTTTCCAGCTGAGAAAGACAGCTGTATGTGTAGAGTATCCAGCAGTGGTTGTCAACTGAAAACCACCAGGGACTCTTTAACAGTAGAAATAGAGATGCCCAGTACTAACCAGGAAATTCTGAGGTTGTTGGGCTTGGATAAGGCCTAGGAAGCAGAATTTAGGTTCCTATCTTTTAGTGATTTGTAAAGAACATCCAGAATTGAAAACCACTATTCTAGAAAGGGACATTTAAGGAGAAAAATCTGCATTGCTCTGTTCAAGGAAGTTATAAGAATTCTTAGTTTGGGATTGATAACTTGAGAGACTATGGCTAGGAACTACAGAATTGGATAAAGAGAAAATATAGCATAGGAATGATAAAAGGAAAATGAGTGAATCTCAATAAATGGCTCAGATGGAGGCCTCTATGGGGCAGGTGTTTGGAAAGAAACTTCCTGCCATGGACAGTCAAGTACCTTCAAGATTGTTGATGCCAAATACTCAATTTTAAGTATTTATTTGTCCTCTGGTACAGTATTAATGTTGCTCTGTTAACCAGTATTCAGTAATGTAAATCATATACAGTATATTATCTTGGTGATCTTTTGAGAATTAGACAAAAGAAATGACATTAAGAGATCAAAACATTCCTCAGGAGTGAAGGAAAGTAGATAAGGAAATTACAAGTAAGCAGACTCCCCAGACAACTTTGGGAATTTGGGACAAAGTATTAGGCTTACTCTAGATCATGAAATGAGAACTTGAAGTTCTTCTTTCAACAGCTGGGCTGAGAAGGTTTGCCTCTGACTATAATGAAAAGACTGGACTATTCATTCCACCCTCAATAACTAGAAAACTAAACTAAATTCATGAAAATAAAACCAATATTCAGACACTAGGAAAGAATAGCACAGCCCTGTACTTCTCAAACCAAGGAAAGAAAAGACTGAACTACCCAATCCACCTCAATAACTAGAAAACTGGACTAAACTTATGAAACAAACAAATACACACAAAAAAATATTTAGACAAAGAACAGTAGAGCTGTATACTTCTCAAACAAAGGAAAACAAATGAGGTGCACCCTAGTTGTAAAACAAACAACTAATTCAAAATGAAAAGACACAGTGAAGGCTGAGAAAAGACATTTGCAACTGCATCTGGCACAAGACTGAGTTTTGACCAAGAAGAGTTGGGATACTTCACTGAACACTCAAGGCATTTAGAGAGATGCCGTTAATCAAAGGGTGCAAAAAGGAAGATAGGGGCATGCCACCAGGGACTCTTTAACAGTAGAAATAGAGATGCCCAGTACTAACCAGGAAATTCTGAGGTTGTTGGGCTTGGATAAGGCCTAGGAAGCAGAATTTAGGTTCCTATCTTTTAGTGATTTGTAAAGAACATCCAGAATTGAAAACCACTATTCTAGAAAGGGACATTTAAGGAGAAAAATCTGCATTGCTCTGTTCAAGGAAGTTATAAGAATTCTTAGTTTGGGATTGATAACTTGAGAGACTATGGCTAGGAACTACAGAATTGGATAAAGAGAAAATATAGCATAGGAATGATAAAAGGAAAATGAGTGAATCTCAATAAATGGCTCAGATGGAGGCCTCTATGGGGCAGGTGTTTGGAAAGAAACTTCCTGCCATGGACAGTCAAGTACCTTCAAGATTGTTGATGCCAAATACTCAATTTTAAGTATTTATTTGTCCTCTGGTACAGTATTAATGTTGCTCTGTTAACCAGTATTCAGTAATGTAAATCATATACAGTATATTATCTTGGTGATCTTTTGAGAATTAGACAAAAGAAATGACATTAAGAGATCAAAACATTCCTCAGGAGTGAAGGAAAGTAGATAAGGAAATTACAAGTAAGCAGACTCCCCAGACAACTTTGGGAATTTGGGACAAAGTATTAGGCTTACTCTAGATCATGAAATGAGAACTTGAAGTTCTTCTTTCAACAGCTGGGCTGAGAAGGTTTGCCTCTGACTATAATGAAAAGACTGGACTATTCATTCCACCCTCAATAACTAGAAAACTAAACTAAATTCATGAAAATAAAACCAATATTCAGACACTAGGAAAGAATAGCACAGCCCTGTACTTCTCAAACCAAGGAAAGAAAAGACTGAACTACCCAATCCACCTCAATAACTAGAAAACTGGACTAAACTTATGAAACAAACAAATACACACAAAAAAATATTTAGACAAAGAACAGTAGAGCTGTATACTTCTCAAACAAAGGAAAACAAATGAGGTGCACCCTAGTTGTAAAACAAACAACTAATTCAAAATGAAAAGACACAGTGAAGGCTGAGAAAAGACATTTGCAACTGCATCTGGCACAAGACTGAGTTTTGACCAAGAAGAGTTGGGATACTTCACTGAACACTCAAGGCATTTAAGAGAGAGATGCCGTTATGACCACTCCTTAAGAATAGTGTTGTGCTAGCAAAAGATTTTGCACTTCACTAGACAGACCCTGCTAAAGCTAAAAACAAGCCTTGATAGGATCAAGCTGACCTAGAAGCAAAGTAACTGGCTAACAAAATATGACACTCTTTTTAGGACTCAACCAGGTAACACTCATGACACTTGGCATCCAATTAAAAAATCACTAGGCATGTAAAGAAGCAGAAAAGCATGGATCCATAAGCAGGAGAAAAGCCAATGAAAAGACCTGAAGAAATGACAGAGATTATGGAAATATTAATGACTTTAAAACTGCTATTTTAAATACGTTTGGTGATATAAAGAGAAACATGAACACAAGAAAGAGAAAAGTGGAAACCTATAAAAAGAATGAAATAAAATTAATAGAGTAGAAAATAAAACACTGAATTGGAAAATTCACTGAATGTATGTAAAAGATTCCACAGAAGAGAAAAAGGGCATTAAACTTGAAGTCAGAGTAAAAGAAATCGTCTAAATCGAAACACAGAGATACAAGGGCATAAAAAATTAATACAGCCTCAGTAACCATGGAACGGTATCAAGTGATCTATTGTAAGTCTAATCCACTATTCAGTCTTGTACTGGTGGTCTGGGTTAGTCTAATAGGCAATAAAAAATAAAAAGCAACCAGATTGGTAAGAAAGAAGCAGAACTATCTTTATTCTCAGATAACAGAAATCCCAAGTAACCTACAAAATCCTACTACAAGCACTTAGTGAGTTACTGAATTAAGGTGACTATATGTAAGAAAAGAAAAAAAAAATCAATTGTATTTCCACATGCTAGTAATGGGCACTTGAAACCCTATGAGGCTCCTAGGAATAAATTTGACAAATGTTATACAAGACCTCTAAAGTGAATACAAAAGAGAAATGAATACTCCTAAGAGAAATTAATAAAGACTTAAATAAGTGAAGAAACAGACCACATTCCCAGATCAGACAATACAATATGTTAAAATGTCAATTCTACCCAAATTTATGTCTAAATACAATATAACGTCAATGAAAAATCCTAGCAGATCCTTTTTGAAATTGATAAGCTAATTATAAAATTTGATTAGCTATTGTAGAAAAGTTAAAGCAAATTTGAAAAAGTGGGACAAAGTTGGAGGACTCCTTAAGTCCAAGATTCATTACAAAGCTGTAGTAGTTAAAAGACGATGGTATGGAAATAAACATAGCAATATATATCAAGAGATAGGAATACTGATTTTGGAGAAAGTTTGTGAGTTAATTCAGTGGAAAAAGAGATTTTCCATAAGTTGTACTGAAACAACAATCCAGAAAAAAGAAAGACCACACTTATTTCAAACAACAAAAATTTAAAATTGATTACATCTAAATTTTTAAAAGTGAGATAATTTCTAAAAGAAAGCATAATAGAAAGTCTTTGTGATCTTTGGGTAGGCAATTTTTTTTGACTATAAAAATCACTCACCACAGAAGGAAAAGGTTAATAAATTGAATCTTCATCAAAATTAAAAGACACTGCCTAGAAAATGAAAAGGCAAGTTGAAGGCTGAGAAAAGATATCTGCAACCATATCTGGAAACAAGCATTTTCAAAATATGCAAAGTCTACATCTCAGTAATAAGACGAGCAAGCCAATAAAACGTTGGCAAAAGACTGAATAGCATTTCATAATATAATATGTTGAAAAGGCCAATAAGCACAAGAAGAAAATATTCAACTCATTATTCATTAAGGAAAGCAAATAAAATCACAGTGACACTACACACTCACTCGAATGATTGAGAGTTTAAAAGACTGACATCACATGCAGGCAAGGCCTGAGCTTTCCTACACTGTCAATGAAAGTGTTAAATGTATAATTACGTTGGGAAACAACTTGGCAGTTCCTTCTATAGTTAAACATATACTTAGCATATATCCCAGAAATTCCACTCCAAGGGAAATGGAAACACTTGTCTACACAAAGTGTTTACAACAGTTTTAGTCGTAACAGCCACAAACTGGAAGCAACACACTCGTGTATCAATAAGGGGTATACACATTCAACAAACTACTATTCAGAAATTACAGAAGCATACTAATACATATAACCTAGCTGAATCTCTGGAGGTACAAGCAGTAAAGAATCAGCCTGCCATTGCTGGTGATGCGGGAGATGCAAAAGACATGGATTTGATCCCTGTGTCAGGAAGATCCCCTTGAAAAGGAAATGGTAACCCACTTCAGTATTTCTTGCCTGGAAAATTGCATGGACAGAGGAGCCTGATGGGCTGTAGTCCACGGGGTTGCAAAGGGTCAGACATGACTGAGCACACAGACAGACAAACCTCAAAAATACCGATAAACCTCAAAAATACCTATAAACCTCAAAAATACCATGCTGAGTCAGATACAACAGCAGTGTGCAATTCTATTTATATGAAACTAATCTTTAGATACAGAAAAGGTAGTCTGGATTCATCTTTGAGAAGAGAGTTGAATGCAAAGAGGCATGAGGGAAAAATTAAGGATAATGAAAATTTTTTTATGTTTATTGTGCTGGAAATAGCCAAACACATATCACAAACCTCATTAAACTGTACAAGTAAATTTGGATTATTTTCTTTCATACAAATTTTACCTCAATAAAATTTATCAAAGCAAACAATTATGTGGAGAGATGCTGTCTATAAACCGAGAGTAAAAAGCAATACACAACCTAATAGCTAGAGATATGTACAAATTCAATCAGTGATGAAATCTGAACCATGAACAAAAGAAATATTTATTAACCTGACTTTGTGTCCTTATTGTAAAATTGGGATCTTGTAAGTGTACCTATTCCACAGAATTGCTCTGAAGATCAAATTAGTCAATACAGATAAAGCACTTAGAATAAATCTGAAATATTAAGCACTCGAGAAAGGTGAGCTATAGCGACCATTGTTAATACCAAGAGTCAGAAACCATATGAGACATGGAGAGTGGTACAATGATAAGCAACATAGGGCCCCCAACCTTGGGGAGTTTAGGTTTTGGTTAGAAACATGACCAGACAATGCTCCACATCTACCAAAGGGGGTTCTGGGAGACGGGCTCACACATTTCCCTTTACAAACATGGAAGCTCCCCAACTTTTGTCCCATGAGTATCTGTTTTCTGCCTTTCTTGTGGACAACAAGTAGGTGGGTCTGGCAAATAGTGGGTGTTGTCCTAATATCGTCATATAATTTGTACTATCATCTGTATGCACCTCTCCCTGAGAATAATTTATGCAGGCCAAAGTGAAAGGAATACGTATTTCTTGGTAACTGGTTTGATATTTTACTGGTGTTCTAATGTTAAGTTGCTCTTAGAGAAAAGTAAGAAAATGTCCTTCGAAGGAGCGAACAAAATTAATGATTGGATGTTATTGTGGCTCATCACTTCTGCCTCAGGACACGTGTTAAAACAGTCAGGACTCTTATTTTGAAACAGTCACCCAAGTGCGCACACTGGTCAGAGACAAATGCTTCTGTGTACATCTTCTAAGACCCATGAGCCACACTGTATCAACTGCCTGTTTGTCCGTGTCTATGCTCAGTCGCCCAGTCATATCCAACTCTGCGACCCCATGGATTGTAGCCTGCCAGGCTCCTCTATCCATAGAATTTTCCAGGCGAGAGCACTGGAGTGGGGTGCCATTTCCTTCTCCAAGGGATCTTTCTGACCCAGGGTCGAACCTGAGTCTCTTGCATCTCCCGCACTGGCAGAAAGATTCTTTATCACTGTGTCCCCCGGGAAGCCCCTGTAACTGGAGCAAAAAAAAATTGCCTCAAATGAGGTGGTAGAGAAGGCTTCCCTTGTGGCTCAGATGGTAAAGAATCTGCCTACAATGCAGGAGACCCAGGTTTGGTCCCTGGATCAAGAAGATCCCTGGAGAAGAGCATGGCAACCCACTCCAGGATTCTTGCCTGGAGAATTCCATGGACAGAGGAGCCTGGCGGGCTACAGTCCATGGGATCGCAAAGAGTCAGAAAGGACTGAAGGACTAATCCTTTCACACTTTTTCAGGTGGTATGAAACACCTTTACTCTTTTACAGTTCTGGAAACCAGAAATCCTAAATCAAAGTGTGAGCAGGGCCACACTCTCCCTAGAGGTTCTAGGAAGAGAATGCACTTGACATTCCTCTCCTAATTTCTCATGACTTCTGGTAGTCCCTGGAACTCTCTGGTTTACAGCTGCCTTGCTCCAGTCTCTGTATCCACCTTCACACTGCCTCCTCCTCTGTGTCTTCTCCTTTGTATCCTCTAAGGACATGTGTCACCCTTTGGGAGATCACTGTGTAGCATGCTACACACCCTGTCTTCCTACTGTGTTTGGAATCCTGAGATAATGCCCCCGTTCAGGAAAGCTAATTATCTGATGACTGGATATTACTTAGCATTGCTGGAAGAAGGGAATAAAGGAAACGGGAAAAACTGAATTTAAGATTCATGAGGGAAACACTGTGTATGTAAACCCCTCTTATTCCACATTGCCCAGCATACAGAAAAAAATTTTTATAGATGTTTATTAGTTCTAGGAATGAAAAGATAACTCATGAACTGGTCTTCGTTGTAACTTGGTGTCCTGAAAGAATAAAATCTGGTCTTTCTTCATCACTGAAATTTTGGTAAGGTCTCCAAGCAAAGAGACTATAACCAGGACAACCTGAAACTGAGTCCTGATGGCCTGAGCTGGCACAACTGCTCCTGGGGACCCAAGTGGGCTAGGTTTGATGGGACAGGGAATCTCACAGTAGGAGAAAAGCTGTGGACACCAGGAGACAGGCCCAGCTTCATTCTGGGTTTTAGGAAAATGAGTCTCCTTCTCTGAATGATCACGAATACATCTCCTTCCCATGGGTTTCAGCAGCTTATTTCATAATAAAGCAGCAGTTGAGAATGAGGGGTTATGTCCTTTTTGAAGTTTTCAATGACTACAACCTTAAAAAAGTAAAATAACAACAAAAACTACGGGACCTCGAGGAGCATCCATTCTTCAAATTCTCATCCCCTGGGTTTGCCAGAAGACTCCTTCATTAGCAGGCTTTCATCAGGAATTATGAGCTGCAGGGAAAGCTAGTGAATAAGGGGTAAGCAGATAACAGTCAAAGAATTCTCTGAGTGACACACTTTATGGCCTTACAAGAGACACCTGACCACTCTGCATCTCAATTATTGGCAAAATGGGGACAGTGGTAGCATCGCTTGATGCCCTACAGGGATGCTGTAAGAGCCAGTTAGCCATGGCCAGTGTCACTGGAGATTGAAGGATGAGTGCCATTATGTACTTACAAAGCATTATTACTGTAGCGTGAGTGGAGAATGGAAAGTGGGGGGTTAGCAAGGAAATTCATGGTCTGCCTTGCGGCAGCTTCCTGATGAATTGCCAATAGAGTCTTCCTAATTTATCTCATTCTGCTGGCATGGTGACTTGTAGCTAAGAGTCTGCAGATGATAGAGAGGAAAAACCAGAAAGGTAAGTCAGGTACAAAATACTGACAATGAGAAATCAGGCCCTGCAGAAGAAGTTCCTTCTGAAGTTGAACTGCTTGCATGTTTTTACATTATATTGAGACTGTGGGATGAGCATGGGCCACAGGAGGTGTCTGGCATAAAGCTGGAGAGGAAAGGATACATTCTGAAGATGCTTCTCACCTACTTTCACTTGGGAGTGACCTTCGGGGTTTGAGCTGGTGTTCATCAACCTGACTTCAGATCCCCTGGTAAGAAGAGGGACACACCAATGAGCTGCAAGACCACACAATGGAGATGAATGGCTCTGTATGAGGATTCTAATAGTGTCTGAAACCCATTTGGGCTCTACTGAAAGGTTACCTTAAGAACTGAAATAAAAATACCTAAGCAATTACAGAGCTGCAGGGTCAGCAGTTGGGGGAGAGGACCTGGCAAAATTAAAGACTGTCATCCAATCCAAGCCAATATGCCAGACCCCCACCTGAGACCCCTGGCCCCCAGTGCCAGCCCTGATGTGTTCCCTGGGGTGGGCAAAAGAGAAACAATTGAATTGCATAAGAAAATAAAGACAGATCCTCAAGCACTGAAAGAGTGTAGACTACTGGGACCAAAAAACACCTGCTCAACAGGAATCTGATTCTGCCCGTTGACCAAGAAGATTTAGGGATTTAGGACAACATCCAAAAATATGCGATATCTCAGAGCTCTGGAAAATGCTGAAAATCATAGGAGATTGAAAAACCACTTGGGCAACAGAGAACAGGGATACAGGATGTGAGAGGTGATAATTCTCACTGTTGTTTTAATATCATTCATTTCTTCTCTCTTTATAATTGTTATCATTACTGAGCTCTTTTATCAGTATGACAGTGCTAAACAGTTTAGATATATTATCATATTTATTAGTTGCAAAAGATCTATAAGTTAGAGACTAAAATTATTCCCATTTGAGACATGAGCAAGTGGAGATTCAGAAGAGGTAGGCAATTTTTTCAGTCACAGGAATAATGAGTGGTCAATCTGGTACTCAAACCCTGAGGTTTTTACCCTAAAGTCCTTGTTTAAGAACTGTTATCATTCTTATTCCTGAAGCAAGAACACAGCTTCTGAAGTAAACAGAATTTAAATTCCTACCCAGGCTTATTACTCAGATTAAACAAGAGAGTTGTCCCAAAAATACTCTTAAGAAGACGCTATGGGATATAATTGAAAGAAGAGGTAAATTCCATTGTGCGGAAGGAAATGGATGAGGCAAAACACAAGACAGGAAAGGCTGCCTGGAGGAAGAGGGAACTTCTGGGTGGTCTTTTCGGCATAAAGTTATTGCCATCTCATAAACTCTTCATAGTAGCTGTATGAAGTATGCGGTATTTCCTCTACTTAATAAGTGGCAGAGTTACAGCAGAGAAATATTAAGGAAGCAATCCACAGCCAGGCATTGCTACAAAAAGAAAAAAAAAAAAAAGTAAGATCCAGAGTCTCACGGTGGAGTGCTTATTGTAAAGACCTCACTCTTTCTGTTACGTAACACTGTTTTGTGGAGGAAGTATCTCATGTCATGTCTAGAGTTTCCACAGGATGAAAGGGAAAGATATTTTAAATGAAAGAGATGGTGAGCTTGAAGACACAGAGGTGGGATCATGCTAAGTATTTCTGGAAAACTATACAGTTTCTCTAGTTTTGATGAAAGGGCTTCCCTGGCTCAGTGGTAAAGTATCCACCTGTTAATGCACGAGATGTGAACTTGATCCCTGGGTCTGGAATACCTTCTGGAGAAGAAAATGGCAACCCACTTTAGTATTCTTGCCTGGGAAATCCCAGGGACAGAGATGCCTGTGGGGGTACAGTCCATGGAGTCACAAAAGAGTTAAACAAGACTGAGCAACTAAATAACAATAATTTAGATACATGTAAAGGGTCAGAAGAGGCTGGAAAAGAATGGCCTTTTTTCTTCTCTATTTTAATCTCTGTCCTGCATTTCTTGATTTTTTGGGGGCTATTTGAATGTTTTATTAGAATTTCATTTCAATTTCTCTACTGACTTTTTCTTTATGCCTCTCTGTAACTTTTTAAAGTTGATACTCTGTGAATACAACATATGTCCTTAGTTTTCCACAGTCTGATTGAGTTATATTGCCCCTTCATGTAAAATGTGAGAAGCCTAAAATTGTGTAGACCAATTGCCTGCCCCACTCTATTCTTTATGCTACAGATATCACATGTATTACTTCCAAGAAACAAGGAAAAGCAGAATTTAAATTCCTACCCAGGCTTATTACTCAGATTAAACAAGAGGTTGTCCCAAAATACTCTTAAGAAGACGCTATGGGATATAATTGAAAGAAGAGGTAAATTCCATTGTGCGGAAGGAAATGGATGAGGCAAAACACAAGACAGGAAAGGCTGCCTGGAGGAAGAGGGAACTTCTGGGTGGTCTTTTCGGCATAAAGTTATTGCCATCTCATAAACTCTTCATAGTAGCTGTATGAAGTATGCGGTATTTCCTCTACTTAATAAGTGGCAGAGTTACAGCAGAGAAATATTAAGGAAGCAATCCACAGCCAGGCATTGCTACAAAAAGAAAAAAAAAAAAAGTAAGATCCAGAGTCTCACGGTGGAGTGCTTATTGTAAAGACCTCACTCTTTCTGTTACGTAACACTGTTTTGTGGAGGAAGTATCTCATGTCATGTCTAGAGTTTCCACAGGATGAAAGGGAAAGATATTTTAAATGAAAGAGATGGTGAGCTTGAAGACACAGAGGTGGGATCATGCTAAGTATTTCTGGAAAACTATACAGTTTCTCTAGTTTTGATGAAAGGGCTTCCCTGGCTCAGTGGTAAAGTATCCACCTGTTAATGCACGAGATGTGAACTTGATCCCTGGGTCTGGAATACCTTCTGGAGAAGAAAATGGCAACCCACTTTAGTATTCTTGCCTGGGAAATCCCAGGGACAGAGATGCCTGTGGGGGTACAGTCCATGGAGTCACAAAAGAGTTAAACAAGACTGAGCAACTAAATAACAATAATTTAGATACATGTAAAGGGTCAGAAGAGGCTGGAAAAGAATGGCCTTTTTTCTTCTCTATTTTAATCTCTGTCCTGCATTTCTTGATTTTTTGGGGGCTATTTGAATGTTTTATTAGAATTTCATTTCAATTTCTCTACTGACTTTTTCTTTATGCCTCTCTGTAACTTTTTAAAGTTGATACTCTGTGAATACAACATATGTCCTTAGTTTTCCACAGTCTGATTGAGTTATATTGCCCCTTCATGTAAAATGTGAGAAGCCTAAAATTGTGTAGACCAATTGCCTGCCCCACTCTATTCTTTATGCTACAGATATCACATGTATTACTTGTGCTCCTATCTTTAAAACGGATAATGTTAAAACCTTGCTTTCAACACAATTTTGCTTTTTTCAGTACAATGTAATTTGTAAAAATTAATAAGAAAAAATCGGCTAATATTTATCATTCTAATGCCTTTTCTTTGCTATGAAAGATCTGAGTTTCCTCAAGGTATTGTTTTTCTATAGCCAGGAGAATGTTCTTTCACACTCCTTGTGGTCTGTCTGTTGGCAATGAACATTCTTAGTCTTACCTCATCCGAAAATATCTTTCTTTTACCTTTATTTTTGAAGGTTATTTTTCATGCGATGTAGACTCTGGATTGACGATTTTGCTTTTCTTCCAAGCTTTAAGGATGCCTTCCATTCCCAGCTGTAAAGTTTTTAATGAAAATTCAGTCTTTTGACTTGCTGCTTTCTGAATATGGTGTATTAGTTTTTCCAGCTGCTTTTTTAGATTTCTTTGAATCTTTGGTTCTCAGTAGTTTATGATTTTTAGGCATGATTTACTTCTTTTTTTTTATTTTTTATTTTTTTTTAAAGATTTATTTATTTATTTATTTTGGGCGGGGTCAGGTTGGGGAGGGAGGGGGGTGGGTGGGCCACTTCTATTGGTCTTTCATTTCTTTTTTTTTTTTTTTTTTCAGTTTGGGTGAACAATCAGGAATTATTTTTTTTTTTTAAACCTTTATTTTACTTTTAACTTTTACAGAGTTTTGTTGTTCACAGACATGCATGTTCTCAGATTAGTCACATGTATATCCCCCCCTTCCCTCCCCTCCCGACCATCACACAGCACCCCTGAAGGATCCCCTTTTCTCACAGAGCAATGACTAGAGCTATTTTCTTCACTTATGATAGTATAGGCCTTCATGCTACTTCCTTTACGCCTCTCACCCACTGTTCCTTCCCCACAATGTCCATATGTCCACTGTCCATGTCTGTCTTTCTGTCGCTTCACTGCATGTGCCATCATCACCATCCTACTAGATTCCATATATATGTGTTAATATACTGTATTTGTCCTTCTCTTTCTGACTGACTTCACTTTTTAGGATACGTTCTAGATCCAGCCACCTCATTAGGGTTGATTCTTCTGCATTTCTCTTTACAGCTGTGTAGTATTCCATTGTATATATGTGCCAGAGCTTTTGGATCCATTCGTTCGTCGATGGGCATCTAGGTTCCTTCCATGTTCTAGCTATTGTATAGAGAGCTGCAATGAACATTGGGGTACAGGTGCTTCTTTCAGTTTTGATTTCGTCAGGGTATAAGCCTAAGAGTGGGATTGCTGGGTCATATGGTGCTTCTATTTTTAGTTTTTAAAGAAATCTCCAGACTGTCTTCCATAGAGGCTGTATCAATTTACACTCCCACCAGCAATGCAGGAGTGTCCCTTTTCTCCGCAGCCTCTCCAGTATTTATTGTCTGTCGATTTGTGGATGATGGCCATTCTGACGGGTGGGAGGTGATATCTCATTGTAGTTTTGATTTGCATTTCTCTAATTATTAGTGAAGTTGAGCATCGTTTCATGTGTTTTTGGGCCATCTGTATGTCATCGTTGGAGAGGTGTCTGTTTAGGTCCTTTTCCCATTTTTTGATTGGGTTGTTCGTTTTTCCAGTGCTGAGTTGTCTCAGTTGCTTGTAGATTTTGGAGATTAATTCTTTGTCTGTTGTTTCATTTGCTATGATTTTCTCCCACTCTGTGGACTGTCTGTTCAGCTTTTTTGTAATTTCTTTAGCTGTACAAAAGCTTTTAAGTTTCATTAGGTCCCACATGTTCATTTGTCTTTTTAGTTCCACTATTCTAGTAGGTGGGTCAGAGAAGATCTTGCTTTGATTGATGTCCTTGAGGGTTTTGCCTATATTCTCCTCTAAGAGTTTGATGGTTTCTGGCCTTACATTTAAGTCTTTAATCCATTTTGAGTTGATCTTTGTGTATGGTGTCAGGGTATGTTCCAACTTCATTTTCTTGCATGTAGCTGTCCAATTTTCCCAGCACCATTTGTTGAAGAGGCTGTCTTTGTCCCATTTTAGAGTTTCGCCTCCTTTGTCAAAAATAAGGTACCCATAGGTGCGTGGGTTGATCTCTGGGTTCTCGATCTTGTTCCATTGGTCGATATTTCTGTTTTTGTGCCAGTACCATACTGTCTTGATGACTGTTGCTTTGTAGTAGAGTCTGAAGTTGGGGAGGCTGATCCCCTCAGCTCCATTCTTCTTCCTGAGGATTGCTTTGGCTATTCGAGGTCTTTTGTGTTTCCATATGAACTGTGTTATTCGTTGGTCTAGTTCTGTGAAGAATGTTATTGGACGTTTGATAGGGATCGCATTGAATCTATAGATGACATTTGGTAGTATGGTCATTTTCACAATATTGATTCTCCCGACCCAGAAACATGGAATATTTCTCCATCTATTTAACTCTTCTTTAATGTCTCTCATGAGTGTCTTGTAATTTTCTGTGTACAGTTCTTTTGTTTCTTTGGGTAGGTTTAGTCTTAGATATTTGATTCTTTTGGTTGCGATGGTGAAGGGGACTACCTCTTTGATTTCATTTTCTGATTTTTCATTGTTTGTGTATAGGAATGCCAGTGATTTCTGTATATTGATTTTGTATCCTGCGACTTTGCTGAATTTGCTGATTAACTCTAGTAGTTTTATAATAGTGTCTTTGGGATTTTCTATGTATAATATCATGTCATCTGCAAATAGAGATAGTTTGACTTCTTCTTTTCCAATCTGGATTCCTTTGATTTCTTTCTCTTCTCTTATTGCTATTGCTAGAACTTCCAGGACTATGTTGAATAAGAGTGGTGAAAGTGGACACCCTTGTCTTGTTCCTGATCTTAGAGAGAATGCTTTGAGTTTTTCACCATTGAGGATAATGTTTGCTGTGGGCTTCTCATATATGGCTTTCACTATGTTAAGATAAGTTCCTTCTATGCCCATTTTTTGAAGAGTTTTTATCATAAATGGATGCTGTACTTTGTCAAAGGCTTTTTCTGCATCTATTGAGATGATCATGTGGTTTTTGTCTTTCAATTTGTTGATATGGTGTATCACATTGATTGATTTGCGGATGTTGAAGAATCCTTGCATGCCTGGGATGAACCCAACTTGATCGTGATGAATGAGCTTTTTGATGTGTTGTTGAATTCTGTTTGCTAGGATTTTGTTGAGGATTTTGGCATCTAGATTCATCAGTGAAATTGGCCTATAATTTTCTTTTTTTGTGTTGTCTTTGCCTGGCTTTGGTATCAGGGTGATGGTGGCCTCATAGAATGTGTTTGGAAGTATTCCTTCCTGGGCAATTTTTTGGAAGAGTTTTAGAAGGACAGGCATTAGCTCTTCTTTGAATGTTTGGTAGAATTCACTTGTGAAACCATCTGGCCCTGGGCTTTTATTTTTGGGTAGATTTTTGATCACAAGGTCGATTTCTGAGCTTGTGATTGGCTTGTTCATAGTTTCTATTTCTTCCTGGTTGAGTCTTGGGAGATTAATCTTCTCTAAGAAACTGTCCATTTCTTCCAGGTTGTCCAGTTTGTTGCCATAGAGTTGTTCATAATAGTCTCTTATAATCCTTTGGATTTCTGCATTATCCGTTGTAATCTCTCCTTTTTCAATTTTGATTTTGGTGATCTGGTTCTTCTCTCTCTTTTTCTTGATGAGTCTGGCCAGTGGTGTGTCGATTTTATTGACTTTTTCGAAGAACCAGCTTTTTGTTTTATTTATCTTTACTATTGTTTCTTTTGTTTCTTTTTCATTTATTTCTGCTCTGATCTTTATGATTTCCCTTCTTCTGCTGGCTTTGGAGTGTTTTTGTTCTTCTTTCTCCAGTTGTTTTAAGCATAAGATTAGGTCGTCTGTTCGAGATTTTCCTAGTTTCTTGAGGTGGGATTGTATTGCTATAAACTTCCCTCTTAGAACTGCTTTTGCAGTATCCCATAGGTTTTGCACTGTCGTGTGTTCATTGTCATTTTCTTCTAGGAATTTTTTTATTTCTCCTTTGATTTCCTCAATGATCAGTTGGTTTTTTAGGTATGTGTTGTTTAATCTCCATGTGTTTGTGTTTTTAGCGGTTTTTTTCCTGTAGTTGATCTCTAGTCTCACTGCATTGTGGTCCGAGAAGATGGTTGATAGAATTTCAGTTTTCTTGAATTGACTGAGGATTGATTTGTGGCCCAAGATGTGGTCTATCCTGGAGAATGTTCCATGAGCACTTGAGAAGAAAGTGTATTCTTCTGCTTTTGGATGGAAAGTCCTAAAGATATCAATGAGGTCCATTTCTTCTAGTGTGGCATTTAAGGCCTGTGTTTCTTTATTAATTTTCTGTTTGGATGAACTGTCCATTGGTGTGAGAGGGGTGTTAAAGTCTCCTACTATGATTGTGTTGCTGTCAATGTCTTCTTTTATGTCTGAAAGTGTTTGTCTTATGTATTGGGGTGCTCCTGCATTGGGAGCGTAGATATTTATGATTGTTATGTCTTCTTCTTGGATCGCTCCCTTAATCATGATGTAGTGACATGCCTTGTCTCTTATAATCCTTTGGATTTCTGCATTATCCGTTGTAATCTCTCCTTTTTCAATTTTGATTTTGGTGATCTGGTTCTTCTCTCTCTTTTTCTTGATGAGTCTGGCCAGTGGTGTGTCGATTTTATTGACTTTTTCGAAGAACCAGCTTTTTGTTTTATTTATCTTTACTATTGTTTCTTTTGTTTCTTTTTCATTTATTTCTGCTCTGATCTTTATGATTTCCCTTCTTCTGCTGGCTTTGGAGTGTTTTTGTTCTTCTTTCTCCAGTTGTTTTAAGCATAAGATTAGGTCGTCTGTTCGAGATTTTCCTAGTTTCTTGAGGTGGGATTGTATTGCTATAAACTTCCCTCTTAGAACTGCTTTTGCAGTATCCCATAGGTTTTGCACTGTCGTGTGTTCATTGTCATTTTCTTCTAGGAATTTTTTTATTTCTCCTTTGATTTCCTCAATGATCAGTTGGTTTTTTAGGTATGTGTTGTTTAATCTCCATGTGTTTGTGTTTTTAGCGGTTTTTTCCTGTAGTTGATCTCTAGTCTCACTGCATTGTGGTCCGAGAAGATGGTTGATAGAATTTCAGTTTTCTTGAATTGACTGAGGATTGATTTGTGGCCCAAGATGTGGTCTATCCTGGAGAATGTTCCATGAGCACTTGAGAAGAAAGTGTATTCTTCTGCTTTTGGATGGAAAGTCCTAAAGATATCAATGAGGTCCATTTCTTCTAGTGTGGCATTTAAGGCCTGTGTTTCTTTATTAATTTTCTGTTTGGATGAACTGTCCATTGGTGTGAGAGGGGTGTTAAAGTCTCCTACTATGATTGTGTTGCTGTCAATGTCTTCTTTTATGTCTGAAAGTGTTTGTCTTATGTATTGGGGTGCTCCTGCATTGGGAGCGTAGATATTTATGATTGTTATGTCTTCTTCTTGGATCGCTCCCTTAATCATGATGTAGTGACATGCCTTGTCTCTTAGAATCTTCTTTACTTTAAAATCTATTTTATCTGATATGAGGATTGCTACTCCAGCTTTCTTTTGATTTCCATTTGCATGGAATATCTTTTTCCAGCCTCTCACTTTCAGTCTATGAGTGTCTCTAGGTCTGAAATGAGTTTCCTGGAGGCAGCATATGTATGGGTTGTATTTTTGGATCCATTCAGCCACTCTGTGTCTTTTGGTTGGGGCATTTAGTGCATTGACATTCAAAGTAATTATTGATACAAATGATCCTATTGTCATCTTCTTAGATGGTATGATGGATTTGTTTCGTGGGTCTTCTCCTTTTATACTTGTTTTCTATATAAGTCCCTTTAACATTTGTTGTAAGGCTGGTTTGGTGTGACTAAATTCTTTTAGTTTTTGCTTGTCTGTAAAGCTTTTGATTTCTCCATCAATTATGAAGGAGATCCTTGCAGGGTAGAGCATTCTTGGTTGCAGATTCTTCTCTTTCAGCCGTTTAAATGTGTCCTGCCATTCCCTTCTGGCCTGCAGAGTTTCTGTTGAAAGATCAGCTGTTAAGCGGATGGGCTTTCCCTTGTATGTCACTAGTTGCTTTTCCCTTGCTGCTTTGAGAATTCTATCTTTGTGTTTAATTTGTGTTAACTTCATTAATATGTGTCTTGGTGTGTTTCTTCTCGGATTGATTCTGTTAGGTACTCTTTGTGCTTCTTGGACTTGATTGACTATTTCTTTTCCCATGTTGGGGAAATTTTCAACTATAATCTCTTCAAAATTTTCTCATAGCCTTTTTTTTTCTTCTTCTTCTGGAACCCCTATAATTCGAATATTGGTGCGTTTGATATTATCCCAGAGGTCTCTGAGGCTGTCCTCTGCTCTTTTCATTCTTTGAGCTAGAGTCTGTTTTTCAGCAGTTACTTCCCCCATTTTTTAAATCTTCTCTAGCCCTTTACTTTTCGTTCTTTTTTTGTTACTTTTTGGTAAGTTCTTGTCTTATGTATTGGGGTGCTCCTGCATTGGGAGCGTAGATATTTATGATTGTTATGTCTTCTTCTTGGATCGCTCCCTTAATCATGATGTAGTGACATGCCTTGTCTCTTAGAATCTTCTTTACTTTAAAATCTATTTTATCTGATATGAGGATTGCTACTCCAGCTTTCTTTTGATTTCCATTTGCATGGAATATCTTTTTCCAGCCTCTCACTTTCAGTCTATGAGTGTCTCTAGGTCTGAAATGAGTTTCCTGGAGGCAGCATATGTATGGGTTGTATTTTTGGATCCATTCAGCCACTCTGTGTCTTTTGGTTGGGGCATTTAGTGCATTGACATTCAAAGTAATTATTGATACAAATGATCCTATTGTCATCTTCTTAGATGGTATGATGGATTTGTTTCGTGGGTCTTCTCCTTTTATACTTGTTTTCTATATAAGTCCCTTTAACATTTGTTGTAAGGCTGGTTTGGTGTGACTAAATTCTTTTAGTTTTTGCTTGTCTGTAAAGCTTTTGATTTCTCCATCAATTATGAAGGAGATCCTTGCAGGGTAGAGCATTCTTGGTTGCAGATTCTTCTCTTTCAGCCGTTTAAATGTGTCCTGCCATTCCCTTCTGGCCTGCAGAGTTTCTGTTGAAAGATCAGCTGTTAAGCGGATGGGCTTTCCCTTGTATGTCACTAGTTGCTTTTCCCTTGCTGCTTTGAGAATTCTATCTTTGTGTTTAATTTGTGTTAACTTCATTAATATGTGTCTTGGTGTGTTTCTTCTCGGATTGATTCTGTTAGGTACTCTTTGTGCTTCTTGGACTTGATTGACTATTTCTTTTCCCATGTTGGGGAAATTTTCAACTATAATCTCTTCAAAAATTTTCTCATAGCCTTTCTTTTTTTCTTCTTCTTCTGGAACCCCTATAATTCGAATATTGGTGCGTTTGATATTATCCCATAGGTCTCTGAGGCTGTCCTCTGCTCTTTTCATTCTTTGAGCTAGAGTCTGTTTTTCAGCAGTTACTTCCACCATTTTATCTTCTAGCTCACTTATCCGGTCTTCTGTCTCAGATACTCTGCTCTTGATTCCTTCTACAGTGTTTTTCAGTTCAGCAATTGAGTTGTTTGTCTCTGTTACTTTTTTGGTAAGTTCTTGTATTTCTTTACTCAGTGTGTTAGTTGTATCTTGCAATTTCTCTGAAATTCTGTTTTCAGTGTCTTTGATCATCTTTACTATCAAGGCAATGAGGACAGAACAGACTAGGGGAAAGGGAAAAAGAGAAAGGGAGGATAGAAGAGAAATATAGAACAATATTGCAAAGTTAAACATAGGAAGATAAAGATTTGTATGTATTAGAATCTAGTGCTATAGGAAAGGAGCTTCAGAGAAAGCAAAGAACTATAGAGGAGGTAGTAGTACAAATGAAAAAATTATTAAAAATCAAAAGATCTAAATTTTATAGAAAAATATGGAAAAACAAAGCAAAAATAATAAAAACAAACAAAACCCCCACAGAACCTTAAAAGGCCAATGGGGAACCAAAAGTTTATACCAAAATAAAATGTGTGGTTTAAAAGGAAAAGAAAAAAAAATTATGTAAACTTGAATATATTCAGTCTTACTGATAAGATTAGTCGCTTCAATAGAATTCAGTGAAGGAACTGAACACACCCACTCTCTCTCTCACACACACCCCCAAGAAAAAAAAAAAAAAAAAAAGCGGTGGGTGCACTGAGTGGGTTTGGAAAAAAGAGAAAAAAAAAAATTGAAACAAAGTAATACAATACAAAAAATGAAATTTTAAAGTCCAGCAGTAACTCCAGCTTCAGACAAAACGTGAAAATAGTGTTTATGTTCTTCTGTCCCTTGCTGACTTTCAGGAATTATCAGTCTTTTTCTTGCCTCTGGCTGTGGTTGGATCTGAAGACCTCTTTGACTGTTTGTTTCGGCCTATTCTAGAATTAAAAGGCCCGCCCAGGCTGGCCCTGGGAGTTTCTTAATCCAAATCCCTTTTCTTGCTGGTTGGAGCTAAGTTCCCTCCCTGTAGCTTGACCAGCAGCCCTGCAGTTTGATCAGCAGCCAAACTACAGGAGGGAAAATGGCGTCTGTCTCACAGAGGATTTATTCCCACACGCTCTATGGGAAGCACTTCTGCAGTGACCCCGACCCTGCTGTAGGCCACCGTCGACCCCCGCCACCGCGGGAGACGTCAGGTTACTCAGAGGTGAGTCTGGCTCAGTCACATGCAGGATCGCTATTCCTCTCTCCCACCATCTTTGTTCTTTGGCTCCTGTGGGCCTCCCATCGCGGTGGCCTCTGTTGTTGCAGAGCGCCGGCTTTGGGCGCATGCGCTCCAGAGCTCTGGCTCGGTAATTGGACACATGGGTCCAACCGCTCCGTGGCACGTGGGATCTTCCCAGGCCAGGGATCGAACCGGCGCCCCTTGCACTGCAAGGCAGTGTCCTTACCCACTGGACCACCAGGGGAAGCCCGTGATTTACTTCTTAATTATGATTTACCAATCCTAAGGCTCCACTGGACTTCCTGAATTGCCCTATTTATATTTTTGACACAATTTGGGAAAATGTCCACCATCTAGTCTTCAAATTTATATCAAGGCCAAACTCACATCACATTAACTATATTAAACTGTACCTTTTGATGGCATTTGTATATTCTCAGTGTTTTGCAGTCAGCACCTCTATCTAGTTCCAAAATACTGTCATCACCACAAAGGAGACCCTGTATCCACTAAGGAGCCTCTCCCCAGACTTCTACCCAGCCCCTGACAACAACTCATCTAGTTTTGGTCTGGATGGATTAGATTATTTATTTTGGATATGTTATATAAATGAAATTGTACAGCATCTGATCTTTTTGTCTGGATTTGTTGCTTAGCATGTTTCAGAGGTTCATTCATACTGCAGCATACATCAGTACTTTATTATTTTTATGGCTGAATGACACTGTATTATATGACTGTACCACAGCTGATTTATCCATCCACTGGTGGACATTTGGGTTGTTTCCACCATTATCCTATGAGGGCTTCTATGAGCATTTATGTCCAGCTATTGATTGCAGTACCTCTTCTTAGTATGTGTCCACAGTAGCTGTACCATTAGACATTCCCACTTGCAATGTACATGGGTTCCAATTTTTCCATATCCTCACCAACACTTGGCTTCTATTTTTATAGCCATTGTCTCGGGTGTGAAATATAACTACAGTTTTCATTTGCATTTCTCTACTAACAAAGTATATTGAACGTTTTTTCCATGTGCTCTTGGGCCATTTGTTTATCTTTGGTGGGCTTCCCAAGTGGTGCAGTTGGTATAGAACCCACCTGCAATGCAGGAGACACAGGAGATGTGGGTTCGATACCCGGGTTCAGTAGACTCCCTGGAGGAGGAAATAGCAACCCACTCTAGTATTCTTGTATGGAAAAATCCATGGACACAGGAGCCTGGTGGGCGACAGTCCATGGGGCTGCAAGGAGTCCCCCCTGACTGAAGGCAGGCCTGTGCATGTGCACTCACAGACACACACACATGCACACATCTTCTTTGGAAACATGTCTGTTCAAGCCCTTTGTCCAAGGCAGTCCTAACGGCCAAGGCTGATTTACTTCTTAATTATGATTTACCAATCCTAAGGCTCCACTGGACTTCCTGAATTGCCCTATTTATATTTTTGACACAATTTGGGAAAATGTCCACCATCTAGTCTTCAAATTTATATCAAGGCCAAACTCACATCACATTAACTATATTAAACTGTACCTTTTGATGGCATTTGTATATTCTCAGTGTTTTGCAGTCAGCACCTCTATCTAGTTCCAAAATACTGTCATCACCACAAAGGAGACCCTGTATCCACTAAGGAGCCTCTCCCCAGACTTCTACCCAGCCCCTGACAACAACTCATCTAGTTTTGGTCTGGATGGATTAGATTATTTATTTTGGATATGTTATATAAATGAAATTGTACAGCATCTGATCTTTTGTCTGGATTTGTTGCTTAGCATGTTTCAGAGGTTCATTCATACTGCAGCATACATCAGTACTTTATTATTTTTATGGCTGAATGACACTGTATTATATGACTGTACCACAGCTGATTTATCCATCCACTGGTGGACATTTGGGTTGTTTCCACCATTATCCTATGAGGGCTTCTATGAGCATTTATGTCCAGCTATTGATTGCAGTACCTCTTCTTAGTATGTGTCCACAGTAGCTGTACCATTAGACATTCCCACTTGCAATGTACATGGGTTCCAATTTTTCCATATCCTCACCAACACTTGGCTTCTATTTTTATAGCCATTGTCTCGGGTGTGAAATATAACTACAGTTTTCATTTGCATTTCTCTACTAACAAAGTATATTGAACGTTTTTTCCATGTGCTCTTGGGCCATTTGTTTATCTTTGGTGGGCTTCCCAAGTGGTGCAGTTGGTATAGAACCCACCTGCAATGCAGGAGACACAGGAGATGTGGGTTCGATACCCGGGTTCAGTAGACTCCCTGGAGGAGGAAATAGCAACCCACTCTAGTATTCTTGTATGGAAAAATCCATGGACACAGGAGCCTGGTGGGCTACAGTCCATGGGGCTGCAAAGAGTCACACATGACTGAATGCAGGCATGTGCATGTGCGCACTCACAGACACACACACATGCACACATCTTCTTTGGAAACATGTCTGTTCAAGCCCTTTGTCCATTTTAAAATGGGGTTATTTGTCTTCCTGTTCTGAGTTGCAAGAGTTGTTTATATACTCTAGATATTAAACTCCTATCAGATATAGGATTTGCAAATATTTTCTCCCATCCTATAGGTTATCTCTTCATTTTCTTGACAATGTCCTTTGGTACACAAATGTTTTTAATTGCAATGTAGTTTATTTTATCTTTTTGTTTGCTCTTTTGTGTCTTTAATTTTTTTTTGATTCATTGTATCTTTCTTATCCTCTGCAATTCCACCTATTAGACTTTCGATATTGTCCCTTAGGCCTCAAGGCACTCTCTTCTTCAGACTCTTTCCTTTGTATTCTCCATTTTGTTGTGAAGCCCACCCAGGGATTTTTTTTTATTTTCCTCTATATCATTATATACACACACACACACACACACACACACACATACACATATATATATATATATATATATTTATATTATATCTATATATCTACTTTGCTGTCATGTAGATAGAGACTTCCTGAGATAAAATAGACAGAGATCGAGAGAGAGACACACAAACCTGATGGCATCATCTAACTCTGGAATTCTACCTTGCTCATCAAGTTATGAGTCAAGAATATGTGGCGCGTTTCACTCTAGCTGTCAGCCCCGTGAGCGGATGGTTGTTGCTGAGTGATGTGTGGTTCACAGTGTGGGAAACCTCCCTCACAGGGGCTGTCATCAGTGCCATGTACAGCACAGGGAGCACCAGGGTCAGTTGAGCTTCTGAAAGCTCTTTTCTTGTATCTTGCCAAGAATTCAATCTGTTGGCTGTCATCAGTGCATGTACGACAATTTGTTTATCTTTGGTGGGCTTCCCAAGTGGTGCAGTTGGTATAGAACCCACCTGCAATGCAGGAGACACAGGAGATGTGGGTTCGATACCCGGGTTCAGTAGACTCCCTGGAGGAGGAAATAGCAACCCACTCTAGTATTCTTGTATGGAAAAATCCATGGACACAGGAGCCTGGTGGGCTACAGTCCATGGGGCTGCAAAGAGTCACACATGACTGAATGCAGGCATGTGCATGTGCGCACTCACAGACACACACACATGCACACATCTTCTTTGGAAACATGTCTGTTCAAGCCCTTTGTCCATTTTAAAATGGGGTTATTTGTCTTCCTGTTCTGAGTTGCAAGAGTTGTTTATATACTCTAGATATTAAACTCCTATCAGATATAGGATTTGCAAATATTTTCTCCCATCCTATAGGTTATCTCTTCATTTTCTTGACAATGTCCTTTGGTACACAAATGTTTTTAATTGCAATGTAGTTTATTTTATCTTTTTGTTTGCTCTTTTGTGTCTTTAATTTTTTTTTGATTCATTGTATCTTTCTTATCCTCTGCAATTCCACCTATTAGACTTTCGATATTGTCCCTTAGGCCTCAAGGCACTCTCTTCTTCAGACTCTTTCCTTTGTATTCTCCATTTTGTTGTGAAGCCCACCCAGGGATTTTTTTTTATTTTCCTCTATATCATTATATACACACACACACACACACACACACACACACACACACATATATATATATATATATATATATTTATATTATATCTATATATCTACTTTGCTGTCATGTAGATAGAGACTTCCTGAGATAAAATAGACAGAGATCGAGAGAGAGACACACAAACCTGATGGCATCATCTAACTCTGGAATTCTACCTTGCTCATCAAGTTATGAGTCAAGAATATGTGGCGCGTTTCACTCTAGCTGTCAGCCCCGTGAGCGGATGGTTGTTGCTGAGTGATGTGTGGTTCACAGTGTGGGAAACCTCCCTCACAGGGGCTGTCATCAGTGCCATGTACAGCACAGGGAGCACCAGGGTCAGTTGAGCTTCTGAAAGCTCTTTTCTTGTATCTTGCCAAGAATTCAATCTGTTTCTGGTTCCTGCAGACTAACAAATGCAGTTGCTATGTTATCACTCTAAAAGATGAGGCCACATAGTCATATGTAAGTTTCCCTTTGTATGGTAAAATATCACTCCCTGATAAACTAAGAACTCAGAAAACTACATCTAGAATATCATGTTGAGAGTCTTCCAAATAGGCTGAATACTTGATGGGTGATCCCTAATCTATACCCTTCCACTGACATCAATAATAGCTTCGTAGACATTTCAACTGCTTTGATCAACCCGAGACTCAAATTTAATATAACAGAAACCACAGAAATGCAATTTGAAGGGAAATAAAATTTGGATTTAAAATCGCAACTATGGTATGATGAGTGTTTTTAAAATATAAGGAACAGGACCTCAGAAGAGAAATATTTAAATGATATGAAGATAAAAATTCTAGAAGAGGAAAAGAGAGAAATGGAATCTACACGAAACAATGTTCAACTTAACAAGAAAGTAATAGAAATTAGGTGATAGAATTTACTTGCCTATCATCTGAGGAAGGATGTGAAAAAATGTTCACTAACAGGATTAGAGGGAGATAAAAGTTAAGCGTGAGATTTTTTTACAAGGCTTTCCATGTGGCACAAAGAATCCACCTGTCAATGCAGGAGATGCAAGAGATATGGATTTATTCCTGGGGTTGGATAGATTCCTCTGGAGTAGGAGATGACAATCCACTCCAGTATTCTTTCCTGGAAAATTCCATGGACAGAGAAGCCTGAGGGGGCTACAGTCCACGGGGACACAAAAAGTTGGACACAACTGAGCATACTCTCACCAAAAACATTTTTTATTATATTAAGTGTGCACTGCAAATACATGACCTTTCTGAGAAAATAGACAAAATTTTGTTTCTGTATACTAATACACTAATCTGTTTCAGAAAAAAATGTTCAAGATGATTAAAAGGATATACGAGGGCTTCCCTGGTGGTCCACTGGGTAGGGACACCGCCTTGCAGTGCAAGGGGCGCCGATTCGATCCCTGGCCTGGGAAGATCCCACGTGCTGCGGAGCAGCTGGACCAATGTATCCAATTACTGAGCCAGGGCTCTGGAGCCCATGAGCCCAGAGCCGGTGCTCTGCGACAACAGAGGCCACTGCGATGGGAGGCCCACACAGGCCAAAGAACAAAGAAGGAAGAAAATAGATAAATGAAAGACCAATAGAAGTGGCCTGCCCTTCCTCCTCCCTCTCCAACCCGTGCCCCCCCCAAAAAAAGAAAAAATATATATATGAATATAAAAAGGGGAGGGGAAGGAAGAGGCAGAAGGGAGGAAGAAGAGGAAAAGGAAAAGATGGCAATAGGGGAAGACATGCAGCTGGAAATAAATCTGAAAGTGAGTTCCCTAAAGAGCTTCACCAAGCATTGAGGCTTATCTACAAGTCAATGGACAAGGGAAATCACTATGAAGAACAGTTTTCCTTCCCATCACAATTCCCTGAATCCTTTTCTTGAAATTGTATGCAGGTGCCTCAGCACAACCCACTGGAAATAACCTGGCTTGCTTTTCAGAACCTCTCTCAGAGGTACACATAGTAACCGTCAGAACTCTGCATCTCCTCACTTATGTACACGAAACAATGTACGAAAAAAATTAAATGGGGTTAAAGCACTAACAGGATTAGAGGAGATAAAAGTTAAGCGTGAGATTTTTACAAGGCTTTCCATGTGGCACAAAGAATCCACCTGTCAATGCAGGAGATGCAAGAGATATGGATTTATTCCTGGGGTTGGATAGATTCCTCTGGAGTAGGAGATGACAATCCACTCCAGTATTCTTTCCTGGAAAATTCCATGGACAGAGAAGCCTGAGGGGGCTACAGTCCACGGGGACACAAAAAGTTGGACACAACTGAGCATACTCTCACCAAAAACATTTTTTATTATATTAAGTGTGCACTGCAAATACATGACCTTTCTGAGAAAATAGACAAAATTTTGTTTCTGTATACTAATACACTAATCTGTTTCAGAAAAAAATGTTCAAGATGATTAAAAGGATATACGAGGGCTTCCCTGGTGGTCCACTGGGTAGGGACACCGCCTTGCAGTGCAAGGGGCGCCGATTCGATCCCTGGCCTGGGAAGATCCCACGTGCTGCGGAGCAGCTGGACCAATGTATCCAATTACTGAGCCAGGGCTCTGGAGCCCATGAGCCCAGAGCCGGTGCTCTGCGACAACAGAGGCCACTGCGATGGGAGGCCCACACAGGCCAAAGAACAAAGAAGGAAGAAAATAGATAAATGAAAGACCAATAGAAGTGGCCTGCCCTTCCTCCTCCCTCTCCAACCCGTGCCCCCCCCAAAAAAAGAAAAAATATATATATGAATATAAAAAGGGGAGGGGAAGGAAGAGGCAGAAGGGAGGAAGAAGAGGAAAAGGAAAAGATGGCAATAGGGGAAGACATGCAGCTGGAAATAAATCTGAAAGTGAGTTCCCTAAAGAGCTTCACCAAGCATTGAGGCTTATCTACAAGTCAATGGACAAGGGAAATCACTATGAAGAACAGTTTTCCTTCCCATCACAATTCCCTGAATCCTTTTCTTGAAATTGTATGCAGGTGCCTCAGCACAACCCACTGGAAATAACCTGGCTTGCTTTTCAGAACCTCTCTCAGAGGTACACATAGTAACCGTCAGAACTCTGCATCTCCTCACTTTGAGAGGGTGAGAGCATCTTTCTTTGTATAAAGAGAGAGTGACATCTTCTTACATAAAGCTGTTTCATTTCTGTATTGAAATCTAACTGTGTGTTGAAGGGTATATATATAGATTGCAAATGGCTAAAGAGTGTGTTGATTATTATTATTAGAATGTGTTGATTAGTGAGAGTTGCCTCTCAGCTGATCTACTCTCTTTCCTGGGACTAGACTTCTGACTCTTGAGTGCCACGTTTCCTCTGCGGGCTGGATCTCCATTATGCTCTACACACAGAGCTGCACGAGGGAAGAGATGCAGACCAGAAGAGGAAGAAGAACCTCCTCCTCCCTGCTGTGCTTCCTGCTTCTGTCTGCACTGCCTCCAGTGTGCAGTTGTCCTAACTCCTAGAATCAGCCTCACATACTTTTTCAAGAACAGAAAGCAAATACAACCCGAAACACCATCTCCTCGACAGAGGTCTCGGATCTGCAGGGCCCTTCCTTCACACTCTTTACCTTTAATGATTCCAACATCTTCCATTCCCTCTTATCCAGCCTTAGAGGTATACTTACTGTGATAAATAAGTGTCACCTTGTCACATATTGAAGTTTCTCTGTTTCTCTGTCAAAATAAGTACCTCTACTGACTGAACCCTGACTAATATAACGGGGACAATAATAATTCACAGAATTGTGTGTGTGTGTTTGTGTGTGTATAAACCACATATGCTCTAAACCTCGAAACACTTCTCTATACAATTACATTTTATATTTATCACCATATAAATATATGTTATATAATGTACTTAGGAGAGTCTATGGCACATAGTATACATTCAATAAATATTCGTTATTTTTATGAACAGTAATACTATCAACAGCACTGCTCAAAAGTAGCACTTTATGTACAAAAGTTTTGGCTGAAGTAATGGAGTAATGGAGTACATCCTAGCTGCAAAGCACCAAAAAAGTGAGAACTGTATATACAGGAAAGTGTTACCTATATTTTCTGAAATGAGAAATATCAAAGACTTAAAAAAACTTTCTTCAAAATAATTTTTTTCAAAGGCTTTTTTTTAAACTGAGCAATCATTTGTAATCATCCTCTTCAGATTATGTATAATATGGAGGTCCAAAAATCTTGATATGCCAGGAGAGAGACGAAATAGAGAAGAGAAGCTACTATGTGTTGACTTCTATGTTATCAGGTAATCTCCAGTGTTATTTCATGTACCTCTATCATCAGTCTAGGGAGTTAGGTATTATTATGTTATAGATGGAGCAACAGAGACTCAGAGGTTAAACTGCTTGTCTTGGATTACTTATGTTAGCAGAGGCAGAGATAGGATGCAAAATAAGATTTATTTATACAAAAACATAAACATTATTAGAAAAGAAACTGGGCTTCCCCTGGTGGCCCGTTGGGTAAGGACACCGCCATGCAGTGCAAGGGGGGCCGCTTCGATCCCTGGCCTGGGAAGATCCCATGTGCAGGAGCGCTGGACCGATGTGTCCGATTACCAAGCAGGAGCTCTGGCCCGCGTGCGCCCAGAGCCAGCGCTCTGCGATAACAGAGGCCACCGTGATGGGAGGCCCACAGGAGCCAAAGAACAAAGACAGATGAAAATAAAAAGCAACATCCTTCCATTCCCTCTTATCCAGCCTTAGAGGTATACTTACTGTGATAAATAAGTGTCACCTTGTCACATATTGAAGTTTCTCTGTTTCTCTGTCAAAATAAGTACCTCTACTGACTGAACCCTGACTAATATAACGGGGACAATAATAATTCACAGAATTGTGTGTGTGTGTTTGTGTGTGTATAAACCACATATGCTCTAAACCTCGAAACACTTCTCTATACAATTACATTTTATATTTATCACCATATAAATATATGTTATATAATGTACTTAGGAGAGTCTATGGCACATAGTATACATTCAATAAATATTCGTTATTTTTATGAACAGTAATACTATCAACAGCACTGCTCAAAAGTAGCACTTTATGTACAAAAGTTTTGGCTGAAGTAATGGAGTAATGGAGTACATCCTAGCTGCAAAGCACCAAAAAAGTGAGAACTGTATATACAGGAAAGTGTTACCTATATTTTCTGAAATGAGAAATATCAAAGACTTAAAAAAACTTTCTTCAAAATAATTTTTTTCAAAGGCTTTTTTTTAAACTGAGCAATCATTTGTAATCATCCTCTTCAGATTATGTATAATATGGAGGTCCAAAAATCTTGATATGCCAGGAGAGAGACGAAATAGAGAAGAGAAGCTACTATGTGTTGACTTCTATGTTATCAGGTAATCTCCAGTGTTATTTCATGTACCTCTATCATCAGTCTAGGGAGTTAGGTATTATTATGTTATAGATGGAGCAACAGAGACTCAGAGGTTAAACTGCTTGTCTTGGATTACTTATGTTAGCAGAGGCAGAGATAGGATGCAAAATAAGATTTATTTATACAAAAACATAAACATTATTAGAAAAGAAACTGGGCTTCCCCTGGTGGCCCGTTGGGTAAGGACACCGCCATGCAGTGCAAGGGGGGCCGCTTCGATCCCTGGCCTGGGAAGATCCCATGTGCCGCGGAGCGGCTGGACCGATGTGTCCGATTACCAAGCAGGAGCTCTGGCCCGCGTGCGCCCAGAGCCAGCGCTCTGCGATAACAGAGGCCACCGTGATGGGAGGCCCACAGGAGCCAAAGAACAAAGACAGATGAAAATAGAGAAATGAAAGACCAATAAAAGTGGCCCGCCCATCCCCCTCCCTCCCCACCCCACCCACCAAAAGATAGATTAATAAAATTTAAAAATGAAAAGAAATCAGTCAATTCCATTAAAAAAAAAGAAAGAAAGAAAAGAAACTGCAGGGTGCATATATATGTAACAGATGTCAAGAAATATAAGGAGTTAGGAGTTAATGTCCACACTGTGTTAAAGACTCTACAGTTCCATAAGAAAATCTACAGGTAGCTCAAGGAACAAAGAAAATGATCAAGGTCACATAGCAAGACTGTGCTAGGATCAGTTCTATAACCTGAAACTGAGAAGTAGGCCACTTTCCTTCCCTCTAAGCCATGCTTTGTCACAAAATCACTATTCATACAGTAACAGGCTTTATTTTCTTGGCCTCCAAAATAACTGCAGGTGCTTGCTCCTTAGAAGAAAAGCTATGACAAACCTAGATGCCAGAGAGATGTGGTCAGGAGGACTGTGAATGGCCATTAGTCTTTGTGTGCAAGGAAAATGTTACTGTGTCTTCCTAGAAAAATGTTTATCCCCAAAGGTGTCTAATCATTTTACTGAAATAAAGAAATTCTGTGCAGGTGAATGTTACAGGGAATATACTATATAATGCTGCCAGGCTGTGCTGGTGAGGTTTTCATGGAACCTCACTGATGCTAAGTGGGAGGAAAGACTCCTGTGTGGGACTGGGTGGAAGGCCCATTAACACAGGCACATCCCATTCTAGAGGTCCACGGCATGTAAATTACCAATTACCAAATTAAAATCTATCAATTTTTCAGTATTTGCTCTGTCTTAGACTCTGTTAAACACTATATTAGGATAAATTAGGTTATTCTGTGATAGCAGATAAACCCACAATTCCAGAAGCTAAAGACAACAAAGCTTTATTTCCTGTTTGAGGAAAGTCTTCTCTGAGCTTCTCAGTTATTCAAGATTTGAGCATCTTCGCATGGTGATGTATGCTTCTGCTAAGGAAAAGGCAGATGGGAAAGACTGGCGCCAGCAACAAAATATTTCTCCCTAAAAGTTATACCTGTTATTTACACTCATGTTTCACATAAATGCTCCTAGTTTCAAGGACCTGGGCAAGTGCAAATGCTTCCCTGTGTCTAGACATTGGTGAAGAGCAGCTGTGCCTACTTCAGACTTACCTACTAAAGGGGCAGAGCTAAGATTCAAACATAGGGCCCCAAACACAACACCACACCATCCCACCTCCTTGGATGTTGATGGGCATCTGAATGGAGGTCTCTCAGGAAACATTCTCCTAAGAATAAAGATTGAGAAAAGTCTAAGGTAACTTGGAATCTGTAACTTCAGCATGGGAGAAGAAAACCAATCAGAGCTTGCACTAAAACCTATGCAACAGACTACTTAAGCTTTTTATTTTCTTCATGTTCTTCTCTTATAGCCCCTGCCTTCTCCAAAATAATGACCTTTAAAAAACAGTGAGCTTGTCTTTGGATGCAACAAAGAGGACTGGCATATATATACACTAATGCATAAAAGAGAGGACTAACGGGAACCAACTGTGTAGCACAGGGAACTCCACTCTGTGGTAACCTAAATGGGAATGAAATCCAAAAAAGAGGGGATATATGTATACATCTGGCTGATTCGATTTGCTTGTACAGTACAGACTAGCACAACATTGTGAAGCAACTATACTCCAACATATAAACAATACAAAACCAAGTCAAGCAACAAAAAAGAGGATAATGCCTAGGGAGGCAAGTAAGAACTTTCTTGGCTAAGTAAGAACTTCAAGGAATAAAATGGGTGGTGGGGGACTTAAAGAAGAGGAGAGAGTAGATTATGTTCCCTTTATGCTGCAGGGAAGAGAAACAGCCCGTCCTGGACTGAGAAAAGTGAAAGAAAAAGTGTTAGTCGCTCAGTCGTATCCAAGTCTTCGTGACCCCATGGACAGCAGCCCACCAGGTTCCTCTGTCCATGAGTTTCTCCAGCCAAGAACACTGGAGTCATTAGCCATTCCCTTCTCCAGAGGATCTTCCCAACCCAGGGACTGAATCCAGGTCTCCTGCATGGCAAGAGGATTCTTTACCATCAGAGCCACCTAGGAAGCCACCCTGACCAGGAACACGGACTTGCTGCTCTGGCCCATCACACTTTAGGACTTGGCTTTGTTATTTTGGCACCGATGGGGAGGGTAAGGTTACTGGCTGTTCTCCCACTGCCTGTGTGACTCAATGGCTGGACATAAGCAAGGATTTTCAGCATCAATTCAACAGTCATTAGGTAATGACTCTGTCTAAGGAGCTGTGTTGGCTTTAAAGACTTTATAACCAAGTAAAGCAGATCAGACAGGAGCACCAATGAGGACAGACCACCAATTCAAGAGAGGTCCAAGCAAAGTCAAAGAGAAGTTGATTTCAACAGACGCAAAAAAGACTTGGAAGAGTTCACAGAAAGCATTTGTATATAAGGTGTGCTTGTAGACAAGGACACGAGTCACAATGACAGAGATCATAAAGCAAAAACATATAAAACAGAGCAAAAGGCTTTGAAAATGGATATGATTGGCCTAAAATGGATTTGAGAAAAAGTCAGTAACCCACTTTGGTACCATCCTATTCATGAAAGGGACAAGATAAGGTTGGAAAGCTATGTTGGGACTAAGGTATACAGGTCTCTGAGAATTTTTTCCTTTGAGAATCTAACTGACCCCTTGAGTGACCATAGTAAGTCCCAGATCCCTGCAAGGAAAGTATACAGAATACCTGGTTACCAAAGAAAATTAAGAAATTATGCTGTGGAGTCAAATAACTTGGGTCTGAATGATAAATCTACCACCTAATCACTATATCATTGTGAGAAAATTATTTAAATTCTTTGTCTTCATTTCTCACCTTTAAAAAGAGAAAGGGGGCTATGTTAACTAGGGGTCATTAAGGATTCAGTTATATAAGACATGCAAAGAGTATGAAACAGTGCCTGGAATAACATAATCAAAATATGTCAATTATGTAAAGCAATTATGCCCCAATTAAAAATAAATTTTAAAAATCAGTCAATTAATGCTAATTATTATTAACCACTTTCATCCTACGACACATACTATCTTCCTGTGTGAGGCATGTGGCAGTAGCTGACACAATATTAATTTTTCTGCCGGAAGTGTTGGTACTCGGCATAAACGTTAAATTCACTAACAATTCAATAAGTTATCACGCTGTCTCCAATCTGCCAAAGACATAAAAATCATCTAAACGCTAGAGATGAGCAAAGATGGTCAGCAAGAAATCAATATGAGGATTTGAAACACAATGTTATTCACCGTAAAGTTGTGTCTCCAAATGATTTTATTCTTATTTCACAATGTCCTAGCACAAATAATGATAAACCACTTCTACAACCCTGGTGGCTTCCTGGAGCCGTGTTGAGGAAAAGTAAGGCATTAAATAATTATTGTTGCCATAGGTGTTTTGATTGGGTGAAACAGTTGGCTACAGATTTTGTCTCTACTGTAAAACAAACCCACATGTGTGCACACACGTGTACATTCTCACCCCATCATTCCATTACGAGTCAGCGGCCAGGAATGACATCTTTGGGGGCTTGTCTCATAATATACTTTTTTTAGACCCTCAATGACCCCAACTTAGGAGAAGTATGGAAAGGTACTTAAATTTCTTCAATGTAAATCCAGACAATACGTTTTATTATTATTTAGAAAAAAGATGGCTTGTTCAGTTCTCCTAAATGCTGCAACTTTAGGCACACTAATTTACTTAAAATGTAGCAACTTGAGCAATTTATTTAATTTCAATTTTGGCTACAAAAGCTCAGAATACCTGGTTACCAAAGAAAATTAAGAAATTATGCTGTGGAGTCAAATAACTTGGGTCTGAATGATAAATCTACCACCTAATCACTATATCATTGTGAGAAAATTATTTAAATTCTTTGTCTTCATTTCTCACCTTTAAAAAGAGAAAGGGGGCTATGTTAACTAGGGGTCATTAAGGATTCAGTTATATAAGACATGCAAAGAGTATGAAACAGTGCCTGGAATAACATAATCAAAATATGTCAATTATGTAAAGCAATTATGCCCCAATTAAAAATAAATTTTAAAAATCAGTCAATTAATGCTAATTATTATTAACCACTTTCATCCTACGACACATACTATCTTCCTGTGTGAGGCATGTGGCAGTAGCTGACACAATATTAATTTTTCTGCCGGAAGTGTTGGTACTCGGCATAAACGTTAAATTCACTAACAATTCAATAAGTTATCACGCTGTCTCCAATCTGCCAAAGACAAAAAAATCATCTAAACGCTAGAGATGAGCAAAGATGGTCAGCAAGAAATCAATATGAGGATTTGAAACACAATGTTATTCACCGTAAAGTTGTGTCTCCAAATGATTTTATTCTTATTTCACAATGTCCTAGCACAAATAATGATAAACCACTTCTACAACCCTGGTGGCTTCCTGGAGCCGTGTTGAGGAAAAGTAAGGCATTAAATAATTATTGTTGCCATAGGTGTTTTGATTGGGTGAAACAGTTGGCTACAGATTTTGTCTCTACTGTAAAACAAACCCACATGTGTGCACACACGTGTACATTCTCACCCCATCATTCCATTACGAGTCAGGGGCCAGGAATATCATCTTTTGGGGGGCTTGTCTCATAATATACTTTTTCTAGACCCTCAATGACCCCAACTTAGGAGAAGTATGGAAAGGTACTTAAATTTCTTCAATGTAAATCCAGACAATACGTTTTATTATTATTTAGAAAAAAGATGGCTTGTTCAGTTCTCCTAAATGCTGCAACTTTAGGCACACTAATTTACTTAAAATGTAGCAACTTGAGCAATTTATTTAATTTCAATTTTGGCTACAAAAAGCTCAGCTGTCTAAAGACTGAAAACTGTGTTTTAATTTTTTTTTATTATTAAATTTCACAGCAATGAGAGATAAAACTGTGTCTCAGGACAGAGGAGAATAAAAAGGGTAGTGGAGACCTAAAGGACTATCGAAAAGGGATTACTTAGTTAAAGGGGTGAAGGCTGAGAGATAACATAGTGGTCATTCTGAATATTTCTTCTTTTTATGAAAAAATAAAATTTTTGAGGTCTTTATAATATTTATTAAGTGAAAAACGCAAGAAACAATTATTTACAATGATAATTACAACTGCATAAAAGTATATGCACAGAGGCTAGGAAGGAATATATAGATTGAAAATAGTTTTCCAGCTGGCTGAAGGAGGGGTTATACACACTTCCCATCCAATTTCCTGAGTTTCTTACTGCTATTATATGAGAAGGGCCATAAGCCAAGTGAGAAAGCAACAGTTATTGAATTTCTAGTATATTTTATGTACTGTACTAGGGTTTTATGTATGTTCTTTCACATTATTATCATAAGAACAATATTGAACAAGAATGGGAGAATGTTCCGGGTGATCCAGTGGCTAAGACTCCACACTCCTATTAGAGGGGCCTCGGGTCTGATCCCTGATCAGGGAACTAGATCTTGCATGCCACAACTCAAAGAAAAAAGACATTCCACATGCAGCAGCTAAAAGATCCTGCATGCCCATGTAACAAAGATCAAAGATTTCTGCATGCTGCAACTAACACCCAGCACAGCCAAATAATAAATAAATAAATATCCTACAAAAAAAAACAAAAACAAAAGAGAGAATGGAGATTTGGAGAAGTTACATCACTTACCTGAATTAGTCACTTAGAAGCTAGCAAATATAGAACTCAATTGATCAAATGGATTATCATTAGAGGAAAATATATTCAATTAAAAAATGATACTACAAAAATGTGTGGTAATAGTGTTTGACATTTATAAAACCAAACAAAAAAGAATAACAAACTCCTTTTCGAATGACATTTAGTCACAAATACATCATGAGGTAACATGAAATCTAGGAAATATTTTAAAATATTATCTCATGACATAAATCTGTATTTGTGGGATGCCCAAAGAGATAGTTCCACTGAAATGTCAAAATCACTGTTGTTTAGGTCACTCTCCTTTATGAATCCTTTCAATTCTATTCTCACAAGCCAGACAAATCCCTTCAAACCCAAACAGTAAACCTCCATGTTGCTATGAAGTTTAATTTCTTCTGTTCCCACCACCACTTTCCCAAATGCCTAAAACACAGAATGGAGGACATGCCTTCCCAAGCTTTCCTATCAGGGGAAATAATTTTATGACTAGGAGAGTTTAGCTACACCAAGCTGATCATTCACTGACATGAGTACAGTCATTCTTACGTGCTTCTTAAGATAATTCTTGAACTCTGACCCATAGGCACAACCATTATTCCCATGTTCTTCTATCCTTCCTGGGCATGAAGGCAAACTTGGTCTTAGAAGCATTTCTATACAGCATACACTCACAGAGAACCTTCCGCATGCCAGGTGCTGTGCTAGACACTCAGGAGAGTGAGGAACGAGAAACAGATCATTTTCTCATAATGGTCTCGCTGTAGGAAAACAAATCATTATGAAATCTGTGATACACTGAACAAGAGAAAGGAATCCAGAAACAGGAGAAAAGCTGGCATCACGGCAGATGATCTGGAGACTCAGGGATTTTAAAAGAAGAAAACATATTATGAGATTAATAGCAGAGGCAGCAATTTGCTAATCTGCAGAAGAAAAGGCTACCACCTTTAGGGAAGACTTGGCTTGTAATGCTTGGAGAATCCTAGCTGGGAAAAATTCAAAACCCTCCAAATGAGATTTATGACTAATTAAATCTTAACTTGAAGCAGAAGCAACAGAGGACATATTTTAACTTATGAAATGTTTCTCCAGACATTGATTTGGTGAAAGTGTGAAAAATCAGACAGATTTTCAATTTATAAAAGGAACAGCCCTTTGTATGTGTTATTTTAACAGTGTGATTTGGCATGCATACCTGTGATAGCAGATGGACCTTACAGGAGAGAGCAAGGCTCGTGGAAACATTCTTTCATTCTTCTTTCCAAAAAAAATAGCTTCCAAATAAATATTAATACATTCTAAAATGACCACTTGGCCATCAACAAGATCCTCCTTCTCTTTCCCTTGTTTGGAGGACCCTTTAGTGAACTCAGTTTTTTTCTTTAGCTATGATGAAGCAGCTACATTTCCTTAGGAACTTCGAATTCAGCTTTCTAATTATGTTTATGCCCCAAGATCTTCCTTTCAAGGGATAGAGTTGGACCGTTTTCTAGAGGAAGAAATCAGGACTCAGGGGAGAACATGGAGGGAAATGTGATAGAAAGGCTCCAACCATGAAGTTATGCTGGGTTAAGGTCAGCCTCAACTGGGAGTGAGGTTCCCTGAGTATGAATCCAAGTTTATCACATTTTGGTTAGTTGATCATGTACGACATACTTACCAAAGGTCCCCTTCCTCATCTGAATGGTCGTAATTAAAAGATAAACCTGGGCTTCCCTGGTGGTCCAGTGGATGGGGACACGGCCTTGCAGTTCAAGGGGCGCAGGTTAGATCCCTGGCCTGGGAGGATCCCACATGCCGCGGAGCGGCTGGACCGATGTGCCCAATTACCGAGCCAGGACTCTGGAGCGCATGAGCCCAGAGCCGGTGGGTGCTCTGGGCAGGAGAGGCCGCTGCGATGGGAGGCCCACCCAGGTCAAAAGAACGAAGATGGAAATAAACGAAGGACCAACAGAAGTGGCCAAAAAAAAAAAAAAGCATAAAAAATAGATAATACCTACTCCTATGGGGCTACCTAGGTGGCGCTAGTGGTAAGGAATCCACCTGCCAATACAGGAGACAGAAAGACGAGAGTTTGATCGTGGATGGGGAATATTCTCCAGGAGAAGCAAATGGCAACGCACTCAAGTATTCTTGCCTGGAGAATCCCATGAATAGAAGAGCCTGGTGGGCTACAGTCCACAGGGCTGCAAAAAGTCGGACACGTCTGATCAACTGAGTACACACACCTACCCTACAGAGTCTTTGTGAAAAATAAATGAGAAAAACAACACCATAAAACTTGGTACAGTGCTTGACATAAAGTAAATGGTAAGTGTTAATTTTTCTTACCTTGTTTCAAAAAAGCCCAGTGTTCATTTTGAGTGTCTTTGGATGAATAAATCTCTCTCCCTCTCTCTCTCAAGTGGATGGACTGATGACTGTTCAAGTCTTTTTATTCCTTTGCCATATGAAAGCTTCTTCCCCAACCTGCCAACATGCCAGTTTTCCTCTCCTGTAATGGTTCATTCTTTAAGGACTATGTTTTATGTTTAATTTGGAATCACTTAGGAAACACGTGTGCTCAGGTGCTCAGTCACATCTGACTCTTTGAGACCCCATGGACTGTAGTCAGGCTTCCCTGTCCATGGAAATTTTCAGACAATACTGGAGTCGGTTGCCATTTTATCCTTCAGAGGATCTTCCTGAAACAGGGATCGAACCTGTGCCTCCTGTATGGCAGGCATTCTTTATTGCTGAGCCATCTGGGGAGCCCTTAGGAAATGCAGGTTTTGTTATAGAAGGGGGGCACCATTTTTCTCAGGTTAAAGTAGTAAAATCTGGCAAGAAAAAAGCTAACAACCTGTTCCTCAAGTCTTTGTAGATTGATGCAGGGCACTAGGCTATTTATCAAAGATAGAGTTTACATATGTAAATTTGCAAAAGCAGAAATACTCCTAGTGCAGGATATATGGCTTAAGCAAAGTGTTGAGGTATAGTTGTTGAATTCTAGGATTTGAAGTGATCTTAAAGAGTACCAAGTCCAATGTCTTTATTTTATAGTGCAGAAAGCTAATATTCAGGAAGTTAAGTAATTCTTAAAGGTACAAAGCCAGTTAATGAGGCATGAGACTCTCACACAAGTCCTCTGATGTGCAGCAGGGTGGGTGGGGTTGGAGTATGCTCCTGCTGGCCTTTGAATGGGCTAATAAAACTTCACATAGTCCCAGCAATTTAGAGGAAACAGGACTACAGAAAGATAAGAGCAGTGTTTCTGAGGCCCAAAAAAATGAACAAAAACAGGGTTGGCAGATGACGGGTCCTAGTGAAGTACAGAGCTTTGTGGGAAAATAAATGAGTACACACACCTACCCTACAGAGTCTTTGTGAAAAATAAATGAGAAAAACAACACCATAAAACTTGGTACAGTGCTTGACATAAAGTAAATGGTAAGTGTTAATTTTTCTTACCTTGTTTCAAAAAAGCCCAGTGTTCATTTTGAGTGTCTTTGGATGAATAAATCTCTCTCCCTCTCTCTCTCAAGTGGATGGACTGATGACTGTTCAAGTCTTTTTATTCCTTTGCCATATGAAAGCTTCTTCCCCAACCTGCCAACATGCCAGTTTTCCTCTCCTGTAATGGTTCATTCTTTAAGGACTATGTTTTATGTTTAATTTGGAATCACTTAGGAAACACGTGTGCTCAGGTGCTCAGTCACATCTGACTCTTTGAGACCCCATGGACTGTAGTCAGGCTTCCCTGTCCATGGAAATTTTCAGACAATACTGGAGTCGGTTGCCATTTTATCCTTCAGAGGATCTTCCTGAAACAGGGATCGAACCTGTGCCTCCTGTATGGCAGGCATTCTTTATTGCTGAGCCATCTGGGGAGCCCTTAGGAAATGCAGGTTTTGTTATAGAAGGGGGGCACCATTTTTCTCAGGTTAAAGTAGTAAAATCTGGCAAGAAAAAAGCTAACAACCTGTTCCTCAAGTCTTTGTAGATTGATGCAGGGCACTAGGCTATTTATCAAAGATAGAGTTTACATATGTAAATTTGCAAAAGCAGAAATACTCCTAGTGCAGGATATATGGCTTAAGCAAAGTGTTGAGGTATAGTTGTTGAATTCTAGGATTTGAAGTGATCTTAAAGAGTACCAAGTCCAATGTCTTTATTTTATAGTGCAGAAAGCTAATATTCAGGAAGTTAAGTAATTCTTAAAGGTACAAAGCCAGTTAATGAGGCATGAGACTCTCACACAAGTCCTCTGATGTGCAGCAGGGTGGGTGGGGTTGGAGTATGCTCCTGCTGGCCTTTGAATGGGCTAATAAAACTTCACATAGTCCCAGCAATTTAGAGGAAACAGGACTACAGAAAGATAAGAGCAGTGTTTCTGAGGCCCAGAAAGAAAACCTCCTGAAACAGTGGAGAGGTTGGGACGTACCATTCCCTCATCCCAAGCGGTCCTGGCATGACTGTAATCTGTAGAGTGCAGAGACTCAGTGACCCAACTCTGTGTCCAAGAACACAGGATCCATTTGGGACTGATTAAATTTGGGACGGACTGCCTCTCCTACCTCAATAACATGAACAACAATGACTGTCTGCTTGGGGGATAGCCCTACAGAAAAATTTTCCATCACACAGGAAAGAGTCTCTCCACAGGAGACAGAATGAAGTCCATAGGCTTACAGGAAAAGAAATTAGTAAGCAGAGCTAGAAAACGGTAATACTATATTGGATGATAAAGTTTAACACCTGGATTTCACCACACTGGAAGCCCATGTGACCTTGGCCTTTCCAGTCCCTGAAACTAATAAATTACCTTTCAACTTAAGCATAAATAAGGTAGGTTATTTATATTTGCAACAGAAAGGGTCCCAGTTGAAATGCTTATGACTCTGTTTCGTCACTATGTTTGCAAACAACTAAATTCAATACTAAATACTACTGTCTTAATGTCAAAACTAAAAGCTTTACTTAGGAAAGGCTCACGTTATTGGTAAATGGAACTGGTAGCAGATTTTTAAATCATTTTAAAAAATAAAATGGTAAATGTAAAAAAAAAGTACATTTGTTTGCCTATCTTTGGGTGTAGAAGGCCTAATTTTTGAGAACAGGTTTAACTACTGATCATTCCGCTTTAACTGAACTTAGGTGCAACAAGGGTATGTATTAAGAATTGCATTTAGCTGCCAGAAATGCAAAGAGCAGAAATAATAGTGTTTAAACAAATTAAGTATTTATTCACTCATATAAATTGAGGTTCCAGAGTGTAGCAGTCCAGGACCAGTATGGCTAAGCTATGAAATTGTCATAAACCAAACCCTTCTCCTAGTAATACTTAGTGCTTCATCATCCTAGAGCACACTTGCCACCTTCAAAGCCACCTCATGGGTCAAGTTGGCTGCTAGAGCTCCAGCCATCAGAACCAAACACCGGATTGCAGGGAGGAGAAAGGTGGATTAAATGAGCACACCTACAAGTGAATTAACAACTTTTCAAAACCTTACTCTACCTTCATGCAGCTTTTTTGTTTGCATGTCATGGTCACACTTAGCTAAAAATGTCATACACTGGTAGATGTTTTCTGTTAGCCAGAATCATTGACAATGAAATAAAATTTGGATTCTGTTACTAAGTAAAAGAAGCTAAAGGAATTTGAGGGAGGACCCACTAATTCGTTTCTTACACAGAAAGATACGAACTAAATTATATGAGTCTTCAAGGTCTTCATATAGATACCAAGCTAACATAAATCAAGCCATTTAAAAATAATTAAATGCTAATTCAGAGGAAAGGAAATTCAAGAGGGAAGAATACTACCCCTTAACATGACGCAGAGAACTGAACGGGCACAGAATACTGAAAGATTCTGTAAAATCTCATTGTCATTATCATCTTAAGCATTTTAAAAGTGTCTTCGGTGGTACCAAACTTTCATGCATGTTTCAATTACAAATTTAAAGCTGAGAAACAATCTTAGTCGGAAAGGTGAGGTACAAATGGTTCAGGATGAAAAGACGCCCATGTCACGTTTCTCAAGCAGGATTTCAACAGCACACCCACGATGTGTGAATTTCTGACCTTCCTCAATACCATATAGGGTGACAGGAAAACAGAATTCCAAAGCTTCTAAATAAATTGGAGCTTCCAGGAGTAATAAGCACTATGTTTGTCTCACTTTCTTCCTCCCTTTGACAGCTCTTCTCCTTGTTAATAAGCATTTTTTTGATTCTTAACCTTGCAAGAAACTTATTTCTCAGATCACTAATTATGACTCTCTCTCTACGGTGACATGCTCAACAAACAGCTCCATCTCAGATCCTGAGAAACTTGTGAAAATGAAACACCACCAGATTTTCTCACTGACATCATCCTGCTTCTAGTGACAGATCTGAAATGCCTGTGCATGTTAAATTCGGTGTTAAAAAACTTTAGTTGGTGTTCAAACTGTCAGAAATTCTGTGGAGGGCCCTGACTTATAAGAAGACATGGTTTCTTGTTTTGACAATTCTGGTTTTCCCTCCTTCTAAAATCTTCAGGGTTTTTAAAACACAGACGATGTTAGAGTAGAAGTTGTTTTATCCTCCCTTTGGATCCACAACTCCCCTCCCCACCAGCCCCATCTTCAGCTGAGACTCCTTCTGCTTTATTCTGAGACACACCTTGACTTTCACCTTCTGAAGACATTATATGTCAGGAATTTATTGTTTCAATTTCAGTTAATTCTGTTTTGACAATCTCTTGACACTTCTTTATGGCTGAAGACACTCTGGAGTTCAGCAAAACTGGGGCTGTGAATTACTCTCTATGTTCAAAGAAACTGGAGCTGCCCCTTTATGAGAAGATCCAGATGGAGAAGAGCTGGTAGCATTTTGAGATGACAAATTCTCCACAAAGTCCCCAAGCTGGTCACTAACTCTGCATGCATAAGTGGAAGAAAAAAATTTGGGGCCAGTAAAGAGTGACATAAAGCTCTAGAGAAACTCAGAATTCTTGCGTATTTCTCACTTTTAAAAATATATTTTAATCCCCATTTTAATGATAAAAATGAAGGAAAGGAAGAAAGGTATTTTCCATATATTTTTTTAAAGGGACTTCCCTGGTAATCCAGGGGGTAAAGACATTGCCTTGCAGTGCAAGGGGAGCCAGTTCGATCCCTGGCCTGGGAAGATCCCACATGCCATGGAGCAGCTGGACCGATGCATCCAATTACTGAGCCAGGGCTCTGGAGCACTTCCACCCAGAGCCAGTGCTCTGCAGCGAGAGAAGCCACTGCGATGGCAGGCCCACACAGGCCAAAAGAACAAGGATGGTTGAAAATGGATGGATGAAAGTCCAACAGAAGTAGCCAAACAAACAAAATGTCTGGTGGGTATCTATTATATTGGCCAAAAAGTTCATTTGGGTTTCGAAAACCCAAACAAACTTTCTGGCCAACCTGACATAAGCTCATGGCTTCCCAGATGGCTCAGTGATAGTCTGCCTGTCTTGCAGTATATGCAAGAGATGCAGGCTTTATCCCTGGGTCGGGAAGATCCCCTGGAAGAAGGCCTGACAATCCACTCCAGTATGTTTCCCTGGAGAATCCCATGGACAGAGGAGCCTGGTGGGCTACAGTCCAGAGAGCTGCAGAGTCAGACAGGACTGAACAAATGAGTATGAGCATTTAATACAGTCTCAAGGCTGCATAGTGTGTAGATTTTTTTCCTCTTTGGACCAAAAGCCCCATCTTCAGCTGAGACTCCTTCTGCTTTATTCTGAGACACACCTTGACTTTCACCTTCTGAAGACATTATATGTCAGGAATTTATTGTTTCAATTTCAGTTAATTCTGTTTTGACAATCTCTTGACACTTCTTTATGGCTGAAGACACTCTGGAGTTCAGCAAAACTGGGGCTGTGAATTACTCTCTATGTTCAAAGAAACTGGAGCTGCCCCTTTATGAGAAGATCCAGATGGAGAAGAGCTGGTAGCATTTTGAGATGACAAATTCTCCACAAAGTCCCCAAGCTGGTCACTAACTCTGCATGCATAAGTGGAAGAAAAAATTGGAGCCAGTAAAGAGTGACATAAAGCTCTAGAGAAACTCAGAATTCTTGCGTATTTCTCACTTTTAAAAATATATTTTAATCCCCATTTTAATGATAAAAATGAAGGAAAGGAAGAAAGGTATTTTCCATATATTTTTTTAAAGGGACTTCCCTGGTAATCCAGGGGGTAAAGACATTGCCTTGCAGTGCAAGGGGAGCCAGTTCGATCCCTGGCCTGGGAAGATCCCACATGCCATGGAGCAGCTGGACCGATGCATCCAATTACTGAGCCAGGGCTCTGGAGCACTTCCACCCAGAGCCAGTGCTCTGCAGCGAGAGAAGCCACTGCGATGGCAGGCCCACACAGGCCAAAAGAACAAGGATGGTTGAAAATGGATGGATGAAAGTCCAACAGAAGTAGCCAAACAAACAAAATGTCTGGTGGGTATCTATTATATTGGCCAAAAAGTTCATTTGGGTTTCGAAAACCCAAACAAACTTTCTGGCCAACCTGACATAAGCTCATGGCTTCCCAGATGGCTCAGTGATAGTCTGCCTGTCTTGCAGTATATGCAAGAGATGCAGGCTTTATCCCTGGGTCGGGAAGATCCCCTGGAAGAAGGCCTGACAATCCACTCCAGTATGTTTCCCTGGAGAATCCCATGGACAGAGGAGCCTGGTGGGCTACAGTCCAGAGAGCTGCAGAGTCAGACAGGACTGAACAAATGAGTATGAGCATTTAATACAGTCTCAAGGCTGCATAGTGTGTAAAGAGAGGAGTTTTTTAAACTTCGTCTTAGGACCCCCTAGTCAAACAGAATATGTTTACAGGCTTTAAAGGAGAGGCTACCATCCTGATTTGAACCAGAGAATATAGATAGATAGATATTTATATTTACAATATATACAGAAAGGACATAAAACTCTGAGTTGAGAAACTTTGATTTTACTACTCATTCTGCCATTAATCAGCTCTGTAAGTATAGGAAAGTGAGTATATGTGTGTTGAATGAAAAGGATAGCTGATCACAGTGAACCTTTGATTCCTAAATTCTACGCTTCGATGACTCTTAGAGCTTCTGGTGTCTCTAGAGAAGAAGAAAGAAAGAGGCTTTTGAAATCCAAGACTTAAAATGATTTTGGACAAAAGCAGGCAGTCCTTCACTATCAAATACTTCTTTAAAATACAATTAAAGCTCAAGTGAGTGAAGGCAGAAAACTAGGTTACATTTGTTTTATTTTGCCTCTATCTAAAGAGAAAAAATTACTTCTTCAGACTTTGGGGATAGATTTGCACTCTTGTTTAGCTTTGCATAGAGGAAACATCATCATTTGTAAGCCCCCAATAGGACATGGATGGGACAAGAAGGGAAAGATCTTCTGAGCGTTCTCTCAGCAAAATGCTTAGTATCTTCAGACTCTGAGGGAGGTCTGATCAACATTTATGTCCAAGTGGCCCTGGAGTCAGGCATGCAAGTGGAGGAGATTATTCTTTAGGGAGCAATGACCCTTCACCATAAGAATAATAAAAGAGTTAAAGTAGACCCTTTTCCGTTGACTTCTAGTGCCGTTCAGAGTTTCAGGCACTTCTAGAGTAGTTACATCCATTTCTTTTTCTATCAGTTCATTCCACCAGTGTTTACAGAGCGTCTACTAAATGTCAGCCTCTGTCAGAGACTCTGGTGAAATGCAGATGAAGATGGAATCATAACATATCCACACCTTCCAGGTGAAGGCATATTCATAAGCAGAAAAACATATCAGGCTCAGTCATGGGGAGGTACATGGTTTGCTCTGTTTTCACAGAGGAAAGACCCATAATCCAGCTTTCAGGAAGTTATAGAAGGCTTCCTGAAAGAGTTGAAGCTTAAAAACAGTCTCAAAAGGGAGGAAAAATATTCTCATTGAAGATGCCAGAGAAAAATGTGGTGCAATGTTAGCCTGGGAAGAGAAAAAGTGTACAGGTGAGAAACTTCACAGTCAGGCATGCATGAACATAATGGAAGTACTGATACTCATGAAAACACGACCAGTGATTAATTCTCTGCCTCACCCTCTGAGCCAAGGCAAGGTTAAGATGAATTTGGTGAATAACAGTTGACTGCCCTGGAGGATAGCTTGCACCCGAGCTCATTTTTTTCCCTTTATCTGTGAGGTGCAAATGGGTAGTCAAATACCCTTCTGAGTACTGTCAAAAGCTTTATCATTCCATATCCTACTTCTGACATGCTTTTGCTAAAACTGTAATCATCTGGTCTTTCTGGTTTGGCACAGAATAATGAGGTCCTCTGAAATCTGATTCTCTTCTGACATTCCAGGCAAACTCATGTGGATAGATAAGAGAAGCAAATTAAACTAACCATAATCTATGCTTGATGCACATTGAAGGAGTGGACAATATAACTTGAACTAAGGAATCTAGTAAGCCACTTAAAACTATCCCTTTGGTCTAGGTACATCTGTCATTGTTGATATGAGAAATTAGACATTCAAAATAAACAGGAAAAGTAGATGATATATATACAAAGTTAAAAGAGACAAAATGAAAAAAAAAAAAGAATCTAAATATATCACTGTTGAAAAAAATCTTCAAAATGTTTGGCTTCCCTGGTAGCTCAGTGGTAAAGAGTTCGCCTGCCAATGCAGGAGACACAAGTTCGATCCCTGATCCAGGAAGATCCCATATGCTGCAGAACAACTAAGTCTGTGAGCCACAACTATTAAGACTGTGCTCTAGAGCCTCAGAGCCGCAACTGTTGAAGCCAGTGTGCCCTAGAGTCCGAGTTCTACAACAAGAGAAGTCACCACAACAAGAAGCCTGTTCACCTCAACCAGAGAGTAGCCCCCACTCCCTGCAACTAGAGAAGAGCCTGTGGCAGCAGTGAAAACTCAGAATAGCCAAAAATAAACTAATAAAATGCATTTTAAAAAAACCCAAGATCTTCAAAATGTCAACTGGGAAGTAGAAGAAAAGTGCAATATAATATTCTCACCCAAATTAAGCACCTGAAAAGAAAAATTTGCCTATGTGAAATAAATACCTCAAATGAGAAGTCAAAAACCCCTAACAAATATGAGAAAAAGTCCACAGAAAGAGGTAAAATGACTGAACCCAGGGAAGAGATAACACAAAAAGCTAAATTGATCTTACAAGTGAAAATAACATTACAAATTGCCAGAGCAAGAAAACATTGAATTGAACTTTAATAAAGACAAGTAGGCAACTAAGAGAATAAAAATAGCAGATGAAGATAAAATAAACAGAATCACGAGAAAGCATTGACAGAGGCAGAAAAGATCCAATATACATATGATTGGAGTCTCTGAAGAAGAAAAATAAAACAATGTAACAGAACACCACTTGGACTACAATCCAAGAAATTATTCCCAAAGTAAAAGAAGGCCCATTTTCATACAGTAAAAGGACTGTCATGAAAACTGATCTGATCAAGATTAGTCATATCTGAGATATATCCTAATGAGACTTTACAAACACGGGCTACAGCTAAAAAAAACCAAAATCACCAAGAAAAACTAGCAAATAAACAAGAACACGTTATTTGCAATGGAAAGATAATCAAATTGGCATAGATTTACCTACAGTGATAGGAAGAGACAGACAACAGTAGAGAAACATGTTAAAAAAAACTCAAGGAAAGAGAGTCAAGAGTTTCATACAGTCAAGCAGTCCTTCAACTCTTAAGGTTATAGAAACATATTTTTAGATATGCAAAAATCAAGGGATACTGAACATGTGCCCTCTGCAAAGAATCTTCTGGAGAACAAATTCATTCAACTAAGAAATAAATCGGGAGACATTTAAAAAGGCATAAAAGTGAAAAATTAGGTGGGAGTCAACATGTTAGTTACAGTTCAGAAACTGTTTTCATCAACATCATTCACTGAAAAGACTATCATTTCCGTACTATGTATTCCTAGTGACCTCCTCAAACATCAGTTGCCCAAGTACACGTAGGTTTATTTCAGGGCTCTCTATGCCATTCTATCGACCTATATGTCTGCCTTTATGTCTGTACCATTCTGTTTTCACAAATATAGTTTTGTAATATATTTTGAAGTCAGTAATTGTAATGCCTCCAGCTTTGTTCACTTTCTGCAAGATTGCTTTGGTTACTCCAAGTCCTTTTGTTGGTCTAAATATATAAGGACTTCCTACAAATTAATAGTAATAAAATACAAATAATCTGATTAAAAATAGAAAATAGAAAAGGAATTGAATATACATTTTTCCAAAGAAGACAGAGGGATTCCTGACAGTGACAGTTATATTAAAAAGTGCTCAACATCACTAATCATATGAGAAATCCAACTCAAAATCACCATGAGGTATCACCTCATATCACCTCATATGACTATTATCAAAAAGACAAAAGATAGGAAGTGCTAAAGAAAAAATTGCAACTCTTGTACACTGTTGGTAGATATGCAAATGATACAGCCACTCTGGCAAACAGTATGGTGGTTCCTTAAAATACTCAAAATAGAATTACCATATGACCCAAAAATACCACTCTTGAGTTTATATTCAAAAGACTTAAAATAAGGATCTCAAAGAGATAGTTGCAGCATATTCACATTAGCTAAGATTTCTGGAAACAAATGAAATGTCCATAGATAGATAAATGGATAAAGAAAATGTGGCATATCCATGTACACAATGGACTATTATTCAGTCTTAAAAAAAGAAGGAAATTCTGCCATTTCTGACAACATAAATGAACATTGCACTAAGTGAAATAAGTGAATCACAGAAGGACAAATAATCCATGGTTCCATTTATATGAGGTATCAAAAATAGGTAAACTGATAGAAGTAGAGAACAGAATGATGGTTGCCAGGAGATGAAGGGATGGGCAACTGGAGTTATTCTAACTGTGTTATTATAAAGCTATAGTTATAGACAATGAATATGTTCTTCTGAATTGTTGCATTTATATGAAGAGTACACCATGTAAAATGTTGGTCTGGATAGTTAATAGAAACAATGAATATGTTCTCTGAATTGCTTTGACCTCCTCAAACATCAGTTGCCCAAGTACACGTAGGTTTATTTCAGGGCTCTCTATGCCATTCTATCGACCTATATGTCTGCCTTTATGTCTGTACCATTCTGTTTTCACAAATATAGTTTTGTAATATATTTTGAAGTCAGTAATTGTAATGCCTCCAGCTTTGTTCACTTTCTGCAAGATTGCTTTGGTTACTCCAAGTCCTTTTGTTGGTCTAAATATATAAGGACTTCCTACAAATTAATAGTAATAAAATACAAATAATCTGATTAAAAATAGAAAATAGAAAAGGAATTGAATATACATTTTTCCAAAGAAGACAGAGGGATTCCTGACAGTGACAGTTATATTAAAAAGTGCTCAACATCACTAATCATATGAGAAATCCAACTCAAAATCACCATGAGGTATCACCTCATATCACCTCATATGACTATTATCAAAAAGACAAAAGATAGGAAGTGCTAAAGAAAAAATTGCAACTCTTGTACACTGTTGGTAGATATGCAAATGATACAGCCACTCTGGCAAACAGTATGGTGGTTCCTTAAAATACTCAAAATAGAATTACCATATGACCCAAAAATACCACTCTTGAGTTTATATTCAAAAGACTTAAAATAAGGATCTCAAAGAGATAGTTGCAGCATATTCACATTAGCTAAGATTTCTGGAAACAAATGAAATGTCCATAGATAGATAAATGGATAAAGAAAATGTGGCATCTCCATGTACCCAATGGACTATTATTCAGTCTTACAAACCGAAGGAAATTCTGACATTTCTGACAACATAAATGAACATTGCACTAAGTGAAATAAGTGAATCACAGAAGGACAAATAATCCATGGTTCCATTTATATGAGGTATCAAAAATAGGTAAACTGATAGAAGTAGAGAACAGAATGATGGTTGCCAGGAGATGAAGGGATGGGCAACTGGAGAGTTATTCTAACTGTGTTATTATAAAGCTATAGTTATAGACAATGAATATGTTCTTCTGAATTGTTGCATTTATATGAAGAGTACACCATGTAAAATGTTGGTCTGGATGAAGCACAATCTGGAATCAAGACTGCTGGCAGAAATATCCATAACCTCAGATATGCATATGACACTATACTAATGACAGAAAGTAAAAGGAACTAAAAAGCCTCTTGATGAAAGTGAAAAAGGAGAATGGAAAAAGCTGCTGGCTTAAAACTCAACATTCAAAAAACTAACATCATGGCATACAGTCCCATCTCTTCATGGCAAATATTAAGAAAAAAATGAAAACAGTGACAGACTATTTTCTTGTGCTCCAAAATCACTGCAGACAGTGACTGCAGCCATGAAATTAAAAGACATTTGCTTCTTGGAAGAAAAGTTATGACAAACCAAGACAGCATATTTAAAAAGCAGAGATATCACTTTGCCAACAAAGGTCCATATAGTCAAAGCTATGGTTTTTCCACTAGTCATGCATGGATGTAAGAGCTGGACCAAAAGGAAGACTGAGCACCAAAGAACTGATGTTTTTGAACTGTGGCTTTGCAGAAGACTCTAGAGAGTCCCTGGGATAGCAAGGAGATCAAATCAGTCAATCCTAAAAGAAATCAACCCTGAATATGCATTGGAAGGACTACTGAAGCTGAATCTGCAACACTCTGGCCACCTGATGTGAAGATCCAGCTCGCTGGCAAAGACCTAGATGCTGGGAAAGATTGAGGGTAGGAAGAGAAGTGACAGACAATGAGACGGTTGGATGGCATCATCGACTCAATGGACATGAGTTTGAGCAAACTCTGGGAGATAGTGAACAACAGGGAAGCCTGGCATACTGCACACCATGGCATCTCAAAGAGTCAAACACCAGTGATTGACTGCACAACAAAACAACAATTGTGCATTTAAAAATTTGTTAAGAGGGCTTCCCTGGTGGTCCAGTGGGTAAGGACACTGCCTTGCAGTGCAAGGGGCGCTGATTCAATCCTTGGCCTGGGAAGATCCCACGTGTCGCGGAGCGGCTGGACCGATGCATCCAATTACCGAACCGGAGCTCTGGAGCGTGTGCGCCTGGAGCCGGTGCTCTGCGACAACAGAGGCCACCGTGATGGGAGGCCCACAAGGGCCAAAGAACAAAGATGGATGAAACTGAATAAAATGAAAGGCCAGTAGAAGTGGCCCGCCCACCCCCCCTCCTTCCCCAACCCCCCACCAAAAAGAAAAGATTTAAAAAAATAAATGTTTCCAGCCTTAATCACCTTCTTAAAAAAATTTTTTTTGATAAGAGACTAGATCTCATGTGAAGTGTTTTTTACCACAAAAAAGCAAGAGGACACAAAAATTTTTTCAGAAGCAAAGGCTGTTTATTACCTTGTGTGTGGTGATACTATCACAGGTATATTGATATGTTCAAACCCATCAAAATATGTATGTTTAATGTGCAACTTCTTGCATATTAAGTTACTCAGTAAAATTTTTAAAAACAACGAGTGGAGGGAATATCTTACTTGTCTTTGAATACAAAGAGGCTAGAATAGTTTCCAGCACCTTCTCACACTGAGAAACGTTGTATAAAATGATGAAAAGAGGCTCCACTGTGGTATTCAAATTCTACCACTTACTAGCTGGGTGATCTTGGGAAACTTATTTAACTTCTCTGTGCCTCTTTTCATCATCTGTAAATGCAGATAAAATACTACCTGTCCTGAAGATTTCTATAAGACTCAACAGTCAATATTCACAAACTATTCAATCAGTCCATGGTGCATAGCAAGGATTCACTAAATATCAAATAGTTTACATTGGAAATATTTGATTAGTCACTTTTCTTCCCCTCTCACACTTGATCTCTTCTCTAGATTATGATCTCCTTGAGGTCAAGCTTTCCATCTAAGACTGTTGTATACGAGGCATCATGGAAGGACCTTCAGTCCTCCCGATCTGAGTGTGAATCTCAATTCTGTTATTTATTAGAAGTTACATGGGCTTCCTAGGTGGTAAAGAATCCACCTGTCAATGCAGGAAACACAAAAGACATGGGTGATCCCTGTGTCAAGAAGGTACCCTGGAGTAGGAAATGGCAACCCAATCCAGTATTCTTGCCTGGAAAATTCCACGGACAGAGGAGCCTGGCAGGCTACAGTCCATGGGGTCTCAAAAGAGTCAGATGCAAGTGAGCACACACATACAGAAGTTACTTAACTCCTCTTAATCTCAGTTTCTGCATTCACTTATTCATTCATCAAACACTTTTATCTCTTTTACTAGAGTATAAGGTCTACCAAGGCAGAGACAACATCTACCTTGTACTTCATCCCTGGGGGCTAACACCGTTCCTGGTTTATGGTGAACTGTGATGTGTTTGATAAATGCATGTATAAATAAATAAGCATCTACTATTTGCCAGGCATTTAGTGTAGTCATCTAGGATAGAATGGGTGACAAGGCAATGATCTTACTCTTGCCAGAGTCTCTAATAAGGAAACAAAGAACAATGATGACTTCTCACAAGATTATTGTAGAAATCAAGAAGCTCCTATAAGAAAAGCTGAGCAGAGAACTCGGGACATAGTAGGAAGGTTGTGGTTGGGATCCCACAATGACTCAATAAAAATACATCTATTTTATATTTTAAAAAGATCCATTACTAGTATCATGTATGAGGAAGCTGTAAGAAGCAGAAATGCCTTAGTTTGCATACCTAAATTTAGAAAAAGTGGCAAACCAGGTAATAGTTGAATAATGCAAAAGTGAAAGGTTCTGGGGTTGTTTCTTGATGAACTCTGAAAGAGTAAGTGCGTGTGTAAAAGGTGATAAAATTGGAAAAAAAAAAAAAAAAGAATGAAGGCACGAATAAACGAATGAATGGAAAGTTGCAATGGCTGAACAAAGCAGCCAAGAAAGAGACGGTGCTGCAGGTGGAGCAATGCTGCCTCAGCTAAAGCTGAATCATTTTCATGATTTGCACAGCCTGTACCTCAGCCAGAAACAAGTTTCCCTGGAGGGTTTGCAGCCTCTGAGAGCAGCTATTCTCAAAGGAACGAAGATGATTCATGAGATGACTCCTGGGGAGACTGTCAGAAATAAAACTTCTCAGGAAAAGAAAAAAAGAGACCAACAGAGAGATAGAGATCAAAGTGATTCATTAGATTTATTTGCTGTTGATCTTTCATTTGGTGCTATTTCTAGGCAATATATAGTCTAAAGAGAGGTAAACTGATGCTGGGATGCAAAGTTTACAAAGTTGGTGAGCTGAGCACACTGAATGGGAATTTGTCTCGAGATGACAGAGGGGAAGTTTATTTGGTTTCCATAATCCTTGAGGGTTCAAGTTTGGGGCCTTCTAGCATCTTCCTCTTGGCAAATAGCCTGTAGCTGCACTGTTTAGAGTTCTGTCTCATCTCCTTTTGAATCACCCAATAGATTTTTTTTTTAGCAGCATCACAATTTAGTACTAAAAAAATAAGATGGCTCTGTCTTATCCAGGTGGGAATCACAGAAACTAACAACATGTTATCTGATTGAAAGAATCGTGGAATCATCAAATTTCAGAGTTTAAAGGGGCCTAGAGGTCGTATAGACCTTGTTCTGCTTTGAGCATAGTGGAAAAGAAGGGATTTTATGTATTTCTGAACCTGTGAGACTCTGGTGGCAGTCCAGGAGAACAGTTTAGGACGACAGAGATGATTACTAGCCAGCTGGTTAACTGATGATATATTAAGACTCTTAACAGTGAGTGAACTATTGAGCGACTTCAGCAGCAGGTATTTTAGAAGATGCTTACGTTATCTACAAGCGTTAGTGGCACTTTCACTGCAAATTTGTTTTTCAAATTCCAAGCAGAAGCCTTTACTCTGAGTCAATCCAAGATTCTATCTTTACTTCTCGGGCCAGCATTTTTCAAAATATGTCAGCAATGTTAAAGCTTTCATTCCAGGGTTGAACACAGATCCCTTCCCAGCCACGCAAGGCCTGGAGAACAGAGTTGGCCCAGGCACTGAATATTAAGGCTTGCCTGTGTGCTTCTAGCTTCTTTGCACCCATCGTTTCTCCAACATTTCTCCAACTCAGAACTTCAGAAATCTCACTTTGTAATAAGCCGCTGTTGGGAGTCAGGTGAGGTTAAGGGTAATGTGGAGAGGGGATGCACCATTCAATCAGGATTTACTGAATAACTATCACGAGCCCCTCCAGTACAAATAGAAACTTCTCCAGGAAAAGAAAAAGAGACCAACAGAGAGATAGAGATCAAAGTGATTCATTAGATTTATTTGCTGTTGATCTTTCATTTGGTGCTATTTCTAGGCAATATATAGTCTAAAGAGAGGTAAACTGATGCTGGGATGCAAAGTTTACAAAGTTGGTGAGCTGAGCACACTGAATGGGAATTTGTCTCGAGATGACAGAGGGGAAGTTTATTTGGTTTCCATAATCCTTGAGGGTTCAAGTTTGGGGCCTTCTAGCATCTTCCTCTTGGCAAATAGCCTGTAGCTGCACTGTTTAGAGTTCTGTCTCATCTCCTTTTGAATCACCCAATAGATTTTTTTTTTAGCAGCATCACAATTTAGTACTAAAAAAATAAGATGGCTCTGTCTTATCCAGGTGGGAATCACAGAAACTAACAACATGTTATCTGATTGAAAGAATCGTGGAATCATCAAATTTCAGAGTTTAAAGGGGCCTAGAGGTCGTATAGACCTTGTTCTGCTTTGAGCATAGTGGAAAAGAAGGGATTTTATGTATTTCTGAACCTGTGAGACTCTGGTGGCAGTCCAGGAGAACAGTTTAGGACGACAGAGATGATTACTAGCCAGCTGGTTAACTGATGATATATTAAGACTCTTAACAGTGAGTGAACTATTGAGCGACTTCAGCAGCAGGTATTTTAGAAGATGCTTACGTTATCTACAAGCGTTAGTGGCACTTTCACTGCAAATTTGTTTTTCAAATTCCAAGCAGAAGCCTTTACTCTGAGTCAATCCAAGATTCTATCTTTACTTCTCGGGCCAGCATTTTTCAAAATATGTCAGCAATGTTAAAGCTTTCATTCCAGGGTTGAACACAGATCCCTTCCCAGCCACGCAAGGCCTGGAGAACAGAGTTGGCCCAGGCACTGAATATTAAGGCTTGCCTGTGTGCTTCTAGCTTCTTTGCACCCATCGTTTCTCCAACATTTCTCCAACTCAGAACTTCAGAAATCTCACTTTGTAATAAGCCGCTGTTGGGAGTCAGGTGAGGTTAAGGGTAATGTGGAGAGGGGATGCACCATTCAATCAGGATTTACTGAATAACTATCACGGCTAAGCCCCTCCAGTACAGATATGACTAACAATATCACCAGTAGTGAGACATATGAGCAAGGGTGTCACAGCAAGGAGAGTGACTAAGGCCATTTGTGGGGAAAGCAGAATAAAACAATTTTGAAGAAGAAGAAAAGGAGAATTTCCTGGTGGAGAAACAGGGACATGTATTCCAATATTCCAAGTGTATTTACAGTTATCACTAACAGCTAATATTTATTGACTACCATTTTCTATGACTGCATGCAGTACTAAGGGCTTTGTGTGCATTTGTTCAATCCATCCTTATAACCTAATAAGGCAGATACTATGTTTACTCTGTTGTTTTTAATACATGATGGACTTGAAAATTCAAAAGGATAAGTCCTCAACAAAGGAAACCGTCAACAAAATGAAAAGTCAACCCACAGAATGGGAGAAAATGTTTGAAAATGATGTGACTGACAAGGGATTAATCTCCAAAATGTACAAATAGCTCATGCAGCTTTATATGAGAAAACAAACAACCAAGTCAAAAAATGGACAGAATATCCAAATAGGCAGTTCTCCAAAGAAGGCATACAGATGGCCAAAAAGAATGTAAAAAGATGCTCAACATCACTAATTATCAGAGAAATGCAAATAAAAACTATAACAAGTTTTCACCTCACACAAGACAGAATGGCCATCATCAAAAAATCTGCAAACAATAAATGCTGGAGAGGATGTAGAGAAAAAGGAATCCTTCTACACTGTTGGTGGAAATGTAAACTGGTAAAATCTTAGAGCCACTCTAGGTAATAATATTGAGGTTCCTTAAAAAATTTTACATGGAACTACTATAGGATCCAGCCATCACATTCTTGGGTATATATCTGGAGAATACCATAATCCAAGAATGATACACGTACCCTATGTTCACTGCAGCACTATTCATAATAGTCAAGACATGGAAGCAACATAAATGTCCATCAGAACAGGAATGGGTGAAGAAGATGTGGTACATGATAACAATGGAATATTATCATTAAAAAATGAAATAATGCCATTTGCAGCAACATGGATGGACCTAGAGAATATCATATTAAATGAAGTAAATAAGGCAGAGAAAGAGAAATATATGATATCATTCATATGGAATCTAACCTTAAAAAAAAGACACAAATAAACTTATTTATAAAACAGAAGCAGACTTAAAAATATCAAAAACAAACTTCTGGTTACCAAAAGGGAAATGGGTAGGGGAGGGATATATCAAGAGCTTGGGAGGAATAGCACACTAACATATATAAGACAGTTAATCAACAAGGACCAACTGTATAGCACAGGGGAACCTAATATTCTGTGATAATCTCTATGAAAAAAGAATCTAAAAAAGAATAAATATATATATATATATATATATTTGTGTATATAGATACAGACACATATATATGTATAACTCACTTTGCTATACACCTGAAACTAATATATTGTAAACCAACTATATGTTAATAAAATTAAAATATTAAAAAAAAGAACAAAAGGTTATGTCCTTTATTCCACATAGCTAATGACTGGCACTTTGGATTGGAAATATGGTCCTCTTGACCCTGAATTACGAATCTCCCCAAATAATAATATTTTCTGATTTAATCTGATGTTTATTCAACAGTTCCATGACATATCTTTTAAGTTTATTACTATTTGGACAATATTGTTTCTGAATGTGAAACCCAGTATCCTAGTCACTAACTGGGTATTAACGTTTTAAAACATACATCTGTTTATCAGGCTAAACAGCATTTCTGCCCTACGAAACTAAGCAACAGCGTCTGGACTGGGATTTCAGCTAGATTATGAGGTTTAGGGTAGCTTCATGGGTTTCCCAGGTAGTGTTAGTGGTAAAGAACAGGCCAGCCAATGTAGGAGTCATAACAGACTGGGGTTTGATCTCTGGGATGTGAAGATCCCCTGGAGGAGGACGTGGTGATGCACTGCAGTATTCTTGCCTGGAGAATCTCTAGACTCATCCATGTCACTGAAAATGGCATTATGGCATTTTTCTCATGACAGAAGAGACTGTGAACTACAGTCCATAGAGCCACAAAGAGTCGGACATGACTGAAGTGACTTAGTGCACGCACACACACACACACACACACACACACACACACACACTCATCAAAGACTTTATGGAATTTCAAAGACAATCATGAAGCACATCATCTGGAACCAGTTTCTAAATCAAGTCAATGCAAAAATTGAGGAGGAAAACAATAAAGAAAACTAAAAGGACCAATTACAAGCAAGAAATATCAAAAGTGGTGTGAATGGATTTGAAAAGTAAGGCACAGAAGAACATGATGACTCTCTGAGTATACGACTCAGCTTGTAATTCTTTCCTGGGGCCAAAGACAACAATATCACCTGTTAATGGACAACACTGCTGCAACAACTTTTCTGGAGAAAGAAATAAATGAAGAATAGGTATCATATTTCTGAAAGGCAGTTATTCTTTGTTAACGTTCTGAATTTTTGTCTATACATTTGTTAATATTATCATTGGTCTAATTGCTTCATATTTTGTCAGTAGAGGATAGAGTTCACATTCTGTGCAGCAGACTGGTGATACTGGCCCTGGTCCACTGATGCTATCATGTCCTCATTGTCTCTAAGTGATCTAATCTCTGGAAAGCCATGCTTAGGTGCTTTCCTGATGATTCAGTGGTAAAGAATCTGCCTGCAATGCAAGAAACAAAGGAAATGTGGGTTCAGTCCCCAGGCTGAGAAGATCCCTTGGAGAGGGAAATGGCAACCCACTCCAGTATTCTTGCCTGTCAAATCCCTTGGGAAAAGGAGCCTGATGGTCTACAGTCCATAGGGTCGCAAAGAGTCAGACATGACAAATTTTCTAAGCACAAAGATGGAACAGTGTTTAAGAGCTGGCATCCAGAGAAAGCAATGGTTAAGATGGCATCTAGAGTCAGAGAGGCCAGCTCTTTGTTCCAGCTCTCTACCAGGTACGGGATGCATCATCCTGGACAATCTGCTTAACTTAGACCAGTCTTCCTTTTCCTCTTCTTCCTATTTATTCCATATTACTCTGTATACTGTCTCACGTTCCCTTGACCTCACTTCTGACTCCAACTATGATTATAGCGAACAGTTCTTTTTAAAATAAAAATTTATTAATTTATTTTTGGTTGTGCTGGGTCTTTGTTGCTGAGTGGGCTTTTCTCTAGCTGTAGCAAGTGGGGGGCTACTCTCTAGTTGCAGTGTTCAGGATTCTCATTGTGGTGGCTTCTCTTGTTGCGGGGCTGTAGGGCATTTGGTCTTCAGTTGTTTCAGCTCCCAGGCTCTAGAGCATAGGCTCAACAGTTGTAGCACATGGACTTAGTTGCTCTGCAGCATATGAGATCTTCCCCAGGACCAGCGATCAAACCTATGTTTCTTACATTGGCAGGCAGATTCTTTACCACTGAGCCACCAGAGAAGCCTGCAAATAGCTCTTTCGGATTTTAACCTACTGGCACCATCTTACCTTAAACACTTAACACCCATTTTTCATTTGCTGTCCCAAGGCAGCAAAGAAAGAGACAACAATGACTGTGGTACTAGGACATGAGGTTACTGATTCTATAAATGTGTTCTTCTCTAATTCTATTAGGAAAGACAATCAAAGGCAGTTTCCTTGTATGTGAGAAGGACATTATACATTCACTTTCTTTTCCAAGAGCTCTATTAAATCTCCTGCTCTTTGCCCCAGCATAGTCAGCAGAAATCTTGATCATACTGACCTTCCTCAAGAATCATACTGACCCACAATATTGATTATAGCATGCAAATAAGACCTGGTGAACAGGAAGTAGTTAAGTATTTCAAGCAAGATAAATACATGTTAGAGGGCTGGAGATGAACCCCATGAAGAATTAACTGCCTACCACATCAGCAATGTTTTTAAGGGTCAAATGGTCTAAGACATGCTGGGACATCCCTTCTATGGATAAGGAGAGTTTATGTATTTTATACTTTGTACTGCTAAGAAGAAGGTATAGCTTTAGTGTGCCTCTTTGGATTTGAGACTTCTGACTGTTTCCCCCATAGTTTATGTGTATGACCTCACATCATGGGGCATTTCTTATCATTAAATGACAGATGCAGAAACAAAACAAAAACAAAAACCTTGATTCACAGAGTGTTTATCCTCCCACTATGTTGGTTTGAGCTGAAAACAGATTCTGACTTCAGCACAACCCCATTCAGGCATGTCTGTAAAAGACAGTCAAAAGGTAAATCCTCCAAATGGAAAGAGGTGTATAGCAGTACACGTAATCATTCACTTTGTATGAATTAAGAAGTGACCTGAAGTAAGAACACACAGATCTTTAAGTAGTGGTGAAAAACATGTCTACTTACTCAGGGACCCAGAGAAAGAAAGGCTGGATCAGAGACCAGGGGATCTGAGAAAGAAATATATAGATGCACTAATGGAAGTGAGCAAAACCCATGAAGACCTTTCTATTTCATGTACATGTTAACCAGGGACCCTTCATTGTAGAGGATGTGCTTCACTAGGCAGACAAGATGAGGCATCCCCAGTGACTGTCAGCCAGTCTCTATCCTCGGCCACCCCCTGATGGTGCCAGGGGGTGAACTCAGTAGCCACGTCAGCAGAGACAGAGGCCATGTGCACGCCAAAGGTTTGGGGTTCCTCTGATCTAGGCTGACCTAGCTTTTGAAACTGCTGAATGCCCAAACTACTGTCAAAAGGCCAACATTTCATCCCTGGATATGGCAGCAGCTCCCCCAAATATCTGCCAGTCACTCTGTAGAACTTGATTGCATCAGACCTCTTTCATCATCAAGGGGTATCATTTCACCCTTAAATGAATGGACATTTATTTCAACTATATCTTACTTAGCCCTCCCCACCAGCTGTGCCTCCCCCAGTGCGACCAACTCAAGAGCTTGCAGAATACCTGATTTATGCGCATGGGATCCCAGCCAGCTTTGTCTGTTAAAGAAGTTACAGCACTGAAGTTACAATAGTGGGCCTCTGGCCATAAAATTTATGAAATATTACCATATTCCATATCACTCAGGAGCACTCAGACTAATACACTAATGGGAAGACCTATTAAAGTTTTGGCTAAGGGCTTCCTTGGTAGCTCAGTGGCAAAGAATCCGCCTGCCAATGCAGAAGACATGGGTTCAGTCCCTGATCCAGGAAGATCCCATAGCTGCAGAGTAACTAAGCCCATGAGTTGCAACTATTGAGCCTGTGCTCTAGAGCCTCAGAGCTGCAACTAGGAGCCCACGTGCCACAACTACTGAAGCCCGTGTGCCCTAGGGTCAGAGTTCCACAACAAGAGAAGTTGCCGCAACAAGAAGCCTGCTCATCTCAACTAGAGAATAGCCCCCACTCCCAGCAACTAGAGAAGAGCCTGTAGCAGCAGTGAAAACCCAGAATAGTCAAAAATAAATAAATAAATACATAATTTTTTAAGAAGTCTTTGCTAAGTCACCAGCTTGGGGACAATACTTAGTACTCCCCTCAAGGAGGAGGTAAATGCTTTAAACTGATGGCTAATCTATCCTTGCTCCTCACAACTGAAAACACAACCCCTAGTGCCACTGCTTGCCTGTGTGGCAAATATTTCTTAACCAGGAGGAGGTGCTGAGGCTCAGCAGAAAGAACCCAGACTTTGAAGTATTTCGGGGGTATTTATGAATCCTAAATGATCCACCAAAGCAGTGACTTTATTTGTTTTCTATCTAATCCCTGGTGTCAAGTCTAGCAATCAGAAGTTTGAAGAAATATACAGATGCAATGCAGATGGAGAATTTAATATTGCTATTTAGTCACTCACTCATATTCAACTATTTTGCAACCCCGTGGGCTGTAGCCCAGCAGGCTCCTCTACCCATTGGGTTTCCCATGCCAGAGTATGGAGTGGGTTTCCATTTCCATCTCCAGGATGTCTTCTGGACCCAGGGATGGAACCTGCGCCTCCATGGGCAGGCAAATTCGTTACTGCTGAGCCACCAGGGAAGCAGCATTTGGTAAGTGTCCGGGACTGCGGGGCGGACCGGCCATACTCTGTAGCCTCCCGCGCATGAATGCTGCGGTGCGCCGCTTGGGATGGCGCCTAGCGGAGCCTTTCAGGCATGAGCCCTGGCCGCACTTTGCAGCCTCCAGTTTAGGAGCATCGTCATGTTTGCACAAAGATGGCGCCTGGTGGATGTAGGGGGTTGTGGTTTAAGGCGTGTGCATGTTGCTCTGATAGGTTGTTCCTAGTTTCCGTGCTCGTGATCAGTGCATGCTCCCCTTGCATTCCTATGGGGTCGGAAGTGCGTGTGCATCTGACCTTTTACATGATTGGCTTATGAGTAGCTCCTTCCTGTTTCTGTGTAGTATAAATACCCCCTTGTTTCTGCAATAAAACGAGACTTGATCAGACTCCTGTCGTGTGTCCGTTTCTCGTCTCTCTTGTCCTCTCAATTCCCACTTCCCCCCTTTAGGGCCTACGTTGACGAATCCTAGGTCTGCGCTGACGAACCCCGCGGGTCGGGACAGGTAAGTTCAATGGTTTCTAAAAGGTTCTCATTGTGATTGCTGTTGCTCATGCATAGTGTGTGCCATGTGTGAAGACTTCCCTGGTCAGACTTCCTAAGGTCAGACTTAGTCTCTGTTCTAAGTTGGGCTGTCACCTCAGAGGCCTCCTCATTCTTCTCTTACTTAGCTCAGGTGAGCTAGCCTAGGCATGATGGCGGCCCGTGCCCTGGCTGCTGCTCTTCCCAGTCTCTCCCCGCAGCCCAGCTCAATATGGAGCTGGGCGTTAATGCGCCATCGTGGGGCCTCCGTCACCCCACCCTGCTTGGAGCCTCAGCACTCTGATTCAGCATTCAGCCCTTGCCTGGGCACCCCGCTGTCATCTAACCTCCAAAAAATCCTCAATATGCATGAACACCATAATTACACAGATTTAGACATCTCCCTTCTGAGATAATTGCAGAAATAAACCGTGTTTCTCACACAAATCAGGTTTAAGGCTTGGGGAAAGGTATCTCGGTAGACACAAGGGGTCTCAGTCTTATTCTGGCTACACGGCCCATGTCAGTGATCCAGACGCTCTCTGCCTGAGCAGAGAGAAGCTACTGTCAGAATCCTTGTGGGAAATTTGTACAAGGCAATTCCTACCCTCATAAACAGGGACCCTGCTGGCAATTGGTTCTGTAAGGAAAACAGAAAAAGTGCTGATAGAGCGTCATCAGGACTTATTCTGGGCTGCATCAAGATAAGGAGTAGTTGAAATAATTCCTGGCCCGTGGCCTGAAGGGGCCTGCAGTTTTCTCACTCTGTCTCCCACAGAAGTTCTGAGCTCATAAAATGTAAGGAAAATAAATCTAACAGATAGAATACTGAAGGAATATTGAAGTACTGATTCTAGAAACCAGGTCCAAAGGGAAAAGCACATCCTCAGCCAGTTTGGGTTCACAGGACCAGGATTCAACTCATAAACTTCTTCAAGTGATGAACCTTAGAGTCTTTCCTCTAGCTCTGCCCCCATACTTTCTCAGGGAATTTGCAGCCTAATCTGAAGGATAACCCGCACAAGGTGACGCGTCGAGCCAGTTTGGAAGTCTATTTTGGCCTATAGTGGGGGGTGGCCAATTTTTGGTTCTCATTGTGATTGCTGTTGCTCATGCATAGTGTGTGCCATGTGTGAAGACTTCCCTGGTCAGACTTCCTAAGGTCAGACTTAGTCTCTGTTCTAAGTTGGGCTGTCACCTCAGAGGCCTCCTCATTCTTCTCTTACTTAGCTCAGGTGAGCTAGCCTAGGCATGATGGCGGCCCGTGCCCTGGCTGCTGCTCTTCCCAGTCTCTCCCCGCAGCCCAGCTCAATATGGAGCTGGGCGTTAATCGCGCCATCGTGGGGCCTCCGTCACCCCACCCTGCTTGGAGCCTCAGCACTCTGATTCAGCATTCAGCCCTTGCCTGGGCACCCCGCTGTCATCTAACCTCCAAAAAATCCTCAATATGCATGAACACCATAATTACACAGATTTAGACATCTCCCTTCTGAGATAATTGCAGAAATAAACCGTGTTTCTCACACAAATCAGGTTTAAGGCTTGGGGAAAGGTATCTCGGTAGACACAAGGGGTCTCAGTCTTATTCTGGCTACACGGCCCATGTCAGTGATCCAGACGCTCTCTGCCTGAGCAGAGAGAAGCTACTGTCAGAATCCTTGTGGGAAATTTGTACAAGGCAATTCCTACCCTCATAAACAGGGACCCTGCTGGCAATTGGTTCTGTAAGGAAAACAGAAAAAGTGCTGATAGAGCGTCATCAGGACTTATTCTGGGCTGCATCAAGATAAGGAGTAGTTGAAATAATTCCTGGCCCGTGGCCTGAAGGGGCCTGCAGTTTTCTCACTCTGTCTCCCACAGAAGTTCTGAGCTCATAAAATGTAAGGAAAATAAATCTAACAGATAGAATACTGAAGGAATATTGAAGTACTGATTCTAGAAACCAGGTCCAAAGGGAAAAGCACATCCTCAGCCAGTTTGGGTTCACAGGACCAGGATTCAACTCATAAACTTCTTCAAGTGATGAACCTTACGAGTCTTTCCTCTAGCTCTGCCCCCCATACTTTTTCTCAGGGAATTTGCAGCCTAATCTGAAGGATAACGCCATCGCAGACAAGGTGAGGTGAGCTGCGTGCTGAGTCACTAATGCATCTTTTGTGGGGATGTGAGAAGCCAGATGTCAGTAACATTGGCGTCGCCAGGATACAGGCTGGTGAGATTGAGAACAGCTCAGACACAGACACTCCAAGGGACCCTGAGAATGAGATGATTCCTTTCTCAGCGTCCACCTGGCATGCAGAAATGCAGATACCAGCAGCGTAGGATGCCTGGGAGAGGTGAAGAGCCGTTGGACCTAAGTTTGTGTACAGAAATGTATCATTAGCGGGTAGAAATATGAGGGGAATAGAATTCAGCTTTGGGAAAGAAGGCTTCGGAGAATCAGGTAAGATCCTGGCTGGGATTCAGAAATACCCCAAGCTGAAGTGGATACTAAGCAAGAAAGCTAAGAAGAAGCCAGGAACAATAAAATAAAGAACCCTTAACTAGGACCCATAAAACAGAGAAAGCATGTAAGTCTCTGTAAATGCTCACAGCTCATTCCTGGTACATGTGTCAGGTTGCCATTAAGGTGACTCCAAGGGCATGTGACATCCAATCACTGCTCAGACACTGCATGTGTGGGCTGAGAAATAGGACAGTTCCCAGGGCTACTGTATATGGACAGGGAGTGGGCGGCTGCTCATCTACCACTTTCCCTCGTCAGGATTATCTCAGGGTCTGATATGAGCCCGTCTTCAGCAAATAGGGTGCCCTTTTTTAAACTACCACTTTCCCTCTCAGGTCATTACTGGGCTGCATCAAGATAAGGAGTAGTTGAAATAATTCCTGGCCCGTGGCCTGAAGGGGCCTGCAGTTTTCTCACTCTGTCTCCCACAGAAGTTCTGAGCTCATAAAATGTAAGGAAAATAAATCTAACAGATAGAATACTGAAGGAATATTGAAGTACTGATTCTAGAAACCAGGTCCAAAGGGAAAAGCACATCCTCAGCCAGTTTGGGTTCACAGGACCAGGATTCAACTCATAAACTTCTTCAAGTGATGAACCTTACGAGTCTTTCCTCTAGCTCTGCCCCCCATACTTTTTCTCAGGGAATTTGCAGCCTAATCTGAAGGATAACGCCATCGCAGACAAGGTGAGGTGAGCTGCGTGCTGAGTCACTAATGCATCTTTTGTGGGGATGTGAGAAGCCAGATGTCAGTAACATTGGCGTCGCCAGGATACAGGCTGGTGAGATTGAGAACAGCTCAGACACAGACACTCCAAGGGACCCTGAGAATGAGATGATTCCTTTCTCAGCGTCCACCTGGCATGCAGAAATGCAGATACCAGCAGCGTAGGATGCCTGGGAGAGGTGAAGAGCCGTTGGACCTAAGTTTGTGTACAGAAATGTATCATTAGCGGGTAGAAATATGAGGGGAATAGAATTCAGCTTTGGGAAAGAAGGCTTCGGAGAATCAGGTAAGATCCTGGCTGGGATTCAGAAATACCCCAAGCTGAAGTGGATACTAAGCAAGAAAGCTAAGAAGAAGCCAGGAACAATAAAATAAAGAACCCTTAACTAGGACCCATAAAACAGAGAAAGCATGTAAGTCTCTGTAAATGCTCACAGCTCATTCCTGGTACATGTGTCAGGTTGCCATTAAGGTGACTCCAAGGGCATGTGACATCCAATCACTGCTCAGACACTGCATGTGTGGGCTGAGAAATAGGACAGTTCCCAGGGCTACTGTATATGGACAGGGAGTGGGCGAAGCTGCTCATCTACCACTTTCCCTCGTCAGGATTATCTCAGGGTCTGATATGAGCCCGTCTTCAGCAAATAGGGCTTAGCAATTCCTACTTTTTGAGGATATACTATAGATCAGGTACCAGACCAAATATGGGCTTGCAGGTGGCTCTGGTGGTAGTGTCTGCAAATGCAGGAGATGTAAGAGATGCGCGTTCAATCTCTGGGTTGGGAAGATCCCCCGAAGGAGGGCATGGCAACCCACTCCAGTATTCTTGCCTGAGAATTCCATGGACAGATAAGCCTGGCGAGCTACAATCCATCGGGTTGCACAGACCTGGACACAACTGAAGCGACTAACAAGCATGCACACAGACTATATCTATAGAAGTTGATAGCATTTCTGGTCGTCATGATTTGGAAAGTTACCTACTAATAAGCTATTATATGTTTAGGGTGCTACTGGAGAAGGATAATGTTGAGCTAATTAAGAAAATGGAAATGCTGTTCGTGTAACCACACAGAACACATGTTCTTCTGAATCAAACAGACTACAGAACAGTGACATCACAGTGTATAGCAAAGCCCTTTATAAGGGACAGGTCTGCCCTGTGTGATTGTCTGTTACTTCATGTATCCACTCATCTGAATGAGCAATAATGCTATCTGGAAGAAGAATTTCTTTTCTGATCATGATATTCCACTGAGACCTGAGAGCTTGCTCTCAGACAAGCTACCTGTGATTTTCAGTTAAACTTGGCACACTGGCTTTGTGAGTACTTTAAGGCTACTAAATTTTTTTTATCTCCCCTTCCCTGTATGTCCTCCATCTCTTCTACCCTCTATAGTACAACAAAAGACTAGTTTCAAGAAAAAAATTGGGAATGCAATTCTTGGAGATAGAGCTCCACAGTATTATAGAGTGAATCAGCTTCCATGCTAAGAGCCTCATGTGTATGCTGTGGATGGTGCCAGAGGTGATTCAACCAAATACGAATGCTGGTAGTGCCTCAAAAATATGAGTGCATCCATCCTGCACTGGGTTTGGTGCTCTGCTTTGGGATTTTATTGATGTCAAAGTAGAAAAGGATGTTTCCTGAGAAAGAGCAAAAGCCAGGTTCCTTGATACCATTTTTTCCATTACAACTGTGGTGAGGCTGGAGATGTGGAGAAAGCAATCTGGGAGTTTCAACAGTCGGGCTGATATGAGCCGTCTTCAGCAAATAGGGCTTAGCAATTCCTACTTTTTGAGGATATACTATAGATCAGGTACCAGACCAAATATGGGCTTGCAGGTGGCTCTGGTGGTAGTGTCTGCAAATGCAGGAGATGTAAGAGATGCGCGTTCAATCTCTGGGTTGGGAAGATCCCCCGAAGGAGGGCATGGCAACCCACTCCAGTATTCTTGCCTGAGAATTCCATGGACAGATAAGCCTGGCGAGCTACAATCCATCGGGTTGCACAGACCTGGACACAACTGAAGCGACTAACAAGCATGCACACAGACTATATCTATAGAAGTTGATAGCATTTCTGGTCGTCATGATTTGGAAAGTTACCTACTAATAAGCTATTATATGTTTAGGGTGCTACTGGAGAAGGATAATGTTGAGCTAATTAAGAAAATGGAAATGCTGTTCGTGTAACCACACAGAACACATGTTCTTCTGAATCAAACAGACTACAGAACAGTGACATCACAGTGTATAGCAAAGCCCTTTATAAGGGACAGGTCTGCCCTGTGTGATTGTCTGTTACTTCATGTATCCACTCATCTGAATGAGCAATAATGCTATCTGGAAGAAGAATTTCTTTTCTGATCATGATATTCCACTGAGACCTGAGAGCTTGCTCTCAGACAAGCTACCTGTGATTTTCAGTTAAACTTGGCACACTGGCTTTGTGAGTACTTTAAGGCTACTAAATTTTTTTTATCTCCCCTTCCCTGTATGTCCTCCATCTCTTCTACCCTCTATAGTACAACAAAAGACTAGTTTCAAGAAAAAAATTGGGAATGCAATTCTTGGAGATAGAGCTCCACAGTATTATAGAGTGAATCAGCTTCCATGCTAAGAGCCTCATGTGTATGCTGTGGATGGTGCCAGAGGTGATTCAACCAAATACGAATGCTGGTAGTGCCTCAAAAATATGAGTGCATCCATCCTGCACTGGGTTTGGTGCTCTGCTTTGGGATTTTATTGATGTCAAAGTAGAAAAGGATGTTTCCTGAGAAAGAGCAAAAGCCAGGTTCCTTGATACCATTTTTTCCATTACAACTGTGGTGAGGCTGGAGATGTGGAGAAAGCAATCTGGGAGTTTCAACAGTGGTTGGTCCTTCTTCCACTAAGTGTGTGCACCATGTGTCTTCTTGATGGGCCCTGGTGTATGCTTTCTCTATTACTCTCTGAGTCAAATATTGCTAGGGTTCTCTGATATTAGTGTGCTACCCTGGCAAATGAATGTATATGGGGTATAGACTGCAAACTAGGATTCTGCAGCTGCAACTTTAGGTCTAAATATCCTAAAGGATGTTCCAAGCAATCTACATGTCTAATACGCTAAAAGAAGAGTATTTGAGAGCCTATGCCTCAAATTTTTGACCCAGAAGAAAAACGCTTGGTTCTAAGCCTTTTGTCTTTGGATGTGGAAGGGAGAGGCAGGACTGCTGATGCAAGTAATAATTATACCCTTTCTCTTATTTCATTGGGACCACATATTACTGAAGGATACTGCATTTACTCTTGACTCATGGTTCCATAAAGAGAGACATCAATAAGTGTAACATTCATGACTTCTTGTACATCCTCACTAACTTTCCCTCATAAGAGAAAGATTAAATTATCTGAATTATAAATTTCAGAGAAGAAATCATGCATGTATAACTGAGTTTCCTTCCTCCTCCTCCTCTTTGGATCTATCTGCTTTCAGGAATATATGATTTACTCTTTTCTTGGTCATTGAATGAGTTTTATGGGAGCACCCTTGGCATTTCGTGTGGAAGGCCAGTGGCTGACCAGCACAACCTGATATTGCGTGACTACATCTGTAGTAACAGGGTCAAGTGTTAGGAAGCTTACTGCCTAAGCCTCATTTTCTAAAATCTCTATCAGTAACAAACTAGGCACTTTAAGCTCCATCTGCCTGATGCCTTGTCTCTCTCAGCACAGAACTCAGACAAGAACCAAAATAACATATGTTCGACTGCCTAAAACCCCAACATATGCCATCGGTAATTTTCACATTGTATAGATTTGCCAAGCTATGTCCATAGCAAATTTCCAAACAGCACCATAAATACTGCTTTAAAGGGTGATACAGGTTCCCCTCCCCCCATCCAAAAGTCGAGCATTCCCTGGAAACTTTTTGTAAAGCTGAAATGGTAAAAGCAAAGAAGCAATTACCTTAGGACACATCTTGCTAACGAATGCACAAAATAAATCGAGATAAAGCACAGATGCTCACAGGCGCAGTTCAAAGCTATGGTGGCTTGACGCTGAGATGCTGAGCAGAGTCCTTTGGGAAGGAGCCTGGTGTGGCCACTCTCACAGCTCTGGGGGCTCACTGCCTCCACAGAGGCTCACACTGAAAGCTCTTTTCACTTTTTGCCTTTTTTTCATAAAAATGAAAAACCTCTTCAGATTTCTTTAGGTTTGCAAAAGCAGGTTCTAAGGTAGGTCTTTCATAAAAACGGTGAAAAATGAAATTTTAAGTTATCAGAGCAAAGATTGTTATTTCAAATCATGGTGTTTCTTTTTTTTTCAATAATTCTTTAAAAAGAGACAAGATTGACATCTCTCAGGCCCACTGGAGATCAGTATGGACTGTCACCTTCACATGACTGTAATAAAATATTTTTATAAAATGTTGTTCAAATTTAATACTTAGATCCTCCCTCCCAAAACTTAGTGATAGGACTATAAAGTAGCATTTTGGTTGCATTATAGCAATTCAGGGACATATTTGGTTCTGCTGAAAGTAGTAACATGTTTCTTTAAACATCTTTTAAAATTTGAAACCAGTAAAACTTTTAGATTTTCTGAAAAAAAAAAAAAAGGTGGGGAACACCTACATTTATATTTCTAGTGACACAGTCCTATGATGGTCTCAGCCCTCATAATATCACTTTATTTTTTCTTAAGTCACAGGGCATCCCTTGTTTCGAAGTATTAGTGATAGACACCTTTAAGGCATGTTTGATGAATGATCAGAGAATAACTCTAAGATAATCAGAGAATTTGGTCAAAAGTAAACTTATAGAAAATAATCAGAGTGTGCAGCTTATTTACAAGATAAAATTCATATTTTTAAGCCTATGAGAATTTACAAAATGAAAGATAAAGCCTTAAGTATCAATTTAATATTTATTTCAGAAACAAGAAGGCTTAGGGCAAGAGTAGAGAGGGAAGCTGACATAGAATAAAGCATTCTAGAGTGAAAATCATCCCATATCTAATTTGGTGAGGCTTGAAAATGCATACATTTGCCATCTAACATGGAACTCAAGGTTTAGATGGACAAAAAGTAGTATCAGTAGGCTTTAATCCAGCTTTGAGACAGATAAAGCAGCCAGATGGCTCAGTGGTAAAGAATCCACCTGACAAAGGAGCAGACTCAGGGGACACAAGTTAGATCCCTGGGCTGAGAAGATCCCCTGAAGGAGGAAATGGCAACCATTCCAGTATCCTTGCTTGGAAAATCTCATGCACAGGGAAGCCTGGTGGGCTATAGTCCATGGGGTGACAGAGTCAGACATGACTTAGCAACTAAGTAAACACACACACACTCCACTACCATGGTTGGTTGAATCCACAGATGTAGAATTCATGGGTAGAGAGGGCTGACTATGGTACTTAAGCATCTATGGATTTGGGTATCTGTGAGAGGTTCCTGGAATTAACTTGTCCTCCCCCACCCTCCACTGCCAACCAGCTTATTAAGGGCCAACTGCAGTACCAGGAGTCTAAATGTTGATCCCTAGGTTTTCAGAGATGTGATTTTGCTCAGCAACATTTTGAATGGCTCTTTCTTACGAAGAAACATAAGTTATATAACCGAAAAGACAGGTTTTAATGGTCTGTTTCAAAGAAAGTCTTCAACTCTATATATGTAGACTTAAGAAATGTCATTAAAATTTAAACTAAAAGCATCCCCATAGTATAGAAATTGAACTTTTATCAGTGAATTATTAATGAGGATTTTCTCAAATGCAATGTAATTAAAATTTTTAAAGAGCTTATCATGAAATTACGAGGCTTCCATGTTTGAATTCAAACCACATTCCCAAAGTAGTTTATCTTGACACAATATCCTTAAAAATATTTCATGACACAAAAAGTCAGATGCCAAAAGGTTACCATTGATTGTTACATCGATGGAATGATACTGGAGCAAAATGATGGGGAGATGATAAAAATGTGTCTCTTCATTAAAAATGTATAGAAACATATTTTCCAAAAGTTTGCATACTGGGTTATGTTTTGAAAGCAAATGAAAGTTTCTCAAGAAATTTTAATATGTTTTTGTTTAGATTTATTTATTTATTATTTTGGGGGGGTGGGGAGGGAGGGGAGCAGGCGGGCCACTTCTATTGGTCTTTCATTTGTCTATTTTCATCCATCTTTGTTCTTTGGCCCGTGTGGGCCTCCCATCGCGGTGGCCTCTGTTGTCTCAGAGCACCGGCTCTGGGCGCATGCGCTCTGGAGCTCCGGCTCAGTAATTGGACACATCGGTCCAGCCGCTCCGCGGCAGGTGGGATCTTCCCAGGCCAGGGATTGAACCAGCGCCCCTTGCACTGCAAGGAGGTGTCCTTACCCACTGGACCACCAGGGAAGCCCTAATACGTTTTTATTATAGGATGGATAGCAGATATCAGTGTTAATCTTTATATTGTCATTTCACACTTTTAAGTAATACAAGTTTACAATCCCTTATCCAAAATTCTTGGGGAACTGTGTTTCAGAATCTGGAAATTTGGGGCTTTCACATTAGGAACAGGGTACACAGAGTGAATGACATAAAACACCTCCACTATTTACTTGTCAATAGACTGACCAACACTGTCTTTGAGGCCTTCAGTCAGAGGCAAAGCCATGGAAGGAGAAGGAAAATGCATTCTATTTATGCTCAGTGGCCAGGCTGCCTCCTCCTCTCCCACCTCACTGAGTAGTTCAGTAATCTCCCATGGCTGGAGGAACTCTAGATTACAAAATGAGAGAAAAGATTTGGGATAAGGAATTGTGCACCTGTATTTAAATAGGTAGAGTTTAATAATAAGTGCTTGATTACTGTGTGTTTAAAAATGAAAGCCCTTCAACGTATAAGCATATAAAAACCATACGCTGCTTAGAAACAGACCCTGCTGAGTGTCATTTTCCCTCTTGGAACAAGAAATATGTATGTAGTTAACCTCCTTCCAGAATAGGGATGATTCACAGTGCAGGGCTCAGGAAGGGTCTCTTTAAAAAAGTCAGAGGGTACCATTGATTGTTACATCGATGGAATGATACTGGAGCAAAATGATGGGAGATGATAAAATGTGTCTCTTCATTAAAATGTATAGAAACATATTTTCCAAAAGTTTGCATACTGGGTTATGTTTTGAAAGCAAATGAAAGTTTCTCAAGAAATTTTAATATGTTTTTGTTTAGATTTATTTATTTATTATTTTGGGGGGGTGGGGAGGGAGGGGAGCAGGCGGGCCACTTCTATTGGTCTTTCATTTGTCTATTTTCATCCATCTTTGTTCTTTGGCCCGTGTGGGCCTCCCATCGCGGTGGCCTCTGTTGTCTCAGAGCACCGGCTCTGGGCGCATGCGCTCTGGAGCTCCGGCTCAGTAATTGGACACATCGGTCCAGCCGCTCCGCGGCAGGTGGGATCTTCCCAGGCCAGGGATTGAACCAGCGCCCCTTGCACTGCAAGGAGGTGTCCTTACCCACTGGACCACCAGGGAAGCCCTAATACGTTTTTATTATAGGATGGATAGCAGATATCAGTGTTAATCTTTATATTGTCATTTCACACTTTTAAGTAATACAAGTTTACAATCCCTTATCCAAAATTCTTGGGGAACTGTGTTTCAGAATCTGGAAATTTGGGGCTTTCACATTAGGAACAGGGTACACAGAGTGAATGACATAAAACACCTCCACTATTTACTTGTCAATAGACTGACCAACACTGTCTTTGAGGCCTTCAGTCAGAGGCAAAGCCATGGAAGGAGAAGGAAAATGCATTCTATTTATGCTCAGTGGCCAGGCTGCCTCCTCCTCTCCCACCTCACTGAGTAGTTCAGTAATCTCCCATGGCTGGAGGAACTCTAGATTACAAAATGAGAGAAAAGATTTGGGATAAGGAATTGTGCACCTGTATTTAAATAGGTAGAGTTTAATAATAAGTGCTTGATTACTGTGTGTTTAAAAATGAAAGCCCTTCAACGTATAAGCATATAAAAACCATACGCTGCTTAGAAACAGACCCTGCTGAGTGTCATTTTCCCTCTTGGAACAAGAAATATGTATGTAGTTAACCTCCTTCCAGAATAGGGATGATTCACAGTGCAGGGCTCAGGAAGGGTCTCTTTAGGGAGTCCATGGGCCCAGTTTAAACGTCTGGAGTAGAGAACTGAACAGCTCAATCTGCTAACACTCTAAGCAAGTAATCTTGCTTCCAATTTCTATATCCTCTAAATCCATTTCACATACCACTTCTGGATTAATTCACCCCCAGACCATGTCACCTCCTTCTGGAAAACATTCTGTTGCTTCTCCTTTGCTAATAAATCAATTTCAGAGTCCCTGTCCAACAACCAAAGTCTTCTATAAGGCATTTCAACTCTTCTGATCTTCCCTCCCAGTGGTTCCCTATCCTATATTCCAGACTATCCGTTTGATGCACTGTACCAGACTCAGCCTATGGGCTATCCCAAACCTGCCCGCTTGCCTTCTGGTTGGAACAGCCCTAGAAACATTTTGCACGGTCCCCAGGGTCGTGGAGCCAGGTCACTGTTTCTGCCACTATGGCGACCACTACAGACTAAGGAGCCCTGACTAGCAAGGAGAGACAGACATGCAGGTACCCTGACTGGACAGAACACAAGAGGCTCTTTTTTTCTAGTGGCCATCGCAGAGGGCTGCTGGCACACCCCATCCCTGCAGGGCTTTTAGTGCCCCAAGTGTGAGATGTCAAGGGGACAAATGCCAATGGGACAGGGTACTATGGACAAATTCTTTCCTCACTCTTCCCTTTACCCTATCATACGGATGGTTCAGAGACATGAAAATTCATCCAGCCTCCAGGAAGCAGTCCTACATTCAGCCCCTACCAGTCGCCCTCTCATTATCCAGCTGTGGCCAACCTGGGTAATGCACCTTTCATATCTGGTCTCCCTCCATCTCTGTCTCCTCCCTTTTCCCCTGTTTTTTGTTTCTCTGGAATTGTACTACCAATAATCCATGAGCACAAAGCTTTGCCCTCAGAATCTATTTTCTAAGGAATCTGGGCTCAGGCACATCCCAAACGTTTGAACATTCCCTTTTGCTTGTATGTCTTTATGCTGTTTTCTCTACCTGCGTTCACCTACCCCACCATCTCTCATCCCCAGAGAAAATTACAGTCATCCTTTCAGGCATTTTTTAACACAAACTAATTTTTCTGATCTTTCCAATCAGATGTGATCTCTCCTTACTAAAAAGAATCCTTATTATAGTTAGTTTAGACTTCTCTATAGTACATATCTCATTCTGTCTTGTGATTCATTTAATAAATCTTATATATCCTGTTGGAGAAGGATATGGCTACCTACTCCAGTAAACCTGCCTGGAAAATTCCATGGGCAGAGAAGTCTGGTGGGCCATAGTCCATGGTGCTGCAAAGAGTCAGACACGACTGGGTAACTAAACAACAACAATACATCCTACTGGAGATTAAGTTTCATGAGGGCAGAGGCTATGTGCTATGAATACTGGGTATCTTACCACGATGGGTGTTTGCATATGAAGTTGTCAACCTGAGACCCTTCCACATATGACCTAGACTCCACTGGCCCTTCCGGCATCAAGCCCCCTCTGTTAGTCACCCACCCCAACCCATGCTTCAGCCAGTGGGTAGATTCCTAAAATTCACAAACTGGATGTAACACAATCTGGTTGTGACACCTTGTCACCCCATTGACCGCCAGGTTTGATTCAGCTCATTTGGCTGGCTAGGCGGGTGTTCCCTTCCTCCCTCACCACTCCATGAGAGTCCCTCCCAAAGCTGTGTGCTCAGTCAAAGAGGACAGTCATCCCGATAGAGGAGGACTGGTCTTCAGTCAAGGATATACAAGTAGCTATGCTCTCCTGCTAGAACCTCCAAACAAATTCACAAATTGTGTCACAGGACTAGCTTTCTCATGGCTGTTCCCAAACTGCCAGTCTCGTGCCTTCACAACCAGAAAGAAACTCCCTTATGTCTTTCAAAACTGAAATCAAATGTCACACATCAACTCCTCTTTGAAGCTTTCATTAGCATCCTTGGTTCCTTCTCCTATAACTTACTGAACTCCAGTACAATTCCATTAGAACAACTGTGTTTATCCAGGAGTCAGCAAACAGTAAGTTATAGACTATCTCTGAAGAACAAGATAATAAATGTGTTTTAGTCTTTCAGACTATACTTTCCCTGCTGTGACTGTCCAACATTACCATCACAACACAAAAGGGGTCACAAACAATACATAAATAAATGAGCTAATATATTTTACAAAAACAGGCAGTGGTCCAAAGATCATAGTTTGCTCACCCTTGAATTAATTCACCATGAATCTTTAAATATCAATAAGCTCTTCATTCTTACAATCGAATTCAGAGCTTAACACTTGTAAGGTGTTCAATAAGAATTCATTCCATGAGTGAATTAAATAAAATAAATAGTGTGTGCTAAGTCCAGTATAACGGAGAAGTCTGGTGGGCCATAGTCCATGGTGCTGCAAAGAGTCAGACACGACTGGGTAACTAAACAACAACAATACATCCTACTGGAGATTAAGTTTCATGAGGGCAGAGGCTATGTGCTATGAATACTGGGTATCTTACCACGATGGGTGTTTGCATATGAAGTTGTCAACCTGAGACCCTTCCACATATGACCTAGACTCCACTGGCCCTTCCGGCATCAAGCCCCCTCTGTTAGTCACCCACCCCAACCCATGCTTCAGCCAGTGGGTAGATTCCTAAAATTCACAAACTGGATGTAACACAATCTGGTTGTGACACCTTGTCACCCCATTGACCGCCAGGTTTGATTCAGCTCATTTGGCTGGCTAGGCGGGTGTTCCCTTCCTCCCTCACCACTCCATGAGAGTCCCTCCCAAAGCTGTGTGCTCAGTCAAAGAGGACAGTCATCCCGATAGAGGAGGACTGGTCTTCAGTCAAGGATATACAAGTAGCTATGCTCTCCTGCTAGAACCTCCAAACAAATTCACAAATTGTGTCACAGGACTAGCTTTCTCATGGCTGTTCCCAAACTGCCAGTCTCGTGCCTTCACAACCAGAAAGAAACTCCCTTATGTCTTTCAAAACTGAAATCAAATGTCACACATCAACTCCTCTTTGAAGCTTTCATTAGCATCCTTGGTTCCTTCTCCTATAACTTACTGAACTCCAGTACAATTCCATTAGAACAACTGTGTTTATCCAGGAGTCAGCAAACAGTAAGTTATAGACTATCTCTGAAGAACAAGATAATAAATGTGTTTTAGTCTTTCAGACTATACTTTCCCTGCTGTGACTGTCCAACATTACCATCACAACACAAAAGGGGTCACAAACAATACATAAATAAATGAGCTAATATATTTTACAAAAACAGGCAGTGGTCCAAAGATCATAGTTTGCTCACCCTTGAATTAATTCACCATGAATCTTTAAATATCAATAAGCTCTTCATTCTTACAATCGAATTCAGAGCTTAACACTTGTAAGGTGTTCAATAAGAATTCATTCCATGAGTGAATTAAATAAAAAATAAATATGTGTGTGTGCTAAGTCACTTCAGTCGTTTGACTCTGGGTGACCCTATGGACTGTGGCCTGCTAGGCTCCTCTGTCCATGGGGCTCTCCAGGATACTGGAATCAGTTGCCATGCCATTCTCTAGGGAATCTTCCAACCAAGGGATCAAACCCACCTCTCTCCCGTCTCCTACATTGGCAGGCAGTTTCTTTACCATTAGCACCACCTGAGAAGCCTAAATAATAAATATAATAAGTGTTTAAATCATGACTCTCAGCTTTCTCCCTGTCTGTTCCAACATGAATGCGCCCTCTTGGGTAAGCAGTAGTTTTTTTGCCTCTCTTTCTAAGCTCTAAGCATGGAATTGGCCTGGCAAAATATAATAGACAGAGGGAGCTGAGAAAGTGGTGGCGTTTCATGCCAAGCTCAAAGAACTGTTATTGCTTTTGCCAGACTATTTTCTGCCAAAATCTGGAATCAATCTTTTCATTAAAGGAGCCATAGGAGCACCTGGGATCATAGCATTTATCTGAATGCATTTTTACTGAAATTGTCAGTAAAGGATTTCATTCCTGACTCACTTCCCCTCTGTCTAATAAAGTTTTCTGGCTGTGAAAGCTGCTGTTAAATTCCTAAGGACTACTGAAGGTAGAGGTGGAATTTAGAGGCTGGAAAAGTGTAGAGTTTCTTCTTTAAATTCAGAATTCTTATTTTTCTCAATTAATGATTTTTCATTTGGGCGGTGACCTTCATCTTTGCCAACTGTTTCAGCATCATTCCTTTTCTCTCCATCAGCTCTTCTGAACTTCTCCATCACTTCTAATACCTCTTTTCCATTCCTGGCTTCTTATCCTCAGCCCCTTACTTTCTGCAGTATCTTTACAGCTTTCATTCCCACTGTGCCAAGATTGCCAACAACCCAAAGACATCCTAGCTTCAGATTTTTCCTTCCTCCCCTTTTGCCTTTTAAAATCCTCTAGCCTTTTCTGCCTCTTTTCATACCCACCAACCTCCAGGATCTACAATTTCCACGTTAAATACTAATTTTCCATAAATGCAGATTTCAAAGGGCAAGTTGGCAAGTTCTAGTGACAGTAAAATAGAAAAATACTATCAGATCAAATGTATCAACAAATTGAATGGCAAACGGAGTATTTGTGTTTGTGGTTTAAAGACATATGTACTTGATTTATTAGGGCGTATTAATATGCCAAAGAATTTTTAAAAGCTATGTTGATACCATGAAGAAAAAAAATATGGCAATCTGTGAAATACAGATTGTTTTAAAAATAACATTCACATGAAATGCATGGAAACTGATGGGGAACAAATTGGCTCCTGTCCCTGTACTGGCCTCATATGGGACAGGAGCATGAAATTGGAGCCAGTTTTCATTATCTGACAGTATGTCTTCAGCTATAGGAAATTCTGATTTTATGTTGATCAAAGATGTTAGCAGTTGAGGTGCTAGTAGACTGTCAAGGAATCAGTTAATTTAAAACCTCCCTAAACCCTTCTCATTGCAAAATATTCTGAACTCATCTACAGGATTCTAGGAGCCTCTAGTTGGAACTGTGATGAAATATTTTCAGGGGAAATATGAGAAAAATCAATGACTCTTCAAAATATCTTGATGACAGAAGATACACAAACCCATCTAACGAGAAGGCTGGAAACAGGGCAGCTGTTTGGCCCATCCCCTAATGCCTCGCAGAGTTCTGAGTGCTTCTTGTAGACTGTCTCCATAAAGCTTGGAAAATGGTTGGTTGCAAATGCCCAGGGTCTTAAAATCTGCTTACAATGTGTAGGAAATAAGAAGCGTGAGGAATATGTGACATCAAGATTATTTTTTTTGGCGGTATTCATCTTTGCCAACTTTTCCTTTCCCTTTTTGAACTTCTCCATCACTTCTAATACCTCTTTTCCATTCCTGGCTTCTTATCCTCAGCCCCTTACTTTCTGCAGTATCTTTACAGCTTTCATTCCCACTGTGCCAAGATTGCCAACAACCCAAAGACATCCTAGCTTCAGATTTTTCCTTCCTCCCCTTTTGCCTTTTAAAATCCTCTAGCCTTTTCTGCCTCTTTTCATACCCACCAACCTCCAGGATCTACAATTTCCACGTTAAATACTAATTTTCCATAAATGCAGATTTCAAAGGGCAAGTTGGCAAGTTCTAGTGACAGTAAAATAGAAAAATACTATCAGATCAAATGTATCAACAAATTGAATGGCAAACGGAGTATTTGTGTTTGTGGTTTAAAGACATATGTACTTGATTTATTAGGGCGTATTAATATGCCAAAGAATTTTTAAAAGCTATGTTGATACCATGAAGAAAAAAAATATGGCAATCTGTGAAATACAGATTGTTTTAAAATAACATTCACATGAAATGCATGGAAACTGATGGGGAACAAATTGGCTCCTGTCCCTGTACTGGCCTCATATGGGACAGGAGCATGAAATTGGAGCCAGTTTTCATTATCTGACAGTATGTCTTCAGCTATAGGAAATTCTGATTTTATGTTGATCAAAGATGTTAGCAGTTGAGGTGCTAGTAGACTGTCAAGGAATCAGTTAATTTAAAACCTCCCTAAACCCTTCTCATTGCAAAATATTCTGAACTCATCTACAGGATTCTAGGAGCCTCTAGTTGGAACTGTGATGAAATATTTTCAGGGGAAATATGAGAAAAATCAATGACTCTTCAAAATATCTTGATGACAGAAGATACACAAACCCATCTAACGAGAAGGCTGGAAACAGGGCAGCTGTTTGGCCCATCCCCTAATGCCTCGCAGAGTTCTGAGTGCTTCTTGTAGACTGTCTCCATAAAGCTTGGAAAATGGTTGGTTGCAAATGCCCAGGGTCTTAAAATCTGCTTACAATGTGTAGGAAATAAGAAGCGTGAGGAATATGTGACATCAAGATTATGCTATTAAAGATTCATTAAAGAAATTACCTGATTAATTGCTAAATTCATCAAATCTGCTACCATAGCACATATTACAAAGAACCAATCCATTATGGGACAGCAGGGTAGTTCAGCCCTGGAAAGGAAGACAGAGCAAAAGGCTTTCTGGAGGAGGTGCTGTCTGACCTGGATCTGGAGACCTGGGAATTAGGTTGCAGGGAAAAAAGAAGTGGAAGGGCAGATGTGATTAGTGAAAGGACCAAAATTTTTAGAGCTGGAACTCTGTGCATAGAAAGCCTGGTCTGAAAAGGAAAGTGAAGTGATATTATCTGAGCACATTAAAAATGCAAAGTCATGGTGCACCGTTTTTTGACAAAAGCTATTCTGAGAATCTACCATGTATATGGCACCAACAGTAAGCGTGTACGTGCTATGTGTGTGCTAAGTCGCTTCAGTCATATCAGACTCTTTGCTACCTGATGGACTGTAGCCCACCAGGCTCCTCTGTCCATGGGATTCTCCAGGCAAGAGTACTGGAGTGGGTTGCATGCCCTCCTCTAGGCAATCTTCCTGACCCACGTATCAAACCTGCATCTCCTGCATTGGTAGACAGATTCTTTACCACTATCACCACCTGAGAAGCCCAGAGTACTATGAATTAAAAGACAGACTAGACAGTGTTGCTCTCAAAGGTTTCACAGTATAGTAAGGCAGACTGAAATATAAACAAAGACATATAACGTGACTGATGCCGAGATATACTTAGGATAAAAGGTTTATAAGTGGGCATGTAGGACTAAAGACTCAATGTCTCTCTCAGGAAAAGGGGACAAGTTTATTATAAACTGCAAACATTTAGTACATACACTTGTACAATAATCTTTTTGAAAAGCAATTTGACAATAGGAAGTTTCTTCATATCCTTTGATTCAGTAATTCCACTGTTGTCATTTTTCATTAGAAATTATTAAAGACATGGATAAAGAATTCTGTGTTAGACTTTATCATGACTGTCTCCATAAAGCTTGGAAAATGGTTGGTTGCAAATGCCCAGGGTCTTAAAATCTGCTTACAATGTGTAGGAAATAAGAAGCGTGAGGAATATGTGACATCAAGATTATGCTATTAAAGATTCATTAAAGAAATTACCTGATTAATTGCTAAATTCATCAAATCTGCTACCATAGCACATATTACAAAGAACCAATCCATTATGGGACAGCAGGGTAGTTCAGCCCTGGAAAGGAAGACAGAGCAAAAGGCTTTCTGGAGGAGGTGCTGTCTGACCTGGATCTGGAGACCTGGGAATTAGGTTGCAGGGAAAAAAGAAGTGGAAGGGCAGATGTGATTAGTGAAAGGACCAAAATTTTTAGAGCTGGAACTCTGTGCATAGAAAGCCTGGTCTGAAAAGGAAAGTGAAGTGATATTATCTGAGCACATTAAAAATGCAAAGTCATGGTGCACCGTTTTTTGACAAAAGCTATTCTGAGAATCTACCATGTATATGGCACCAACAGTAAGCGTGTACGTGCTATGTGTGTGCTAAGTCGCTTCAGTCATATCAGACTCTTTGCTACCTGATGGACTGTAGCCCACCAGGCTCCTCTGTCCATGGGATTCTCCAGGCAAGAGTACTGGAGTGGGTTGCATGCCCTCCTCTAGGCAATCTTCCTGACCCACGTATCAAACCTGCATCTCCTGCATTGGTAGACAGATTCTTTACCACTATCACCACCTGAGAAGCCCAGAGTACTATGAATTAAAAGACAGACTAGACAGTGTTGCTCTCAAAGGTTTCACAGTATAGTAAGGCAGACTGAAATATAAACAAAGACATATAACGTGACTGATGCCGAGATATACTTAGGATAAAAGGTTTATAAGTGGGCATGTAGGACTAAAGACTCAATGTCTCTCTCAGGAAAAGGGGACAAGTTTATTATAAACTGCAAACATTTAGTACATACACTTGTACAATAATCTTTTTGAAAAGCAATTTGACAATAGGAAGTTTCTTCATATCCTTTGATTCAGTAATTCCACTGTTGTCATTTTTCATTAGAAATTATTAAAGACATGGATAAAGAATTCTGTGTTAGACTTTATCATGACTATATTCATAATGGTTAGCACAGGTTCTTGAGCCATCCTAACCTGGGTCGCAGTCGTGGTTTTAGGGCATCCGTGGTGGTCCAGTGGGTAGAGTCCACCTTGCAGTGCGAAGGGCACCAGTTTGACCCCTGACCTGGGAAGATCCCACGTGCTGTGGAGCGGCTGGACCAGTGTGTCCAATTATGAGCCAGCACTCTGGAGTGCATGCGCCCAGAGCTGGTGCTCTGCAGTGAGAGGCCACTGCAATGGGAGGCCCACCCAGGCCAAAGAATAAAGATGGATAAAAATATATAAATAAAAAACCAATAAAAGAGGCCAAAATTTTTTAAAAATTGTCTTTTCATCACTTACAGTGATCTTGGATGAAGAATTCAACCTCTATAGTCATCAGTTTCACCATCCAAAAAATGGGTATAATAATAGTGCCTCCCATGAAAGGTTATTATGGATCTTTTAAGTGTCACTAAATATAAAAAGGCTTCCCAGGTGGCGCTAGTAGTAAAGGAACTGCCTGCCAATGCAGGAGATGTAGAGACGCAGGTTTGATCCCTAGATTGGGAAGACCCCCTGAAGGAGGGTATGGCAACCCCCTCTAGTATTCTTGCCTGCAGAATCCCATGGACAGAGAAGCCTGGTGGGTTACTTTCCATAGGCTTGTAAAGAGCTGGACACAACTGAAGCAACTTGGCACATACAAATATAAAAGATTCAAGAGTACCTAGCCTGTAGTGAGTGCTCAGTAATTCTTAGCTCATTAATTTGTAGCAGTAAAAAACTAGAAGTACCTAAATGTTCTATAATAGGTGATTGAATAGATCATGAAAACATCTCATGTAGTATATTAGGTAGCCATAAAGACTTTTTGTTGACTCTGAAATGGAGAAAATGATGGTGCTATACAGTGAACAATGCCAGTGTTAGGGGCACCAATGCTCTGTGCAACAGAAAACCTGTACAATAATCTTTTTGAAAAGCAATTTGACAATAGGAAGTTTCTTCATATCCTTTGATTCAGTAATTCCACTGTTGTCATTTTTCATTAGAAATTATTAAAGACATGGATAAAGAATTCTGTGTTAGACTTTATCATGACTATATTCATAATGGTTAGCACAGGTTCTTGAGCCATCCTAACCTGGGTCGCAGTCGTGGTTTTAGGGCATCCGTGGTGGTCCAGTGGGTAGAGTCCACCTTGCAGTGCGAAGGGCACCAGTTTGACCCCTGACCTGGGAAGATCCCACGTGCTGTGGAGCGGCTGGACCAGTGTGTCCAATTATGAGCCAGCACTCTGGAGTGCATGCGCCCAGAGCTGGTGCTCTGCAGTGAGAGGCCACTGCAATGGGAGGCCCACCCAGGCCAAAGAATAAAGATGGATAAAAATATATAAATAAAAAACCAATAAAAGAGGCCAAAATTTTTTAAAAATTGTCTTTTCATCACTTACAGTGATCTTGGATGAAGAATTCAACCTCTATAGTCATCAGTTTCACCATCCAAAAAATGGGTATAATAATAGTGCCTCCCATGAAAGGTTATTATGGATCTTTTAAGTGTCACTAAATATAAAAAGGCTTCCCAGGTGGCGCTAGTAGTAAAGGAACTGCCTGCCAATGCAGGAGATGTAGAGGCAGGTTTGATCCCTAGATTGGGAAGACCCCCTGAAGGAGGGTATGGCAACCCCCTCTAGTATTCTTGCCTGCAGAATCCCATGGACAGAGAAGCCTGGTGGGTTACTTTCCATAGGCTTGTAAAGAGCTGGACACAACTGAAGCAACTTGGCACATACAAATATAAAAGATTCAAGAGTACCTAGCCTGTAGTGAGTGCTCAGTAATTCTTAGCTCATTAATTTGTAGCAGTAAAAAACTAGAAGTACCTAAATGTTCTATAATAGGTGATTGAATAGATCATGAAAACATCTCATGTAGTATATTAGGTAGCCATAAAGACTTTTTGTTGACTCTGAAATGGAGAAAATGATGGTGCTATACAGTGAACAATGCCAGTGTTAGGGGCACCAATGCTCTGTGCAACAGAAAACCTGTGTATAACTCCACAGCTGGCCCTCCATGTCTATGGTCCAACAACCATGGGTGGCGTAGTACTGCAGCATATACTTACTGAAAAGAAACGGGTGGTGTGGGCTTTCCTGGTGGTCCAGTGGGTAGGGACACTGCCTTGCAGTGCAAGGGGCGCTGGTTAGATCCCTGGCTTGGGAAGATCCCACGTGCCGCGGAGCGGCTGAACTGATGTGTCCAATTACCGAGCCGGAGCTCCGGAGCGCACGCACCCAGAGCCGGTGCTCTGCGACAACAGAGGCCACTGCGGTGGGAGGCCCACACGGGCCAAAGAACAAAGATGGATGAAAATAGGTAAATGAAAGATAAATAGAAATGGCCCGCTCACACCCTTCCCTTCAAAAAAAAAAAAAAAAACGGGTGGACCCACACAGCTCAAACCCATGCTGTTCAAGGGTCAACTGTCATATAAACTGCGAAAAGTGAGACACAAAACTGCATTTGCTAAATGTTCTGGATTGTCTTAAAGCTAAACAAATAAATTATACAGATGCAAAACCTTGGAGAAAGGCAGAACTGAATATTCTCAGAAGGTATCTCCAGGTGATGGAATTAGAAATTATTTTTAATTTCCCTGTGGACTTTCCAAAAACTCTACAGTGAACATGCTTCACTTTTATTATGAGGAAAGTATTTAAAATAGTGAGTGCATTTTTCAAAATGCCAAAGTCATTTGTCAGGATACAGTACTAATTTTTGACAAATTATCATCTGTCCTTTGCATACATTTTCATATGGGAGATATTACACTTAATGCCTTCTCAACCCAGTTGTCACTGACTCATGCTTAGTAAGTCACTGGATTCTATTAGGTTTTCTGTAGTGTAGTGGATATTGTGTAGCAGACAGGGAAAATGACGGTCATGGCTTTTATATTTAGAGCATCTTGGAGAATAGGGATATCCATGAGTTACTTACACACCAGGATAAGGTAAGTAATACAGGAATGAAGAGGAAAGAGGACATCTGAGGCAGGAATAGTTGAGGCAGGCTTCAAAGAGAGGAAGAAATCACACTGGATCCTGTGGATGGGTAGAGTTTGAATAGTTCAAATGCATGGGGCAGGATCTGCTAAAAGGATAGTAAAAATGAAGCAAAGGTACAAGCTAAGTGATATGTATAAACCACCATTTGCAGGGGACCAAAAGTGACTGGCCTGGAGACAGTCAAAAATGTCATATTAAGGATAAAAAGTAGGTTTCATCACACTGGCGAATTTGATTTTTTTTGTAGAACAATGTTAAGAAACATCCTGGGGTTGTACCGGTAATTGTGAAGATTCATCTGAGAAGATACTAGTATCAAAGAGTATTCTCACCCATCATAGGCAGGACAAAGTAGAATTAGTCTTTGCTGTCACAGGGTATCAGTCCTGGGTGGACCGCACTGGAAGACAGAAGCCTAGAACTCATCCAGATCACTGATGGTTTTTCAAGAGTGGCATGATAAATTTAAAAGTGGGGAGGCACAGGGAAAAACCAAGCATAACTCATGGAATTCTAACCTGGAACATGGCGGGGAAAGTGAAACACAAAACAGAGATAAATCGAGGGCACACGTCACCAACAGTCTTTCTGTAATTTTCTTTTGGGGGTGGGGGGTGGGGTGGAATCACTAAATCCCTCACAGCTCCTCTTGCATTTAAAAAAGGAAGAGGGAATACTTGACTCCTGATGTTTCTTCCAACTTTAATGATCCATGACTCTAAGATTCCTAACATATTTAATGTAAAATCTAGTAATTAAAATTTAAATCATCTTCCTCTATGGACCACAATCCTCAGTGGCAATTTATCCCTGTCTTAAATCTGTTTGGGCTGCTATACAAAATACCACAGTCTGTTTGGTCTTCTGCAACAAAAGATAGCTTATAAACAAGAGAAATTTGTTTTTCACAGCTCATAGGTGGAAAGTTCAAGATCAGCGTGCCAGCATGGTTGTGTTCCTGGTTCACAGCCAGCAATTCTCCCTGTGTCCTCACTTGGTTGAAGGGCTGGGGAACTGTCTGAGCCTCTTGTAAACGGCCCCGCCTGTGTGTGTACACAGTCACATCAGACTCTTCAGCGATCCCATGGACCGTGGCCTGCCTGGCTTCTCTGTCCATGGAATTTCCCAGGCAAGAATACCAGAGTTTGAATAGTTCAAATGCATGGGGCAGGATCTGCTAAAAGGATAGTAAAAATGAAGCAAAGGTACAAGCTAAGTGATATGTATAAACCACCATTTGCAGGGGACCAAAAGTGACTGGCCTGGAGACAGTCAAAAATGTCATATTAAGGATAAAAAGTAGGTTTCATCACACTGGCGAATTTGATTTTTTTTGTAGAACAATGTTAAGAAACATCCTGGGGTTGTACCGGTAATTGTGAAGATTCATCTGAGAAGATACTAGTATCAAAGAGTATTCTCACCCATCATAGGCAGGACAAAGTAGAATTAGTCTTTGCTGTCACAGGGTATCAGTCCTGGGTGGACCGCACTGGAAGACAGAAGCCTAGAACTCATCCAGATCACTGATGGTTTTCAAGAGTGGCATGATAAATTTAAAAGTGGGGAGGCACAGGGAAAAACCAAGCATAACTCATGGAATTCTAACCTGGAACATGGCGGGGAAAGTGAAACACAAAACAGAGATAAATCGAGGGCACACGTCACCAACAGTCTTTCTGTAATTTTCTTTTGGGGGTGGGGGGTGGGGTGGAATCACTAAATCCCTCACAGCTCCTCTTGCATTTAAAAAAGGAAGAGGGAATACTTGACTCCTGATGTTTCTTCCAACTTTAATGATCCATGACTCTAAGATTCCTAACATATTTAATGTAAAATCTAGTAATTAAAATTTAAATCATCTTCCTCTATGGACCACAATCCTCAGTGGCAATTTATCCCTGTCTTAAATCTGTTTGGGCTGCTATACAAAATACCACAGTCTGTTTGGTCTTCTGCAACAAAAGATAGCTTATAAACAAGAGAAATTTGTTTTTCACAGCTCATAGGTGGAAAGTTCAAGATCAGCGTGCCAGCATGGTTGTGTTCCTGGTTCACAGCCAGCAATTCTCCCTGTGTCCTCACTTGGTTGAAGGGCTGGGGAACTGTCTGAGCCTCTTGTAAACGGCCCCGCCTGTGTGTGTACACAGTCACATCAGACTCTTCAGCGATCCCATGGACCGTGGCCTGCCTGGCTTCTCTGTCCATGGAATTTCCCAGGCAAGAATACCAGAGTGAGTCTCCATTTCCTCCTTTAGCGATCTTCCCAACCTAGGAATTGAACCCATGCCTTCTGAGTCTCCTGCATTGGCAGTGAATTCTTTATCACTAGTGCCACCACTTAATCCCACTTGTGAGGGTGCCACCCTCAGAACCTTGCTTGGCACCTGCCTAATGCCCTCTGTCCGAACACCATCATCTTTGGGAGTTAGAATGTCAACATTTGAATTTTGGTGGAATACAAGCATTCAAACAATAGCAAATGCCTTTCAGGAGCATTTGAGTGATTGGGAAAATCTTAAATATTGAATGCATAATTAATCAGTGTTAGTAGTGAATACTAGAAACAAACAAAATATGCACTAAAAGGGAAATGTATAAATGACAAACTAAATGTGGACTATTTGGATGACAGAATACATTAAATAAAAGCAAAAATTGTGTATCAATATGGATTTATCACAAACAATATAATGTTGAATGAATAAAAACAAACTGCCAAACAATAGATATAGTATGATCTAATTTATACAATGCAGCTGAACGTACAAGCAATATTTTATGTTGTCTAAGAAGCACACACATAGATGTGTACATATTAAAGGGCATGGAGAGTTAACTCATAAGAGTGACTATTTCTGAGGAAAAAGGTAAAAAACTAAAATTAACAGTGCATGAACTTTATAATGTAATGTTCTAAAAAACAGTAAACACATGTAATGCCTGGGAAATTTAAAAATTTAGAAAGAAGGGGGAAGGATCAACAAGAAAAGCAAGCATAACATTAAGACTATAACAGTGCAGTAAGAATCAGAAGACTGAAACTCCAAGCATGACTTTGTCCATAACTAACTATTTAACATGAAAACTCACTCTCTCTGGGCACCTGTTTCCTCTGTTAGCTAAATCACAATTGGCCAACAAAAATCATGAAAAGTTCTAAGACACTGAGATGTCTTTGAATTGTTGGTATTTCATAGAACAGTGAGCAAATAACCAATGATATTTAACACAAATCTCAGAATTTCTGTAGGTTAAAAAGCACAGTGGACCGTGGCCTGCCTGGCTTCTCTGTCCATGGAATTTCCCAGGCAAGAATACCAGAGTGAGTCTCCATTTCCTCCTTTAGCGATCTTCCCAACCTAGGAATTGAACCCATGCCTTCTGAGTCTCCTGCATTGGCAGTGAATTCTTTATCACTAGTGCCACCACTTAATCCCACTTGTGAGGGTGCCACCCTCAGAACCTTGCTTGGCACCTGCCTAATGCCCTCTGTCCGAACACCATCATCTTTGGGAGTTAGAATGTCAACATTTGAATTTTGGTGGAATACAAGCATTCAAACAATAGCAAATGCCTTTCAGGAGCATTTGAGTGATTGGGAAAATCTTAAATATTGAATGCATAATTAATCAGTGTTAGTAGTGAATACTAGAAACAAACAAAATATGCACTAAAAGGGAAATGTATAAATGACAAACTAAATGTGGACTATTTGGATGACAGAATACATTAAATAAAAGCAAAAATTGTGTATCAATATGGATTTATCACAAACAATATAATGTTGAATGAATAAAAACAAACTGCCAAACAATAGATATAGTATGATCTAATTTATACAATGCAGCTGAACGTACAAGCAATATTTTATGTTGTCTAAGAAGCACACACATAGATGTGTACATATTAAAGGGCATGGAGAGTTAACTCATAAGAGTGACTATTTCTGAGGAAAAAGGTAAAAAACTAAAATTAACAGTGCATGAACTTTATAATGTAATGTTCTAAAAAACAGTAAACACATGTAATGCCTGGGAAATTTAAAAATTTAGAAAGAAGGGGGAAGGATCAACAAGAAAAGCAAGCATAACATTAAGACTATAGCAGTGCAGTAAGAATCAGAAGACTGAAACTCCAAGCATGACTTTGTCCATAACTAACTATTTAACATGAAAACTCACTCTCTCTGGGCACCTGTTTCCTCTGTTAGCTAAATCACAATTGGCCAACAAAAATCATGAAAAGTTCTAAGACACTGAGATGTCTTTGAATTGTTGGTATTTCATAGAACAGTGAGCAAATAACCAATGATATTTAACACAAATCTCAGAATTTCTGTAGGTTAAAAAGCACAGTGACCTAAACTGCCAGGACACATCTTTGCTGCTTAGTGACTTGGAAAGATCAAGCTCCCTGGGTAACACATTTGATCAGAATGCTTGAGGGGAGGTGCCTACTTGGGTCTTTCTCTCTCGGGACAACTGAATCGGGACTCTACCACGTACCACCTAATCACTCAAAGCACCTCTGTGTGATAACATCCACAGGACTTTTACAAAAAAGAATTTATTAAGAATGACTAAATCTATACTCTGAGATGAAAATCATTCACAGTTTAATACATAAGTGATACACAGTGGGTTATGACATCAGTCTCTGGTGTCTTTTCCCCTGAGGGGTTGATAAGACCTCCTTACCATGTGACTAAGGCAAAAGTCTAAAAGACTGGTCTTCTCTGGAGCCTCCTTTCTGAATTCCACATTGTCCTCCTATCACAAGGCTGCTCTGGGATGCCAACTTCCAGAAGCTTGTCAAACTTGTAGAAGCTTGTCACTAAGCTTTGAGTTTAGCTTGAGCTGAATGCTTATTTGCTCATGCACCTTTGAAGTTATCAGTGTCTTGATCTGAACATGCTATACTCACACTATCTTTGTATTAATGCTGATTCTGTGATGAGTTTGTGCTGACTTGCAATTCAAATTGAAATCAATCCTTCCTTTGCACAATGTGATTCCACTTCCTGTGTGTAGAAGGAAGTGTTTTCATTATTCCCTTTTTCCTTCAGTATGAATAACAGAATCCTTAAAGGTCAGCTGGGCACATGACCAACAAAGTAAAGACTGCTTTTGCCATCCTCCGTTGCATTTATATGAGGCATGTGGCTAATTTCAGACCAATAGCAGATGAATGCTATGACGTGTGCAACTGCCAAGTTGTGACCCTAAAGAAAAGGTGTGTGCCCTTTAATTCCTGTTTCTTCATCTCAGGGTGATGACTCTCCTCCAGCCATGTGAATGGAAGCAATGCCTAGAGATGGCGGAGGAATGAGAGTAAACTCCAGATTTCTGATCTATAGAACAGCCATAACAACCCTGGTATGCTTCTCATGAGACTCAGGTAAGCAGAAATCAAGTTCTATCTTGCTTAAGTCTTGTCCAAGCTATGAAGCAATGTACTAACAAATACAGAGTATGGCATCTAGTTGTAACACAACTGAACACATATTATGTTGGCCTAATGTGAGTTAGACCGTAAAGAAGCCTGAGCGTAAAAGAAGTGATGCTTTTGAATTGTGGTGTTAGACGATCCCTTGGACTGCAAGGAGACCAAACCAATTAATCCTAAAAGAAATCAATCCTGACTATTCATTGGAAGGACTGATGTTGAAGTTGAAACTCCAGTACTTTGGCCAGCTGAGATGAAGAAGAGCTGACTCACTGGAAAAGACCCTGACGCTGGGAAAGACTAAAGGCAAAAGGAGAAGGGGGCGGCAGAGGATGAGATGATTAGATAGCACCACTGACTCAATGCAGACAAATTTGAGAAAACTAAGGGAGATAGTGAAGAACAGAGAAGCCTGGCATGCTGCAGTTCATGGTGTTGCAGAGTCAGACATGACTTATTGAATGAACAACAATGGCTAAGCAATGGGCAACAAAGATATAAAAATTTGAGGATAGAAACCTAAGAGTAAAACATTTGCTAAACATGCTTTGTTGATGGGGTGCGTGGGAGGGAGGCTGAAGAAGAAGTGGATATATGTATATATATGGCTGGTTGACATTGTTGTGCAGCAGAAATTAATTCAAAATTATAAAACAATTACATTTCAATAAAAACATACATACATTTTAAAAATACTTCACTGTTTCATCTGTGTGAAAGGAAGTTTTTATTACCTTTTTCCTTCAGTATGAATAACAGAATCCTTAAAGGTCAGCTGGGCACATGACCAACAAAGTAAAGACTGCTTTTGCCATCCTCCGTTGCATTTATATGAGGCATGTGGCTAATTTCAGACCAATAGCAGATGAATGCTATGACGTGTGCAACTGCCAAGTTGTGACCCTAAAGAAAAGGTGTGTGCCCTTTAATTCCTGTTTCTTCATCTCAGGGTGATGACTCTCCTCCAGCCATGTGAATGGAAGCAATGCCTAGAGATGGCGGAGGAATGAGAGTAAACTCCAGATTTCTGATCTATAGAACAGCCATAACAACCCTGGTATGCTTCTCATGAGACTCAGGTAAGCAGAAATCAAGTTCTATCTTGCTTAAGTCTTGTCCAAGCTATGAAGCAATGTACTAACAAATACAGAGTATGGCATCTAGTTGTAACACAACTGAACACATATTATGTTGGCCTAATGTGAGTTAGACCGTAAAGAAGCCTGAGCGTAAAAGAAGTGATGCTTTTGAATTGTGGTGTTAGACGATCCCTTGGACTGCAAGGAGACCAAACCAATTAATCCTAAAAGAAATCAATCCTGACTATTCATTGGAAGGACTGATGTTGAAGTTGAAACTCCAGTACTTTGGCCAGCTGAGATGAAGAAGAGCTGACTCACTGGAAAAGACCCTGACGCTGGGAAAGACTAAAGGCAAAAGGAGAAGGGGGCGGCAGAGGATGAGATGATTAGATAGCACCACTGACTCAATGCAGACAAATTTGAGAAAACTAAGGGAGATAGTGAAGAACAGAGAAGCCTGGCATGCTGCAGTTCATGGTGTTGCAGAGTCAGACATGACTTATTGAATGAACAACAATGGCTAAGCAATGGGCAACAAAGATATAAAAATTTGAGGATAGAAACCTAAGAGTAAAACATTTGCTAAACATGCTTTGTTGATGGGGTGCGTGGGAGGGAGGCTGAAGAAGAAGTGGATATATGTATATATATGGCTGGTTGACATTGTTGTGCAGCAGAAATTAATTCAAAATTATAAAACAATTACATTTCAATAAAAACATACATACATTTTAAAAATACTTCACTGTTTCTTACTGCTGCTATAAAAATAATTACCATATGTGTAATGGCTTAAGCCAATACAAGTTTATTATCATACAGTTCTGGAGGTCAGAAATCTGAAATGGGACTTGCTGGACTAAACTCAAGTGGTGGGTATGGATGGCTGCATTGTGTTCTCTAGGTTTTGGGAGAGACTCCATTTCCTCACCTTTTCCCGGTGTCCTGAGGTTGCTTACATTCCTTAGCTCATGGCCCCTTCTTCCATTTTTCAAAGCCAGGATTAGCAAGTCAAGTCCTTCTCACATCAAATCACTCCAAACTTCATCTTGCCTCCCTCATCTACATTTAAGAACTGCTGTGATCCAGGATGGACTTTCACTCTTAATATCAGCTAATTGTTAACCTTAATTCTATCTGCTACCTCAATTCTTTTTCGCCACATAAAGTAACATATTCACAAGTTCTGGGGATTAGGACCTGGACATCTTTGAGGGGCCACTATTCTGCATTCCACAATGTCTCCTGTGAGAATGGGGAAATCAAAAACTACGGTAACGGAGCCTACTATTGGGAAGTAAAACTTTTCAGAATATTACTGTATGTTGTCTACTTCTTGCCATTTCAACAAAGCCGTACAACAGTAAGCTGAGCCTACTTGGAAGTAAATTAGTAAAAGTCAGCCTACTTGGAAGGAAATACAGCTCTGTTCAGGAAAATATTCTAAATTTTTTGCCTTTTTTTTTTTTTTTTTTAAATTGGCCTGGGCCAGGGTCCAGATATGCAGAGTCTCACAGGCTTGAAAAGGTAATAGCTTCCCTACTCTGATGATTCTGTAGAAGCAGCCTGAGCAGGAGATAAGCCTGTGACCCAAGGTTTTCTCCACGACTTCCCAGGAAGTGCCCTCTGCCAGATGACAGGAGGGGGCACAGTAGTACAAACTGGACTAAGGATATTTCCTTCCCACCCAGGTGTGTTTTTTAGTGGCCTCAGGTACCTGTCCTCATGAGCACAGGGGACAGAAAATAAAAGACTAAAATATTCATGCTTAAAAAATCTTTCACATGAGACTACTAGTTACTACCTTATAGGACTGAATGTAAATAGAACTGAAATTTGAGTAGGTCTTTGAGGGAATTATGCTACCAAGTGAAGGATAGTCTGGATGTTCTACACTAAAAACACCTATAGATTTTTGAACCTGCCCCAGCAGAAGGTGGTTTGGCCACGAAGAAAGAGAATCTTTCTTACCAGTGTGCACTTTGAATGCAGTGAAGAAGGACAATGAACAAGGCAAAGAAAGCCAGAGGCCGGGGGAGGTGGGAAGAGGAGGAAGGTAAAGCACTGACCTCAGGTTCAAACATTTAAGAGGCTGCAAGAAAAGTGAGCAATCAAAATAAATAATATTTTAATGCAATAACACAAATAACACTTTGATGCAATTTTGAATGATCAAAATTAGTGCAAAATATCCTTGATGCATAAAATATCAAAGTTTTTAATGCTGACACAGTTAACAGTGCTGTAGGAAGTCATATTGGAGGCTGAGGCAAAAGGAAAAATTGTTACTACTGATGCTCTTTATTAAAAATTGATATTTCATTCATCATTCTGCATTATTTCTATTTGTTTAAATTTTTATTGAAACATTTTATTATTTTTTTTAAGATTTATTTATTTATTTATTTTGGGCGGGGTCGGGTAGGGGAGGGAGGGGAGCGGGCGGGCCACTTCTATTGGTCTTTCATTTCTCTATTTTCATCCGGCTTTGTTCTTTGGCTCCTGTGGGCCTCCCATCGTGGTGGCATCTGTCGTTGCAGAGCGCCGGCTCTGGGCACGTGTGCCCCAGAGCTCCGGGCTCAGTAACTGGACACATCGGTCCAGCCGCTCCGCGGCATGTGGGATCTTCCCAGGCCAGGGATCGAACCGGAGCCCCTTGCAGTGCAAGGCGGTGTCCTTACCCACTGGACCACCAGGGGAAGCCCTATTAAAACATTTTAATCTTGATTACTCCTTTCCTCTCACATAACATCTCAAGTATCATCAGTTGGGACTGATACAGTGGCACTAGAATACTTAAGCCAAAAGTCTTTTCTATTTTGTAGCTTTGCCATCCAAAATATGTATTTCTAGCCCTGACCTGTTTCCTGGGCTTCAGACTACCTTATCTAGTTGCTTAATCAACAGTTCCATTCAGATACCTGAAAGAGATCTCAGACTTAAATTTCTGAAATAGAACCCTTACTTTTCCCTCCTAGACCATATTTCCCACTGGTCTTCCCCACATCAATAAACCACATCATGACTCAACCAGTTGCTCAGACTCAATGACTCAGGCCAAAATCCTGGGAATAATTCGAGATAGGTACTGCCTCTTTGGAAATACTTTCCAAATCTGATCACTGCTTCACTGCTGTTGTTCTAATCTGTGCCATTGTTTTCTCCAGATGATGGAATCACAGGAGCAACCTAATTGGACTCCTTACTTCCACGCTTCCACATGCTTCCACAGTTCAAACCCCCATACCAAAGAAAGAGTGCATCGATATTATATCATCGCTATGACAAATTACCACAAACTTACTGATTGAAAAAATGCCAAGGTATCTTGCTATTCTTCTATAAATTGGAAATCCAATGTAAGTCTCGCTAGGCTAAAATCAAAGTGTTGCAGAGCTGCATTCTCTTCTGCAGGCACTAAGGAAGAATCCACTTTCTTCTTCTTTCCAACTTTAGCAGGCTGCTTGTACTCTGGGGCTTGTGACCGCTGTCCCTTCATCTTTGAAGCCAGGATGGTGGATTGAGTACTTTTCACAGCACCCTATTCTGACGTTATCTGCCTTCTTCTTTCACCTTCAAGGACCCCTGTGATTACACTGAGACCACCGAGGGAAACAAATGAGATAATCTTCCTATTTTTAGATCTGCTGATCAGCAACTTTAATTCCATCTGCAACTTTCATTTCCCTTTGTCATGTAAGGTAACATTATTCTGCCTACCACACAATATGATCTTTAAACACGTAAATCAGATTTCATTTCCCTCTTTTTATATCTTCAATTGCCTTCTTATTCACACTTAGAAACTCAAAATGCTTACCCCGCAAACACACTTTTCCTGAACTGCATGTTCACGTCTGCTTCCTTATTCTATCCCTCCATCATCCTTCGCCACTAAATTTTATGCGGTCTCACAAGTCTCCTTGCTGTTCCTAAAGTGCCAAGCTTATTCCCACCTCAGAGACTCTGACAGTTCTCTTTTTGCTGCTGGTAACCTCCTTATATATTTGCATGGTCCCCTCACTCATTTCATTCATGTCTCTGCCCCAAAGGCATTTCCTCAGAAAAGCCATTATCTATCCCTGCCATCATAATACCCGGTACCAGACAATACTCTGGCCAAATGATGTAAGGAGTCAACACAGTGGAAAAGACCCTGATGCTGGGAAAGACTGAAGGCAAAAAGAGAAGTGGACAGCAGAGAATGGGATGATTAGATAGGATCACCAACTCAACGGACATGAATTTGAACAAATTCTGGGAGATAGTGGAGGACAGAAGAGCCTGGCATGCCACAGTCCATGGGGTCGCAAGAGTTAGACATGACTTAACAACTGAACAACAACAAAACATCAACATTACACTGAGTTGCTAGTATTCATGGCTGACATTATGTGATATATTTATTTGTTCATTTCTACCAGAACATAAGTTCCATGAGGATAGGGAGTTTATTTTATTCTCTGCTTCATCTGTAGCACATAATGGATGTCAAATAGGTATTTGACAAATGAGTGGCTGAAATGTTAGAATAAATTAGCTGGTACATTTCGTGTTTCTATCTAGTCTCAAACATCAAAACAACCCAACCCATGCTTGTACTCTGGGGCTTGTGACCGCTGTCCCTTCATCTTTGAAGCCAGGATGGTGGATTGAGTACTTTTCACAGCACCCTATTCTGACGTTATCTGCCTTCTTCTTTCACCTTCAAGGACCCCTGTGATTACACTGAGACCACCGAGGGAAACAAATGAGATAATCTTCCTATTTTTAGATCTGCTGATCAGCAACTTTAATTCCATCTGCAACTTTCATTTCCCTTTGTCATGTAAGGTAACATTATTCTGCCTACCACACAATATGATCTTTAAACACGTAAATCAGATTTCATTTCCCTCTTTTTATATCTTCAATTGCCTTCTTATTCACACTTAGAAACTCAAAATGCTTACCCCGCAAACACGCTTTTCCTGAACTGCATGTTCACGTCTGCTTCCTTATTCTATCCCTCCATCATCCTTCGCCACTAAATTTTATGCGGTCTCACAAGTCTCCTTGCTGTTCCTAAAGTGCCAAGCTTATTCCCACCTCAGAGACTCTGACAGTTCTCTTTTTGCTGCTGGTAACCTCCTTATATATTTGCATGGTCCCCTCACTCATTTCATTCATGTCTCTGCCCCAAAGGCATTTCCTCAGAAAAGCCATTATCTATCCCTGCCATCATAATACCCGGTACCAGACAATACTCTGGCCAAATGATGTAAGGAGTCAACACAGTGGAAAAGACCCTGATGCTGGGAAAGACTGAAGGCAAAAAGAGAAGTGGACAGCAGAGAATGGGATGATTAGATAGGATCACCAACTCAACGGACATGAATTTGAACAAATTCTGGGAGATAGTGGAGGACAGAAGAGCCTGGCATGCCACAGTCCATGGGGTCGCAAGAGTTAGACATGACTTAACAACTGAACAACAACAAAACATCAACATTACACTGAGTTGCTAGTATTCATGGCTGACATTATGTGATATATTTATTTGTTCATTTCTACCAGAACATAAGTTCCATGAGGATAGGGAGTTTATTTTATTCTCTGCTTCATCTGTAGCACATAATGGATGTCAAATAGGTATTTGACAAATGAGTGGCTGAAATGTTAGAATAAATTAGCTGGTACATTTCGTGTTTCTATCTAGTCTCAAACATCAAAACAACCCAACCCATCTCCTGCAAGAGATGAACCATTTCTATTCAGAACAATCCAGGCTGAATCCTACACTGAGGCCTCACTCAGTCCTATTTGCAATCCAATTTAAAGCAAGGGATTTGTTCTGTTTCCTTCCTAGTGTGTCTCGGTTTTCAAATGAGGTGTTTAATTCCAACCAGTGTGCAAAGCAAGAACAGACTTCGTGTTGAGCCTCTTGTTCTGCCTTGGGAATTCTCACACAAAGCAGGACAGAGTTATTCATCCACTCTCCACAGATGCTGCAGTTGCATCTTACAGACTGTCAAAGAGCAGGGACAGATGTGTGGTGCCCAGCAGTCCCAAATGTTGCTCTACAGGGTTCTGGACTAATGGCTTTCCAAAAAGTCATTACTGGTCAAGTAAAGTTTTCGTATTCAGGGAAAGTGATGGCTTAAGGCAAACAACAGTGTATCGTAACAGATATGGCTTGACCTGATTAGCTCTCACCAATGTAAACATAATCATTTCAGTTCAAAAAAAAAAAATCTGTATATGAGAATCTGCCACAAGCCAGGGCCTATGGGTCTATGCTAGGACCGTAGCGTTCAAAGGAGCAGGAAGCACCATCTTGGTCCTCTGGACTCTTCAGTGGACGCAGTAAAAGAATGATTTACCTTAAAGTCTGTGGATGTGTCAAAGCTGAAACAGGAAAATGACTGTCTTTGGATGACAATTTAAAGTATTGCAGGTGCTATGTGACATTTGCTGTATAAAACAGAAATAGCCACTATTAGGGAGCTACTATCTGTTCTTTTGCACCGTGATTATGGAGTAGGTTTAAACTTCCTAACTGTATGAGCAACATAGGTGATAATGGCAATGATGGCAGCTTATGTACATAGGTTAAAGCAGCTCCCTATTTATTGTAGTGTCAGACTCTACTCTGGGTTCTGGATCTTAATGTATCTAGAATTCACCTCCCATTTCAGTTTGACCTCTTCTCCTGATCTGTCTGTTTCTCTAACCTTTCATACATCTTTCTACTCTTGACCATGTTAGGTTACTGGTCACTTGTAACTGGTCACTATCCCAAATCTTAAATACAAGAAGATTTTTGAACCACTCAGTTGTCAGACCAGAGGCACATCTCCTACTTTTCAACCCAAATTCTGCCTAGAGAGCCCTACTATACACCTACCTGCCAGAACTGTAGAACAACAGTAGAGAGACAGTGACGTGGAAGGGGGAGCCCCTGGAGACTGACCTGGCTTTGGATTCCCTCCCTGGACAGCTCTGCATTTTCTGAGTAATTAAACTAGAGCACAGAGAACAGGAACCAGTTTGTTTAGATCTTTTTAAAAGAAATTATCCACAAGAGTAAATAGTAGGAACTCATTTCATTAAATCAAAGTTAATTAAGATACGTTGAAAGATAATTGAACAAAATGGCTAGAGTAGTTGGCTTACCCTTCACTCCAATAACCTATCCATGAGCTTTCTACCCTGGTCCAGATCAAGAAAGGAATATTTGGTATCAGTATTAAGTACAGGCATAGATAGGGATAGGTAGATAGATACAAATCATAGAAACTGAGTTGCCAAAGGAAGTCTAGGAGAAGCCAAGACCATTAGACAAGAGGACCAGTATCCAGTCCTCCTAAGGGAATCCTCAGGCTGATGTGAAGGACCGTAGCGTTCAAAGGAGCAGGAAGCACCATCTTGGTCCTCTGGACTCTTCAGTGGACGCAGTAAAAGAATGATTTACCTTAAAGTCTGTGGATGTGTCAAAGCTGAAACAGGAAAATGACTGTCTTTGGATGACAATTTAAAGTATTGCAGGTGCTATGTGACATTTGCTGTATAAAACAGAAATAGCCACTATTAGGGAGCTACTATCTGTTCTTTTGCACCGTGATTATGGAGTAGGTTTAAACTTCCTAACTGTATGAGCAACATAGGTGATAATGGCAATGATGGCAGCTTATGTACATAGGTTAAAGCAGCTCCCTATTTATTGTAGTGTCAGACTCTACTCTGGGTTCTGGATCTTAATGTATCTAGAATTCACCTCCCATTTCAGTTTGACCTCTTCTCCTGATCTGTCTGTTTCTCTAACCTTTCATACATCTTTCTACTCTTGACCATGTTAGGTTACTGGTCACTTGTAACTGGTCACTATCCCAAATCTTAAATACAAGAAGATTTTTGAACCACTCAGTTGTCAGACCAGAGGCACATCTCCTACTTTTCAACCCAAATTCTGCCTAGAGAGCCCTACTATACACCTACCTGCCAGAACTGTAGAACAACAGTAGAGACAGTGACGTGGAAGGGGGAGCCCCTGGAGACTGACCTGGCTTTGGATTCCCTCCCTGGACAGCTCTGCATTTTCTGAGTAATTAAACTAGAGCACAGAGAACAGGAACCAGTTTGTTTAGATCTTTTTAAAAGAAATTATCCACAAGAGTAAATAGTAGGAACTCATTTCATTAAATCAAAGTTAATTAAGATACGTTGAAAGATAATTGAACAAAATGGCTAGAGTAGTTGGCTTACCCTTCACTCCAATAACCTATCCATGAGCTTTCTACCCTGGTCCAGATCAAGAAAGGAATATTTGGTATCAGTATTAAGTACAGGCATAGATAGGGATAGGTAGATAGATACAAATCATAGAAACTGAGTTGCCAAAGGAAGTCTAGGAGAAGCCAAGACCATTAGACAAGAGGACCAGTATCCAGTCCTCCTAAGGGAATCCTCAGGCTGATGTGAAGGAAATACAAGAGCTTTAGAACCAGGTCTGATCCCTTGCATTGTCTTTGGAAATACAAATACCTAGCTTTCTGAGAACAACAACAGAGCCAAGCAAGGGACTAAAGCCCAAGGTCAGTAAAAAGAGGCTGAGTTAACAGACTCACATTAGTGCTTCCTTCAGGGACTTACAAGTAGATGCATATCCAACTGATAGCCGTCTCAAGATTTGCCCTTGGAAGTACACATTGCTTAAAAAATAGGTATCGAAGCCCCTTTCCACTAACTAGTTTTTTTTTTTTCTCTTAACCACTTGCATCTCTAAGTTCTCCCAGTGAAAGGAGTGTGGTAGCCCTAAAGCAAATGTGTATTACATCTTATGTGCAGATGGAGAAGATGGAGATGGACAGAAGGAATTAGTGTTTACCAAATTTCTCCTAGATACCACATGTTTGGGATATATTTATAGGATTTGTATCCTACTGGCCTGTCATGGATTGCAGGTAACAGACAGCCAAGTGGAATCCTGACATGGAAAAGACTTTAGTGATAAATGAGTTCAGGGTTTTTTTAAAAATTTTTTATTTGCCCCATCATGCCTCTTTTATTTACATTTATTTTCATTCATCTTTTTATTCTTTGGCATGTGTGGGCCTCGCATTGCAGTGGTCTCACTGCAGAGTACTGGCTCTGGGTGCATGCACTCCAGAGGATTGACTCGGTAATTGGACACACCCATCCAGCCGCTCCGCGGCACATGGGATCTTCCCGGGTCAGGAGTGGAACTCGTGCCCCTTGTACTGCAAGGTGGATTCTTTACCCACTGGACCACTAGGGAAGACCCAGTTCAGGAACTTGATCACAAAGTTTAGGAAAGCAAAGTTCGAATGAGAAAGCTTCTTGCCCAAGGTCACACTTGGTGCATCAGCATCAGAGCTAAACTTAGACCCCCATAAATCTGGATTCTCAGTTCAAAACTCTTTCCATTTATCCACTCAATCTTCTAGAGAAGGAATTCTCAGACAATGGGTTAGTGTTCACTTTCCCTAAAAAAACCAGAACTACCAAGATCCCATTAGACAAGAGGACCAGTATCCAGTCCTCCTAAGGGAATCCTCAGGCTGATGTGAAGGAAATACAAGAGCTTTAGAACCAGGTCTGATCCCTTGCATTGTCTTTGGAAATACAAATACCTAGCTTTCTGAGAACAACAACAGAGCCAAGCAAGGGACTAAAGCCCAAGGTCAGTAAAAAGAGGCTGAGTTAACAGACTCACATTAGTGCTTCCTTCAGGGACTTACAAGTAGATGCATATCCAACTGATAGCCGTCTCAAGATTTGCCCTTGGAAGTACACATTGCTTAAAAAATAGGTATCGAAGCCCCTTTCCACTAACTAGTTTTATTTTTTTTAACCACTTGCATCTCTAAGTTCTCCCAGTGAAAGGAGTGTGGTAGCCCTAAAGCAAATGTGTATTACATCTTATGTGCAGATGGAGAAGATGGAGATGGACAGAAGGAATTAGTGTTTACCAAATTTCTCCTAGATACCACATGTTTGGGATATATTTATAGGATTTGTATCCTACTGGCCTGTCATGGATTGCAGGTAACAGACAGCCAAGTGGAATCCTGACATGGAAAAGACTTTAGTGATAAATGAGTTCAGGGTTTTTTTAAAAATTTTTTATTTGCCCCATCATGCCTCTTTTATTTACATTTATTTTCATTCATCTTTTTATTCTTTGGCATGTGTGGGCCTCGCATTGCAGTGGTCTCACTGCAGAGTACTGGCTCTGGGTGCATGCACTCCAGAGCATTGACTCCTAATTGGACACACCCATCCAGCCGCTCCGCGGCACATGGGATCTTCCCGGGTCAGGAGTGGAACTCGTGCCCCTTGTACTGCAAGGTGGATTCTTTACCCACTGGACCACTAGGGAAGACCCAGTTCAGGAACTTGATCACAAAGTTTAGGAAAGCAAAGTTCGAATGAGAAAGCTTCTTGCCCAAGGTCACACTTGGTGCATCAGCATCAGAGCTAAACTTAGACCCCCATAAATCTGGATTCTCAGTTCAAAACTCTTTCCATTTATCCACTCAATCTTCTAGAGAAGGAATTCTCAGACAATGGGTTAGTGTTCACTTTCTACGGAGGCCAAAATCAACCACAGAAGAAAAGACAGGAGTCCAGAACCTTTGACTCCTCAGAAATCCTAATACTAGTACAGAAGAAACTCTTTCTTATTACAATAATCCAAATTGTGGCCAACCAAAGGGAAACAGATTCACTCTTAACCCTCATTTTATCCTCTCCTTTGCATGAGGAACATGGATTAGGGGAGATATTTACTTGCTGTGTTGCCCGAGCTGCATGTTAATCATCTGTAGAGTGAAGGCAGTGACAATACAGAAGTCTGTCATTATCTCAGTTTTATTATCTGAGTCTGCATAATGACACTGCACAGGAACGCAAAAGCCATCATAACATGAAGCTTATCTCTAATGGTCTAATGTGTTGATCATTATTAAATGTGTCTGTTCTTCATATCTCTTCTCTCTGAAGATTCACATCTATCTCTAACCATTAAATCAATGTCTTTGATCATTAGTCTATAAGTATAATGCAAATCCTTTAGCAAGCAAAACTATACATCCAGAAAAGTTTCATAATTTCAAGTGATGAACAAGACCATTGCTGCAAAACAGGGCAAAGCACACACAAAGCCACTGCCATGCGAGAGGATCTGGCCGCATTAAGCAGCGCAAAACAATGGAAGAGAACAAAGGTGAGGTCAATGATCCTCTGTGGCCTGGGAGAAAGATTTGAGTATCAACACAAGAATAAAAATCCTCAAAAAAACTCATGAATCCAAGAATATTTCTCAAAAGTGACCTTCTTTCTGATAAAGCTTTGAAAGTTGATTAATCATGAAAGGATCCTGCGCTACATTCTCATACAGCTTTGTCAGAATCACGGTTGAAAAAAAAACAACTTACTACTTTTAATAATTAGCCCTAGTTGTCATTATAACCAATATTACTTTATTTATGAGAATGACATTATTTTCACTACTTTGACTCCATTTTTTTCAAGATAAAGTCTCAAGTGAAACCTTTACTCCTTAAAAACTATGAAGCTTTTGTTCAAAACTCTTTCCATTTATCCACTCAATCTTCTAGAGAAGGAATTCTCAGACAATGGGTTAGTGTTCACTTTCTACGGAGGCCAAAATCAACCACAGAAGAAAAGACAGGAGTCCAGAACCTTTGACTCCTCAGAAATCCTAATACTAGTACAGAAGAAACTCTTTCTTATTACAATAATCCAAATTGTGGCCAACCAAAGGGAAACAGATTCACTCTTAACCCTCATTTTATCCTCTCCTTTGCATGAGGAACATGGATTAGGGGAGATATTTACTTGCTGTGTTGCCCGAGCTGCATGTTAATCATCTGTAGAGTGAAGGCAGTGACAATACAGAAGTCTGTCATTATCTCAGTTTTATTATCTGAGTCTGCATAATGACACTGCACAGGAACGCAAAAGCCATCATAACATGAAGCTTATCTCTAATGGTCTAATGTGTTGATCATTATTAAATGTGTCTGTTCTTCATATCTCTTCTCTCTGAAGATTCACATCTATCTCTAACCATTAAATCAATGTCTTTGATCATTAGTCTATAAGTATAATGCAAATCCTTTAGCAAGCAAAACTATACATCCAGAAAAGTTTCATAATTTCAAGTGATGAACAAGACCATTGCTGCAAAACAGGGCAAAGCACACACAAAGCCACTGCCATGCGAGAGGATCTGGCCGCATTAAGCAGCGCAAAACAATGGAAGAGAACAAAGGTGAGGTCAATGATCCTCTGTGGCCTGGGAGAAAGATTTGAGTATCAACACAAGAATAAAAATCCTCAAAAAAACTCATGAATCCAAGAATATTTCTCAAAAGTGACCTTCTTTCTGATAAAGCTTTGAAAGTTGATTAATCATGAAAGGATCCTGCGCTACATTCTCATACAGCTTTGTCAGAATCACGGTTGAAAAAAAAACAACTTACTACTTTTAATAATTAGCCCTAGTTGTCATTATAACCAATATTACTTTATTTATGAGAATGACATTATTTTCACTACTTTGACTCCATTTTTTTCAAGATAAAGTCTCAAGTGAAACCTTTACTCCTTAAAAACTATGAAGCTTTTGTTGCAGCTTTAAGTGGATTCTCTCGTAGTGAATAATTATCTTTGCATAAGAAAGCTCTCATTTATCTGTATATTGTTGTAGGAAACAAATGAGATAAAACGTGAAAATGCATTTTGGCAATTCTAAAGAGCAATGTTAATGTTATGATTTACTTTGTCACCAGCCACCCAAATTTTTATTTACTGTGTGCAGGTTACTTCCAAATACATGATTTATGTTATTTCCAGTAACAACCCTCGAAGGTAAGTATATACCATATCCAAATCATAAATTAGAAAAATGAAGAACCCTGCTCAAGGTCACATAGCTATTACGTGGCTTAGTTATAATGAAAGCCTAAACTGACTGTTCCCAAGTCCAGGGCATTCCCTCTATACAGTTGAACCACACAAAGCCAGTGACCTGTAGTTCAATAATGGCTTAAAAGTCACTTCCACATGATTCCTCCCAACACATTCATTCAAAAGCCTTTATTGACCATATTCTCCCATTAGACATTATCCTAATTCTGCGGATACAATGGTGACTGATGTAAGCAAAGTCCCTGCTCTCTGGGAGGTCACGTTCCAGTAGAGTACCTCATATCGACAACCATTAAGCAAATAATTTAAACCAGCAGGATAAATGTCTTACTGTGCTATGTGCAATGCAGAGAGTTAATAACATCTAGAAAGTGTTTCCTATGGACCAGAGGACTCAGCACTTTGTACTGGTCAATGATCCTCTGTGGCCTGGGAGAAAGATTTGAGTATCAACACAAGAATAAAAATCCTCAAAAAAACTCATGAATCCAAGAATATTTCTCAAAAGTGACCTTCTTTCTGATAAAGCTTTGAAAGTTGATTAATCATGAAAGGATCCTGCGCTACATTCTCATACAGCTTTGTCAGAATCACGGTTGAAAAAAAAACAACTTACTACTTTTAATAATTAGCCCTAGTTGTCATTATAACCAATATTACTTTATTTATGAGAATGACATTATTTTCACTACTTTGACTCCATTTTTTTCAAGATAAAGTCTCAAGTGAAACCTTTACTCCTTAAAAACTATGAAGCTTTTGTTGCAGCTTTAAGTGGATTCTCTCGTAGTGAATAATTATCTTTGCATAAGAAAGCTCTCATTTATCTGTATATTGTTGTAGGAAACAAATGAGATAAAACGTGAAAATGCATTTTGGCAATTCTAAAGAGCAATGTTAATGTTATGATTTACTTTGTCACCAGCCACCCAAATTTTTATTTACTGTGTGCAGGTTACTTCCAAATACATGATTTATGTTATTTCCAGTAACAACCCTCGAAGGTAAGTATATACCATATCCAAATCATAAATTAGAAAAATGAAGAACCCTGCTCAAGGTCACATAGCTATTACGTGGCTTAGTTATAATGAAAGCCTAAACTGACTGTTCCCAAGTCCAGGGCATTCCCTCTATACAGTTGAACCACACAAAGCCAGTGACCTGTAGTTCAATAATGGCTTAAAAGTCACTTCCACATGATTCCTCCCAACACATTCATTCAAAAGCCTTTATTGACCATATTCTCCCATTAGACATTATCCTAATTCTGCGGATACAATGGTGACTGATGTAAGCAAAGTCCCTGCTCTCTGGGAGGTCACGTTCCAGTAGAGTACCTCATATCGACAACCATTAAGCAAATAATTTAAACCAGCAGGATAAATGTCTTACTGTGCTATGTGCAATGCAGAGAGTTAATAACATCTAGAAAGTGTTTCCTATGGACCAGAGGACTCAGCACTTTGTACTGATCAACTCACCTGACTCTCATAACAACTCTACAAAGCAGAAAATGTCATTACCCTCATTTTTCGGATGAACATATTGAGGCGTAAAGATGTAAAGATACTTGTCCTGAGTTACACTGCCAGTAGTGAAGGAGCTAAATTGTAAGTCTTAAGCAATCCAGTCCTCATATGCATTCTTAAGGACTACTCTATAACAGGTTGATGTGATAGAAAGTAACTGGATAGCTGATCAATATGACCAGAAATGTTTTCTAACAGTATGTCCTTTATCAATAATAGTATCATGTTCAGGGTCTTTCTAAATATATCAGAAATATAATGGATTGTCTCAAATAACCAGGTCTTTAATTTTTGCACTAAAGAGAGAGAATTTGTTAGGAATTAGAGCACATCAGCCAAGAACAATTTCACCCAAAATCTACACAGCTGCTTAGGTTCTCAAAATCTCCAAGTGACCACTTGCAAGATTCTATTAATGTGCCCCAAACACCGACAGTCCTTAGGACAACAATTTATCGCTCAGTATTGGAAGTGCACCAAGCAGCCTTGCTTCCAGGAAAGTGTTGTAATTGGGAAGCAGTGCTGCATGAACTGGTGACAGTCGACTTCAGGGTGATTTCATCTCTCTCCAGTTGCCTCTCTACTTACTGTTCCTCTGTGATCCCTGCTCATCCACAGATCTGAAGATCAGAGGAAATGATGATCGTATTTCCAATTAGAACAAATAGTAGCTATCTTGAGCTCTATCATTAATCCTTTCAGGGACATTTGTATTGGTTTTTTTTACTTATGCTGTAGTATAGGCCTTAAAAGTCACTTCCACATGATTCCTCCCAACACATTCATTCAAAAGCCTTTATTGACCATATTCTCCCATTAGACATTATCCTAATTCTGCGGATACAATGGTGACTGATGTAAGCAAAGTCCCTGCTCTCTGGGAGGTCACGTTCCAGTAGAGTACCTCATATCGACAACCATTAAGCAAATAATTTAAACCAGCAGGATAAATGTCTTACTGTGCTATGTGCAATGCAGAGAGTTAATAACATCTAGAAAGTGTTTCCTATGGACCAGAGGACTCAGCACTTTGTACTGATCAACTCACCTGACTCTCATAACAACTCTACAAAGCAGAAAATGTCATTACCCTCATTTTTCGGATGAACATATTGAGGCGTAAAGATGTAAAGATACTTGTCCTGAGTTACACTGCCAGTAGTGAAGGAGCTAAATTGTAAGTCTTAAGCAATCCAGTCCTCATATGCATTCTTAAGGACTACTCTATAACAGGTTGATGTGATAGAAAGTAACTGGATAGCTGATCAATATGACCAGAAATGTTTTCTAACAGTATGTCCTTTATCAATAATAGTATCATGTTCAGGGTCTTTCTAAATATATCAGAAATATAATGGATTGTCTCAAATAACCAGGTCTTTAATTTTTGCACTAAAGAGAGAGAATTTGTTAGGAATTAGAGCACATCAGCCAAGAACAATTTCACCCAAAATCTACACAGCTGCTTAGGTTCTCAAAATCTCCAAGTGACCACTTGCAAGATTCTATTAATGTGCCCCAAACACCGACAGTCCTTAGGACAACAATTTATCGCTCAGTATTGGAAGTGCACCAAGCAGCCTTGCTTCCAGGAAAGTGTTGTAATTGGGAAGCAGTGCTGCATGAACTGGTGACAGTCGACTTCAGGGTGATTTCATCTCTCTCCAGTTGCCTCTCTACTTACTGTTCCTCTGTGATCCCTGCTCATCCACAGATCTGAAGATCAGAGGAAATGATGATCGTATTTCCAATTAGAACAAATAGTAGCTATCTTGAGCTCTATCATTAATCCTTTCAGGGACATTTGTATTGTGTTACTTATGCTGTAGCCTAATGAGGCATAAAGGAAGAATCTCTTTCCTTTTCTTGCCTCTAAATGCAGGTTTAAATAATTGCTCCTGCTGCTAGAGACAAAGGTTAATTTGAAGTAAAGACCCAGCTGGGGAAATGTTCACTTGTCTAAGCAAGGGAATCAAATGTGTATAACCACTGTCACAAAACTGTCACCTTATGACTCTGCTTTTTGCAGAATGAGCCTGTTTCCTAATACCTTCACTTGGTATGTACTTGCTGTTGAGGAAGGTATGCCAAGAACATTGCATTCTTGTGCACTAGATTTTTTTCATTGAAAATATTTAACACAGCATTTTATTCGTTACTGAGTTATTTGCTTATTCAGAAACAAATGCACCAAACCTTGTGTTAGGCCTGAAGATAAAACTATGATTAAAGAATGATCTCTACCCTTACAGAGTTTAGCAAGTAATGGGGGCAGCAGAGGAGGGATGCTAATTTAACAGTGATACTTCAGAGTGTACATCATGAAAAAATTTAAAAATGGAACATAATTCTCCTTCCTAGTGTCCAGGGGTTCTTAAAAAGCTCTTTCTTAATATTTATCTTATTCAACAGCAGCTGACATACTAGATTTACCCATAAAAACACCACAGGGGTATAGCAGATCCCATGAATGATCGTGGTTTGCTTAGGCATGGGGAAATACAGTTCAGCATCTTGATTTGAGGAATAACAAATTCAGAGGACACACCAAGAGATTCTCATGCATCTTTTATTTTTATTTTTAAACCTTTATTTTACTTTTAACTTTTACAGAGTTTTGTTGTTTACAGATACTCATGCATCATCTTTTAAAGTGAATTAAAATTTTACCTTATAAGACTCACCTGGAATGTTTATTATACATACAAGATTCAGAGTGATTCAGGTCTGGGGTTTTGGCATCCTCTCCAGGGTGATTTCATCTCTCCAGTTGCCTCTCTACTTACTGTTCCTCTGTGATCCCTGCTCATCCACAGATCTGAAGATCAGAGGAAATGATGATCGTATTTCCAATTAGAACAAATAGTAGCTATCTTGAGCTCTATCATTAATCCTTTCAGGGACATTTGTATTGTGTTACTTATGCTGTAGCCTAATGAGGCATAAAGGAAGAATCTCTTTCCTTTTCTTGCCTCTAAATGCAGGTTTAAATAATTGCTCCTGCTGCTAGAGACAAAGGTTAATTTGAAGTAAAGACCCAGCTGGGGAAATGTTCACTTGTCTAAGCAAGGGAATCAAATGTGTATAACCACTGTCACAAAACTGTCACCTTATGACTCTGCTTTTTGCAGAATGAGCCTGTTTCCTAATACCTTCACTTGGTATGTACTTGCTGTTGAGGAAGGTATGCCAAGAACATTGCATTCTTGTGCACTAGATTTTTTTCATTGAAAATATTTAACACAGCATTTTATTCGTTACTGAGTTATTTGCTTATTCAGAAACAAATGCACCAAACCTTGTGTTAGGCCTGAAGATAAAACTATGATTAAAGAATGATCTCTACCCTTACAGAGTTTAGCAAGTAATGGGGGCAGCAGAGGAGGGATGCTAATTTAACAGTGATACTTCAGAGTGTACATCATGAAAAAATTTAAAAATGGAACATAATTCTCCTTCCTAGTGTCCAGGGGTTCTTAAAAAGCTCTTTCTTAATATTTATCTTATTCAACAGCAGCTGACATACTAGATTTACCCATAAAAACACCACAGGGGTATAGCAGATCCCATGAATGATCGTGGTTTGCTTAGGCATGGGGAAATACAGTTCAGCATCTTGATTTGAGGAATAACAAATTCAGAGGACACACCCAAGAGATTCTCATGCATCTTTTATTTTTATTTTTTTTAAACCTTTATTTTACTTTTAACTTTTACAGAGTTTTGTTGTTTACAGATACTCATGCATCATCTTTTAAAGTGAATTAAAATTTTACCTTATAAGACTCACCTGGAATGTTTATTATACATACAAGATTCCTGGACCCTTTCACGGGAGAGTCAGATTCAGGAGGTCTGGGGTCGACCCACAAATCTGTATATTTATTATATTGATTAATCCATATACACAGATTTGTGGACTGACCCCAGACCTTCTGAATCTGGCCCTTCAGTATTAATAATATCCAGATGATTCTTAGCATCACGCTAATAGAGCTTTAGAAAAACACTTAAATCCAGTCTTGAATTTTAAGCATTTGTGCTACTTATTCATTAGCTGCTAGTTTGGGACTTTTTAAACTACTTTTCAACAATTGATAGAAAATACTAGTTTTTGTGCTAGAATTCCACTGATAGTTAAAAGCTACCAATGCTGTTGCTTTTTTTAAAAAAAATCCCATCTCTACATATATTAAAAACAACAAGATACAGCTAAGCAACTGGCAAGCTGAAAATTGCCCCCAGAATGTTATCCATTTACTGACCTTTTTCTCCAATCAAAAAGAAACACTCCTCTTCATTCTGTTTAGGATAGGATTAGACAAGGACCCTCTAATCAGCATCCCCAGACAGAGAAAGTGTTTTCTGGGCAGTTGCTATGTGCTTTAGGAAATAACCCTGCCAATCTCCTTATGAACCCTCTCAGGTGGCTTACTATGTCTGTACCCGAAGTACTGATTTTGGATCAAACTGTAAAATGCAAAGATGAAACAAAATGCTTGTCCAAAGCTATTGTGTGAAAATATAACCCCAATTTATGTTCAAAAACTTTCTGTTTTCAGAAGTAAAGGCACTAGAGCTAAATCCATCCCCAAAAACATGCTATCAAGTTGGATTAAGGCAGCTTTTGGCCAAATTGTATGGTAGAAGAAATTTGCCATAGCACTCTGGACTGCTTCCTTAACTCACTTCTTACGGCAACATCCTTTCCTTTCAAGAATTCAGAGTTCTTATATTCTATTCATCTATTTCCTGATAAAAACCCACTTTTAGAAAAATATCATATAATTTATTTGCCTAGAGATATTTGGGTCTGAAAACCACTTCCACATGAAAGAAATAATTCTAGTTGTAGTTACAGAAGTATCAAGAATCATAAATAAGGCTATGGAAATTTTGCTGTTTTATCCCATAATAGTGAGGCATCCCAACATGCTTCGATCACACAATTTATATTAGGAATGTAATTATTAATACTAGTCAAGCGATCATATTTCTTATGGACATGTTAGAAGCTGGTGATTATCAATACATTTATCAAATTATAGAGCTATGGCAGTGTGCAAGTGGAACTTCTGAATCTGCCCTTCAGTATTAATAATATCCAGATGATTCTTAGCATCACGCTAATAGAGCTTTAGAAAAACACTTAAATCCAGTCTTGAATTTTAAGCATTTGTGCTACTTATTCATTAGCTGCTAGTTTGGGACTTTTTAAACTACTTTTCAACAATTGATAGAAAATACTAGTTTTTGTGCTAGAATTCCACTGATAGTTAAAAGCTACCAATGCTGTTGCTTTTTTTAAAAAAAATCCCATCTCTACATATATTAAAAACAACAAGATACAGCTAAGCAACTGGCAAGCTGAAAATTGCCCCCAGAATGTTATCCATTTACTGACCTTTTCTCCAATCAAAAAGAAACACTCCTCTTCATTCTGTTTAGGATAGGATTAGACAAGGACCCTCTAATCAGCATCCCCAGACAGAGAAAGTGTTTTCTGGGCAGTTGCTATGTGCTTTAGGAAATAACCCTGCCAATCTCCTTATGAACCCTCTCAGGTGGCTTACTATGTCTGTACCCGAAGTACTGATTTTGGATCAAACTGTAAAATGCAAAGATGAAACAAAATGCTTGTCCAAAGCTATTGTGTGAAAATATAACCCCAATTTATGTTCAAAAACTTTCTGTTTTCAGAAGTAAAGGCACTAGAGCTAAATCCATCCCCAAAAACATGCTATCAAGTTGGATTAAGGCAGCTTTTGGCCAAATTGTATGGTAGAAGAAATTTGCCATAGCACTCTGGACTGCTTCCTTAACTCACTTCTTACGGCAACATCCTTTCCTTTCAAGAATTCAGAGTTCTTATATTCTATTCATCTATTTCCTGATAAAAACCCACTTTTAGAAAAATATCATATAATTTATTTGCCTAGAGATATTTGGGTCTGAAAACCACTTCCACATGAAAGAAATAATTCTAGTTGTAGTTACAGAAGTATCAAGAATCATAAATAAGGCTATGGAAATTTTGCTGTTTTATCCCATAATAGTGAGGCATCCCAACATGCTTCGATCACACAATTTATATTAGGAATGTAATTATTAATACTAGTCAAGCGATCATATTTCTTATGGACATGTTAGAAGCTGGTGATTATCAATACATTTATCAAATTATAGAGCTATGGCAGTGTGCAAGTGGAACTTAACAACCCTTTACTAATAGAACTATAGGTGTAGTTGCTAAGTCATGCCCAAATCTTGGGACCCCATGGACTGTAGCCCACCAAGCTCCTCTGTCCATGGGATTTCACAGGCAAGAATACTGGAGTGGGTTGCCATTTCTTTCTTCAGGTGATCTTCCTGACCCAGGGATTAAACACTTGGGTCTCCTGCAATGCAGGCAGACTTTCTACTGATGAGTCACCAGGGAAGCTCAGAGCCATAGATATCCAATTTATATATAATAAAGTTGAAAAAGATGAATAGTTAAACCAATACAGAGGGGGTTTGCTCCCCTGGTGGCTCAGATGGCAAAGAATCTGCCTGCAATATGGGAGACCTGGATTTGATCCCTGGGTTGGGAAGATCCCCTGGAGAAGGAAATGGCAGCCCACTCCATTATTCTTGCCTGGAGAATCCCATGGACAGAGGAGCCCAGTAGGCTACAACCCAGTGGGTCGCAAACAGTCAAATAAGACTGAGTGACTACCTCATTCAACTTTTGACTCATGGTACACCTCACTTCCCTGGTAAAGTGAATCTTCATGTGGTCCCTCTGCTCTCATATCCTTAAAGAGGCTCTGGGATATAAGACCATAATGAAGTGGTCCATGGTCTTGACTTGGATAGTCTAGGCATGAGTTTCAGAATGGGAGCTGGAGGAAACTTTCAAAAAAAATAATTTGGAGAGGAGGCAAGGATATTATGCAACATCCTTTCCTTTCCCCAAGAATTCAGAGTTCTTATATTCTATTCATCTATTTCCTGATAAAAACCCACTTTTAGAAAAATATCATATAATTTATTTGCCTAGAGATATTTGGGTCTGAAAACCACTTCCACATGAAAGAAATAATTCTAGTTGTAGTTACAGAAGTATCAAGAATCATAAATAAGGCTATGGAAATTTTGCTGTTTTATCCCATAATAGTGAGGCATCCCAACATGCTTCGATCACACAATTTATATTAGGAATGTAATTATTAATACTAGTCAAGCGATCATATTTCTTATGGACATGTTAGAAGCTGGTGATTATCAATACATTTATCAAATTATAGAGCTATGGCAGTGTGCAAGTGGAACTTAACAACCCTTTACTAATAGAACTATAGGTGTAGTTGCTAAGTCATGCCCAAATCTTGGGACCCCATGGACTGTAGCCCACCAAGCTCCTCTGTCCATGGGATTTCACAGGCAAGAATACTGGAGTGGGTTGCCATTTCTTTCTTCAGGTGATCTTCCTGACCCAGGGATTAAACACTTGGGTCTCCTGCAATGCAGGCAGACTTTCTACTGATGAGTCACCAGGGAAGCTCAGAGCCATAGATATCCAATTTATATATAATAAAGTTGAAAAAGATGAATAGTTAAACCAATACAGAGGGGGTTTGCTCCCCTGGTGGCTCAGATGGCAAAGAATCTGCCTGCAATATGGGAGACCTGGATTTGATCCCTGGGTTGGGAAGATCCCCTGGAGAAGGAAATGGCAGCCCACTCCATTATTCTTGCCTGGAGAATCCCATGGACAGAGGAGCCCAGTAGGCTACAACCCAGTGGGTCGCAAACAGTCAAATAAGACTGAGTGACTACCTCATTCAACTTTTGACTCATGGTACACCTCACTTCCCTGGTAAAGTGAATCTTCATGTGGTCCCTCTGCTCTCATATCCTTAAAGAGGCTCTGGGATATAAGACCATAATGAAGTGGTCCATGGTCTTGACTTGGATAGTCTAGGCATGAGTTTCAGAATGGGAGCTGGAGGAAACTTTCAAAAAAAATAATTTGGAGAGGAGGCAAGGATATTATTCCACAGGGCAAGGATACTGGGAAGAGAGAAAAAGAAAAGGAGGATAGGAGAACAGAAAGTAAGCTAGTATGGATAATGAAAATATCTGTAAAAGAAGGAAAGAACATTCAATTTTAGTTTATTTTATGACAATCTAAGCCATCTCCATCTTCCCAAACTCTTAGTATAGCATCTGAGACTGAATCCACTTAAACACCTCATGGGAGCATTTCCATTTCCATAGTTTTGGTGGAAATGAGAGAAGGATGTGGCATTCAGTGTATACATCGTGGAACTGGACAGCTCACCCGGATAATCCAGACACTGAACTGATTGATCAGAGTCAAGATTTCAGCACCAGAAATGAACAGAAATAACCTCATTGGCCAATCATACCCACACATGCAAAATCTCTGCCACTGTTCAATGAATGAGGTTTCAGCCAACTTCATTTGAAATTTAAAGGTAAGTTCACATGTGAGTTGCACATATAACTGCAGTACACATAAGAAGGCTTTAGTAATATAGTACATACCTATCTACACTGAAATCTACCCAAATAAGGATGCTCTATGGGCATGAATGTGTATTTTGATGATACCATTTGGTTTTTACTCATTTATTCTAAGTTCTCTTAGTTTTTTAAAATTCTACTAGGAGATAAAGTGGACTTCCTGGTGGCTCAATGATAAAGAATCCACCTAGCAAAGCAGGAGACACAGGTTCGATCCCTGGGTTAGGAAAATTCCCCTGAATGAGGGCATGGCAACCCACTCTGGAATTCTTGCCTGGAGAAACCCTTGGACAGAGGAGCCTGGTGGGCTACAGCCCTTGGGGTTGCAAACAGTCAGACACAACAGAAGCAACTGAGCATACACAGAGGGGAAAGATCTGTGGGAAGTAGGGAGTAGGGAGAAGAACAAGCAGGCGCAGTGCTCTGTCCACTAAAGAGTTTTCTAATTAATCCTAAGTCTTATAAATTATTATCTTTATATCCTAACTTCCTCACGTGATCCTGAAGCAAAACTGTATGGCATAATGTTTGGTAAAGGAGACAAATATGCTACCTCATTCTATGGATTCAACCCCCTGTCCATGGGAAGCAAATTGTGCTCTGTGCCTGCATGCTTCAGATAAGCACACACAGGTCATGACCTAGAATTTCCTCCTAGATGCAAGTCTATTGGCCTGCCTCTCTCAGTCAGCACTAATAGTGCTCACCAGACGTGAGGCAACAATTCTGGGTGAGTGAACCCCCTGGGCATATCCAAACAGAATCTGAATCCAACAGATTCCTTCAGTTGTATTGTTCCAATTGGGTTAAAAGCAGTAAAACCCAGTTGGCTATAGATGCAAGAAATTTTTCCTGATCTATGTTTCTTGAAACTAAGGCTAGAATTCTGATCCCTGTTCATCTTACCCCTAACAAATATTCCACACTTGTACTGGGGGCAGAAGATGCATGATTAATTATAACTTTAAAACCTCAATAGTGTAATCTATTTAGAGTGAGAATTATGCTATTATTAAAAACAGAGATAATTGAGAAATTGATGGTGATTGCCTTGCAGCTATGTCTTGGATGCCATTTCTAGAAGCCAATTTTCTAAAAACTCATGTTGAATGTTGCACACAATTGATTCTCTATGTTATTAAGTCGAGGACGATATTACTGAGGGGTTATTCATTTTTATTTTATGTTAATGAATGTTAAGAACCTCTAAATCACTTACAATAATTAAGACAACTAGCTTTGTGTGGAACTGTGAAGTTGGATCTCACTTTACTCTGAGTTTCTGACAGTTTCTTCCTTTACAAGAATTCACTTCGACAAACCACAAGTCAGAACAGTGTCTATTTTGCTCCCTGTTTTCATACATTGTGCATTGTTCCTGTTGAATCTTAGATTCCCTTTTAACTTTTATGGTGATAGGAAGCAGGCGGGCAGGGGGCCCCCCTGAGCATACACAGAGGGAAAGATCTGTGGGAAGTAGGGAGTAGGAGAAGAACAAGCAGGCGCAGTGCTCTGTCCACTAAAGAGTTTTCTAATTAATCCTAAGTCTTATAAATTATTATCTTTATATCCTAACTTCCTCACGTGATCCTGAAGCAAAACTGTATGGCATAATGTTTGGTAAAGGAGACAAATATGCTACCTCATTCTATGAATTCAACCCCCTGTCCATGGGAAGCAAATTGTGCTCTGTGCCTGCATGCTTCAGATAAGCACACACAGGTCATGACCTAGAATTTCCTCCTAGATGCAAGTCTATTGGCCTGCCTCTCTCAGTCAGCACTAATAGTGCTCACCAGACGTGAGGCAACAATTCTGGGTGAGTGAACCCCCTGGGCATATCCAAACAGAATCTGAATCCAACAGATTCCTTCAGTTGTATTGTTCCAATTGGGTTAAAAAGCAGTAAAAAACCCAGTTGGCTATAGATGCAAGAAATTTTTCCTGATCTATGTTTCTTGAAACTAAGGCTAGAATTCTGATCCCTGTTCATCTTACCCCTAACAAATATTCCACACTTGTACTGGGGGCAGAAGATGCATGATTAATTATAACTTTAAAACCTCAATAGTGTAATCTATTTAGAGTGAGAATTATGCTATTATTAAAAACAGAGATAATTGAGAAATTGATGGTGATTGCCTTGCAGCTATGTCTTGGATGCCATTTCTAGAAGCCAATTTTCTAAAAACTCATGTTGAATGTTGCACACAATTGATTCTCTATGTTATTAAGTCGAGGACGATATTACTGAGGGGTTATTCATTTTTATTTTATGTTAATGAATGTTAAGAACCTCTAAATCACTTACAATAATTAAGACAACTAGCTTTGTGTGGAACTGTGAAGTTGGATCTCACTTTACTCTGAGTTTCTGACAGTTTCTTCCTTTACAAGAATTCACTTCGACAAACCACAAGTCAGAACAGTGTCTATTTTGCTCCCTGTTTTCATACATTGTGCATTGTTCCTGTTGAATCTTAGATTCCCTTTTAACTTTTATGGTGATAGGAAGAAACAGTAACCCTTCAATATATTCACAAGGTTGAAATATTTTGATGGTTCTGACTACTAACTTTTCAGCTCTATATTTTATATCAGACTACTAAAGCTGAACTTAACCAAAAAAGCTGGATTGTGGAGTATTTAAGTTAATAGCAGCAATCATTGAATGTATATAGTTCTATTCTCTGAATAGTTTCCAAATAATTCATACATACATAAGTACATCTATTTAAAACATTTTTCTAAAATGTATGGGTTGGAAGATAGTGAGATGAAAAGTAGCATTTACTACATATGTTTCAGATGTTTCATAAAATATGACTTATTTAATATTTACAATAGGCTTATCACAGTGCTGTCAAACTTTCATCTATATAAGGACCATCCATAAAACTTGGTAAAAAGGCAAATCTGAAGGATTCACTTAGCCAAGATTCTGTTTCAGAAACTCTTGAACAATATCAGAGATTTTTACTTTGAAGTATCTCCCCTGGATAACTCTGATGGTGGTGGTATTTATATAGAACACAATTGGAGAAACACTGCCTCTCATGTGATTGTTTTAGATGAAGAAAGTAAGAGGAAGGTCAAGGAACTTGTCTAAAGTCACCTATTCATAGCAAAAGTGGGTAGAATGCTTCTGCTCTTAAGAAAAAAGCGAGTAAACCTTGTGAAGAATGAGGAAAATGTTAAGAAATAAGAAAAAACAAGACCATGGCATAGACAACAGAAGACAATGGAAATAAGAGATATTGATAAGGCCTTTTGGTCTTGGCAGTGTGTGTGTCTGTGTGTGTGTGTGTGTGTGATTTGCTCAGTCATGTACAACTCTGTGTGACAGCATGGGCTGGGTAGTCTGCCGGGCTGCTCTGTCCATGGAAATCTTCAAGCAAGAATACTGGAGTGGGTAGCCATTCCCTTTTCTGGGGATATTTCCACCCAAGGGAATGAACCTGGGTCTCCTGCACTGCAGGCAGATTCTTTACCATCTGACCCACCAGGGAAGTCCTTTGGCAGAGATTCTAGTATCAAATCTACCTCCAATGATAAACAACTGGATGAAGTATATTAAATAAATATTGGCAGATGATGTTTAACAGTCAGCACAGGGCTCCGGTCATTGAAAGAAGGGAAGCATGGGGCTTCCTTGGTGGTCCAATGGGTAAAGAGTCCACCTTGTAGTGCAAGGGGCACTGGTTCAATCTCTGGCCTGAGAGGATCCCCCACACTGCGGAGCAGCTGGATGGGTGTGTCCAGTTAGGAACCAGCGTTCTGGAGTGCATGTGCCTAGAGCTGGTTCTCTGTGGCAAGAGAGGCCGCTGTGATGGGAAGCCCACACAGGTGGAAGAATAAAGATGGATAAAAATAAATAAATTTAAAATAAATAAATTAATTAAAAAAAAACTTTTTTAAAGAGGCCAAAATTTGGAAAAAAAAAAAAAGGCCGGGGGGTGGGAAGCATGAAGTGAGTGTACCACATTTATCCTGGTTTTCTCCCTAAGAAGACTTCCTAAATTATGACACAGAGAAACAAATCTCATGAAAGGTGGAATTCCTGCTGGGTTGTGTAAATAGTCAACTTTGGAGCGTCCAAGGCACTAGGGTTTGAAGACAGTTTATTACATGGTAAGGGTGCAAAGGTAAGAAGTATCAAAACCTATCAAATTCTTGGTTAATTCCTATATTGTTAAGAGGAAAGATTCCAAAAGGCCTAGCAGGGAGAATTCACTGGGAGTCTGGGGAGCTCTGCAGAGATTTCTGAGGCTGTAGAATGCTGAGAAAATTTTTAATTTCAGGTACAATCATGGCAAAGAGGTCTTTAGGAACATCTCAAAGATGGAAAAAACATACTGTAGGAGTAATGACCATGCACTGGGAGAAAAATCTACTCTTAAAAATTAACACTGGGGCTTCCCTGGTGGTCCAGTGGGTAACAAGTCCATCTTGTAGTGCAAGGGGCACTGGTTCAATCTCTGGCCTGAGAGGATCCCCCACACTGCGGAGCAGCTGGAGGGGTGTGTCCAGTTAGGAACCAGCGTTCTGGAGTGCATGTGCCTAGAGCTGGTTCTCTGTGGCAAGAGAGGCCGCTGTGATGGGAAGCCCACACAGGTGGAAGAATAAAGATGGATAAAAATAAATAAATTTAAAATAAATAAATTAATTAAAAAAAAACTTTTTTAAAGAGGCCAAAATTTGGAAAAAAAAAAAAAGGCCGGGGGGTGGGAAGCATGAAGTGAGTGTACCACATTTATCCTGGTTTTCTCCCTAAGAAGACTTCCTAAATTATGACACAGAGAAACAAATCTCATGAAAGGTGGAATTCCTGCTGGGTTGTGTAAATAGTCAACTTTGGAGCGTCCAAGGCACTAGGGTTTGAAGACAGTTTATTACATGGTAAGGGTGCAAAGGTAAGAAGTATCAAAACCTATCAAATTCTTGGTTAATTCCTATATTGTTAAGAGGAAAGATTCCAAAAGGCCTAGCAGGGAGAATTCACTGGGAGTCTGGGGAGCTCTGCAGAGATTTCTGAGGCTGTAGAATGCTGAGAAAATTTTTAATTTCAGGTACAATCATGGCAAAGAGGTCTTTAGGAACATCTCAAAGATGGAAAAATCATACTGTAGGAGTAATGACCATGCACTGGGAGAAAAATCTACTCTTAAAAAATTAACACTGGGGGCTTCCCCTGGTGGTCCAGTGGGTAAGGACACCGCCTTGCACTGCAAGGGCCGCCAGTTCGATCCCTGGCCTGGGAAGAGCCCACGTGCTGCGGAGCGGCTGGACCAATGTGTCCAATTACCGAGCCAGAGCTAGAGTGCATGCGCCCAGAGCCGGCGCTCTGCAACAACAGATGCCACCGTGATGGGAGGCCCACACAGGCTAAAGAACAAAGACGGATGAAAATAGAGAAGTGAAACACCAATAGAAGTGGCCCGCTCGCTCCCCTCTCTCCCCGCCCCCAACCCGACCCCCGCCCCAAAATAAATAAATAAATAAATAAATAAATAAATCTTTAAAAAAAAACCTAACACTGGAATTTTGATAGGGATAGCACCAAGTCTATAGACAGCCTTGGGCATTAGAGACATTTTAGCAATATTCATTCTTTCAGTTCATGAACATGGATGTATCTTTCCATTTATTTCTGCCTTCTTCAATTTCTTCCAACAGAGTCTTGTAGTTTTCAGTGTATAGATCTTTCACCACCTTGCATAAATTTACATCAAAATTTTTATTATTTCTCATTCTATTGTGAATGAGATTGTTTTCTGTATTTCCTTTTCAGATAGTCCAATAATATTTTTCACAGAAATAGAAAAAAGCAATCTTAAAATGTATATGGAACCACAAAAAGACTCCAAATAGTCAAAGAAATTTCAAGAAAGACAAAAGCTGAGGGTCATACTTCCTGCTTTCAAACTATATTGCAAACTGTATAGTAAAATAACATGGTACCACCATAAATACAGACACCAAGACTAGAGGAAGAGAATTGAAACACAGAATAAATCCTTTTTTTTTTTTTTTGGTTCTTGTATAATATCTTAATATTTTACATTATCCCTAGCATGTTTTGTCACAAAGAAAACTCACAGCAACATATGAAGATCTTTAGGGAAAAAAGCTTAAAGTCTATAAAAACCCATCCCTTTGGTACTTCAAGTACAAGTCTTCAGTGATGATCTACAGGAATGGAGTGGGGGAGGGGAGGGAGACTCTGGAAGGAGGGGATATATGTATAATCATGACTGATTCATGTTGTTGTAAAACCCGAATTAATCATGCATCTTAAAAATTAACACTGGGGCTTCCCTGGTGGTCCAGTGGGTGAGGACACTGCCTTGCAGTGCAAGGGCCGCCAGTTCGATCCCTGGCCTGGGAAGAGCCCACGTGCTGCAGAGCGGCGGGACCCATGTGTACAATTACTGAGCCAGAGCTAGAGTGCATGCGCCCAGAGCCGCGCTCTGCAACAACAGATGCCACCGTGATGGGAGGCCCACACAGGCTAAAGAACAAAGACGGATGAAAATAGAGAAGTGAAACACCAATAGAAGTGGCCCGCTCGCTCCCCTCTCTCCCCGCCCCCAACCCGACCCCCGCCCCAAAATAAATAAATAAATAAATAAATAAATAAATCTTTAAAAAAAAACCTAACACTGGAATTTTGATAGGGATAGCACCAAGTCTATAGACAGCCTTGGGCATTAGAGACATTTTAGCAATATTCATTCTTTCAGTTCATGAACATGGATGTATCTTTCCATTTATTTCTGCCTTCTTCAATTTCTTCCAACAGAGTCTTGTAGTTTTCAGTGTATAGATCTTTCACCACCTTGCATAAATTTACATCAAAATTTTTATTATTTCTCATTCTATTGTGAATGAGATTGTTTTCTGTATTTCCTTTTCAGATAGTCCAATAATATTTTTCACAGAAATAGAAAAAAGCAATCTTAAAATGTATATGGAACCACAAAAAGACTCCAAATAGTCAAAGAAATTTCAAGAAAGACAAAAGCTGAGGGTCATACTTCCTGCTTTCAAACTATATTGCAAACTGTATAGTAAAATAACATGGTACCACCATAAATACAGACACCAAGACTAGAGGAAGAGAATTGAAACACAGAATAAATCCTTTTTTTTTTTTTTTTGGTTCTTGTATAATATCTTAATATTTTACATTATCCCTAGCATGTTTTGTCACAAAGAAAACTCACAGCAACATATGAAGATCTTTAGGGAAAAAAGCTTAAAGTCTATAAAAACCCATCCCTTTGGTACTTCAAGTACAAGTCTTCAGTGATGATCTACAGGAATGGAGTGGGGGAGGGGAGGGAGACTCTGGAAGGAGGGGATATATGTATAATCATGACTGATTCATGTTGTTGTACAGCAGAAGCCAACAGAACATTTTCCCCCCAATTAAAACTAAATTTAAATAGGTGCATCTCTACATGTGCATATTAAACTCATGTTTAACTACATGTCAAACTCACTGTTAAACTCACTGGCTGAAGCTACCAACCCAGATTGAGGCTATAAAGACATTAATCCCTGTACTAACACAATGGATTAATGAAAAAGTCTACACAGTAGATCAGACTTTTAGTTTTGAGAAAAATGATTCATTTTGGAAAACCTACATCTCAACAAGTAGGAGCTCCTTGATTTCAGACTCACAATAACCAATCTACTTTGAAGACAGATGCAAACGCCATTAGCATGTTAACGATAGCAACGGCTAGGTCTAGGGTTAGGGTTAGCTTAACCATAAGAGCTGAGGTTGGTTTAAGGTTAGGATTGAGTTCAGAGGAAAAGGGTGAGGACAGGTGTTGCAATTAGGGTTTGCTTTAAGCAGGGATAAACAGAGGGTTCAGGTAAAGTTGGAGCTAGGGTTAAGGCTAGGACTAGGGCTAGGATCAGGGTTAGCGTAATGGTAAGAGTTGAGGTCAGTTTAAGATTAGGATTGAGTTTAGAGGCAAGGGAATTGGCGAGGGAAGGTGTTCACTTTGGGGTCTAATTTAAGCTGGGAGAGGCAGAGGGTTCCAGTGAAATTGGAGGTAAGGTCAGGAATACGGGTGGGATTAGGCTTAGGGCTAGCATTGCCATAAGAGACAGAGTCAGTTTAAGGTTAAGATTGAGTTTAGAGGAAAGAAAATGAGGATGGATGTTAGAACTAGGGTTTGCTTTAAGGGATCTGGAGCTAGGATTAGGGCTAGGGTTAGGATCAGGGTTAGCTTAACTGTAAGAGTTGAGGTTAATTTAAGGTTAGGATTGTGTTTAGAGGCAAAGGAATTGGTGGTGGCAGGTGTTCGCTGTAGGGTTCGATTTAAGCTGGGAGAGGATTAGGGTGTGTGGATGTATATATTTTGATGGCAACTTTAATTTCTTTAGTGCTCTGCTCTTCAAGTTCCACAGTTTTGAGTGGTCCTCCCTTGTTTTATTTTTCTCATGGGCCTTGTTATTTTTAGTGTTCAATTTTGCAGAATGGAAGGTTTTCCAATAGTGCAAATGCAGGCATTATAACAGAAACACCCATATCTCTTTTTTATGCCACTGTCTATGGCTAAAAAAAGAACTAATATTTTGCCTGGCTACCGATTATGTTGGGAAAATCTGACAAAAAGGAAAAGTATGTGTTGTTTTGATATTTGGACTATAGAGTCTAGTCAGGTAGGAACTTCGGTGTCTGGCTTCAAATGAAGTTATCATTCCTCTTTGGCAAGCAAAAAACATTCTCCAACCATGTCCATACATCCCATAGGGGTCAGTACTGGCCATTGCCCGAATTTTATATTTAAGACTGTCATAATTACAAAACTTCTTCTGAAAATTGTATAATCCATTTTTTTACAAGAATAATCCTAATATCCCCAAGGCTCTGACTTCCAATCTCCTGGTTTCTTTCTCTTTCTCTCTACTGTCCTATGTTTTAGGAGATTTCATACACCAAGTTTTCAAGGTGAAATAGGTGTATTTCCCTACAGAGGTATGCATACTAGGTCCTACCATGATCTTGCATCAAAAAGATATCTATGTATGAACATCTGTTCACTTGAAGAAATGGGTTGATTTTTTTCTCTCATGAGCCAAATTATCCAGGGTAAATTTATACCAGTTTATGCAAATATGTCATAAAAGCCAGTAGCCTTGGGTTTCCTCTTAGAGGAGATGATGTACTTCACAATCAACACACATACACCCAGAAGCATCAGATCATATCATAAACTAAGGAGAAGAAGCCATATAATAGAATTGCATACATCTCTAGGCATTTAACTATCTTGAAACCTCTGAATGAGGAATACAATTGAATCTTCCCTCAGATAATTTGGTGATCAAAGACTGAAGCATAGGAGCACAAGATCTGTGAAATTTGTAGGTTCTAATCTGGAAACTATGAAGAATGAATACTTAAGAGTAAGCATTTTTTGGTCAAAGGGTACAAACTTTCAGTTATAAGATGGATAATTTCTGAGGATCTAATATACAGTGTGGTGACTACAATCAACAGTAGTTGGGGAAGAGGTGGAAAGAGAGAAGGAAAAAGACAATAATTATTACACATACAGTAAACAGAGGTAAGCAAAGGTATCATGAAGGCCTGAACTGAGAGAAAAGAAAGAAGAAAATAGGGGATGCCTGAATGTAGCACAGGTCATGGTTTGAAGAGAGAAGAGGCAGGGCTTATACTTGCTGGTTGCTTCTGAAATAAGTGCCTGGATGGCTTGGTAATGCCTGTTCTCCTTAGGTAGTCAAACTAATGTTAGACGGACATGGACATTAATACTTCCTTAAAACTTTGATGAACCTGATTCTAATATTTGAAAATCTTTGGTATAACAGAGGTAGCGTGTGAAAACACAAGAATTCTAAAAAAACCAATAAATCTGTTTCATCTAATTCAATTTGAAAAGGGAGTCAACTTCACATGTTTGTCAAGATCTTTGATGAGGTACAAATCCAGATGTTCTTACTTGTCACTTTTGTGGCTGGGCAAGTTAGTTAGCCTCTCGAATGCTCCGTCTCCTTGCCTACACAGTTGGAACAACCAAACCTGTCTAACTCATTCAGCAATTCCAAACACACATATGTGCGAAACAGAGTTCTAGGCACCAGAAACATGACAGAGAACAGACTGTAGGAAAATCCTGGTCCCATGAAGCTTCCATTCTGATGTGGTGCAGGGGTTGAGCTGATGTAAATAAATTAGTGTGGGCCCGCACATTTAGTAACTATTGTTATGAACAATGTGTCCTACAGAATGCTTCCTACAAGATGCTCTTTTCTTAGAAATTGTGTGTGTGTGTGTGTGTGTGTGTGTTGCCTTGGAGCTTTTTGTTCTGCCTCTGGCATCTATGCTTCTGCCCAGCTGCTTCTGTGCTTTCTCCTCTCTTTGGTAATACTCTGAAATTCTCACTACCTCCTGGATACTTGCTCTAAGCACACAGATGTATTACCATTCAAAGCAAACCAACAATAAACAGCATAACAACAGCAAGAAACTCCTTGAGTCATCTGTACCTCTTAAACTGATGAGCCTTGTCTTTCCTTCTAACAAACTTTTATCTAAAGAATGGCTTTGCAAGCAGTATTCATGTCCCCACCTCATATTTCCTGCAGGTGGTTCTATCCCGGCATCTATTCCCACCATTCAACTACACTTGGTCTTGTTTAGCTCACAAACAATCTTCCCCTATGTTCCTAAACCCAACATACTTCCTCCAATCCTTATCTCAGGTCATTTATCATAAGCAAAAATCCTCCCCAATTCCACACTTATGAATTGCACAGGTCATGGTTTGAAGAGAGAAGAGGCAGGGCTTATACTTGCTGGTTGCTTCTGAAATAAGTGCCTGGATGGCTTGGTAATGCCTGTTCTCCTTAGGTAGTCAAACTAATGTTAGACGGACATGGACATTAATACTTCCTTAAAACTTTGATGAACCTGATTCTAATATTTGAAAATCTTTGGTATAACAGAGGTAGCGTGTGAAAACACAAGAATTCTAAAAAAACCAATAAATCTGTTTCATCTAATTCAATTTGAAAAGGGAGTCAACTTCACATGTTTGTCAAGATCTTTGATGAGGTACAAATCCAGATGTTCTTACTTGTCACTTTTGTGGCTGGGCAAGTTAGTTAGCCTCTCGAATGCTCCGTCTCCTTGCCTACACAGTTGGAACAACCAAACCTGTCTAACTCATTCAGCAATTCCAAACACACATATGTGCGAAACAGAGTTCTAGGCACCAGAAACATGACAGAGAACAGACTGTAGGAAAATCCTGGTCCCATGAAGCTTCCATTCTGATGTGGTGCAGGGGTTGAGCTGATGTAAATAAATTAGTGTGGGCCCGCACATTTAGTAACTATTGTTATGAACAATGTGTCCTACAGAATGCTTCCTACAAGATGCTCTTTTCTTAGAAATTGTGTGTGTGTGTGTGTGTGTGTGTGTTGCCTTGGAGCTTTTTGTTCTGCCTCTGGCATCTATGCTTCTGCCCAGCTGCTTCTGTGCTTTCTCCTCTCTTTGGTAATACTCTGAAATTCTCACTACCTCCTGGATACTTGCTCTAAGCACACAGATGTATTACCATTCAAAGCAAACCAACAATAAACAGCATAACAACAGCAAGAAACTCCTTGAGTCATCTGTACCTCTTAAACTGATGAGCCTTGTCTTTCCTTCTAACAAACTTTTATCTAAAGAATGGCTTTGCAAGCAGTATTCATGTCCCCACCTCATATTTCCTGCAGGTGGTTCTATCCCGGCATCTATTCCCACCATTCAACTACACTTGGTCTTGTTTAGCTCACAAACAATCTTCCCCTATGTTCCTAAACCCAACATACTTCCTCCAATCCTTATCTCAGGTCATTTATCATAAGCTTCTTCCTGCTAAAAATATTCTTCTTCCCTCAATTCCACACTTATAAGCCCTCCTGATTTTTCTCCTGCCTTTCCAGCTACTCCACTTCTCCTTTGGAAACTTCTCATACTCAATCTACCTTTTAAATATTGACATTCATTCTGTTATTATTGGTCTTTGCCATCTTTGTGTCTTCACTTTCACACCTGATCACTTCTTGCAGGAGGGCTCAGTCATTCAGTCATGTGTGACTCTTTTGACCCTATGGACTGTAGCTCACCAGGCTCCAGTGTCCATGGGCTTTTCTAGGTGAGAATACTAGAATGAGTTGCCATTTCCTCCTCCAAAGGATCTCCTTGATCCAGGGACCAAACTACATCCCCTGAGTCTCTTGCATTGGCAAGCAGACTCTTTACTACTGCGAAGTCCTTGATTCTTTTCTGTGTCTTCGGTTTCATTTATCATCTTGCCCATTCTTATAACTTCAAATACATGTAAACATTGTGTTTCCCTGCAAGACCTTATAAACAAGTACAACCAACTTCTTTTAAGTGCCTACTTGACCATCTTACCAGTATTAAAAGTTAAACATGCTCCAGTCAGAACCTTTCTTCCTAAACACCACCCAAGATTCGTTTTTCTTTTAACACCACCCAAATTTCAAATACGCTTTTCCTCCATTATACAACACCATTCATCCAGTTGTTTATGCATGAAATGTAGGAACTGTGCTTGGCACCTTCCTGTCTCTCAGCCCCACATCCACCCCATCGCTGAGTCCCATACATTCCACTTCTTAACTACATCCCACAACTCTTCACTTCTCAAAATTCCTAATTTCATCAGCCAAGGTCAAGCCAACCACCATCATCAAAGAACTTCAAGCCCCCCTACCCATTAAAGCAAAAAACCAAAAACCAATAAACAGCATAACAACAGCAAGAAACTCCTTGAGTCATCTGTACCTCTTAAACTGATGAGCCTTGTCTTTCCTTCTAACAAACTTTTATCTAAAGAATGGCTTTGCAAGCAGTATTCATGTCCCCACCTCATATTTCCTGCAGGTGGTTCTATCCCGGCATCTATTCCCACCATTCAACTACACTTGGTCTTGTTTAGCTCACAAACAATCTTCCCCTATGTTCCTAAACCCAACATACTTCCTCCAATCCTTATCTCAGGTCATTTATCATAAGCTTCTTCCTGCTAAAAATATTCTTCTTCCCTCAATTCCACACTTATAAGCCCTCCTGATTTTTCTCCTGCCTTTCCAGCTACTCCACTTCTCCTTTGGAAACTTCTCATACTCAATCTACCTTTTAAATATTGACATTCATTCTGTTATTATTGGTCTTTGCCATCTTTGTGTCTTCACTTTCACACCTGATCACTTCTTGCAGGAGGGCTCAGTCATTCAGTCATGTGTGACTCTTTTTGACCCTATGGACTGTAGCTCACCAGGCTCCAGTGTCCATGGGCTTTTCTAGGTGAGAATACTAGAATGAGTTGCCATTTCCTCCTCCAAAGGATCTCCTTGATCCAGGGACCAAACTACATCCCCTGAGTCTCTTGCATTGGCAAGCAGACTCTTTACTACTGCGAAGTCCTTGATTCTTTTCTGTGTCTTCGGTTTCATTTATCATCTTGCCCATTCTTATAACTTCAAATACATGTAAACATTGTGTTTCCCTGCAAGACCTTATAAACAAGTACAACCAACTTCTTTTAAGTGCCTACTTGACCATCTTACCAGTATTAAAAGTTAAACATGCTCCAGTCAGAACCTTTCTTCCTAAACACCACCCAAGATTCGTTTTTCTTTTAACACCACCCAAATTTCAAATACGCTTTTCCTCCATTATACAACACCATTCATCCAGTTGTTTATGCATGAAATGTAGGAACTGTGCTTGGCACCTTCCTGTCTCTCAGCCCCACATCCACCCCATCGCTGAGTCCCATACATTCCACTTCTTAACTACATCCCACAACTCTTCACTTCTCAAAATTCCTAATTTCATCAGCCAAGGTCAAGCCAACCACCATCATCAAAGAACTTCCTATCACTGCCACCTCACTTACTTTTATTCTTTTCCAATCTATTTTCTACTCAGCAGTAAGGGTGTGGCATTAAATTAAATACCTTATTACTTCACAGCCTAACAACATTATAAAGATACTTGATGCCTCTTAAGAAGACAAAAATTCTCAATATGATTCTTAAAGCCCTAAAAATCTAACTTTATTACATTTACTAAACCTACAAAGCATATTTGTATATGAAACAGGCCAATGAAAATTGTGTGTGTGTTAGTCTCTTAGTCGTGTCTGACTCTGTGACCCCAGGCTCCTCTGTCCATGGGATTCTCCAGGTAAGACTACTGGAGTGGGCTGCCATGTCCTTCTCCAGGGGATCTTCCCAACCCAGGGATGGAACCCAGGTCTCCTGCATTGCAGGCAGATGCTTTACCATCTGAGCTACAGTGAAGACCCAAATAAAAATCATTTCCCTTTAACAGTAAGAACTTTTAAAAAATATAGGACAATAACTATATGCACATACTGTCATTCATACATACACATGTGTGGACACACTTCACTCCTTGGATTCAGACTTCTCAAATTTACTTTTTTTTTTCAATTTTGGCCACTTTTATTGTTTTTTTACTTATTTATTTTCATCCATCTTTATTCTTTGGCCTATGTGGGCCACCCATTGCAGTGGCCTCTCTCGTTGCAGAGCACCAGCTCTGGGTGCATGTGCTCCAGAATGCTGGCTCGTAATTGGGCACATCAGTTCAGCTGCTCCACAGCAGTGGGATTTTCCCAGGGTAGGGATCAAATCAGTGCCTCTTTCACTGCACGGTGGACTCTTTATCCACTGGACCACCAGGGAAGCCCTCAAACATACAATCCATTGTTACATGAAATTCCAAACACCCCGTTGTTTTTAACACCACCCAAATTTCAAATACGCTTTTCCTCCATTATACAACACCATTCATCCAGTTGTTTATGCATGAAATGTAGGAACTGTGCTTGGCACCTTCCTGTCTCTCAGCCCCACATCCACCCCATCGCTGAGTCCCATACATTCCACTTCTTAACTACATCCCACAACTCTTCACTTCTCAAAATTCCTAATTTCATCAGCCAAGGTCAAGCCAACCACCATCATCAAAGAACTTCCTATCACTGCCACCTCACTTACTTTTATTCTTTTCCAATCTATTTTCTACTCAGCAGTAAGGGTGTGGCATTAAATTAAATACCTTATTACTTCACAGCCTAACAACATTATAAAGATACTTGATGCCTCTTAAGAAGACAAAAATTCTCAATATGATTCTTAAAGCCCTAAAAATCTAACTTTATTACATTTACTAAACCTACAAAGCATATTTGTATATGAAACAGGCCAATGAAAATTGTGTGTGTGTTAGTCTCTTAGTCGTGTCTGACTCTGTGACCCCAGGCTCCTCTGTCCATGGGATTCTCCAGGTAAGACTACTGGAGTGGGCTGCCATGTCCTTCTCCAGGGGATCTTCCCAACCCAGGGATGGAACCCAGGTCTCCTGCATTGCAGGCAGATGCTTTACCATCTGAGCTACAGTGAAGACCCAAATAAAAATCATTTCCCTTTAACAGTAAGAACTTTTAAAAAATATAGGACAATAACTATATGCACATACTGTCATTCATACATACACATGTGTGGACACACTTCACTCCTTGGATTCAGACTTCTCAAATTTACTTTTTTTTTTCAATTTTGGCCACTTTTATTGTTTTTTTACTTATTTATTTTCATCCATCTTTATTCTTTGGCCTATGTGGGCCACCCATTGCAGTGGCCTCTCTCGTTGCAGAGCACCAGCTCTGGGTGCATGTGCTCCAGAATGCTGGCTCGTAATTGGGCACATCAGTTCAGCTGCTCCACAGCAGTGGGATTTTCCCAGGGTAGGGATCAAATCAGTGCCTCTTTCACTGCACGGTGGACTCTTTATCCACTGGACCACCAGGGAAGCCCTCAAAATTACTTTTTTAATATTATCAAGTGTCTGTCCTTGGCATGTAACATGTACATCACTAACAGCTTAAAAACCTCACACAGAAAATCCTAAGCATCCCGACAGGCTGTGATGCCAGAGAACATCATAGGATTTCTTCTCCTCTCCTTTCCTAACCTCTATTTTTCTCACAGAAACCATGCTCTGTGACACGAGACACATGAGGCTCTCCAGACATTATTACTGAGATGGTCCAGGCTCTACTTTTTTGATACACAAATCAACCTAGGAGGAAAAAATGTCCTTTGTATCTTCACCAATAAAATTTTGATAGAAGCGGTGACATTTGCTGAAACAAGTCTGTGTAAAAATATGCTTTGTATTTATGTGGTGTTTCTCAGTGTTTGTCTATATGTCTGGCAAGACACTCATAAATTTTCCCTTTTGTTCCTTTCCACACCATTATTCCGTTAGTCCCCAAATAAATATTGTGATAGCTGGACCGTTTACTACTTGTCGATCTCCCATCTTTTGAAGCTGAGTGTTGAACAGAAGAACCAACCTATTCCTTACCTTTTGGTTCCTCACACTAATCTGCACATTTGCGCAGATATTTGAGGGTCAGTGGGGCAAAATATTTACCTATTTATTCAGGAGTGTAGGAACAAAGAAGGATCCAGTTTACAAACAGGCCTGTACATCAACTTACTTTGATGATATGTTTCTACTCTGTAAAATGCATTTTTTGGGGTGAGGTGGGGGGGGGGGGGGCGGGTTAGGGAAGAAGGGGCGGGTGGGCGGGCCACTTCTATTGGTCTTTCACTTATCTATTTTCATCCTTCTTTGTTCTTTGGCCTGTGTGGGCCTCCCATCTCAGTGGCCTCTGTTGTCACAGAGCACTGGCTCTGAGCGCATGTGCCCCAGAGCTCCGGCTTGGTAATTGGACACATCAGTCCAGCCGCTCCGTGGCACGTGGGATCTTCCCAGGCCAGGGGTCGAACCGGCGCCCCTTGCACTGCAAGGCGGTGTCCTTACCCACTGTACCACCAGGGAAGCCCCTGAAAATTCATTTAAATACATCAGCTTCTGAAGAGCAATAAACCAGATACCATTTATGCTATCTGATGGTTCTTCACAATAGGCCAGGGAGGTTTCAATTACTTGGCATAGTGACCACTTCAGAAGTGACAGGATCTGCATTAACTTAGCCTTTACAGCCATCAAAATGGAGCTAGGTCATGTTACAATAGAAACAGAAAGTGTCTAGGATTAGAGTGACCTGTTTGTACAAACTCCAACCCAAACAACTCCTGAAACAAAAAGGCACACTAGCATATGTTCTAAAACATCATTAAGAAAACAGAGGCACACTACTGCACACTCACACAGATGCACACACAATCATTCAATCATTCACCAATTAGAGCACAGATTCACAAGCAATCTCACTGTATCAAGTAATGGTGACATGACTAATTAACAAGAAACTTTTCTTTTTCATAGCAGTACGTGGCTCTAATAATGAATAAGGAAACTTAAAAAAGTGCCACATGAAATAGTGGATGGAATCACAGAAGAAAGGCAAGGTGAGTGAAGTCCAAAGTTAAACACAGACTGACAAATGAATAAGGAGAAATCAGAATGCAGCAGTACAGAACTAACATACGACCCAGCAATCCAAGTACTGGACATATACTTTGAGAAATCATAATTCAAAAAGATACATGGACCCCAATGTTCACTGTTGCACCATTTATAGGCACCAGGTCTTGGAGCAGCCTAAATGTTCATCAACAGATGAATAGATAAAGAGGATGTGGTATTTAACTACAATGAAATATTACTCAGACATAAAGGAATGGAATTGTGGCATTGCAGAGATGTAGATGGACCTAGAGACTGTCATATAGACTAAAATAGACTAAAATAAGTCAGAAAAATAGAAACAAATACTGTTTTGGAATCTAGAAAGACAGTACAGACAAGCCTGTGTGCAGGGCAGGCAGAGAAATGCACACACAGAGAATGGATGTGTGAGTCAGTGAGGGAAATGAGGGTGGGGTGAATTGGGAGATTTGGTTTGGCATAAATACACTACTTTAAAAACAAGTAGCATGATCCTTTACCCACTGTACCACCAGGGAAGCCCCTGAAAATTCATTTAAATACATCAGCTTCTGAAGAGCAATAAACCAGATACCTTTTATGCTATCTGATGGTTCTTCACAATAGGCCAGGAGGTTTCAATTACTTGGCATAGTGACCACTTCAGAAGTGACAGGATCTGCATTAACTTAGCCTTTACAGCCATCAAAATGGAGCTAGGTCATGTTACAATAGAAACAGAAAGTGTCTAGGATTAGAGTGACCTGTTTGTACAAACTCCAACCCAAACAACTCCTGAAACAAAAAGGCACACTAGCATATGTTCTAAAACATCATTAAGAAAACAGAGGCACACTACTGCACACTCACACAGATGCACACACAATCATTCAATCATTCACCAATTAGAGCACAGATTCACAAGCAATCTCACTGTATCAAGTAATGGTGACATGACTAATTAACAAGAAACTTTTCTTTTTCATAGCAGTACGTGGCTCTAATAATGAATAAGGAAACTTAAAAAAGTGCCACATGAAATAGTGGATGGAATCACAGAAGAAAGGCAAGGTGAGTGAAGTCCAAAGTTAAACACAGACTGACAAATGAATAAGGAGAAATCAGAATGCAGCAGTACAGAACTAACATACGACCCAGCAATCCAAGTACTGGACATATACTTTGAGAAATCATAATTCAAAAAGATACATGGACCCCAATGTTCACTGTTGCACCATTTATAGGCACCAGGTCTTGGAGCAGCCTAAATGTTCATCAACAGATGAATAGATAAAGAGGATGTGGTATTTAACTACAATGAAATATTACTCAGACATAAAGGAATGGAATTGTGGCATTGCAGAGATGTAGATGGACCTAGAGACTGTCATATAGACTAAAATAGACTAAAATAAGTCAGAAAAATAGAAACAAATACTGTTTTGGAATCTAGAAAGACAGTACAGACAAGCCTGTGTGCAGGGCAGGCAGAGAAATGCACACACAGAGAATGGATGTGTGAGTCAGTGAGGGAAATGAGGGTGGGGTGAATTGGGAGATTTGGTTTGGCATAAATACACTACCATGTTTAAAACAAGTAGCTAGTGGGAACCTGCTCTATAGCACAGGGAGCTCAGTTTGGTGCTCTGTGATGACCCAGAGGAGTGGGATAGGGAATGGGATAGGGATTGGGGTGGGAAGGGGTAGGGGGTTCCCAGAGGGAGGGGATGTATGTATACATACAGCTGGTTCACTTTGTTGTACAGTAGAAACTAACACAACACTGTAAAGCAATTATGCGCGAATGGAAAATTTTAAAATACATAGTTTTTAAAAAAGAATACAGCAGTAACCACCAGGAAACATTGACTTCCTAAGATACCTGGATGAAGTGGTTTAAAATTAGGAATGAAAGCTCCACCTTGTCGTTCAGTTTGACACTGTGATGTTGGAGAGCCCTAACTGCAAGCATTTATAATTTAACAGACATGCTTTGTAGAGTCTGTCATTTTTACAGCCTTACTGTAAGGAACATGATATGTGTGGTGACACTGTTGTCTTCAGGCTTAGGAAGGAAGTGCCCACTGAAGGCTAGGCTTACTCCTGAACTTGGGAGAAGCTAGTATTTGTCAGACACAGGTGGTGAGTAAAGAGAGTGGACTGGGAGGTGACACAGGTACATGGTCTCATATAGGATCCCAGTCATGAGATCCCTCTTAAAGAGCAACACCAAGCAGGTATCCTGCTAAACAGCTTCTAGAATACATGCCTGGGAAAGTCATATGAGGAGTTACAGTGAGAATCTAAGTCAATCAGTAAAGCAAAACAGGATATACAGACAAAATTGCCATTGAACAATCTTTCTTCCTTCCCTGTGGCTCAGTGGTAAAGAATCTGCCTTGAGGAAGAAAGATGCCGTAGAGAAGGGCATGACAACCCACTCCAGTATTCTAGCCTAGGAAATCCCATAGACAGAGGAGGCTGGCAGGCTACAGCCCACGGGGTCACAAGGAGTCAGACACGACTTAGCGACTGAACAACAACAGCAATCTCTGATTGATATCAAAGTTTGAAAATGACCACTCTGCACTAAAGAAAGAAAACTCTAAATTCAGATGTCAAGGCATGAAGGCTATTCTGTCTTTAAGATAATTGCGAAATCCCTAATGGCAAATGAGGGATCAGTAGAAAATTTATAAATATTCTACTCTGCTAATGGGTTTGCCACATTCTGGTTCAAAATTAAGTCTAAAGCCTTAATACATGACAGACTGCTTGTTGGTATAAGATCTAGGTGGCCTCGGGGATGCCCTGACACACATATGCCTGCTCCTTCATGTTCTAAGAAGTAGGATGATGCCTCTTTTCCTTTGTATGAATCCAAGATGGGTTGCTGCACAGATTAACCATCAACTTGGGATTGGAGACTGGAGTTGAGTAAACATTCTATGGTGACAATGGTGATTATGTTCCCACGTGGAAGAGTCCATTCCCAATGCCATTCTTTAATAAAACTCAAGGATGAATATCAATTCCAGATGTTATATTATAATCATGGGCTTTTAAAAATCATGACACATATAAGATTGATTTGTTTGCCTTTGTCATCATTGGAATTGTCTTTTAGGAAGTAGAAGATATTTCCAAATTAGCTTTCACTAACAGAAGAAACATATATAAACAATTATTCTTCTCCATCATTAATTTAACGGAAATAGTGCAATTATGGTAAGAGAGGAAATTACAATCATCATCTCTTCTCTGCTGCTCCCTCCTTCTGTGTTTTAAAATAAAAGTCATCCTTTTAGCAAATGCTCTTTATAAAGATATAAGTTGTATGTTAGGATTATCGCATGACTTCAAATAAGCTTTCTTTTTTTCCAAGAAAATATGCCCCAAAGTTTCTCAAAGTTAAGCCGAACCACAAGATATATTAGTAGTTTAGACATGACCAAGACAGTATCTTCCCCTCTAAGCTAACTTTTTATTAAAAACCACATACTTTATTTCAACATTCTGATCAGATCCTAGACAACCCTGTGCATACAAGTCCCAGAGCAGACATAAAAACCAGATGGGAAAGAGATTTACAAGAACCAATCTCCAAAGAAATTTGCAAGCAGAATGTCAACTCGACATTGATTTCAGCAATGTATTTTGATTTACAATACAGATGTCTTTTTAGAATTTTCACTTTTCCTTATGTATGAACAAAGTGCAAGGAGGTTATCTTCCCAGCTGCTCACTTCAAATGCTCCAGCCCTGAACAACAACAACAGAAACAATCATTTACTTGGGAAGTTCAGATTTTTCTAGTAGTCTTTACAGGGCAATTATTAAATCAAGCCAGAGGTTGCCCCCATGTTTAAGAATATTTTCTCGAGGATACTGCCATGTCGCTTCTCAAGGATTTTAAAAAGACAGAAAATCAAAGCATTTTCTTTTGTTACTCTCTCATTATATAAGCATGGTATATTGAGATGTTTTATGGTGGTGACAATGGGCATTATGCTCAGTACTAACAAAATAAAAAATACCTGCAAGAAGTCAGAGTCTCCTTGAAAAAGAAGTAAATGGGGGGAAAAAAGATTCAATGTGTTGTGGGATTTACAAAGAATTATTTTAACACTGAAAAGGAAGCCTATAACTCTACCAGGAAACACAAAGAAGGAAGGAAAAGATGGAAATAACGAGATGCAACTCTCATACATACATATATACAATGAAATTTGAACCTCTAAGGAAAGACTGTTTGGTTCTCATCTTATTTGATCATAGGAAATGAGATAAATTCTGACATAATACAATATCAGAGTCATCACCAAACTGTTATTGAGCAAATTATATGATTTCTAGTTGGTAAGAAGCATTCACTCTATAAGACAAATACCTGAAGTATACTTTTGTAGCTCACATGCTAGGTGCCTTTGATTTTTTTCAATGTTTGAAAAGTTTTTCAATGTTTGAAAAATTTCAACCTTCTTCCAGGGATCCTGATATTTCTATCATATGTAGGTTTAATGACTACCTTTCAACCAAGATTTATTGAGCTCCTACTGATGTGACTGTGTTTGTGACATGGGGAAAGGAGAAAGTGGTAGGGAGATGATGTAAGTGAGTACGTAGACACCTATCTGCAGCACTGGGATCATACAATCCAATTTATTTTTGGAGGACTGCACGCATCATTGGTTTATGTTGAGTCTGACAGCGTAAATCATGCAAAGATACTCAAATTTCACAGACCCTATCAAACATGATAAGTTAGATGTCATTATTAATTTTTTCAAGCTTTTTCAATTTTGTATGAACAAAGTGCAAGGAGGTTATCTTCCCAGCTGCTCACTTCAAATGCTCCAGCCCTGAACAACAACAACAGAAACAATCATTTACTTGGGAAGTTCAGATTTTTCTAGTAGTCTTTACAGGGCAATTATTAAATCAAGCCAGAGGTTGCCCCCATGTTTAAGAATATTTTCTCGAGGATACTGCCATGTCGCTTCTCAAGGATTTTAAAAAGACAGAAAATCAAAGCATTTTCTTTTGTTACTCTCTCATTATATAAGCATGGTATATTGAGATGTTTTATGGTGGTGACAATGGGCATTATGCTCAGTACTAACAAAATAAAAAATACCTGCAAGAAGTCAGAGTCTCCTTGAAAAAGAAGTAAATGGGGGGAAAAAAGATTCAATGTGTTGTGGGATTTACAAAGAATTATTTTAACACTGAAAAGGAAGCCTATAACTCTACCAGGAAACACAAAGAAGGAAGGAAAAGATGGAAATAACGAGATGCAACTCTCATACATACATATATACAATGAAATTTGAACCTCTAAGGAAAGACTGTTTGGTTCTCATCTTATTTGATCATAGGAAATGAGATAAATTCTGACATAATACAATATCAGAGTCATCACCAAACTGTTATTGAGCAAATTATATGATTTCTAGTTGGTAAGAAGCATTCACTCTATAAGACAAATACCTGAAGTATACTTTTGTAGCTCACATGCTAGGTGCCTTTGATTTTTTTCAATGTTTGAAAAGTTTTTCAATGTTTGAAAAATTTCAACCTTCTTCCAGGGATCCTGATATTTCTATCATATGTAGGTTTAATGACTACCTTTCAACCAAGATTTATTGAGCTCCTACTGATGTGACTGTGTTTGTGACATGGGGAAAGGAGAAAGTGGTAGGGAGATGATGTAAGTGAGTACGTAGACACCTATCTGCAGCACTGGGATCATACAATCCAATTTATTTTTGGAGGACTGCACGCATCATTGGTTTATGTTGAGTCTGACAGCGTAAATCATGCAAAGATACTCAAATTTCACAGACCCTATCAAACATGATAAGTTAGAACCATTTGCTCAAGAGCAAGCAACAATAAACTTGGTAAGATGAAATTTCCCCTTTTCTCTCTCTTCCCAAATGGAAAAGAACTGAGTTCAGAAAAAAAAACGTCGGTTGAAAAAAATTATTCATGGGTTTCGATTCTGTGAAAAGATAATATTCCCTATTGGGGCCAAATGTTATTTGGCTAACCAGCTCTCTCTAGTAACCAGCACTTGGACATTCTAGGCATGGAGTATGTTTCTATAGAAAGGATATTCATTCCACTCATGACATTCATGCATTTTGTTACAAAGATCAGCCAGTCACTATGACACCATCTACTTCATCGCCAGATCTCTTATAACAGGTTTCGTGGTTTATAAAGCATTTCACATTCATTATATAATTTATTGTTTTGGTAGAAGAGGTAGATGAAGTGTTAAATAGCTTCAGTTAAATAGCTTCAGTTTTAGACAAAGCTTCAAACTGCTTATGTAACTTAATAGAGGTTACTTAGCTAGTAATGAATATTCATAATGGTCAACCCTAGACCTTCTAAGAATGGTTGAACATGGCCTATATAGTGTGTGTTAATTACCTGCTCTTATTTTATTCCAATCCACTGAAAAAAAGCAACCCAAGCATGAAAAAAGCAGTCACTCAGGATTAACTAGAAAATTTGATTAACCCAAATGCCCTAAAACAATATTAAATAGAGTGTAAGTTTTCATTTTTCAGAAATACAGACTAAATTTGTCAACTTTCTTAAAGAAAGCAGAGTGACCCTGGGCTAGAGCTTTGGGGATATAAATCTCCAACTTTCCTTGAAAGCAATAATTCATGAAAAAAGTACATTGATGAAAAACTGGGCCAAGACCTTGAAGGCATGTGATTACAGTAGTTTATGCTCTCGGCTTCCAAGAACATATTCTGTGCAGCCAATGTGACTCAAGAATGACAGGAAGAGCTGTGAGAGTTTCTCTTTTTCTCTCCAGTTCAGCCTCCTTGGATTGATAAATGGGCTTGCAGGCCACTTTCCTGAGCGACATTATTCACTGTTGTGTTGCTTTCATCTGCCAGCACTAGGTGGGGTATAGGAAGGGGAGCAATTTGAAGGGAGGTAAACACCAGGCAAAAAGAGTTTTAAACCTCAGTCTCCAGTGGAGGGGCTCTCAGGCAAGTACTAACTTGGCCTTACTCTCAGGAGAGACACTGGAAACTGGAAGGCAATTCCTGACTCTACCTACATGTAAGAAAAATGCAAGAAACACCAACCTATGAAGTCAGCTCTAGGCCTGTAATTATAAATTGCTTGGTAATGAGATTTCACTAAAAGACAAAGGAGAGTTTGGAGAGCAAAGTGTAATTTCTCTCTCTCTCTCTCTCCGGTGGCTTCAATTAAGGCATATTTGGCAAACTGTGTTACTGTTTTCTAATATGAATTATATGACTAATATGCTAATTTCACAAATATTTATTATTGCCAGTGAACTACAGCATTAACTCTATTCTCCTGATCATGGAAACCAAATTTTGTATTAAAAGACCTCATTTGCTTTGATTATCTTGATTGCTACAAATGTTCCACTGTTCTGCATCTAGCAACAATTGTACTGCTTTCCTGTTAGAAAATATTTCCAGTCTGTTGCAAGCCAGACACTTTTAAGAGTTTCTAAAAGAGCTGAAAAAAAATAAACATTAACATGATTCTCCAAGGAACTCTAGAGTTCTTTACGGGCAATGCATTGCTTATAATATACAGGCAAAAGCTCCCTGGTAATGAACTCCCAAGACATGCAACTGGTTGTAGTGGATCTGAGCAATAACATGGGCACTGATGGAAAGGATTGCCCAGTCTTCTGGAGCAGAGAATGAAACAGCCACTGGTGGCAAACTCACAAGTGAGAAAAACTAGCTCAGACTCAAGCAGGGACAAAATGGAGAGGGGGTTTTGTGGACATGACATTTTCTCGGGCCAAGACCTTGAAGGCATGTGATTACAGTAGTTTATGCTCTCGGCTTCCAAGAACATATTCTGTGCAGCCAATGTGACTCAAGAATGACAGGAAGAGCTGTGAGAGTTTCTCTTTTCTCCCCAGTTCAGCCTCCTTGGATTGATAAATGGGCTTGCAGGCCACTTTCCTGAGCGACATTATTCACTGTTGTGTTGCTTTCATCTGCCAGCACTAGGTGGGGTATAGGAAGGGGAGCAATTTGAAGGGAGGTAAACACCAGGCAAAAAGAGTTTTAAACCTCAGTCTCCAGTGGAGGGGCTCTCAGGCAAGTACTAACTTGGCCTTACTCTCAGGAGAGACACTGGAAACTGGAAGGCAATTCCTGACTCTACCTACATGTAAGAAAAATGCAAGAAACACCAACCTATGAAGTCAGCTCTAGGCCTGTAATTATAAATTGCTTGGTAATGAGATTTCACTAAAAGACAAAGGAGAGTTTGGAGAGCAAAGTGTAATTTCTCTCTCTCTCTCTCCGGTGGCTTCAATTAAGGCATATTTGGCAAACTGTGTTACTGTTTTCTAATATGAATTATATGACTAATATGCTAATTTCACAAATATTTATTATTGCCAGTGAACTACAGCATTAACTCTATTCTCCTGATCATGGAAACCAAATTTTGTATTAAAAGACCTCATTTGCTTTGATTATCTTGATTGCTACAAATGTTCCACTGTTCTGCATCTAGCAACAATTGTACTGCTTTCCTGTTAGAAAATATTTCCAGTCTGTTGCAAGCCAGACACTTTTAAGAGTTTCTAAAAGAGCTGAAAAAAAATAAACATTAACATGATTCTCCAAGGAACTCTAGAGTTCTTTACGGGCAATGCATTGCTTATAATATACAGGCAAAAGCTCCCTGGTAATGAACTCCCCAAGACATGCAACTGGTTGTAGTGGATCTGAGCAATAACATGGGCACTGATGGAAAGGATTTCCCAGGCTTCTGGAGCAGAGAATGAAACAGCCACTCGGTGGCAAACTCACAAGTGAGAAAAAAACTAGCTCAGACTCAAGCAGGGACAAAATGGAGAGGGTCGTGGACACAGTCCCATCCTCACCCCTTGACACTTTTTCTTTTTTGGCCACACCACATGGTATGCAAAACTTGCCTGTCCAGGTATCAAACCCATGCCCCCTGCATTGGGAGTGTGGAATCTTAACCACTGGCTGCTGTGTTTAGTCACTTCAGTTGTGTCCAACTCTGTGTGATCCCATGGACTACAGCCCATCAGGCTCCTCTGCTCATGGAATTCTCCAAGCAAGAATACTGGAGTGGGTTGCCATGTCCTCCTCCAGGGGGATCTTCCCAAGTCAGGGATGGAACCCTGGTCTCCTGCATTACAGACAGATTCTGTACACTGAGCCATCAGGCAAGCCATATATATATATATATATATATATATATATATATATATATATATGGACTGTAGCTCACCAGGCTACAGTAGACCACATAGACTGTAGCTTGCAGACTTCTCCGTCCATGGAATTTTCCAGGCAACAATACTGCAGTGGGCTGCATTTCCTTCTCCACTTAACCCACTGTACCACCAGGTAAATCCTCAACAAATGTTTTGGATAAATACGTTTGAGGTGAGATGGGGGAGGAATAAGGAAATGTAAAAATTAATTATTTTCATAAGAACACTCAACATCCTTTAGTCTATTGTGTACATGGGATCTTACCAAATTCTCTATAGAAACTCTGTTGTTGTTTAGTCACTCAGTCGTGTCCAACTCTTTATGACCCCATAGACTGTAGCCCGCCAGGCTCCTCTGTCCATGAGCTTTCCCAGGCAAGAATACTGGAGCGGGTTGCCATTTCCTCCTCCAGGGAATCTTGGACCTCCTTCCCATCCGATTCTCCATCCTGTCCCTCTAGGTGCCCATAGAGCACAAAGCTGAGCTCCCTATGCTATACAGCAGGTTCCCACTAGTTTATCTGTTTTACACATGGTAGTGTATATATGTCAATCCCATATACACACAGAAATATAAATCAGTGGAATACATTAGAAAGTCCAGAGATAACCCCAAACCTGGTAATGAACTCCAAAATGCCGGGGGCACCCCTGAGGGAAAACCATTTTGGGGTGAAACAGCCACTGGTGGCAAACTCACAAGTGAGAAAACTAGCTCAGACTCAAGCAGGGACAAAATGGAGAGGGTCGTGGACACAGTCCCATCCTCACCCCTTGACACTTTTTCTTTTTTGGCCACACCACATGGTATGCAAAACTTGCCTGTCCAGGTATCAAACCCATGCCCCCTGCATTGGGAGTGTGGAATCTTAACCACTGGCTGCTGTGTTTAGTCACTTCAGTTGTGTCCAACTCTGTGTGATCCCATGGACTACAGCCCATCAGGCTCCTCTGCTCATGGAATTCTCCAAGCAAGAATACTGGAGTGGGTTGCCATGTCCTCCTCCAGGGGGATCTTCCCAAGTCAGGATGGAACCCTGGTCTCCTGCATTACAGACAGATTCTGTACACTGAGCCATCAGGCAAGCCATATATATATATATATATATATATATATATATATATATATATATGGACTGTAGCTCACCAGGCTACAGTAGACCACATAGACTGTAGCTTGCGAGACTTCTCCGTCCATGGAATTTTCCAGGCAACAATACTGCAGTGGGCTGCATTTCCTTCTCCACTTAACCCACTGTACCACCAGGTAAATCCTCAACAAATGTTTTGGATAAATACGTTTGAGGTGAGATGGGGGAGGAATAAGGAAATGTAAAAATTAATTATTTTCATAAGAACACTCAACATCCTTTAGTCTATTGTGTACATGGGATCTTACCAAATTCTCTATAGAAACTCTGTTGTTGTTTAGTCACTCAGTCGTGTCCAACTCTTTATGACCCCATAGACTGTAGCCCGCCAGGCTCCTCTGTCCATGAGCTTTCCCAGGCAAGAATACTGGAGCGGGTTGCCATTTCCTCCTCCAGGGAATCTTGGACCTCCTTCCCATCCGATTCTCCATCCTGTCCCTCTAGGTGCCCATAGAGCACAAAGCTGAGCTCCCTATGCTATACAGCAGGTTCCCACTAGTTTATCTGTTTTACATGGTAGTGTATATATGTCAATCCCATATACACACAGAAATATAAATCAGTGGAATACATTAGAAAGTCCAGAGATAACCCCAAACCTATGGTCACTTAACCTATGGCAAAAGAAGGAAGAATATACGATGGAGAAAAGACTTTCTCTTTAATAACTGGTACTGGGAAAACTGGACAGCTACATGTAAAAGAGTGAAATTAGAACACTCCCTAACACCATACACAAAAGTAAAGTCTGAATGGATTAAAGACTTAAATTAAGACTGAACGCTATTACATTAAATCTCAATTATAGGCATCACTGTTAAGTGAGCCAATTTCAATGAAGTTTTTTCCACCTTCAGCTCTGGCCTACAGAAGAGAGCCAACACTGGTCTCCACAGTGATGCTGATGTCTTCCTCACCAGTGAATTCCTGATCACGTATGTGAAAGTTTGATTTGGGGACCAGCCTATGGAACACAGTCCTCTGCTGATTCTTCTTGCTTCACATATTCTACCCATTCCAGCTTGACCACTTCACTCAGCCTTTTAATTTCTGGTGTATTTTACTAGGCAACAATAAGTATTTCAATTTCACTCAATATGAGCCATTGCCTTATCTAGGCTGTAGGAGCCATCCTAGATACAAGTTTTCACCATCCTCTGGAGCCCTTGTTAGGGAGTTAAATTCTGTATCCCAAATGAGTGTCCCCAGATGAATAAAGTCTCCAGTAACCAATCTAACCATTTGAACTCCTTTGTTCAAGCACCCTTAACCTGCAGAACATGTTCAGGGCTGTGACTGTATGGAAGCATTGGAAAAAAAAATTTCTTTGAAGGAGAGAAGAAAAATTATACACTCAACTTCCTTTAGTCTATTGTGTACATGGGATCTTACCAAATTCTCTATAGAAACTCTGTTGTTGTTTAGTCACTCAGTCGTGTCCAACTCTTTATGACCCCATAGACTGTAGCCCGCCAGGCTCCTCTGTCCATGAGCTTTCCCAGGCAAGAATACTGGAGCGGGTTGCCATTTCCTCCTCCAGGGAATCTTGGACCTCCTTCCCATCCGATTCTCCATCCTGTCCCTCTAGGTGCCCATAGAGCACAAAGCTGAGCTCCCTATGCTATACAGCAGGTTCCCACTAGTTTATCTGTTTTACACATGGTAGTGTATATATGTCAATCCCATATACACACAGAAATATAAATCAGTGGAATACATTAGAAAGTCCAGAGATAACCCCAAACCTATGGTCACTTAACCTATGGCAAAAGAAGGAAGAATATACGATGGAGAAAAGACTTTCTCTTTAATAACTGGTACTGGGAAAACTGGACAGCTACATGTAAAAGAGTGAAATTAGAACACTCCCTAACACCATACACAAAAGTAAAGTCTGAATGGATTAAAGACTTAAATTAAGACTGAACGCTATTACATTAAATCTCAATTATAGGCATCACTGTTAAGTGAGCCAATTTCAATGAAGTTTTTTCCACCTTCAGCTCTGGCCTACAGAAGAGAGCCAACACTGGTCTCCACAGTGATGCTGATGTCTTCCTCACCAGTGAATTCCTGATCACGTATGTGAAAGTTTGATTTGGGGACCAGCCTATGGAACACAGTCCTCTGCTGATTCTTCTTGCTTCACATATTCTACCCATTCCAGCTTGACCACTTCACTCAGCCTTTTAATTTCTGGTGTATTTTACTAGGCAACAATAAGTATTTCAATTTCACTCAATATGAGCCATTGCCTTATCTAGGCTGTAGGAGCCATCCTAGATACAAGTTTTCACCATCCTCTGGAGCCCTTGTTAGGGAGTTAAATTCTGTATCCCAAATGAGTGTCCCCAGATGAATAAAGTCTCCAGTAACCAATCTAACCATTTGAACTCCTTTGTTCAAGCACCCTTAACCTGCAGAACATGTTCAGGGCTGTGACTGTATGGAAGCATTGGAAAAAAAAATTTCTTTGAAGGAGAGAAGAAAAATTATGTTCATAATTCAGCTTATAGTAGCTTTTAAGTGAGAGTGGGTAAATCTGTTGCCACGCACATCTTGGCTTTGTAATGTGAATATTTTTAAAAGTTTTTTTTTTCTTTTTATGACTTTTCCTTTTCTTTTTGTTCTTGGGTTTCTTATCATTAACATTATTTATAACTTAGTTCATAATTTTTTAAATGAGCCCTTTCCTAGTTTATTTTTAAAAAATGTTAGAGTTGGGGGGAGAATGGATACACGTATATAATACGGCCAAGCCCTTTCACTGTTCACTTGAAACTATCACAAAATTGTAAATTGGCCATATCCCAATACAAAATGTTTTGGGTGTTAAATCATAAAAATTTAAGAATTTATAAAGGAAGAAAGAAAGGATCCTGCCCAGCCCCTGCTCGTCCATGATGGCTGGTCTTATGGCTCCTTGGGGGTATATTTCTATTTTTCCTTATCAGATACAGTTCATCTCTGGCTGAGAGGCTGCTACTTAATTAACCCTGGTTAAGACCCAGAGTCAGGAAACCAGTGGAAGCAGCTTCACTTGGGAAAACCTCTTGTCTTGTCTTCTAGTTTGGTGGGAGTCGGGGGAGGAGCTCTTAAGGGGTGACTTCTTCAAGGCCAGAAGACCAGATAAGCCTGGGAAATCAAATCTTTAGGTCAAATGTCCTCAACCTATGTGTCAGGATCTTAGGTTTTCCCAACTTTGTGTTGATAACACTTGTCAACAATTTTCATCTATAAATAAGATGCTAAAAATCTATTTGGGTTTTTGTTATATCTACCAAGCCTATCTTTCAACAAATTAAATTCTTCTTATGACCTCAGTCAGTTATTTAACAGATAATTTATTATCTTTGGCTTATGACAGTTTCTTTTTTTTTTTTATTCTTTATTTTAAAGGTTTTACAGAGTTTTGTTGTTCACAGACATGTATGTTCCCAGATCAGTCATATGCATATCCATGGTCCCCACCCGCCCAGATCCCCCCATCCCACCCCTCCAGACCTTTGCCCCAAGCCATTGTAAGCACTCCTATTCCCTTAGCACTGTGACACTAGCTATCTTTTCCACACATAACACTATAGGTTTCCTTGTTACTTCCTCCATGCTTCCCCCTCCCTATTTCTTCGCCACGATGTCTCTATGTCTATGCTCTGTCTTTTTTTTCCATGAGTTCCCTGTGTGTGATATCAAGACCGTCCTACTAGATTCCATATATGTGTGTTAGTATACTGTATTTGTCTTTCTCTTTTTGACTCACTTCACTTTTTATGATAGGTTCTAGAGCCAGCCACTTCATTAGGAGTGAGTCTTCTGCATTTCTTTTAACAGCTGAGTAGTATTCCATTGTATGTATGTACCAGTGCTTCTGGATCCATTCATTCGTTGATGGACATCTAGGTTGCTTCCATGTTTTGGCTACTGTATAGAGAGCTGCAATGAATTTGTTTTGGGTGTTAAATCATAAAATTTAAGAATTTATAAAGGAAGAAAGAAAGGATCCTGCCCAGCCCCTGCTCGTCCATGATGGCTGGTCTTATGGCTCCTTGGGGGTATATTTCTATTTTTCCTTATCAGATACAGTTCATCTCTGGCTGAGAGGCTGCTACTTAATTAACCCTGGTTAAGACCCAGAGTCAGGAAACCAGTGGAAGCAGCTTCACTTGGGAAAACCTCTTGTCTTGTCTTCTAGTTTGGTGGGAGTCGGGGGAGGAGCTCTTAAGGGGTGACTTCTTCAAGGCCAGAAGACCAGATAAGCCTGGGAAATCAAATCTTTAGGTCAAATGTCCTCAACCTATGTGTCAGGATCTTAGGTTTTCCCAACTTTGTGTTGATAACACTTGTCAACAATTTTCATCTATAAATAAGATGCTAAAAATCTATTTGGGTTTTTGTTATATCTACCAAGCCTATCTTTCAACAAATTAAATTCTTCTTATGACCTCAGTCAGTTATTTAACAGATAATTTATTATCTTTGGCTTATGACAGTTTCTTTTTTTTTTTTATTCTTTATTTTAAAGGTTTTACAGAGTTTTGTTGTTCACAGACATGTATGTTCCCAGATCAGTCATATGCATATCCATGGTCCCCACCCGCCCAGATCCCCCCATCCCACCCCTCCAGACCTTTGCCCCAAGCCATTGTAAGCACTCCTATTCCCTTAGCACTGTGACACTAGCTATCTTTTCCACACATAACACTATAGGTTTCCTTGTTACTTCCTCCATGCTTCCCCCTCCCTATTTCTTCGCCACGATGTCTCTATGTCTATGCTCTGTCTTTTTTTTCCATGAGTTCCCTGTGTGTGATATCAAGACCGTCCTACTAGATTCCATATATGTGTGTTAGTATACTGTATTTGTCTTTCTCTTTTTGACTCACTTCACTTTTTATGATAGGTTCTAGAGCCAGCCACTTCATTAGGAGTGAGTCTTCTGCATTTCTTTTAACAGCTGAGTAGTATTCCATTGTATGTATGTACCAGTGCTTCTGGATCCATTCATTCGTTGATGGACATCTAGGTTGCTTCCATGTTTTGGCTACTGTATAGAGAGCTGCAATGAACATTGGAGTACAGGTGCTTCTTTCAGTTTTGATTTCATCAGGATATAAGCCTAATAGTGGGATTGCTGGGTCATAGGGTGCTTCTATTTTTAGTTTTTTAAGAAATCTCCATACTGTCTTCCATAGAGGCTGTATCAATTTACATTCCCACCAGCAATGCAAGAGGGTTCCCTTTTCTCCGCACCCTCTCCAGCATTTATTGTCTGCAGATTTTTTGAAGATGGCCATTCTGACGGGTGTGAGGTGATATCTCATTGTAGTTTTAATTTGCATTTCTCTAATAATAAGCGAGGTTGAGCATCGTTTCATGTGCTTTTGGGCCATCTGTATGTCCTCTTTGGAGAGGCGTCTCTTTAGGTCTTTTTCCCATTTTTTGATTGGGTTGTTCGTTTTCCCTGTGCTGAGTTGTCTGAGTTGCTTGTAGATTTTGGAGATTAATTCTTTGTCTGTTGTTTCATTTGCTATGATTTTCTCCCACTCTGTGGGGTGTATGACGGTTTTTTAATGTTAAAAGGAAAGAAAAAATAATTTCAAAAAAGCTAAACTGAGCTAACCTACTAGAGTTTTTAAGGAAGTTTAGCAACAAAGAGATTCTTGGTTTTCAGTAGGGAGTAAAACTATTCTGTATATTTCATCTACCCTATACAATAGCTCCTCAGCAACTCGGTGATAGGAATTAGTGATAAGATTTTCAAGCCTACTTGCATGAGGTTTTAAAAAAAGTCAAGCGAGAATTGAAAAATCAAAAAAACGGATGTTCATTGCACTTTCACTAATGACTAGTATTATTACAATGTGAGAAGGGAGAACAATACGAAAGGAATTATCTTTGAAATTGGTCAAATAAAGTGATCTACAGAAAAATATACTTCCATACTCAAAAAAGTGTTGAGGGTTATTATTGGTTTACTATATCTACAACTCATTGATCCCACTAAGTTATTGACTGCTGTAGATACAATAATTTTATACAGGAATTCCCTGAGACCTGAAAATTATGTTTTTCTGGGGTAAACAGGCTAAAGATGGCTGCCTTGGGTATTTTGTTTTATCCTTAATCAACTTCCCTGCCATGTACACCTTTCAAGTTAGACTGAACATTTGCTAAAACCAGCAACAACAACAAAAAAAATTAATGACTTTGGAATTATTTCCTTGAACTTTAAAACACTGTTCCTTCTTTATTAAGGCTTAGTTTGAGACACAAACTACTAACTCAACTACTTTGAAAACAGGAAATATAAATGGTTAACAGTTAAAATGGCCAGTTCTCCAGTGAAAAGAACCAAAATACACTCAGGAGAAGGATCTTGGAATAAAATTAAAGTCTAAACTTGGAAAAATAAATTTGGAAGGATGCCATGGTTGATTTAGAGGCAAGCAAATTAAACTTAGTGAATTTCAAATTAATTTAACAGATGGTATCCAATTCTGATGTGGCTGGCTGAGTTCCAGGTTACATTGGAACATGAAGAAAAAGCAAAAATCTCACTTTAATTTTCTTTGGCGATGTGAGATGCCTGATCTTTATAATTGTGTGTTTATATGTGTGTTTGTGTGTATTTGTACATAAGAGTATGATTTTGTGTGTATTTAATAAACATGATATAAAAATTAACAAAGGGAAAAAGTAGCCCAGTCTGCTAGTCAGCTAGAAAACAAATTCTCAGATACTTGTCAAGGAACATATCAAGTAAATATTTATTGGGTCTAGTTTTAAGAATTGCCAGATATATCTTGTTATGACACTGAAAATAAACTCAATCCTTACTCAAGGGGAATGATTATATATTAGTGATGTATATATTATAGCTGAAGTTTTGATTTCATGCATCTCACATATGAATAAAAAATAGCAGCTGCCTAAAATATATATTTAATATCTGATATTTAATATCTAATATTATATATACACATACATTTCTACTATCTCAGAGATGTCCCATCGTCAGAAGAACTTGACTAGCTATAATCAATGGGGTCACAAAGAACTGGACATGACTAAGCATGCCTGCACAGCATGTGTGTGTGTGTGTGTGCACATGTGCATTACATTCTCAAAAAAAAGATTTTCTGAAGTAGTAAGTCATTAAATTCAGATTCACCACTGTTCATATACTATTCCCAAGGTATAAATTCTGGACTTCCAAGATAAACACAGACGTTACAATGAACATGAAGGAGAAAGTACATGAGCAAATCACATACCAAGCAACCATATTTGAATCGTGTATGTTGTTTCCAAGAGTTAGCTTTTTATTGATTTATTCTCTGTTGATTCAATTAGGCATATAACCTATAAGGAAATTGGAAAATGCAGTTGATTCTAAAAAACGGAAATATAAATGGTTAACAGGTAAAATGGCCAGTTCTCCAGTGAAAAGAACCAAAATACACTCAGGAGAAGGATCTTGGAATAAAATTAAAGTCTAAACTTGGAAAAATAAATTTGGAAGGATGCCATGGTTGATTTAGAGGCAAGCAAATTAAACTTAGTGAATTTCAAATTAATTTAACAGATGGTATCCAATTCTGATGTGGCTGGCTGAGTTCCAGGTTACATTGGAACATGAAGAAAAAGCAAAAATCTCACTTTAATTTTCTTTGGCGATGTGAGATGCCTGATCTTTATAATTGTGTGTTTATATGTGTGTTTGTGTGTATTTGTACATAAGAGTATGATTTTGTGTGTATTTAATAAACATGATATAAAAATTAACAAAGGGAAAAAGTAGCCCAGTCTGCTAGTCAGCTAGAAAACAAATTCTCAGATACTTGTCAAGGAACATATCAAGTAAATATTTATTGGGTCTAGTTTTAAGAATTGCCAGATATATCTTGTTATGACACTGAAAATAAACTCAATCCTTACTCAAGGGGAATGATTATATATTAGTGATGTATATATTATAGCTGAAGTTTTGATTTCATGCATCTCACATATGAATAAAAAATAGCAGCTGCCTAAAATATATATTTAATATCTGATATTTAATTTCTAATATTATATATACACATACATTTCTACTATCTCAGAGATGTCCCATCGTCAGAAGAACTTGACTAGCTATAATCAATGGGGTCACAAAGAACTGGACATGACTAAGCATGCCTGCACAGCATGTGTGTGTGTGTGTGTGCACATGTGCATTACATTCTAAAAAAAAAGATTTTCTGAAGTAGTAAGTCATTAAATTCAGATTCACCACTGTTCATATACTATTCCCAAGGTATAAATTCTGGACTTCCAAGATAAACACAGACGTTACAATGAACATGAAGGAGAAAGTACATGAGCAAATCACATACCAAGCAACCATATTTGAATCGTGTATGTTGTTTCCAAGAGTTAGCTTTTTATTGATTTATTCTCTGTTGATTCAATTAGGCATATAACCTATAATTTTGAGGCAATTCTACATTTTACATGGTTGAGTTTTACACAAACCATTAATACTGTGTAGGAAAAGGCAATACTCAATGAATCTCTTATGTACTAACTTGATTACTAGAATTAAGTTGACTAGTTTCATTCTGAAGTCATGTTTAACACATAATACTTATGTAGCTTAGGACAGTTTGTGTATCACAGATAGTTAATTAAAGTTTGTAGTTACTTATTAAAATTGTAATTGTACAGTGCCATGACTGGGGATCTTTTAAAAATCAAATTATTATTTACCAAAGTGACTATGAGATTTTAGTGTATGTGTGTTTGTGTGTGTGTGTGTGTGTGTGTGTGTGCACACGTGCTTATTTTAACAGTACAATATTTAAGACTTTTTTCCTCGTTAATCTGTTCTTGAAAAAAAATGTGTTACAGCAACTTAGCTTTGGTGGTAGGTTTATGTGTTCTGTTCCTAAATGTTTTCCTTTCTTTTCACTCTTTAGAAATACTACTACAGGGCTCTTGCTTATCTATTCCAGGCCCTAAACAGCATACATTTTACAAAAAAAAAAAAAGTATATGCTATCAATTTTAATGGAGTCTATCCACTTTAACCTCACAGTTTGAACCAAAGATGCTTAATGTCTAAAAAGTGCCTGATCCACTAATGTTTTCTGCTGACTGCTGTGTCCAGGAAGACAGTGTCACAGGCTAACAGTGGTTTCCACAATGAGCATAATCGAGGGAAAGGGGGACTGTGAATTTGTTAAAAATTGTCCTCAGCATATACATTATTTCACTTCCCTGCAAATGATAAGAAGGCAAACACGGCTATGTTTTCAACTAGATGAAAATTAAGTACCCCCCCAAACAAGAAAACACTTAAAATGTGAAATAACCAGTGGATGGTGGTGGAAACTGAATTCAAATAATTCCCTCAGTTTCATACTCTATCCGAAGCAATTATGAAAATCTGTATCTTTCCTTGAAAAATATTTATATTTTTAGACTTGAAAATATTTAGACTTAAAAATAATATTAACTTTTTCAAGAGTTAGCTTTTATTGATTTATTCTCTGTTGATTCAATTAGGCATATAACCTATAATTTTGAGGCAATTCTACATTTTACATGGTTGAGTTTTACACAAACCATTAATACTGTGTAGGAAAAGGCAATACTCAATGAATCTCTTATGTACTAACTTGATTACTAGAATTAAGTTGACTAGTTTCATTCTGAAGTCATGTTTAACACATAATACTTATGTAGCTTAGGACAGTTTGTGTATCACAGATAGTTAATTAAAGTTTGTAGTTACTTATTAAAATTGTAATTGTACAGTGCCATGACTGGGGATCTTTTAAAAATCAAATTATTATTTACCAAAGTGACTATGAGATTTTAGTGTATGTGTGTTTGTGTGTGTGTGTGTGTGTGTGTGTGTGCACACGTGCTTATTTTAACAGTACAATATTTAAGACTTTTTTCCTCGTTAATCTGTTCTTGAAAAAAAATGTGTTACAGCAACTTAGCTTTGGTGGTAGGTTTATGTGTTCTGTTCCTAAATGTTTTCCTTTCTTTTCACTCTTTAGAAATACTACTACAGGGCTCTTGCTTATCTATTCCAGGCCCTAAACAGCATACATTTTACAAAAAAAAAAAAAGTATATGCTATCAATTTTAATGGAGTCTATCCACTTTAACCTCACAGTTTGAACCAAAGATGCTTAATGTCTAAAAAGTGCCTGATCCACTAATGTTTTCTGCTGACTGCTGTGTCCAGGAAGACAGTGTCACAGGCTAACAGTGGTTTCCACAATGAGCATAATCGAGGGAAAGGGGGACTGTGAATTTGTTAAAAATTGTCCTCAGCATATACATTATTTCACTTCCCTGCAAATGATAAGAAGGCAAACACGGCTATGTTTTCAACTAGATGAAAATTAAGTACCCCCCCAAACAAGAAAACACTTAAAATGTGAAATAACCAGTGGATGGTGGTGGAAACTGAATTCAAATAATTCCCTCAGTTTCATACTCTATCCGAAGCAATTATGAAAATCTGTATCTTTCCTTGAAAAATATTTATATTTTTAGACTTGAAAATATTTAGACTTAAAAAATAATATAATAGACTTTAAAAGTGCACTCATTTAATGAGATTTACATTTCCCTTTTATTCCTATTTAGTTGACTTTTCTAGAAATGTGCTTACAAACAAATTTTGATTCCTTAAGATTTTTCTATTGATGCTTGCAATACACCAGGATACATTTTCATTTAGATGCAACCTGACTGAAATCCTATAGTCGTGGGAAATTTTTCAAGAACAAATACCCAAAAGGGCATTTCTCAATGCTGGAAATAACTTTGTCTATTTTATTCACTAATATACACCTATAACACAGCAAAAGACTTGGCATCTTGGAAGTCCTCAAAAATTTTTATTTAAATATACGAAGAGTGAATGAATGAGTGATTTGGTTGTACAAATGAGACATGATCTTGTATGCAAAATAAAAGAGCCAAGGAAGGGAAAGTTGATAGATGCTGAAATGAGACCTACCCACTATGGCCCTGGGCAGCTGGAAGGGCAGGCCAAAGTGAAGTGATGAAGTGTTGAGATGTACCACTATAGGGAAACCAATGAGATCAGGATTCCTTGGAAGAAACTCCAAAATGTGACAAGCCCATGTAAGACATTTGCAGTACTTAGGAATAACAAAGGACAAAGAACTGATAGCAGTACATCTGAATGCACACCAAAGGCAACTCTCCAAGCATCCCACTAGGAGTGGGCAGACTTGGGGAAACCAACCCAGTGTCTTCAATTTGAAACAGAAACGTGATTATAAACAGGATATTGCTGTTCATGTCACTGTGAATTAACTAGATACCTTCAGGAGATTGAAAAGTATGTAAGATGCTAAGCCCAAATTACGTTTTCTAAATTTTTTTTTAACTTTTTTTAAATTTGGAGAATAATTGCTTTACAATGTTGTTAGTTTCTGCTGTACAACAATGTGAATCAGTCATGTGTGTGTGTGTGTGTGTGTGCTTAGTCACTTAGTCATGTCCGATTCTTTGTGACTCTATGGACTATAGCCCATCAGGCTCCTCTGTCATTGGGATTCTCCAGGCAAGAATACTGGAATGGATTGCTATGCCCTCCTCCAAAGGATCTTTCCAATTCAGGGATCAAACGCATGGATCTCTTACATCTCCTGCACTGACAGGCAGGCTCTTCGCTAGAGCCACCTGGGAAGCCTATATGTATATGTGTATGTGTATGTGTATGTGTATGTGTATGTGTATGTGTATTTCCTTCCTCTTGAGCCTGCCTTCCACCTTGCTCATCCCACCCACCTAGGTCATCACAGAGCACCAAGCTGAGCTCCCTGTGCTATACAGCAGTTTCCCACTAGCCATTTAACACATTGGTAGTGCATATATATCAATGCTACTCTCTCAATTGGCTTTGAACTTCAATATACACCTATAACACAGCAAAAGACTTGGCATCTTGGAAGTCCTCAAAATTTTTATTTAAATATACGAAGAGTGAATGAATGAGTGATTTGGTTGTACAAATGAGACATGATCTTGTATGCAAAATAAAAGAGCCAAGGAAGGGAAAGTTGATAGATGCTGAAATGAGACCTACCCACTATGGCCCTGGGCAGCTGGAAGGGCAGGCCAAAGTGAAGTGATGAAGTGTTGAGATGTACCACTATAGGGAAACCAATGAGATCAGGATTCCTTGGAAGAAACTCCAAAATGTGACAAGCCCATGTAAGACATTTGCAGTACTTAGGAATAACAAAGGACAAAGAACTGATAGCAGTACATCTGAATGCACACCAAAGGCAACTCTCCAAGCATCCCACTAGGAGTGGGCAGACTTGGGGAAACCAACCCAGTGTCTTCAATTTGAAACAGAAACGTGATTATAAACAGGATATTGCTGTTCATGTCACTGTGAATTAACTAGATACCTTCAGGAGATTGAAAAGTATGTAAGATGCTAAGCCCAAATTACGTTTTCTAAATTTTTTTTTAACTTTTTTTAAATTTGGAGAATAATTGCTTTACAATGTTGTTAGTTTCTGCTGTACAACAATGTGAATCAGTCATGTGTGTGTGTGTGTGTGTGTGCTTAGTCACTTAGTCATGTCCGATTCTTTGTGACTCTATGGACTATAGCCCATCAGGCTCCTCTGTCATTGGGATTCTCCAGGCAAGAATACTGGAATGGATTGCTATGCCCTCCTCCAAAGGATCTTTCCAATTCAGGGATCAAACGCATGGATCTCTTACATCTCCTGCACTGACAGGCAGGCTCTTCGCTAGAGCCACCTGGGAAGCCTATATGTATATGTGTATGTGTATGTGTATGTGTATGTGTATGTGTATGTGTATTTCCTTCCTCTTGAGCCTGCCTTCCACCTTGCTCATCCCACCCACCTAGGTCATCACAGAGCACCAAGCTGAGCTCCCTGTGCTATACAGCAGTTTCCCACTAGCCATTTAACACATTGGTAGTGCATATATATCAATGCTACTCTCTCAATTGGCTTTGAACTTCTCCTGTCTAGTCTTCATTTTTACTAAAGTATTGACTACAATACCAACCTGAGTTAGAAGTATCCACTCAAGTACAACAATGATTCTCCGCTTGTAGATGGGGACATACAAGGGAAAGTCAAACCTTTCTGGGTGCCTCTCCCAGCTGTTAGCCCCATAACAACTCTCATTCTGAGGACGACAGAGGTTTCCAGCTAGAAGGAGACCATCAACTACTAGAAAGACTGTATTGTCGGCTTATTACCTCTTTCCACCTTTCTCCCCAGACATCTCTCACAAAGCCAAGGCAGTTCCAAGCCTCTCCCTTCATGAAAGAATGCCAGAGTTTAACAAGACATGTTTACTGGTCATGCGACCCTGGACAAGTCACTTAACTTCTCTAAACCTCATGTATAGAATAAGGATAAAATAGTACTTATATAAGGTCATTGATAGAATGAAATGAATACAAACATTTTTTAACGTGTTCTATAAAATGACTACCATCTGGTAAATACTCCATAAAGTCATTATTGTTATTCTTGACAAAAACATTTCACCACAGTGAAAACTGCCATAAGTTTAAGATGATAAAGGAAAGAAGAGAGGCATTACTATGAATAAGATGGCAAAACCTGTTTTGATAACTGACTGACACCAAAGACTACAGAAATTCTACAAAGAGATTCAGAGGAACAGTCAAGCCCCCTAACTGAGATCAACTGACCCAGGGATAAAGGGCTGTGTCTCAAGGTTAAATGAGAGGAAATAGGGCAACATTATTCAATCAACTTTCTCCTCCTGCAGTCCTGAGAAAATTTGCTTCTGCTCACATTAGTTGGTTCCTAGCACAAAACTAATGCAAAAACTGATTCTGAAATATTCGGATCTTTCTGCTCCTTGGTTGAAAGCTACATGAGTCAGAATCAACCCTTAAATCAAACCTCCCAAACACCAGCTTTTCTTTCCACCAGGGACCTCAAAGTCTAAGAAATATTAAAAGTGTTTCTATACTGAAAAGCATCAATAACTTTTAAACACCCCCCCCCAAGAAGGCACCAAGCTGAGCTCCCTGTGCTATACAGCAGTTTCCCACTAGCCATTTAACACATTGGTAGTGCATATATATCAATGCTACTCTCTCAATTGGCTTTGAACTTCTCCTGTCTAGTCTTCATTTTTACTAAAGTATTGACTACAATACCAACCTGAGTTAGAAGTATCCACTCAAGTACAACAATGATTCTCCGCTTGTAGATGGGGACATACAAGGGAAAGTCAAACCTTTCTGGGTGCCTCTCCCAGCTGTTAGCCCCATAACAACTCTCATTCTGAGGACGACAGAGGTTTCCAGCTAGAAGGAGACCATCAACTACTAGAAAGACTGTATTGTCGGCTTATTACCTCTTTCCACCTTTCTCCCCAGACATCTCTCACAAAGCCAAGGCAGTTCCAAGCCTCTCCCTTCATGAAAGAATGCCAGAGTTTAACAAGACATGTTTACTGGTCATGCGACCCTGGACAAGTCACTTAACTTCTCTAAACCTCATGTATAGAATAAGGATAAAATAGTACTTATATAAGGTCATTGATAGAATGAAATGAATACAAACATTTTTTAACGTGTTCTATAAAATGACTACCATCTGGTAAATACTCCATAAAGTCATTATTGTTATTCTTGACAAAAACATTTCACCACAGTGAAAACTGCCATAAGTTTAAGATGATAAAGGAAAGAAGAGAGGCATTACTATGAATAAGATGGCAAAACCTGTTTTGATAACTGACTGACACCAAAGACTACAGAAATTCTACAAAGAGATTCAGAGGAACAGTCAAGCCCCCTAACTGAGATCAACTGACCCAGGGATAAAGGGCTGTGTCTCAAGGTTAAATGAGAGGAAATAGGGCAACATTATTCAATCAACTTTCTCCTCCTGCAGTCCTGAGAAAATTTGCTTCTGCTCACATTAGTTGGTTCCTAGCACAAAACTAATGCAAAAACTGATTCTGAAATATTCGGATCTTTCTGCTCCTTGGTTGAAAGCTACATGAGTCAGAATCAACCCTTAAATCAAACCTCCCAAACACCAGCTTTTCTTTCCACCAGGGACCTCAAAGTCTAAGAAATATTAAAAGTGTTTCTATACTGAAAAGCATCAATAACTTTTAAATGTGTTTGAGTTTTAAGTTAAATTCATCCCACAAAGTTTCATTTTCATCTGTTGCCTTCTAATTATCAGTTCTCTTTCACGTTTCCACATCTCATTTATCACTGGGAAAAGGGCACTTGTGGACGAGCAGGATCTTCCAACAACTGAAACGACTTCTTCAAGTGTTAAAACATTTATTTTAATTGCATTTGACGTATTTATTTTCCTTCCTTAAGAGATCACACTAAAAATAACAAAGTTTTGGATAACTCAGGAGTATGACTTGAATATGTTATTTCATTATTAGAAATAACAAAATACACTAGAGAATATGTTGGATTTGAGTCTGAAAACCTGGATTTCAGATCTAGTTCTGCTCTGTTACCTATGGCTTTGTAACCTTAGCCAAGTCAGTTAACTGCTTTGAGAGGCTGATTTTCCTATTTGCAAAACTGATAACAATAATGCAGAATTCACGGTTATTGTGATGGCTGGACGAAAGAATATAAAAGACTGGGATTCATGATTTCCTATTCTTAGATGCTTACTTGGTGTATATATTGCTTTATTGATGTAAATGTTCTTTCACAGAGAGATACCCCATTTAAAATATGATGTTTACTGATGCAGATGGTAGGTACCTTGTTAGTGCACCAAGTGACCCAATATCATGAGTTAAACACTGGATTATGAGATGAAATCAATCCTAGCAAGAACTAGCTTGTTAACATCTTGGTCTTGGCTTCATCACGGAAAAATGAAAGACCTGAGAAGCTGACCCCTTCCAGCTTTGATGTTTCCCAATTAAGATTTAATAATATTTACTATGCCTTTATGGTAGGTGCCAACAGAATTTTAATCTTCCTCTTAGCAACTAAAAGTTTTGGCAATTAGAAGGAAAATTCCACATGCACCTGTATCTCTGCCAAGATATTCAGCCTTCCCTCCTCCTCTTTACTCTTGGATGAACTCTCATCCAAGGCAACTCCTCTACTTGGGCACTAGACTCCACCCCATTCATTCCCCACTTGTTGCAGCACCATCATTTCTTTCTCTGTGTTTGATCATTTCCAGGAGCATATAAGCATCTTGTCATTTCTCCCATCTTGTTAAATTTTTTTAAAAATCTCTTGAATCTCCAGTTGCCTCCAAGTACTTCCTATTTTTCTGCCTCTGTTTTAGAGGAAAATTCCTGGAAAGCATTTTTTATACTCACCAGTGACAGTTTCTCTCTTCCAATTATCTCTAAAATATGCGACCAGTCTCCACTCTAATTAAGCTGTCATAATGGGTTCCTGATCTCCGGTGACCTCCACGGTGTTGTTCTTCACCTCGTTTGGCCCATGAGCAGCATGTGACACACTGCTCACCTGCTGGAAAGACTCTCTTACCTTGGCTCTCAGGACACCTCCTCCCCTCAACTGCCTTGTACCTCACTGGCCTCACCTTCTCAGTCTATTGTTCATATCATTCCTCATCTCTTGGATCTCTTAATTGTACAGAACTCCAGAAGTCAGTACCAGTCTTAAGCATCCTTATGGTCTTAAACATCATCTATATTCTGAAAACTCTCACCACCATACCTCTAGTCCAATCTCTTTCCTAAACTCTGAATCCTTATGTCCAACTGCATGCTATTTGGGTGTCTGATAGACATTTTATACTTTCCAGGTTAAAACTATACACTTACTTTTCCATAATGTATGCTTCTCAAAGCCTTCTCTCTTTCAGTTACTGATGATTATACTGGTCCTGGTGCTCTGGCCACAATTTTTGATGCATCCCTGCCCTCTCTTTTGCTCTCACTACACTTAGCATTTCCTTCTGCCTCTTCCTTCTAGCTCTCCAGAGTGTGACCACTTCTCTCCTCTTCCCCTATCACTACCCTGGTTCAGTTTTTCAGGATCCTGCCTCTGAGTTTTTTTAACAATTTTTATTGGAGTAAGTTGATTTACAATAATATATTTCTGCTGTACAGCAAAGTGAATCAATGATATATATACATATATCCACTCTTTTTTAGATTCTTTTCCCATAGGTCATTACAGAGTGTTGAGAAGAGTTCCCTGTGCTGTACAGTAGGTCCTTATTAGTTACTAACTTTACAGATGGTAGTGTATATATGTCAATCCCAATCCAATTCACTTTGCTGTACAGCAGAAATACAACATTGTACAGCAACAATACTCCAATGAAAATTAACAAAAAGCATGATCCATGGGAATGGAACACACATTCATCTCAATGTGGATTGTATGAAATATTTTTAAAGATGGGGTGCCTCTGAATTATTTTGATTGTCTCCTCTGTTTCCCCCTCCTCTGATCTAGGTTTCCTACCATCTACTCTATCCAGAGAAATCCTGTCAAATAAAAGTCAGACCATCTCCCTCCTCTGCTCAAACCAGCCCTCCACTCCTGTGTCTTTCTATAATAGGTACCCTACATGATATGACAACCTCTTTCCACCTGTCCCCCTCAACTATGCTTACAATGTACTGGCCACACAGACTTACTTGCTGGGTCTTGAATGTGTCAGAAGCTCCCTTCTCAGTACTTCCTCCCTGCTCAGGGCCCTCAAACTACTGATCACATAAGAGATATGGCAAGCTGTCAATCAAAGACTGGAATGTTATTACTCAATCCATCAAAGCTTGACTCCTCATCTCCTGAAAGTTGCAATTCAAGGATTATCCACTATATGATGTCTTCACTGACCAGCCTAATTAAACAACATTGTCTGTCTTGTTTCTCTGACTTGTTTTTCTCCATAGCCCTTATCACCATTGACATAGTTTATACTTCAATTTTTTGTCTGCCATTTTATTGATATCTTAGTTTATTCAATAAATCAACCCTGAATACTCATTGGAGGAACTGATACTGAAGCTGAAGCTCTAGTACTTTGACCACCTGATGCGAAGAGCCAACACATTGTTCAGTTCAATTCAGTCACTCAGTCATGTCTGACTCTTTGCGGCCCCATGGGACAGACTGAGGGTGAGAGGAGAAGGGGGCGACAGAGGATGAGATAGTTAGACAGCATCAATGACTCAGTGGACATGAATTTGAGCAAACCCCAGGAGATAATGAACATCAGGGGAGGCTAGTGATCTGCAGTCGAATAACAAAGAGTGTTGAGAAGAGTTCCCTGTGCTGTACAGTAGGTCCTTATTAGTTACTAACTTTACAGATGGTAGTGTATATATGTCAATCCCAATCCAATTCACTTTGCTGTACAGCAGAAATACAACATTGTACAGCAACAATACTCCAATGAAAATTAACAAAAAGCATGATCCATGGGAATGGAACACACATTCATCTCAATGTGGATTGTATGAAATATTTTTAAAGATGGGGTGCCTCTGAATTATTTTGATTGTCTCCTCTGTTTCCCCCTCCTCTGATCTAGGTTTCCTACCATCTACTCTATCCAGAGAAATCCTGTCAAATAAAAGTCAGACCATCTCCCTCCTCTGCTCAAACCAGCCCTCCACTCCTGTGTCTTTCTATAATAGGTACCCTACATGATATGACAACCTCTTTCCACCTGTCCCCCTCAACTATGCTTACAATGTACTGGCCACACAGACTTACTTGCTGGGTCTTGAATGTGTCAGAAGCTCCCTTCTCAGTACTTCCTCCCTGCTCAGGGCCCTCAAACTACTGATCACATAAGAGATATGGCAAGCTGTCAATCAAAGACTGGAATGTTATTACTCAATCCATCAAAGCTTGACTCCTCATCTCCTGAAAGTTGCAATTCAAGGATTATCCACTATATGATGTCTTCACTGACCAGCCTAATTAAACAACATTGTCTGTCTTGTTTCTCTGACTTGTTTTTCTCCATAGCCCTTATCACCATTGACATAGTTTATACTTCAATTTTTTGTCTGCCATTTTATTGATATCTTAGTTTATTCAATAAATCAACCCTGAATACTCATTGGAGGAACTGATACTGAAGCTGAAGCTCTAGTACTTTGACCACCTGATGCGAAGAGCCAACACATTGTTCAGTTCAATTCAGTCACTCAGTCATGTCTGACTCTTTGCGGCCCCATGGGACAGACTGAGGGTGAGAGGAGAAGGGGGCGACAGAGGATGAGATAGTTAGACAGCATCAATGACTCAGTGGACATGAATTTGAGCAAACCCCAGGAGATAATGAACATCAGGGGAGGCTAGTGATCTGCAGTCGATGGAGTAACAAAGAGTCTTAGCAATTGAACAGCAACAACAGGTTATTGTCTGTATCCCTCACTAGAACGTAAGATCAGATGGGCTAGGATATTTCTTTATTTTATCCATTGAGCTCCGGGGATTAGAACAGTGTCAGGCACATATTAGGCACTCAATAAATGTTTGCTAAATGAACACTGAATGAGTCATAGAATGAGAAATCCCTAGCCTTTTCAGAAACAACTAGGGTCACAGATACAAAGAGAATGGTAATATTAGGAAAAGAAAAGAACTCATGGACATAAAACCCTATGTTTTTAACTCTGAAAAGTGTTAAGAAATGTTAAGAAACTTCTTAAGAATGCATAAAACTTTCCTGATTTAGGTATGTTTACCCATTAGCTCTCATCTCTTCTTTTGTGAAGCAGAGCAAGGAGAAAAATCTTGTAAGCAGAATGCAAACCATAGATCATACAAGACAGAAAACAAGCTGTGAATGAGCTTCAACTGTATGTGTATGTATGTGTTAAGGCACAGTTGAAGGCACTAATAGATCTTAAGCTGTATATGATTTTGAGCTGTCACGGTTATTTCAATGATTCACTTGATCTCTCTAAACACTTTCCCAAGGACTCAATTCATTTCAACCAGCATTGATTGAAGATTGTGTAAGCAAATACATGGAGTACACTTTTTTGGCAAGAAAAGGGAAACAAGACTGGACTTCCCTTTGTCATACAAATACATACTTTTCTTTAAGTTCTCAATATTTGGTTAGATCTGGGCATATATTTCATAGTTGGTAATCACCCTGGGAGGGATCAACAGCTCCTTAAGCCACCAAAAGAAAATGATGCCCATGTCAAAATATTATGGAGAGGCAGAGACACCAGTACCGAATCTGAGCTTGAAAAGTAGGGTGATAAGATGAGGGGAATGGGATACTGGGCTTTCGTTACAGAAAGAAGAGGATTTGCATGCCACTATGGCTCAGACAGTAAAGAATCTGCCTGAAACACAGGAGACCCAGGTTCGATCCCTGGGTCAGGAAGATCCCCTGGAGAAAGGAATGCTTACCCACTCCAGTATTCTTGCCTGGAGAATCCCATGGAGGACAGGAGGAGAGGAGGCTGGTGGACTACAGTCCATGGGGTCACAGAGTCAGACTCGAGCAAGCAACTAACACTTTCACTTTCACGTCTGAACTATGCGACACTGCACAGTGTGTTTAACCTTCCCAGTGACCTATTCCCTAGCATAGGGAGACAGAGTTGAAAAAAAAAAAGTTGAAAACCAACTTTAGTTGTTGTAGACATACGGATTAAAGATGACATGTGTAAAGCACATTATCTGGCACACAGCAGATGTTCAATAATGGTAGGTGTTATAAACAAGCAGGAAAAGATGAATATAGTTCACTAATTGAGACTTTCAGAACCCAAATATCTATTCTTCAATGCTGTGGAAGACTTGCACTTCTGATCTCTTCCCCTAACCTCAACCCCAACCTCCCAACTTCTGTCTGAATCCTGTATGTCCTCTCAGTTGTCTTGGCTGTGTATATTCGTGAAGGAGCAGAAAGAAAAACGGAGACCTGATCTCTAAGTTCCTGCTTTAAAGAGATTGGAGCAAGGAAGAAGATAACAGAATATAGTGGCGTTCCCTTCAGGTATGGGGGCCTCCCTCCTTTATAGACCAATCCTTCCCCTTCTAACAATTACAGACTCTGGGGGAAAAAAATTAGCCTGAAGATTCTGAAGAGTAAACAAAAGCAGGCAGACTATGGACAGAAGTAGGAATGTGGAGCAGCAACAAACATGAGAATAAGTTCTAGGTTTTCCTAAGGTTTCACCCCCAAACGTGGGCTGCAGTTACAGAGTTTATTGCAACTCAGGAAGCTAAAACTACAAGAGATGCCCCACCATCTTTCTTGCCAGAAGAACCAAAGAAAGAACCTGGACAATAGCCACCACTGGACGGTGGAAAGAGAATTCCAGGGGAGTAAACCCCTAACTCTATGCATGAGAAACATTTTTTAAAGTTAAAGCTGACCCCTTAATCATGCATATGTGGGACAGATTTAAAGCAAGACAGCAAAGGCCTAATGAATTGAACTAAAATTTAGATGACCACCCATGTAAGGTAATAAAAGAGCTATATCTTATGCCATACCAAATTATTTGATGGTAAAAAATGAAACATCAACAAAAATTCTCAGAGGACTATAATAGAACCCAGAATCTATACAACAAAACTTTCAGCATGCCCATGACAGAACCCCAAATATCTCAAAAGACAAAGAACTAGAAAAACACAACACATTCTCAATGACCTGAAATTCCTCCAGAGGCTAAAATTTGAAAATTATATTAGGCAAAGAACTTGAATCCAGAATATAAAAAGAACTCTAGCATGCCAGTTTACAAGTGGGCAAAACATCTGATAGACGTTTCACAAGAGATGCACATGTAGAAGGAGAACAAGAAAAGAAAAAGAAAAACAAGAATAAAAATGAAAAAAAAAGATGCATGCATGGATAATAAGCACATGGAATAAAAGGTTAATCATCATTTATCATCATGAGAAAAAAATAAACAATGATATGCATAAACTACTTTTCATAAGAGGTAGAATTAAAAACACTGGTAATACCAAGTACTGGGGGTGATCTCTCCTCATAATCTGCTACTGGGAATGTAAGCTTGTACATGTGCTTTGGAAAACAGTTTAGCAGATATGTAAACATTTAAACATGCACTACCTATAACCTACTGAATCCACCATCTATAGCCTAATTCTATATGAAAACATGTTTACAAATGTTCATGGCAGTTTCACTTGTAATAGTCCAAAAGTGAAAATAACCCAAATATCCATCAAGGATAAACAGGTAAACAAAATATGGTATGACCACACAATGGATGGTATTCAACAGTCAGAAGGTACCACCTACTAATATCTGTATTAACATGCAATGACTCAAAATTATTATACTAAATGAAAAATTCAGGCAATAAAAGTGAGCATATAGTTTATGTTTACACTTTTAGAAAAGCCTATAAAATTAAAATTTATCTATAATAATAGTAATAGATAAATGATTTCATAACATAAGGGACCCATTGTGGCATGAAGTACAAGAGCGCATTGAAATTTTGGAGGTGCTAGAAACGTTCAGTATCTTGGGTTTCCCTGGCGGCCCAGTGGTTAAGAATCTGCCTGCCAATGTAGGGGCCACAGGTTCGATCTCTGGTCCAGGAAGACCCCTCATGCCCCAGAGCAGGTAAGCCTGTGAGCTGCCAAAGACAAGTCCTGAGAACCTATGCTCAGCAACAAGAGAAGCTACCGCAATGAGAAGCTTGTACACTGCAACTAGAGAGAAGCCACTGCTACACACAACTAGAGAAAAGGCCAAGCAGCAACAAAGACCCAGCACAGCCAAAAATATATCAATAAATTAAAATTTTTTAAAGCTCAGCATCTTGACTGTGGTAGTTATTGGGTATAAACATATATCAGAACTCATCAAACTGTACACTTGAAATACGTGCAGTTCCACTGCACATAAAGCAGGGCTTTCTCACCATTTATGTCTCTGCTCATGCAAAGGGAACCAATGAATCTGATTATTAGTATTCAAAATATAAAGCAGGTCTTAGTTGTCTGTTTACATTTTAGTTGAAAAACATATAAGGACTATGTTTACAGATGGACTTTCTAACTTCCCCAGAGATTCCTCAAGAGCTCTGCATCAGTGGGCCTTTATTTCTCAGTTATTAGACAAAAATGACCAAAAGCACAGTTTCTTCTCCTGATGAACTTTCTTCCTAATGTGTGAGACTTAAACCTAAGTCTCTAAAACTGCATAGTATCCCAGAGCTCAGTCTTTTGGTGCAGTCACTGAAAGGCACTTGATTCAGGCTGCCAAGAATTTATTAAATTTTCATAACATGTCTGGTGCTGTATTAGAACCTTTGAGAAAGGAGGGGATTCATGGCATGTGTCAAGAGTCTTTCCTTTCATTAGTGAATAAATTAACCAAGCATGCCTAAAACAATTAAAGAGTAACAAATGATGCAATAATACATGTCAAATGTGCTTCTGGTGATTGAACTATAAATGGAATTAAAAGACAGGAGGAAAAAAAAGCACTGAGATAAAGGAGTGGAGGATTTTCTATCTGGATTTGAGAAAGGTATATAGGAATGAGCAAAAGTGGGGGAATCATTTAATATATTTCATTCATTCATTAAATCTACAGTGTCCTAGGCGTTGAGCTAAATGCTAAGAACAGTCATGAACAAACAAGCGCATGGTCCTTATTCCATATGTAGCTTCTAGGTGAATGTAAGGAGTTGTTATCAATAAATAAATGTGCAAGTAAAAATAGAATTGCCAAAAAATAGAATTGCCAAGTATGACTAGTGCTCTGCAAGGAGGGAACAGGAAGTGCTTAGGAAACAAAAACAAAAACAAAAACCAGAGATCACATTTCACTTGGGCAGGCCCAAGGAAGTAACATTTCACCTGGAATTTAAATAAGGGGAAACCAGCAGGGAAATAAGAGAGCTGGGAGTGAGTAGGGGTGGGATACAGTAATCCACAGTGAGAGAACATGTAGGAAAACCTCCAAGTTCTTGGAAAGAACTTGGCAGCTTCATAAAGTGTCAACAATTTTGCAAAAGAGGCAAGAGCTGAGGAAAGGTAAGACATGGGCAGAACTTGCAGGACACCACCAGGCATGTTCAGGAGTCCAGAGTTTATGTGCAAATTTGTGAGCAATTCATGTAGAAAAGCACATCCCCTGGGGTGAAATAAATGACGGTAGAAGGATGGTACATGAGGTTACATGGTCCTGAAATACAGCTTCTCCAAGTCATCTCCCCTCCTAACACTACCAGGCTCTCTCAGTCTCTGCTTCTCTTTTCTATCTTTCTTTCTTTCTTTTTTATTTTTATTTTTTCCACACTTTGAGTTCATTTCTCCTGCTGCTCCCAACTACCCTGCTCCCTTAGACTGCTGCCTAATTTACTCTTTCTTCCCCCTTCAAAGTCCTGAGAAACACTTTTGATCATCCCAGTTTATTACTTTCATCCTTGTTTGAGCAGAGCTTTTTGTGCAAAGCCAGGTGATACGTTGCTTTATACACTGGTTGCCCTTGGGTCACATGCCCATCCCTAATCATTAGCTCGGACCAGGAGTCATATGGTATAGAAACGGCTACTTAAGTCCGCTGCCTAAGTAGTAAGAACAGTGCCCCTTAGAAAGGGCCCAGAGGATGGCAAGGACCATGATTTATCTGCTCAACACAATGAGAAATAAGGTTACTCAAGCAGAGTTGAAGTAAAAAAATGGGAGGTCTTGAGAAGTCAGAGAAACTGAGACTTTCTGTGGAGATGACTGGAGTCACATGAAGGAGATAAACAGAGACTGAAATGATAAAAGTGGAGTTTTAGGAAGACAAGTAGGTTTATCTTAATTCTCTATTTCTTTTGCAATTAGACCATGCATTGAGATTTAAAGGGCATAATATTGCCTTTCTTTTAACCCAGCAGATCAAATGTGAGAAATACGTACAGAAAAATCAAAGAGATGAAGGTAAAATTCAGCCTTATTCTAGACTATATGCTAGCTTACAGAATTTTACCTTTCTCTTGAATTGCCAGCCAGACCCAGGCTGTGTAGGGGCAGCATCTGAGGGAGAGGAGGTGAGGATACTGTATCCTACAGGAGAGAAAGAAGCGGAGGATAGAGACAGATTGACTGATCCTAGACTAAGTCTCATCACTCATTCACCTCTCTGACCTTGAGAAAAAATGAGTGAAAGTAGGAGCTGTTTGTTGTATTTGGTCCTTTCTGAAAACTTGGCCAATGACAAGTCAGTACTTTCTCCCAACATTAATCCTCTCCTGAACGTTTGATTCCTCACCCTGATTTGTCTGTTTCCTCCTCGGCCAGAGCACGAGATGCCTCCCTGATCCTCTTCCATACCATTACCTATTATTCCTCTATCAAAAATCTGCTCAAAATTCAATCTGTGCATGATGTCCTCCTAAGAGAAATGCACTGACTTACCATACCTTCATTTTTTACCCCTCAGAATCACTTTACATCATTACCCTAACGAAACAAAATTGGTTGTAAGATGTTCCTTAGATGGGATGTTTTCAATAAGGTAAGGTGGGAGGTGGGAAAAGAATTATCAAAACACAAATTGAATTGAGGGTCTAAGGGAATAAGCAGTAAGAGAGACAAAAAAAGGTGTAATTTGAAATAGTTTCCCAGGCATCCTACTAGATACTGAAGCAGTAGATTTGGACAGGGTAAATGCACCCTATACTGGTATTTTAAAAACAAGTATCCAGTCATTCTAATGTATGAAGAAATCTGAAGATCATGCTTTAGATCATTATCATAATGCAGAAGGCTTTCCACCCAGTACTCCATGAAAAAGTTTGAAACAAACTTCAGAAGAAGTCCTAGCAGACAAGGAAAGCCTGGCAGGTGAATTATTCACTTTATTCTGTCTCACTTACCTTGAAGTATCACTGATCAGAAAGCCCTTATAACGAGTTTTTGATAGTTTGTTTGATGGCCATACAATTTGAAAAGGAGTAGAATACTGACTTCCAGCACAACAAAAGAACAACCATCAACCATCATCATCTCATGTAATTGTGAAACAACCCTCTGCAAACAATGGGCAAATTCATACACAGCTTGAGCCTTTTCATTCCCAACCGGGTCTGCTTATTTAAAGCCTCATGCTCTCATTAATGGTGTTTACAAATATCTCCTGATCCTGCTAAGTGTGTCTGAATAGCAGACTTCCGATGGTAATAACTGTGATACTCAGGAGGAAGAAAAAGACAGTAAGTGCTTAAATACCCCAAAAGGTTGACCAGGGCAGACAAGTTCTCTAAACTTGGGGGAGGAACCATTCTTCAGTAGTGCTTTAATTCATGCATTTCTTAAGCATGGAATTCTAACTGAGCATTCGTGCAGCAAAGGAAACCTTTACTAATGAACCTCCAGGGACCAGTTAGCACCGTTTGTTAAATTGGAATACTAATTAGGTGTAGGCAATAGTCTAAATCAACCTAAATGCTTGTTAGTTTGACCAATTATAGGTGCCCAATAAGTGTTTGTTTAAATTCAATAATTCTGTGTCCCGAAGGAAGAGTCCTGACATGAGTGGCTGAAGTGAAAAATACAGTCTTAATTATGTCAAAAGGGTTTTACATTCCTACTCAAGGTCATGTCAATGATGGTTTACACACAATCCTTTGCTTTGCTGGGTCCTATGGAAAGATGTTCCTTAGATGGGATGTTTTCAATAAGGTAAGGTGGGAGGTGGGAAAAGAATTATCAAAACACAAATTGAATTGAGGGTCTAAGGGAATAAGCAGTAAGAGAGACAAAAAAAGGTGTAATTTGAAATAGTTTCCCAGGCATCCTACTAGATACTGAAGCAGTAGATTTGGACAGGGTAAATGCACCCTATACTGGTATTTTAAAAACAAGTATCCAGTCATTCTAATGTATGAAGAAATCTGAAGATCATGCTTTAGATCATTATCATAATGCAGAAGGCTTTCCACCCAGTACTCCATGAAAAAGTTTGAAACAAACTTCAGAAGAAGTCCTAGCAGACAAGGAAAGCCTGGCAGGTGAATTATTCACTTTATTCTGTCTCACTTACCTTGAAGTATCACTGATCAGAAAGCCCTTATAACGAGTTTTTGATAGTTTGTTTGATGGCCATACAATTTGAAAAGGAGTAGAATACTGACTTCCAGCACAACAAAAGAACAACCATCAACCATCATCATCTCATGTAATTGTGAAACAACCCTCTGCAAACAATGGGCAAATTCATACACAGCTTGAGCCTTTTCATTCCCAACCGGGTCTGCTTATTTAAAGCCTCATGCTCTCATTAATGGTGTTTACAAATATCTCCTGATCCTGCTAAGTGTGTCTGAATAGCAGACTTCCGATGGTAATAACTGTGATACTCAGGAGGAAGAAAAAGACAGTAAGTGCTTAAATACCCCAAAAGGTTGACCAGGGCAGACAAGTTCTCTAAACTTGGGGGAGGAACCATTCTTCAGTAGTGCTTTAATTCATGCATTTCTTAAGCATGGAATTCTAACTGAGCATTCGTGCAGCAAAGGAAACCTTTACTAATGAACCTCCAGGGACCAGTTAGCACCGTTTGTTAAATTGGAATACTAATTAGGTGTAGGCAATAGTCTAAATCAACCTAAATGCTTGTTAGTTTGACCAATTATAGGTGCCCAATAAGTGTTTGTTTAAATTCAATAATTCTGTGTCCCGAAGGAAGAGTCCTGACATGAGTGGCTGAAGTGAAAAATACAGTCTATTAGTCATGAATAAATTGTGCACAAATGGCATTTTGACATTCCTACTGGCAGGTCAAGGTCATGTCAATGATGGTTTACACACAATCCTTTGCTTTGCTGGGTCCTATGTGGTGAAACTTCCAAATGTACCTAGGTTATTTGGAAGCTTTTCCATGGCACGCTGTGGTGTCATGAAACGTGTAAGAGCTTTGGAGTGAAACATGCAGGTCATATGAAGGAGAAATGATAAAAGAGTTTCAGGAAGACAAGTAGGTTTATCTTAATTCTCTACTTCTTTTGCATTGTTCATGTCTCCCAGGTTTTGGGCTTCCCAGGTGGCTCAGTGGGAGAGAATTTTTCTGCCAATGCAAGAGATAGGAATTTGATCCCTGAGTGGGGAGGAAATGGAAACCACTGCAGTATGCTTGCCTGGAAAATTCCACAGACAGAGGAGCCTGGTGGGCTACAGTCCATGGAGTTTCAAAGAATCAGACACAACTTAGCGACTGAGCATGTCGAGTGCTGGGAAGTGCAAAATCCAGCACTTTCCCTGACAACAGAAGCAAAGCTGACTCCACTCCTGCAATTACACGGGAGCCTGGGGCATGCCTGGGGATCATGCACCAAGGTCAACAGGGACTCTGGTTTATCTTTTGGATCATTTAAAGCAGAGATGGGGAATCCCTGTATTAGGAGAACCTATACTGGAGTCAGGAAGAACCAAATGAAGCTTAGGGCAAATTCCAAAGTTGCCAGTTTAGCAACTCAGATTAGACTCAGCTGCATGTGACCAAAAAAGTTCCCAAATAAGAGCTCATAAGAGCTGCAGCATCAACACTGGCATCCCAGTTGGAAAGAAAAAACTGGAGATGCTCTTCTTTTTCTCCACCCCCCCAAGATTTATTGAAGTATAATATTGAAGTATAAAAGAACTGCATATAATTAACGACCACAATTTGGTGAGTTTGAGCAATTATAGGTGCCCAATAAGTGTTTGTTTAAATTCAATAATTCTGTGTCCCGAAGGAAGAGTCCTGACATGAGTGGCTGAAGTGAAAAATACAGTCTATTAGTCATGAATAAATTGTGCACAAATGGCATTTTGACATTCCTACTGGCAGGTCAAGGTCATGTCAATGATGGTTTACACACAATCCTTTGCTTTGCTGGGTCCTATGTGGTGAAACTTCCAAATGTACCTAGGTTATTTGGAAGCTTTTCCATGGCACGCTGTGGTGTCATGAAACGTGTAAGAGCTTTGGAGTGAAACATGCAGGTCATATGAAGGAGAAATGATAAAAGAGTTTCAGGAAGACAAGTAGGTTTATCTTAATTCTCTACTTCTTTTGCATTGTTCATGTCTCCCAGGTTTTGGGCTTCCCAGGTGGCTCAGTGGGAGAATTTTTCTGCCAATGCAAGAGATAGGAATTTGATCCCTGAGTGGGGAGGAAATGGAAACCACTGCAGTATGCTTGCCTGGAAAATTCCACAGACAGAGGAGCCTGGTGGGCTACAGTCCATGGAGTTTCAAAGAATCAGACACAACTTAGCGACTGAGCATGTCGAGTGCTGGGAAGTGCAAAATCCAGCACTTTCCCTGACAACAGAAGCAAAGCTGACTCCACTCCTGCAATTACACGGGAGCCTGGGGCATGCCTGGGGATCATGCACCAAGGTCAACAGGGACTCTGGTTTATCTTTTGGATCATTTAAAGCAGAGATGGGGAATCCCTGTATTAGGAGAACCTATACTGGAGTCAGGAAGAACCAAATGAAGCTTAGGGCAAATTCCAAAGTTGCCAGTTTAGCAACTCGGATTAGACTCAGCTGCATGTGACCAAAAAAGTTCCCAAATAAGAGCTCATAAGAGCTGCAGCATCAACACTGGCATCCCAGTTGGAAAGAAAAAACTGGAGATGCTCTTCTTTTTCTCCACCCCCCCAAGATTTATTGAAGTATAATATTGAAGTATAAAAGAACTGCATATAATTAACGACCACAATTTGGTGAGTTTGAACATATATGTATGTATGCATATACATACTCATTTACTCATTTTACATCATCACAATCAAGGTAATAAATGTGTCCCTCGACTCCAAAAATTTCCCTGTGTCCCTTTTGCCCCTTTGTTGTTTTGTGTGTGTGTGCTAAGGACACAATGAGAGAGCAACCCTCTTAACATATTTTTAAGTATACAATATCTTATTAACTATACTTACTATATTGCATAGCACATCTCTGGAACTTACTCGTCTTGTATAACTGCAACCTTTATCCCCACTGAACAGCCCCCACAAACCTCTTGTCTCCATTCCCTGGTAACTGACATTCCATTGTCTATTTCTATATATTCAACTATTTTAGACCTCTCATATAAGATGAATTATGTCGCATTTGATCTTCTGTGACTGACCTATTTCACTTAGCATAACGTCTCCTAGGTCTATCCTTGTTATCACAAGTGGTAAGGATTTGCTTCTTTTTAAAAGGTTGCAATACACACACACACACCACATTTTCTTCATCCATGTATCAGATGATGACTATTTGGGTCATTTCCACATCTCTGCTATTGTGACTAATGCTGCAATCAACATGGGAGTGCAGATATCTCATTTCAGTTCTTTTGGATATATACTCAGAAGTGGGATTGCTAGATAATACGGTAGTCTTATTTTTAAAATTTTGAGGAATCTCCCATGTTCTTTTCCACAGTGGCTGCACCAATTCACATTTCTATCAATAGTACACAAAGGTTCCATGTTCTCCACACTGTAGCCGACTCCTATGTCTCCTCTTTGATAACAGCCATTCTAACAGTGTGGAGGGATATTTTCTTGTACTTTTGACTTGCATTTCCCTGATGATTAGTGATGTGGCACATTTCCCCATATATGTATTCATCACTTTTACATCTTCTTTAGAAAAGTATTTACTGAGTTCCTCTGTCCATTTATTAAAAATGAATTATATCTGTCCTTTTGCTATTGAGTGGTATTAGTTCCTTATATATTTGGATATTAACCCCTTATCAGAATATTATGGTTTGAAAAATATTTTCTCCCATTCTATGTGTGCTCAGTCACTCAGTCATGTCTGACTCTTTGTGACTTTATAGACTATTGCCCACCAAGCTCCTCTGTCCATGGGGATTCTCCAGGAAAGAATACTGAACTGGGTTGCCATGCCCTCCTGCCGGGGATCTTCCCAACTCAGGGACTGAACCCAGGTCTCCTGCGCTGCAGGTGGATTCTTTACCACTGAGCCACCAGAAGACCCCTTCCATAGGCAGCATGTTTGCTTTGTGGATTGTTTATCATGCCAGGCAGATGGCCCTCTTCTTTTAGAGATAACTGCCTACAGACTCACATGTCACCTATGCTTCTAGCCCATTGGCTACAACCCAGTAAAGCAGCCTTGTCGACATGCAAGGAAGACCTATCTTCACCCTGGATGTCTATTAAAACCAGATATTCTACTGCAAAGGAAAAAGACAACATAGGTTTTGGGCTGAAAACAGTCTCTGTTTCACTCCTTCATTTTGTCTATGGGATTCTGGGCAAGAATTTTCCGCTGAATATTCCTATTCTTTAAATTAAGATACCACACTTGTGGGGGTTATTGGCTCAACCTTTCACAGCAGGATCTGACACTTTTCACGAAGAGCTCCTTTCTGAAATAACCTGTGGCTTCTACAGCATATTTTCGTTCAATCTCTCAGGCTATTCTTGGTTTTCCTTATTATGGCCTTCCCTTCCTCTTTTTTGTCCCTCAGTATTTCTATTGCTTCTGTCCTAGGGCAACTTCATTCCTTACTTCTTACCTATTTCTTTTCACTGTTACACATACTAACACTTTTGTTGCATACGTCACTAAGTACTTTTGACTTGCATTTTCCTGATGATTAGTGATGTGGCACATTTCCCCATATATGTATTCATCACTTTTACATCTTCTTTAGAAAAGTATTTACTGAGTTCCTCTGTCCATTTATTAAAAATGAATTATATCTGTCCTTTTGCTATTGAGTGGTATTAGTTCCTTATATATTTGGATATTAACCCCTTATCAGAATATTATGGTTTGAAAAATATTTTCTCCCATTCTATGTGTGCTCAGTCACTCAGTCATGTCTGACTCTTTGTGACTTTATAGACTATTGCCCACCAAGCTCCTCTGTCCATGGGGATTCTCCAGGAAAGAATACTGAACTGGGTTGCCATGCCCTCCTGCCGGGGATCTTCCCAACTCAGGGACTGAACCCAGGTCTCCTGCGCTGCAGGTGGATTCTTTACCACTGAGCCACCAGAAGACCCCTTCCATAGGCAGCATGTTTGCTTTGTGGATTGTTTATCATGCCAGGCAGATGGCCCTCTTCTTTTAGAGATAACTGCCTACAGACTCACATGTCACCTATGCTTCTAGCCCATTGGCTACAACCCAGTAAAGCAGCCTTGTCGACATGCAAGGAAGACCTATCTTCACCCTGGATGTCTATTAAAACCAGATATTCTACTGCAAAGGAAAAAGACAACATAGGTTTTGGGCTGAAAACAGTCTCTGTTTCACTCCTTCATTTTGTCTATGGGATTCTGGGCAAGAATTTTCCGCTGAATATTCCTATTCTTTAAATTAAGATACCACACTTGTGGGGGTTATTGGCTCAACCTTTCACAGCAGGATCTGACACTTTTCACGAAGAGCTCCTTTCTGAAATAACCTGTGGCTTCTACAGCATATTTTCCTTCAATCTCTCAGGCTATTCTTGGTTTTCCTTATTATGGCCTTCCCTTCCTCTTTTTTGTCCCTCAGTATTTCTATTGCTTCTGTCCTAGGGCAACTTCATTCCTTACTTCTTACCTATTTCTTTTCACTGTTACACATACTAACACTTTTGTTGCATACGTACACTTTTAACTGTAAGTACTTTATACGCAGAATCTCACTTCATCTTATCAACAATCTCAACAACATGAGGACTATGGCTACTCTCATGCATTACATGGAAGTTGATGGGATTTGTCCATAGTTCGGCAGGGCAACTGGTGTGCGTGAATAAAGCAAGGAAAAGTCAGAATGTAAACAAACTGAAAATTAAATAGAACACAATGCCAAATTCAGAAAAGGGAAGGGGATAGGGGATTGTGTGCCATGAGAGAGAGAGAAATGTTAATTTTATACTTCTGGTGATCGGGAAAGCTTCTCAAAGAAACCGACTTTTCAGCAGGGACCACCAACAAATAGGGAATTGGTATCACGTCACAGTGAAGCACGGAAGATCCAGATCAAATTGCCGGGCTTTCCTGGTGATCCAGACGGTAAGGACACCGCCTTGCAGTGCAAGGCGTGCCGGTTCAATTCCTGGCCTGGGAAGATCTCACATGCCGCGGAGCGGCTGGACCAATGTGTCCTACTACCGAGCCAGAGCTCTGGTGCAGATGCGCCCAGAGCCGATGCTCTGCAGCGAGAGGCCACTGCGATGGGAGGCCCACACAGGCCAAAGAACAAAGATGGATGAAAATAGACAAATGAAAGTCCAATAGAAGTAGCCCGCCTGCTCCCCTCCCTCCCCACCCCCGCCAAAATAAATAAATAAATAAATCTTAAAAAAAAAAAAAAAGAAACATAAATGAAAGATCAATAGAAGTGGAAAAAAAAAATCAAATTGCAGGGATAGGGGTCATATGTATACCTATGGCAGAGGCAGGCTGATGTGTGGCAGTAAACAACAAAACTCTGTTAAAAAAAAAAAAAGTAACAAAAAAAAATTGCAGGTTATCAGTGGCAAGTCATACGTAACTAATTATGTCAAATTAGTCCTCCAAGCATGCCTTCTAGTTGTTAAGACATCAATACTACAAACTTCGGAGGCCTGTTAACAAGGTAATAATCAGCAAGGAAATCAACAGGACGTTAAAACCCAGTGAAGAATCTTCACCCGCGAAGACTGGGAAACGAACTGTGGGTCCACCAGCCTCGCACAATGCGCACCGTCCCCTCTGGCCGGAGTGCGCTCGGGGATTGGCTACTCGACAAGTCCGTCCCGCCCCGCTCGCGCGTCTAGTCCAATCGCGTACAGCCTTGCGCCGAGACAGGTTCCCAGGGTCCGGCTGAGTAGGCGCCCTCCATGACGTTTGGCGACGCGTTACGTCACGGTGGCGGAAGTCGCGGCCGCTGTTTTGAAATCAGACCGCCTGATTCTTACAAGCTCATTCTTAAGCCGAGGCCAGCGGCAGCCCAGTGTTGGGGGTACCCCGATGCCTGTTCGCCAGCCCTGCTGAGCTGACGCCGCGGCCACGCTATGTCTACCCCTCCGTTGGCGGCGTCGGGGATGGCGCCCGGGCCCTTCGCGGGGCCCCAGGCCCAGCAGGCCGCCCGGGAGGTCAACACCGCATCGCTCTGCAGAATCGGGCAGGAGACGGTCCAGGACATCGTGTACCGCACCATGGAGATCTTCCAGCTCCTGAGGAACATGCAGGTGGGAAGGCGGGCGAGCTCGGGTCCGGGGCGTGCCTGGAGAAAGCAAGATGCTTCTGCGAGGGAAGGGGCTGCCGGTGTCTTTGTTATGTAGAGTCTCCGAGCAAACCTGGAGTACAGGGTCGCCCCTATTTACATTCAGAAGCGTTCCCCAGTAATGTGTCGGACCCCAGGATGTGAAGGTGATGTGTTCCAGACCGGATTTCTGGAAGAGTGAAGCCTCGTTTTCTAGATTCCGGTACAGCAGACTCTAGGCGAACTCTTGCATCTTTCAAGAGGAGGTGGGCCTCAGTCCGCTTGCGCTCTTTGGGTTATTTTAATCTCAGTTTTTTACCCACAGAATACTCGGTGAGGGTGCAAGGAGTTGAATTCAGATTCTGCTAACCGTTTTGGCTAAACAGCTTACTTTGGGTGTAATTGACACACCACAATGCATTTATTTAAAGTTCTGACACGTGTGCTTGTGAAACCGACCTCCCTCACCCCACAGAGTTTGCCCGTGTACCTTTTAGTTTATGTGCTGCCGAAGCGAGTCATCCTCTGCCCCCTTTACATTCTTATTTCTGAGGTTCCATGCACAGGCAATCTGATTTGCTTTCTGTCACCATAAACTAGTTTTCATTTTCTAGAGTTTCATATAACTCTGGTTGGGAGTGGTGGGGGTTGGCTCCTTTCACTCAACATATATGAATAGGGCATTCCTTTTCGTTTCTGAACAGTATTCTGTTATATGAATATATCACCATTACTGTATCTGTTGGTGGTCATTTGGGTTGTATCCACTTTGGAGCTATTATAAATAATACTGCTAGGACTGTTCGGCTGCAAATGCTTGTATGAACATGTGTTTCATAGATAGATGCCTAGGAGTGGAATTGCTGGGTCTGTCTGATTAGCATTTTATGAAACTTTTCTGAAATGGCCACACCATTTCACCTTTTCATCAGCAGTGCTTGAGCCTTATAGTTACTCTTTATCCTTGCCAGCACTTGTTATCGCCTTATTTCTGGTACTGTGTGTCTTTTTGTTCCACCATCAGTACTTTCTCCCAGTCTGGCTTGTTTTTTCATTCTTTTCACATTGCCTTTTGAAGAACAGATACTTTAAATGCTGATGGAATCCAGTTTATAGACTTGTCCTGTTACAGATTTTGCTTTTGGTGCCATATCTAAGAAATCTTTGTCTAAAGTGGCAAAGATTTCCTGTTTTCTTCTGGAAGTTTTATAGTTTTAGGTTTTACATTAAAGTCTATGATCCACATGGAATTAATTTTAAAAAAAAATAATGATAGACATGGATCTGAGTTGTTTTTTTCTTTTGCATTTGGATATCCAGTCATTCCAGCACCATTTTACTAACCCATTTTTAATGTTTATCTTACTATTATGTGATGTGGATATCATTCTTGCTTTATGGATGAGGATTCTGTGGCTCTGAGAGGTAAATGACTTGTCTAACTCTAGTCAGTGTTGGGTCGATTTGAAACCAGATCCTCAGACTCAGAACTTTAGACCTCTTGTTTCCACTGGGTGCGGATTTATTGCCATTTTTTTAATGCTTGAAGTATTTTTTTTTCCCTCTTGATTCTAGAAGTAATACAGTTGTATGTATTTAAGACCATGTCAATAAGACACTGAAATAAAATACAGAGAGACTCTAAGAGAAGATATGAAATATACGGCAATTGTTTTAAAACTTAATAGATTAATATGTAATATGATCAAGTATGGATTAAATACTGACTCAGAATAGGGCATTCCTTTTCGTTTCTGAACAGTATTCTGTTATATGAATATATCACCATTACTGTATCTGTTGGTGGTCATTTGGGTTGTATCCACTTTGGAGCTATTATAAATAATACTGCTAGGACTGTTCGGCTGCAAATGCTTGTATGAACATGTGTTTCATAGATAGATGCCTAGGAGTGGAATTGCTGGGTCTGTCTGATTAGCATTTTATGAAACTTTTCTGAAATGGCCACACCATTTCACCTTTTCATCAGCAGTGCTTGAGCCTTATAGTTACTCTTTATCCTTGTCAGCACTTGTTATCGCCTTATTTCTGGTACTGTGTGTCTTTTTGTTCCACCATCAGTACTTTCTCCCAGTCTGGCTTGTTTTTTCATTCTTTTCACATTGCCTTTTGAAGAACAGATACTTTAAATGCTGATGGAATCCAGTTTATAGACTTGTCCTGTTACAGATTTTGCTTTTGGTGCCATATCTAAGAAATCTTTGTCTAAAGTGGCAAAGATTTCCTGTTTTCTTCTGGAAGTTTTATAGTTTTAGGTTTTACATTAAAGTCTATGATCCACATGGAATTAATTTTTAAAAAAAATAATGATAGACATGGATCTGAGTTGTTTTTTTCTTTTGCATTTGGATATCCAGTCATTCCAGCACCATTTTACTAACCCATTTTTAATGTTTATCTTACTATTATGTGATGTGGATATCATTCTTGCTTTATGGATGAGGATTCTGTGGCTCTGAGAGGTAAATGACTTGTCTAACTCTAGTCAGTGTTGGGTCGATTTGAAACCAGATCCTCAGACTCAGAACTTTAGACCTCTTGTTTCCACTGGGTGCGGATTTATTGCCATTTTTTTAATGCTTGAAGTATTTTTTTTTCCCTCTTGATTCTAGAAGTAATACAGTTGTATGTATTTAAGACCATGTCAATAAGACACTGAAATAAAATACAGAGAGACTCTAAGAGAAGATATGAAATATACGGCAATTGTTTTAAAACTTAATAGATTAATATGTAATATGATCAAGTATGGATTAAATACTGTCTCAGAATTTGGCAAATTATTCACTTATTTTTAAGCTGCTCTATTGGACTAGTAGAGTGAATAGCTAACATTGATCAAGTACTTTCTTTGATCAGGTACTCTGTTTTAAGAATAGTTCTAAGAAGTACCATTATCCTTATTTTACAGTTAAGGAAACTGAGACTTAAGGAGAGAAGAATTTAGTCAGCATCACATAGGACTGGTACCTCATCCTACTAGCCTCTTTGTGATACTGACGTGATGTCAAACAATTTCTATTATTAACAGAGGTATAACACACATCCATGACTGACACCCAAAGAACTGAACTCTTTCAGAAGGTATTATCATAACTAGGTTACATGTGGACATATATTCAAAACCAATTTGTAAGGGACTACAGTAATTATTTCTTTATGCTTCTTATATTGTGAATTCTGTGGTTTAACTAAGACCCTTTGGGCCATATCATAATTGGCTGGAAATGAAGCAACGATGTGCTCCTTAATTTTATAGAAAGCTGGGAGGAGAAGTGGTACAAACAAGGCCACATACAAACTATTTGTTAATTTTTAAAATCTGAGTACTTAAAAACGTATTATCTTCTGTATTATTAATCCAGAAGGAAGAAGTGCCCAAAATACAAACTGCCAAGGTTATTTCTGAGCATTTGAGAAAAGTATTCTTTATTAGTTAGCCTCTTGAGAATCTGATGAAAAATTATGAACTCTCTTCTGAGAAAAATGCACATATAAACATTCTGAATAAAATTTAAGGGAACTGGACTTCCCTGGTGGTCCAGTGGGTAAGGACACTGCCTTGCAGTGTCAAGGGGCGCCAGTTTGATCCCTGGCCTGGGAAGATCCCACGTGCCGCAGAGCGGCTGGACCTATGTGTCCAATTACCGAGCTGGAGCTCTGGAGTGCATGCGCCCAGAGCCGGCGCTCTGCGACAACAGAGGCCACCACGATGGGAGGTCCACACAGGCCAAAAAAAGAACAAAGATGGATGAAACTCAATAAATGAAAGAACAATAGAAGTGGCCCACCTGCCCCCCTCCCACCCCCCCCCAAAGAAAAACATTTAAGGGGACTAACAGATGTCTTCCCTCAAATCACCAGATCCTAGGTTAACATTCCCTGCACAATAAAGTATTGCTTTGGTTCTATATGTTATATGTTATGCTTTAAATCTTACTCTTTTTTTTTTTTTTTTTTTTAATATAGACAGTCCTGTAGTGAAGGGCAGTTAGTTTGCTTTTAATCTCTATTATACCTGTGGCTTTCCTGGCGGCTCAGATGGTAAAGAATCCATGCAATGCGAGAGACCTGGATTCAATCCCTGTGTTGGGAAGATCCTCTGGAGAAGGAAATGGCAACACACTTCAGTGTTCTTGCCCGGAAAATCCCATGGACAGAGGAGCCTGGCAGGCTGTAGTCCAAGGGGTCGCAAAGAGTTGGACACGACTGAGTGACTATAAATTTCACTTTCATTATACCTGTAGGATAATTCTTAGAAGTGGTTTTGTGCTTCTTTAATTAGACAAATCATGATGAATTGCCCTCTATGTGGGAGTTTTATCAGCTTATGCTACCATTTCCCAACCAAAAGTCAGGCTGTGACTAACACAGCAAGTTATATTTCTGGATTTTTGATCATTTGATAGGTGAAAATCTACTTAACATTTCTCCTACTCTGAATGAGTTTCTGCATCCTATTTCTATTTCCTCTTTACTTCACTGCTTGTTCATACTATTTACCCATTTTTTAGGTTTTATTTTTGGTCTTTTTCCCCCTATTCCCTAACTTACAAGATTTGGCTATTTACATATTGGAAAAACTTGCTGGTATAACTTGTACTTTCCCAGTCTGTTGTTTACCTATGCCATACATACATATATTTTTTAAGTAGAATATTTTTAAAGACTGACTTTTTAGGTTCATTGTCTAAGTTAGGAGGTCCTTCTCCACTCTGGAATGAGGGGAAATCTGTGTTGTTTCAGTTTTTATACTTACAGCTTTGATCCATATGGAATTTATCCTGGTATGAAGTGTAAAGCATGGCTCCAGCTTCACCTCTTCTAAAAGGTTGACTGAATAATTCACTTTCCTCCCCCACTGAATTCAGCTGCAGCTTTATATAAATGAATCCATTTCTGGATGCCCTATTTCCACTTGGCTGCCTTCTTTTATGTATTAATGACAAACTTTCTCATATTTACTGAGACTCTGTGAAGTATTTGCACTTATTTTTCAAAATTGCCCTGGCTATTCTTGCTTATCTTTCCACATGCTCTTTGGCATGGCCTTATTAGTTCTGAGAAAAACCTGTGAAGTGTTTTAGTTTGGTTGATTTAATCTAGAGAGACTTTACATCAGTATGATGTTGAGTCTTATCAACCAAGAACACAAAATCTCCTTTTTTATGTCTCAATGAGGTATTTTAAGTTTTCATATTTATCAACATTTTTTAAATCAAATACTTTACCCAAATATTTTATTTTTATTGTTATAAGTGAAGTCTTTTTTCTTTCTAATTTTCTTTTGGTTTTATATGTGAAAGCAGAGCTGTTGTTTTCAGTGTATTAATTTTGTATCCATCTCTGTCTCTACTTCCTTTACTGATAATAGCTACATCATTTGTAAATAGTGATGCTTATACCACATCCTTTGTGGGGGCAGGTTGGGGAGGGAGGTGGGTGGCGGGCCACTTCTATTGGTCTTTCATTTATCTATTTGCATCCATCTTTTTGGTTCCTTGGCCTCGGTGGGCACCTATTTCTGGATTTTGATCATTTGATAGGTGAAAATCTACTTAACATTTCTCCTACTCTGAATGAGTTTCTGCATCCTATTTCTATTTCCTCTTTATTTGCTTGTTCATACTATTTACCCATTTTTTAGGTTTTATTTTTGGTCTTTTTCCCCCTATTCCCTAACTTACAAGATTTGGCTATTTACATATTGGAAAAACTTGCTGGTATAACTTGTACTTTCCCAGTCTGTTGTTTACCTATGCCATACATACATATATTTTTTAAGTAGAATATTTTTAAAGACTGACTTTTTAGGTTCATTGTCTAAGTTAGGAGGTCCTTCTCCACTCTGGAATGAGGGGAAATCTGTGTTGTTTCAGTTTTTATACTTACAGCTTTGATCCATATGGAATTTATCCTGGTATGAAGTGTAAAGCATGGCTCCAGCTTCACCTCTTCTAAAAGGTTGACTGAATAATTCACTTTCCTCCCCCACTGAATTCAGCTGCAGCTTTATATAAATGAATCCATTTCTGGATGCCCTATTTCCACTTGGCTGCCTTCTTTTATGTATTAATGACAAACTTTCTCATATTTACTGAGACTCTGTGAAGTATTTGCACTTATTTTTCAAAATTGCCCTGGCTATTCTTGCTTATCTTTCCACATGCTCTTTGGCATGGCCTTATTAGTTCTGAGAAAAACCTGTGAAGTGTTTTAGTTTGGTTGATTTAATCTAGAGAGACTTTACATCAGTATGATGTTGAGTCTTATCAACCAAGAACACAAAATCTCCTTTTTTATGTCTCAATGAGGTATTTTAAGTTTTCATATTTATCAACATTTTTTAAATCAAATACTTTACCCAAATATTTTATTTTTATTGTTATAAGTGAAGTCTTTTTTCTTTCTAATTTTCTTTTGGTTTTATATGTGAAAGCAGAGCTGTTGTTTTCAGTGTATTAATTTTGTATCCATCTCTGTCTCTACTTCCTTTACTGATAATAGCTACATCATTTGTAAATAGTGATGCTTATACCACATCCTTTGTGGGGGCAGGTTGGGGAGGGAGGTGGGTGGCGGGCCACTTCTATTGGTCTTTCATTTGTCTATTTGCATCCATCTTTGTTCCTTGGCCTGCGTGGGCCTCCCATCGCGGTGGCCTCTGTTGTCGCAGAGCACCGGCTCTGGGTGCATGCACCCTAGAGCTCCAGCTCGGTAATTGGACACATAGGTCTAGCCGCTCCGCGGCACATGGGATCTTCCCAGGCCAGGGGTCGAACCGGCGCCCCTTGCACTGCAAGGCAGTGTCCTTACCCACTGGACCACCAGGAAAGCCCGGTTAGGGAATTTTAATAAGAGTTTCATATTTGTTTTAAGAATGTAAAATACCTATTTAGTAGCTAGCAGTATGGTCATATATTTATTGACAGATACTCAGTTTTCATGAATGAGATGGTTATTGATGAGCTGAACATCTCCATTGTATAGTATATACCAAGAAATCTCAGGCACTGTTATAACTTATGCACTGTGGTTTACGTTCACTGTTCTACCCTAGCTCCTAGAACAGTGCCTGACACATGAAGAATGTACAGTAAATTTTCTGAATGAATGAATTTTTCCCTTTGAGAAGTGGATGCTCTTTGCAAAAATTAATATCCCAACTTACTTAAAGGGTGAATTTGAAGAGGGTGGTTCTTTGTATTTCAGTGGAATTTGTTTTCCTTTCTGAAAGGATGTATCAAGAGTTCTTTTACATGACACACACTATTTAGTCAGTTGTAAGTGTCAATTTATGGATAAAAGAATTTGTGAGGGAAAAATCATCTAAGTTGTACATAAAACTGTTCTGCATATGTTTGTGCTTGTGCACTAAGTTGCTTCAGTTGTGTATGACTCTGTGTGATCCTATAGACTGTATTTCAAGAACACAAAATCTCCTTTTTATGTCTCAATGAGGTATTTTAAGTTTTCATATTTATCAACATTTTTTAAATCAAATACTTTACCCAAATATTTTATTTTTATTGTTATAAGTGAAGTCTTTTTTCTTTCTAATTTTCTTTTGGTTTTATATGTGAAAGCAGAGCTGTTGTTTTCAGTGTATTAATTTTGTATCCATCTCTGTCTCTACTTCCTTTACTGATAATAGCTACATCATTTGTAAATAGTGATGCTTATACCACATCCTTTGTGGGGGGGGGGGGCAGGTTTGGGAGGGAGGTGGGTGGCGGGCCACTTCTATTGGTCTTTCATTTGTCTATTTGCATCCATCTTTGTTCCTTGGCCTGCGTGGGCCTCCCATCGCGGTGGCCTCTGTTGTCGCAGAGCACCGGCTCTGGGTGCATGCACCCTAGAGCTCCAGCTCGGTAATTGGACACATAGGTCTAGCCGCTCCGCGGCACATGGGATCTTCCCAGGCCAGGGGTCGAACCGGCGCCCCTTGCACTGCAAGGCAGTGTCCTTACCCACTGGACCACCAGGAAAGCCCGGTTAGGGAATTTTAATAAGAGTTTCATATTTGTTTTAAGAATGTAAAATACCTATTTAGTAGCTAGCAGTATGGTCATATATTTATTGACAGATACTCAGTTTTCATGAATGAGATGGTTATTGATGAGCTGAACATCTCCATTGTATAGTATATACCAAGAAATCTCAGGCACTGTTATAACTTATGCACTGTGGTTTACGTTCACTGTTCTACCCTAGCTCCTAGAACAGTGCCTGACACATGAAGAATGTACAGTAAATTTTCTGAATGAATGAATTTTTCCCTTTGAGAAGTGGATGCTCTTTGCAAAAATTAATATCCCAACTTACTTAAAGGGTGAATTTGAAGAGGGTGGTTCTTTGTATTTCAGTGGAATTTGTTTTCCTTTCTGAAAGGATGTATCAAGAGTTCTTTTACATGACACACACTATTTAGTCAGTTGTAAGTGTCAATTTATGGATAAAAGAATTTGTGAGGGAAAAATCATCTAAGTTGTACATAAAACTGTTCTGCATATGTTTGTGCTTGTGCACTAAGTTGCTTCAGTTGTGTATGACTCTGTGTGATCCTATAGACTGTAGCCCTCCAGGCTCCTCTGTCCATGGGATTCTTCAGGCAAGAATACTGGAGTGGGTTGACATGCCCTTCTCCAGGGGATCTTCCCCACGCAGGGATTGGACTCACATCTCTTACATCTCCTGCATTGGCAGGCAGGTTCTTTGCCACTAGCGCCACCTGGGCAGCCCTCTTAAAACTGGATACAAGAAGTATTTACTTGATATTTTCCTTGACAGGTATCTGAGAATTTATTTTCTAGCTGACAAGCAGACTGGGCTACTTTTTCTCTTTGTTAACTTTTATATCATGTTTCTTTGAGATGTAATTCTCAGGGTGTTTTAATGCTTGAGAATTTCCAAAAATCCTAAAACTAATTTAATAAAAACTAATTTCAAAGAATTTCAGAAGATTCATCTCCTTAACTTATAAACTGTAACATTATAGGGAATTTAGAAATGAGAGAAAAGAAGAAAATGAAGTACTAAGCCTATCTTCCAATTGCATCTTTTATCAACTAGTACACCTTTTTTTTTTTTTTTTTTTTTTTTTTTTAGTACACCTTTTAACAACTGTGTATAACTATGTATAAGCCTTTCTGGTCTTTTCCTTTGTTTTTGTTTATGGTTTTACCTACTTATAACAATAGTGTGTCTTATTTTCTTTCTTCTCTGAACACTATATCAGGGTTTTTTTGGATTTTTTCTTTGATTCTTACCTCATCTGTTTAGAAAAGAAAAAAAAGGATGAACTGAGGTTTAAAAAAGACTGGACCGGGGGCTTCCCTGGTGGCCCAGTGAGTAAGGACACCACCTTGCAGTGCTAGGGGCGCCTGTTCAATCCCTGGCCTGGGAAGATCCCACGTGCCGCGGAGCGGCTGGATCAATGTGTCCAACTACCAAGCCGGAACTCTGGAGCATATGCGCCCAGAGCCGGTGCTCTGCGACAACAGAGGCCACTGCGATGGGAGGCCCACACGGGCCAAAGAACAAAGATGGATGCAAATAGATAAATGAAAGACCAATAGAAGTGGCCCGCCCGCCCCCTCCAAAAAAGACTGAACTGATCTAGCTATTAGACATTCGTTAAAGTCTTGATATTAAGTTACTTTCATCCTCAGGATAAGCGTATGAATTAGTACTTATAATGAAATTACCTTGTATATTAAAAAGCCTAGAACAAATTTTATTAATTCTAAGTTTAGGATGATTTCACAGAACAAATTGTGGAAATAAAATATTGTTATATTTTTAAATTATCAAAAGGTACAAGTTTAGGATGATTTTACTCTCTTCTGCATTGGCAGGCAGGCTTTGCCTACCCTGGGCAGCCCTCTTAAAACTGGATACAAGAAGTATTTACTTGATATTTTCCTTGACAGGTTTTAAATTTATTTTCTAGCTGACAAGCAGACTGGGCTACTTTTTCTCTTTGTTAACTTTTATATCATGTTTCTTTGAGATGTAATTCTCAGGGTGTTTTAATGCTTGAGAATTTCCAAAAATCCTAAAACTAATTTAATAAAAACTAATTTCAAAGAATTTCAGAAGATTCATCTCCTTAACTTATAAACTGTAACATTATAGGGAATTTAGAAATGAGAGAAAAGAAGAAAATGAAGTACTAAGCCTATCTTCCAATTGCATCTTTTATCAACTAGTACACCTTTTTTTTTTTTATTTTTTTTAGTACACCTTTTAACAACTGTGTATAACTATGTATAAGCCTTTCTGGTCTTTTCCTTTGTTTTTGTTTATGGTTTTACCTACTTATAACAATAGTGTGTCTTATTTTCTTTCTTCTCTGAACACTATATCAGGGTTTTTTTGGATTTTTTCTTTGATTCTTACCTCATCTGTTTAGAAAAGAAAAAAAAGGATGAACTGAGGTTTAAAAAAGACTGGACCGGGGGCTTCCCTGGTGGCCCAGTGAGTAAGGACACCACCTTGCAGTGCTAGGGGCGCCTGTTCAATCCCTGGCCTGGGAAGATCCCACGTGCCGCGGAGCGGCTGGATCAATGTGTCCAACTACCAAGCCGGAACTCTGGAGCATATGCGCCCAGAGCCGGTGCTCTGCGACAACAGAGGCCACTGCGATGGGAGGCCCACACGGGCCAAAGAACAAAGATGGATGCAAATAGATAAATGAAAGACCAATAGAAGTGGCCCGCCCGCCCCCTCCAAAAAAGACTGAACTGATCTAGCTATTAGACATTCGTTAAAGTCTTGATATTAAGTTACTTTCATCCTCAGGATAAGCGTATGAATTAGTACTTATAATGAAATTACCTTGTATATTAAAAAGCCTAGAACAAATTTTATTAATTCTAAGTTTAGGATGATTTCACAGAACAAATTGTGGAAATAAAATATTGTAAAAATATACAGAGAAAGGAAGATTTTGTTTGTAAGTTTCAGCACTGCACAAAAGGTACATTTAGTTCTAAGCAATAGTCAATTTTTTTCCATTTATCTGTGATTTTTTTGTCATTTCAGTATGTATTTTTGGCCTCTTTTGATAAAACTCCTAAATTAAAAATATATAAGCATTCAAGGGTTCTGCTCTTGGGTTGGGAAGATTCCCTGGAAAAGGAAATGGCAACCTACTCCAGAATCCTCTTAGGCTGCAGTCCTTGGGGTTGCAAAGAGTCATATGCAACTAAGCACAGCACAGCACAAGCATCTGAGACAGAGTTATGATCACAGCAGTTACTTGTAATAATTTAATGATGTTCAAGTACTATGTGTCTCCTGCCATTTTTTTTTTTTTAAGTGAAACTTTTTGGTGACCAGCTTTGTGTTTTAATGCATGCCTAAAGCATCTTAATTAGCGAAGTTAAGATATTTTGAGATCATTTTTGAAACAAAGCCAGCATACACTTCTTTTTTTACTTCTGAGAAGTCCTGTCTTTACTTTTTGCCTTCTTCTTTTTCTTTAAATTGTATTTTGAGTTGCTTGAACTCAACTCTGGGTTGAGTTCACCATCTTGCTGCTTTTACATAATAGTAAGTGATACCAAAGTTGTGTATTCTTTTTAAAGTTATAATACAAAGTTGTGGTATAAATATAATGAGAAGTTAGAGGCAGAAAGCATTTCAACGGATCAGAAAGGCTTACCACAGTCTTTTCTAGAGCTGCTTTATAGCATGTCAAGGAGCTAATTAATAAATGAGCATGTATTACTCTTAAATCCTTAAAACTGCACTTGATTCATTACGAGGAACAGCTTGCTTTTATGCATTGCTCACAGGTTGTTTCTGTTCGCTAGATGGGGGCCCGCCCTCCAAAAAGACTGAACTGATCTAGCTATTAGACATTCGTTAAAGTCTTGATATTAAGTTACTTTCATCCTCAGGATAAGCGTATGAATTAGTACTTATAATGAAATTACCTTGTATATTAAAAAGCCTAGAACAAATTTTATTAATTCTAAGTTTAGGATGATTTCACAGAACAAATTGTGGAAATAAAATATTGTAAAAATATACAGAGAAAGGAAGATTTTGTTTGTAAGTTTCAGCACTGCACAAAAGGTACATTTAGTTCTAAGCAATAGTCAATTTTTTTCCATTTATCTGTGATTTTTTTGTCATTTCAGTATGTATTTTTGGCCTCTTTTGATAAAACTCCTAAATTAAAAATATATAAGCATTCAAGGGTTCTGCTCTTGGGTTGGGAAGATTCCCTGGAAAAGGAAATGGCAACCTACTCCAGAATCCTCTTAGGCTGCAGTCCTTGGGGTTGCAAAGAGTCATATGCAACTAAGCACAGCACAGCACAAGCATCTGAGACAGAGTTATGATCACAGCAGTTACTTGTAATAATTTAATGATGTTCAAGTACTATGTGTCTCCTGCCATTTTTTTTTTTTTAAGTGAAACTTTTTGGTGACCAGCTTTGTGTTTTAATGCATGCCTAAAGCATCTTAATTAGCGAAGTTAAGATATTTTGAGATCATTTTTGAAACAAAGCCAGCATACACTTCTTTTTTTACTTCTGAGAAGTCCTGTCTTTACTTTTTGCCTTCTTCTTTTTCTTTAAATTGTATTTTGAGTTGCTTGAACTCAACTCTGGGTTGAGTTCACCATCTTGCTGCTTTTACATAATAGTAAGTGATACCAAAGTTGTGTATTCTTTTTAAAGTTATAATACAAAGTTGTGGTATAAATATAATGAGAAGTTAGAGGCAGAAAGCATTTCAACGGATCAGAAAGGCTTACCACAGTCTTTTCTAGAGCTGCTTTATAGCATGTCAAGGAGCTAATTAATAAATGAGCATGTATTACTCTTAAATCCTTAAAACTGCACTTGATTCATTACGAGGAACAGCTTGCTTTTATGCATTGCTCACAGGTTGTTTCTGTTCGCTAGCTTTGCTTAAAGAAAATCTTTATTTTCATTACTTTATGTTTTTGTTTTTTGTTTGACAAGCTGCCAAATGGTGTCACTTACCATACTGGAACATATCAAGACCGATTAGCAAAGCTGCAGGATCATCTCCGCCAACTTTCTATTCTCTTCAGGAAGCTGAGATTGGTCTATGACAAATGCAATGAAAACTGTGGAGGGATGGATCCCATTCCAGTAGAGGCAAGTTTTAGCGGTAGAGGGTGAATGCAAGACTCTCAGCACATCTGTAATTGTTTCCCTTTTTCTGTTTTTATAATGTTTCCAGATTTTGATCATGTTAGTTTCACTTTTGACTGCAGAAGATTAAATTGTGATACACATACATACACACATATATATGTATGTAGTGCTGTGTTTTCATGTTAGTGATTTCTTGCAGACTTTAACATCCAGACTGATAGTGAATTTTAGTTGTTAGGAGGGGAAGATTATCTGTGGCAATATATATTTCTGTAAGTGTAATCTTGGATCACAGGTGTATTTTAGTTAATCACCTATATATGATATTTTCATGGACAGCCCTTCCCTGTTGACAAGGCATATCTCTCCCACCAGAGGTAGTTGGGGTGGGTAAAGGGGGGATTGGATGGTCTCTCGCTACATATAAAGAACAGTTTCGTGTGATCAGTGCTTTCTTATTTGAGTGCTTAGCATGCAAGAGCATGAACAGAGAAAGAGTTAAACTGCAGAGTCTGAAAAGAAGTGGTGAGAGATATGGAAGGTCAGAAAGGTGGTGGACACTGATAGAGGCTGCAGAGAAGTCGAGAAAAATAAGGGGTTAAAACTATCCAGCACATTTTGCTGGAATAAAATTGTTGGAGTATTTGAGCCAAGCTTCTGTGAAAAGCTGAGCTCTCTGTGAAAAGGATCTGAAAAGGAGGTCAGGTTGCAGTGAACTGTAGATTAACTGAAGCCAGCAAGTGGACATCCATCTTTGGAGAAGCTTGGACTAAAAAAAGCAGAAGAAAGAAGTAGATGGAAGGAGGGATAGAATTGTGGGAACTGCATTTGATTCATTACGAGGAACAGCTTGCTTTTATGCATTGCTCACAGGTTGTTTCTGTTCGCTAGCTTTGCTTAAAGAAAATCTTTATTTTCATTACTTTATGTTTTTGTTTTTTGTTTGACAAGCTGCCAAATGGTGTCACTTACCATACTGGAACATATCAAGACCGATTAGCAAAGCTGCAGGATCATCTCCGCCAACTTTCTATTCTCTTCAGGAAGCTGAGATTGGTCTATGACAAATGCAATGAAAACTGTGGAGGGATGGATCCCATTCCAGTAGAGGCAAGTTTTAGCGGTAGAGGGTGAATGCAAGACTCTCAGCACATCTGTAATTGTTTCCCTTTTTCTGTTTTTATAATGTTTCCAGATTTTGATCATGTTAGTTTCACTTTTGACTGCAGAAGATTAAATTGTGATACACATACATACACACATATATATGTATGTAGTGCTGTGTTTTCATGTTAGTGATTTCTTGCAGACTTTAACATCCAGACTGATAGTGAATTTTAGTTGTTAGGAGGGGAAGATTATCTGTGGCAATATATATTTCTGTAAGTGTAATCTTGGATCACAGGTGTATTTTAGTTAATCACCTATATATGATATTTTCATGGACAGCCCTTCCCTGTTGACAAGGCATATCTCTCCCACCAGAGGTAGTTGGGGTGGGTAAAGGGGGGATTGGATGGTCTCTCGCTACATATAAAGAACAGTTTCGTGTGATCAGTGCTTTCTTATTTGAGTGCTTAGCATGCAAGAGCATGAACAGAGAAAGAGTTAAACTGCAGAGTCTGAAAAGAAGTGGTGAGAGATATGGAAGGTCAGAAAGGTGGTGGACACTGATAGAGGCTGCAGAGAAGTCGAGAAAAATAAGGGGTTAAAACTATCCAGCACATTTTGCTGGAATAAAATTGTTGGAGTATTTGAGCCAAGCTTCTGTGAAAAGCTGAGCTCTCTGTGAAAAGGATCTGAAAAGGAGGTCAGGTTGCAGTGAACTGTAGATTAACTGAAGCCAGCAAGTGGACATCCATCTTTGGAGAAGCTTGGACTAAAAAAAGCAGAAGAAAGAAGTAGATGGAAGGAGGGATAGAATTGTGGGTTTGGGGTTTTTTCCCTCCAACTGCGGGAACATGTTTAGATATAAAAGGAAGGAAACAGCAGGGCAAGATCAGGGGAAGTAAATAATGAAGATGGGAGGGCGGAGGAATCAGAGCCCAGGAATGAAGATGCAGTGTCTTCAAGAGGAAGGATCACTCTGCCTGCGTGAGGAGAGAGGATAGGAGGAAAGCGGCTGTGCATGTAGGCAAGTGTATATTTGTCCCAAGAATTCAGAGAAGTTCGCCCAGATTGGTTACTGGTTATACCAGTTTTTTACCTCTGTACGGCCCCTGCATTGGTAATACAAGATGGAAGAGACTTGTGCATACAGACGACGACTCCTCAGGTCTCCTGTCACATCTACAAGGACCTTCATCAAATGTACTTCATCACAGACCCGTCTGTATTTAACTATAGTTCTGCTAGAAGCTTTCATTGCATGTACATTTTTTCTCTTACAAAAAATCTTTCTCCCAACTAACAGACATCTAGAGATCTACATAGACACTCAACACCAAGTTAATCACAATTATATAATATACACCCATGAGTTCATTTCTTTCTAATACAGACAAAGGAAAAGCCTGTTCTATCTGAATGGACTATAATGTTCTTAAGGGTAGGATGTGTATCTTATGTGTCATTATTTTTGCAGCATCTCCTCACTCAGTGTCTGTAATTAAATATCTGTTGATTGACTGAGTAGGATACTACTTAATTACATGTGACAACTAATTTTGCTAAAAGGGCTATTTTGCCAAAGAACCTGAAAAGCAAATGTACAGAATGCATTGAAGTGATACACTTGTAATGCTTTTACTTTAGGCCATCACTTGTGTTAAAATGTATTTTTGTACTATTAAGATAAAAGTATAAAAGTTAATTGGATGCATTATCTATGCCAATAGAATTGGAAATTGTGTGTCATATGCTTGACTTTTAACTTTTGTCTGTCACTCTCAGCAACTCATTCCATATGTGGAAGAAGACGGCTCAAAGAATGATGATCGGGCCGGCCCACCGCGTTTTGCTAGTGAAGAGAGGCGAGAAATTGCTGAAGTCAATAAAGTGAGTTGGCAGTCTGTATGTCTTATATTTCTGAATTATTGATAGAAATTACAAGGGAGTCTATGTAACTCAAAAGCATAATTTGAATTATTGAATTACCTGAAGTTATTTTTATTGCAAATTTAACCTACTTAAGAGTACAGCCCAGAACTCAGAGGTAAACAGAAATACCATCTGATTATTCAGAAGAAAGATCACAGAATTCAGGCAGTTAAGCCTCATAGGCACTCAGTCACAACCCATTTGCTTCGTTCTTTTCTAGGCAGAATTGTAGCTCTCTAGCTTCCAGCATATTTGTAGCAGTGAATGATCGAACTTTACAAGTAGGTGATGCGAATGTCTCAATAGATGAATATGAAATTGAGAGTTATCAAAGCACTACCCTATCCCATCCTTCACCCCACAAAAGTTCCTAACTTGAATTTATTGCTGAGTACTTTTAGTAGTTCAGAAGATAATGTTCAGATAGTTCTCTTGAAACACAGGGAAATAAGGGATGTTGTCCGTTCATTCTCTGATAGAAACATGGCTAACAAACAGCACACAAGAGAAAACTACCAGCCTCGCTCCATTACTTGCAAATACATACCCCCAATCCCTGCCCCACTCCTAAGATTCTTAATGCTAGTTAATAGAGTTCATCAGGGTATTAATTAATCTACCATAGCAAAAGAGGGTTTTCTGAGGTAGAGGAGGATGACTTAATTTACAAATATTATATGTAATGTCTGTAGGCTAAATTGAAAACAAAATTTTTTTCCTCAGATCTAAAATATATTTGATAGACTTCAAATGCTGCTGAGTCAAAGAATGCTTAAAACTATTAACAAGACAGTCTTTCAAAAAAAAAAAGGTTTTAATTGCACATAATTAGCCAACATTTTTCATAGAGGCGAAACACAGAACTAGTCATATTAAAAACAGGTATAAAATAAGATGCCTATATTACTGTGTTTGATACTATTTTAGGAGTTATATGCATTATCTATGCCAAAGAATTGAAATTGAATTCCCTTTTTTGAAGTTATTGTTTGATTGGCCGCCCACCGCGTTGCTAGTGAAGAGGCGAGAAATTGCTGAAGTCAATAAAGTGAGTTGGCAGTCTGTATGTCTTATATTTCTGAATTATTGATAGAAATTACAAGGGAGTCTATGTAACTCAAAAGCATAATTTGAATTATTGAATTACCTGAAGTTATTTTTATTGCAAATTTAACCTACTTAAGAGTACAGCCCAGAACTCAGAGGTAAACAGAAATACCATCTGATTATTCAGAAGAAAGATCACAGAATTCAGGCAGTTAAGCCTCATAGGCACTCAGTCACAACCCATTTGCTTCGTTCTTTTCTAGGCAGAATTGTAGCTCTCTAGCTTCCAGCATATTTGTAGCAGTGAATGATCGAACTTTACAAGTAGGTGATGCGAATGTCTCAATAGATGAATATGAAATTGAGAGTTATCAAAGCACTACCCTATCCCATCCTTCACCCCACAAAAGTTCCTAACTTGAATTTATTGCTGAGTACTTTTAGTAGTTCAGAAGATAATGTTCAGATAGTTCTCTTGAAACACAGGGAAATAAGGGATGTTGTCCGTTCATTCTCTGATAGAAACATGGCTAACAAACAGCACACAAGAGAAAACTACCAGCCTCGCTCCATTACTTGCAAATACATACCCCCAATCCCTGCCCCACTCCTAAGATTCTTAATGCTAGTTAATAGAGTTCATCAGGGTATTAATTAATCTACCATAGCAAAAGAGGGTTTTCTGAGGTAGAGGAGGATGACTTAATTTACAAATATTATATGTAATGTCTGTAGGCTAAATTGAAAACAAAATTTTTTTCCTCAGATCTAAAATATATTTGATAGACTTCAAATGCTGCTGAGTCAAAGAATGCTTAAAACTATTAACAAGACAGTCTTTCAAAAAAAAAAAAAAAAAGGTTTTAATTGCACATAATTAGCCAACATTTTTCATAGAGGCGAAACACAGAACTAGTCATATTAAAAACAGGTATAAAATAAGATGCCTATATTACTGTGTTTGATACTATTTTAGGAGTTATAGTCAGTGAAAAACAAATAAACTTTAGGAAAGACGGGTTATAATATTATGTACCAATCTATTAAGTTTGTTAAGCTTGTACATAACATTATAACTCAAGCTTGTGAAGCTCAAAGAAGCCCACTGATTAACAAGTAGAGTCAATAAGTGTTTGATAAGAGAGCTTAATACAAGATTTAAACCATTTTCCTATAATGCTATAAACCAGTTAGATTATAAGATCCTGTTCGCAATTGCAACAACAAATATTAAGTAGTTAGGAATTATTTCCATGATATATGTGATTTACTAAGATACATAAAAGAAGTTTTTCCTTTAAACGTTTTTTTGTATTGGAGTATAACTGATTAACAATGTTGCGATAGCTTCAGGTGAACAGAGAAGGGACTCATACATATGCATATATCCATTCTCCCTCAAACTCCCCTCCCTTCCAGACTGCCACATAACATTGAGCAGAGTTCCATGTACTATACAGTAGGTCCTTTGGATTATCCATTTTAAATACAGCAGTATGTACATGTCCATCCCTAACTATCCCTTCCCAAGAAAAATCATAAATAAACAACTTAACCTTACACCTAAAAGAACTAGAGAAAGAATAAACAACCATTGCACTGTGAGAAAAGGGGATCCTGCAGGGGTGCTGTGCAGCCACCTGGAGGGGTGGGATGCAAAGAGATATACATATGACTAATCTGGGATCATATATATCTGTAAGCAACAAAACTCTGCAAAAGTAAAAAGTAAAATAAAAATTAAAAAAGAAGTTAAATATTTATTAATGATAGAAGGCACATGTTCATTAATAAAATGCAATTAAAGAAATATAAAAAGGAGAAAAAAAAAGGAAGAAACAAAATCTAAAAATTATATTAGGAAAGAAATCATAAAGAGCTGAGAAGAAATAAAGGAAATAGAGACAAAGATAACTGCAAAGATCAATGAAACTAAAAGCTGGTTCTTTGAAAAGATAAACAAAATTGATAACCATTTTAGCTAGACTCATAAAGAAGTTTTGAATAGTTGAAAAAACACATTAAGTTCTTACATGGGCATGAACTACTGTAAAAATTCCAGTCTTGATTATTTTGTAGTTTTAATACAGTAACAGTGCAAGTACAAATGTGAATTCTCTTGAAACTGCACAAAACAATTGATTTTAGTGCGATACCAATTAAAAAGCAAATTAAAAAAAACTGAAATTGGAATTTTTTTTCCTTGCGAGCATACTCAAGTACACATAAAAAAAAATTCCAATAAGAGTAATAAACAGACTCTTTGCTTCAAAAATTAAAATGTTAGATGAAGCATATTATAAAAATAATAATTAAGTGTGAAATACCATCACAAGAACAGACACATTTGTAAAATAATAGCCAGAAAGCTGTTTTCCTATTGTATATGAGAATTTAATATGACATAAGAGAGACCGTGTGGAGAATTAGTCTTTGAAAATAGCACTTTTAGGGAAAATTAAGCTAGCTTTTACATTACACCATGTGTCAAAATGAATTTCAGAGTTGAAAATAAGACTTGGCAACACAAAATGTTGGAAAATTGAAACAAAAAAATATATATCAAAACTCAGGGAAAAAAGAAAAATAGAGATAGATTTTTCTAAAATAACATTTAAGAAAATTTTAAGAGGTGAACCATAAATTAAGAAGGATATTTCCAGCAAATCTGACAGTAATAAGCACCAAGAGTTTACAGTAGGAAATTGGTAGGGGATTAGGAGGGGATTGGAAACTTTTAAGTTAGAGCTTGAAGAATAAGTGGTGTTTGGTAGTCTAGACAGCTGAGACATTCATTTATTAAGAAATGTTGTATGTTTCTGTTAATAATCTATGTATTAATTTATAATGGATGTGTCGTATGATTTTTCTCTGTAGTAAGGATATTAGTTATAAAATATAATGAAATGCATATATATATAAATAAAATACCATTATGATGCTAACTTTGATTTCAGAATGTGACATAAATATAGTTTGTTGTCTGTCCTAGAAGATACTATGGTATTTTGGGGGAGGGGGAAGAGCTTCAGAAAGATGTAATTTCTCTAAATGTTCATTTTACTTTCGCTGAGTTCCTTTTTTTTTCTAATATGATGGTATCTAGAGACAAAGATAACTGCAAAGATCAATGAAACTAAAAGCTGGTTCTTTGAAAAGATAAACAAAATTGATAACCATTTTAGCTAGACTCATAAAGAAGTTTTGAATAGTTGAAAAAACACATTAAGTTCTTACATGGGCATGAACTACTGTAAAAATTCCAGTCTTGATTATTTTGTAGTTTTAATACAGTAACAGTGCAAGTACAAATGTGAATTCTCTTGAAACTGCACAAAACAATTGATTTTAGTGCGATACCAATTAAAAAGCAAATTAAAACTCAAATTGGAATTTTTTTTCCTTGCGAGCATCCTCAAGTACACATAAAAAAAAATTCCAATAAGAGTAATAAACAGACTCTTTGCTTCAAAAATTAAAATGTTAGATGAAGCATATTATAAAAATAATAATTAAGTGTGAAATACCATCACAAGAACAGACACATTTGTAAAATAATAGCCAGAAAGCTGTTTTCCTATTGTATATGAGAATTTAATATGACATAAGAGAGACCGTGTGGAGAATTAGTCTTTGAAAATAGCACTTTTAGGGAAAATTAAGCTAGCTTTTACATTACACCATGTGTCAAAATGAATTTCAGAGTTGAAAATAAGACTTGGCAACACAAAATGTTGGAAAATTGAAACAAAAAAATATATATCAAAACTCAGGGAAAAAAGAAAAATAGAGATAGATTTTTCTAAAATAACATTTAAGAAAATTTTAAGAGGTGAACCATAAATTAAGAAGGATATTTCCAGCAAACCTGACAGTAATAAGCACCAAGATTTTACAGAAGGAAATTGGCAGGGGATTAGGAGGGGATTGGAAACTTTTAAGTTAGAGCTTGAAGAATAAGTGGTGTTTGGTAGTCTAGACAGCTGAGACATTCATTTATTAAGAAATGTTGTATGTTTCTGTTAATAATCTATGTATTAATTTATAATGGATGTGTCGTATGATTTTTCTCTGTAGTAAGGATATTAGTTATAAAATATAATGAAATGCATATATATATAAATAAAATACCATTATGATGCTAACTTTGATTTCAGAATGTGACATAAATATAGTTTGTTGTCTGTCCTAGAAGATACTATGGTATTTTGGGGGAGGGGGAAGAGCTTCAGAAAGATGTAATTTCTCTAAATGTTCATTTTACTTTCGCTGAGTTCCTTTTTTTTTCTAATATGATGGTATCAAAATAACCTATTCATGATTTTTTTTTAAAGACCTTTCACTTAATGAGAATGTGGTAACACCTTGATAGTGTGTAATCAAAAAACTCTTAAAGGCAAAAAGATACGACACTGAAAGGTGAGCACCCCTCACCCAGTGGGTAGGTGTCCAGTATACTACTGGGGAAGAGTGGAGAAATCGCTACAGAAAGAATGAAGAGGCTGAGCCAGAGCAGAAACAGTGCCCACTTGTGGTTGTGTCTGGTGGTGAAAGTAAAGTCTGATGCTGTAAAAAACAGTATTACATAGGAACCTGGAATGTTAGGTCCATGAATCAGGGTAAATTCAAGGTGGTGAAACAGGAGATAACAAGAGTGAACGCTGATATCTTAAGTGAACTTAGAATCAGTGAACTAAAATGGATGTGATAGGCAAATTTAATTCAGATGACCATTATACCTACCACCGTGGGCAAAAATCCCTTAGAAGAAATGGAGTAGCCCTCATAGTCAACAAGAGTCTGAAATGCAGTTATTTGGTTGCAGCCTAAAATTGACAGAATGGGGCTTCCCTGGTGGTCCAGTGGGTCAGGACACTGCCTTGCAGTACAAGGGGCGCTGGTTTGATCCCTGGCCTGGGAAGATCCCACATGCTGCGGAGCAGATGGACCGATGTGTCCAACTACTGAGCTGAAGCTCTGGAGTACATGTGCCCAGAGCCAGTGCTCTGCAATGAGAGAGGCCACTGCCATGGGAGGCCCACACAGGCCAAAAGAACAAAGATGGAAATAAATGATAGACCAATAGAAGTGGTGAAAAAAAAAAGTTAAAAAATAAAATTGACAGTAAATGAAAGACCAATAGAAGTGGCGAAAAAAAAAAGTTAAAAAATAAAATTGACAGAATGGGAGAGGAGCCAAGATGGCGGAGGAATGAGGGGAAGATTTCACCAGCTCCCCAACAGAATCACCAGAACTAATCAAGAAATGAAACACCACCAACAAACCAGCCGCTAGACGACAGAAGAATTCCATAGGTCCGCGAGAGTAGAAGAGTGAACAGCCAGATCTCTCCCGGAGCTGCTGTTCTAAGAATCCACTATCCTAACCACCACACCAGACCGCACTGATGGAGAGCGAGCCAGCAAGTACCCTAAAAGGGGGCCTAAGTGGAGCCTCAGGGGAGAGAAGGCAGCGCTCAGCGTGAAAACTCCAAGAATCCACCCGGATCTCCGGCAGAAATTAAGACACTGCGAAGATAGGATACCGGAGCAGGGCCGAGCAAAACGCGCTTGCTGCCTAGCGACCTGAGGCCGGACTGAACGCGGGGAGTGCTGCCTAGCGACCGACCGGGAGATGGGAGCGAGCGCCCAGTGTGAAAATCGCGCCGCTCAGCCGGGTGAAAATCGCAACCTTCCGCCTGGCACCGGGTGAGTTCAAACACTCATAGAGTGAAGCTAGCGGAAGGGGAAGTCGCCCACAGATTGCTGACCAGGGACCGGGCTCGAGCCAGACTGGGAAGCTTGTGCCTGCCTTTGGGACTTGGACGCGTAACTGGCAGTGCACGCGCGCCAGTGGCGGAGGAACCCGTACACCCCCATAGCTACACCTGCAGCGGAGGAAACTGGGAGAAGGGCAGGTATCAGAGGCTACTGGTGGGTGCGCGGCAGAGCCAGGGCACCCAACATGGGATTCCGCGTGCGCCGAGGCTCCCCGCCCGACAGACTGGGATCAGCCCGCGCCCCCGTCCAACCCTGGACGGCGCATGCCGCGCCCCCACGCCCAGACTGGGATCAGCCCTCCATCCCAGCCAGCGCCTGAGCTTGTAGACCGGTGCTATAAGGGAAAGGGTACATCATCAAGACAACACCATCTAGAGCAAATTGGCTTCCACCAGACAGTTGAGAGGATAAAAACCAGGGACAGTATTTAGCTTTTTTGTTTATCTGTTGTGGATGGTTTTGTTTATTCGTTTGATCGGTCAGGTTTGGGTTTTTTTTTTTTTTTTTTTTGGTCTTTTTATTTTGTCTCTTCTTATTAAGTTTCTCTTCCCTTTTTAATTTTTAATTTCTTTTTTTTATTTTTAATTATTTTATTTTTAATTTTAATTCTTGGAAACTTCTCATTTTTTTCCCTCTTTCCCACTGCTTCCGCCCTCTAAGTTCTAAGTCTAAAACTTTCTTCTATCTACCACTCTCCTCTAGATGAATATTTCCTACCTTCCTGTCTCCACTGTTCTCTTTCAGCTGCACTAAACAATACAACACACTAATCTTGGCTACATAACCCTATAAAATCCTTCCAAGACAAATCTATTCCTTCTCATTACCCATACACTCTCCACCTCCTCACCCCCAACACATGTCTTAGTTAAAAATTGCTTTCAGTGAAATAGTCCAAGCCAGGACCTTGCCTAGGATCTATTTTTCCAGGCACTATTTTAATTAATTCAGAGCTTAACGGGCAAGTACCATCTTTGATTGCATCGTTTGCCAGAAAAATTTCCTATGCTTTGTCACTGTAAGACTGGTTAGATGTGGTTATTGCTGTGTATGTATGTATATCTTATGACTATGTTAGAAAACATCTGCATGTTTTTATGACTGTCACACACCAGGGACACACCTCTTGCTCCTCAGATGCTAATATTTGAACTAATATCACAGAACACCATAGCAAACCAGACATAGAGCCTATCACCCCCTGACCAATCATCAAACCAAGGATCCTCGGAGTAGAAGCCCTGATTCCAAGACCCCACAATATCAAAGAACATACAACACTAGAGATCGTTCACATGTAAACAAGACCTAACACCAGCCAAGACACAAATCACTGAACCCTTCTACAAGGACAGAAACCCAAAGGAAGGGAGAATTCAACCAAGAAGCCTGGTGGGAAAAAGAACTCCATACACACAGACACACACAAAGAAACAAAAATTAACCTAATAATGAAATGACAGAGAAACACTGCACAAATGAAGGACCAAGCTAGAGAAACACCACTTCAAATGACAGAGGAGGAGATAGACAAACTATCTGAAAGAGAATTCAGAAAAGCTATACTAATGAGGATGCAAAACACCGAAAAAAGAATATTAGAGGAAATTAGTGTATTAAGAAGAGACGTGCAAGAAATGAAAAATAAGCAAATGGAGACAATTAACTCAATTGCTGAACTCCAAAATACTATAGAAGGTCTCAACAGTAGAGTACCAGAGGCTGAAGAACGGATAAGTGAGCTGGAAGAGAGAATGGTGGAAATGAGTGCTGAAGAACAGAACAAAGCCCAAAGAATTAAAAGAACTGAGGATAGCATCAGAGACCTATGGGACAATATCAAATGCACCAACATTAGAATTATAGGAGTTCCAGAAGAAGAAGAGGGGAAGAAAGGTTACGAAAAAATTCTTGAATAGGTTATAGTGGAAAACTTGCCCAGCATGGGAAAGGAAATAGTTAACCAAGTCCAACAAACAAAAGAGTTCCATACAGGATAAACCCCAGAAGAAATACACCAAGGCACATACTAATCAAACAAACGCAGACTAAATATAAAGACAGATTACTAAAAGCAGCTAGAAGCAAACAACAAATAACATATAAAGGAAACCCCATACGTCTAACTGCAGATTTCTCAACAGAAACTCCCCAGGCCAGAAGAGAACGGCAGGACACATTTAAACGTCTAAAAGAGAATAAACTCCAACCAAGAATTCTCTACCTTCCAAGAATCTCATTCAGTATTGATGGAGAAGTCAAAAGCTTCTCAGACAGACAAAAACTAAAAGAATTCTGTACCACAAAACCAGCCCTACAACAGGTGTTAAAGGGCCTGATATAGCCAATAAATACAAGAGTAGGAGAAGCCTTACAAATCAAACCCCAAACTTCTAAGAAGATGACAATAGGAACATTTGTATCAATACTTACTTTGAATGTAAATGGATTAAATGCTCCAACCAAACGACACAGGTTGGCTGACTGGATCAAGAAACATGACCCATATATATGCTGTCTACAAGAGACCCACTTCAGACATAGAGACAACCATAGACTGAAGCGTGAGAGGCTGGAAAAAGATATCCCATGCAAATGGAAATTAAAAGAAAGCTGGGGTAGCAATCTTGTATCAGACAAAATAGATTTTAAAGTAAAGAAGATTCTAAGAGACAAGGCAGGTTTTTAAAGGGACTATCCGCAATGAAAATGACTATTGAAAAACAAAAAGCTATACTAATGAGGATGCAAAACACGAAAAAGAATATTAGAGGAAATTAGTGCATTGAGAAGAGTGCAAGAAATGAAAAATAAGCAAATGGAGACAATTAACTCAATTGCTGAACTCCAAAATACTATAGAAGGTCTCAACAGTAGAGTACCAGAGGCTGAAGAACGGATAAGTGAGCTGGAAGAGAGAATGGTGGAAATGAGTGCTGAAGAACAGAACAAAGCCCAAAGAATTAAAAGAACTGAGGATAGCATCAGAGACCTATGGGACAATATCAAATGCACCAACATTAGAATTATAGGAGTTCCAGAAGAAGAAGAGGGGAAGAAAGGTTACGAAAAAATTCTTGAATAGGTTATAGTGGAAAACTTGCCCAGCATGGGAAAGGAAATAGTTAACCAAGTCCAACAAACAAAAGAGTTCCATACAGGATAAACCCCAGAAGAAATACACCAAGGCACATACTAATCAAACAAACGCAGACTAAATATAAAGACAGATTACTAAAAGCAGCTAGAAGCAAACAACAAATAACATATAAAGGAAACCCCATACGTCTAACTGCAGATTTCTCAACAGAAACTCCCCAGGCCAGAAGAGAACGGCAGGACACATTTAAACGTCTAAAAGAGAATAAACTCCAACCAAGAATTCTCTACCTTCCAAGAATCTCATTCAGTATTGATGGAGAAGTCAAAAGCTTCTCAGACAGACAAAAACTAAAAGAATTCTGTACCACAAAACCAGCCCTACAACAGGTGTTAAAGGGCCTGATATAGCCAATAAATACAAGAGTAGGAGAAGCCTTACAAATCAAACCCCAAACTTCTAAGAAGATGACAATAGGAACATTTGTATCAATACTTACTTTGAATGTAAATGGATTAAATGCTCCAACCAAACGACACAGGTTGGCTGACTGGATCAAGAAACATGACCCATATATATGCTGTCTACAAGAGACCCACTTCAGACATAGAGACAACCATAGACTGAACGTGAGAGGCTGGAAAAAGATATCCCATGCAAATGGAAATTAAAAGAAAGCTGGGGTAGCAATCTTCGTATCAGACAAAATAGATTTTAAAGTAAAGAAGATTCTAAGAGACAAGGCAGGTCACTACATCATGATTAAGGGATCTATCCAAGAGGAAGACATAACATTCATGAATATCTACGCACCCAACACAGGGGCACCTCAATACATAAGACAGATACTTTCAGACTTAAAAGAAGAAATCAATAATAACACAATAATAGTAGGAGACTTTAACACTCCTCTCATACCAATGGATAGATCATCCAAACAGAAAATTAATAAAGAAACACAAGCCTTAAATGCCACACTAGAAAAGATGGACCTCATTGATATCTTTAGGATGTTCCATCCAAAAGCAGAAGAATACACTTTCTTCTCAAGTGCTCACAGAACATTCTCCAGGATAGACCACATCTTGGGCCACAAATCTAACCTCAGTCAATTCAAGAAAACTGAAATTATATCAACCATCTTCTCGGACCACAATGCAATGAGACTAGAGATCAACTACAGGAAAAAAACTGCTAAAACATGAACACATGGTGATTAAACAGCACATACCTAAAAAACCAACTGATTACTGAGGAAATCAAAGGAGAAATTAAACAACTCCTAGAAGAAAACGACAATGAACATATGACCATGCAAAACCTATGGGATACCGCCAAAGCAGTTCTAAGAGGGAAATTTATAGCAATACAATCCCACCTCAAGAAACTAGGAAAATATGAAGCAGATGACCTCAACCTCCACTTAAAGCAATTGGAAAAAGAAGAACAAAATATCCCAAAGCCAGCAGAAGACAGAGATTATAAAGACTAGAGCAGAAATAAATGAGAAAGAAATGAAAGAAACTATAGTACGGATAAATAAAACAAAAAGCTGGTTCTTTGAAAAGGTAAACAAAATTGACAAGCCACTGGCCAGACTCACTAAGAAAAAGAGAGAGAAGAACCAGATCTACAAAATCAGAAACAAAAAAGGAGAGATTATAACAGATAATGCAGAAATCCAAAGGACTCTAAGGGACTATTATGGACAGCTATATGGCAACAAACTGGAACAAAACCTGGAGAAAAACTAGGAAGAAACAGAAACTTTGAACAACCCAATCACAAGCTCAGAAATCGAATCTGTGATTAAAGAAGACTGAGACAAGGCAGGTCACTTTAAAAATAGATTTTAAAGTAAAGAAGATTCTAAGAGACAAGGCAGGTCACTACATCATGATTAAGGGATCTATCCAAGAGGAAGACATAACATTCATGAATATCTACGCACCCAACACAGGGGCACCTCAATACATAAGACAGATACTTTCAGACTTAAAAGAAGAAATCAATAATAACACAATAATAGTAGGAGACTTTAACACTCCTCTCATACCAATGGATAGATCATCCAAACAGAAAATTAATAAAGAAACACAAGCCTTAAATGCCACACTAGAAAAGATGGACCTCATTGATATCTTTAGGATGTTCCATCCAAAAGCAGAAGAATACACTTTCTTCTCAAGTGCTCACAGAACATTCTCCAGGATAGACCACATCTTGGGCCACAAATCTAACCTCAGTCAATTCAAGAAAACTGAAATTATATCAACCATCTTCTCGGACCACAATGCAATGAGACTAGAGATCAACTACAGGAAAAAAACTGCTAAAACATGAACACATGGTGATTAAACAGCACATACCTAAAAAACCAACTGATTACTGAGGAAATCAAAGGAGAAATTAAACAACTCCTAGAAGAAAACGACAATGAACATATGACCATGCAAAACCTATGGGATACCGCCAAAGCAGTTCTAAGAGGGAAATTTATAGCAATACAATCCCACCTCAAGAAACTAGGAAAATATGAAGCAGATGACCTCAACCTCCACTTAAAGCAATTGGAAAAAGAAGAACAAAATATCCCAAAGCCAGCAGAAGAAGAGAGATTATAAAGACTAGAGCAGAAATAAATGAGAAAGAAATGAAAGAAACTATAGTACGGATAAATAAAACAAAAAGCTGGTTCTTTGAAAAGGTAAACAAAATTGACAAGCCACTGGCCAGACTCACTAAGAAAAAGAGAGAGAAGAACCAGATCTACAAAATCAGAAACAAAAAAGGAGAGATTATAACAGATAATGCAGAAATCCAAAGGACTCTAAGGGACTATTATGGACAGCTATATGGCAACAAACTGGACAACCTGGAAGAAATGGACAGTTTCTTGGAGAGGATTAATCTCCCAAGACTGAGCCAGGAAGAAACAGAAACTTTGAACAACCCAATCACAAGCTCAGAAATCGAATCTGTGATTAAAAATCTATCCAAAAATAAAAGCCCAGGGCCAGATGGCTTCACACCCGAATTCTACCAAACATTTAAAGAAGAGCTAATGCCTGTCCTTGTAAAACTCTTCCAAAAAATTGCACAGGAAGGAACACTTCCAAACACATTCGATGAGGCCACCATCACCCTGATACTCAAACCAGGCAAAGACCACACGAAAAAGGAAAATTACAGACCAATTTCTCTGATGAATTTAGATGCCAACATCCTCAACAAAATCCCAGCAAACAGAATTCAACGACACATCAAAAAACTCATACATCACGATCAAGTCAGGTTCATCCCAGGCATGCAAGGATTCTTCAATATCCGCAAATCAATCAATGCGATATACCATATCAACAAACTGAGAGACAAAAATCACATGATCATCTCAATAGATGCAGAAAAAGCCTTCGACAAAGTACAACATCCATTTATGATAAAAACTCCTCAGAAAATGGGCATAGAAGGAACCTATCTCAACATAATAAAAGCCATCTATGAGAAGCCCACAGTGAACATTATTCTCAACGGTGAAAAACTGAAAGCATTCCCTCTAAGATCAGGAACAACACAAGGGTGTCCACTTTCACCACTACTATTCAACATAGTCCTGGAAGTTCTAGCAACGGCAATAAGAGAAGAGAAAGAAATCAAAGGAATCCATATTGGAAAGGAAGAAGTCAAGCTCTCTCTTTTTACAGACGACATGATATTATACATAGAAAATCCCAAAGACTCTATTACAAAGCTACTAGAGCTAATCAAGGAATTCAGCAAAGTCGCAGGATACAAAATCAACACACAGAAATCACTGGCATTCCTATACACAAACAATGAAAAATCAGAAAACGACATCAAAGAGGCAATCGCCTTCACCATTGCAACCAAAAGAATCAAATATCTAAGGGACTATTATGGACAGCTATATGGCAACAAACTGGACAACCTGGAAGAAATGGACAGTTTCTTGGAGAGGATTAATCTCCCAAGACTGAGCCAGGAAGAAACAGAAACTTTGAACAACCCAATCACAAGCTCAGAAATCGAATCTGTGATTAAAAATCTATCCAAAAATAAAAGCCCAGGGCCAGATGGCTTCACACCCGAATTCTACCAAACATTTAAAGAAGAGCTAATGCCTGTCCTTGTAAAACTCTTCCAAAAAATTGCACAGGAAGGAACACTTCCAAACACATTCGATGAGGCCACCATCACCCTGATACTCAAACCAGGCAAAGACCACACGAAAAAGGAAAATTACAGACCAATTTCTCTGATGAATTTAGATGCCAACATCCTCAACAAAATCCCAGCAAACAGAATTCAACGACACATCAAAAAACTCATACATCACGATCAAGTCAGGTTCATCCCAGGCATGCAAGGATTCTTCAATATCCGCAAATCAATCAATGCGATATACCATATCAACAAACTGAGAGACAAAAATCACATGATCATCTCAATAGATGCAGAAAAAGCCTTCGACAAAGTACAACATCCATTTATGATAAAAACTCCTCAGAAAATGGGCATAGAAGGAACCTATCTCAACATAATAAAAGCCATCTATTAGAAGCCCACAGTGAACATTATTCTCAACGGTGAAAAACTGAAAGCATTCCCTCTAAGATCAGGAACAACACAAGGGTGTCCACTTTCACCACTACTATTCAACATAGTCCTGGAAGTTCTAGCAACGGCAATAAGAGAAGAGAAAGAAATCAAAGGAATCCATATTGGAAAGGAAGAAGTCAAGCTCTCTCTTTTTACAGACGACATGATATTATACATAGAAAATCCCAAAGACTCTATTACAAAGCTACTAGAGCTAATCAAGGAATTCAGCAAAGTCGCAGGATACAAAATCAACACACAGAAATCACTGGCATTCCTATACACAAACAATGAAAAATCAGAAAACGACATCAAAGAGGCAATCGCCTTCACCATTGCAACCAAAAGAATCAAATATCTAGGAATAAACCTACCCAAAAAAACAAAAGAATTATACACAGAAAATTACAAAACACTACTGAGAGAGATTAAAGAAGACTTAAACAGATGGAGAGATATTCCATGTCCCTGGGTTGGAAGAATCAACATTGTGAAAATGACCATACTACCAAATATCATCTACAGATTCAATGCAATACCTATTTAGCTTCCATTGACATTTTTCACAGAACTAGACCAAAGAATAACACAGTTCATATGGAAACACAAAAGACCTCGAATAGCCAAAGCAATTCTGAGAAAGAAAAACGGAGCTGGAGGGATCAGCCTCCCTAACTTCAGACTCTACTACAAAGCAACAGTCATCAGGACAGTATGGTACTGGCACAAAAACAGAACTATAGACCAATGGAACAAGATAGAGAACCCAGAGATAAACCCACGCACCTATGGGTACCTTATTTTTGACAAAGGAAGAGAAACTATAAAATGGGACAAAGACAGCCTCTTCAACAAGTGGTGCTGGGAAAATTGGACTGCTACATGCAAAAAAATGAAGTTGAAACATTCCCTGACATCATACACTAAGACCAACTCAAAATGGATTAAAGACCTAAATGTAAGACCAGAAATCATCAAACTCTTAGAGGAGAATATAGGCAAAACCCTCAAGGACATCAATCAAAGCAAGATCTTCTCTGATCCAGCAACTAAAATAGCGGAACTGAAAAGAAAAATGAACATGTGGGACCTCATGAAACTTAACAGCTTTTGTACAGCAAAAGAAATTACAAAAAAGCTGAATAGACACCCCACAGAGTGGGAGAAAATCATAGCAAATGAAACAACAGACAAAGAATTCATCTCCAAAATCTACAAGCAACTCAGACAATTCAGCACAGGAAAAACGAACAACCCAATCAAAAAATGGGAAAAAGATCTAAAGAGACGCCTCTCCAAAGAGGACATACAGATGGCCCAAAAGCACATGAAACGATGCTCAACCTCGCTTATTATTAGAGAAATGCAAACTAAAACTACAGTGAGATACCACCTCACACCCGTCAGAATGGCCATCTTCAAAAAATCTGCAGACAATAAATGCTGGAGAGGGTGCGGAGAAAAGGGAACCCTCTTGCATTGCTGGTGGGAATGTAAATTGATACAGCCTCTATGGAAGACAGTATGGAGATTTCTTAAAAAACTAAAAATAGAAGCACCCTCTGACCCAGCAATCCCACTATTGGGCTTATATCCTGATGAAATCAAAACCAAAAGAAGCACCTGTATCCCAATATTCATTGCAGCTCTCTATACAATAGCCAGAACTTGGAAACAACCTAGATGTCCATCGATGAATGAATGGATACAGTAGCTCTGGTACATATATACAATGGAATACTACTCAGCTGTTCAAAGAAATGCAGAAGACTCAGTCCTAATGAAGTGGCTGGCTCTAGAACCTATCATAAAAAGTGAAGTAAGTTAAAAAGAGAAAGACAAATACAGTATACTAACACACATATATGGAATCTAGTAAGATAGTCTTGATAACACACACAGTGAACACATGGAAAAATAGACAGAGCATAGACATAGGGACATTGTGGGGAAGAAATAGGGAGGGGGAAGCATGGAGGGAGTAACATGGAAACCTATACTGTTACGTGTGGAAAAGATAGCTATTGTCATTGTGCTAAGGGAATAGGAGTGCTTACAATGGCTTGGGACGATGGTCTTGAGGGGTGGGATGGGGTGAACTGGGGGGGGGGGGGGATCATGGATATGCATATGACTGATCTGGGAACATACATGTCTGTGAACAACAAAACTCTGTAAAACCTTTAAAATAAAGAATTTTTTTTTAAAAAAATGACAGAATGATCTTAGTTTGTTTCCAAGGCAGACCATTAAGCATCACAGTAATCCAAGTCTATGCCCCAATTACTAATGCTGAAGAGGATAAAGTTGAACTATTCTATGAAGGCCTATACAACCTCCTGGAACTAAGACCAAAAAGAAATGTCCTTTTCATCACAGGGGACTGGAATGCAAAAGTAGGAAGTCAAGAGATAACCTGGAGTAAGAGGCAAGTTTGGCCTTCGGGTACAAAATGAAGCAGGGCAAAGGCTAACAGAGTTTCACCAAGAAAATTCACTGGTCATAGCAAACACTGTCTTCCAACAACTCTCCACATGGACATCAACAGATGGTCAATTGAAATCAGACTGGTTATATTCTTTGCCGCCGAAGATGAAGAAGCTCTATACAGTCACCAAAAACAAGACTTGGAGCTAACTGGCTCAGATCATCAGCTTTTTAATGCAAATTGAAGATGGCTCAAAATGAAGCAAAGTAGAGAAAACCACTACACCATTCAGGTATGATCTATATCAAATCCTTTATGATTATACAGTGGGGGTGATGAATAGATTCAAGGGACTGGATATGGTAGACAGAGTGCCTGAGGAACTATGGATGGAGATTCATAATGTTGTACAGGAGGTCGTGACCAAAACCATCCTCAGCCAAGAAAAAGAAATGCAAGAAGGCAAAGTGGTTGTCTGAGGAGGCCTTGCAAATAGCTGAGAAAAGAAGAGAAGTGAAAGGTAAAAGAGAAAGGGAAAGATACACCCAACCGAGTAGAGAATTCCAGAGAACAGCATGGAGAAATAAGAAAGTCTTCTTAAGTGAACACTGAAAAAAAAAAAAAAAAAACTAGAAAAAAAAACAGTAGAATGGGAAAGACTTTATTTAAGAAAATTATTAGAGATTCCAAGGGAACATTTCATGCAAAGACAGGCACAATAAAGGGCAAAAAACAGCAAGGACCTAACAGAAGCAGCAGATATTAAGAAATGGTAGCAATAACCATTTACCTAAAGCAATCTCACATATTAGTTCCAATAAAACTTATGAAACTATTAGGTTGTTATAAAAGTAATTGCAGTTTTTTGCACTGTTGAAATCTGCCATTTTATACTGGAATACATTCTTAACAAATGTGGTTATGTTATACATCAAAGAAAAAATACTATCATATATAAAAGAGGTAACTATTGTCAATGTGCTGTGGGGATAAGGGATCCTACGTGGGGGCTATGATGGCCTGGATGGGTGGGATAACTAAGACCAAAAGAAATGTCCTTTTCATCACAGGGGACTGGAATGCAAAAGTAGGAAGTCAAGAGATAACCTGGAGTAAGAGGCAAGTTTGGCCTTCGGGTACAAAATGAAGCAGGGCAAAGGCTAACAGAGTTTCACCAAGAAAATTCACTGGTCATAGCAAACACTGTCTTCCAACAACTCTCCACATGGACATCAACAGATGGTCAATTGAAATCAGACTGGTTATATTCTTTGCCGCCGAAGATGAAGAAGCTCTATACAGTCACCAAAAACAAGACTTGGAGCTAACTGGCTCAGATCATCAGCTTTTTAATGCAAATTGAAGATGGCTCAAAATGAAGCAAAGTAGAGAAAACCACTACACCATTCAGGTATGATCTATATCAAATCCTTTATGATTATACAGTGGGGGTGATGAATAGATTCAAGGGACTGGATATGGTAGACAGAGTGCCTGAGGAACTATGGATGGAGATTCATAATGTTGTACAGGAGGTCGTGACCAAAACCATCCTCAGCCAAGAAAAAGAAATGCAAGAAGGCAAAGTGGTTGTCTGAGGAGGCCTTGCAAATAGCTGAGAAAAGAAGAGAAGTGAAAGGAAAAAGAGAAAGGGAAAGATACACCCAACCGAGTAGAGAATTCCAGAGAACAGCATGGAGAAATAAGAAAGTCTTCTTAAGTGAACACTGAAAAAAAAAAAAAAAAAACTAGAAAAAAAAACAGTAGAATGGGAAAGACTTTATTTAAGAAAATTATTAGAGATTCCAAGGGAACATTTCATGCAAAGACAGGCACAATAAAGGGCAAAAAACAGCAAGGACCTAACAGAAGCAGCAGATATTAAGAAATGGTAGCAATAACCATTTACCTAAAGCAATCTCACATATTAGTTCCAATAAAACTTATGAAACTATTAGGTTGTTATAAAAGTAATTGCAGTTTTTTGCACTGTTGAAATCTGCCATTTTATACTGGAATACATTCTTAACAAATGTGGTTATGTTATACATCAAAGAAAAAATACTATCATATATAAAAGAGGTAACTATTGTCAATGTGCTGTGGGGATAAGGGATCCTACGTGGGGGCTATACGATGGCCTGGATGGGTGGGATGGGGGGAGATTGGGAGTGGGGGCAGAGGAGAGAAGGGTCAGGGATATACATATGACTAATCTGGGTTTATACATATCTGTAGACAACAAAACTCTGTTAAAGCAAAAAGTAAAAAAGAAGAGGTGGCAAGAATACACAGAAGAACTGTACAAAATAGCTCTTAAGACCGCAATAACTATGATGGTATAGTCACTCACCTAGAGCCAAACATCTGGAGTGTGAAGTCAAGTGGGCCTTAGGAAACATTGGTACAAACAAAGCTAGCAGAGGTGATGGAATTCCAGCTGAGCTATTTCAAATCCTAAAAGATTATGCTGTTAAAGTGCTGCACTCAATATATGAGCAAATTTGGAAAACTGAGCAGTGACCACAGGACTGGAAAAAGTTTTCATTCCAGTCTCAAAGAAAGACAATACCAGAGAATGTTCAAATTACTGTACAACTGCACTTATTTCACATGCTAGCAAGATTATGATCAAAATCCTTCAGCTAGGCCTCAGCAGTATGTGAACCCACAACTTCCAGATGTACAAGCTGGATTTAGAAAAGGCAGAGGAACCAGAGATCAAATTTCCAACATCCACTGGATCATAGAACCAGCAAGGGAATTCCAAGAAAACATCTACATCTGCTTCGCTGACTACTCTAAAGCCTTTGACTGTGTGGATCACAACAAACTAATATTCTTGCAGATATGGGAATATCATACCACTTTACCTTCCTCCTGAGAAACCTGTAGGACAAGAGGCAACAGGTAGAACCAATCATGGAACAATGGACTGGTTCCAGATTGGGAAAGGAGTACGTCAAGGCTGTTATATTGTCACCCTGCTTATTTAACTTATATGCAGAGTACATCATATGGAATGCTGGATTCAGTGACTCACAAGTAGGAATCAAGATTGCTGGGAGAAATAGCAACAACCTCAAGTATGCAGATGACACCACTTTTAATGGTAAAATGAAATAAAAGAGCCTCTTGATGGAGGTAAAGAGGAGAGTGAAAAGTTGGCTTAAAACTCAAGTATGAGTGGAAGGCTATTGTCAATGTGCTGTGGGGATAAGGGATCCTACGTGGGGGCTATACGATGGCCTGGATGGGTGGGATGGGGGGAGATTGGGAGTGGGGGCAGAGGAGAGAAGGGTCAGGGATATACATATGACTAATCTGGGTTTATACATATCTGTAGACAACAAAACTCTGTTAAAGCAAAAAGTAAAAAAGAAGAGGTGGCAAGAATACACAGAAGAACTGTACAAAATAGCTCTTAAGACCGCAATAACTATGATGGTATAGTCACTCACCTAGAGCCAAACATCTGGAGTGTGAAGTCAAGTGGGCCTTAGGAAACATTGGTACAAACAAAGCTAGCAGAGGTGATGGAATTCCAGCTGAGCTATTTCAAATCCTAAAAGATTATGCTGTTAAAGTGCTGCACTCAATATATGAGCAAATTTGGAAAACTGAGCAGTGACCACAGGACTGGAAAAAGTTTTCATTCCAGTCTCAAAGAAAGACAATACCAGAGAATGTTCAAATTACTGTACAACTGCACTTATTTCACATGCTAGCAAGATTATGATCAAAATCCTTCAGCTAGGCCTCAGCAGTATGTGAACCCACAACTTCCAGATGTACAAGCTGGATTTAGAAAAGGCAGAGGAACCAGAGATCAAATTTCCAACATCCACTGGATCATAGAACCAGCAAGGGAATTCCAAGAAAACATCTACATCTGCTTCGCTGACTACTCTAAAGCCTTTGACTGTGTGGATCACAACAAACTAATATTCTTGCAGATATGGGAATATCATACCACTTTACCTTCCTCCTGAGAAACCTGTAGGACAAGAGGCAACAGGTAGAACCAATCATGGAACAATGGACTGGTTCCAGATTGGGAAAGGAGTACGTCAAGGCTGTTATATTGTCACCCTGCTTATTTAACTTATATGCAGAGTACATCATATGGAATGCTGGATTCAGTGACTCACAAGTAGGAATCAAGATTGCTGGGAGAAATAGCAACAACCTCAAGTATGCAGATGACACCACTTTTAATGGTAGAAAGTGAAAAATAAAAGAGCCTCTTGATGGAGGTAAAAGAGGAGAGTGAAAAAGTTGGCTTAAAACTCAACATTCAGGGGCTTCCCTGGTGGTCCAGTGGGTAGAGTCCACCTTGCAGTGCAAGGGGCACCGATTCGATCCTTGGCCTAGGAGGATCCTATGTGCTGTGGAGTGGCTGGACAGGTGTGTCCAATAACGAGCCCGCCTTCTGCAGTGCATGTGCCCAGGCCGGTGCTCTGCAGGGAGAGAGGCTGCTGCAATGGGAGGCCCACACATGCCAAAGAATAAGATGGATGAAAATTAAAGTACAATAAAAGAGGCATGTTGGGGGGAGGGGGGGATTCAAAAAACAGATCATGGCATCCAGTCCCATCACTTCATGACAAATAGGTGGAGAAAAAGTAGAAGCTCAGATTTCATTTTCCTGGGTTCTAGAATCACTGTGAACGGTGACCTCAGCCACAAAATTAGAAGACACTTGCTCCTTGGAAGGAAAGCTATGACAAACCTAGACAGTGTATTAAAAAGCAGAGACCCTGATCACCTCAACTAGAGACTAGCCCTCACTCCCTGCAACTAGAGAAGAGCCTCTGGCAGCAGTGAAAACCCAGAATAGCCAAAAATTAAATAAATAAATAATTAATTAAAATAATAATAATTTTAAAAAAGGCAGAGACTTCGCTTTGCCAGCAAAGGTCCATCGTGTGAGAGTTGGACTGTAAAAAAGACTGAGTGTCGAAGAACTGATGCTTTTGAACTGTGGTGCTGGAGAAGACTCTTGAGTCTCTTGGACTGCAAGGAGATCAAACTATTCAGTCCTAAAGGAAATCAACCTTGAATATTCATTGGAAGGACTGGTGCTGAAGCTGAAGCTCCAATACTTTGGCCACCTGATGTGAAGAACCAGCTCAATGGAAAAGACCCTGATGCTGGGAAAGATTGAGGGCAAGAGGAGAAGGGGATGAGATGGTTGGATGGCATCACCAACTCAATGGACATGAGTTTGAGTCAAAGGAGTACGTCAAGGCTGTTATATTGTCACCCTGCTTATTTAACTTATATGCAGAGTACATCATATGGAATGCTGGATTCAGTGACTCACAAGTAGGAATCAAGATTGCTGGGAGAAATAGCAACAACCTCAAGTATGCAGATGACACCACTTTTAATGGTAGAAAGTGAAAAATAAAAGAGCCTCTTGATGGAGGTAAAAGAGGAGAGTGAAAAAGTTGGCTTAAAACTCAACATTCAGGGGCTTCCCTGGTGGTCCAGTGGGTAGAGTCCACCTTGCAGTGCAAGGGGCACCGATTCGATCCTTGGCCTAGGAGGATCCTATGTGCTGTGGAGTGGCTGGACAGGTGTGTCCAATAACGAGCCCGCCTTCTGCAGTGCATGTGCCCAGGCCGGTGCTCTGCAGGGAGAGAGGCTGCTGCAATGGGAGGCCCACACATGCCAAAGAATAAGATGGATGAAAATTAAAGTACAATAAAAGAGGCATGTTGGGGGGAGGGGGGGATTCAAAAAACAGATCATGGCATCCAGTCCCATCACTTCATGACAAATAGGTGGAGAAAAAGTAGAAGCTCAGATTTCATTTTCCTGGGTTCTAGAATCACTGTGAACGGTGACCTCAGCCACAAAATTAGAAGACACTTGCTCCTTGGAAGGAAAGCTATGACAAACCTAGACAGTGTATTAAAAAGCAGAGACCCTGATCACCTCAACTAGAGACTAGCCCTCACTCCCTGCAACTAGAGAAGAGCCTCTGGCAGCAGTGAAAACCCAGAATAGCCAAAAATTAAATAAATAAATAATTAATTAAAATAATAATAATTTTAAAAAAGGCAGAGACTTCGCTTTGCCAGCAAAGGTCCATCGTGTGAGAGTTGGACTGTAAAAAAGACTGAGTGTCGAAGAACTGATGCTTTTGAACTGTGGTGCTGGAGAAGACTCTTGAGTCTCTTGGACTGCAAGGAGATCAAACTATTCAGTCCTAAAGGAAATCAACCTTGAATATTCATTGGAAGGACTGGTGCTGAAGCTGAAGCTCCAATACTTTGGCCACCTGATGTGAAGAACCAGCTCAATGGAAAAGACCCTCATGCTGGGAAAGATTGAGGGCAAGAGGAGAAAGGGGATGAGATGGTTGGATGGCATCACCAACTCAGTGGACATGAGTTTGAGCAAACTCCAGGAGACAGTGAAGGACAGGGAAACCGGTGTGCCACAGTCCATGGGGTCTCAAACTGTCAGAGATGACTTAGCAACTGAACAACAGCAGCTACTGACCTAGAAGTGTGTGAATTTTAAGTAAAGGATATAATTGATACATAAGATCTGATATATAAAAGTGTTTCTCCAAATGAAGATGTAGGTCTCTTTACAGTCTCTCTGTCTTTGACCCACCTACCTTTTTCCTTCCCTCAGTCCTTTCAAGATGGTTACATCATCACTGGAGTTCAATCAATATTCTGTGTTCATATTATTAATGGCATACAGATACTGTTTATTGCTAAGCCACATAGGAAACCAGAGTTACCTTTCCTTTAACAACTTTTTGTTTTCCTAGAGTTAATTATTCTATAATTCTGAAAACTTTGGATTAGTTCTTTATGCATCTGTGGGAGCAACTCAGTACCATTTTCCAACTTTCCAGCATCAAATTATCAGACAGTTTACAAGTTCTTTCTTCCTGCCAGAATCCTCTATCTCGCTATGTCTGGATTCAATACCCTCTAAGCCTGGTGTTCAGCTACTGTCCTGGAGTTTTTCCTTCACCTCTTCTGTTAGTTTTAGTATCTCCTCAGTCTCCCTTCTTCCTCTTTCTCAGTTTATTCACTCTCTTGTTGGTAAGGTCCATACAACTGGCTTCTGCAGGAGATATCCAGGGGCTTAAGATTTTAGTCTTTGTATATCTGTCCAGTGGGTAGAGTCCACCTTGCAGTGCAAGGGGCACCGATTCGATCCTTGGCCTAGGAGGATCCTATGTGCTGCGGAGTGGCTGGACAGGTGTGTCCAATAACGAGCCCTAGTTGATCATTTGGCTGGATATAAGATGTACATTAATTTCTCTCAGAAATTAGAGGGTGTTCCTCCATAATCTTCTCACACAGGGTTTGGCAGACTGTAAAGGACCACTTAGTAACTATTGTTAGGCTTTTTGAGACATGGTGGTCCTTGTTCCAATGTAAAAACCGTCCTTAGCTCACAGGCCTTACAAAAACAGATCACATGCCATGGTTTTCCAACCCCTAAAGAGGCTCAAAGATGTGTGGAGCATCTGATGCTTAAACATGAGCCATTTCTATTTGGCAGTGAGGCACTAAGATCAAACTCCAGGAGACAGTGAAGGACAGGGAAACCGGTGTGCCACAGTCCATGGGGTCTCAAACTGTCAGAGATGACTTAGCAACTGAACAACAGCAGCTACTGACCTAGAAGTGTGTGAATTTTAAGTAAAGGATATAATTGATACATAAGATCTGATATATAAAAGTGTTTCTCCAAATGAAGATGTAGGTCTCTTTACAGTCTCTCTGTCTTTGACCCACCTACCTTTTTCCTTCCCTCAGTCCTTTCAAGATGGTTACATCATCACTGGAGTTCAATCAATATTCTGTGTTCATATTATTAATGGCATACAGATACTGTTTATTGCTAAGCCACATAGGAAACCAGAGTTACCTTTCCTTTAACAACTTTTTGTTTTCCTAGAGTTAATTATTCTATAATTCTGAAAACTTTGGATTAGTTCTTTATGCATCTGTGGGAGCAACTCAGTACCATTTTCCAACTTTCCAGCATCAAATTATCAGACAGTTTACAAGTTCTTTCTTCCCTGCCAGAATCCTCTATCTCGCTATGTCTGGATTCAATACCCTCTAAGCCTGGTGTTCAGCTACTGTCCTGGAGTTTTTCCTTCACCTCTTCTGTTAGTTTTAGTATCTCCTCAGTCTCCCTTCTTCCTCTTTCTCAGTTTATTCACTCTCTTGTTGGTAAGGTCCATACAACTGGCTTCTGCAGGAGATATCCAGGGGCTTAAGATTTTAGTCTTTGTATATCTGTCCAGTGGGTAGAGTCCACCTTGCAGTGCAAGGGGCACCGATTCGATCCTTGGCCTAGGAGGATCCTATGTGCTGCGGAGTGGCTGGACAGGTGTGTCCAATAACGAGCCCTAGTTGATCATTTGGCTGGATATAAGATGTACATTAATTTCTCTCAGAAATTAGAGGGTGTTCCTCCATAATCTTCTCACACAGGGTTTGGCAGACTGTAAAGGACCACTTAGTAACTATTGTTAGGCTTTTTGAGACATGGTGGTCCTTGTTCCAATGTAAAAACCGTCCTTAGCTCACAGGCCTTACAAAAACAGATCACATGCCATGGTTTTCCAACCCCTAAAGAGGCTCAAAGATGTGTGGAGCATCTGATGCTTAAACATGAGCCATTTCTATTTGGCAGTGAGGCACTAAGATGCTAATCATAGGTTTTGCGAGTTGGCTTCATCATAGCACATGGGAAACAAGCTGGCTTTTTTTCTTTGGGAGACCCCCAAGGATCCTTTGCTGAAGTGTTTTCTTTAGGGCTATTCAGTTTCTTCAGAGAAGAATCTTCCAGAGCCCTACAGAGAGAGTAGTCTCCTGTCTTCTTGCTTTCTGCTCTGCTGATGGCAGTGAATCCACAGCTGTTCAATTCATAGAAAACAAACCTCCAGTTCTCTGAAGTGTGGGGTTGGGGGGACCCCAGAGAGGACACTCAGTCCTGGGTTGGTGAGGAGTGGGAGTGAGCACTGGGGCCGTGGCTTGTCCCTGTAGCTGTTCCCCTCCCATTTCTATCCCTAGGCCTCTCAGCTGTCTTTGCCTCCAGCTCCCCGTGGAAGACCAGCTGTTCTCAGTGGCACCTTCTGGGTCATATCGTGGGATCCTCCCACGTCACTTACCACTCCCCCCACTTACTAGTCCCCTTCTTCCCCATCTTAAAATGTGCCACCTGGCATCAGCTGCTGTCTCCTTTCTGAACATTTTTCTCCACATGTATTTATAGCTTTTTCATTCCTCTCCTGCCATTTTATTAGGATTTGAAGGGAAAAAGATGAACACGTGCTTAGTCCACAGTGTTTATCTGCAACAAATTTATTCCAATACACAAAATAGTATTTCTGAAGGTTTATTTACTTATGGAATAAAAGCCCATATTTTAAATTCTGTTCTCATTTCTACTTCAGGCATTTGAGAATGCTTTTTGACTTTGATTAAACCATTTGAAACTGTTGAATTTGCTGTTGTATATGCTTCTAGCTTTGGGGTAAAACTTACTTCAGTTAACATGGTACTGAACTGAAGATTATTACCAACAGGGAAGAATCCAGTAAATGTATTAAACAGATCTAAAGCTTAGCCCTATATTTGCATGGGAAAAGTTTTTTAAAGGGAATTCAGAGAGAAAATATCTTCTCTTGATGAACTCTAACAGGCCTTACAAAACAGATCACATGCCATGGTTTTCCAACCCCTAAAGAGGCTCAAAGATGTGTGGAGCATCTGATGCTTAAACATGAGCCATTTCTATTTGGCAGTGAGGCACTAAGATGCTAATCATAGGTTTTGCGAGTTGGCTTCATCATAGCACATGGGAAACAAGCTGGCTTTTTTCTTTGGGAGACCCCCAAGGATCCTTTGCTGAAGTGTTTTCTTTAGGGCTATTCAGTTTCTTCAGAGAAGAATCTTCCAGAGCCCTACAGAGAGAGTAGTCTCCTGTCTTCTTGCTTTCTGCTCTGCTGATGGCAGTGAATCCACAGCTGTTCAATTCATAGAAAACAAACCTCCAGTTCTCTGAAGTGTGGGGTTGGGGGGACCCCAGAGAGGACACTCAGTCCTGGGTTGGTGAGGAGTGGGAGTGAGCACTGGGGCCGTGGCTTGTCCCTGTAGCTGTTCCCCTCCCATTTCTATCCCTAGGCCTCTCAGCTGTCTTTGCCTCCAGCTCCCCGTGGAAGACCAGCTGTTCTCAGTGGCACCTTCTGGGTCATATCGTGGGATCCTCCCACGTCACTTACCACTCCCCTCACTTACTAGTCCCCTTCTTCCCCATCTTAAAATGTGCCACCTGGCATCAGCTGCTGTCTCCTTTCTGAACATTTTTCTCCACATGTATTTATAGCTTTTTCATTCCTCTCCTGCCATTTTATTAGGATTTGAAGGGAAAAAAAAGATGAACACGTGCTTAGTCCACAGTGTTTATCTGCAACAAATTTATTCCAATACACAAAATAGTATTTCTGAAGGTTTATTTACTTATGGAATAAAAGCCCATATTTTAAATTCTGTTCTCATTTCTACTTCAGGCATTTGAGAATGCTTTTTGACTTTGATTAAACCATTTGAAACTGTTGAATTTGCTGTTGTATATGCTTCTAGCTTTGGGGTAAAACTTACTTCAGTTAACATGGTACTGAACTGAAGATTATTACCAACAGGGAAGAATCCAGTAAATGTATTAAACAGATCTAAAGCTTAGCCCTATATTTGCATGGGAAAAGTTTTTTTTAAAGGGAATTCAGAGAGAAAATATCTTCTCTTGAGTACCAGGAGAAGTATTCATTTGATTAGCCTCATGGCTGTCTCTTACTTCCTGGAAATTGTTGCTATAATTTGAGGCAGGACTGAAGAACTAAGTGATAAACAGAGACCAAAAAAAAGTGACAGGCTTCTTTCACTCAGTATGACAATCTCTAAGTCCATCCTAAAAAGTTTAAAGTTTGAAAAAGTTAAATATATTAAAAAGTGGGGGGCTTCCCTGGTGGTCCAGTGGGTAAAGAGTCCACCTTGCAGTGCAAGGGGCACCGGTTGGATCCCTGGCCTGGGAAGATCCCATGTGCTGCAGAGCGCCTGGGCCGGTGTGTCCAATTATAAGCCAGCGCTCTGGAGCGCATGTGCCCAGAGCCCGTGCTCTGCAACGAGAGAGGCCACTGCCATGGGAGGTCCACATAAGCCAAAGGATAAAGATGGGTGAAAACAAATGATGACTTAGAGGCAAAAAAAAAAAAGGACTAAGATTTGCTTAAGATTTGGCTAACTCAAATTGAAATTCCCCTTAAAAAGGCAGAAGAGAATAAAGTTAACAGCTAGAAACTAAACAAAATGGATTTTTGACCCAGAGATTTTTAATTCATTCCTTAAAAATATATTTTAAATTACCACCTTCATATAGTTATGTTGGCCTAATATAATTACATAATTACACAGATGCTACTAAAAATAGTCAAACTTAAGTGGTTTGATTATTCTCTACAGTTCACACTTGGACAATACAGGTTTGAATTGTGTGGGTCCTCTTTTTTTTCTTAATTTAATTTTATTTTTTACAGAGTTTTGTTGTTTATTGCCACACATCGACCTGAATCTGCCATAGGTTTCCCCCCCAGTGTGGGTCCTCTTACATGAAGATTTTTTTCCCAATAAAAGACTGCAGTACTACACAATCTGCAGTTGACTGAATCTGCAGATGGAGAACCACGGATACAGAGGACAGACTGTAATTGTCACAGCCTTTGTATGAATATTAAATTACATGGTATGATTTAGCATAAACGTTTTTTTAAAGGGAAATTCAGAGAGAAAATATCTTCTCTTGAGTACCAGGAGAAGTATTCATTTGATTAGCCTCATGGCTGTCTCTTACTTCCTGGAAATTGTTGCTATAATTTGAGGCAGGACTGAAGAACTAAGTGATAAACAGAGACCAAAAAAAAGTGACAGGCTTCTTTCACTCAGTATGACAATCTCTAAGTCCATCCTAAAAAGTTTAAAGTTTGAAAAAGTTAAGTATATTAAAAAGTGGGGGGCTTCCCTGGTGGTCCAGTGGGTAAAGAGTCCACCTTGCAGTGCAAGGGGCACCGGTTGGATCCCTGGCCTGGGAAGATCCCATGTGCTGCAGAGCGCCTGGGCCGGTGTGTCCAATTATAAGCCAGCGCTCTGGAGCGCATGTGCCCAGAGCCCGTGCTCTGCAACGAGAGAGGCCACTGCCATGGGAGGTCCACATAAGCCAAAGGATAAAGATGGGTGAAAACAAATGATGACTTAGAGGCAAAAAAAAAAAAGGACTAAGATTTGCTTAAGATTTGGCTAACTCAAATTGAAATTCCCCTTAAAAAGGCAGAAGAGAATAAAGTTAACAGCTAGAAACTAAACAAAATGGATTTTTGACCCAGAGATTTTTAATTCATTCCTTAAAAATATATTTTAAATTACCACCTTCATATAGTTATGTTGGCCTAATATAATTACATAATTACACAGATGCTACTAAAAATAGTCAAACTTAAGTGGTTTGATTATTCTCTACAGTTCACACTTGGACAATACAGGTTTGAATTGTGTGGGTCCTCTTTTTTTTCTTAATTTAATTTTATTTTTTACAGAGTTTTGTTGTTTATTGCCACACATCGACCTGAATCTGCCATAGGTTTCCCCCCCAGTGTGGGTCCTCTTACATGAAGATTTTTTTTTTCCCAATAAAAGACTGCAGTACTACACAATCTGCAGTTGACTGAATCTGCAGATGGAGAACCACGGATACAGAGGACAGACTGTAATTGTCACAGCCTTTGTATGAATATTAAATTACATGGTATGATTTAGCATAAACATATTTTTTTAAGTATCTACTCTACTTAAACATTCACCTGTTAATGTAACAAATTAGGCACAGCTGATAGATTTTGATAATAGCAGCTGTCAACCTCTGTACAAATCAGTCAGTGGCAAGACTGTATATATTAAATCCTGTATCATGTCATGAAAATTTATTTACAACCTAACCCACTAATAAGCATAACTGTCAGCTTTGCTGTTGACATTTTCATGATGTGTTTTGGCCCTAGGCATTTTAATTGTATGCTAATTTTTTTTTTTTCTTTCATTTAAAACTTAGTGGCCTCTTTGAGACAAACTACCCTAATGCCTTATAGCATGGCATACTTTTTTAAAAATTTACTATTCCCTAGAGTTGAATATTACTTTGAAAATATCCCACATTTTTTATTTCTCTTTATTTTTTTAAGAGTTAATGAGACTAACTTTTTAAATGAATACATCAGAATTTGTATTTCCAAATGAGTATTCATGAAAGTAGCATTTATTCCAGTGATGCAGCCTTTGGGGGAGCCATCTGTAACCGTTGTTTCGATACTGATTTGAAAGACTATCTTTAACCACTCAAGAATATAATTTTATTACTTCTTGATTACTCCTTAATGTACACAGAAAATGTTATCACTAAGCTGCTTTCACCAGACCTCACCTTTCCAAAGCTTAAGCACGGATAGGAATTTCTTCCTCCTCCTTTTTGGCTTCTTCCCTCCTGTTAACTCTTTGCCTCTAGACAGAATATGAGCAACATATTTAATCTCAGTTTGGTCTTTAATGAAATCAAAATTAAGATTTCTAGATCTTTTTATAATGAACATGTACTACTTCATCTGGAGGTATTTTAATATGTATCTTTAAAATTATCTAACTGAATATATTATTGCCAAATGTCATGTTTCCAAGAGGTTACTTAACAGTAATGATATTGTAAAACTAGTGAACACTTTGAAATTCTTGTTTTATCTGCACAGACATTTGCTCCATGTGATCTGAAGAAAGGATGCTTAAAAAGAAGTTTCTAAACTGTGGTCTGGTAGAGACCCAGGTCTGGAGAGACAAAGACACATGCCATATGCACTCAGGGCATCCAGCAAATCTCAGTTAGGAAGAAGATTCTATTGGGGCTGTGCCAGTCTGTCTGCAGTTTTCAGAATTAGAAGAAAACTGCATTTCATGCTGAGAGGAAATAGTGGCTTCTGCCCCATATTTGAAAGACCAATTGCATTTTTATTATACTTTACATTCTGTACTGACAGTTTATGTTCTGTGCCTACCAGTAATGTTTGTTAGATGCTTACCTGTATGCCAGACACACTTCTGACACTTGACATGAATCAGATTTTTTAATCCTCGTAACAACTCTTCTGAGGTAGGTTCAGTTATTATCCCCATTTTTCTGCTGATAAGTAATACTTTGTGAAGGAGCTGAGTGTAAACCCCGAGAATCTGGCTCTAAGGGTTCTGCTCTTAACCATATCCTGTACTTCCTCTTGGAAACCTACATACTTAGGTTTTATAATTGCATATTTAGCTTATTTTCTTGGGTGGTTCAAGTAGAGGAGGAAAGACAGGTGGGGGCTGGAGCCATAGGCTCTGTGGGCTGAATCAGAATTTATTATGCCTATTAATGGATGTCTCTGGCTAGAAAAGGACTGAGACCTTCTGTCTGAAGAAAGTATTTAGCTTAATTATCGTCTGGTTCATTGGAGTTCTGACTGATGACATTTAAATTTTCTACCTTCATGGTCTATATTTCATGAAACACTTTCTGATAAATTCTTTTGTTTCCGCAGAAACTCAAACAGAAGAATCAACAGCTGAAGCAAATTATGGATCAATTACGAAATCTCATCTGGGATATAAATGCCATGTTAGCAATGAGGAACTAAACTGATACTCAAATTTTTGGCTTTACACGTGTTACAGCATTTTTTCCCCTATTTTTTCCCTTTGAAGAAGATTATTTATCTGCTTTCGTTCTAGTCACTAGAAGTAAAATTTCTATTTTTTACACTCTGGTTTTACATTAAAGTACTCAACAGTAAGATTTTTTTAAAAAGCTGTTGATTCTATGAAAAATTATTGTAATAAATTTTGACGGGCTTTGTTTTGGTTACTTTTCATGAATTGATTTTTTTTTTAAAGCAAAAATAATTAACATTTGTAAATAAATTTCTAAATCTGATCACTGGTTGTTTTGTTTAATTCATTGACCTTTTAGGAGAAAATTTTAGGCTTAACTATTTTTGCAGATGAAAATATCAAGTTCTGTCCATCTGTGGTACAAATTAAACATAAATTTTACCATTTGAACTTAATTTTAAAATTTTAGTTGGCGTTCCAAAGAAGTTAGAATGAGAAAACAGTTATCTATTGCTATTAAGTGGATGAAAATTAAGATTTCTTTTATCGTGGTTCTTCAAGTGTTTGGTCTTACTTGGAATGATCTGTCTCTAAAAGGAGAAAGCAATTTTTTGAAATCCCAACTGTGTGTTCATTTGCAACCTGCTTTAGGTCAAGATGCAATCCCCTATTTGGTTTTTCAGATATATCCTGAAGTAATCTTGAGCAAAATTTGTAAACAGTGAATTCTTAAGAGTTTAAATGAGATAGTTTTATGATACATGCTTTTGTATACCGGTAGTTAGTCTACGTAATAAGTCCTTTATAGACCTGCCTACAGCAGCTGGACTCTCAGAGTATAAACAGTGTATCATCAAGTAAGAGTCAGATTCTTCTTAGGAAGGACTTTTTCCAGTCTGATCCATTAGCCGCTTCCCACTCTCTTGGTTCTGATTCAGTAAATACTGACTTGGTAATATATGGAATCTCTAGAGGGTACCAGATTCCTCCAGGGAGAGGACCTGGATGGTTGAGGGGGAGGATAAAGAAGATGCTTGCTTTTCAGTGTATACCCTTTGGTACCTGTGGGACTTTCCAGCATGTGCAAATACTGTCTGTTCATCTTAAGGTATGCAGATTCCCACCCTGACAACAACAGCACAAGCCAAAGCACTGGAACATCTTTAGACCCTCTAACTGTATGTTCATCAGAGCAAGTTCTCCCAGAGTTAGATGGGAGCTGACTGGGCCCACAGCGGGAAGCACAGCAGTCATACAGAAGGTGAAAGCAGATGTGCGTGGTTAGTGCTCGGTCGCTCAGTCATATCTGGCTCTCTGCAGGCCTGTGGACTGTAGCCCACTCAGCTCCTCTGTTCATGGGATTCTCCAGGCAGGAATACTGAAGTAGGTTGCCATTTTCTCCTGCAGGGGATCTTCCTGATCCAGGGATCGAACCCATCTCCCTGTCTCCTGATTCTTTTAGGAGAAAATTTTAGGCTTAACTATTTTTGCAGATGAAAATATCAAGTTCTGTCCATCTGTGGTACAAATTAAACATAAATTTTACCATTTGAACTTAATTTTAAAATTTTAGTTGGCGTTCCAAAGAAGTTAGAATGAGAAAACAGTTATCTATTGCTATTAAGTGGATGAAAATTAAGATTTCTTTTATCGTGGTTCTTCAAGTGTTTGGTCTTACTTGGAATGATCTGTCTCTAAAAGGAGAAAGCAATTTTTTGAAATCCCAACTGTGTGTTCATTTGCAACCTGCTTTAGGTCAAGATGCAATCCCTATTTGGTTTTTCAGATATATCCTGAAGTAATCTTGAGCAAAATTTGTAAACAGTGAATTCTTAAGAGTTTAAATGAGATAGTTTTATGATACATGCTTTTGTATACCGGTAGTTAGTCTACGTAATAAGTCCTTTATAGACCTGCCTACAGCAGCTGGACTCTCAGAGTATAAACAGTGTATCATCAAGTAAGAGTCAGATTCTTCTTAGGAAGGACTTTTTCCAGTCTGATCCATTAGCCGCTTCCCACTCTCTTGGTTCTGATTCAGTAAATACTGACTTGGTAATATATGGAATCTCTAGAGGGTACCAGATTCCTCCAGGGAGAGGACCTGGATGGTTGAGGGGGAGGATAAAGAAGATGCTTGCTTTTCAGTGTATACCCTTTGGTACCTGTGGGACTTTCCAGCATGTGCAAATACTGTCTGTTCATCTTAAGGTATGCAGATTCCCACCCTGACAACAACAGCACAAGCCAAAGCACTGGAACATCTTTAGACCCTCTAACTGTATGTTCATCAGAGCAAGTTCTCCCAGAGTTAGATGGGAGCTGACTGGGCCCACAGCGGGAAGCACAGCAGTCATACAGAAGGTGAAAGCAGATGTGCGTGGTTAGTGCTCGGTCGCTCAGTCATATCTGGCTCTCTGCAGGCCTGTGGACTGTAGCCCACTCAGCTCCTCTGTTCATGGGATTCTCCAGGCAGGAATACTGAAGTAGGTTGCCATTTTCTCCTGCAGGGGATCTTCCTGATCCAGGGATCGAACCCATCTCCCTGTCTCCTGATTCTTTACTACTAGCACCACCTGGGAAGCCCAGAGGTATAAAAGGCTATGACAAGAAGACTTGGGACCAGTAACTCAATCTGCCTCAGTAGTCTACAGGGTATTACATTTTATTTGGCCTGTCACCAGGTGAACATGTAAGGGCTTTTTACAGGTTTTCACTGTATATATTTTGCTTAGTAGACTACAGATTACTACTGAGAATTTAGTGTTTTGGTATTGACAACTTGTAAAACAGTGATTAAAATATGGTTTAACCAAATGGGTTTTTTAGTTAGTTTTTTTTTTTTTTTTAAATCTCACTCAACTCCTTAGATCATTCAAGGTGTCACAAACTCAGCTCTAAAAGGAAATGTGGAAATTGTGCTTTGGAGGGGCTTAATTCTATAGAGAGCCTCTCTCTGGAACAATAATCAATGCAGCTACTCAGCTACAGAGGAGGAGCCCCACATTCTGGGAACCTCAAATTCTGTGTGTTCTCTAAGGTCCTCAAAACTGATGGCAGTTTATCCAGTCACTCACTACTTGAGAGGTGTTGTGTTGAGAGTTATTAAAAAAATAGACTCCACTAATAAAGTTCAACTTTTATTGTGAGGGAGAGCATGGGAGGAGGCTGAAGAGACAGAGAGGCAATTCAGTCATGACGTGTGGCCTTGCACAAGTAAATCTCAGTTTCCTTGTCTGTCCAGTGATTGGTGGGATTAGGTGATCTTATATTCTGTGTTAGAAATTTAGTTGCATATGTTTGAAGCCCCATTTAAAAATGGCTTAAGCCAAAAAAGAACCTTACTAGTTGGTAGCAAGAAAGGATTCTTGAGAAGAGCTCACAGAAGCATAGAACAGCTGCGAAACCAAGGCTTCAAGAATTAGAACCAAAATTCAATGGCCCAGGATTCTCTTTGCTTTCCCTAATTTCTGCTCCTCTCTCTGCTTCATGCTCTCTGCAGGCCTGTGGACTGTAGCCCACTCAGCTCCTCTGTTCATGGGATTCTCCAGGCAGGAATACTGAAGTAGGTTGCCATTTTCTCCTGCAGGGGATCTTCCTGATCCAGGGATCGAACCCATCTCCCTGTCTCCTGATTCTTTACTACTAGCACCACCTGGGAAGCCCAGAGGTATAAAAGGCTATGACAAGAAGACTTGGGACCAGTAACTCAATCTGCCTCAGTAGTCTACAGGGTATTACATTTTATTTGGCCTGTCACCAGGTGAACATGTAAGGGCTTTTTACAGGTTTTCACTGTATATATTTTGCTTAGTAGACTACAGATTACTACTGAGAATTTAGTGTTTTGGTATTGACAACTTGTAAAACAGTGATTAAAATATGGTTTAACCAAATGGGTTTTTTAGTTAGTTTTTTTTTTTTTTTTAAATCTCACTCAACTCCTTAGATCATTCAAGGTGTCACAAACTCAGCTCTAAAAGGAAATGTGGAAATTGTGCTTTGGAGGGGCTTAATTCTATAGAGAGCCTCTCTCTGGAACAATAATCAATGCAGCTACTCAGCTACAGAGGAGGAGCCCCACATTCTGGGAACCTCAAATTCTGTGTGTTCTCTAAGGTCCTCAAAACTGATGGCAGTTTATCCAGTCACTCACTACTTGAGAGGTGTTGTGTTGAGAGTTATTAAAAACATAGACTCCACTAATAAAGTTCAACTTTTTTTGTGAGGGAGAGCATGGGAGGAGGCTGAAGAGACAGAGAGGCAATTCAGTCATGACGTGTGGCCTTGCACAAGTAAATCTCAGTTTCCTTGTCTGTCCAGTGATTGGTGGGATTAGGTGATCTTATATTCTGTGTTAGAAATTTAGTTGCATATGTTTGAAGCCCCATTTAAAAATGGCTTAAGCCAAAAAAGAACCTTACTAGTTGGTAGCAAGAAAGGATTCTTGAGAAGAGCTCACAGAAGCATAGAACAGCTGCGGAAACCAAGGCTTCAAGAATTAGAACCAAAATTCAATGGCCCAGGATTCTCTTTGCTTTCCCCTAATTTCTGCTCCCTCTCTCTGCTTCATGCTCTCCTACTGTAAACAGGCTTTCTTCATACACTGGGAAAGATGGCCTCCCACCAGCTAACCTTGACATCTTTTCCAGGCCCTGATCCCAGAGGCTGAGCCCCTTCTCCCTCCTGATTAGCACAGCTTGAGTCATGTAACCAACTTTGGACCAGTTGTTATGTATGTAGGTACTATGATCAGAGTGCCTGTGTACATAAGATTATACCCAGGTTGAGCCCACCTCTGTGGGCTTCCCTTCTGGCTCATCACATGGTAAAGAATCCACCTGCAATGTGGAAGGACCAGGGTTTTATTCCTGGGTTGGGAAGATCCCCTGGAGAAGGGAATGCCTAACCACTCCGGTATTCTTGCCTAGAAAATTCCATGGACAAAGGAGCCTAGCAGCAGGCTACAGTCCATGGGGTCGCAAAGAATCAGACATGACTAAGTGACTTTCACTTCACCTCACTGTGGCTAGGAACTGGGTATAAGAATCACAGAAAAGGTACTGAACAGGAAGAAAAATACTAGGGGGAAAAAGAACCAAACAAAAATTTGCAAGAAAAACCTAATGGCAATGGCAATCACAGTTCACTGCTGTTCTTCTTTGGTTCTAACACTATCTCAGATAACATGAGGTATTCAACTCTCAAAAATCTAACAAAAGTTTAGAGAAAACTAAATGCACCGTAGACTATCGTGAGAAAATTGTTCTTTTTTTCCCCTCAATTTGTGGACTTCTGTGTTGCCATTTTTCTTTGCAACCTTTTGCTTTGCAGGATTTTCAATAAATTGCAGTGTGGTCTTATCAGGTCTTGGTTAGCCTCGCATGGGTTAAAACAGAGACAGGAAAGAGCTAGGAAAAAAATAAAATGAAAGCTACAGCATCCTGGTAATGAAATTATCTTTAAAATGATTTGGAAACCCAAGGCCCTCATCATTCAGACATTAGATCCCTTGGCACCATTACAAGCCAAAATGTGTTAACTTGACATTTTGATGTAGTTCCAGTTTGAGTAATTCATTTTCTTTACCTTAAATTCCCAAGGAAGTTTAAGCTAGATAGAGGAGTCTTTCAGCCTTAAACTAAAATGTCTGTATTGTCCTAAAGCCCGAAGACTTTGTTACCCTGTTCTTAAATTTGTGCAAAGGAACTGGATAACTTAAAAATTTTTTTCTCTTCCTTTAAAACATTTGTGGACCAAGGACTGATTTTTTTTTTTATTAAGACAGAATTGAAAGGTATTCCAGATGTGTACATACACTTTTAAGATGGTAGCAGTCTTCTCTTACTTTTTTTTTAACTTGAAGTAGAATTAATACATTTAAGTTAATGTCTTTTAAGATTATCCTTGAACATAGGGCTGAATTGTACACTAATGCATTTATATCAGTAAATATACTAATGCATTGAATATTCATGCATGGCATTTGGTGGGGAGGGAAATTCTTACTGTTATCAATATGTAATTTGCATTCTCCAACTAGCTCAAAATGTAAAAAGAAAAAGTAAACCTTACTTTTCTCTGTACTTTCAGGTCTTACTGTTCTATGAAATGCGGTCACAAGATCACCAAGTGGCATGCCCCTAGTTAGAACTACCTTAACCTGTTTTAACTTATTCAGATGAGGCAGTGCCTCTTCAAGTTTAGCAAGAGCAGGAATCAACCTGGATGCACTTTCAAAAATGCAGATTTGGGACTTAGTGCAAATTTAGTAAATCAGAATCTCTAAGGTAGGGTCTAAACGTATGCATATTGAATAATAAGTTTTCTAGGGGACCTGTAACTGACACCAAAAAAAAAAAATTCTTCTACAGAGTTCAGTGATAGTCATGAATATTTTAACATGTATTTTAACTGTTAAAAATAGCAATGTTGATATAAAATGAAATGTTTTAAACCACAGTTAGAGTTCTAGTCTTCTGAGTATTTAAAAGTAATACTCTATATGAGTCATTCTCAGCCTTGGCTGAACATTAGAATCAACTGGAAAAATGTTAAAACTCTCTAAGCAAAAAGCCATTGTGGATATTATAACTGTTAAAACTCCCAACATTCAAGACATTAGATCCCTTGGCACCATTACAAGCCAAAATGTGTTAACTTGACATTTTGATGTAGTTCCAGTTTGAGTAATTCATTTTCTTTACCTTAAATTCCCAAGGAAGTTTAAGCTAGATAGAGGAGTCTTTCAGCCTTAAACTAAAATGTCTGTATTGTCCTAAAGCCCGAAGACTTTGTTACCCTGTTCTTAAATTTGTGCAAAGGAACTGGATAACTTAAAAATTTTTTTCTCTTCCTTTAAAACATTTGTGGACCAAGGACTGATTTTTTTTTTTATTAAGACAGAATTGAAAGGTATTCCAGATGTGTACATACACTTTTAAGATGGTAGCAGTCTTCTCTTACTTTTTTTTTAACTTGAAGTAGAATTAATACATTTAAGTTAATGTCTTTTAAGATTATCCTTGAACATAGGGCTGAATTGTACACTAATGCATTTATATCAGTAAATATACTAATGCATTGAATATTCATGCATGGCATTTGGTGGGGGAGGGAAATTCTTACTGTTATCAATATGTAATTTGCATTCTCCAACTAGCTCAAAATGTAAAAAGAAAAAGTAAACCTTACTTTTCTCTGTACTTTCAGGTCTTACTGTTCTATGAAATGCGGTCACAAGATCACCAAGTGGCATGCCCCTAGTTAGAACTACCTTAACCTGTTTTAACTTATTCAGATGAGGCAGTGCCTCTTCAAGTTTAGCAAGAGCAGGAATCAACCTGGATGCACTTTCAAAAATGCAGATTTGGGACTTAGTGCAAATTTAGTAAATCAGAATCTCTAAGGTAGGGTCTAAACGTATGCATATTGAATAATAAGTTTTCTAGGGGACCTGTAACTGACACCAAAAAAAAAAAATTCTTCTACAGAGTTCAGTGATAGTCATGAATATTTTAACATGTATTTTAACTGTTAAAAATAGCAATGTTGATATAAAATGAAATGTTTTAAACCACAGTTAGAGTTCTAGTCTTCTGAGTATTTAAAAGTAATACTCTATATGAGTCATTCTCAGCCTTGGCTGAACATTAGAATCAACTGGAAAAATGTTAAAACTCTCTAAGCAGAAGCCATGTCCCAGGCCAATTTAGTCGGGATAGCTGGGGTGGGATCCAGGCAGCAATGTGTTTTAAAAGCTCCCCAGTGATTCCAGTGTTCAGCCAAGGTAAGAAGCACGGCTGTATGTAGATTTATGAGCATGGAAAGAATCTGGAAGGATTGATTTTTCCAGGAATAGTTAAATATTTGGAACAGAGAGCTTCAAGAGGACAAAACCCTAAAACTCACCTATACACTAAGAAATTTTTGAAGGTTAGTTAGCCAACTGTATGTTCTCGCATGTCAGGGCCAAAGGATCCTCTCTCTCTTCACTCACAATCATACCTATTAGGGAGAAGCACAAGAAAGAACACCATCCAAGAGAAATGGAAGAGAGAATGCCATCCACTCAAAAACTTGCAGAGGCATGAGAGTATCTCTAAATGAAAAAGTGGACTGATGCATGATCTTCCATCCCTAGGTGCTCAGTCATGTCTGACTCTGACCCAATGGATTCCAGTTCACCAGGCTCTTCTGTCCATGGGATTGTGCAGGCAAGACTACTGAACTGAGTTGCCCTGCCCTTCTCCAGGGGATCTTCCCAGCCCAGGGACTGAAACTGCATATCCTGCGTGCATTCTTTGCCCCTGAGCCACCTGGGAAACCCATCCTTACAGGTCACAATCATTTCAAGACATGAGACAGGCTGAGTGAAGACAAAGGGGGATGACACTTCTCCATGTTCCCTGTTTCCTGCTGAACATAGCCACGTCTTGTATATTGTATACTGACACATATATATGGAATCTAGAAAGATGGTACTGATAAATAAATATGCAGAGCAGCAATGAAAAAAGCGAACATGGAGAACAGACTTATGGACATTGGGGTGATGGAGGGGAATATGCTGTGGGACCAGGGGATCTCAAACAGGGGCTCTGTGGTGACCTGGAGGGTGGGCTGGGGAAGGAGATGGGGAGAGGTTGGGAGGGGGGCACATGTATACCTATGGCAGATTCAGGTTGATATATGACAGTAAACAACAAAACCCTGTCAAAAATTAAATTAAATTGGGGCTTCCCTGGTGGTCCAGTGGGTAAAGAGACCATCTTGCAGTGTAAGGGGCACCAGTTCCATCCCTGGCCTGGGAAGATCCCACATGCTGCGGAATGGCTGGACTGGCGTGTCCAATTATGAGCCAGCGCTCTGGAGCACATGCGCCCACAGCTGGTGCTCTGCAGCAAGAGAGGCCACTGCAATGGGAGACCCAGACAGGCCAAAGAATAAAGATGGATGGAAATAAGTAAGTAAAAAACCAATAAAAGGGCTTCCCCTGGTGGTCCAGTGGATAGGGACACCGCCTTGCCGTGCAAGGGGCGCCGGTTTGATCCCTGGCCTGGGAAGATCCCACGTGCCGCGGAGCGGCTGGACCAATGTGTCCAATTGCCTAGCCGGAGCTCTGGCGCGTGTGCGCCCAGAGCTGGCGCTCTGCAGCGACAGACGCCACCACGATGGGAGGCCCACAGGAGCCAAAGAACAAAGACGGATGAAAACAGAGAAATGAAAGACCGGTGGAAGTGGCCCGCCTGCTCCCCTCCCTCCCCAACCCGACCCCGGCCCAAAATAAATAAATAAATAAATCTTTAAAAAAAAAACAAAAAAACAATAAAAGAGGCCAAATTTTAAAAAAACATTAAATTAAAAAATAATAAAACCAAAAACTGATAAAATAACTTGGATTTATAATTTATTCATTTAACAGCCATTTGTGGATCGCTTACAGACCTTCTGGGCACCAGATTAGAAGGTGGATATACCAGGAGAGAAAGGACCCTCTGCTCAAAGGTTACAGAATACAAACTAAAGAAGAGCTGTCCACATACACAAGCACCAGGCTTCTCAGGTGACTCCTTGACGTTTGCAAATTAGAGGCTTACCAACCATCCGAAAGAACCAATGGCCTGCTTTTATTCCACAGGGTCTTAGATTTTCTTGGTGCCTCTAGAGCAGATTTTAGCAATCTCTTTCTCCACACTAAAACACTACCTCTGTGGTTAAAAAGTTAATACTGGGTATACCCAGACTTGTCACAATCTAAAGAGACAAGAAGGCAATGCTTTAATTTAAAAATGTTCCACTCGGAAACAAGAATGCAGCACAGCTTTAATTGCAACAAGGTGAGGGAAACAGTTTTCAAAACAGCTTTGGGAGGGGGAAGAAAACTCATTTATGAAACCTCTGTACTTAAAATCTACAGATGGCATCACTAACAAATAAATCAATTAAAGAATGCAAGGTGTGAATGGAAACATAAATGTAAATTAACATCATACAAACCTGAAGCTACGTATGAAGGATGTATTTTAACCACTAGGCACTAAAATTTTAAATTGAATTCTCTGATGAAACAGAAAACAGGTATAATTGCCTGAATAAAGGGTGGTTTGAGAATTGCAGCTGGTAGGGGAAAAAAAATAAATGTCTTTCTGTGTTTTGAATAGACAGTAAAAGCAAGATGGATGAATGAAAAGGACTGCCAAGGTGCTAACAATAGTCCAGGTGAGAAATAACTAAAGCATAAAACAGAGCTGTAGCGAGTTTATTACCTTGCTCATCTTGACGGATTCCTACATGTCGCTTGTTCTTGTCAGTCCATGCAAGGTTGGAGCAGTGCAGCCTAGTGAGGTCAGAGAATTTGGGGCATTTCCTGAAGCTGTTGTCTTCTGTTTTGAGCATGGTTTCTTTCTTCCCCCTGAACTTTTGAAGGATTTGTATAAGTACTGAGTTATCTACTTGTTTATAAGAGTCTCTGTATTTGTGGGGAAGAGGACAGGGCTAGGTAGTGAAGAGTTGCCTGTTTCTGGAAGGTGAGAGTCATATCTCAGCTCTTAGAGAATCCCCACCCTAGAAGACTGAGTCCTGAATAGTTTCCAAAGGTGCGGACCCTAAAGGCCAACTCCCTATATCCCAGCTTGGCGGCTTGCCAACTGTTCCTCTGGGCTTTCCAGATGGCTCAGCGGGTAAAGAATCTGCATGCAGTGCAGAAGACACAGGAGATGCAGGTTCAATCCCTGGGTCGGGAAGATCCCCTGGAGGAGGAAAATGGCAACCCACCCCAGTATTTTTTCCTGGAGTACCCATGAACAGCGGAGCCTGGTAGGCTACAGTCATAGGGCCACAAAGAGTCAGATGCCACTGAGTGAGTGACACATGCACAGGTGTTCCTTTGAGCAGGCTTTTCAGTTGGTTTGTTTTCCCCTCCAAACACAGTATGTCATATAAGGTGAATGGGAACACATAAAGAGAAAATGTTTTAAAATTCCAGAAAAAAGTGCAGCACAGCTTTAATTGCAACAAGGTGAGGGAAACAGTTTTCAAAACAGCTTTGGGAGGGGGAAGAAAACTCATTTATGAAACCTCTGTACTTAAAATCTACAGATGGCATCACTAACAAATAAATCAATTAAAGAATGCAAGGTGTGAATGGAAACATAAATGTAAATTAACATCATACAAACCTGAAGCTACGTATGAAGGATGTATTTTAACCACTAGGCACTAAAATTTTAAATTGAATTCTCTGATGAAACAGAAAACAGGTATAATTGCCTGAATAAAGGGTGGTTTGAGAATTGCAGCTGGTAGGGGAAAAAAAATAAATGTCTTTCTGTGTTTTGAATAGACAGTAAAAGCAAGATGGATGAATGAAAAGGACTGCCAAGGTGCTAACAATAGTCCAGGTGAGAAATAACTAAAGCATAAAACAGAGCTGTAGCGAGTTTATTACCTTGCTCATCTTGACGGATTCCTACATGTCGCTTGTTCTTGTCAGTCCATGCAAGGTTGGAGCAGTGCAGCCTAGTGAGGTCAGAGAATTTGGGGCATTTCCTGAAGCTGTTGTCTTCTGTTTTGAGCATGGTTTCTTTCTTCCCCCTGAACTTTTGAAGGATTTGTATAAGTACTGAGTTATCTACTTGTTTATAAGAGTCTCTGTATTTGTGGGGAAGAGGACAGGGCTAGGTAGTGAAGAGTTGCCTGTTTCTGGAAGGTGAGAGTCATATCTCAGCTCTTAGAGAATCCCCACCCTAGAAGACTGAGTCCTGAATAGTTTCCAAAGGTGCGGACCCTAAAGGCCAACTCCCTATATCCCAGCTTGGCGGCTTGCCAACTGTTCCTCTGGGCTTTCCAGATGGCTCAGCGGGTAAAGAATCTGCATGCAGTGCAGAAGACACAGGAGATGCAGGTTCAATCCCTGGGTCGGGAAGATCCCCTGGAGGAGGAAAATGGCAACCCACCCCAGTATTTTTTCCTGGAGTACCCCATGAACAGCGGAGCCTGGTAGGCTACAGTCATAGGGCCACAAAGAGTCAGATGCCACTGAGTGAGTGACACATGCACAGGTGTTCCTTTGAGCAGGCTTTTCAGTTGGTTTGTGACTTGGTTTTCCCCTCCAAACACAGTATGTCATATGTATCATATTTTTTAACAGATCTGAAAACTGGAAAGTTTAAATTTATAAGAACTAAATACTTAAAAATCTACCATTGCCACACCTAACAATCCACTTGGTAATTTACAAAGATGGAGTAGATTAAGGGTTTCATTTTGTGCCTCCACAGAGAAGGAAAAGGAACACATAGATGTCAGAGATCATTACCTCTATGTAGAGTTCAGTTCAAAATAAAGATTGTAAATTCATCATCATATATCTCCCCCTCTCTACAGTCAGTTCTTCCACTAACTGCCTCCAACAAAGCAGCACTCAAGTTTCCTCACACAAATGGGTCGCCATTGCTATTCTCTCTGTCACCAAAGCCCTCACTCTCCACCCTACCCTGAGCTTTTTTGATCCCACTGTTTTCTGTATCACTTCTGTCCTATCAGTCTCCAGTCTCTGGCTAACCTCCCTGGGACAGACCTGAACAGCCAATGGCTCCCTTTCAGAAGACTCACATGTCATGTACTGGCAAATCCAGCAGTGGCTTCTCCTATTTCTCAAACTGGATGCCCTGTCCATGCTTCCTTCTGTCTGTTTAAACCCTTAACAGTCCTTCCAGTCTGCTCTGAGCCCATTTCTGGCCCTAGCATCTTCCCACAGTGATTTCCACCATCTCTGAGCTCTGGGGACCCCTTTTGGGTCAAGGGCCGTAACCAGAGAATCCCCACCCTAGAAGACTGAGTCCTGAATAGTTTCCAAAGGTGCGGACCCTAAAGGCCAACTCCTATATCCCAGCTTGGCGGCTTGCCAACTGTTCCTCTGGGCTTTCCAGATGGCTCAGCGGTAAAGAATCTGCTTGCAATGTAGGAGCCTCAGAAGATGCAGGTTCAATCCCTGGGTCGGGAAGATCCCCTGGAGGAGGAAAATGGCAACCCACCCCAGTATTTTTTCCTGGAGTACCCCATGAACAGCGGAGCCTGGTAGGCTACAGTCATAGGGCCACAAAGAGTCAGATGCCACTGAGTGAGTGACACATGCACAGGTGTTCCTTTGAGCAGGCTTTTCAGTTGGTTTGTGACTTGGTTTTCCCCTCCAAACACAGTATGTCATATGTATCATATTTTTTAACAGATCTGAAAACTGGAAAGTTTAAATTTATAAGAACTAAATACTTAAAATCTACCATTGCCACACCTAACAATCCACTTGGTAATTTACAAAGATGGAGTAGATTAAGGGTTTCATTTTGTGCCTCCACAGAGAAGGAAAAGGAACACATAGATGTCAGAGATCATTACCTCTATGTAGAGTTCAGTTCAAAATAAAGATTGTAAATTCATCATCATATATCTCCCCCTCTCTACAGTCAGTTCTTCCACTAACTGCCTCCAACAAAGCAGCACTCAAGTTTCCTCACACAAATGGGTCGCCATTGCTATTCTCTCTGTCACCAAAGCCCTCACTCTCCACCCTACCCTGAGCTTTTTTGATCCCACTGTTTTCTGTATCACTTCTGTCCTATCAGTCTCCAGTCTCTGGCTAACCTCCCTGGGACAGACCTGAACAGCCAATGGCTCCCTTTCAGAAGACTCACATGTCATGTACTGGCAAATCCAGCAGTGGCTTCTCCTATTTCTCAAACTGGATGCCCTGTCCATGCTTCCTTCTGTCTGTTTAAACCCTTAACAGTCCTTCCAGTCTGCTCTGAGCCCATTTCTGGCCCTAGCATCTTCCCACAGTGATTTCCACCATCTCTGAGCTCTGGGGACTTGTGGGTCAAGCGTACCCTACCTTCGGCTCTTATGTTGTGGCTTCAAGTGTCTGCTTTGTCTGCCCACGTAGATAGAAAACTCTCTGGAATTGAGAGAGAAAGAATATTTTTGAGATCAAAACAACATACATATTAATAAATAAATGTATGCCTTAATGAATGCATTATTATTAGTGATTGGCACCCATAAAATCAAAATCTTAGAGTATGTTTCCATACTATGACATCAAAAAACTCATTTATGAAAAGCACTCTGTGAACAGACAATATAGAGGATAATACTTAACATATATTAGTCACTAGGTCATTAAAATAATCATATACCCAGGTGGCTCAGTGGTAAAGAATCTGCCTGCCAATACAGGAGGTGCAGAAGAGGTGAGTTTCACCCCTGGCTCAGAAAGATCCCCTAGAGGTGGAAATGGCAAGCCACTCCAGTAGCCTTGCCTGGAGAATCCCATGGACAGAGGAGTCCGAGGGGCTACAGTCCTCTAGGACACGAAGAGTTGGACATAACTGAACAACTGAGCACATGTGCATGTGAGACATACTGTCATTCCCTTTCCACAGATCAGGAGCCTTAACCACATACTAGAAAGAGGGTGAGGACTGAAAACAAAGACTATACTTGCCCTGGAGAATTAAATGTAAAGAATCAACAAGAATGATAGATTTTGTGTGCCGGGCCTATGTAATAACTGAATTCAATCTGCACATTTTCATGAAAGAGTAACTATCAATTCTCTTGCTTTACAGACCAGGAAATAGAAGCAGAGGAAAGTTAAATTACTTTCCCTAGGCCATGCTGCTAGAAAGTAGCTGAACTGGATTCAAACTTCTGTCTGGCTCCAAGGTCCCCATTCTTAACCAGTATACAGACTAGAAGAGGCAAAACCATGGGTAAAACATATACAGATATGCATGGAACTAGACTGTGAGTGCCTCGGGAAGATATCGACCTTAACAATCAGTTGAACCTTTATGGACGGACACACACACAAACACACACACACACACACACACACACACACACAGAGTGTGATGGCATATGTACAGCCCTCAGCCCAGGCCTGTTCATGTACATGCTTAGTAAATGTTAAGCTCTCCATCCATGGCCACCACTGTCTTCCCTCCAACTGCAGCGGAAAACCAGCATCATTCAAGAACTATGACATCTTAGACCACGAGAATGGACTCTTGCTTGCTTTCACAGGAGGAGATGTGGTACTGTGTATTTTTTTCCTTCTTCAGTGTTATAAAGGACTATTTGAACAGGCAGGTGATGGAAAGGAAGAAGAAAGTCATATCTGAAAAACCAGAGCTAACCGTGTCTTCCTTTTCCTGCCCCCAGATAACCTTTGCAGGTTTTTTTTCCTATTTTCCTGTCTATGGTTAACATATGTGCTCAGAAGCCACCAGCAAACTCAAGGCATTTCATGGTAAGGAGAATCTAAATGCATCCAGCAACTGACTATAATACTTCAGCTGAGCACAGCACTTCTCTCTGCAAGGCCTGCTAGCTAAAATTCAATAAGACCTCTGCTCCAAGGGCTCTTGGCAGGGTTTGAAACACTTGTATCAGCCATGACTAGTCACAGAATACAGAAGCTGAGTGGGGGGCTGCCTCCAGCCAGGGTGGTGCCTTCTGGAGGAAGCTGCTGTAGGAACAGAAACGTCTCAGAGGACACAGACAGCTGACTTGTGAGCAGCTTGCCGACCACGCGTCCTTCAAGCGAATGCATCATTTTGAGTATCAAAAAGAAAGGAATTGTCCTGTACATAATAGGCACTCCATAAATACTTCCTGAATGAATGACTCATAAAAATATTACAAAGAATTTATGAAAATAATGTACAACAGCTATTAACTTCTGTGCCATGTGGTTTATCCACGGTCTCATCTAATCTTACAGACACTACTATGAGGTGGGTTTTATTAAAACCCTCATTTTAACAAAGGAGGCATCTGAGGTAAAATATCATGCCCAGGGGACATTCAGATCATCTGAGACTGAAATGTGTTCCCCTGGGGCTTCCCTGGTGGTCCAGTAGCTAAGACTCCATTCTCCCAGTGCAGGGACCCTTGGTTTGATCCTCAGTCAGGGAACTAGATCTCATGTGCTGCAACTAAGATCCAGTACAGCTTAAATAAATAAAAGAAATGTATGCTCCTAAGAACTATGCTTCATTGCCACTCTTGAAGAAGTAGGTTTGCTCGACTAAGTATGTTCCAGAATGTTCCTTAAATGTAAATACGGAATTTTGTCAACTTCTGTTGGGATTATGTCCAAGGTAAGCTCATCACAAGTTGAAAATATCTTTAAGTCAAAAAGTATGTAATACACTTAACCTTCCAAACATCATAGCTTAACTCAACCTAACTTAAACATGCTCAGAACACTTCCATGAGTCTAAAGTTAGGCAAAACCATCTAATACAAAGCCTACTTTAAAGTGTTGAGTATCTCATGTGATTTACTGAAGACTGTGCTGAAAGCGACAAATAGTATGGTGGTGTGGGCACAGAGTGGTTGTAAGTGGATCAGTGGTTCACCCTCGTGACCACATACCTGACTAGGAGCTGGGGCTCACTGCCCCTGCCCTGTGGCACAAGGAGTATCGAACCACATATCCTTGGACCAGGGAGAGACCAAAAGTCAAAGTACACTTTCTACTAAATGTGTGTGTGTCACGTTCCATCATAAAGGTGAGACGCCGTAAGTCTGGAATCGTCTATATGGAGCACCTGCCTCCAGGAACTCACTCTACTTAATGAAAGCTGCATTTTGAGCTACATTCTGGTTATGGTTTTGGTAAAAGCTCCCAACCATATGACCTCCACTTGCAAGGAAAATGTGTGCCTGGAGACCAGGGGCTGCCTTCCTTGGCAGCTGGTCCCATTCAGCACCAGCCTAAATGCCAGCCTGCAGCCCCTTTTACCAAAGACGTGGGTCTTTGTATCTTCAAGTGTACTGTGCTGCAGAAAGAAAACGGGTAAGAGGAACATCTAAGAAGTGGTCTACTCCACCCTCTTGACAATTTCCAGTGAGGAAGGGCCATTTTGTACACTTCCTTGAGAAGGATGGAAGACACAGGAGTACTTTCATCAGGCACTTCAGAAGACAAGCCTCGGCCGCTTTCTGGCCCTTCGGAATCGCAAGAGACTGATGCCTTTTGAATTTCACTCGAACACACAGAGGAGGCTACAAAAGCCATTGTTGGCCTGACAATGGAAGATGATTTTCATAGACAAGTTGATTGCTTTCTAAGAAGCACAAAAATAAAGCCAATTTCAGAAACCACCCAAGAGTCTGTGACAGCAACCACTTCTGAAAGGACAAAGAGACAGGAAACAAAAGAGAGGAAGGACCACCAGGGAGTGCATTTCCATCTCAAGCTTAAAACGTTGTCTGGGATTATGTCCTAACTTCAAATATCTTTAAGTCAAAAGTATGTAATACACTTAACCTTCCAAACATCATAGCTTAACTCAACCTAACTTAAACATGCTCAGAACACTTCCATGAGTCTAAAGTTAGGCAAAACCATCTAATACAAAGCCTACTTTAAAGTGTTGAGTATCTCATGTGATTTACTGAAGACTGTGCTGAAAGCGACAAATAGTATGGTGGTGTGGGCACAGAGTGGTTGTAAGTGGATCAGTGGTTCACCCTCGTGACCACATACCTGACTAGGAGCTGGGGCTCACTGCCCCTGCCCTGTGGCACAAGGAGTATCGAACCACATATCCTTGGACCAGGGAGAGACCAAAAGTCAAAGTACACTTTCTACTAAATGTGTGTGTGTCACGTTCCATCATAAAGGTGAGACGCCGTAAGTCTGGAATCGTCTATATGGAGCACCTGCCTCCAGGAACTCACTCTACTTAATGAAAGCTGCATTTTGAGCTACATTCTGGTTATGGTTTTGGTAAAAGCTCCCAACCATATGACCTCCACTTGCAAGGAAAATGTGTGCCTGGAGACCAGGGGCTGCCTTCCTTGGCAGCTGGTCCCATTCAGCACCAGCCTAAATGCCAGCCTGCAGCCCCTTTTACCAAAGACGTGGGTCTTTGTATCTTCAAGTGTACTGTGCTGCAGAAAGAAAACGGGTAAGAGGAACATCTAAGAAGTGGTCTACTCCACCCTCTTGACAATTTCCAGTGAGGAAGGGCCATTTTGTACACTTCCTTGAGAAGGATGGAAGACACAGGAGTACTTTCATCAGGCACTTCAGAAGACAAGCCTCGGCCGCTTTCTGGCCCTTCGGAATCGCAAGAGACTGATGCCTTTTGAATTTCACTCGAACACACAGAGGAGGCTACAAAAGCCATTGTTGGCCTGACAATGGAAGATGATTTTCATAGACAAGTTGATTGCTTTCTAAGAAGCACAAAAATAAAGCCAATTTCAGAAACCACCCAAGAGTCTGTGACAGCAACCACTTCTGAAAGGACAAAGAGACAGGAAACAAAAGAGAGGAAGGACCACCAGGGAGTGCATTTCCTCCATCTGGGGAAGAAGACAGGTTTCACAGTGTTTTCATAGTAGATCAATGAGTATCCTGTCCAAGGTTCTGGTGAAGTCTGTGGCCTGCTGACGCTTACACAAACTTGGAAAATGCTACCAGGAAAATCTAATACAATGAGGCTTAAACCAGCGTAGACAGCTGTGCAAAGAGTTCTTAAGTGGAGAGCTATTGTAAATGCCCAGACTGTTTTCTGAGCCTTTAAACTCAACTGCGATCATCTTCCTCCCTTCCCAGAGAAAGAGTCTGTTCCCCAACTCAGCAATGAAAATGACATTTGGAGGAAAAAAACATTAAGTGTGGGCAAGTTTATATGCATGATCGCTACAAAATAGTAAACATAAAGCAATGGAAAGCAAAAAAAAAAAAAAATCATTGAACAGTTCCCTCTGTATATCAGAAGTTGTATCAAACTGTTGTGCCTGTATTCAAATTCAGCCAAAAGCAGGGCATCACACCCCAAGTTTTCTGTGTATATAGCTAACATGTGCTGACTATCTATTTTGAGGTGGCATTTTGTCAGGTGACTTATCGTAGATGAAATTATTTCATTACCCCTAATTCTCCTAGGTGGTGCTAGCCTCCCTTTTTAGATGAGAATCTTTAGGTTTAGAGAGATTATGTAACTTATGTGTCTCTTAGGATTCTTAGAACAACAAGCAGAGGAACATCTAACAATGACCAGCAGAAACACTTCACACTTCTAGTTACCCTCCAGAACAAGGAGTCTGGATCTCAGGGCTGGGTCAGCTGAAGAACAAATGCATCAAGGACTCTGGCTGGATACGTCCTTCCTCACCTCCGCCCTTGACATGCTGGCTTAGTCTTTAGGCTTCTCGTCTCCTGGTGGTATGATGACAGCTTCAGTTCCAGCACCAAACCACAGGCAAGACAGAGGGGAGCTGGGACTTCTTTGGTTACAGCACTCTTTTTCATCAGGGAAGAAAATTTTACCCTGAACTCCCTAACACGTGTACATGTATGCTCAGTTGCTCAGGCATGTCCAACTCTTTGGGACCCCATGGACTGTAGCCCGCCAGGCCCCTCTGTCCGTGGGATTTTCTGGGCAAGGATACTGGAGCCAGTTGCCTTCTCCAGGGATCTTCTTGACCCAGGGTTGAACCCACATCTCCTGCAATGGCAGGCAGATTCTTTACTGCTGAGTCACCAAGGAAGCCCCATTGCCAAACACACTTCCCTTTAGATCTAATTTGGAAGGAATGACTTGGCATTCCAGGGATCTTCTTGACCCAGGGGTTGAACCCACATTGTAAATGCCCAGACTGTTTTCTGAGCCTTTAAACTCAACTGCGATCATCTTCCTCCCTTCCCAGAGAAAGAGTCTGTTCCCCAACTCAGCAATGAAAATGACATTTGGAGGAAAAAAACATTAAGTGTGGGCAAGTTTATATGCATGATCGCTACAAAATAGTAAACATAAAGCAATGGAAAGCAAAAAAAAAAAAAATCATTGAACAGTTCCCTCTGTATATCAGAAGTTGTATCAAACTGTTGTGCCTGTATTCAAATTCAGCCAAAAGCAGGGCATCACACCCCAAGTTTTCTGTGTATATAGCTAACATGTGCTGACTATCTATTTTGAGGTGGCATTTTGTCAGGTGACTTATCGTAGATGAAATTATTTCATTACCCCTAATTCTCCTAGGTGGTGCTAGCCTCCCTTTTTAGATGAGAATCTTTAGGTTTAGAGAGATTATGTAACTTATGTGTCTCTTAGGATTCTTAGAACAACAAGCAGAGGAACATCTAACAATGACCAGCAGAAACACTTCACACTTCTAGTTACCCTCCAGAACAAGGAGTCTGGATCTCAGGGCTGGGTCAGCTGAAGAACAAATGCATCAAGGACTCTGGCTGGATACGTCCTTCCTCACCTCCGCCCTTGACATGCTGGCTTAGTCTTTAGGCTTCTCGTCTCCTGGTGGTATGATGACAGCTTCAGTTCCAGCACCAAACCACAGGCAAGACAGAGGGGAGCTGGGACTTCTTTGGTTACAGCACTCTTTTTCATCAGGGAAGAAAATTTTACCCTGAACTCCCTAACACGTGTACATGTATGCTCAGTTGCTCAGGCATGTCCAACTCTTTGGGACCCCATGGACTGTAGCCCGCCAGGCCCCTCTGTCCGTGGGATTTTCTGGGCAAGGATACTGGAGCCAGTTGCCTTCTCCAGGGGATCTTCTTGACCCAGGGGTTGAACCCACATCTCCTGCAATGGCAGGCAGATTCTTTACTGCTGAGTCACCAAGGAAGCCCCATTGCCAAACACACTTCCCTTTAGATCTAATTTGGAAGGAATGACTGGCATGACCAGCTATTAGCCATAAAGGATATTGGGCAAGTGGGTCTATAGCATTTGAGCCACCGTCATTGGAGACTGGCTTTACCAAGAAGGAAAAAGAGAAGAGTAATTGCGCCCACATCACAGTGTCTGCACATTTACAAACATTAGAGGTTCACAGAGACGGATTTCATGTCAAGAAGCAAGCACCATTTATCCCACAACATGCAGAAGCACAAGGAAAGAAAGCCCTTCCCCACACGGGAGCAGTCTACAACTTTGAGCATAAGTGCTCTGCTCTTCAAGGAACAAGTGAATGGTGGTCAAGTGGACCTGAGACTCTCCCTCTGGTGTGTGGGCGATTCAACTCCCTCTCCTGAGTGTCAAGTTGGGAGGTTTACCAGCAGCCACATCTCCTCTTGGGAAGCCCTTGCCAGAGCTGAACCCACACTCCTGTGGGCTGAGAATGGGTGGGGATCTGAGAAGATACCTGACTTGATTCAGGCTTTTCATGGGGTCAAGGCACTTGCCAGGCTTTTATTTATATATTTATATATATCCTGCCAGCAAAATTTACAGGAAAGTCAGTTGATAGTCTTATGGTTTCTTTTCAAGCATTTATTTGTTTTTCTCTTAGTGATTTTAAGATTCTCTATCTTTGGGCTTCCCTGGTGGTCCAGTGGGTAAGGACAGCACCTTGCTGTGCAAGGGGCACTGGTTCGATCCCTGGCCTGGGAAGATCCCACGTGCCGTGGAATAGCTGGACTGATGTGTCCAATTACCGAGTCGGAGCTCTGGAGCGCATGCGCCCAGAGCCGGTGCTCTGCAGGGAGAGAGGCCACTGCGATGCAAGGCCTACACAGGCCAAAGAACAAAGATGAAGATGGATAAAAGAAAGGCCAATAGAAGTGGCCAAAAAATAAAATAAAATAATATAAAAAAAGATTCTCTGTCTTTAATTTTTTCCATTTAAATTATTGTATGCCTTGGTTTGGGTCTCTTTGGCTTCATCTTGTTTGGGAATCAGTACTTCATGGAGTTGGATATTTGTTTTGTTTTGTTTTTTCCAGAGTAAGGAAATATTCTGCTATTATTTCTTCAGATAGGTTTTCTGTTCTTTTCTTTTTTTTCTTATTCTGGGACCTATATAAGTGAATGTTAGTACCTGGTATCCTTACCGTTGTCTTAGAAGTCTATTAAATTATACCTTTTTATTTTTTGCTATTCTAGTTGGGCAATTTCCATTAACCCTATGTTCCAGGTCCCTGATCCATTCTTCCACATCTCCTAATCTGCTATTGATTCCCTCTAGCACATTTTTCATGTGTTACTGTTATTCTTCCATTCTTTTATAAAAATATTTTCTATCTCTGCTGAAATTTTCACTAAGTTCATTCATTCTTCACCCAAGTTTGCTGAACATGTTTATGATTATAACTTTGAACTCTGTATCTGGTACTTTTTCTGAGATTTTGGTTTGTTTTTTCTTTGGAAGGTATTCCTGTCTCCTCATTATGAAGTCTCCATGTTTGTTTGTATGCATTAGTTAGCTCAGCTAAGCCGCTCAGTCCTGAAAGAATGGCTTTCTGTCGAAGGTGTCCTGTGGTGTCCAGGAGTGCACCCTCCCCTGGTCATCAGAACAAGCTCCTCTAGGGGTCCCCTGTGTGGGCTGCCTGCAGATGCAAGCTTTCACTGTGGACAGACCACAACTGCTGCAGACACGCTGCTGGGCAAGGCAGGTCCCTGGCCCTGCTGTCTACAAGGCCTGGCTGTGACTGCCATTGGTGCACAGGTGAGCAGCACTGAGCCCTCCACAGTGAGAGCTGCTATGAAGGGGCACCAGTGCTGTGAGACTGCCCACCAGGCGTGATGTGCCCAGAGGGCTGCCACTTGAGTGGAGTGCCAGCTGGGGCAAGTCCCCCAGTGAATGCCAGGACAGGGCAAGAAGTGCTAGTAAGACTGATAGGGAAAGTCAGAAAGGGTCACCGACACAGAGCCAAAAAGAGACGGGACCTGCCAGAGTGTCCATACTCAGAGAAAGTTGCAACACATCCTAGCCTCTCTAGCATATGCCCTAAAATCAGTCAATGATTCTCCTTGTTGGAGCTAAGTGCTTTTATAAAGGGGCTGTCTCTGCATTGGGACTCAGAGAGAGTGAGTTTGTGTGCAATTCCTTTATAAACAGACTCTCCGTTTCCCATACCTCTCCAGCTTTCCCAGACGTAAGGCCCACTGGTTTAATAAGCTGGGTGTATGAGTGTTCCTTTTCCCAGTGCAGATCCCCTGAGCTGGGGAGCCTGACATGCGGCTCAGACTTCTGGTCCCTTACTGGGGACGTCTGTGGTTGTGGCATCCCTCCTGATTTCGAGTTGCCAAACCAGGGGTGTGGGTTCTGACTAGATCCCTCCTACCCACCTCAACAGGAACTCTTCTTTATACCCTTAGTTGTAGAAAAGAGGTTCTGCTTGTCCTCAGGTTGCTCTCAGCGGTAGTAGTTCTACACGTATTAATATTTTTAGTTTTGGTGTATCTGCAGGAGGAGGTGAGCTCAGGACTTTCCTACTCTCTCATCTTGATCTGACCTTGCCAGGTGTCTGTCAGCCCTGTGCCCACTGGGATATACAGAGCTTCTCCAACTCCATTCTGCTGTTGGGTCTGTTGGCTTCTCCCCAAGTGGTCCAGAAATGTGTTCATACCCTACTGCATATATTTTCTTGTACATTATTAGTGGCTTTGACCAGTGGCATTGCTGAAAATTACATGCAATAATTATAAAATAAATAGCTTCGAATTATTTGTAACATCTTGACTTGTGTGAACACATAAACAGATAAATATGTGGATTTAACATTTTCATTTGCACCGTTATCTCCAAGAGCTCCAAGAAACACAGCACTGTGTATATTTTAAACATATTAAGATAATGCCTACTGATCCACAGTGAGAGCTGCTATGAAGGCACCAGTGCTGTGAGACTGCCCACCAGGCGTGATGTGCCCAGAGGGCTGCCACTTGAGTGGAGTGCCAGCTGGGGCAAGTCCCCCAGTGAATGCCAGGACAGGGCAAGAAGTGCTAGTAAGACTGATAGGGAAAGTCAGAAAGGGTCACCGACACAGAGCCAAAAAGAGACGGGACCTGCCAGAGTGTCCATACTCAGAGAAAGTTGCAACACATCCTAGCCTCTCTAGCATATGCCCTAAAATCAGTCAATGATTCTCCTTGTTGGAGCTAAGTGCTTTTATAAAGGGGCTGTCTCTGCATTGGGACTCAGAGAGAGTGAGTTTGTGTGCAATTCCTTTATAAACAGACTCTCCGTTTCCCATACCTCTCCAGCTTTCCCAGACGTAAGGCCCACTGGTTTAATAAGCTGGGTGTATGAGTGTTCCTTTTCCCAGTGCAGATCCCCTGAGCTGGGGAGCCTGACATGCGGCTCAGACTTCTGGTCCCTTACTGGGGACGTCTGTGGTTGTGGCATCCCTCCTGATTTCGAGTTGCCAAACCAGGGGTGTGGGTTCTGACTAGATCCCTCCTACCCACCTCAACAGGAACTCTTCTTTATACCCTTAGTTGTAGAAAAGAGGTTCTGCTTGTCCTCAGGTTGCTCTCAGCGGTAGTAGTTCTACACGTATTAATATTTTTAGTTTTGGTGTATCTGCAGGAGGAGGTGAGCTCAGGACTTTCCTACTCTCTCATCTTGATCTGACCTTGCCAGGTGTCTGTCAGCCCTGTGCCCACTGGGATATACAGAGCTTCTCCAACTCCATTCTGCTGTTGGGTCTGTTGGCTTCTCCCCAAGTGGTCCAGAAATGTGTTCATACCCTACTGCATATATTTTCTTGTACATTATTAGTGGCTTTGACCAGTGGCATTGCTGAAAATTACATGCAATAATTATAAAATAAATAGCTTCGAATTATTTGTAACATCTTGACTTGTGTGAACACATAAACAGATAAATATGTGGATTTAACATTTTCATTTGCACCGTTATCTCCAAGAGCTCCAAGAAACACAGCACTGTGTATAGACTTTGTGTGTATATAATCCACAGATAGAATCCTGCCTGGGTATTCCATGATGAAATAAACAGAGAAGGCATAATTCTTATTCTCAGATGTTTACAGATAAGAAGCCAAAAGGACAAATGTATACCAGAATATGCTGAAACACGACCTGGGTTTAAATTCTGGCTCTATAACTTACTCGTCGCTTGACACTGGGCACACTGAATCCTCTCACGGTCCCTCAATTTTTCACTTGAGAATTAGGACAACAATTTGTTGCTGTTCAGTCACTCAGTCGTGTCCGACTCTTTGTGACCCCGTGGACTGCAGCAGGCCGGGCTTCCCTGTCCTTCACCGTCTCCTGGAGTATCTGTACCACAGAACTAGGGAGGCACTACAAATCAGAGCATCGTTCCCCCAGAGCCCCAGAGCCCCAGAGCCCAGGCTCGCAGCACGGCACCTGTATCTGCTCTACGTCAGGGGTGCTCTCTCACTGGCATGATACTACCCCTCAAGTCTCTCAGTCCTACAGTCCTTTCCAACATACTCTCATTTTTTCTTGTAGCAGATTAAGTGCTTTCCTTATTACTCTATACTAGGTAGACATGGAGAACAATCAGTTACCACCTAACATAAACCCATTGAAATGCTATGGCTCTAAAATGTTAATATCCATACAAATGATCTAGAGTATCTGGCGAAATTTATTTCCATGGCTTCTCTCCCTGGATATTTATTTAGCAGATTAGCATGGTGTATCTGCAGGAGGAGGTGAGCTCAGGACTTTCCTACTCTCTCATCTTGATCTGACCTTGCCAGGTGTCTGTCAGCCCTGTGCCCACTGGGATATACAGAGCTTCTCCAACTCCATTCTGCTGTTGGGTCTGTTGGCTTCTCCCCAAGTGGTCCAGAAATGTGTTCATACCCTACTGCATATATTTTCTTGTACATTATTAGTGGCTTTGACCAGTGGCATTGCTGAAAATTACATGCAATAATTATAAAATAAATAGCTTCGAATTATTTGTAACATCTTGACTTGTGTGAACACATAAACAGATAAATATGTGGATTTAACATTTTCATTTGCACCGTTATCTCCAAGAGCTCCAAGAAACACAGCACTGTGTATAGACTTTGTGTGTATATAATCCACAGATAGAATCCTGCCTGGGTATTCCATGATGAAATAAACAGAGAAGGCATAATTCTTATTCTCAGATGTTTACAGATAAGAAGCCAAAAGGACAAATGTATACCAGAATATGCTGAAACACGACCTGGGTTTAAATTCTGGCTCTATAACTTACTCGTCGCTTGACACTGGGCACACTGAATCCTCTCACGGTCCCTCAATTTTTCACTTGAGAATTAGGACAACAATTTGTTGCTGTTCAGTCACTCAGTCGTGTCCGACTCTTTGTGACCCCGTGGACTGCAGCAGGCCGGGCTTCCCTGTCCTTCACCGTCTCCTGGAGTATCTGTACCACAGAACTAGGGAGGCACTACAAATCAGAGCATCGTTCCCCCAGAGCCCCAGAGCCCCAGAGCCCAGGCTCGCAGCACGGCACCTGTATCTGCTCTACGTCAGGGGTGCTCTCTCACTGGCATGATACTACCCCTCAAGTCTCTCAGTCCTACAGTCCTTTCCAACATACTCTCATTTTTTCTTGTAGCAGATTAAGTGCTTTCCTTATTACTCTATACTAGGTAGACATGGAGAACAATCAGTTACCACCTAACATAAACCCATTGAAATGCTATGGCTCTAAAATGTTAATATCCATACAAATGATCTAGAGTATCTGGCGAAATTTATTTCCATGGCTTCTCTCCCTGGATATTTATTTAGCAGATCTGGAATCGCACCTGGGATTCTGCATTTCAAAAACGCACCCCACGTCATTTTAATGCAGGTGATCTTTAGACAACATCTTGAAAATGATTCCCTTCTGAGGCACATCCAGAGGGAGGTCACTCACTGCCTTCATCTGAGGGTTCGGAGCTCTCCCACCCTCTCCCACTGCTCACCCTCCCCATGCCTGTTGTCTCCCTAGAGAACTAACACTCGATCAAACATCTCCACTCAGAATTCAGTTATATGCTCTCAAATTGCAAAGCTTAGAGCAGCCACCTGTTCACACAGCAATGGATGGTTAAACACTGTGAAACCCTTGGATTCACCATTAGAATACTGAGACCCCAAGAGACCAGTGTAGGCAGCCAGCTTGCTGAGGGGTAACACCTCCAGCTGAAACCAGCAACGTCTTGTCAAAGCCTTTGTCTCAGGCCTCCCAAGCACGTCATTATTATCCTAGTGGATCTCTGAGAGGCCATGTTCTCTAATAATAAACCACAGAGGGAATGCACAAATAGAAACACAGAGAGAAGTGACTTGCCACAGCCCTTCTGAGGAGTTAGTGATTGGGTACACTCAGTTATTAGCTGATAGAATTCGATTCAGTTGACTGGACCTCATTGAATAAAAATCAGGAAGTTCCCCATTAAAATGTGTATTCCAGGCTCTTGAAAAAATCAGAAGGCGGGACCACACTGGGCCCACATTTCTGTGCAGCAACTGCCCAGATGGGAGCAGCGGCAGCTGAGTTTGAAAGAGGCACACATTCTCCAGTTCTCAGTGGTCCACCCGTCACTTCCACGTCCCATTTCCCTTCCTGCCCTTGTCCATGGAAGCCTGTGACTTTGAAACCTCCGCTAAACTTTTATTTACCTTCCTGCTTCTCCTTCCCCCTTCCTTTCCAGTTCCTTGCAGAAGGACCCCAGCATAAAATCCTTGGAAGGTCTCTTTGCATTCTGTTGCAAACAGGCCTAAGTCAATCTCGCGCTTCACAATTACTGGATTCTTTATGGCGCCAGCCACAAAAGTCAGAGGCAGGTGAACTCTGCCAATTACAATACGAATTTTGATTCAGTAGCTCTCAGGTAGGTCTGATTCTGTACTTCCTACAAACTCCCAGGCCATAGCTACACTGTGCCCACCACACCTGGAGTGACAAACGTGTTAAGTTTCTACCCTAAAATGTAGCTCCGAGGTTCTATTAGAAGCGAGCCTTAAATCAAAGCCTGTACAGGAACAGAAGAAGTGGACAACTTGCTCTATAAACTGGATGAACTCCCAGAACTTGCCCTTTATTACATAAAGAAGTGCAGAGTTCTGAAAGCAGAGAATTCTGTTCACTCCCTAGAGAACAACACTCGATCAAATTCACTAGACAGTTACCAAAAGCTTAGAGCAGCCACCTGTTCACACAGCAATGGATGGTTAAACACTGTGAAACCCTTGGATTCACCATTAGAATACTGAGACCCCAAGAGACCAGTGTAGGCAGCCAGCTTGCTGAGGGGTAACACCTCCAGCTGAAACCAGCAACGTCTTGTCAAAGCCTTTGTCTCAGGCCTCCCAAGCACGTCATTATTATCCTAGTGGATCTCTGAGAGGCCATGTTCTCTAATAATAAACCACAGAGGGAATGCACAAATAGAAACACAGAGAGAAGTGACTTGCCACAGCCCTTCTGAGGAGTTAGTGATTGGGTACACTCAGTTATTAGCTGATAGAATTCGATTCAGTTGACTGGACCTCATTGAATAAAAATCAGGAAGTTCCCCATTAAAATGTGTATTCCAGGCTCTTGAAAAAATCAGAAGGCGGGACCACACTGGGCCCACATTTCTGTGCAGCAACTGCCCAGATGGGAGCAGCGGCAGCTGAGTTTGAAAGAGGCACACATTCTCCAGTTCTCAGTGGTCCACCCGTCACTTCCACGTCCCATTTCCCTTCCTGCCCTTGTCCATGGAAGCCTGTGACTTTGAAACCTCCGCTAAACTTTTATTTACCTTCCTGCTTCTCCTTCCCCCTTCCTTTCCAGTTCCTTGCAGAAGGACCCCAGCATAAAATCCTTGGAAGGTCTCTTTGCATTCTGTTGCAAACAGGCCTAAGTCAATCTCGCGCTTCACAATTACTGGATTCTTTATGGCGCCAGCCACAAAAGTCAGAGGCAGGTGAACTCTGCCAATTACAATACGAATTTTGATTCAGTAGCTCTCAGGTAGGTCTGATTCTGTACTTCCTACAAACTCCCAGGCCATAGCTACACTGTGCCCACCACACCTGGAGTGACAAACGTGTTAAGTTTCTACCCCTAAAATGTAGCTCCGAGGTTCTATTAGAAGCGAGCCTTAAATCAAAGCCTGTACAGGAACAAAAGAAGTGGACAACTTGCTCTATAAACTGGATGAACTCCCAGAACTTGCCCTTTTATTCTGACCATGCCTTTGCATAAGCTAAAGCTGCAGAGTTCTGAAAGCAGAGATTCTGTTCATTTTAGAGGATGAATCAGGCAATCACAGAATCAACTGCCAGGCAAAGGGCAACTTCAGAATCAGGTTTCAGGAAGTACTGTGAAGAGTTCAGACTGCTGTGTTCCCTAGATTGCTATGCTCTATGGAAATGCAAGAGGGATTTCTACAATATTATGAGATTTCTAGAATTCTCATATTTTGAACACCAGCAATTTCATCAATATAAACCATCAATAACAATATCCTAATATCTGAACCTCTGCTGTCAAATGGAGATGAAAAGAGCTGGACAGGACTTCCCTGGTAGCACAGTGGATAAGAATCCACCTGTCAATGTAGGGGACAGGGTTCGATCCCTGGTCCCGGAAGATTTCACATGCCTCAGGGCCACTAAGCAGGTGTCCCCGAACTACTGAGCCTGTGGGCCATGAAGCCTGTGCTCCACAACAAGAGAAGTCCCCCCATGTGAAATGAGAAGTCAGTATACCCCAACAGTAGCTCCCACTCGTCGCAACTAGAGAAAGCCTGTGTGTAGCAACGAAGCCCCAGTGCAATAAAAAATAAACAAACAGGGGCTTCTCTGGTGGTCCAGTGGGTAGGGACACCGCTTTGCAGTGCAAGGGGCACCGGTTCGATCCCTGGCCTGGGAGGATCCCGCGTGCCGCGGAGTGGCTGGACCAATGTGTCCAACTGCCAAGCCGGAACTCTGGAGCACATGTGCCCAGGGCCGGCACTCTGCGGCAAGAGAGGCTGCTGCAGTGGGAGGCCCACACAGGCCAAAAAAAAAAAGATGGATGAATATAAATGAAAGACCAATAGAAGTGGAAAAATAAAATATAATAAAATAAAATAAACAAACAGAATTGTTGAAGAGAGAGAGAGAGAAAGCTTGCATGTTTACAGAAACCAGCCCTGGCATGACCCAACCCTGTAATGTGTATCCCAATTTGGGGGTGATTAGCAACATCTCTTTTTATCATACTGTCTTTGATGATATATCTTAAAAGTACAGACGACTCAGCACACTCTTAGTAAGAAATGGGTGCTCCACACTGGATTCTGCCCGTAATCTGAAGTGGGAGGGATACTGTGAAGGAACAGGGGAGAACCACCCCTTCCAGCGAGATGCAGACATTTCCTCTGCCTCTTCCCAAGCACACCCTGCGGGTCCCCTCAGCTGAAACCCTTGTACCCTGCACACCCTCATGCTTCCATTTCCTTCTCTGTGCACCCTCGTCCCACCACATCTTCAGCACATCGTACTTTCATGTCACCTCATGAGAAACAGAAACAGAAATTAAGAGGTAGAAGCAATCTGAGAGATGGCTGACGCTGGTGGGTTTTTTATCTTAGCCTTGAAAACCCTTTTGCAGACCACATATGGCCCTGCAGGGCAAACACATAGTTCACACAAGAAAAAGTTGTTCTCAAGGCTGGTAGGGGTGCAGAAAGGGAGGCGATGTAAAGAAAACTGAAACATAACCTTTTTCTGCTCTGCCCATCCCTTCAGACCTTTGTCCTTGAAAGGCTCCCAAAGGACATCATTGAATAACACTAAACCTGGGCTTCCCTGGGGTGTCAAGGGGAAACAGCCCTCCCACCAAGACAGGAGATGTGGGTTGGGTCCCCGATTCAGAAGATCCCATGTTCACAAAGCAACTAAGCCTATGCACCGCAACTGGGCCTGTGCTCTAGAGCCTGGGAGCCACAACTACTAAAGCCTATGTATGCAAGAGCCTATGCACCGCAACAAGAGAAGCCACTACAACAAAAAAGAGCAGACACCACAACTCGAGAGTAGTTCCTGCTCACCATAACTAGAGAAAGCCCTTGCAGCAATGAAGATCCAGCACAGCCAAAAATAAGAAAACAAACAAGCACTAACCTGATCCGAAGGCATTCTTCCATCACCCACTTCGCCAACGAGGATGCTGAGCTGTTGAAGGGGTAAGCAGTTTGCCCAAGTTCACACCGGCTGTGATGAGGCAGAACCCAAACTCTCCTCCTGCCACAGGTCAGTTCACAGCACCCGGCTGTAAGTCAGCGAGGAGAAGGCACACACTCTTGTCGGGAGGCTGATGAAGCACGCTGGCTCTTAGTGGGAGAGTCTGAGTCTGAGGCCTGATCTGGTTGTCCATCTCCCAGCCTTTCTCCCAGCCAGGGATCTCAATTCCACTGTCTTTGAATAATGGCTCCATTTCTCTGGATTTCAGACCCATCTCCCCAGTTCCAGATGAAAGCATCTCTCTCTGAGGTTCTTGGTGTCACCTAAAAACCAAAATAAGGCGTTTTCACTCTCACCGAGGCCAGCCAGCACTGTAATACGTACTGCCAGCAAGACACCCTGTGGCTTGTCAAGGCCAAGATGACCTGGCTGTTCCTCAAGGCTCGAGTGCCTTCTGTTGTTCCTCCCGTGAGTCAGTGTTCCCTTTATCTGACTCAGATTCACTCCATTGCTGTTGTAGCAATCTATTTCATTTCCCTAAAGCTTCCTTGTTCTCTTAGTCTTCATCTCAGACAAAAGTAGGTTTTCCTGATGCACATGCTGAAGCATTAACTACAGCAGTCCCTTATAATCAAGGGTAAATTCTCCCCATGATAAGACAGTAAAGCACTTTGGGAAGTAACGCGTGTTTATGCTCTGTACACTGTGGCTATGTCCGCCTTGGGGCTTTCTATGGCTCTTCACCCGGTTTTTTGTCCCATCTTCTCCCTCCTTTCTCTTCTTTCACACCTCCCCTCCTTTGCCCATGCCTCTTCCCACCTTCCTGCTGGGCCAGGGGCTGTTAAGAAGGTATACTAGCCTTTGTATCATCTCTAAAGTACTAACATTTCCCCACCTATATTCCACTCACCGCATCACCATATTCTTTGCCCAAATCAAGTAGGTCTACAGCCTAGTCTTAGGGTACAATAATAACAGTGATGTTAATGAAGATTAATGATCCTAATAAGGAAAAATAAGAAGTATACAAGAGAGAAATCTTATTTAGAAGAAGGAAAATGAAAGGAAAGGGAGAGATTAAAGAAAATAACCAAACTATAAGCATTTATCACTAATGAGTAACTAGCATTTAAGGAACTCTTCTCATTATGCACTATTCTGTGTGTGTGTGTTTGTGTGTGTGTGTGTGTCTACAGTAAGCTCTCACACGTACCTATTATTTTCCCTTATTTTATGCATGAGGAAATCTCGGTATGTCCAAGCCCATCAGTAAATATAGAGCCAGGGTTCTGTGCAAGGTCTAAATAGGGCAGTATGATTCCAAAGTCTGGGCTCTGAAGACCCAGTGCCTGTGTTTCAGGATTGAGAATGATTATAGCACAAGAATCCAGGGATTATACACACTAGTGGCTCGGAGAGTCAAAGGTCCAAAGGCATTATAACACCAGGGCTTTCTCCACATCAAGGCCAGAGTATGGGGAAGATTCTGAGCCTTTAAAATCAAAGCTATTTCTAATCGGGAATCCAGGGACCATAGATTTGCAACACTTCAACAAGGAGGAAAAGCCAGACAGAGTAAGGTTCTTAATCTAAGCCTTGTTGTAGCAATCTATTTCATTTCCCTAAAGCTTCCTTGTTCTCTTAGTCTTCATCTCAGACAAAAGTAGGTTTTCCTGATGCACATGCTGAAGCATTAACTACAGCAGTCCCTTATAATCAAGGGTAAATTCTCCCCATGATAAGACAGTAAAGCACTTTGGGAAGTAACGCGTGTTTATGCTCTGTACACTGTGGCTATGTCCGCCTTGGGGCTTTCTATGGCTCTTCACCCGGTTTTTTGTCCCATCTTCTCCCTCCTTTCTCTTCTTTCACACCTCCCCTCCTTTGCCCATGCCTCTTCCCACCTTCCTGCTGGGCCAGGGGCTGTTAAGAAGGTATACTAGCCTTTGTATCATCTCTAAAGTACTAACATTTCCCCACCTATATTCCACTCACCGCATCACCATATTCTTTGCCCAAATCAAGTAGGTCTACAGCCTAGTCTTAGGGTACAATAATAACAGTGATGTTAATGAAGATTAATGATCCTAATAAGGAAAAATAAGAAGTATACAAGAGAGAAATCTTATTTAGAAGAAGGAAAATGAAAGGAAAGGGAGAGATTAAAGAAAATAACCAAACTATAAGCATTTATCACTAATGAGTAACTAGCATTTAAGGAACTCTTCTCATTATGCACTATTCTGTGTGTGTGTGTTTGTGTGTGTGTGTGTGTCTACAGTAAGCTCTCACACGTACCTATTATTTTCCCTTATTTTATGCATGAGGAAATCTCGGTATGTCCAAGCCCATCAGTAAATATAGAGCCAGGGTTCTGTGCAAGGTCTAAATAGGGCAGTATGATTCCAAAGTCTGGGCTCTGAAGACCCAGTGCCTGTGTTTCAGGATTGAGAATGATTATAGCACAAGAATCCAGGGATTATACACACTAGTGGCTCGGAGAGTCAAAGGTCCAAAGGCATTATAACACCAGGGCTTTCTCCACATCAAGGCCAGAGTATGGGGAAGATTCTGAGCCTTTAAAAGCAAAGCTATTTCTAATCGGGAATCCAGGGACCATAGATTTGCAACACGTCAACAAGGAGGAAAAAGCCAGACAGAGTAAGGTTCATGTTAACCTCCTGAGATCATTATTTCAACACTTTGCTATATATGAACTTATGAATGTACTAGATGAGTTAGCTGTACCGTGCTCAGTTGTGTTCAATTCTTTGCAACCTCATGGATTGTAGCCCTCCAGGCTCTTTCTTCAGTCTACAGGATTTCCCAGGCAAGAATACTGGAGTGGGTAGCCATTTCCTTCTCCAGGGGATCTTTTGGACCCAGGGACTCAACCCAGTCTCCTGCATTGGCAGGTGGATTCTTGAGCACTGAGCCACCTCTAGTTTGCCTATGCCTGCCTCTGTTAGGAGGCTCGAGCCAAATTTGCTTGCTTTTAAAAGATCACTTAAGCTCTGGAGGTTTTCTCATCACAACTGCTGTATCACTGCTGTATTTCAGTCACCGCTTACTCACATGTGGATTATCCACGTTGTGGACCATTTCCAGGAAGTTTTTAATACCAGCCTGACTGTCCCAGGACAGCCACTGCTCACCTTTACCTACTGCCCTGCCATGGGCGAACCAGCCCTGTAGCTCAGTTGTTAAAGAATCCACCTGCTCAGAGGAGAAACAGACACAGAGAACGGACTTACTGACATTGGGGTAGCGAGGAGTTGGGGAGAGGTATGGAAAGAGCAACATGGAGACTTATACTACCATATGTAAACCAGATGGGAATTTGATGTAAAACTAAGGGAACTCAAAGAGGGGCTCTGTTAACAACCTGGAGAGTGGGATGGGGAGGGGAATGGGGGGAAGTTGAAGAGGGAGGGAACCTATGACTGACTCATGTTGATGTTTGGCAGCAAATAACAAAACCTTGTAAAGCTATTATCTTCCAATTTAAAACATTAAAAATTTTTTTTTTTTTAAAAAAAGAATCTGCCTGCAATGCAGGAGACCTAGGTTCTATTCCTGGGTCAGGAAGATCCTCTGGAGAAGAAAATGCAACCCACTCCAGCATTCTTGCATGGAGAATCTCATGGACCAAGAAGACTGGCAGTCTACATCTATGGGGTCGTAAGAGTTGGACATGACTTAGTTACTAGGCCACCATTGCCATGGATGCTAGTTCATTTTATATGATATTTTTTTCCAGACACTAGTCAAACAAACCCCTGCTTATTCCGAATTTTCTATGTACAGTTCTTCCACTTTTCCATTCTCCCAGCAGAGAAGGGATGATGGACAGCTAGCCTATCTTTGGTTGAAAGTAGACCTCTATTGCTTAGGAATCAGGTGCACTTAAAATTTGAAGGAATGTCAACACACCTTTCCTGCAAGCTACCCTCTTCCTTTTTATTGCCTCTCTTCAGCACTAAGGAACTGTTCCTCTCAGCACATTTAGGGACTAAACATCTGGCCTTCATCTTGTATGAAGCGCTACTATTTTTTTTTTAATATTTATTATTTTTTTATTTTTTGGGAGGGGTGGGTTGGGGAGGGAGGGGGGCGAGTGGGTCACTTCTATTGGTCTTTCATTTATCTATTTTCATCCATCTTTGTTCCTTGGCCCCTGTGGGCCTCCCATTGCAGTGGCCTCTGTTGTCGCAGAGCACCGGCTCTGGGCGCATGCACTCCAGAGCTTTGGCTCGGTGATTGGACACATCAGTCCAGCCGCTCCGTGGCACGTGGGATCTTCCCAGGCCAGGGATTGAACCAGCGCCCCCTGCACTGCAAGGCAGTGTCCATACCCACTGGACCACCAGGGAAGCCTGAAGCGCTACTATTAAAACATAAACAAGGGGACTTCCCTGGTGATCCAGGGGCTAAGACTTCACCTTCCAATGCTCGGGGTGCAGGTTTAATCCCTTGTCAGGAAGCTAAGACCCCACATGCCTTGTGGCCAAGAAACCAAAACATAAAGCAGAACCAATATTGAAACAAATTCAATAAAGATTTCAAAAATGGGTCTGCATTAAAAAAAATAAAAATAAAGACCCATAAAGGAGAAATAAGACTTCTCCTCTCAGAAGACAAGTCAAGCTTTCATGCCATCAAAATCCTACCTGCTCCACTTCCTGCATCTATCTGAACTTAACTCCTGCACTTTCCTTCCTGCTTTCTCTGCTCTGACAACTGCTGCCCCCTGCCCACATCCCTCGTGGACCTGCCTCAGGGCTTCTGCCTTTGCCCTTCTGTCTCCCTGGAATCCTCCTTCCCCAGACACTGCGTGCTCCTTCGTATCATTCTCTGATCAACAGTAATCCCTCACAAAATCCTTCCCTGCAGGCCCAGTCTCTAATAGCTATCTCCAGACATCTCCTACTTCTAACCCTGCTTTCTTTTTCTTCACGCCAGGGCCCAGTGTCTTATTACATATTTCCTTACTTCTTGTTGTCTATCTTCTCTAGAATGTAAGACCCATGAGTTTTGTCTGTATTAAGATAAAACCAAACAAATGACAAGAAAATACTATCATATCCTCGGCCCACAGGACTCTGCTTGGTGTGTCATGATACTTGTTGCATAAATGAATGGAGTTCTGGTAGGGGCGGGGCACACACATTTGTAGGAAAGACACCAAATCTTCAAATCACGTGTAAAACGTTTCTGGATTTCGCCCCGTTCTGAGGGTGCAAAGTGCTTAATTGCACGTTAAGAGTCTTTTTAAATCTCTTCTGCACCCTAGTTCTACAACGACTGATATTACTGAACCCTGATTTCCCCTTTTCTTCTTCAGCTGTCATCTTTTCCCAGAGGGATTTCCTTGAGGAAAGAAGACATATGCTGAATGGACTGTGGTTCTCACAAGCTAAGTGACTACCTAGAGCACTGCACCTGAAGGTCAGAAGCCAGTTCCCACTTGGTACCTCCCAGCACTCCTGGACCATCTCCCTCACACGGAGATGTTCCCTTGGGGCTCTCTGTGCACTAAACTGGATGCTGGCAGTTCAGAACAGTCCACAATGGGTCCAAAAGCAATATACTTCATCTCGTTCCAGCCAGTGCCAGGTTAAGAATTTAATTTACTCTCTTAAGTTTGGAATCTAATGTGAGTATTTGAGAAGTACCTGAAACACAGAGCTACAACTTTTTCCCATCTCTCCCTGCTTCAGCTCTGCTTTGCACCACAGTTGGCTTGCGTTAGAGTTTGGGAGCAGGCTTTGGAATCTGAGAGTCCTGTGCTCAAATCTCATTTTAACAATACCACTTGTTTCACAGAAATGGATATGAATCCCCCTCAGGAGCTAACATTTACTAATCAGTTACCGGGTTCTGGGTCAAGCACCTTAGTATTCACAATTCTAAGAGGAAGGGAGCATACTTCACGAAGTCTTCATGTGTAAGGAAGTCACTGCTCTGCCTCTGTTTAAAGGAGCCAAACTGTGTCCCACCTGTATCACTGTCAAGGCTCAAAGCTGGCTGCAAATCCAGGAAGAGTGAACCTTCCATTAGCCCTCCTTTCATATGAGAACATGGCAGAGAGGAAAGGACAAAGGCTTTCTGAGGGCCTCTTACTTTCCTGGTGGGCAAGTCCTTAGGAAAAGTTGATCTAACCTTGCCCCTCAATATTCTCAACTATTTAAGAAAGCGTTGGTGCAAAGTCTCTAAAATATTCATAAATGAATATGTTCATAGCATTTATTCTCTGATGTCCAATCAATCTGTACTCAATACCCAACTTCTAATGGGTCCAGTTTCTATAACCTTGTTAAACTTCATGGACAGGACTCTGTTGACCCATCTCCTCCAGTGCAGAAGTCCTCATTCAGACCTGTGACACTCGACTTCAATGGAAGAATCAATATTAGGAGGACAACTATACTACCCAAAGTAATCTACAGTTTTGATGCAATCCCTATCAAATTACCAATGGTATTTTTCACAGAACTAGAACAAAAATTTTCAGGGCTTTTCTGGTGGCTCAGTAGTAAAGAATCTAAGTGACTACAGCTCCCTCAGAAGCCAGTTCCCACTTGGTACCTCCAGCACTCCTGGACCATCTCCCTCACACGGAGATGTTCCTTGGGGCTCTCTGTGCACTAAACTGGATGCTGGCAGTTCAGAACAGTCCACAATGGGTCCAAAAGCAATATACTTCATCTCGTTCCAGCCAGTGCCAGGTTAAGAATTTAATTTACTCTCTTAAGTTTGGAATCTAATGTGAGTATTTGAGAAGTACCTGAAACACAGAGCTACAACTTTTTCCCATCTCTCCCTGCTTCAGCTCTGCTTTGCACCACAGTTGGCTTGCGTTAGAGTTTGGGAGCAGGCTTTGGAATCTGAGAGTCCTGTGCTCAAATCTCATTTTAACAATACCACTTGTTTCACAGAAATGGATATGAATCCCCCTCAGGAGCTAACATTTACTAATCAGTTACCGGGTTCTGGGTCAAGCACCTTAGTATTCACAATTCTAAGAGGAAGGGAGCATACTTCACGAAGTCTTCATGTGTAAGGAAGTCACTGCTCTGCCTCTGTTTAAAGGAGCCAAACTGTGTCCCACCTGTATCACTGTCAAGGCTCAAAGCTGGCTGCAAATCCAGGAAGAGTGAACCTTCCATTAGCCCTCCTTTCATATGAGAACATGGCAGAGAGGAAAGGACAAAGGCTTTCTGAGGGCCTCTTACTTTCCTGGTGGGCAAGTCCTTAGGAAAAGTTGATCTAACCTTGCCCCTCAATATTCTCAACTATTTAAGAAAGCGTTGGTGCAAAGTCTCTAAAATATTCATAAATGAATATGTTCATAGCATTTATTCTCTGATGTCCAATCAATCTGTACTCAATACCCAACTTCTAATGGGTCCAGTTTCTATAACCTTGTTAAACTTCATGGACAGGACTCTGTTGACCCATCTCCTCCAGTGCAGAAGTCCTCATTCAGACCTGTGACACTCGACTTCAATGGAAGAATCAATATTAGGAGGACAACTATACTACCCAAAGTAATCTACAGTTTTGATGCAATCCCTATCAAATTACCAATGGTATTTTTCACAGAACTAGAACAAAAATTTTCAGGGCTTTTCTGGTGGCTCAGTAGTAAAGAATTTACCTGCCAGTGCAGAAGACATAGGTTCAGTTCTTGGTCGGGGAATATCCTACATGCCAAGGAGCAACTAAGTCCAAGAGCCAGAACTATTGAACCTGTGCTCTAGATCCCAGGAGTCCCAACTACTGAACCCATGAGCTGCAACTACAGAAGTCCACACACACTAGAGCCCATGCTCCACAACAACAGAAACCACCACAATGAGAAGCCTACACACTGCAACAAAGAGTAGCCCCTGCCCTCCATGACTAGAGAAAAGCCCACACAGCAATGAAGACCCAGCATAGACAAAAATAAAATAAATAATTTTAGAAAATTTTACAATTTGTATAAAAACACAACAGATCCTAATTAGCCAAAGCAATCTCGAGAAAGAAAATCAAGGAATTAAGCATTCTGGCTTCAGACTATACTATAAAGCTACAGTAACCAAGACAGTATAGTACTGCCTAAAAACAGAAATATCAATCAGTGGTACAGGACAAAAAGCCCAGAGATAAACCCACACAGCTATGGACATCATATCTCTGATAAAATAGGCAAGAATATACAATGGGGGAAAAAAGCCTCTTCAATAAATAGCCCTGGAAAAACTGGACAGCTACATGCAAAAGAATAAAATTAGAACACTTCCTAATACCACACACACACCCCACACACAAAATTGAAATGAATTAAAGACCTAAGATATTGCCAGACACTATCAAATTCTTACAGGAAAACTTAGGCAAAACACTCTTTGACATAAATTGCAGCAAGATCCATTTTGACCCACCAGCTAGAGTAATGCAAATGAAAACAAAAATATACTTCAGTCAGACAATATCCAGTCATCTGGTCACGCAGCTGCCACCTTAAACAAAGTACAATTTCCTCCCTCACATTCTCATCGATCTTTCAAATACTACCAGGACTACTATTGCTAATTATGGCTAACACTCATTCAGTCACATGGCCTTCTAATCATCTTATATTCAATTAAAACTCCTTTAATCCTCACAACCCCATGGAGCAGTGGCTCTTATTAATACCCAGCAGTCCAAGAGAAGGAATCATCTCCTGAGTCACTCAAGCTCTTTTCTTGCTCGACAGCCTTCGGCTGCTGGCTTTGGCATCTGTGAGGGCCTTTGAAAGTAGCAAGGGAAGGGAAGGGGAAGAAGGTTCAGTCCAGTTCAGTCTCAGGTTCACAGAGAAAAAGTGCTGCAAAGCCTCCTCCTAGTTTCCCTGTAAGAGGAGGCTGCCCAGCTGCTGCTCGGGGCTCCCAGGTCCTTTCAGCACTGACAGAGGAAGCAGCTGTTTCTCACCAGACCTCCATTCATCTAAATCTGCTGCAGAATATGGCCAGCTTCCCTCCTGCTACGCTGGAGTCTTCTCTCCCTGGTGAGAGAAGACGGAAACGTCCTTCTGTTCTGGAATGTTAACAGAAGAGGCTGCCTGCTTCAATTTTCTTGTTTTTCTTTTTCCCAAACACTCTGAAGAAACGGGATGCATCAGCTTCACCTGCCAGTGGGGCATTGTGGGGGTGGGGGGAATGCCCTGAGTAGACATTAGGATGTGTGGGAGGTACGCATGGTCCAGGACAAGGGTGGCTTTCTACAAAGATGAGAAAATGCATTGAGAGAGAGCTGTACTCAGCATTGCTCTTTAGCCAGCTCTATTGTCTTATCATGTGTTGATAAATTTTCAGGCTCCTATGACAGAAAGAGGGCTGGGAGTTGCCGTCCATCTACACAGAGCCCTGGGGACCCAGTCTTAGCAAGCTTTGCCTAATGAGGCTGCAGGATGACCTCCCCGTTCTGTGCACTCCCTCCAGACAGCACAGGTTGCTGCTCTCCGGCCAGTCAAGGCGATGCTTACAGTTAATTACTTCTGCAACAACAAGGATCAGGACTTTTTCAAAAGTGACATAAATTTCACCTTCAACTCTGGTCAAGGGGACTGATTCTTCCTTTCTTTAAAAAAAATAAATGTCTTCAGAGGTTTGGAAGTTTCTTAATCTCAGCAGTTTCCAAGGCAAGCGAAGAGTTCACATGTTTGGTCACTACACGCAACGGCTGTAAATATGTACCCTGCTTAATAAAGCAAGCAGTCTCTCCTCCCAGCAGCACAGATGTCAGGCATTGCTGAAGGAAGTCTTCCTGGGAACTCACACTGCCATGCCAGTGTGGCTTTATCTTATCTCCTTAGAAATCAAGGACCAGCAGCAACTCTGAGCCTTTAGATTTAAGTGCCTCTTCTTTTGATCTTCCCTAGATTTTTCGCTAGAGGCTGATATCTACTAACACATCAATGTACCAGAGGAGGCTGCTATTTAAAGGAATCTTCACAAACACTTCAAAAAATGAAGGAATTCTTTCTGATGCCAAAAAACATCTCATCATAATTTATTTGCTTAGTTAGTTTGGATTTAGTTTAATAAATCTTTGACATTCGTAGGGATGTAATCAGAGATCTTCAAGAATTTCCAAATGCAAAAAGGTCATTATAACATATTCTTTGCTTCTGGCGCCAATAAAATTTACCAAAATATGACTAAACAGTATAAATCACACCTTGTTTTTTTTTTTAATACAGTATATTCTACTTTTTAATTTGTCCCAGACTTCTATGCTGTGGATAAGAACCAGATATCAATTGCATAGGCCTCTTCAATGCGTGTGCGAATGCACAATCACTTCAGTTGTGGCCAACCCCATGGACTACAGCCCACCAGGCTCCTGTGTCCATGGTTTCCTCCTCCAGGGGATATTCCCTGCCCAGGTATTACCCCTGTGGCTCCTGCTTTGCAGGCAGATTCTTTACTGCTGAGCCAGCAGGGAAACCCAGACACATTTGATACCTTTATTTAAAAATTTATACATGCTATTTATTTTCTAATGAATTTTGATGTTTATCAGAGCAATACACAAACATTGTTGAAAAGTCAAATAGCAGAAAAGGGCTTATAAAAGAAAACAGTTGTTCTGTTTCCCAATGGCAACAACTTTTGTTTTGCTTAGCGTTTTTTCCCCTAGACTATACCTCCTTAATTTCATAATGGACTGATTTTATTGTTTCATGCATCAATTTCAGATATTGAGTACTTCATATTCCAGCAGATAAGGATTAGCTCCCCTCCTCTCACACACTAACACACAAGGTCTCACTTAATTATCTGTCCTTTAAAAATACTTCTCTTCACATTTTTAGTTAAACCAGACTGTGTTTATATTTTTGTGACTACATGAATATTGTTCTGTTATGCAAAGGTTCCTTTCTTAAAAAGCTTCTATGTTTCCTGGAGTGTATGTTGTCTTGCTTTTTTGTTGCTGTTAATTTTCTTATGTATCCATCAGTAACTCTTCCCTACACCCCTCCCCCAACACATACACACACTATTCTTTACATAATCAAATACCTTTGACTATGCATTTGATTTGCATTAGGGTTGGTCAGCTCCAACTCTTTCCCAGACCCCTCATATTATTGTTGTTCAGTTGGTAAGTTGTGTCGGACTTTTTTGCAACCCAATGGACCGCAGCATGCCAGACTTCCATGTCTTTCACTATCTCCTGAACTTCGCTCAAGTGCATGTCCACTGAGTCAGTGACCCCCTCCACATCTCAGCCTCTCCTTTCCTTCTCTTCCTGTCCTCAATTTTTCCCAGAACCAGGGTCTTTTCCAATGAGTTAGCTCTTCACATCAGGTGGCCAAAGTATTGAGCTTCAGCATCAGTCCTTCCAATGAATATTCAGGGTTGATTTCCTTTAGGATTGACTGGTTTGATCTCCGTCTCCTTGCTGTCCAAGGAACTCTCAAGAGTCTTCTCCAGCACCACAATTTGAAAGCATAAATTCTTTGGCACTTAGACTTAATGTCCCAACTCTCACGTCTGTACATGACTATTGGAAAAATCATAGCTTTAACTATATGAACCTTTGTGGGTAAAGAGACGTCTCTGCTTTTAAATACTCTGTCTAGGTCTATCACAGCTTTTCTTCCAAGAAGCAAGTATCTTTTAGTTTCATGGCTTCAGTCATGGCCCACGGTGATTTTGGAGCCAAAGAAAATAAAATCTGCCAGTCTTTCTACTTTTTCTGCATCTATTTGCCATGAAACAATAGCACTGGATGCCATGATCTTAGTTTTTTGAATGCTGAGCTTTACGCCAGCTTTTTCACTCTCTTCTTTACCTTGATCAAGAGTTTCTTTAGTTCCTCTTCACTTTCTGTCATTACAGTGGTATCATCTGCATTTAAACTTAATTATCTGTCCTTTAAAAATACTTCTCTTCACATTTTTAGTTAAACCAGACTTTTTTTTCTATGAATATTGTTCTGTTATGCAAAGGTTCCTTTCTTAAAAAGCTTCTATGTTTCCTGGAGTGTATGTTGTCTTGCTTTTTTGTTGCTGTTAATTTTCTTATGTATCCATCAGTAACTCTTCCCTACACCCCTCCCCCAACACATACACACACTATTCTTTACATAATCAAATACCTTTGACTATGCATTTGATTTGCATTAGGGTTGGTCAGCTCCAACTCTTTCCCAGACCCCTCATATTATTGTTGTTCAGTTGGTAAGTTGTGTCGGACTTTTTTGCAACCCAATGGACCCAGCATGCCAGACTTCCATGTCTTTCACTATCTCCTGAACTTCGCTCAAGTGCATGTCCACTGAGTCAGTGACCCCCTCCACATCTCAGCCTCTCCTTTCCTTCTCTTCCTGTCCTCAATTTTTCCCAGAACCAGGGTCTTTTCCAATGAGTTAGCTCTTCACATCAGGTGGCCAAAGTATTGAGCTTCAGCATCAGTCCTTCCAATGAATATTCAGGGTTGATTTCCTTTAGGATTGACTGGTTTGATCTCCGTCTCCTTGCTGTCCAAGGAACTCTCAAGAGTCTTCTCCAGCACCACAATTTGAAAGCATAAATTCTTTGGCACTTAGACTTAATGTCCCAACTCTCACGTCTGTACATGACTATTGGAAAAATCATAGCTTTAACTATATGAACCTTTGTGGGTAAAGAGACGTCTCTGCTTTTAAATACTCTGTCTAGGTCTATCACAGCTTTTCTTCCAAGAAGCAAGTATCTTTTAGTTTCATGGCTTCAGTCATGGCCCACGGTGATTTTGGAGCCAAAGAAAATAAAATCTGCCAGTCTTTCTACTTTTTCTGCATCTATTTGCCATGAAACAATAGCACTGGATGCCATGATCTTAGTTTTTTGAATGCTGAGCTTTACGCCAGCTTTTTCACTCTCTTCTTTTACCTTGATCAAGAGTTTCTTTAGTTCCTCTTCACTTTCTGTCATTACAGTGGTATCATCTGCATATCTGAGGTTGTTATTCTTCCCAGCAATCTTGATTCCAGCTTGGGATTCCTCCAGCCCAGCATTTTATATCACGTACTCTGCATGTAAGTTAAATAAGCAGAGTGACAATATTATACTGCTTTGTTGTACTCCTTTCCCAATTTTGAACCAGTCCATTGTTCCTTGTCCAGTTCTAACTGTTGCTTCATGATCTGCATATAGGTTTCTAGAAGGAAGGTTAGGTGATCTGGTATTCCCATCTCTTTAAGACCCCCATTTTCCTGCCCAGATCTGAGCAGCTGACTTCTACGCCAGCTCTCTTACTGTTCTGAGATCTCCTCATCTCATCTTTATACTCAAAGACCTGTTTCTTAGTTTCATGTCTTGCGTTTTCTTGGTTTACTACCTTGTTTAACAAGAGCACATCTTTCAGTAGTTTACTACGTAACAGGGCCTGAGAGGTAAAATTTCCAAGACCCTACATATGTAAATATACATATATATATTTTTTGGCCACTTCTATTAATCTTTCATTTATTTATCTTTGTTCTTTGGCCTGTGTGGGCCTCCCATCACAGTGGCCTCTCTCCTCGCAGAGCACTGGCTCCGGGCGCATGTGCTCCAGAGCTCCGGCTGGGTAGTTGGGCACATCGGTCCAGTCACTCCGCGGCATGTGGGATCTTCCCAGGCCAGGGATCGAACCAGCGCCCCTTGTACTGTAAGGCAGTGTCCTTACCCACTGGACCACCAGGGAAGCCCTGTAAAAATATTTTTAATGCTACTTTCTCACTCAATCAAGACCTGGAAAGATTTGGAAAGTGAAGACATGCTTCCTTAAGAATGTTTATGATGTCCTTTTGTTGTCCTCTGGACCAACTTCATTCTGAGTTTAGGATCTTCTCTGTATACCTGGTATCTCAAAATTTATCATACTGTATTTGATGTGTGTTTTCTTTTATTCACTGTGTTGAGCATTGAATGAGCCACTTCAATCTGGAAACTGACGTTATTCAGTATTGGGCAAATTTTTGGTATTACTGTTTCATTTTCTCTCTTTTCTTCTGGAACTTCTACATGTTGAAAAGTTTTATTTTTATATTGGATTTCTAATTTTCTTACAATTCTTTCTTTAATTTTCTCCTCATTGTCTTTTCTACCTGTCTTCTAGACTATTTCCTCAACTTTATTTTGGAAACTTTTTTTTAGGAATGGCAGACGCAAAAACAATATTATACTGCTTTGTTGTACTCCTTTCCTTGAACCAGTCCATTGTTCCTTGTCCAGTTCTAACTGTTGCTTCATGATCTGCATATAGGTTTCTAGAAGGAAGGTTAGGTGATCTGGTATTCCCATCTCTTTAAGACCCCCATTTTCCTGCCCAGATCTGAGCAGCTGACTTCTACGCCAGCTCTCTTACTGTTCTGAGATCTCCTCATCTCATCTTTATACTCAAAGACCTGTTTCTTAGTTTCATGTCTTGCGTTTTCTTGGTTTACTACCTTGTTTAACAAGAGCACATCTTTCAGTAGTTTACTACGTAACAGGGCCTGAGAGGTAAAATTTCCAAGACCCTACATATGTAAATATACATATATATATTTTTTGGCCACTTCTATTAATCTTTCATTTATTTATCTTTGTTCTTTGGCCTGTGTGGGCCTCCCATCACAGTGGCCTCTCTCCTCGCAGAGCACTGGCTCCGGGCGCATGTGCTCCAGAGCTCCGGCTGGGTAGTTGGGCACATCGGTCCAGTCACTCCGCGGCATGTGGGATCTTCCCAGGCCAGGGATCGAACCAGCGCCCCTTGTACTGTAAGGCAGTGTCCTTACCCACTGGACCACCAGGGAAGCCCTGTAAAAATATTTTTAATGCTACTTTCTCACTCAATCAAGACCTGGAAAGATTTGGAAAGTGAAGACATGCTTCCTTAAGAATGTTTATGATGTCCTTTTGTTGTCCTCTGGACCAACTTCATTCTGAGTTTAGGATCTTCTCTGTATACCTGGTATCTCAAAATTTATCATACTGTATTTGATGTGTGTTTTCTTTTATTCACTGTGTTGAGCATTGAATGAGCCACTTCAATCTGGAAACTGACGTTATTCAGTATTGGGCAAATTTTTGGTATTACTGTTTCATTTTCTCTCTTTTCTTCTGGAACTTCTACATGTTGAAAAGTTTTATTTTTATATTGGATTTCTAATTTTCTTACAATTCTTTCTTTAATTTTCTCCTCATTGTCTTTTCTACCTGTCTTCTAGACTATTTCCTCAACTTTATTTTGGAAACTTGGAATTGAATTTTTAATTTTAGGAATCATGGTTTTTTTTCATTGATTGTCCATGTCCCAAAGCAGGGGAGCAATATATCCTTATATCTCCCTGAGGTCCATGTGTGTGTGTGTGTGTGTGTGTGTGTGTGTGTCCTTCCAGCATTTCTTTTTCCACGCACATTACTCTCAACCCAGTTCCTTTCTTCCGTTTGTTATTTTGGCCTCAGTCTTTCATGCTGAAGATTTTCCTCAAATGTCAGGTGATATTTGGAGGAACTACTAAAATTTCAATTTTGTGTTAATAGGTGGGGCTTGTTGACTCATAGTCTTTACCATAGGGTGGCTAGGCAGTAAACTGAATGAAAACGTTGCAGAGTCTTTAAGTACCAGTATCTGTTATTTTCTCTGTAGCTGTTCAATTTCTTTACTGGCAAATTCTGTGTCTCTTACTTGGTGCTGCACTAGCCTGTGGAGATGCAAGGATTGAGTTCCTCTGGTCTTCAGGCTTTCACTTAGTTCCCCGACTCCCATTTTCAGCCTCACCTTTATCCACTATTTCTGCTACGCAGGGTTCCATTTTGTGCTTCAGTTCTGCTGTGCTTGATTCTATTACTGTGATTAGGTTTTTCCAAATAATAAACTTTCATGTTTGTGTGTGTATGTATGTGTGTGTTGGGGCAGGTTGGGGAGAAAACACCTGGCTTGAAGGACTGGAAACAGAGCTGGGAATCCAGATGCACAGAACAATGTCTCCTTGGGTCAGTCCTCACATGTACTCAATCCTCACTTCTTTCCTCTTCCAAGGATGCTGACTAACTCATAAAGTACCAGCATCAGTGGGTACCCAGGTCATAGCTCTGCTTTGCTCAGTCAGTCACTGCTCCTTAATCCAGTCCCATTTCCCCCAAATCTGTTACCATCTCTTGCCTCTTCTTTGGTTCTCTTGGTTCTCATTCGTTTCCACTTTATACATTTCCTTCCTCGGTGTTGGCGACACTTCAAACAGGAGAGCGGATACACTCTGATGTGTAATCATCCCTATTTAACCTGAAGTCCTCTTGAGTCTCTCTATACTACCATTTCCAATCCAGCAAATGGTATACATCTCAGGACTTCTTGTTTCCAACAAAGGAATCAAGTCACGATTCTATCTCAAGAGTTGCTTTTCTTCTACAACAAAACTCCACTATCATGTGCTTGCTGGCCTTGCAGCTTAAGTTCACTCAGCAGATAAATCCCTCAAGGTTTGCAGAGAAAAAAATTCAAATGCGTGTCTCAGCAAAAGGGCAGAGCATTGTATCAGGAATTTTTAGGGGTTTTGTGAGTGGTGAACACCTCCAAGGCGAATCCCCAAATACCATTCTGTCGGCTGGGTTCAGAGATGGAGGCAAGAGGAAGAGTGTAACTCCTGTTTGTGTACTCTACATCAAGCAACATGGCAGTTCATAATACATGTGAAATACACTGGGCCTCTGAAATTACCCGTGTGTGTGGAGGCAAGACAAGCTTGTTAAGGGCTTGTAATACATTCAGCACCCCCCACCCCATACACACACAAATGCACACTTTTGTTCTAGGTCCTAATAAGTACAGAATATACACTTTTGTCCTAGGTCCTGATAAGTAAAGAATACACAGGAAGCTGGGTTTTGTTCCCAGTACTTCTGGGGTGCAGTGGGGTGGGGAGGCTTCCCAGGTGGCATTAGTGGTAAAGAACCTACCTGCCAATGCAGGAGCCACAAGAGACATGGTTTAATCCCTGGGTTGATTTGGGCTGGAAACAGGGAGCTGGGAATCCAGATGCACAGAACAATGTCTCCTTGGGTCAGTCCTCACATGTACTCAATCCTCACTTCTTTCCTCTTCCAAGGATGCTGACTAACTCATAAAGTACCAGCATCAGTGGGTACCCAGGTCATAGCTCTGCTTTGCTCAGTCAGTCACTGCTCCTTAATCCAGTCCCATTTCCCCCAAATCTGTTACCATCTCTTGCCTCTTCTTTGGTTCTCTTGGTTCTCATTCGTTTCCACTTTATACATTTCCTTCCTCGGTGTTGGCGACACTTCAAACAGGAGAGCGGATACACTCTGATGTGTAATCATCCCTATTTAACCTGAAGTCCTCTTGAGTCTCTCTATACTACCATTTCCAATCCAGCAAATGGTATACATCTCAGGACTTCTTGTTTCCAACAAAGGAATCAAGTCACGATTCTATCTCAAGAGTTGCTTTTCTTCTACAACAAAACTCCACTATCATGTGCTTGCTGGCCTTGCAGCTTAAGTTCACTCAGCAGATAAATCCCTCAAGGTTTGCAGAGAAAAAAATTCAAATGCGTGTCTCAGCAAAAGGGCAGAGCATTGTATCAGGAATTTTTAGGGGTTTTGTGAGTGGTGAACACCTCCAAGGCGAATCCCCAAATACCATTCTGTCGGCTGGGTTCAGAGATGGAGGCAAGAGGAAGAGTGTAACTCCTGTTTGTGTACTCTACATCAAGCAACATGGCAGTTCATAATACATGTGAAATACACTGGGCCTCTGAAATTACCCGTGTGTGTGGAGGCAAGACAAGCTTGTTAAGGGCTTGTAATACATTCAGCACCCCCCACCCCATACACACACAAATGCACACTTTTGTTCTAGGTCCTAATAAGTACAGAATATACACTTTTGTCCTAGGTCCTGATAAGTAAAGAATACACAGGAAGCTGGGTTTTGTTCCCAGTACTTCTGGGGTGCAGTGGGGTGGGGAGGCTTCCCAGGTGGCATTAGTGGTAAAGAACCTACCTGCCAATGCAGGAGCCACAAGAGACATGGTTTAATCCCTGGGTTGGGAAGATCCCATGGAGGAGGGCATAGAAACCCCCTCCAGCATTCATGCCTGGAGAACCCCATGGGCAGAAGAGCCTGGAGGGCTAGAGTCCATAGGGTCACATAGCAGGACACACAGCTAAAGCGAGTGAGCACACACACACTTCTGAGAAGGAGGCTCCCTTTAAAACACAAGGCACTTGCTACCTACCCTGGGCCTGTCAGTTCCGTCTCCCAGGCTCATAACCTTGCCTCGAGACATCCTTCCTGACTGTCATTCACCTGGAAGGTGTCCTTGCCAAGTGGGAATGCATTTGCTTTCTACATCTTCTTCCTCTGCCAAACAAGGACGCAGCTGCAATCAATAACAGACTGCTCCCAACTTCTGATGCGAGGCAGGCTTCCAGACAACAAGGGCCTTCAAAACCAAGGGCCATGAAGAATATTTAGAGCCCCCAGGGGAGGAGAAAGCCCGTGTGTCACTCCACTGTCAGAGACCTCCCATCTCTTCCAACTCTTTCTCTGGCTGCATTCCAGGATCATGGCTACACCTGGAGCCAAGGGCGGCTGGGAGCAGAGGCAGAGACCTGCAAACAGAAGCTTATGCCATCGGTGGGATATTTAGAAAAATCACCTTGACTGCGGCATCAGAGGATCGTACCCCTTTTGCAATGAATCTTGTCTACTTATTCTGATGAATACTCTTTAAGAAATAAATTGGATTTTTTTTTAATTTTTAAAATTTTCTTATTATTTGTGGCTGCACTGAGTCTTCACTGTGGCATGTGGGCCTTTCTCTAACTGCAGTGAGGGGAGGCTACTCTGTAGTTGAAGTGCATGAACTTCTCACTCCAGGGGCCTTTCTTATTGTGGAGCACAGGTTTTAGAGCGCTGCCTTGGTAGTTGTGGTGTATGGGCTTAGCTGCTCCAAGGCATGTGGGAATCTTCCTGGACCAGGGATCAAACCCATGTCACCTGCATTGTAAGGCAGCCTCTTAAATACTGGACCACCAGGGAAGCCCAGAATTGTTTTTTTAATTTGCAGTTATCAAAGTGGGAGAGAATGGATGTGATCCAGTGTTGAAATCAAGAACATTCAACTGAACACCAAGAGTTGAGACAGAATCTCCTGGAAGCCAGAAGCCGGGCAAGAAAGATAGGGAGGGGACTTGTCATTTGCTCAAATGGCCAAAATCAGATGTGTTTTGGAAAAGACCCTGACGTTGGGAAAAAGAGAAGGCAGAAGGAGGTGACGACAGAGGGCAAGATGGTTGGGTGGCATCACTGACTCAACAGACATGAGTTTGAGCAAGCTCTGGGAGATGCTGAAGGACAGGGAAGCTTGGTGTGGTATAGTCACAAAGAGTCGGACATGACTGAACAAATGAACTGAAATGACTTCATCCATCCATCCATCCATCCATCCACCATAAACAGCTTCACAGAGATGGTTTTATTCTGTCTCCAATCTTGGTAAAAGGTGTCTTTTTTTAACAATAGTCTCAGTTGCCAGGCATTCAGATGGGATGGTATGTTGTTACAGCACTAGATTACCCATTCAGACAGTCAATGACAGCTTGAAGAGGCACTTGGTTCTGCATACAGAACACAGTACCCTGAACTCTCCGTACTTCAAACAAGCAAGAGAATCTGTTCCTTGGTTTATCTGTATTAGGTCACTCTGAGGTACAGTACCAAGGGCTCCATTTTAAACCGTGTTTAGTAGCTCCTGAGACAATCTGGAAATTAACTGGTCAATTAGACAGACAGCCTGGATGTACATCTAATTGACAATGAATACATTTTGATACTATATCTGCTTAGCAAATTATCTACAAATTGCTTTATGCTTTGGATGGCTCCAAATTGCTATATGGACATCTGCTTTTGTTGGTCACAAGCATGCCATTTACAATGACAATTTTATCATTAACTGAAATCATGGCTTCACCCACCTTATTATTCTGCAAATTTCTCACTTTCTTATAAATACCTGCCACACTGTGTGTGGGTGTGGATGTGAAAGAGAGAGATTTCTGGGGTGAAAGATTTCTTATGAAATGTGTCCTTCTTGTTCACCAAAACAAAGGTAGTTGTCCTTGCTGTGCACATATGTGTGGTGGTGGTGGTGTGGTCGCTAAATCGTGGTCAATTCTTTATGACTCCATGGACTGTAGCCCACCAGGCTCCTCTGTGCATGGGATTTCCCAGGCAGGAATACTGGAGTGGATTGCCATTTTCTTTTCCAGGAGAGCTTCCTGATCCAGGGCACAAACCTGTGTCTCCTGATTGGCAGGTGGATTCTTTACCACTGAGCCACCTGGAACATACATATATATACTTTGCCTAAATGACTTATTTAAAACTGACCCTGAAGCAGCAGAGAATTCCCATCCTCACATGCACACTTAGGCTCTGACAATTGAAAGCCAGTTCAAGAAGTTTTCCTAGTAAAGCTATCATGTGCTTGTGCAACAGTCTCGCGATTCCAGCGAAGATCATCAGATAAAGTCCATATTCACAGACATTCTACACAATGTCTGTTCACAGCTCCTCTAAATTGTCAAGGTCATGTCTTTTTAACAATAGTCTCAGTTGCCAGGCATTCAGATGGGATGGTATGTTGTTACAGCACTAGATTACCCATTCAGACAGTCAATGACAGCTTGAAGAGGCACTTGGTTCTGCATACAGAACACAGTACCCTGAACTCTCCGTACTTCAAACAAGCAAGAGAATCTGTTCCTTGGTTTATCTGTATTAGGTCACTCTGAGGTACAGTACCAAGGGCTCCATTTTAAACCGTGTTTAGTAGCTCCTGAGACAATCTGGAAATTAACTGGTCAATTAGACAGACAGCCTGGATGTACATCTAATTGACAATGAATACATTTTGATACTATATCTGCTTAGCAAATTATCTACAAATTGCTTTATGCTTTGGATGGCTCCAAATTGCTATATGGACATCTGCTTTTGTTGGTCACAAGCATGCCATTTACAATGACAATTTTATCATTAACTGAAATCATGGCTTCACCCACCTTATTATTCTGCAAATTTCTCACTTTCTTATAAATACCTGCCACACTGTGTGTGGGTGTGGATGTGAAAGAGAGAGATTTCTGGGGTGAAAGATTTCTTATGAAATGTGTCCTTCTTGTTCACCAAAACAAAGGTAGTTGTCCTTGCTGTGCACATATGTGTGGTGGTGGTGGTGTGGTCGCTAAATCGTGGTCAATTCTTTATGACTCCATGGACTGTAGCCCACCAGGCTCCTCTGTGCATGGGATTTCCCAGGCAGGAATACTGGAGTGGATTGCCATTTTCTTTTCCAGGAGAGCTTCCTGATCCAGGGCACAAACCTGTGTCTCCTGATTGGCAGGTGGATTCTTTACCACTGAGCCACCTGGAACATACATATATATACTTTGCCTAAATGACTTATTTAAAACTGACCCTGAAGCAGCAGAGAATTCCCATCCTCACATGCACACTTAGGCTCTGACAATTGAAAGCCAGTTCAAGAAGTTTTCCTAGTAAAGCTATCATGTGCTTGTGCAACAGTCTCGCGATTCCAGCGAAGATCATCAGATAAAGTCCATATTCACAGACATTCTACACAATGTCTGTTCACAGCTCCTCTAAATTGTCAAGGTCATCAGAAACAGGGACACCTGAGAAACTGTCGAAGTCTAGAAGAGTCTAAGGAGATGAAGTAACTAAATAAAATGTGAAATTTTGGATGGCATGCTGAGCCAGAAAAGAAATGTTAGTCAAAAACTCAAGAAATACAAACACATGATGGAAAGTTGGTGAAAAATAATGCAGCCGTACTGGTTCATGAGCTGTGAGAAGTGTGTCCTACTATGTAACTGTAGAACACCAACACAGGATGTTAAGAGCAGAGGTGGCTGGGTTCAAGGTAAAAAGGAATGCTCTGTCTTACCCTTACCACTTTCCTTAACTGTGGAAGCATTCTAAAACAAGTTTTAAGAAGAGATCTCATAAAGTGGGATTTCCCAATTCCTTTTGAGAGGGACACTGGTCTCTGGGTGAAAACTATGCATCTTTAATTTTTGTGCGGTGGTTGAGAGTACACCCAGTCTTAAATTACTTTGGAGAAATTAATTCCTCTGAAGCTCTGTCTCCTCATCTGTAAGATGGGAGGAGCCACGTGTACCTCATAGAGAATCTATGAGACAAGGTTCAAAAATGCTACCCCAGTGCCTGCAAATAGAAATGTCACAGGACCCCACAGGGCCTTCCCAGGACAGTCTTCTCCCCCACACCCTCTGCTGCAGATCCTCCCTGAAGGACCTAGACAATGGTACCTGATGCACATGCCCTGAGTTGTTTTACTGATGCTAAAACCACCACCAATGGAAGACATTAACTACTTGATGATCATCAGCACATGGCCCCCAGACTTTCTGGCACCTAAGGACAGGTAATATTAACCCCTCTGACACAGCCCTGTTCTGTCACACCCTCAACCAATCAGAGAACAGCACACAGGCTTATCGCATACCCTGAGCCCCTGCTCCCTTACTGTGCCTTTTAAAATGCTTTGATGGGGCTTCCCCTGGTGGTCCAGTGGGTAAGGACACCGCCTTGCAGTGCAAGGGGCGCCGGTTCGATCCCTGGCCTGGGAAGATCCCACGTGCCGCGGAGCGGCTGGACTGATGTGTCCAACTACCGAGCCGGAGCTCTGGAGCGCATGCGCCCAGAGCCGGCGCTCTGCAACGACAGATGCCACCGCGATGGGAGGCCCACAGGAGCCAAAGAACAGAGACGGATGAAAATAGAGAAATGAAAGACCAATAGAAGTGGCCCGTCTGCTCCCCTCCCACCCCAACCCCCGCCCCCCCAAATATAAATAAATAAATAAATAAATCTTTAAAAATTCTTTGATGAAACCCATTAGAGAATGCAGCCGTTGTGAGGACTCGCTGCCCTGAAGTCCTTGCTTGCTGTCCTGCAATAAATGCTGCAATTTCCTGCACCATAAGCTGGGCTCACTAGACTGACTAATTGCATGGGTGAAGAGACCCAAGTGTGGTTCCGTAACAGAAACAATAGCTGAGGTTATAAATAAAAATAAAAGAAGCTTGGATTATCCTGTTGTGCGGCCACAGGCTTCCAGTTGCAGATCCTAAAAAATAGAGTTCTGTTTTCTTGCCAACAGAGCTTCAGGGTTAAAAGAAGCTGCTGGAAGGATGAACCCATATGTAAATGAAGATGGCAGGAGGGCATCTGTGAAGGGGGGAGGGGTTTGAGAAAGCAGGAACTTCTGCTGAAATGAAGCGGAGGAATGGGCTTAGAAGCTACAGATAGATTAGTCACAGAGTATCACTGGACTTCAATTCACTGACACATTTCAACAGCAGGTCAGGGTGGAGCAGGAGGCAGAGAGAAGTGAGTAAACAAAGCTGCCCTTGTCTGTTCTTCAAACACATCCTCCTCTGCGAGGGTCTACTCACCATGCCATGACCATCTACACGCTTGTAACTGTGATGGGTCATTGATTTTCACATTCAGTTTGATGCTTGCCTGGTGATTTGTAATTTGAAAATCTATTCTACTCAGAAGGAACCTACAAATGACTGTCAAACATAACAAATCTTGGACTCTAACTACCCAGAAAACAACAACCTCTGAAATTGATGACCTGATGTTCCAAGTCATTTTGTCTTCTGTTTCCAAAGCTCCAAGAAACATCAACTCCTTTAAAGGAAGAATGGATAGATTGTTCATTTTTCCTAATCAATTGGCAAACATACATTCTTCTCCAAAACAATAATCTGCCTTTTTCTAAAAGATTTAGGAAAGACAAAATTATTTTAATGTATCTGTTACAAGATGATTACTCATGTGCGTTAGCACCTCATGTTGAGACTGTCTCAGTGCACACTGGAATGCTCAGCAGTGACAATAACAATGAAACTCAGTGGCTGGAATCAATATTTCAAAGAGTAAGCCACAGTCAGTGAACATCTAATCATCTGTGCCACGGTTAGTTGCTCAGTCATGTCTGACTCTTTGAGACCCCATGGACCATAGCCCACCAGGCTCTTCGGTCCATGAGGATTCACCAGGCAAGAATCCTGGAGTGGCTTGCCATGCCCTCCTCATCTGACAATCTACTTCCCCTCATTTTCTATTATTAACTAGTTGAGAGGCACAGGAATTGGCCACTTCAAGACAATGCTGTCACCCGGCCTCACCAAACCTAGTCAGGAATAGCACTACATCAATTCATCTTTAGTTCAAGTTCACTCTAGTTAAAAGCATCACAAGAATACGAGCTTCAGGGTTAAAAGAAGCTGCTGGAAGGATGAACCCATATGTAAATGAAGATGGCAGGAGGGCATCTGTGAAGGGGGGAGGGGTTTGAGAAAGCAGGAACTTCTGCTGAAATGAAGCGGAGGAATGGGCTTAGAAGCTACAGATAGATTAGTCACAGAGTATCACTGGACTTCAATTCACTGACACATTTCAACAGCAGGTCAGGGTGGAGCAGGAGGCAGAGAGAAGTGAGTAAACAAAGCTGCCCTTGTCTGTTCTTCAAACACATCCTCCTCTGCGAGGGTCTACTCACCATGCCATGACCATCTACACGCTTGTAACTGTGATGGGTCATTGATTTTCACATTCAGTTTGATGCTTGCCTGGTGATTTGTAATTTGAAAATCTATTCTACTCAGAAGGAACCTACAAATGACTGTCAAACATAACAAATCTTGGACTCTAACTACCCAGAAAACAACAACCTCTGAAATTGATGACCTGATGTTCCAAGTCATTTTGTCTTCTGTTTCCAAAGCTCCAAGAAACATCAACTCCTTTAAAGGAAGAATGGATAGATTGTTCATTTTTCCTAATCAATTGGCAAACATACATTCTTCTCCAAAACAATAATCTGCCTTTTTCTAAAAGATTTAGGAAAGACAAAATTATTTTAATGTATCTGTTACAAGATGATTACTCATGTGCGTTAGCACCTCATGTTGAGACTGTCTCAGTGCACACTGGAATGCTCAGCAGTGACAATAACAATGAAACTCAGTGGCTGGAATCAATATTTCAAAGAGTAAGCCACAGTCAGTGAACATCTAATCATCTGTGCCACGGTTAGTTGCTCAGTCATGTCTGACTCTTTGAGACCCCATGGACCATAGCCCACCAGGCTCTTCGGTCCATGAGGATTCACCAGGCAAGAATCCTGGAGTGGCTTGCCATGCCCTCCTCATCTGACAATCTACTTCCCCTCATTTTTCTATTATTAACTAGTTGAGAGGCACAGGAATTGGCCACTTCAAGACAATGCTGTCACCCGGCCTCACCAAACCTAGTCAGGAATAGCACTACATCAATTCATCTTTAGTTCAAGTTCACTCTAGTTAAAAGCATCACAAGAATACAGATGACCTTTACAGATAGGCTAGGAAGAAGCTGGTATGTTTTGAGCTGAGTAAGGAAAAAGCTATTAAAAATCCACAAAACTGGTGCAAAGCAATACAACTCCTTCTGAGTAAATCAGAAGGTGGCAATGCTATAAGAACACAAGCACAGTAGTCATAAAAGATGGAGTCCACTTATCAATTAGGGTGAGCTGGAGGCTCATAGGTGAGAACCCACTTTTAACAAACACCCATTGTAACAAAAGCCACCATCTCACAAAAAGACTGCCAAGTTCCAGTGTCCAATTAGTTCAAGTCATCATCCATTCAAGAAAATTCCATTAAAGGCAGGGTCTATGATACAGTAGATGTTTTATCAAAGACTAAAAGAAAAAGAGGCACTGATTTGCAGAAGGGAAAGCTGCAAACACATTTCAGAAACACACCTACTACATCAGGTGAAATATACCTCCTAGGGTTGCTGCTTAGAAAGGAGGACCCTCTTTTCCCCTTGAACTCTCTCTAGATCACCTTCTTCCTTACTATAGGAAAGAAACTGGACAGGAGGAAAGAAGTAATAACTGCCAGGGTATCCTCAGGAAGGAACCAGCCTCACGGCTCCCCATAGTCTGGGCACCGCAAGAACATTCCCTACCTCTCTGTACCTCTAGTTATTCATCCTTATGCAGTCATCATAAAGAGGACACAACCTCTGGGTTGTGGTGAGGATGGTTACCGAGTCTAAGCTCACTCTGCTCATGAGTAGACATGTTGAGGCAAGGAAGATGACCTTATTCTGAAAGCTGGCTGACTGAGAAGATGGCAGGCAAGCACCTCAAAATAACCATCTTAAGCGAGGTGGGGCTGGAAGCCAGGTTCTTTTATGGATCAGAGATGGAGGGAAGTGAGGAAACATAAAAAGACGATTTAATTATGCAAATATCTCCTAGAACGTCCAGCCTCATGCAGAAGGTGTGTTAGTTTTCACTTCCTTACAGCCCCTCACAGGTGGGCCAGGTCAGGCTATTTCTCTGTGAGCTGAACAAAGGCACCCTAACCCAAGGGTCAGGCGCTGGGGTTGGGCGGGGCTCCCTGAGGCAGGTGGCCATTATATGTATGCTAAGAATAACAAAGGCAGCAAAATCAGAACGGAAAGTCACAGAAGCAGATCCAGTATGGATTCAAAATTAACCCTGTTACCAGATTACATGCGTTAATCTATGCAAAGCCATTCCATCAACATGTGTTATCATTATCATTACTTCTGAAATTGGAGTTGATAACGAGGCTTCCCCATGCAATTCTAGCCTTATGATGAGGAAAGAAAAAGAAAGCGCCATTTAGACAGTGAGTGCTGGGGACAGGGAGGGCTCTCCTCTCGAAACATCGGCTGTGCTGTGTGGCAGTAGAAGTCATCCAGACTTAACCTGGTGGGAGCACAGACCCCAAGTCCATGAACAGAGCAACTCAGTGAGGTCCCAACCAGCAAGGGCAGAGGCTTCACCTGTCTTGCCCACTGCTGTCTTCTACCACGTGCATGAGGAATGTTAAATGAAGCTTGGTACTTGAGAGAAACACTCGCTTTCCATTGGGGTTGCTAAACTGGAATGGTAAATCTTGAGCTACTGGTAGTCATTTTACTCCCATGAAGAGAGAACCTGCTTGAGAATAAAGCCAAACCAGAGGATGAAAGAGCTGTAAGAAAATGATGTCAAAGCCATTTCAGCACCTGGATACAGCTGTGCCTGAAGGAAACATACTCTTGTACTTGTCAGTTACTAGTGACAATGCCATCTCTTTCTCGCTCTGCTGCTATTGTTATGATTGCTGTTTTAAAATCAGTTGGAGTAAGGTTTCTTGAAACTTTTACTCTCTCTGTGCTCTGGTCCACTCAAACACTGTGGATGAGGTTGAATTGAGAAGCTAAGGAGAGCTCATGATGACAAGGGAGATGGGCTAAGTGGTAAAAGTGAAACTTTTACTCTCTCTGTGCTCTGGTCCACTCAAATACTGTGGATGAGGTTGAATTGAGAAGCTAAGGAGAGCTCATGATGACAAGGGAGATGGGCTAAGTGGTAAAAGAGGCAGGTGAGGTCTCTAGCGTCCTGTCCCAGCTGGAGTTGTGAAGCTCCACTTTCTCTGGTCTCAAAAGGAGCCAGGAGAAGAGGGAAGCTCACTCCCTACAGCTTCCATCACAGAGTCCTTGTGGCCAGGACACACTGCAGACAATACAATCCTCCTCCCAGTTTTTAAAGAGAAAGAAGGACTGCAAGTAGCCGTCCCCAACTTCACCTTGCCAGACAGTCTTTGCGCTGCACAATTTTTATTTCAATCCCTGAAAAGCTTCCACGCTTGGAAACACTTAGGTCTGTTTCGAAATAACACCCATTTGAAAACCTCCATTATTTTTTGCCTTTTTTTTTTAAAAAGATTTATTTATTTATTTATTTATTTTGGGCGGGGGTCGGGTTGTGGAGGGAGGGGAGTGGTGGGCCACTTCCATTGGTCTTTCATTTCTCTATTTTCATCCATCTTTGTTCTTTGGCTCCCGTGGGCCTCCCATCGCAGTGGCCTCTGTTGTCACAGAGCACCGGCTCTGGGCACATGCACTCCATGAACAGAGCAACTCAGTGAGGTCCCAACCAGCAAGGGCAGAGGCTTCACCTGTCTTGCCCACTGCTGTCTTCTACCACGTGCATGAGGAATGTTAAATGAAGCTTGGTACTTGAGAGAAACACTCGCTTTCCATTGGGGTTGCTAAACTGGAATGGTAAATCTTGAGCTACTGGTAGTCATTTTACTCCCATGAAGAGAGAACCTGCTTGAGAATAAAGCCAAACCAGAGGATGAAAGAGCTGTAAGAAAATGATGTCAAAGCCATTTCAGCACCTGGATACAGCTGTGCCTGAAGGAAACATACTCTTGTACTTGTCAGTTACTAGTGACAATGCCATCTCTTTCTCGCTCTGCTGCTATTGTTATGATTGCTGTTTTAAAATCAGTTGGAGTAAGGTTTCTTGAAACTTTTACTCTCTCTGTGCTCTGGTCCACTCAAACACTGTGGATGAGGTTGAATTGAGAAGCTAAGGAGAGCTCATGATGACAAGGGAGATGGGCTAAGTGGTAAAAGTGAAACTTTTACTCTCTCTGTGCTCTGGTCCACTCAAATACTGTGGATGAGGTTGAATTGAGAAGCTAAGGAGAGCTCATGATGACAAGGGAGATGGGCTAAGTGGTAAAAGAGGCAGGTGAGGTCTCTAGCGTCCTGTCCCAGCTGGAGTTGTGAAGCTCCACTTTCTCTGGTCTCAAAAGGAGCCAGGAGAAGAGGGAAGCTCACTCCCTACAGCTTCCATCACAGAGTCCTTGTGGCCAGGACACACTGCAGACAATACAATCCTCCTCCCAGTTTTTAAAGAGAAAGAAGGACTGCAAGTAGCCGTCCCCAACTTCACCTTGCCAGACAGTCTTTGCGCTGCACAATTTTTATTTCAATCCCTGAAAAGCTTCCACGCTTGGAAACACTTAGGTCTGTTTCGAAATAACACCCATTTGAAAACCTCCATTATTTTTTGCCTTTTTTTTTTAAAAAGATTTATTTATTTATTTATTTATTTTGGGCGGGGGTCGGGTTGTGGAGGGAGGGGAGTGGTGGGCCACTTCCATTGGTCTTTCATTTCTCTATTTTCATCCATCTTTGTTCTTTGGCTCCCGTGGGCCTCCCATCGCAGTGGCCTCTGTTGTCACAGAGCACCGGCTCTGGGCACATGCACTCCAGAGCTCCGGCTCGGTAATTGGACACATCAGTCCAGCCGCTCTGCGGCACGTGGGATCTTCCCAGGCCAGGGATCGAACCGGCGTCCCTTGCACTGCAAGGCGGTGTCCTTACCCACTGGACCACCAGGGGAAGCCCTATTTTTTGCTTATTTTTAAAGCCACGATGCTCCTTTGGGGCTTTCTAGGTGGCTCAGATGGTTTAAAAAAAAGAAAAAGAAAAAAAAAACAAAACAAAGAAAAAAACTACCTACAATGCAGGAGACCTGGGTTTGACCCCTGGGTCAGAGAATCCCCTGGAGAAGGGAAGAGCAACCCACTCCAGTATTCTCGCCAGGAACAGAGGAGCCTGGAGGGCTAGGCTCTGGAGGCCTGGAGGGCTACAGTCCATGGCGTAGCAGAGTTGGACACCGCTGAGTGACTAAGCACCTTGACACCTCACAGGTTCCTTTTGAACTGACCTCAGTTGCTTCCACTTTAGGCAGGGAAAAACCTCTCAGTGGTGTCACTAAAGCTAAGGACAATGTCTGGTTTGTATTTTAATTCCTGTTCAGCAGAGTACCAGAAAGCAAGCAAGAGGCTCCTTTAATGAATTCCTGCAGTGGCCAAGTCAGACATCTGTCATCTTCTGATTGGGCCCTCAGGGCTGAATTTGCAAAGAATGCACCCTAAGCCATTAAGCCAATAAAGGAAACTATCTTCAAAAAGACCATTGAAGTAGTTAGTTTGGTTATTTATAGGAAATTGAAAGGTGTGAAATCAGCAATTCAGGGATGGAGGAGCGGCAGCTTAGATCTCATCTTCCATTCATATGGGGTTGTCAGGGCTCCAGCAGCCTCTGAGAACAGTCACCCTGACTAGTCACACCTGGAGACACAAAAACAGGCCGTAAGGCATCCGACTCAATAGCAATGTATCTAAGTAGACACTGAAGCTTCAAATCCTGGAGCTGTCATGACGGGGACTTTCAAAGTATAGTGAATGGTAGTTAATTTCTGCAAGATGAGCATTGAAAGGTCTGGTTCCACCCTGGTAATGTAGGTCTTCTACTCTTCATGATCAAATCTGTCTGACCTTATGCTTATTATAATTAAATTCATGTTAATTATGATTCAGTCAACAACTGAATCTGATGTCCTGTCTTCCCTCTTGCACTGTTAGGAAAGTCAGGATCTCTGTCCTTGGCTTTCTCTTGGCTCATGTTTCAGCTGTCCCCTAAAGATCTTCGCTGCCCAGAGTTTTTAACCAAGGATAGCTCCTCTCACACCAGAGTCATGTTTCATGTTTGTACTTCTCACACAGAAATGATTTATATGTGTACTTTATGATTTATGAGATTTATAATTCTCACAAAGTATTCTCTAAAATGTGTCCCATAGAAACTAGTTTTACCAGATGTCCCTGGAAAAAAAAAAGGCATAGGGATTCCATGGTCAAATAACTTTGGGGAACATAACCTGCTATATTCTCCTCTCCAAGATTCACAGTGTGTGGCATGGCACGTTAATGGCTCAGGGAAATTTATCAGGTTAAAAAGAAAAAGAAACTGTTTAACTTAAGTTCACCCTGTATTTCAAAAATCAATTCTGTGAACAGATACCTTCTGTCATGGACCTTTATTAAGAGTCCACGAAGACAACAGTCTGGAGACCCAGGTTTGGATCCAGCTTCAAAAGCAGATGCTAGCTTTTGCAGTGGCCAAGTCAGACATCTGTCATCTTCTGATTGGGCCCTCAGGGCTGAATTTGCAAAGAATGCACCCTAAGCCATTAAGCCAATAAAGGAAACTATCTTCAAAAAGACCATTGAAGTAGTTAGTTTGGTTATTTATAGGAAATTGAAAGGTGTGAAATCAGCAATTCAGGGATGGAGGAGCGGCAGCTTAGATCTCATCTTCCATTCATATGGGGTTGTCAGGGCTCCAGCAGCCTCTGAGAACAGTCACCCTGACTAGTCACACCTGGAGACACAAAAACAGGCCGTAAGGCATCCGACTCAATAGCAATGTATCTAAGTAGACACTGAAGCTTCAAATCCTGGAGCTGTCATGACGGGACTTTCAAAGTATAGTGAATGGTAGTTAATTTCTGCAAGATGAGCATTGAAAGGTCTGGTTCCACCCTGGTAATGTAGGTCTTCTACTCTTCATGATCAAATCTGTCTGACCTTATGCTTATTATAATTAAATTCATGTTAATTATGATTCAGTCAACAACTGAATCTGATGTCCTGTCTTCCCTCTTGCACTGTTAGGAAAGTCAGGATCTCTGTCCTTGGCTTTCTCTTGGCTCATGTTTCAGCTGTCCCCTAAAGATCTTCGCTGCCCAGAGTTTTTAACCAAGGATAGCTCCTCTCACACCAGAGTCATGTTTCATGTTTGTACTTCTCACACAGAAATGATTTATATGTGTACTTTATGATTTATGAGATTTATAATTCTCACAAAGTATTCTCTAAAATGTGTCCCATAGAAACTAGTTTTACCAGATGTCCCTGGAAAAAAAAAAGGCATAGGGATTCCATGGTCAAATAACTTTGGGGAACATAACCTGCTATATTCTCCTCTCCAAGATTCACAGTGTGTGGCATGGCACGTTAATGGCTCAGGGAAATTTATCAGGTTAAAAAGAAAAAGAAACTGTTTAACTTAAGTTCACCCTGTATTTCAAAAATCAATTCTGTGAACAGATACCTTCTGTCATGGACCTTTATTAAGAGTCCACGAAGACAACAGTCTGGAGACCCAGGTTTGGATCCAGCTTCAAAAGCAGATGCTAAAGCTTTTTTATGCCCAGGGCTGAGGAAAAACAATTTAAAAATATATTAATGGTATGTCAGCATTTGTGCTTCAGGCAAGACTACTTTGGTTTAATTAAGACCTTCAACTTGATTCAGAGATGTGTCAGGACTGAAGATGATTGGCCGTCATGGTTTCCTGGTCTAAAGTATAAGACTTTCGCTAAGACATTTGTAAATGCATATTTTGATCTACTAGAAAATATAATTTTAAAAAGCAATGCTGGTAATACACATAGCAATGCAGTTCATTAAAGTCCTTATGACTGATTTCATAGTCCATCTAGGCAGAGCTGGAGGAGGTTCTCAGGGAGCCTAACTCCTCTCCTTCCGGTCAACCAGTATCCCCATTCTTACATGGCATCTCCCTCAGTCTGTGGCTGGTTTGGGTTTTCGGGGAGAAGCAAGGAGGCAGCAGAAGACAGGAGAGCAAAGAAAAGACAGCACTGAAGAAGTGAGAACAATGCAGGAGTAGGCAGATGGGGGTCACAGTGGCAGGTAATTTAATGAAACAATGAATCAGCTAAATAACTACACCAAGCAATACCTCACAGCAAGAAAAACTGGATTTGGCTTCTAATGGTATTTCTGATGTTAAACATCTCTTTTCATAAATGTTTTACACACACACACATATGAAAGTGAGTCACTCAGTCATGTCTGACCCTTTTCAACCCCGTGGACTACCAAGCTCTTCAGTCCATGGAACTGTCCAGGCAAGAATACTGGAATGGGTTGCCATTCCGTTCTCCAGGGCATTTCCCTGACCCGGGGATCATCTCCTGCTTTGCAGGTGGATTCTGTATTGTATGAGCCACCAAGGAATATATTATATATATGTTATATATATATATATATATATATATATATATATATGTTCCATTTTGCTTTAAAACACTATCTGAGCCACTATATATATATATATATATATATATATATATATATATATAATTTTATTGTAAAGTATCTTTTAAAGATGCCTGTCCCATTTGGTCATTAGATCACAAAGCTTACCCAGGGAGTCAGTAGTCCAGAAGTACAAAGGGAACCACAAGAAAGGGTGAGCCTCCCCAGTCCTCCTGATCCAGTACACTGAGTTCAGATGTTACATGCAACATAAAGTTATACATATGGCTTTAAAGTGCATTCTTATTTATGAGTATGTAAAATATCATTAGATATCTATCTGTTTTCCTAATATCCTCCCTTCCTTATTTTTCATGTTCCACTCCACCCTCTTACTTGATGATGTGTTTCTGAAAGAAACAGCAGGTTTGTATCTGTAGAGTACCTTCAGTATCTCAGGGCATTTTATATAACAGCAAAAAAACAAAACAAAATTAAAAAAAAAAAACACCATAGCAAGCAGAGGAAATTCAATCTACTCCTTGTTGTTCTGTCCACAAACGTCAAACAAGTGAACCCCTGGCTGGACTGATTTTCTAGATTGTGCTGATTAAGTGTATTGGTGGTTTTTATGTAATCAATGAGCCACCTAGTCCTCTTTCCTAAACCAAGCTTTGTGTTCAGCATCAAATTCTAGTTTCATGGATTAGGATGTCTATGTTTGGAAACAGTCCCCAGTTACTCCATCATAGCAAGAGGCATCTGTGTGTTTGGTAACAGATTTGGGGGGCTGAGTCTCCACACAACATTGGGGAAAAGACAAAAGTCAAACAGACATGGCCTCTGCAGTAAGAAATGTAGAAAGAAGAATGTCCTGATGCTCAGCTGTCTTGAACACGAGAACGATCATCCGAGGGATTCATGGAGATGTGGCATTTGACTGGAGCCTAGGTGTATGGATAGAACTTCAATCAGCTGAGAGGAAGGGAGCAGTGTGAGCCAAATCCAAGAAGAGGCAACGCCATGGTTTGTTTGGCTGACGGTCAGAATGTGAGACAGAGTTTTCTTCCGGCCATGCCTCAGGGCATGGGGGATCTTAGCTCCCCAATCATTGATCTAACCTGTGACCCCCACATTGGAAGCACAGAGTCTTAACCAATGGACCATCAGAGAAGTCCTCTCAGGCAGAATATGACGCTATATTTAGAAAGTTAGGTTGGGGCTGGCTTGAGAAGTGTCAGGTGTTTGGCTCTGGAGGCTGAACCTCCAGAGGTGGTCGAAGAGGATTTTAGTATCTCTCAGCTTTCTGAGGGGGATGGAGGAGAGTGGCTACAAGCTGGTGCTCAAACCCCAGTGCCGCTGCTTGCTGGAATCATTACTTCACCTCTCAAAGCCTAAGATGCTTCATATGAAAAACTGAAGAAAACAACCAAAACATCCCCCTAGGGCTGATGTGAGAGTTAAAACAAGTTTATTCATTATGCACAGATATTTACTGAGCATCCACTACATTCCACACACTCTTCCAATTGCTGATGATCCCACTGTGACAAAGAGAGACAAACCACCTCCGGGGCTTACAGTTTAGTGGGGGAAAACAGGTCACACATCAGAAAACTTAAGCATATAGATCATCTGATATTTTATTTAAAAAAAATCAATCGAAAAAGGAAGATTGGAGGGGCTCCCCTGGTGTCCCAGTGGTTAAGAGTCTACCGGCCAATGCAGGGGACACAGGTTAGGTCTAGGAAGATCTCACATGCCATGGAGCAACTAAGCCCCTGCACCACTACTACAGAGCCTGTGGTGTAGAGCCCCGGAGCCACAACTACTGAGTTGGTGTTTTATGTAATCAGCATGCCCCAACCCTTTTCTCAGTTTCATGGATTATGATGTCTATGTTTGGAAACAGTCCCCAGTTACTCCATCATAGCAAGAGGCATCTGTGTGTTTGGTAACAGATTTGGGGGGCTGAGTCTCCACACAACATTGGGGAAAAGACAAAAGTCAAACAGACATGGCCTCTGCAGTAAGAAATGTAGAAAGAAGAATGTCCTGATGCTCAGCTGTCTTGAACACGAGAACGATCATCCGAGGGATTCATGGAGATGTGGCATTTGACTGGAGCCTAGGTGTATGGATAGAACTTCAATCAGCTGAGAGGAAGGGAGCAGTGTGAGCCAAATCCAAGAAGAGGCAACGCCATGGTTTGTTTGGCTGACGGTCAGAATGTGAGACAGAGTTTTCTTCCGGCCATGCCTCAGGGCATGGGGGATCTTAGCTCCCCAATCATTGATCTAACCTGTGACCCCCACATTGGAAGCACAGAGTCTTAACCAATGGACCATCAGAGAAGTCCTCTCAGGCAGAATATGACGCTATATTTAGAAAGTTAGGTTGGGGCTGGCTTGAGAAGTGTCAGGTGTTTGGCTCTGGAGGCTGAACCTCCAGAGGTGGTCGAAGAGGATTTTAGTATCTCTCAGCTTTCTGAGGGGGATGGAGGAGAGTGGCTACAAGCTGGTGCTCAAACCCCAGTGCCGCTGCTTGCTGGAATCATTACTTCACCTCTCAAAGCCTAAGATGCTTCATATGAAAAACTGAAGAAAACAACCAAAACATCCCCCTAGGGCTGATGTGAGAGTTAAAACAAGTTTATTCATTATGCACAGATATTTACTGAGCATCCACTACATTCCACACACTCTTCCAATTGCTGATGATCCCACTGTGACAAAGAGAGACAAACCACCTCCGGGGCTTACAGTTTAGTGGGGGAAAACAGGTCACACATCAGAAAACTTAAGCATATAGATCATCTGATATTTTATTTAAAAAAAATCAATCGAAAAAGGAAGATTGGAGGGGCTCCCCTGGTGTCCCAGTGGTTAAGAGTCTACCGGCCAATGCAGGGGACACAGGTTAGGTCTAGGAAGATCTCACATGCCATGGAGCAACTAAGCCCCTGCACCACTACTACAGAGCCTGTGGTGTAGAGCCCCGGAGCCACAACTACTGAGCCCACTTGCCCCAACTATGGAACCCCTCACCCTACAGAGCCCACGCGCCACAATGAGAAGCCCGAGCACCACAACAAAGAGTAGTCTCTGCTCACTGCAACTAGAGAAAGCCCACACACAGCAACAAGGACCTAACACAGTAAAATAAATAAACACAATTTAAAAAAAAAAGAAAGGAAGAGGCTTCCCTCATAGCTCAGTGATAAAGAGCTCACCTGCTGATGCAGGAGACACGAGTTTGAGCCCTATCTGGGAGGATCCCACATGCTACAGAGCAACTAAGCCCATGAGCCATGACTATGGAGCCTGTGCTCTAGAGCCTGGAAGCTGAAACTAGGGAGCCCATGTGACAGACTGAAGCCTGTGTGCCCTAGAGCCCGAGTTCCACAACAAGAGAAGTCACTGCAACAAGAAACCTGCTCACCTCAACTAGAGAGTCCATGTGACTAGAGAAGAGCCTGTGGCAGCAGTGAAAACCCAGAATAGCCATAAATAAATAAATACTCTTAAAAAAAAAAAAGAAAGGAAGGAAGACTTGAGTAACAAATCAATAAACTGTTCAAGGAAGACCCCATTGAGAAGGTGACTATAGGGTAAAGAGCAGAAGAAATTGGGGATGGAGCCAGAGATAGCAATTGTCAAAATAATCCAAGCAGGGCTTCCCTGGTGGTCCAGTGGGTGAAGGGTGCTCCTTGCAATGCAAGGGGCACCAGTTCGATCCCTGGCCCGGGAAGATCCCACATACCACAGAGCAGCTGGGCTGGTGTGTCTAATTACGAGCCTTCACTCTGGCACGCCTGCTCTGCAATGAGTGAGGCCACTGCGATGGGAGGCTCACATAGGCCGAAGAATAAAGATGGATGAAAATAAATAAATAACCAATAAAAGAGGCCAAAAAATTAAAAAAAAAAATCCAGGCAGAGGGGAGGGAGCCTATGCAAAGGTCCTGAGGCAAGAGTGCATCTGAGGAAAAGTGAGGGGGTCCAGCGTGTCCAGACCAGAGTGAGGGATAAGTTCATGCAGGTTGCAGAACAAGAGGTGGGAGGCCAGGTGGAAGAAGCACTGGGGGCCTTTGATGTTTATAAGAAGGACTCTGGCTTTTATACCAAGTGATGGGGAGCTTTTGAAAAGTTTCATAAGCAGATAACATGATCTTATGATTTAAAGGGATCCTTTAGCTGCTGCTTAATGCATATGAAGTGGTCAGAAAGGTCTGGGGACAGGGTACAAACTCAAAAAATGCTAACTTTATTCTTAGCTTTGGGGTTCATAAGATCTAGGGACTACCACGACCTAGAGGACAAATCTTTTCCTCAGCCCTACTTTATGAGAAGGGCTTGCATGACTGACAAGTGGGCTGCCTGACTAGATAACGGGATCTGACAGACATAGCTGCCTTCCTTGGTGATGGTTCTCCCTGGGTTTGCAGAATGAGGTGATCGATCATTCGTGTAAATAGCATGGTACTGTCAAGTTGCCACGTGCAGACCCAGCTATACAGTGTGTATATGGGAACTGACCAGGAAAATACTTTTCTGGAAATGTCAGAAGCTCTTGGACACTACCCTGGGTTACTCCCAAGCCAGATGATGGCAGCCTGAGTCATCACCATGCAGCCATCACCAGCTGAAAGCCCAGAGTTACCCTCATGGTTGAGAGGAGGCAACCTCCAATACCTGCTGGGAGCCTACTTGTTCCTACCTATTCTTAGAAACTAATGATCATATAGTGAGTTAATCATAACTTCGTAATACGTAAAGGTCCATCCTGTCCACCAAGAGAGTTACTTTCATACAAAGCCAATGGAATGCGTAAAGTGATAAGGTCAAACTTTTCTGAAAGGTAACTTGGGTAAGAGGTGTCGAAAGTCTGCACAAAATTCATACCCCTTTATCCAGTAATTCCAAGTACAGACAAATGTGTACTGAAGTGACCTATGCATGTACAAAGTAACTGAAAATATCTACTCTGGCTCTCCATCCTTTAAAACAAAAGGGCTGAACTCAGAATTTAAAAGAAAAAATAGGCTTAGGGTTGGGAATTGTGTTCCTCAAGTCAGTTTCAAAGCTTCCTCTTCATGAGTAGAAGATTCAGTGTGGTCAAAGAGCCAGTGAGTGGCCTGAGGGATAAGTTCATGCATAGAAAGGTTGGAAGAAGCCTTTGATGTTTATAAGAAGGACTCTGGCTTTTATACCAAGTGATGGGGAGCTTTTGAAAAGTTTCATAAGCAGATAACATGATCTTATGATTTAAAGGGATCCTTTAGCTGCTGCTTAATGCATATGAAGTGGTCAGAAAGGTCTGGGGACAGGGTACAAACTCAAAAAATGCTAACTTTATTCTTAGCTTTGGGGTTCATAAGATCTAGGGACTACCACGACCTAGAGGACAAATCTTTTCCTCAGCCCTACTTTATGAGAAGGGCTTGCATGACTGACAAGTGGGCTGCCTGACTAGATAACGGGATCTGACAGACATAGCTGCCTTCCTTGGTGATGGTTCTCCCTGGGTTTGCAGAATGAGGTGATCGATCATTCGTGTAAATAGCATGGTACTGTCAAGTTGCCACGTGCAGACCCAGCTATACAGTGTGTATATGGGAACTGACCAGGAAAATACTTTTCTGGAAATGTCAGAAGCTCTTGGACACTACCCTGGGTTACTCCCAAGCCAGATGATGGCAGCCTGAGTCATCACCATGCAGCCATCACCAGCTGAAAGCCCAGAGTTACCCTCATGGTTGAGAGGAGGCAACCTCCAATACCTGCTGGGAGCCTACTTGTTCCTACCTATTCTTAGAAACTAATGATCATATAGTGAGTTAATCATAACTTCGTAATACGTAAAGGTCCATCCTGTCCACCAAGAGAGTTACTTTCATACAAAGCCAATGGAATGCGTAAAGTGATAAGGTCAAACTTTTCTGAAAGGTAACTTGGGTAAGAGGTGTCGAAAGTCTGCACAAAATTCATACCCCTTTATCCAGTAATTCCAAGTACAGACAAATGTGTACTGAAGTGACCTATGCATGTACAAAGTAACTGAAAATATCTACTCTGGCTCTCTCCATCCTTTAAAACAAAAGGGCTGAACTCAGAATTTAAAAGAAAAAATAGGCTTAGGGTTGGGAATTGTGTTCCTCAAGTCAGTTTCAAAGCTTACTCTTCATGAGTAGAAGATTCAGTGTGGTCAAAGAGCCAGTGAGTGGCACGAGTAAGAGAGACAAGTGACTCTGGGATGGGGTCGTCAGAGAAGCCATCGTGGGCAGGAAGGACCTGAGCGGAGCCCTGCAGAGTAAGTGCCCAGACGCTAAATCACCACTGTCCTCCTTGCTTGCAAGGTTCCTAGCCTGCCTTTTCCAGGCAAGCCTTTCCTCTCATTTGTTCTCTCATTCCACATAGTTACCAGGTCAACATTTGGAAAACCACTTCAGGGAATGAAAGTCTTTTTTCTATATGAGTATTTTCCAAAATGCATCTCCACAATGTTAACAGATGTTAAAGGATACAGCAGATGCTACTGGAAAGCATGCCACAATCACTTACTTGGGGTCACATGGCTGAAATTACACAAGTCCCTTGGCTGCGGACCATCTCAACACTTCTATCACGCACAAGATACTCCAAGAGTGAGGCATCCTGAGCCTCCCAAGTCCCAGGCATATCTGATGACAGAGTTCTGTTCTAGCACCTATTAACATTCTGCAAACTGCAGGTCCTGAACAATGCAACATTGGAAACTTCTAGATTAGCCAGAATACAGGACTTTGCCAAAGAAGAAAAAAGTCTCTCTGGATCCTCCTTTGTTACTACGATTTAAGGAATCAGCATCCTTTCATCAGCTCGGGTCAGAGAGTATCCACTGGTCAATGAAGAACCCAAAGTTACAAGGAACTGTGATGCTACAAGGAATCAACAGCTATGAAGAGCCCTCCCTCTAGAGATTGGAAACCCTGTCTATAAACAACACGTGCGCCAGTGGCCAGAAGATTTACATGTTTAGATGACAAGACTTCTGAGCTAGCTGTCAGTCATGAGAAGCCTAGAGAATTCTCAAGAGAGTTTTTTTTTTTTTTTAAATAGACCCAGGCAGATGTGCATCTGGAACAAAATCCCACATTCTGTTCTCACGCTGAACATTGTCTTGAGGCAATGCGCCACATATCTAAGAGGGCTGCTGGGCTTACCTTGTATTGTCAACAGTAAATATGTCAATCACAATCAGAGACAGCCTGACAGACTGTGATTCACATTTGCATCAAATCCAAAGTAGCAGCCTACAGCAGTCTTTGGATTAGTGTCCATCTCAGGACCCACAAAGCCAAATCTTCCCCTATCGTGTAGTCACTCACTCTTGATTTAACGTCTCGGGCACTGTGCATCTGGCAGTCATGACTCTGGGAACCGGAGCCGCAAGTTCTGCTTCCCACATCACAGCATCACGGGGCAGAGCACTGCACCCAGGGAAAAGGACACAACAAAATGAGCATCGTGCCAGCCAGCCCAGGGGGCCCCTTCCCCAACGGTGAACAAGCAAAACTGCACAGAGAGGTCCTGCCTGCTGGCACACCATCAGATTTCCACAGAGTTAGCCATCGTGAGCCCTGCTGATTACTCACAGCCGACTAAGAGCATCTGAATTTGCAGCCAGAGTGAAAGCTGTCTTCCAGGTAAAATTTAAACTTCTGTGAGAAGGCAAGCCCAGGAGGTACAGTCTGGTACAGAATCACCTCTGGATGCGTTGTTAGTCATTATTACATGTCAGTGGAGGATGTATATTTTTTTCTTGTTTGAAAGACGGCCAAGTCAGGACACCAGAGACTTTCTCCAAAACCAGAAATTTTATTTCTGAGCCAAGTCAAATGGAGGATTTTTCTTTTCAAATACTGAGTATATTCTCTACTCGGCTTCCTCCTTTGTTACTACGATTTAAGGAATCAGCATCCTTTCATCAGCTCGGGTCAGAGAGTATCCACTGGTCAATGAAGAACCCAAAGTTACAAGGAACTGTGATGCTACAAGGAATCAACAGCTATGAAGAGCCCTCCCTCTAGAGATTGGAAACCCTGTCTATAAACAACACGTGCGCCAGTGGCCAGAAGATTTACATGTTTAGATGACAAGACTTCTGAGCTAGCTGTCAGTCATGAGAAGCCTAGAGAATTCTCAAGAGAGTTTTTTTTTTTTTTTAAATAGACCCAGGCAGATGTGCATCTGGAACAAAATCCCACATTCTGTTCTCACGCTGAACATTGTCTTGAGGCAATGCGCCACATATCTAAGAGGGCTGCTGGGCTTACCTTGTATTGTCAACAGTAAATATGTCAATCACAATCAGAGACAGCCTGACAGACTGTGATTCACATTTGCATCAAATCCAAAGTAGCAGCCTACAGCAGTCTTTGGATTAGTGTCCATCTCAGGACCCACAAAGCCAAATCTTCCCCTATCGTGTAGTCACTCACTCTTGATTTAACGTCTCGGGCACTGTGCATCTGGCAGTCATGACTCTGGGAACCGGAGCCGCAAGTTCTGCTTCCCACATCACAGCATCACGGGGCAGAGCACTGCACCCAGGGAAAAGGACACAACAAAATGAGCATCGTGCCAGCCAGCCCAGGGGGCCCCTTCCCCAACGGTGAACAAGCAAAACTGCACAGAGAGGTCCTGCCTGCTGGCACACCATCAGATTTCCACAGAGTTAGCCATCGTGAGCCCTGCTGATTACTCACAGCCGACTAAGAGCATCTGAATTTGCAGCCAGAGTGAAAGCTGTCTTCCAGGTAAAATTTAAACTTCTGTGAGAAGGCAAGCCCAGGAGGTACAGTCTGGTACAGAATCACCTCTGGATGCGTTGTTAGTCATTATTACATGTCAGTGGAGGATGTATATTTTTTTCTTGTTTGAAAGACGGCCAAGTCAGGACACCAGAGACTTTCTCCAAAACCGAGAAATTTTATTTCTGAGCCAAGAGTCAAATGGAGGATTTTTCTTTTCAAATACTGAGTATATTCTCTACTTCTCGGCTTCCTCCTCTTCCCCTAAGTCCAGTCTTCAAAAATATATATGATTCTCATAGATATGACTATGTCTAAACTTATCAAAATATGAACATTAAAAATGGGACTATGTGCATATGGATCGAAATAAAAAATGTGACTCAATGGTTATAGAGAAATGATTCTCTGTGAATAAAACTATTCTACTGGCATAGTCCTTTTCTGTCCAAAATGCACTGATAAACCACACGCAGTAGGTAAGAAAGGATTATATATATGTGAGGTTTTATGGTATGGTTGCATCCGGTCTGCCTGGTCCTTTGATTCCTGTCAAGCTTTTACAGAGAGTCATTTTAAGGATTTTCACCAAACTGTCCCCCATAAAGTATGTGCATTGGTTCAGTTGGTTTTTCTCCCATATGTGCTTTGGTTCAGTAGGGTTTACTTGTAGGTCCTTATCCAACAAGCTCATTCATTTCATCCCAAAGAGTAAGTCCATCCTATTAAAATAAAGGGATACAGGAAATAGAAGTCACCCATGGCCAGAGGGACCTGGGCATCCAAGGAGGGATCTGCCAGTGAAGCCTTGTCCCTGAGGCACAAATGGACACTGAAAAGACAGACTCTGTGTCCAGAAAGACCTTGGAGAAGGATGGACAATAAATGTGTATCATAGGGATCGAGCCCAGCACCACAAAGAGAATCAGAAGTAAATGCAGAGGCCCACAAAATCCAGAACAGGAAGAAAAAGCTAAGTCTTATAAGACAATACATGGGATGTGCAGTGAGAAGTGAAAGGCTCGGGGAGGCCAGTGCAGATGAGGAAAGAGGGCACACAAGTAAAAGGAAACGATGTGTCTCAGGACAGAGCAGGAAAGCAAACTCTGTGTACCGGAAGATCCCGGGGGTGGGGGTGGGGCAGTTCCTGTAACACAATGTGGAGAAAAGACAAAAGAAACTCGAGATTAGAGGTCACAGAATTGGGGCTGAGATCCTGACCTAGAAAGGAGGAACTGGTCACCCAAATCAGGATTACATTGAGGTCCTAAGCTTGTAACCAGTCATAATGCTTGCTTTAATTATTTAGTAACTTGGGTAATATGGGTTGTATCAGTGGGTTGGTACAGCTTGGTACAATGGGTTATATCCTATGGGTTGTATAGGATACAACCCATTATTCACAAAGAAATAACTTTATATTTCAGAGTTGGTTTTCAGTTCCTTTTAGAAATTTCCAGGTCAAGAGACTGAAACAGAGCAAATGAGCCTGGCTCTACCCACATGTGGAGCCTGGAACACTGTCTACCATGAGGTCAACCAGTGACTCCTGCACCTCTCAGACAGAGGGCTTCACAGTCTCTTGTCTCGTAGTTCTCTGCTTTGGAAATCTGAAATGCATAAACACCAATCCTTACTCAAATGAGATACTATATGTAAGTACTTTGGAACTAGCTAAAGAAACAAAACCACAGAAGGAATATAAGAAGGATTTGTTGGGAAGCTAAATTCTTATCTACTGTGTGGACTGAATTGTGTCCATTGCTTGTAAATTCGTATGCTGAAGCCACGACCCCAAACGTGAGTGTGTTTAGAGATGGGGCTTTGAGGAGGTAGAAAATGGTGACGTGCCGTCATAAGAGCCAGATCCTAATCCAATGGGATTGGTGGCCTTATAAGAAGAGACAGAGGGAAATCTTTCTCTCCATTTTCTGACAAAACGAGGAGCACAAACATGCATTGAAGAAAAAGCCATGTGAGGGCAGAGCAAGAAGGAAGTTAGGAAGAGAGGACTGACCGGGACCCAGCCACGCTACTTCCCTGATCTTGGACTTTCAGCCTCAGGAACTGTGAGAAAACAAAAGTCTGTTGTTTAAAAGTCTATGGTATTTATTTATGTCAGCCTGAGTTGACCCAGACATCCCTCTATGCTAATATTATCATAGGACATCATACAATATCATGCTTCTACTCATATTTTTCCAGTTGAGCCAGGGCATTCAGAAATTTGTTGTTGCTGTTCAGTCCCTAAGTTGTGTCCAACTCTTCACAACCCTATAGACTGTAGTCTGCCAGGCTCCTCTGTTCATGCGATTTCCCAGGTAAGGAAACGGGAGTGGGTTGCTACTTTCTTCTTCAGGGGATTTTCCTGGCCCAGGGATTGAACCCATGTCTCTTGCATCTCCTGCACAGGCAGGTGAACTCTTTACTGCTGAGCCACCAGGGAAGCTCTGAATGATGGCAAAAACATGAGAAAGAAACTACTCTTGTCATGCCAAATTCTTGGTGTGAGCAAAGCTGAATTTCTGAGGCATGAGCAAGAAGATAAAATGCATAGCAGAAACTTTTTTTAAGGGAAAGATCTCTAGTGACACAGTGACCTCTGAATAGAACTCAGTGCAGGACTTCTAAGACTCAAAGTGAGGCTGGAAAGAAAGCAAGGACACTGAGAAGAAGCCAGTGTGTAAGAAAGGCTGCAGAGTTCAGTGAAAAGTGTTTTTTACATAAGTTCCAATTCTAAAGTTTCAAACTTATATGCTTTCTATGTTCTCATTCAAAATAAAAATAACTCTTTTAAGAGTCATCTAAGATTATCTATTTTACTGAGAAGACAATTATAAGTGAGAATACCGATCAGTCCATTTAGTCATTCTTTGAGAAAGACGCCAAGAGCTCTGAAACCACAGAAAATTTGCTTATAATGATAGTGTGCGTGTTTTCTTAATTCTCCCTTAAATTTTTAGGCTGACTTCATCTCCACAGATAGAATCGCATGAGGCAACTACTGGTCTATGGACCATTTTTACTAGGAAAGATTCTGGGGAGGCACTTACTATTTATTGAGGTAAAACTCACCTAACATAAAACTATTTTAAAGTGTGTGATTTAGTGGCATTTAGTATAGTCCCCATGTTGAACAAACATTATTTCCAGAACCATTTCAACATCCTCAAAGAAGACCTCATACCCATCAATAGGCAGTCAGACAATCTGCAAGCCTCCTTCCCCCCAGCCTCTGGAGCAGACACTAATCAGCCTTTTTTTTTTTTAATTAATACTTAATTTCTTAGAGCAGTTGTGGATTCCCAGTAAAATTGAAGGAAAGGTACAGTGATTTCCCATAACAACCCAGTTCCCACTGGTGCTTGGCTTCCTCCATTACCAACATCCCCAACTGGAATAGAACATTTGTAGCGACTGATGAACCTATATGGACATATCACAATTACCCAGGCCTACAGTTTACAGGTCACGCTTGGTGTCACACATTCTATGGATGCAGACAAGCATATGATGGCACAGATCCACCATCGTGGTACCATAGAGAGTGTTTTCACTGTCCTAAAAGTCCCTGGGCTCTGCCGACTCATCCCTCACTCTTCTCCAGCTCCTGGCCACCACAGACCTTCCTGTCTCCATAGTTTCACTCTTCCATAACATAGTTGGAATCACAGAATATGTCATCTCTTCAGACTGGCTTCTTTCACTTGGTAATATGCATTGATGCTTTCTCCATTTTTTCAGGGCTTGATAGCTCATTTCTTGAAGAAGCCAGTGTGTAAGAAAGGCTGCAGAGTTCAGTGAAAAGTGTTTTTTACATAAGTTCCAATTCTAAAGTTTCAAACTTATATGCTTTCTATGTTCTCATTCAAAATAAAAATAACTCTTTTAAGAGTCATCTAAGATTATCTATTTTACTGAGAAGACAATTATAAGTGAGAATACCGATCAGTCCATTTAGTCATTCTTTGAGAAAGACGCCAAGAGCTCTGAAACCACAGAAAATTTGCTTATAATGATAGTGTGCGTGTTTTCTTAATTCTCCCTTAAATTTTTAGGCTGACTTCATCTCCACAGATAGAATCGCATGAGGCAACTACTGGTCTATGGACCATTTTTACTAGGAAAGATTCTGGGGAGGCACTTACTATTTATTGAGGTAAAACTCACCTAACATAAAACTATTTTAAAGTGTGTGATTTAGTGGCATTTAGTATAGTCCCCATGTTGAACAAACATTATTTCCAGAACCATTTCAACATCCTCAAAGAAGACCTCATACCCATCAATAGGCAGTCAGACAATCTGCAAGCCTCCTTCCCCCCAGCCTCTGGAGCAGACACTAATCAGCCTTTTTTTTTTTTAATTAATACTTAATTTCTTAGAGCAGTTGTGGATTCCCAGTAAAATTGAAGGAAAGGTACAGTGATTTCCCATAACAACCCAGTTCCCACTGGTGCTTGGCTTCCTCCATTACCAACATCCCCAACTGGAATAGAACATTTGTAGCGACTGATGAACCTATATGGACATATCACAATTACCCAGGCCTACAGTTTACAGGTCACGCTTGGTGTCACACATTCTATGGATGCAGACAAGCATATGATGGCACAGATCCACCATCGTGGTACCATAGAGAGTGTTTTCACTGTCCTAAAAGTCCCTGGGCTCTGCCGACTCATCCCTCACTCTTCTCCAGCTCCTGGCCACCACAGACCTTCCTGTCTCCATAGTTTCACTCTTCCATAACATAGTTGGAATCACAGAATATGTCATCTCTTCAGACTGGCTTCTTTCACTTGGTAATATGCATTGATGCTTTCTCCATTTTTTCAGGGCTTGATAGCTCATTTCTTTTTAGTGTTGAGTAATAGTCCATGTTTATTTACACACTCACTGGGGAAGCATTTTAACAGTTCTATAGGCAGTTGATGAAGCAGCTTATGAGGACAAGTGAAATGTTACTTTGGAGGTGATCACCCACCTCCTCCCACCCTCTTTCTTTATCCCTGATGTTAATTCATTGGTTCATTAATTTATCCAGTTATATATATATATATATATATATATATATATAAATACTTATTGTTTGTACTAGTTCCAAGGAATTACAAGAAGCTTATAGCATAAAGGAGAAGAGGGATGACCAACAGCCAACTATATAATCAATTTAATTTAAATACTATTATGATACTGGTTGCAAAAGAAAGATCAAGTATTCTAAGAACGCAACACAGGGTAAGCTCATCCAGCCCAGGATGACTCAGAAAAAGTCTTTCTTAAACACATACCATTGCTGCAGATGGCATTATTTGACTCTTTTTAAAGGCTGAGCAACAGACCATTATATATAGGTACCACATCTTCTTTATCCACTCCTCTGTCAATGGACATTTAGGTTGCTTCCACGTCTTGGCTATTGTAAACAGTGCTCCAATGAACACGGAGGTGTATGTATCCCTTCAGACCATGTTTTTCTCTGGATAAACAGTTGGACCTAGAGATTGTCACACTGAGTAAAGTTATGTCAGACAGAGAAGGAGAAACATCTTATGACAACCCTTAAATGTAGAATCTTTAAAAAAATTATACAAATGAACTTATTTACAAAACAGACTCATAGACCTAGAGAACAAACTTATGGCTGCCAGGGAAGAAGGCTGGGGGAAGGGATAGTTAGGGAGTTTGGGATCGACATGTACACTGTGCTATATTTAAAATGAGTAACTAAGAAGGGCCTACTATACAGTACAGGGAGCTCTGCTCAATGATATGTGGCAGCCTGGATGGGAGCAGAGTTTGTGGCAGAATGGATATATGTGTATATACACGGTTGGCCATAGTTCACTCTTCCATAACATAGTTGGAATCACAGAATATGTCATCTCTTCAGACTGGCTTCTTTCACTTGGTAATATGCATTGATGCTTTCTCCATTTTTTCAGGGCTTGATAGCTCATTTCTTTTTAGTGTTGAGTAATAGTCCATGTTTATTTACACACTCACTGGGGAAGCATTTTAACAGTTCTATAGGCAGTTGATGAAGCAGCTTATGAGGACAAGTGAAATGTTACTTTGGAGGTGATCACCCACCTCCTCCCACCCTCTTTCTTTATCCCTGATGTTAATTCATTGGTTCATTAATTTATCCAGTTATATATATATATATATATATATATATATAAATACTTATTGTTTGTACTAGTTCCAAGGAATTACAAGAAGCTTATAGCATAAAGGAGAAGAGGGATGACCAACAGCCAACTATATAATCAATTTAATTTAAATACTATTATGATACTGGTTGCAAAAGAAAGATCAAGTATTCTAAGAACGCAACACAGGGTAAGCTCATCCAGCCCAGGATGACTCAGAAAAAGTCTTTCTTAAACACATACCATTGCTGCAGATGGCATTATTTGACTCTTTTTAAAGGCTGAGCAACAGACCATTATATATAGGTACCACATCTTCTTTATCCACTCCTCTGTCAATGGACATTTAGGTTGCTTCCACGTCTTGGCTATTGTAAACAGTGCTCCAATGAACACGGAGGTGTATGTATCCCTTCAGACCATGTTTTTCTCTGGATAAACAGTTGGACCTAGAGATTGTCACACTGAGTAAAGTTATGTCAGACAGAGAAGGAGAAACATCTTATGACAACCCTTAAATGTAGAATCTTTAAAAAAATTATACAAATGAACTTATTTACAAAACAGACTCATAGACCTAGAGAACAAACTTATGGCTGCCAGGGAAGAAGGCTGGGGGAAGGGATAGTTAGGGAGTTTGGGATCGACATGTACACTGTGCTATATTTAAAATGAGTAACTAAGAAGGGCCTACTATACAGTACAGGGAGCTCTGCTCAATGATATGTGGCAGCCTGGATGGGAGCAGAGTTTGTGGCAGAATGGATATATGTGTATATACACGGTTGGGTTGCTCTGCTGGGCAACCTGCGACTATCACAACACTGCTCATCAGCTGTACTTCATTAAAAAAAAAGTACTACTGTAGCTGGGAATGTGAGGTCTGAGAAGGTGGTAGAAAGAGAAGGAAACAACAGAAAGACATCCTGGGGAAAGGGCTCAGAGGTGGGAAGGGACAGGCGAGTGTAGAAGCCAGAAAAGAATGCGTCCAAAAGTATGGAAAACAACCAGGAACCTGACACAGGAAACAGCTGGTTCTGGAGGCAAAGACCATGACTTATGACCTTGTGAGCTTTAACAAGAGATTTTCATCATAGGACCAAAGGGAAGCCACCAAGAGTCTCAAGCTGGGCGTAGAATAATCATCCGGCAATCTTTCTCTGCTTCCTATAGCATCTCTTAAGCTATCAGCACTTTGTTCTCCAGAGCATTTCAGTCCTGGTTAGTGTTACCTGTCCATGGAAAGTGTTACCTGGCATTTGATGACCTCACGTGACTGCTAATTTTGGGATTCTGTTGTTCTGAACACAGTTAAATATTTAAAGGTAATGCAGTGGACTAGCTATTGACTCTGTTCAGACTGAGTGTAAGAGGGATCTAATTACAACTAAGAGTAATTAGTTGATGGCTGCAAAGTGTTTTGCAGGTGGAAAGTAAAGTGGAAAATACTATCAAAATGACCCCTCACGGAGGTGTATGTATCCCTTCAGACCATGTTTTTCTCTGGATAAACAGTTGGACCTAGAGATTGTCACACTGAGTAAAGTTATGTCAGACAGAGAAGGAGAAACATCTTATGACAACCCTTAAATGTAGAATCTTTAAAAAAATTATACAAATGAACTTATTTACAAAACAGACTCATAGACCTAGAGAACAAACTTATGGCTGCCAGGGAAGAAGGCTGGGGGAAGGGATAGTTAGGGAGTTTGGGATCGACATGTACACTGTGCTATATTTAAAATGAGTAACTAAGAAGGGCCTACTATACAGTACAGGGAGCTCTGCTCAATGATATGTGGCAGCCTGGATGGGAGCAGAGTTTGTGGCAGAATGGATATATGTGTATATACACGGTTGGGTTGCTCTGCTGGGCAACCTGCGACTATCACAACACTGCTCATCAGCTGTACTTCATTAAAAAAAAGTACTACTGTAGCTGGGAATGTGAGGTCTGAGAAGGTGGTAGAAAGAGAAGGAAACAACAGAAAGACATCCTGGGGAAAGGGCTCAGAGGTGGGAAGGGACAGGCGAGTGTAGAAGCCAGAAAAGAATGCGTCCAAAAGTATGGAAAACAACCAGGAACCTGACACAGGAAACAGCTGGTTCTGGAGGCAAAGACCATGACTTATGACCTTGTGAGCTTTAACAAGAGATTTTCATCATAGGACCAAAGGGAAGCCACCAAGAGTCTCAAGCTGGGCGTAGAATAATCATCCGGCAATCTTTCTCTGCTTCCTATAGCATCTCTTAAGCTATCAGCACTTTGTTCTCCAGAGCATTTCAGTCCTGGTTAGTGTTACCTGTCCATGGAAAGTGTTACCTGGCATTTGATGACCTCACGTGACTGCTAATTTTGGGATTCTGTTGTTCTGAACACAGTTAAATATTTAAAGGTAATGCAGTGGACTAGCTATTGACTCTGTTCAGACTGAGTGTAAGAGGGATCTAATTACAACTAAGAGTAATTAGTTGATGGCTGCAAAGTGTTTTGCAGGTGGAAAGTAAAGTGGAAAATACTATCAAAATGACCCCTCAAGAGGAGTGGCAGGTGACAGAGCCTCATGGCAATCTTTCTTCTGGGGTGCTTCCCCACATGAGGTCACTTAGTCCTGCCTGCTGCTAGAGAGAAGCCCAGACCATTCTGGAGGAAGGGAACACCAGTGTGAGTAAAGGTTTATTTGCTTCACTTTCATTTCAGATAAATGTTGTCCTACGGAGAACAGTCAGGATGGCACTCATACATAGTCATGAGACATCACATAACTCACCTGCCTTCCCAAGACCGCCACTTCTTGGACAGTACAGAGAAGTAGGGTCAGGAAACCCTCAAACCACCACTAACTATGTGAACTTAGGCAAGTGGCCTTAACACATTTTAGTTAACTGGCCATAACTAATTAAGCCAAGCCTTAGATTCCTCAGAAAAGGGTGATGCACTCATTCATCCATTCATTCACAAAAGTATACATTCAATCATTTGACAGCTATTTGCTGAACACTAGGTTCTACCTGGAGATACAACAGTGAGCAAGACAGAGTTTTGGTTCTCAAGCGGGAAAGAGTCACAACAGTAGGCTAAGTCACAGTGAAGAAGTAATGTAGTTTTTATAACAGCACATAGGTATGGGTTATCTGTAGTAATGTGAATGAACCTAGAGCGTGTCATACAGAGTAAAGGAAGTCATAAAGAGAAAAAAACAAATAATGTATATTGATGCATATTGATGGAATCTAGAAAAATGTTACTGATGAACCTATTTGCAGGGCAGGAGTAGAGACAGAAACTTACAGGACGGATCTATGAACATAGTGGGGGAAGGAGAGGGTGGAATGAATGAAACATATATACACTACTGTGTGTAAAACAGGTAGCTAGTGGTAAGCTGCTGCAGCATAGCACAGGGAGCTCAGCTCAATGCTCTGTGATGACCCAGAGGGGTGGGATGGGATAAGGTGAAAGGGAGATTCAAGGGGGAGGGCATATACCTATGGCTGATTCGCACTGTTGTACAGTACCATAAAGCAATTATCCTCCGATTTTTTTTTTTTAAGAGCACACAGAAAATACTAGTGCATTTTAAAAAATACTTTTCACCCTGAATTAATCATGGATTCACAGGTAGTTTAAAAAACAGTACAAGAGGGCTTCCCTGGTGGTCCAGTGGGTAAAGAGTCTGCCTTGCAGTGCAAGGGGCGCCAGTTTGATCCCTGGCCCAGGAAGATCCCACATGCCACAGAGCAGCTGGACTGGTGTGCCCAATTATGAGTCAGCACTCTGAAGCACATGCGCCCAGAGCCAGTGCTCTGCAATGAGAGAGGTCACTTCGATCGGAGGCCCACACAGGCTGAAGAATTAAGATGGATGAAAGTAAATAAATGAAGGACCAATAAAAGAGGCCAAAATTAAAAAAAAAACACAAGATAGGTCTGATGTACTCTTCACCAGCTCCAGCCAATGGGAGAAGCATCCTACATGATCATGAAACAAGGTCAAAACAAGGACATCGACACTAGTACAGTCTGGGGAATGTATTCATGTGGCACCAATTGTTACATGCTTTCATATGTGTGTGTAGTTCTATGCCAAAGGGGCCCCGTATACATTCAATCATTTGACAGCTATTTGCTAAATACAGAGTAAAGGAGCAAGACAGAGTTTTGGTTCTCAAGCGGAAAGAGTCACAACAGTAGGCTAAGTCACAGTGAAGAAGTAATGTAGTTTTTATAACAGCACATAGGTATGGGTTATCTGTAGTAATGTGAATGAACCTAGAGCGTGTCATACAGAGTAAAGGAAGTCATAAAGAGAAAAAAACAAATAATGTATATTGATGCATATTGATGGAATCTAGAAAAATGTTACTGATGAACCTATTTGCAGGGCAGGAGTAGAGACAGAAACTTACAGGACGGATCTATGAACATAGTGGGGGAAGGAGAGGGTGGAATGAATGAAACATATATACACTACTGTGTGTAAAACAGGTAGCTAGTGGTAAGCTGCTGCAGCATAGCACAGGGAGCTCAGCTCAATGCTCTGTGATGACCCAGAGGGGTGGGATGGGATAAGGTGAAAGGGAGATTCAAGGGGGAGGGCATATACCTATGGCTGATTCGCACTGTTGTACAGTACCATAAAGCAATTATCCTCCGATTTTTTTTAAGAGCACACAGAAAATACTAGTGCATTTTAAAAAATACTTTTCACCCTGAATTAATCATGGATTCACAGGTAGTTTAAAAAACAGTACAAGAGGGCTTCCCTGGTGGTCCAGTGGGTAAAGAGTCTGCCTTGCAGTGCAAGGGGCGCCAGTTTGATCCCTGGCCCAGGAAGATCCCACATGCCACAGAGCAGCTGGACTGGTGTGCCCAATTATGAGTCAGCACTCTGAAGCACATGCGCCCAGAGCCAGTGCTCTGCAATGAGAGAGGTCACTTCGATCGGAGGCCCACACAGGCTGAAGAATTAAGATGGATGAAAGTAAATAAATGAAGGACCAATAAAAGAGGCCAAAATTAAAAAAAAAAAAAAACACAAGATAGGTCTGATGTACTCTTCACCAGCTCCAGCCAATGGGAGAAGCATCCTACATGATCATGAAACAAGGTCAAAACAAGGACATCGACACTAGTACAGTCTGGGGAATGTATTCATGTGGCACCAATTGTTACATGCTTTCATATGTGTGTGTAGTTCTATGTAATTTTATCACATGTACACACTGTGTAACAACCACCATAATCAAGATACAAAACTTCTCTATCAATACAAAAGAACTTTCTCATGCTACCCTTTAAAATAATGTAATAATGTAATATCTTTTTTTTTTTAAGTGTGTGTGAAACCAACTCCAAAGGCACATAGAAGAAAATCAAAAAGTCTTGGCCTTCAAAGGACCCACAATCTAGTTGTTTGAAGGACTGGGCTTTTTTAAAAAAAGAAAAATCTTTAATTAGTTATACTGGAACTAAATATTCCTGAGTCTCAAATGAAGCCACTACAAGAAGGAGAGAGAGCCAGAATTCTGATTAATTACTATATACTAGGCATCTTGTTAGGAACCTTACCCTATTCTCATGTTTATCCAACATGAATTGGATCTTCCATCTCTAGGGCCCTGCACACTGCTGAACTCACACCAATTGACTCAGCCAATTCTCAGTGTGAGGCATTTTGTTCTCTAAACAATCAGATGTTTATTAAAGGACATGGAAAATTCAGTGAGGCGAGATGGGACATTGTACTCTTCAGCCAAAGGTCAACTGCTTGGTCTCCCTCCTAAGTATGGCCAAATTATAAATTCCTCACTGGCAGAGACCACAACACAGGCATATTCATACCTTCGATGGTCAACAAGCACTGTGTATGCCCACAGGGCGATACCCAATACAGCTTCGCTTCTTTCTCTTACCCTGACAGTGATTCTTAAACAGAACTCTAGAGTCAACCTTTTACATGCAGCCAAAGGTGGAGAGTCGACCAGGATGGGGTGATGCAGGAAGCAACTTTGGTATAAGTCCACTTTTTCCCAGGAACAGCAAAGAGTCCATTCTATCACCTTCTTGGATTCTACATTAAGTCCTGAAGTATATATTATTATATTATTCCTATTTTATGAAGATACAGGTGGTTCAAAGAAGTCAAGTAAATTCCCAATGCATCTAAGGAGCAGTTGAGTTCCAGCAGAACCCACACTGCAGGCAGCAAGCCCTGCTCTTCCACAGAGAGGCAATTCCAGGAGAGGGACGCTTCCTGCCCAGCAGCAAGCTATTGTCCAATGCCTAAAAGCCTACACGTGGCACCCCATTCCTTTTGGTTCACTCCACGAAAAGGCAGAGTGAAACTCGATGCATTTTGCCTTTGGCAGTCATTTACACCCCAGTGGGAAATAATTTATAAGTTCCATTCCTAAACAATGCTGAAGAGCAGATTTGGAAAGTGGAAACTAACTAAAGGACAGATCAAAGACAGGTGGGCCGGGTACAGAAGACAAACTGTGTCTGAGAGTGACCACTCTTGAATTCAGTTCAGGAAGCTGACACACTGTTGCCTCTTACTCTGATTCTGATGGGCATATCATGGACTATTTAGGAATTAACTATTCTTTCACCTGGAACTTTTGTGCACAATTGAATATGAGATAAGCTGATGGCAAAAATGGCTCCAAGTCTCCATCCCTTCATGTTTCTATGCCCTTTACAGGTGATTTTGAAGCTCTTCCATCCCCTTGAATCTAAATTGCCCTTGTGACATGCTTCAGCCAATGGAACATAAAAAAGATAAAGGCCTGGGCTTCCCTGGTGGCTCAGTGGTAAAGAATCAGCCTACCAATTCAGGAGACAGGGGTTCGATCCCTGATCCAGGAAGGCCCCACATGCTATGGAGCAACTAAGCCTGTGGACCACAACTAATGAACCTGTGCTATAGAGCCTAAGGGTCACAACTACTGAAGCCTGTGTGCCCGACAGCCTGTGCTCTGCAACAAGAGAAGGTACTTCAATAAGGAGCCTGCACACAGCATCTAGAGAGTAACCCTCACTTGCTGAAACTGGAGAAAAGCTGGTACAGCAGCAAAGATCCAGTGCAGCTAAATGAAATCTTTTATACTCTTGAGAGTCCCTGGAACAGCAAGGAGATTAAACCAGTCAACTCTAAAGGAAAGCAACCCTGAATATTCACTAGAAGGACTGATGCTGAAGCTCCAGTACTTTAGCCACCTGATGGGAAGAGCCAACTCATTGGAAAAGACCCTGCTGCTGGGATTGAAGGCAAAAGAGGAAGGGGGCGGCAGAGGATGAGGTGGTTAGATGGCATCACTGACAAAACACACATGAGTTTGAGAAAGCTCCAGGAGATAGTGAAGCTCAGAGGAGTCTGGCATACTGCAGTCCATGGGGTCACAAGACTCAGACATGACTGAGCGACTGAACAACAACAACAAAGGTCTGCCAGTCCCAAGCCTACATCTCAACAGGCTGTGTGAGCTTTCCTCTTCTCTTTTAGACCTTGGCTCCCTTGGCAAACGACCCTGGATCTGTTTGCTGGAGGATGAGCAATGTTATGGAGCAGGGCCCAGGCCATCCCAGACATCTAGCCCTGGATACCCTGCCAGCTGACCACAGACACATGAGTGAGCCCAGCTGAGCCCAGCCTAGCTCGACCCGATTAGCCAATCCGTAGATGCATGTACAAAATGTGTTTTAACACAGGTCTGTAGCTGTTTTTAATGCAGCGTTACTGTGGCAAGAGATAACTGATACAGCAAGAACGGTTAAGTCCTTCCCCATGTTGGGAATCTAATTTCCTCTGCCTGGAAACAGGGTCTAGAGCTTTCTCTAGATGGCTGTCTTGTGAGAGTGAGCAGCACCCTTCTGGTAGAAAGACAGTGATGTGTTTTGCACCTGTGTACAGGGCGGCCCACAAATCTCCTGCAGGCGGCTCTCCGGCAGGGCTGGAAGCAGACTGCCAGCATCATCCTTCAAGCTGAAAGAAGTTAAATCGAAAACTAGCTCCTGGGCCCAACAACTCCCCATCCAATCCCCAATCAGAGTTAAGAGCTGACTAAGGAACTTCAGCACCGGGCTTCTAGTTACGCAGGCCAGAGCCACAATATTTTCACAGGCAGATATTTGTTACAAATATTTATGGGCGGGGGAGACAGTCTCTCAGCACAGACTAAACTGTGATACTCACCATCGACAGTAGATGTCATGTAACTCCATAGTCTCTCTGACCCTGATAGGTTTTTATTTTTTTTTTCTTTTGGTAAAAATAGGCTTCAAACAGAATATTGATCTCGCTAAATTCCTTTTCAAAGGTTGAAATTTCCTCCAATAGTCAAGGAAAGAATACATTATGATGATCTATTCAAAACCATTTCACCAATTAACATTCCTACTTTATGGCTAAATCCAGCAAATCAACCAGCCCTGTGTACTCTAGTCACTGATGCCAAACACAAAGCCATCAATAACTTCGATGACTACTTGCTTTCATTACCCATCCTCACCATAATCCAATAAAAAGCTTTCATTTCAAGGCCAGCCACAAATCCAACTCAACAACTCAATACTACCGCTGCTGCACGTCAGCGGGCTCTGACTCGCCTTTAACCAATCGATATAAAGACTGCGCCCCCTCCCTCCAGTGGAAAGCAGAGGCCAGGGACCCAGAATCAGCAAATCAGTCTGGGCTTGAACAAAACCAAGAGAGCTTATTTGTATGTGGGTTCCTAAAGAAACTAGTATTCTCCCCCCGCCGATGTCTGCCCAGTCCAGGGCTCAAACTGCTCCACATAGGCTGCAGTTACAGAAAAAGGCTGATTGATGGGCCTGGCTGACACCTACGAAAATTTGGAAGAGTAGATCAGGGGTCCTCCAACTCTAGAATGCAGACTGTACCCCCTGTTAGATCAGCAGTGACATTACATTAGAAATAAAATGCACAATACATGTAATATGCTTGATTCACCCCCAAAACCATCCCCCCACAACCCCAACCACAGAAAAATTGTCTTCCACGAAATAGGTCCCTGGTGCCAAAAAGGTTGAGCACCTTTAGCCTATAGACACCTAGATCCAGCTTAAATTTTACATCCATTAGACCTACTCAGAAGATTCCAGACATGGGGACCCCTCCACTCGTAATCTGTGTTCTCATGTTTTAGAAACAGTAGTTGGAATGTGCTAACTTTAAAAATTAAACTGAAAAAATTTCATTAGTTTCGGTAAAACAACAGTCCACATAGCAGTTTAGTTCTGCTTAGGCTAAGTTGTGACTGAGAACACAGCCATGTCACATCTCCGCCTCCTACTGAATTCAGGGAAGCGTTCACCAAACGCTTGGTGTGCGCCCACCGAGATGGTGGTGCAATGATTCCCCTCAGCAAGCGAAGAGCCCTGGAGGTCAGCAGCCCCGCCTTCCACCTCACTGCTGTACATTCAGTGCCCAGAGGGGCAGTGTCGGCCACACAACAGGCACGCGTGTGGATGTGCTGAATCCATTTTAAAACTTCAAAAATTTGACTATTGCTTTAAACCCTGTGTACTCTAGTCACTGATGCCAAACACAAAGCCATCAATAACTTCGATGACTACTTGCTTTCATTACCCATCCTCACCATAATCCAATAAAAAGCTTTCATTTCAAGGCCAGCCACAAATCCAACTCAACAACTCAATACTACCGCTGCTGCACGTCAGCGGGCTCTGACTCGCCTTTAACCAATCGATATAAAGACTGCGCCCCCTCCCTCCAGTGGAAAGCAGAGGCCAGGGACCCAGAATCAGCAAATCAGTCTGGGCTTGAACAAAACCAAGAGAGCTTATTTGTATGTGGGTTCCTAAAGAAACTAGTATTCTCCCCCCGCCGATGTCTGCCCAGTCCAGGGCTCAAACTGCTCCACATAGGCTGCAGTTACAGAAAAAGGCTGATTGATGGGCCTGGCTGACACCTACGAAAATTTGGAAGAGTAGATCAGGGGTCCTCCAACTCTAGAATGCAGACTGTACCCCCTGTTAGATCAGCAGTGACATTACATTAGAAATAAAATGCACAATACATGTAATATGCTTGATTCACCCCCAAAACCATCCCCCCACAACCCCAACCACAGAAAAATTGTCTTCCACGAAATAGGTCCCTGGTGCCAAAAAGGTTGAGCACCTTTAGCCTATAGACACCTAGATCCAGCTTAAATTTTACATCCATTAGACCTACTCAGAAGATTCCAGACATGGGGACCCCTCCACTCGTAATCTGTGTTCTCATGTTTTAGAAACAGTAGTTGGAATGTGCTAACTTTAAAAATTAAACTGAAAAAATTTCATTAGTTTCGGTAAAACAACAGTCCACATAGCAGTTTAGTTCTGCTTAGGCTAAGTTGTGACTGAGAACACAGCCATGTCACATCTCCCGTCTCCTACTGAATTCAGGGAAGCGTTCACCAAACGCTTGGTGTGCGCCCACCGAGATGGTGGTGCAATGATTCCCCTCAGCAAGCGAAGAGCCCCTGGAGGTCAGCAGCCCCCGCCTTCCACCTCACTGCTGTACATTCAGTGCCCAGAGGGGCAGTGTCGGCCACACAACAGGCACGCGGTGTGGATGTGCTGAATAAATGCATGCGTGATGTGTGCATGATTTCATGCCTCACCAAACTAATCGGCACATCAACAATCGTGGTCCTAACACTCTCCGCAGGCACAGGGTTGGAGGCGCTCCATATTTATGGCAGCTTCCTTGACCATTCAGGCGGCAGCGACCTCCTTCACGACAGCAGATTCACTGGCACCTTGCCCAGACCCCTTTACAGGGCCACCGCACCCATCCTCCAGCTTCTGCCAGTCAGCCTCTAAGGGCACGCGGCCACACCGCTCCCTAGAAACTGTCCTGAGCTGACAAAAGCTGCCTCACCTGGAAACGTCTGGAAGGTTACATAACCCTGCACTGGGAGCAGCTGACAGCCAACGACAGGGTGGTTCAAGGATACAAGTCTGGTCCCCTTGGTCCCAGGGTGGAGCAATTCTGGATTGCCACTCAAGTCTCCATAGTTCCCTGTGGGAACAGGAGACTCCATTCTTTTTTCACCAAAAACATTTTTATGGGGGTACAGCCAATTAACAATTTTGTGACAGTTTCAGGGGAAGAGTGAAGGGGCTCGGCCCTACAGATACATGGATCCATTCTCCCCTAAACCTTCCTCCTTTTGAGGCTGGTATATAACACTGAGCAGAGTTCCATGTGCTATACAATAGATTTTTGTTGGTTATCCATTTCAAACATGGCAATGTATATTTGCCCTTCCCAGAGTCCCCAACCAGCTCCTTCCGCCTGCAGCCATATATTCATTTTCTAAGTCTGTGAGTCTCCATTCTGTAAATAAGTTCATTTGTACCTTTTCTTTTTAGAATCCACATAAAAGGGATGTCATATGGTATTTCTCCTTCTCTTAGTTCACTCAGTATGACACTCTCTAGATCCACCTATATTGCTGCAAATGGCCTTATTTCATTCCTTTTAATGGCTGAGGATTACATGCCACCTCAATCCTCATCTTTGCTTGGCTTCTTCCTGTGTTATATCCTGTACCCTCAATCCTTCATAGGTTTCTCCTGAGAGCATTTCCTTAATAAATTAATTATACAAGAATCCCATTTTCAGCTCTGGATGGTAAGAAAAGCCCCATTCTCAGCTGTGGATATACTACTGAGAGTCCCTGGCACGTGCGGCTGTGCATTAGCACTTTTCACCTAGAACAAGTGGAGCTGTGACAGAAGGGCCCACGTAGATTCCTGGGTAGCATCCCTAGCATCTCAGAGGGACTGAGGAAGTAGTAAGCATAAGGACTATACAACTGGGGAGCTGCAGTGTGAGCAGAGAAAATGCAGATTTAGTTAATCATCTTTTTAAAGCTAAGTGTCAATATCAGAACACCTCTTTGGCGAATTTTAAAGAGACCCCCACCTCCTGTCACTGAAGGGTCAACTAGGCTGAACACTGAGCCAAGAACCTAACTGTAAGAGCTGGAAAACCTCAAAGAAGACTGAGTATCAGCCTTAACACAGTGGCCTAAACAAGTCAGAACACCGACAGGGAAGAAGTTAGACCTGGATACTGAGAGTAAGCTGGGAGAGAGGCTTGAGGGTGGTGTTAAGGGAGGTGAAATACACAGCTGATGACCTATCAACAGAGGGGCACCCGTCCCGGCGAAGGACCTAACGTCTTGGTAAGAGCCTGGGCACTGTTCCTGATACACTGCAGGGATGGCCCCTGGAAGCCTGAGCAATAGTAATGCTCATATTCAGTGCAGATGAGATTGCCAGGATCTCCAGTGGCAAAGTATAAAAGAAAGGCCAAACAGCTCAGAGACATGAACATGCAAGAATGTATCTTCCCTAGATGACCAGCAACCACCGGTGGACTATGGTCCTCTGGAGGGCTCAGGGAACAATGGTTTCATCCAAGGCTCTGGTGAGGGGCAGAGCAGCATTACTGAGAAGCTCATGAGTGTCTGTTCTTTGGAAATCAGGGTTGACAGTAAGACATGCAGGTAGAGACTGGACGCCTGGTAGCAATGGGGATGAGGACCGTCCAGAAAGGCAGAGGTCAGGTGGCAGCACTAGACCATCAGAGGGAAGGCGGGTATAACTGCTTCAACTGGCATACAGATTGCAGCTGCTGCCAGGATGTTCTGGAACCCAGGGATCTAGATATATGGCTACAAGAACAGGTGGTATTAAGGGCAAAATAGACAGATGACCGGCAAGGATACTGCTTAATACAGACAAGCAAAATAAATCAAGGCTGGATAAGCAGAAGGCTGAGGTCAGCTGCCCAATCCTTTGCGCAGTTTCCCAAGTGGAGAGAGTTCTCAAACCTAGACTCTCCTAAACTAAAGGAGGAAAGGGGCCATACAACACCACAGTAAGAGTATACAGTCCTTCCCCAATGTGACCTGGAGTTACTTCCTTGAGTACCAATACACCATGGAAAGGAAAATACCCAAGGATTTGGAGGGCTACTGGATGCTGGGTTCAATGGATACATGGAGACCCAAAGTGCTATCACTGTTCCCATAACAGTGCTGGGGTTCCCAAGGAGCCAAGAATAAGTCAACTCCTGGTACAGGACAATCTCACAGGTCCACTGGAAGCATGAAACCACGTAGTGCTATTCACCTGGTTCTCAGATGAAATGTATAATCAGAATGGACCTGTTTCACAGTTGCCAGAAACCTGGTTCAGACAGCAAAGCATTCGCCTGCAATGCAGGAGACTGGAGTTTGATCCATGGGTCAGGAAGGTCCCCTAGAAGAGGGCATGGCAACCCACTCCAGTATTCTTACCTGAAAAAAAATCCCATGGACAGAAGAGCCTGGCAGGCTACATTCCATGGGGTCACAAAGAGTTAGACATGACTGAAGCAATTGAGCACAGCATGGCGGGCAAAGACGGCAACCGTAGCCAGACAAGGGCCCGGGAATCCAACGCTTAGAATCCTACCAGGATGTGGGATGCAGATCTAGGTCACCCTACCAGGCACCATCTTGACTGGCAGAGACGCCAGGCGAGAGGGAGAAGAATCTAGAAAGGGCACTGGCGGAGAGCAGATGTGTACAGATGAAAATCTAGGGATATTACCTTCACTAAGTCTCAGTCTTTCTAAGTGTCCTTAGAAACAATGACCAGTGAGAATCCTAGAGGAGCTTTGCCTGAGTGACATAAACATAATGTAAGAATCAAGTGGATCTGAACAATGCAAGCAGGGGACTGGCGAAGATGACATGGGTCCCATCTACATGCCCCTCATAAGGGCAGTGTACTCATCTCCTGTAAAATGTGGCTTCACAAATGCCTGGCCATATCCTTCTCTGGAGAACTGCCCTTGGTCAGTAAAGCAGCCCTGAACAGGAGTGGCTGGGAAGTTACACACCTCACCCCACCATAAATGACTGGCTGGCCCCTTGAGGTGGCATAAATCAAGTATCACTCATGTTTCAGTGCCCTCCACGTGATCAGATGGGGCTAGATTTCCTCTGGAATTGTATCTTGATTAGCTTCTTTCTCTGCTTTATCTCACTTCTCTCTCTTCCTTATAGGCTTTTTTAAAAAATATTTATTATTTATTTATTTGGGTGGGGGCGGGTTGGAGAGGGGAGAGGGGCAGGTGGGTCACTTCTATTGGTCTTTCATTTGTCCATTTTCATCTGTCTTTGTTCCTTGGTCTGTGTGGGCCTCCCATTGCAGTGGCCTCTGTTGTCACAGTGCACCAGCTCTGGGCGCATGCGCTCCAGAGCTCTGGCTCGGTAATTGGACACATCAGTCCAGCCACTTCGTGGCACGTGGGATCTTCCCAGGCCAGGGATCGAACCGGCGCCCCTTGCACTGCAAGGCGGTGTCCTTACCCACTGGACCACCAGGGAAGCCCCCTTATAGGCTTCTTTTTAAGAAAACAGCCTCGGGCTTTCCTGGTGGTCCAGTGGGTAAAGAGTCCACCTTGCAGTGCAAGGGGCACTGATTTGATCCCTGGCCCGGGACGATCCCATGTGCCGTGGAGCGGCTGGATGGGTGTGTCCAATTAGGAACCAGTGCTCTGGAGAGCCTGCACCCAGAGCCGGTGCTCTGCAACAACAGGGGCCACTGAGATGGGAGACCCGCACAGGCCAAAGGATAAAGACAGATGAAAATAAATAAATAAAATATCAACAAAGAAAGCCAAAAAAATTTTTTTTAAATAGAAAAGAAAAGAAAACAGCCTCAACAACCCCCTTACACATGAATCCCTAGTTCAGACTCAGCCTCTTGGGAACCTGACCTTGGATGTGTGCTCAGTCACTCAGTTGTGTCCAGTTTTTTGCAACCCAATGGACTGGAGCCCGCTAGGCTCCTCTGTCCAAGGGATTCTCCAGACAAGAATACTGACGTGGGGTGCCATGTCCTTCTCCAGGGGATCTTCCCGGCCTGGGGATCGAACCTGCATCTCCCGCACTGGCAGGCACATTCTTCACCGCGGAGCCACCTAGGAAGCTCACAGTTGACCTTTACTCCTATATAAAATGTGTCAAATCTTTGCCCTGGTGCCCTCGGTGTCTGTCTTTTCCATTACCTTAACACTGGTCCTTTTACATTTAAATGAAAGGCTTGTTTATTACCAGTGTTTCTATTATCCTTGAATCTTGAAGGTTCAAGATGATTTTATATTTTTCATATAAGCAAGGGTCTGAAATGCTGGAAGGACACTTTTGAGGAGAACAATGTCTCTCACTCTAAACATAATGACTGATCAGCCTGTAACCAAATAGTGTGAAATGCCTACCTTTTCATCAAATCTGTATTTCGGCATCACATTGGTACAGATACACACATACACACATACACATGCAAATGAAACCACGGGTTACCTGACAGTGTGCTAGTGTGAACCGACTCATTTCACTCACTTATGTTAAACTGGTTTCTGTTTGCAGACAGAAGCAGGGGGCCTCCTGCCGTGTGCTCCTGTATTCAAGGCAACGAAGCGTGACCTTGGAACCATCTGAGACTTGGGGAAAATGTTCAATTTTAGACCCTGTCTCGTGGAACAATGGCTGTATTCGTCAGGGAAGGCTAACTGCTGTCACAAATATCCCCCCCCCCCCCCCCGCCCGTGTCCGTGGCTTAGCACAGTAACAGTTTGTTTCCCAGTCCCATCCCAGGCGGAGCATCACGCATGGAAGGTTTTATGAACCAGTGCAGGAAACCGGCAGGCCTCCCTCTGTCCACGCTAGGGCACGTGGCTCCACCTAAATCAGAAGGGTCTGGGCAATGTCATTTAATACTGGAGTCGGAAAGAAAGGGAAAACAAAGACACAGGAAAGCACCAGCTGCCTCCGCCAATGTGAAATTTCCACTTAAGTGTCGTGCTCCTTCAAGCCTCCAGAGACATTCACACAGACAGCTGGAGGAAGGGCCTCCGAGGATGCTGATGCACCTTCCTTCTCCAAAACACACAACAGTCTTCAGCAGGGGCAGGGTTAAGCAGCTGAAACAAAAAGATCCCAGCATTCGGTGTCTCTAGCCCTCTCGGTTCTGGAAACCAAACAGTACAGTTAACTCTTAAGGCCCTCAAGCTTTGGCGGTAGTTTCCTTTTTTGGTGCTTTCATCATGATACGACAGGTGCATCTTGTTTTACTGCCCTTCGCTTTACTGCACTTCACAGATACGCAGCTTTTTACAGATGAAAGGCTCGTGGCAACCCTGTGTGGACAGTTAGCATTTTTTTAGCAATAAAGCATTTTTTAATTAAGGTCTGGGGATTGTTTTAGACATATGCTATTGCAGACTTCACAGACCACAGCAGAGTCTGCATGTAACTTTTATATGCACTGGGAAGCCAAAGACATTCACGTGCCTCGGTGTACGGTAGCACAGGTTTCATGGCAGGGGTCTGGAACGGGACCTAGAGCATCTCCAAGGTGTGCCTGCCGTTGTTACTGGAGTGATGTACATGGTTCACAACCGTCACACGGAAAAGACCTCTGCCAGTCTCAACACCTCCCACTCAACACAGACTGATACAAAATAAGTTTCCACTGCGTGGGAACAGTCTGATTCAACTAAACCATCATTTTTTCTCCAGCTGGCCCATTACATACACCCAGGACCATCACGTTTGCCACCACAGGAAGGTAAGGCTGAGTCTCTGCATGTTGCTCAGGAAACACATGACAGTGTACTTCCAGCCTCCTGCTTCCCTGGGTGCCCGTCTGCCTCTAATTTGGTTTTATACCTTCTAGCCATCTCATTGCCTGTCCACATGAGGATAGGCAACTCAGTCGCCAATTATCTACCTGGCCCAGACTCTTCAGCCTCTGTGTGTTAAAAGAATAGAAACTCTGTGAACGTCTTCAGAACATGTTTAGCTTATGTACAGAATGTGTAACATATCCCCAAATATATTGATAAGCAAGAGGGTCATGGGTTACCGTCACAGAATTCACAGCCTATAAAGGAAGAAACCAGCCCTCCAAATGTAACCACTCAAGTGAAAGTACTGGAAGTAGTGATTAAAAACTATGAGGGGGCTTCCCTGGTGGTCCAGTGGGTAAGGACACTGCCTTGCTGTGCAAGGGGCACCAGTTCGATCCCTGGCCTGGGAAGATCCCACATGCCACGGAGCAGCTGGACCGATGTGTCCAACTACCAAGCTGGAGTTCTGGAGCACATGCACCCAGAGCCAGTGCTCTGCAGCGAGAGAGGCTGCTATAAAGGGAGGCCCACACGGACCAAAGAACAAAGATGTATGAAAATAGATAAATGAAAGACCAATAGAAGTGGCAAAAAAAAGAAAAAACTATGAGGGAGAATAAAGCAGAGAGCTGCTGTGATGTGCACTCTTTTAATGATATTTTATCCGTTTATTTCCATCCATCTTTATTCTTTGGCCTGTGTGGGCCTCCTATTGCAGTGGCCCCTCTCATTACACGGCTCTAGCTCTGGGCGCGTGCACTCCAGAGCGCTGGTTCATAATTGGACACACCGGTCCAGCTGCTCTGTGGCACGTGGGATCTTCCAGGGCCAGGGATCAAACTGGTGCCCCTTGCGCTGCAAGGGTGGACTCTTTACCCACTGGACCACCAGGGAAGCCCAACGTGTACATTTCTGACCCAAAACTTACATTTAAAATTTTCATTTTAATAGTTCCAAAAAATGCAACTTAAAGTGCAGTTTTAATGAACATGTCTCTAAGCAGTAATTATGCTTTTTAATCACAAAGATGAAAGAGAGAATGAAAATGGCAGAAGCTCAGTTGTGTCTGACTCTTTACAATCCCACAGACTATAGCCTGTCAGACTCCTCTGTCCATGGAATTCTGCTGGCAAGAATACTGCAGTGGATTGCTATTCCCATCTCTAAGGGGACTTCCTGACCCTTGGATTGAACCAAGGTCTCCCACATTATAGGCAGATTTGTTACTGTCTGAGCCATTGGGGAAACCCAAAAGATGAAAAAAGTGTTTTGAAAAAAACTACAAAGGAAACACACAATAGAACATCATTTGTCCATAGACTAGAAGAACCCTGGCATGTCTGAGGAACTAAACCAGAGCAGTATGGTTGGAGCCTAGCATGCAAGGCTGAAGGTGAAAGCGGTGTGTCATATGGTTGGAAGGATACGCTGGGGCCAGTTCTTACAGGGCACTTCTAAGCACAGTTGGGAGTCCATAACCACGAAGTGTCCAGTTACATCTCAACTACTGCCACCTAGGACGTGGACAACGGCTGATGCAAGGCATGCATGTCACATGTACACACATGTGCACACATGCGTATACACACATACACACACGTGTGTGTCATCATTACCACCAGGACTCTAGCACCCTTGGCCAGCAAATCCCTTCCACCATTACATTCAGCACCTACTGACAGAAGAGAATACCCACTCCAGAGCCCCAATGAGACCTTTAGCAGAGTCAATACTTCTGGCAACACTAGAGAAAATTCTGGAGAAAATCCAAGAGCTGTTCCTCAATACTCAGAACTTAAGACCAGGCTGTTGAGAGTTCATTTATAACAGCTAACGGTTAGGTGAGGCTATCACGCTGTGGATCAAGCATCTAAGAGTTGAACAAAGCCTTTTCCACGGAGTTGATACAGTGAAAATCTGGAGATAAATTTTGGGGACAAGTTCACTCTATCAGCAGCCCATGCGTACCGCACATAACCACCAGGGCCCACCTAGCCCCACCCGTGGCAGGACAGCCCTATTGAGATTCTCAGCCCAAGTTTAACTTTGGCCACAGCAGATGGTGGTTCACGTCTCAGAGGGACCTAAAGATGAAGATCTTGCCTGTAAGACTAGGCTTCAGAAGTTTCTCATCTGATTGAAGACAACAACTGACCTGCCCTCTGTTGAAGAGACCAGTTCCCACGAGAACAATCTCTGCCGATCAAGTGTGGGTATACACTCCTTGTTGGTTATTCTCACCTTGGCTTAGGTCTCCCAACCTATGAAGGCATAATCAGGAATATCTTACAAATATATCCATAATATTTACTCTTCATACCAGGGCCTTTACCACTATTTGTGAGAAATCTTTGACATTTGCTTATGAATTGGGGAAACCAAAAATGAAAATTTTCTACAAAGGAAACACACAATAGAACATCATTTGTCCATAGACTAGAAGAACCCTGGCATGTCTGAGGAACTAAACCAGAGCAGTATGGTTGGAGCCTAGCATGCAAGGCTGAAGGTGAAAGCGGTGTGTCATATGGTTGGAAGGATACGCTGGGGCCAGTTCTTACAGGGCACTTCTAAGCACAGTTGGGAGTCCATAACCACGAAGTGTCCAGTTACATCTCAACTACTGCCACCTAGGACGTGGACAACGGCTGATGCAAGGCATGCATGTCACATGTACACACATGTGCACACATGCGATACACACATACACACACGTGTGTGTCATCATTACCACCAGGACTCTAGCACCCTTGGCCAGCAAATCCCTTCCACCATTACATTCAGCACCTACTGACAGAAGAGAATACCCACTCCAGAGCCCCAATGAGACCTTTAGCAGAGTCAATACTTCTGGCAACACTAGAGAAAATTCTGGAGAAAATCCAAGAGCTGTTCCTCAATACTCAGAACTTAAGACCAGGCTGTTGAGAGTTCATTTATAACAGCTAACGGTTAGGTGAGGCTATCACGCTGTGGATCAAGCATCTAAGAGTTGAACAAAGCCTTTTCCACGGAGTTGATACAGTGAAAATCTGGAGATAAATTTTGGGGACAAGTTCACTCTATCAGCAGCCCATGCGTACCGCACATAACCACCAGGGCCCACCTAGCCCCACCCGTGGCAGGACAGCCCTATTGAGATTCTCAGCCCAAGTTTAACTTTGGCCACAGCAGATGGTGGTTCACGTCTCAGAGGGACCTAAAGATGAAGATCTTGCCTGTAAGACTAGGCTTCAGAAGTTTCTCATCTGATTGAAGACAACAACTGACCTGCCCTCTGTTGAAGAGACCAGTTCCCACGAGAACAATCTCTGCCGATCAAGTGTGGGTATACACTCCTTGTTGGTTATTCTCACCTTGGCTTAGGTCTCCCCAACCTATGAAGGCATAATCAGGAATATCTTACAAATATATCCATAATATTTACTCTTCATACCAGGGCCTTTACCACTATTTGTGAGAAATCTTTGACATTTGCTTATGAATTCGTGTATGAGTTTGCTTAGGTTCCTCCCTGGATAGTGTCTGATATTGTTTTTGTTGTGGAGGCTTGCTTCTTTAAAAAGACAGGAAAACACTAGTTGGCTGCCTCAGTTAGGAACCTCAGAACGGCTACTCAGGCTAGAGCTGTATCATTCTTCCTCTAATACGCTCACTGTGTGTATTCTGCCTCTCATTTCCCCATACTGTGTCAACAAGAAGGTATTCTACAATGCTCCTGTGACAGACAACAGCCAGGTTGGGTCTCCATGATCGCACTCCCGGAAGTTCCTGGCCTTGTGGAACACCCTCCTTCTGTGTTGTCTGGACTTTCTGACCCACTCCTAATGAAAAGAAAATGAGATCAGAGTCTGTAAAGTTTAGTTTCTAAAAGGACTGTGGCTACCACCCAGGTGCTCATCCACTCTCTCTCACTTGCTTTAACCAAAGCCAGCTTCCATGTTGCTGTGAGCTGATTTATGGAAAGGCCCAAGTAGTAAGGAATGAGTGGGGAATTCCTGCCACCAACCAGTGAGAAGCTAAGGTCCTCAGTCCAATAGCCCATGAGGCACTGAATCCTGCCAAGAACCATATGAATGAGCTTAGGAGCAGATTCTCCTCCACTCCAGCCTTCAGATGATTCCTCAGCTCTAGCCCACAGCTTCCCTGAAAACTCGCAAGAGGCCCTGAGCCAGACATACATACCATTCTACTTCTGGCCAATGGGGCCTATGAAATAATAACAGTTTATGGTTTCTCTTGGTGGCTCAGACTGTAAAGAATCTGCCGGCAGTGCAGGATACCCAAGTTTGATTCCTGGGTCAGGAAGCTCCCCGGAGAAGGGAATAGTTTTTAATGGTTTTTAAAAACATTTTATTTTGAAATAATTATATATTCATAGGAAATTTCAGGAATGGCACAGAGAGGTCTCCTGTACACTTCAACCTAATGGTTACACCTTATATAACCATAGCACAGTATCAAACCCAGGTAACATTTAGTGTGGAATTGTGTGTGACCTTACCCACTGTGTATATGGGGTAACCACCACGGCAATCGAGATGTAGCATTGTTCTCTCACCCAAAAATAACCTTTTTCCACCACCTTAGAGTCATGTCCATCCTGCACACCATCTGTAACCACTGGCAACTGCTAATCTGTTCTCCATATCAATAAATTTGTTATCTAAAAATGTTGGAAGATTTAAATCATATATAATCTTTTTCAGGTTGGATTTTTCATTCCTCATAGTGTCCCCTTCATATCCATATAGTTTTTTAAGCTACCAAATTTGCAATTTGTTATGTAGCACAGTCAACTGATACATCACTCTTGTGGGAAAAATTACTTCCTGATTAGAGTTTGAGCTAAAAATAGATTTCTATTTAGGTATAGAAACAGGAATACTTACTGAAAAGCTCTTATAAATGTCCATCATACCACAGAACAGAAATCTGCAATAACCTCAAACACATTATTTCTAGGACTTTTCTATTCACACAGTAGATGACTCAGAGGAGTTTGTAATTAATTGTGTAAGTGTACACTAGTGTCTCTCAAAAGGTATTTCACCAACAATGACGTCATGAGAAACATCTCTTTGGAGAACATCTCCATTAAGGTTAGCACAGAGAACAAATTGCAGCATAGGGATGGTTATGGTTCGTTCCTAGATGTGCATGAGAATCACTTTAAGTTTTTAGGAGAAAATGAATATTCTTATATCTTTGAGCCCCATACCAAAAGATTCTAATTCTACAGGGTAAAGTAAAAAGACATGGGATTTTTCATTTTTAACAATCCTTTGGGATAGTTCTGAGGCCAGTGACCCAGGACCACACTTGGAGAAATAACAGTGTACAGTATTTTCCACTTGCCTTGAGTTTTGTTATTTTTTTAAAAGATTTATTTATTTATTTATTTTTGGTGGGGGGTGGGCTAGGGAGGGAGGGGAGCAGGCGGGCCACTTCTATTGGTCTTTCATTTTATTTTAAAAAAGAATTTCAGGAATGGCACAGAGAGGTCTCCTGTACACTTCAACCTAATGGTTACACCTTATATAACCATAGCACAGTATCAAACCCAGGTAACATTTAGTGTGGAATTGTGTGTGACCTTACCCACTGTGTATATGGGGTAACCACCACGGCAATCGAGATGTAGCATTGTTCTCTCACCCAAAAATAACCTTTTTCCACCACCTTAGAGTCATGTCCATCCTGCACACCATCTGTAACCACTGGCAACTGCTAATCTGTTCTCCATATCAATAAATTTGTTATCTAAAAATGTTGGAAGATTTAAATCATATATAATCTTTTCAGGTTGGATTTTCATTCCTCATAGTGTACACTTCATATCCATATAGTTTTTTAAGCTACCAAATTTGCAATTTGTTATGTAGCACAGTCAACTGATACATCACTCTTGTGGGAAAAATTACTTCCTGATTAGAGTTTGAGCTAAAAATAGATTTCTATTTAGGTATAGAAACAGGAATACTTACTGAAAAGCTCTTATAAATGTCCATCATACCACAGAACAGAAATCTGCAATAACCTCAAACACATTATTTCTAGGACTTTTCTATTCACACAGTAGATGACTCAGAGGAGTTTGTAATTAATTGTGTAAGTGTACACTAGTGTCTCTCAAAAGGTATTTCACCAACAATGACGTCATGAGAAACATCTCTTTGGAGAACATCTCCATTAAGGTTAGCACAGAGAACAAATTGCAGCATAGGGATGGTTATGGTTCGTTCCTAGATGTGCATGAGAATCACTTTAAGTTTTTAGGAGAAAATGAATATTCTTATATCTTTGAGCCCCATACCAAAAGATTCTAATTCTACAGGGTAAAGTAAAAAGACATGGGATTTTTCATTTTTAACAATCCTTTGGGATAGTTCTGAGGCCAGTGACCCAGGACCACACTTGGAGAAATAACAGTGTACAGTATTTTCCACTTGCCTTGAGTTTTGTTATTTTTTTAAAAGATTTATTTATTTATTTATTTTTGGTGGGGGGTGGGCTAGGGAGGGAGGGGAGCAGGCAGGCCACTTCTATTGGTCTTTCATTTGTCCATTTTCATCCATCTTTTGTTATTTGGCCCATGTGGGCCTCCCATCATGGTGGCCTCTGTTGTCACAGAGCATTGGCTCCGGGCACATGCGCTCCAGAGCTCGGGTTCGGTAATTGGACACATCGGTCCAGCCACTCCGCGGCACGTGGAATCTTCCCAGGCCAGGGATCGAACCGGCGCCCCTTGCACTGCAAGGTGGTGTCCTTACCCACTGGACCACCAGGGAAGCCCTTGCCTTGAGTTTTGCCAGTCTCGGAACACTTTCCCATTTCATTCCAGCCTTGATAACTTAACTTGCTCTCTCAATGTTGTTCACTGAATAATAGCAAATAAATGGGATTAAGAGTCACACAGATAGAAGACACGATCCAAGCTCTGCCACCTCCCTACCTGTACCGCCTCGACATAGTTACTTAAGCTACCTCAGCGTCAGCTGCACAGTCATCTCACACCATTGGTGTGCGGCTTTCAAAACACGGTATGAATTATGCTGGTACATGGTAGGAGCACTATCAATCCTAGTTTGTTTTTGGTTCCCCTCTCTTTCTTCCTCCCTTTTAATTACAGATCTTTCTCAACTTACAATGGGGTTATGTCCAGATAAACCCATCGCAAGTTGAAAGTACAACCAGACAGCTTAGCCTCGTCTACTTTAGACATGCTCAAAACACTTACATTAGCCTATAGTTGGGCAACATTGTCTAACACTAAGCCCATTTTATGACACATGTTGACTATCTCATGTAATTCATTGAATACTGTACTGAAAGCAAAAGGCCAAACGTCTATATGGAGAGAGGCTGGTAGTCTACACTCATGATCTCCATGCTGCCCAGCATCACAAGAGGATATCATGCCGTGTATTAGCAGCCTGGGAAAAGATCAAATTCCAAACTCAATGTATGCTTTCTATGGAACGCACATCACTTGCTCACCCTCATAAAGTTGAAAAATCACAAGTTAAACCATCACAAGTTGGGTACCACTTCCATTTGGAAGCCTAACTGCTCCACCGTAAGGTTTCCCAGAAAACCTGTCTCTCTTTTTTCAGCAGCTGGCAGCCTCTTGTTTGCCATTGTGTTGGGGACACTAATAATCCAAATGCATTTTGTTATTGCTTTTACCAGTGTTGTTCGTGGAGGAGCTCCATGGCACAACATTCCTCCACAGAAATCATCTGTGGGCCAACTGCCAATAAGAATAACCACAGGAAGTAGCTAGAGCCTGACTTTGTTTTCTAATACATTTTCCCCTTTGCAAAGGATGCTGTTATTAACACATTTTTAATAATTTCTGGGACCAGTTACCTTTTTACAAGGGTCTCTGGTTGATAATGAAAGAATGAACATTAAATGCTTTTACATAAGTGGCTGGGGGATAAAACAGAAATAGCTATGTTTATAAAAAAAAAAAAAAACAGTTATTTAATTATGAGCACTTTATGGTGCAGTTAAGGTATCAGAACCCTGCAGCTTGCTTCACTAACACTGCATTTCTAAATGTAGCTTGAGCTGGTTTCCTTCCATTTTCATCATTTTGTTTCCTGGGCAATTTGAAAACAGCAGGTCAGTTTGGGGATAAACATTAAAATACAAATGCTTCAGCTCTAGTGATTTTGCAAGGCGGCCACACAAAGCACTTGCAGTTTTAAGCATATTTTTAAAAACACATATTGTTGGGGGACTGCTGTGCCATAATATCTCATCTTGAATAGGTTGTTGATTCCTGGCGACGTGTTTAATGCCAATGCCTTTATTATCGTACATGAAATTTAGGCAACGGACCTGGCCCAGATTCAGAGGGAAGGAAAGCTAACAAGCTCCTGTCTTGCTGATGAGCTGGTTCCACATCAGCCTGCCACTTTCTGGGGCTTCTGTGGGACCTCCTTCGATGAAAGGCAGCTGTTCAGAGCTGGTGGCTTCACTGTGGTTATGGGTTTCTCAAATACAGTTATGGGCAAGTAGACTCCTAAGCAGGGCTCATATATGCTTGCCATTCACAAGAGGATCACATTAGCAGCCTGGGAAAAGATCAAATTCCAAACTCAATGTATGCTTTCTATGGAACGCACATCACTTGCTCACCCTCATAAAGTTGAAAAATCACAAGTTAAACCATCACAAGTTGGGTACCACTTCCATTTGGAAGCCTAACTGCTCCACCGTAAGGTTTCCCAGAAAACCTGTCTCTCTTTTTTCAGCAGCTGGCAGCCTCTTGTTTGCCATTGTGTTGGGGACACTAATAATCCAAATGCATTTTGTTATTGCTTTTACCAGTGTTGTTCGTGGAGGAGCTCCATGGCACAACATTCCTCCACAGAAATCATCTGTGGGCCAACTGCCAATAAGAATAACCACAGGAAGTAGCTAGAGCCTGACTTTGTTTTCTAATACATTTTCCCCTTTGCAAAGGATGCTGTTATTAACACATTTTTAATAATTTCTGGGACCAGTTACCTTTTTACAAGGGTCTCTGGTTGATAATGAAAGAATGAACATTAAATGCTTTTACATAAGTGGCTGGGGGATAAAACAGAAATAGCTATGTTTATAAAAAAAAAAAAAAACAGTTATTTAATTATGAGCACTTTATGGTGCAGTTAAGGTATCAGAACCCTGCAGCTTGCTTCACTAACACTGCATTTCTAAATGTAGCTTGAGCTGGTTTCCTTCCATTTTCATCATTTTGTTTCCTGGGCAATTTGAAAACAGCAGGTCAGTTTGGGGATAAACATTAAAATACAAATGCTTCAGCTCTAGTGATTTTGCAAGGCGGCCACACAAAGCACTTGCAGTTTTAAGCATATTTTTAAAAACACATATTGTTGGTGGACTGCTGTGCCATAATATCTCATCTCGAATAGGTTGTTGATTCCTGGCGACGTGTTTAATGCCAATGCCTTTATTATCGTACATGAAATTTAGGCAACGGACCTGGCCCAGATTCAGAGGGAAGGAAAGCTAACAAGCTCCTGTCTTGCTGATGAGCTGGTTCCACATCAGCCTGCCACTTTCTGGGGCTTCTGTGGGACCTCCTTCGATGAAAGGCAGCTGTTCAGAGCTGGTGGCTTCACTGTGGTTATGGGTTTCTCAAATACAGTTATGGGCAAGTAGACTCCTAAGCAGGGCTCATATATGCTTGCCATTGACAAAAGGTTTCCCCTGGTGTCCCAGCTCAAGTCCCACCACAACTCAGTAGGGGTGGATGACGCTACTTTATGTCAATGTGGAAGCTGGGATGAAGGCAGTTCGATGTGCAGCGCTCCTGACAGGCGGAAATAGAACCTGAACTCTGACGCCCAACCCAGTTGGAGTAGCTCACTTATTTTGCCTAGTAAATACTTCTTCAAAATGTCAAAACAATTACACAATTCAAGTAAATAAGGACCCACGTGGTAGGAACATGTCAGTTATTTGGAAGCATGTGGTTTGGTTTTAAAGGTTTGAATATGTTTCCTCCTCTGTATCTCTCTGTAGTACCTTTAGACCCCTACCGACCTTTCCCCAGTTCCACTAGGCAGACCCCCTCTTTTATTCTCTAAATGAATACCTATAAAGTACTTTTGCACTTGACATTGTACTAAGCACTGAAGACTAAACAGTAAGAAGGGAAGATAGGGTCTTGGCTTTTAGGAACTTACTGTCAAGTGAGATGAGACAGATATTAAATTTTAAATTGCAAAAATATATTTTTAAATTACAATGATAACAGCTACAAAAGATAAGAACATGGGGGCTGTGGACATCCAACTGGGATTCCTAAACTAGGCGGAGAAAGAGAAGGAAGGATACCCATGGTGAAGGATAGTCTGCTTAAAGAGCCAAAAGTAGGTTTCTCTGAGAAAACAGTGTGGTTCTTTTTTTTGTTTTTTTAAAGATTTATTTATTTACTTATTTTGGTGGGGGGTGGTGTGGGGAGGGAGGGGAGCAGGCTGGCTACTTCTATTGGTCTTTCATTTATCCATTTTCATCCATCTTTGTTCTTTGGTCCATGTGGGCCTCCCATCGCGGTGGCCTCTGTTGTCACAGAGCATTGGCTCTGGGCGTATGCGCTCCAGAGCTCCGGCTCGTAATTGGACACATCGGTCCAGCCGCTCCGCGGCACGTGGGATCTTCCCAGGCCAGGGCTCGAACCGGCATCCCTTGCACTGCAAGGCGGTGTCCTTACCCACTGGGCCACCAGGGAAGCCCCATTATGGTTCTTAATCTTTGGATTATAGTCAGTGGTGTATGTGTTCTTTCCCTCATTATTCTATATGGACATTGGTGACAGGAACCATTTTTGATCTGTGTTTCTTCCATCTCTGAGCTTACAGCAGAGGCTCCATGGTATCTGCCACTCAACTGTTGTGTCCACTGAACCCATGCATCAGCTACCTTAGGTTTAAACCTTATGCTTAAGCCTCAAGGTAAAAGCCACGTTCCAGCTAATCATTACCTGCTATCCTAGGGTAGCAAGAAGCAACTTGCTTCTCAAGCTGTGAACACTGGAAAATACACTTTGGCCCGGTTTTCAAGACTCTGGGGCTCTAGTTTGGTTCTGATCATAACCTAGTTTCATGGTTACATCCTCCCATGTCCTCATTTGAACATGTGGTTTGGTTTTAAAGGTTTGAATATGTTTCCTCCTCTGTATCTCTCTGTAGTACCTTTAGACCCCTACCGCCCTTTCCCCAGTTCCACTAGGCAGACCCCTCTTTATTCTCTAAATTAATACCTATAAAGTACTTTTGCACTTGACATTGTACTAAGCACTGAAGACTAAACAGTAAGAAGGGAAGATAGGGTCTTGGCTTTTAGGAACTTACTGTCAAGTGAGATGAGACAGATATTAAATTTTAAATTGCAAAAATATATTTTTAAATTACAATGATAACAGCTACAAAAGATAAGAACATGGGGGCTGTGGACATCCAACTGGGATTCCTAAACTAGGCGGAGAAAGAGAAGGAAGGATACCCATGGTGAAGGATAGTCTGCTTAAAGAGCCAAAAGTAGGTTTCTCTGAGAAAACAGTGTGGTTCTGTTTTTTGTCTTTTTAAAGATAGATTTATTTGCTTTTTGTGGTGGGGGGTGGGGGGGGGGGGGGGGGGAGCAGGCTGGCTACTTCTATTGGTCTTTCATTTATCCATTTTCATCCATCTTTGTTCTTTGGTCCATGTGGGCCTCCCATCGCGGTGGCCTCTGTTGTCACAGAGCATTGGCTCTGGGCGTATGCGCTCCAGAGCTCCGGCTCGTAATTGGACACATCGGTCCAGCCGCTCCGCGGCACGTGGGATCTTCCCAGGCCAGGGCTCGAACCGGCATCCCTTGCACTGCAAGGCGGTGTCCTTACCCACTGGGCCACCAGGGAAGCCCCATTATGGTTCTTAATCTTTGGATTATAGTCAGTGGTGTATGTGTTCTTTCCCTCATTATTCTATATGGACATTGGTGACAGGAACCATTTTTGATCTGTGTTTCTTCCATCTCTGAGCTTACAGCAGAGGCTCCATGGTATCTGCCACTCAACTGTTGTGTCCACTGAACCCATGCATCAGCTACCTTAGGTTTAAACCTTATGCTTAAGCCTCAAGGTAAAAGCCACGTTCCAGCTAATCATTACCTGCTATCCTAGGGTAGCAAGAAGCAACTTGCTTCTCAAGCTGTGAACACTGGAAAATACACTTTGGCCCGGTTTTCAAGACTCTGGGGCTCTAGTTTGGTTCTGATCATAACCTAGTTTCATGGTTACATCCCTCCCATGTCCTCATCTTTTTCATCTGTAAAATAAGGTGTGAGTAGGTAAGTGGATCACCATAATAGACCTTGATAACTGTAAATTTTTTTTGTCCTTTTTTATGTCTCTAGTTTTAGTTGAGTGCTGGGGTTACTTAAGGTCGGAGATCGTGACCTGGGGACAAGGAGGCTGGATAATTTCTGGTGTGACTTGACCAAATTGCATTAAAGGAGAAAAAAAGGGAGAAACTATCACTCTGGCTCACAAAGACCGTGTCTGAGAAAACAAATCGCCTACCCTGCTGGGACCCTTTAAACGACTGAACCCTGGTGGCAAGGAGCTTTATTTGACCTGGAAGGTATGTCCCATCCAAGTGACTGTGTCTTATCCAAGTGACTGTCAACCAAGAACAGAAGGAGACAGAATTATGCATGTCTATGGATTGCTGTTGTTCTCCCTGATATTAATCACCTGTCAGTGAATTTGTCCCTGAGCCCAGAGCTAGTGCAGTGTATTGTAAGGAACTAAAAGGACTGGTTTCTTTCTTTCTTTTTTTTTTCTTTTTTAATTTTGGCCTCTTTTATTGGCTTTTTATTTATTTATTTTCATCCACCTTTCTTCTTTGGCCTGTGTGGGCCTCCCATTGCAGTGGCCTCTCTTGTAGCTGAGCACTGGCTCTGGGTGCATGCGCTCCAGAGTGCTGGCTCATAATTGGACACACCAATCCAGCCACTCCGCGGCACACGGGATCTTCCCAGGCCAAGGATCGAACTGGCGCCCCTTGTGCTACAAGGCTGACTCTTTACCCACTGGACCACCAGGGAAGCCCAACTGATTTCATTTATTTAATGTTTTTAAACTTTACAGATCCCTTGGCACAGCTGTAACTCCTGCAGGATTGATGGCTATCCTTGACACAATCCTTTGAGACTCCTGGGCTGTTAGTTGAGACAGGTTTCTTATTTCCTTGTATTACTGGCTTTCCACCCCCACCAGAAGAAAAAAAAAAACATCCTGGAACTCATATAGGACAGCACATCAAGATAGACACTAATTGCTACACTCCCTGCTGTAACCATAAGCATCTAAGCAGCTGAACCCATTCTTCCCAAGTCCAGGAATCTGAACCGGGGGAAAAAGTTTGGCTTTGGAGTTGACAGGCAAAGTCCTCCAATCTCTAGACTATACCTTCAGTGAATGTTCCTGACACTTCTTGAATTTTCAGTTGTTGGAATTTTTAACTAAATATTGAAGAATTTTTGTGGCACAACATGACATAATATACATGACCATGTTATATTATTTTCTAAGTGCTTTCGCTAGTATGCAAAATCCTCTGAGACATGCCACCAACCAAAAGAACTAGTATTTTCCATAAATTAAATTTTAAGACAAGATGCTTGTAATTTTCGTTAGCATTTCTCCTTCTAAACGATTTAAGAGAAAAATCTTTCCTTAGCATATTTATTAACATTTAATGATTCAACACATTTGAGGAATTTCTTTATATAAACATTTACTATGCTACTGAACACAGTTTAATACACCACCTTGTTTAATCTTCATAAAATTCTGTGGCACAGTAATTCCCTTCAAGAGATCTTCAAGTATAACAGCTTGCATATGGGCATAGACAGACAAACTGTAGGAAACTTCAACAGAACTCTCCCCCACCTTTTATTGGCTTTTTATTTATTTATTTTCATCCACCTTTCTTCTTTGGCCTGTGTGGGCCTCCCATTGCAGTGGCCTCTCTTGTAGCTGAGCACTGGCTCTGGGTGCATGCGCTCCAGAGTGCTGGCTCATAATTGGACACACCAATCCAGCCACTCCGCGGCACACGGGATCTTCCCAGGCCAAGGATCGAACTGGCGCCCCTTGTGCTACAAGGCTGACTCTTTACCCACTGGACCACCAGGGAAGCCCAACTGATTTCATTTATTTAATGTTTTTAAACTTTACAGATCCCTTGGCACAGCTGTAACTCCTGCAGGATTGATGGCTATCCTTGACACAATCCTTTGAGACTCCTGGGCTGTTAGTTGAGACAGGTTTCTTATTTCCTTGTATTACTGGCTTTCCACCCCCACCAGAAGAAAAAAAAAAACATCCTGGAACTCATATAGGACAGCACATCAAGATAGACACTAATTGCTACACTCCTGCTGTAACCATAAGCATCTAAGCAGCTGAACCCATTCTTCCCAAGTCCAGGAATCTGAACCGGGGGAAAAAGTTTGGCTTTGGAGTTGACAGGCAAAGTCCTCCAATCTCTAGACTATACCTTCAGTGAATGTTCCTGACACTTCTTGAATTTTCAGTTGTTGGAATTTTTAACTAAATATTGAAGAATTTTTGTGGCACAACATGACATAATATACATGACCATGTTATATTATTTTCTAAGTGCTTTCGCTAGTATGCAAAATCCTCTGAGACATGCCACCAACCAAAAGAACTAGTATTTTCCATAAATTAAATTTTAAGACAAGATGCTTGTAATTTTCGTTAGCATTTCTCCTTCTAAACGATTTAAGAGAAAAATCTTTCCTTAGCATATTTATTAACATTTAATGATTCAACACATTTGAGGAATTTCTTTATATAAACATTTACTATGCTACTGAACACAGTTTAATACACCACCTTGTTTAATCTTCATAAAAATTCTGTGGCACAGTAATTCCCCTTCAAGAGATAAGAACACTGAGATCCAGTTAGTATAACAGCTTGCATATGGGCATAGACAGACAAACTACCAAAGCTAGGATTCAAACTGACTTCAATTCAGAACTCTCTCCAACTCTAGTCCATTGCCTCTTTCTGTAAGACTGAGTAATACTTTAAATGTCCCCTCTATGAGGCTTTTTGTTTGGTTGGTTAGATTTTCTCTATACTCAGACTTTTCTTGAGTTTAAGAGAAGAGCCAAAGACTTTACAAATTTCCCTCCAGTCCTACCACCCTATGACATTAACTCCCATTCTTCTCTTTTCCTCCCTTCCTTTCACTACATTTACTGAACATCTTTTATGTGCTACATGCCAAATATAAAAATATGAAAAGACAGTGCACACACCTTGGAGTGCCTTACAATATACTCTTTCATCTTTATGAGTGTCTCTGGCATATACCCATGCATCCATGCATTCATTAAATGAGCAACTATTTTTTGAGCATCAACTAACGTACTATACTAAGCCCTGGAGATTCAGCAAATAATTCAAGCTTTGTCCCTGAATTCGTGGAGCTTATGCTCTACTGTTTCCATTGGGGTCTCTCTTTTCTCTCCACCTATTTAACTGTTAGGTTTTGTTCAGTCCTAAGAGACCTGTAGTCTCATGAGGTCAGGGTACATATTTTTAAGTGGGAGTTGAGTTAATAAGATGCTCTATCAGTCGCTCATTACCACATATCTGATAGTAGCCACAGAAAACATGTTACCTAGAGATATTTTCATTTGTTTTCTTTATCTTCTTTCATCATTTTTATTGTGAGCTGACACCTCCTCAACATATCTGTAAGGTCCTTGAGCCACTCCATGCTGACTCCACACACTGTTCAGACTATAGAAATATTCATGAAATAAGTCCTGAGTCCATTTCTTGGTCCATTATTGTTGGCATAGGTCTACAAACATTTAGAAGTAGCAACTCTAAAGCCTTGTTATAACAGGTGAGCCTGTAACCATGAATACTATATACATCCCAAGTCAGTACTCCACCCAGGCAGCAGATACTACCAGTGACTACAATGTCTTAATAAACATAGCAAGTACACCACCAGAAACTCTTCAAAGTAGATTTTAGGCTTTTCTTCCCTTCTCAGTAAAAACACTGTAGAGATATCTACAGAGAAGGGACACTAGGAAAAAAGTTGCCGGACTTGTATTCACCTGTGCCTTGATTTTCCTATTCTGGATACATTTTTAGGTAAAAGATGTTCTACCTACAGCTCTGAAGATATTTTTAACTCTCCAATGAGATAACATGTTAAAAGTGTTTCATAAACAATAATCAGTATTTATATCATAAACAAAGTTTAAATTGCATATTATGCTATAGATAAAAATTCATTTTATTCCTTTATTTTTCATGCTGTGCCTTCAACTTACTAGGTTTGTGATCCATCCTCTCTAGGCTATGCTCTCATTTCTGACCATGTTATTACATCCAGATGTTCATGCTTAATAACACTTTAGTTGTCAACTATCTTCTGATACTAGTAATGAGCAAGTATTTTTGAGCATCAACTAACGTACTATACTAAGCCCTGGAGATTCAGCAAATAATTCAAGCTTTGTCCCTGAATTCGTGGAGCTTATGCTCTACTGTTTCCATTGGGGTCTCTCTTTCTCTCCACCTATTTAACTGTTAGGTTTTGTTCAGTCCTAAGAGACCTGTAGCCTCATGAGGTCAGGGTACATATTTTTAAGTGGGAGTTGAGTTAATAAGATGCTCTATCAGTCGCTCATTACCACATATCTGATAGTAGCCACAGAAAACATGTTACCTAGAGATATTTTCATTTGTTTTCTTTATCTTCTTTCATCATTTTTATTGTGAGCTGACACCTCCTCAACATATCTGTAAGGTCCTTGAGCCACTCCATGCTGACTCCACACACTGTTCAGACTATAGAAATATTCATGAAATAAGTCCTGAGTCCATTTCTTGGTCCATTATTGTTGGCATAGGTCTACAAACATTTAGAAGTAGCAACTCTAAAGCCTTGTTATAACAGGTGAGCCTGTAACCATGAATACTATATACATCCCAAGTCAGTACTCCACCCAGGCAGCAGATACTACCAGTGACTACAATGTCTTAATAAACATAGCAAGTACACCACCAGAAACTCTTCAAAGTAGATTTTAGGCTTTTTTTCCCCTTCTCAGTAAAAACACTGTAGAGATATCTACAGAGAAGGGACACTAGGAAAAAAGTTGCCGGACTTGTATTCACCTGTGCCTTGATTTTCCTATTCTGGATACATTTTTAGGTAAAAGATGTTCTACCTACAGCTCTGAAGATATTTTTAACTCTCCAATGAGATAACATGTTAAAAGTGTTTCATAAACAATAATCAGTATTTATATCATAAACAAAGTTTAAATTGCATATTATGCTATAGATAAAAATTCATTTTATTCCTTTATTTTTCATGCTGTGCCTTCAACTTACTAGGTTTGTGATCCATCCTCTCTAGGCTATGCTCTCATTTCTGACCATGTTATTACATCCAGATGTTCATGCTTAATAACACTTTAGTTGTCAACTATCTTCTGATACTAGTAATGTTTAACCACTGGCTATCACAACTTTCCCAAATAGGGGAGACACGGCAGAAAAGAGGTCAGCTGACACAATGTATCTTGCAACCTATAGAGAGCTGTCTGGTTCACCTAATTACTCCTAAGGCCAACCTTGTTAGAAGATTGAACTTTGGAATGTTGCAAAACATTCAATTGATTGATGTTTGAAAGGGAATGCCCAGGGTGTTTTTTTTGTTTGTTTTTTTTTGTTTTCACTCTAATACCTATGCTAGGTACAATTCAAAATGTATTCGATAGATGAGTTAAATCTTCACTACAACCCTAGGTAAGAGGAGATATCCTCATTTCAGAGATGAGAAAACTGATACACGGGGAAGTCAAATGCATTGTCCAATGGCACTCTACCAACAAGAAGAGAACCCAGGCAGTTTGACCACTGAGCCTTCCAGGTAGCTGGCAGAACACACTGAGAATAACCGCCTACAGAAGTGATTAAGAAATTTCTGAAGTCCCAATGAGGAAAACCAAGAACGTTTACTGTGTAGACTAATGGGAACCTGACTAGTCACATTTGATTTCCATTTATTTTTCTCCCAGCTCCATCTCGTCAGGCCTCTTATGTCCTCTGTGCCTTCCTTTTGTGTGACTATGTATCCACTCTCAACTCCCCCTAAACCTTATTCATTCTTCAGGATCTAATATAAGGCTCACCTCCTGTAGACAAATGGAGATGCTTCCCACCTTGGATTCTCATTGCCCAACACAACCCGGAAAAACCTCACACTTCTTGGATTTTCCTTTTATTTTTTGGATACATTTTTAGGTAAAAGATGTTCTACCTACAGCTCTGAAGATATTTTTAACTCTCCAATGAGATAACATGTTAAAAGTGTTTCATAAACAATAATCAGTATTTATATCATAAACAAAGTTTAAATTGCATATTATGCTATAGATAAAAATTCATTTTATTCCTTTATTTTTCATGCTGTGCCTTCAACTTACTAGGTTTGTGATCCATCCTCTCTAGGCTATGCTCTCATTTCTGACCATGTTATTACATCCAGATGTTCATGCTTAATAACACTTTAGTTGTCAACTATCTTCTGATACTAGTAATGTTTAACCACTGGCTATCACAACTTTCCCAAATAGGGAGACACGGCAGAAAAGAGGTCAGCTGACACAATGTATCTTGCAACCTATAGAGAGCTGTCTGGTTCACCTAATTACTCCTAAGGCCAACCTTGTTAGAAGATTGAACTTTGGAATGTTGCAAAACATTCAATTGATTGATGTTTGAAAGGGAATGCCCAGGGTGTTTTTTTTGTTTGTTTTTTTTTGTTTTCACTCTAATACCTATGCTAGGTACAATTCAAAATGTATTCGATAGATGAGTTAAATCTTCACTACAACCCTAGGTAAGAGGAGATATCCTCATTTCAGAGATGAGAAAACTGATACACGGGGAAGTCAAATGCATTGTCCAATGGCACTCTACCAACAAGAAGAGAACCCAGGCAGTTTGACCACTGAGCCTTCCAGGTAGCTGGCAGAACACACTGAGAATAACCGCCTACAGAAGTGATTAAGAAATTTCTGAAGTCCCAATGAGGAAAACCAAGAACGTTTACTGTGTAGACTAATGGGAACCTGACTAGTCACATTTGATTTCCATTTATTTTTCTCCCAGCTCCATCTCGTCAGGCCTCTTATGTCCTCTGTGCCTTCCTTTTGTGTGACTATGTATCCACTCTCAACTCCCCCTAAACCTTATTCATTCTTCAGGATCTAATATAAGGCTCACCTCCTGTAGACAAATGGAGATGCTTCCCACCTTGGATTCTCATTGCCCAACACACAGAACCTCACTGGTACATTTATTTTCACATACTGCAATCATCCCTCCGTCTGTCTGTCCGTCAGGCAGTCAGTCCTCAAGTTGAGATGAGCCTTTTCATCTCTACTTCACCAGTGTCAAGCAGGCACAGGTGGGAAGATTCACATGAGCCCATAAACTCTGAGTGCAGATAGAAGAAACAGATTTTCTGTTCATGAAAACTACATCCAGAATCAGATTCACTGACAATTTTATTTTTCTTCTGTGGTTTTTCAAATCAGAAAACTATCTGGGAGGTACATTAAATGATTTTAAAGTTTAGAAATGGGAAACATCATTCATTTCTGGTCATCAACACTCTGTTATGTGCAACCTCAACAAGCTTCAGGAGCGTGTGTTTCCTGTTCCTGCCACCGCCCCGCCCCCGCCTCCGCCCCCGTCCCTGCCCCCGCCATTTCACCTCTCTTGCCCACAAAACGAGCCTTTTCCAGCCCAGGTACCAGAACGTGTGTAATGCAGAATCTGGGATTTGGCAGCTGAGGGGCAGGCCCAGAAAGAGAAGGAAAGAGGAAGGACTAAGCAAAGCAACTAAGTTAATCTGCACAGTAAGGACCAAGGCTGAAGGGAGAAGCCCAGAAAGAGGAAGGTAAGCAGCCCAGACTGGGATAGAGAATGTGGAGAGTCGTCCTGTGTACCAACAGCTACAGGATGAAGAAACTGGAAGCTATGAGAAAGAACACATGACATGCATATTCTTTCAATTTTACGAAATGTATAAGTAAAAACATTTTTAAATTATTTGTGGCTACTCAACTGCAGCTCTTTATTTTAAACTTTTTCTTTTATATTGGGGGATAGCCAATTAACAATGTTGTGATAGTTTCAGGTGGACAGCAAAGGGAAGCAGCCAAACGTAACACATGTACCCATTGTTCCCCAAACTCCCCTCCCACCCAGGCTGCCACATAACATGGGGTAGAGTTCCCTGTGCTATACAGTAGGTCCTTGTTGGGTTACCCATTTTAAATACAGCAGAGTGTACATGTCAATCCCAAACTCCCTAACTATCCCTTCCTTCCATTCTCTAAGTCTGTGAGTCAGCTTCTGTCTTGTGAATAAGTTCATCAACTGTAGTTCTTAACTATGACTTCTTGAAGGAACAGCCACTTAGGTCTCCGGGATATTTAGAATTATAAACATCACTTAATTTCAGAATTTTGGCTATAATTGCCTGGGCACTTTGCAAAAATGCTCAAAAGATAAATTAAAAAAAAGTTTCAATTTTTAATTTCACTCCAGAGCAATGTCCAAGAAGTAAGATGAATCCACATTTTCTTCAGCATAATTCAGTAATATTTTAGTATTCCTTGTAGAGGCACTCCAGGAGGTTAACACTTTTCCACCCTTTCACTTAGATTTGCCCAGGGCTACAGACTTGATGGGTTGAAAGACATTTGTGCTATTCACCATGGAGCAGTGTATTCAGATTTTTCTATGTCTTGTATTTCTTTGAGAATCCGATAGAATGTACAGACATTGCTCAGAAGAAGCAATAGGAATGAGAAAAATCAAGTCACATTTTCCTTATACTTTGAGTAGACTCATCAATATCCTGAAGTCTTTCCATAGACTTTCCAGGCATTTATCCATTGCCCAAGTTACCATGGCTCAAATGGAGACACTTATAACCCCCTGTCCCTGGATGAGTTCATTTGCCTACTAAGTTTAACCAAGTTTAGGATACTTCATCTCACTGCCTGTCTTACAGAAGGAATGCCCATTCCTGTGTGCACGCTCAGGCATGTCCAACTCCCTCTGACCCCACAGACTGTGGCCTGCCAGGCTCCTCTATCCATGGAATTTCCCAGGCAAGAATACTGGAGTGGATGTTTTTAGGATCTTCCCAACCCAGGGACTGAACCCACTCTTGCATCTCCTGCATTGGCCGGATAGCCAATTAACAATGTTGTGATAGTTTCAGGTGGACAGCAAAGGGAAGCAGCCAAACGTAACACATGTACCCATTGTTCCCCAAACTCCCCTCCCACCCAGGCTGCCACATAACATGGGATAGAGTTCCCTGTGCTATACAGTAGGTCCTTGTTGGGTTACCCATTTTAAATACAGCAGAGTGTACATGTCAATCCCAAACTCCCTAACTATCCCTTCCTTCCATTCTCTAAGTCTGTGAGTCAGCTTCTGTCTTGTGAATAAGTTCATCAACTGTAGTTCTTAACTATGACTTCTTGAAGGAACAGCCACTTAGGTCTCCGGGATATTTAGAATTATAAACATCACTTAATTTCAGAATTTTGGCTATAATTGCCTGGGCACTTTGCAAAAATGCTCAAAAAATAAATTAAAAAGTTTCAATTTTTAATTTCACTCCAGAGCAATGTCCAAGAAGTAAGATGAATCCACATTTTCTTCAGCATAATTCAGTAATATTTTAGTATTCCTTGTAGAGGCACTCCAGGAGGTTAACACTTTTCCACCCTTTCACTTAGATTTGCCCAGGGCTACAGACTTGATGGGTTGAAAGACATTTGTGCTATTCACCATGGAGCAGTGTATTCAGATTTTTCTATGTCTTGTATTTCTTTGAGAATCCGATAGAATGTACAGACATTGCTCAGAAGAAGCAATAGGAATGAGAAAAATCAAGTCACATTTTCCTTATACTTTGAGTAGACTCATCAATATCCTGAAGTCTTTCCATAGACTTTCCAGGCATTTATCCATTGCCCAAGTTACCATGGCTCAAATGGAGACACTTATAACCCCCTGTCCCTGGATGAGTTCATTTGCCTACTAAGTTTAACCAAGTTTAGGATACTTCATCTCACTGCCTGTCTTACAGAAGGAATGCCCATTCCTGTGTGCACGCTCAGGCATGTCCAACTCCCTCTGACCCCACAGACTGTGGCCTGCCAGGCTCCTCTATCCATGGAATTTCCCAGGCAAGAATACTGGAGTGGATTGCCCTTTCCTTCTGCAGGGGATCTTCCCAACCCAGGGACTGAACCCACTCTTGCATCTCCTGCATTGGCAGGGGGATTCTTTACCACCTGAGCCACCAGGGAAGCCTCAAATAAGTAACAGCTATAGCCAAATTAACTCTGAAAAAGTCTGACCTTTGGTTTAACCCTAATGTGAGTCAGGTATCTAGAAATCTCAAATGTGATCCTTTCACGTGGGACAAGAGACCACAGAAACACTCAGTGATTTTACAAACACTAATACGTGACCATTTCTGAGACTGTTTAAAGTCACTGTCCTGCACTGGGCATTCATTATAGATACACAATTTGGAGGGGCGGGTCTGTGATAAATAGCTGAGGTTTTTAAGGTAAGAAGGGACATCCATGAAGGAAGAGATCAGAGACAACAGGTTTCTTCAAATTTCCTGAACAGAAGCCCTCAAGGCTACTCATGCTACTGTGCCAGGTACCATCTGTAATCGATGAGTGCTTTTCAAAGCCATCCCCAGCTAAAGCATCTTGCAGTCATCCACTCTGGCAATACTTACTTGCCGCCAATAAGACCCATAATTCAGACTGTCCATCTGAATCATTCCTCAAGGAGTATAAGTTAAGACTCCTTCTTCCTCTCCACCCCTCGCTGTCCATCATCTCTCCCTCTCAGGAACTGGCCGGCACTACTGAAAGCCAGTTAAATTCATCTCCAGATCTGACTGCCAAAAGAAACGTTAAAATTCCCTCCACCCCGCCGAAGAAATTCTGGACCATCCAATAACACAGCAATTTCAGACAGATGTCAAATACTTTAAGAGTACAATTTCTCATATCTTTCTACTTTCCTCTAATGACTGTTTTACAGGGAGCATTTATAAAAATAAAATATTATGCTCTTAAGAATTATACGGCACTGCTGTTTTTCCCTTAACTAAAGCACGAGTCTTTCTTCTCCAATTAGATACAAAGAGCAAAAAAAAAAAAAAAGTCGTCTTAATGTTTAATGCACAGACAGCACTTAACACACGATGCAAACTCAATATTGTGATACATACATTATATTACATTATAAAGCAAGGTTTGAGTAAGAAACAAAAGTGCATTGCATTCCTACTTTGGACCAGAGATGAGATACTGGACCAGAGATGAGAACTGGGTTTTGTCTTGAGAGACAGGAACTGAGCATCTTCTGAGGCAAAAGTGGAAATCTTACAGAAAACCACCAGTTTTTACAAAAACAAAAGAACAGGGGAAATTTTTTAAAGTGTGTGAGAGAGAATCAAAAAAAAAAAAAAATCCACCAATATCCAGAATAAGGAATATTGAGAAGAAATGCAATCCAACTGAAAACAAAGGATTCAGCTTTTCCAAGGAAGGTCAGAAGGTGGTTAAATCTCACCAAGGATAATTTCTTCCATATTAACTCCCACTATGAGTATATATGCCAGTGAGGGTCCAACATCTGTGAGCATTTTACTCCTTCCACGTCGACAGAAAGTTCCAAATTTCCTGAACAGAAGCCCTCAAGGCTACTCATGCTACTGTGCCAGGTACCATCTGTAATCGATGAGTGCTTTTCAAAGCCATCCCCAGCTAAAGCATCTTGCAGTCATCCACTCTGGCAATACTTACTTGCGGCCAATAAGACCCATAATTCAGACTGTCCATCTGAATCATTCCTCAAGGAGTATAAGTTAAGACTCCTTCTTCCTCTCCACCCCTCGCTGTCCATCATCTCTCCCTCTCAGGAACTGGCCGGCACTACTGAAAGCCAGTTAAATTCATCTCCAGATCTGACTGCCAAAAGAAACGTTAAAATTCCCTCCACCCCGCCGAAGAAATTCTGGACCATCCAATAACACAGCAATTTCAGACAGATGTCAAATACTTTAAGAGTACAATTTCTCATATCTTTCTACTTTCCTCTAATGACTGTTTTACAGGGAGCATTTATAAAAATAAAATATTATGCTCTTAAGAATTATACGGCACTGCTGTTTTTCCCTTAACTAAAGCACGAGTCTTTCTTCTCCAATTAGATACAAAGAGCAAAAAAAAAAAAAAAGTCGTCTTAATGTTTAATGCACAGACAGCACTTAACACACGATGCAAACTCAATATTGTGATACATACATTATATTACATTATAAAGCAAGGTTTGAGTAAGAAACAAAAGTGCATTGCATTCCTACTTTGGACCAGAGATGAGATACTGGACCAGAGATGAGAACTGGGTTTTGTCTTGAGAGACAGGAACTGAGCATCTTCTGAGGCAAAAGTGGAAATCTTACAGAAAACCACCAGTTTTTACAAAAACAAAAGAACAGGGGAAATTTTTTAAAGTGTGTGAGAGAGAATCAAAAAAAAAAAAAAATCCACCAATATCCAGAATAAGGAATATTGAGAAGAAATGCAATCCAACTGAAAACAAAGGATTCAGCTTTTCCAAGGAAGGTCAGAAGGTGGTTAAATCTCACCAAGGATAATTTCTTCCATATTAACTCCCACTATGAGTATATATGCCAGTGAGGGTCCAACATCTGTGAGCATTTTACTCCTTCCACGTTGAAAGAAATCCATTTTCTTTTGCTCCTACCTTTTACAGAACACCATCCACAATTCTGACATCTTAAAAGAAAAGACTGCCAACACCATCGTACAATGGACCCGTGCCATTCTTATGGGTCGTGCAGTGTCTGAAACACACTCCTCCTTGGAGGATTCCTCCCTTGGTGACAAAGCATGACCTCATGTCTCTCTAGAGGCTGAGAATTCCTGATGGGCATTTGTTCAAGACTTGTGTTCAACTGAACCACCAGGGAAGCCTCAAAAAAATGGTAAAAATCCATGACATGGACTCTCTCAATCCGATTCCTGCACCCTGGACTTGGAATCTAAAGACAGCTAAGACACAAAGGCCCTCGAGACAAGTCCCTGGCAGTGGTGGCCAGAGTCAAAAGATGATCTGGGAGCAGCAGCAGTCGTGTTGATGGTGGAATAGAGGGCCAGGCACCAGCCACAGAAGCAGTGCAGACCACAACGGCCAGCAGCATGTCACGGAGGGGACAGCTCTGTCCACGGGGCTGAGCTCCGTGGGGTGATCTGGAGCACTGTTTCTGGCTCTGAAGGCCTTTCAGTCCAAATCTCTTGCAGCTGAGGCCACTTTGGAGCTATTTATGAAATATTGCCCTCATTGTCTTTAATGACTTATTAAAGGAAGTCGCTGGACTTGATACAGCCCTGCTACTTTACCTTGTATCTCTTTCTGTCATTAAAAAATATATTTGTCATTGGATATAGAACCCTACACACTCAGCCATAAAAAGAAATGCATTTGAGTCTGTTCTAATGAGGTGGATGAACCTACAGCCTATTATACACAGCGAAGTAAGTCAGAAAGAGAAAGATAAATATTGTATATTATCACATCTACATGGAATCTAGAAAGATGGTGCTGATGAATCTATCTGAAGGGCATCAATGGAGATGTAGACAAAGAACAGACATGTGGACACACTGAGGGAAGGAGAGGGTGGGCTGAATTCAGAGGGTAGTACTGAAACATATACATCACCATACGTAAAACTAGGCAGTCAGTGGAAATTTGTTGTGTGGAGTCTAATCTGATGCTCTGTGACAACCTAGATGGGTGGGATGGGGTGAGAACTGAGAAAGAGGTTCAAGTGGGAGGGGACATATGTGTACCTATGGTCGATTTATGTTGATATATGGCAGAAACCAACACAATATTGTAAAGCAATTATTCTCCAATTAAAAATAATTAATAAATCTACATAAAAGTCACAGGAATAGTTAAAATATTCTTTGAATACCCTTCAGCCAATTTACCTATGTTAATATTAAATTACACTGCTTTATCCTTCTGTCTCTGTATTTTTCCTAAACTGTTCAATAGTAAATTCTACACATGATATCTTTTCCCTAAGATGTCATTGTGTATTTAATAAAAAGAAATTCTCTCACATAATCACAGCACAATTCTCAAAATCACCAAATAAATATAGGTACAAAATTATCATCTAATTTGCAAAAGGATTTATTCAGAATTTTCCAAGTGCCTCCATAATGTCCCTTAGAGCAGAAGACAATTCAGAATCATCCTGGAACTACTTAGTACATTTAAAGTAAACTTATCACCTGCCTAAATCAGCCAGAGTTGCTTTCTGCTGACAGATAACCCAAATTGATAAAAACAATTGGAACAAGGAATGAGGTTCTGCAGGTAACAGACTTTAAAATGTGAAACAGCCCACGCAGAAAAGGATACAGGCAGAGTGAGGAGAGGACCCTGAGATGCAGGGCTGGCAAGCTGCTGAGCTGAACTTGAGATCACCTGCATGCCTAAGGAAGCCGTTTAAAAATTATGAAAGCAAAGTTTAGTCGATGAACCTACAGCCTATTATACACAGCGAAGTAAGTCAGAAAGAGAAAGATAAATATTGTATATTATCACATCTACATGGAATCTAGAAAGATGGTGCTGATGAATCTATCTGAAGGGCATCAATGGAGATGTAGACAAAGAACAGACATGTGGACACACTGAGGGAAGGAGAGGGTGGGCTGAATTCAGAGGGTAGTACTGAAACATATACATCACCATACGTAAAACTAGGCAGTCAGTGGAAATTTGTTGTGTGGAGTCTAATCTGATGCTCTGTGACAACCTAGATGGGTGGGATGGGGTGAGAACTGAGAAAGAGGTTCAAGTGGGAGGGGACATATGTGTACCTATGGTCGATTTATGTTGATATATGGCAGAAACCAACACAATATTGTAAAGCAATTATTCTCCAATTAAAAATAATTAATAAATCTACATAAAAGTCACAGGAATAGTTAAAATATTCTTTGAATACCCTTCAGCCAATTTACCTATGTTAATATTAAATTACACTGCTTTATCCTTCTGTCTCTGTATTTTTCCTAAACTGTTCAATAGTAAATTCTACACATGATATCTTTTCCCTAAGATGTCATTGTGTATTTAATAAAAAGAAATTCTCTCACATAATCACAGCACAATTCTCAAAATCACCAAATAAATATAGGTACAAAATTATCATCTAATTTGCAAAAGGATTTATTCAGAATTTTCCAAGTGCCTCCATAATGTCCCTTAGAGCAGAAGACAATTCAGAATCATCCTGGAACTACTTAGTACATTTAAAGTAAACTTATCACCTGCCTAAATCAGCCAGAGTTGCTTTCTGCTGACAGATAACCCAAATTGATAAAAACAATTGGAACAAGGAATGAGGTTCTGCAGGTAACAGACTTTAAAATGTGAAACAGCCCACGCAGAAAAGGATACAGGCAGAGTGAGGAGAGGACCCTGAGATGCAGGGCTGGCAAGCTGCTGAGCTGAACTTGAGATCACCTGCATGCCTAAGGAAGCCGTTGCATGAGCACAAACCACAGGAATCGTTCAGAAGGTTGCAAATGCTAGCGATTTCCTACGGTCATCAGTAGGATCCCATGAGAAAGAGACATAGGAGAACTAGGCCTTGTTTCTCTACAGACGTGGTTGCATCTCCAGGTGATGTCTGGGACTCTGTTGGCTCATCTGGGACCAGAGGAGGACAAGTGTGCAAGGAAGGACCATCCTTTGAGGATGGCATAGCATAGATGTGGAAACAGTTTATCTAACCTCTGGCCTTCAAGCTTTGTGAGATAGTTTCTTATTATTTAAGCTGGTTTCTATCAGTTTTCTCTTACATGCAGCTGAAAACACCCTAAAGGTAAACATACTCAATTAAACGACCCCACGTCTGTGCTGACATTTTGTTTGATGGGTCAGCCACTATCATAAATATAAAACTAGAAGAGGTGTCATTTTCCTCCACCATATCATAAAGCTCGTTTCCCAGATGCTTCTAACATGGGATCTCTTTCTTTAAAGCATTGGAAAGAGTGGAATGAAACATTGAAATAACCAATAATATGCAAAATACCACTAGAGAAAACAACACTATGAAGAAACCTCTTAAAATGAGCTCAGTATTCTTAAATGTGCTCAGTCACTCAGTCGTGCTCAACTTTTTGCAACACCATGGACAGTACCCCGCCAGGCTCCTCTGTCCATGGGAGTCTCCAGGCAAGAATACTGGAGTGGGCTGCTATGCCCTGATCCAAGGGATCTTCCCAACATAGGAACTGAACCTGAATCTCACGTCTCCTGCACTGGCAGGTGGATTCTTTACCAGTAACACCACCTGGGAAGGCTTATTCCTATATAATAGAGACAAATATCTCATCAACATTTATTAAAGATTTAATAGTATTAAGTAAACAATGCTAAGTTCTTTATATGGACTAATTTATTAATCTACAGAATAGGCTAAGCAATAGTAATCAGAGCTGATCATTTTGTAGATGAGGACCCAGCATTAGAGCAATTAATCAGTTTCATCAAGATCACAGAGATCTGGGGGCTTCCCTGGTGTTCCAGTGGGTGGAGAGTCTGCCTTGCAGTGTATGGGGTGCTGGTTCAGTTCCTAGCCTGGGAGGATCCCATGTGCTGCAGAGTGGCGGGACCGGTGTGCCCAATCACAAGCCAGTGGTCTGGAGCATGTGTGCCCAGAGCCAGTGCTCTGCTACAAGAGAGGCCACTGCAATGGGAGGCCCACACAGGCCAAAGAACAAAAGATGGATGAAAAATAAATAAATGAAAGACCAATAAAAGAGGCCAAAAAAAGAGTAAAAATAAAGGACCATCCTTTGAGGATGGCATAGCATAGATGTGGAAACAGTTTATCTAACCTCTGGCCTTCAAGCTTTGTGAGATAGTTTCTTATTATTTAAGCTGGTTTCTATCAGTTTTCTCTTACATGCAGCTGAAAACACCCTAAAGGTAAACATACTCAATTAAACGACCCCACGTCTGTGCTGACATTTTGTTTGATGGGTCAGCCACTATCATAAATATAAAACTAGAAGAGGTGTCATTTTCCTCCACCATATCATAAAGCTCGTTTCCCAGATGCTTCTAACATGGGATCTCTTTCTTTAAAGCATTGGAAAGAGTGGAATGAAACATTGAAATAACCAATAATATGCAAAATACCACTAGAGAAAACAACACTATGAAGAAACCTCTTAAAATGAGCTCAGTATTCTTAAATGTGCTCAGTCACTCAGTCGTGCTCAACTTTTTGCAACACCATGGACAGTACCCCGCCAGGCTCCTCTGTCCATGGGAGTCTCCAGGCAAGAATACTGGAGTGGGCTGCTATGCCCTGATCCAAGGGATCTTCCCAACATAGGAACTGAACCTGAATCTCACGTCTCCTGCACTGGCAGGTGGATTCTTTACCAGTAACACCACCTGGGAAGGCTTATTCCTATATAATAGAGACAAATATCTCATCAACATTTATTAAAGATTTAATAGTATTAAGTAAACAATGCTAAGTTCTTTATATGGACTAATTTATTAATCTACAGAATAGGCTAAGCAATAGTAATCAGAGCTGATCATTTTGTAGATGAGGACCCAGCATTAGAGCAATTAATCAGTTTCATCAAGATCACAGAGATCTGGGGGCTTCCCTGGTGTTCCAGTGGGTGGAGAGTCTGCCTTGCAGTGTATGGGGTGCTGGTTCAGTTCCTAGCCTGGGAGGATCCCATGTGCTGCAGAGTGGCGGGACCGGTGTGCCCAATCACAAGCCAGTGGTCTGGAGCATGTGTGCCCAGAGCCAGTGCTCTGCTACAAGAGAGGCCACTGCAATGGGAGGCCCACACAGGCCAAAGAACAAAAGATGGATGAAAAATAAATAAATGAAAGACCAATAAAAGAGGCCAAAAAAAGAGTAAAAAATAAAATGAAAAAAAAAGATCACAGAGATCTTAAGTGATAGAATCCATACTCAAACTGAGGTATAGTTCCTCAGTTAGCTTACTACCTTCTTGATAATGAAGCCACTGATGATACCCTCAAGGGAAAATAAACTGATCAGGTCAATTTGAACTGAAAAACAGGTGTTTGTTAGGGAGGTGTGGTGAAAGTATTATTTCAAACCTCGAGATGAGATGCTCTGGCAGAGACTGGGGTGTCAGCTGGGAGGAAGGCACTGTTACATGTCCATCAGCACCAACGCCCTACCCTACTCCAGGGTGGCCTCTGCAGTCCAAATGCTTCCACTCATGAAAGAGGATGGCACGGAGGGACCCTAGGGGGAACTGTAACCATTTCAGAGGAATTGTACAGAGCTTAACAAAAACCTCTCAGAGAGCAGCCAGGGCTAACAGCCTCATTTTCTGGAAAATGAATCTGAGACACTTGCTCAATTATATCCCTGACCCAGTCTGTTGGGCTTCGGAGGCTATGACAGGCTTGTGAGTTGCCCAATGTGGGGAAATGCTTGCTTATTTTAACAAAGTTTATGATCCTCTCTCTGCTCTGCAAGAGGGCCCTGCCCCTACTTTACCTGCTCCCTGGCAGCCCGATGTACAGCCAGGCCTGGATAATTCTTCACAGAGAAGCACAGAAGTATGTTTCTACCATTGATGAGCCATCTCTTAAAACATCAAGTTATCTGAGTTTTATACATCCTTGCTCAAAAGGATGAGTTCATGTTAGTTGGAGCTGGAGGAGCAGGAGGCATTTAATCAGTCTGAGTGACTACTTTCATCCTATGACAACAATGGGTAGACACCACCTCTCCAACATTGTCCTAAACAATCACCAACTCACCTTCCCAGGTAAAAACTCAATAGCGACCCATGTCCATAATTAGCCTATCAGCAACTGGTAAAAAGACACTAAAAGTTACCATTTCTAATCTAATTACCTTTTGCCAGGCACTGAGCTTAGTACCTTGTATACATTATATTAACTAATGCCTACAATAAGAACCTACTGTGGAGCATTGTCATCTGCAGAAAACAGAAGTGGAAACCAAAGTTCTGAGATGTTGAGCAACTTTCCCACAGTGAGTAAGTGGGAAATACCACCAGAAATGTCAATGTTGGAGCAGAGACCCAAAGCTCCACCTCATTAACCAAGATGCCATTTCACCCACATTTTAATGTAACTGACTGAAAGGGAATAATAATGCAAACAATTACTATTCCATAATAAGCCTCTTTCCCAGTAGGATCAAATGCTAGAGGGATGGGCATAGTATTGAGGGTGCTCAAGAGAAATATAAAGCAGGAAGCCAGATTGGGGCATTCATCGACTTCAGCACTTGACTCTTCTCGCAGAAATATCTATGCTTGTTTTCACACCATGGCTCACTCCTGACTTTCCTCCAACCTCAACTTGGTCACTTCTTAATTTCCATTTCTGGTTCCTCCTCCTCTGCTCACCCTTACTTCTGTCGTCCACCTTTTTCTCTTTCCAAATTCCTCTTCCAGGGCTAACAGCCTCATTTTCTGGAAAATGAATCTGAGACACTTGCTCAATTATATCCCTGACCCAGTCTGTTGGGCTTCGGAGGCTATGACAGGCTTGTGAGTTGCCCAATGTGGGAAATGCTTGCTTATTTTAACAAAGTTTATGATCCTCTCTCTGCTCTGCAAGAGGGCCCTGCCCCTACTTTACCTGCTCCCTGGCAGCCCGATGTACAGCCAGGCCTGGATAATTCTTCACAGAGAAGCACAGAAGTATGTTTCTACCATTGATGAGCCATCTCTTAAAACATCAAGTTATCTGAGTTTTATACATCCTTGCTCAAAAGGATGAGTTCATGTTAGTTGGAGCTGGAGGAGCAGGAGGCATTTAATCAGTCTGAGTGACTACTTTCATCCTATGACAACAATGGGTAGACACCACCTCTCCAACATTGTCCTAAACAATCACCAACTCACCTTCCCAGGTAAAAACTCAATAGCGACCCATGTCCATAATTAGCCTATCAGCAACTGGTAAAAAGACACTAAAAGTTACCATTTCTAATCTAATTACCTTTTGCCAGGCACTGAGCTTAGTACCTTGTATACATTATATTAACTAATGCCTACAATAAGAACCTACTGTGGAGCATTGTCATCTGCAGAAAACAGAAGTGGAAACCAAAGTTCTGAGATGTTGAGCAACTTTCCCACAGTGAGTAAGTGGGAAATACCACCAGAAATGTCAATGTTGGAGCAGAGACCCAAAGCTCCACCTCATTAACCAAGATGCCATTTCACCCACATTTTAATGTAACTGACTGAAAGGGAATAATAATGCAAACAATTACTATTCCATAATAAGCCTCTTTCCCAGTAGGATCAAATGCTAGAGGGATGGGCATAGTATTGAGGGTGCTCAAGAGAAATATAAAGCAGGAAGCCAGATTGGGGCATTCATCGACTTCAGCACTTGACTCTTCTCGCAGAAATATCTATGCTTGTTTTCACACCATGGCTCACTCCTGACTTTCCTCCAACCTCAACTTGGTCACTTCTTAATTTCCATTTCTGGTTCCTCCTCCTCTGCTCACCCTTACTTCTGTCGTCCACCTTTTTCTCTTTCCAAATTCCTCTTCCAGGTAATCTCTTCCTCTTTCATGGCTTAAAATGACAATTTTGTACTGATGACTCATAAGTCTCTATCTCCAGCTCTTAACACCTCCCGGGCTCTAGATTTATATATCCCACTGCCTACTTGACGTCGTCTCTTCACTGTCTAATAGATACTTCAAATTTAGTATGTCCAAGATAAAATTCTTGACTTACCCTTAGCTGTCTTCCTTATCACAGTTAATGGTATCACTACCACCAAGTTTCTTGAGCCAAAAAACTTGAAACGACCTTCATTTTCTTACTGTTCCTCACGTCTCTCATACTTTTCAGATCCTACCCCTTAATACCATCACTATTGCTATAGCAACTCTAACCCAAGTGACCAAGGTCTCACACCTTGGCTGCAGTGGGCTGTTTCCACTCTTTTCCTGCCAGAGTTCTTTCTCCAACCAGCCAGGGTGATCTTAAAGCATAAAGCAGATCAAATTGATCTATTGCTTAAAAGTCTCCAGTTGTTCCACTAGACTTAGAGGAAAACACCAACTCCTCAACAGGACCAACAAAGCTGTATGTGATACATCTGTGGTCAATCTCTCAGACATGACTGCATCTCTCTCTCCTCAGCACTTTCCTCATTCTTGGGCCTTTTCTATCCTTCCAACACACTGAGCCCATTCATGCCACCGGCCTTTTGATTCTGCTGTTTCTTCTGCATAGAATGCTCTTTCATCAGATCATTTATGATTCCCCCTTCCTCCTCACCAGAGTCTCAACTCTAATGTAACCACCTTAGAATGACTTTCACTGGCCATTCTAACTAATATACCTTCCTCCCTTGTCTCCTCCAAGTTACATTACATCCCATCGCCCAGGTTTATTATTTAAAATGCACTTGCATTATGTGATAAGGGTTATTCTGTGTTCACCATTTATTGCCTGTTGATCACCTAGATTATAAGCTACAAGAGGAAAGCCCTATCTGAACTCTTCTCAATGAAGTCCTGAGCTCTAATGTGGCACACATGAGGTCATGCCTCTTTAAAGACTGGAGGAACTGTTCTTCAATGACATCTACTCCTGATCAAGCAATCCAAAACACTTAGTAACCAAGAAACGTTCAGATTAAAGTAATGGTCTCTAGAACCTCTTGACTCAGAGTAATATGTTCTGGTGAGAGAACACTGATGTTTTAGCTTCTTAATTATATTTTCAAAATTAATGAATCAGCATTTTAATTCATCATCTGTCATGAATCTGAATGTGCATTCCATTCAAACTGCGACAAAATCATTTGATGAAAATAAAATTACAGAGACCTACAAAACTGAGGACTAGATCTCTCTTATTCTGGTCCATATAAAACAAGTACCTAGTGCTTCTAATGCAGGGGGCCCAGGTTTGATCCCTGGTCAGGGAACTAGATCCCACATGCCACAACTAAGACCTAATGCAACCAAATTAAGATACATAAAGCAATAATTTTAAAAAATTAAAAAAAAAAAAGCAAGTACCTGGAATTGGAGTAATACCATATCAGAAACCTAAGATATATGGCATTGGTTTAGTGGTCAGGTGGCTGACAGCAAAGCATCTTTGATTGCAGCCAGGAAGATAACAATTCATGCACAGATCATCTATGTTGTGAAAATGTCACTTGTGGTCATTTCAAAGGAAGGCAATATACTCTGTGAACTGGTAGCTTCACAGAAAGTCATTGGGGAAACAGAATTTTTCTAGCAGATGCTGACTATCATTAACTGCCTTTGAAATGGTACTACAACAAAAGCAATGAGCGAAGAACACAATTAACTGATTTGTAAGTAACTGTGGAAGGTAGGAGAGACGGTCCACAAACTCCGGAGAGCAGAGTTCCAAGATGCAGTTGCTTCTTATCAGCAACTGGCGAAAAGACTGAAAGATTAAAACAAGGGCACAGATCAAAGAATAATCCAAGGGTATGGTTTTCACACCCATTGTTAAACATCTGAGTGACTTAAGATGGCACTTACTTAGCCTTTCATTTGGACAAAATAGGCCAAACAAGAAAGCCTGACATCGTGACTCTTCCCATGGAAGGCTGGTTTCAGATTACTGCAGTAAAGATGAAACAAAGAGAGGGATGGCTCAATAAAGAACTGTGTCATGTGGCTTTTCACACAGGAACTAACCAGAACCAAGTATAAAAAGAAGCTGATTAAATGTTCTTGGAAGATGTACAGTCAAAGAAGCTTTGAGCCTTCTAAAAATGTTTGCGACCATTTTTTGTAGTCTAAAGGCAGAAACTTTAACAACAGTGGGGTTTGTGAGCTTCTGAGAGCATCTTCAGGCTAAGCGTCTCATCCTTGAAGAATAGCACGTTCTGTAGTGCACTTTTCAGATGAAGCAAAGTCAAATAATAGAAAAAGAAAACCCTCTAAAATATCCAAGGGCTACATGGAACAATGGAGTGAAGAACCCTTTCCCCAGAGCCCATCAGAATCTAATCAAGAAGGTCTCCTTATCCCCAGGAGGCTAGAACTTGCAGTTAGAATTAAGATTGGTATGAATCGGTGGCTTCCCCTTTCCAAGTGGAAATACTATAGACACCCTGCCCCTATTCTATTACTCTGTACTATGTGACGCAGGGAAAAGATAACCTATTTTTTCAGGATGTTTGAAGACTGAAAGGAGCTGTATCCAGACCATCCAGTCAGACATCATAGGCCTGGACTTTGATGCCCAGATCAGATATGACTTGGATTGTCTTAGAGACAGACCACGTGAGCTGAATATTGACACCATAAGTATTATCCTTAGTGCTATTCACCAAATATTTCTAATTCTCTCACCCTCAATTAGATAGGAGGATGACAAGTCCTTGCTCTCTTTCGGGTGGGTGGGACACGTGACTAGATCTGGTTAGTGAGTAGTGAGAAGAACTGTCATCTTTAACTCCATGTTATAGCATTTACTTTGCAGTGTGGAACCTTCCAGAACTCTTCTCCATATAGAATGGTGATCAGCATTGGTTGGGATGCTTGCTTTATTTTAAGAATCTGAGCAGCTATGATAAGCAGAGCTTCCCTGCTGATTCACAAGAGCCAATGGGCCACACAATTATTGTTTCAAGCCACTAAAATTTAGAGTTTGTTATTTAAGGCAATACTTAAGTTTCTAATAAACTCTCTTCTTTGATATCCTTTTAAATTCTTAGTTTATCATCTTATCACAATGGATTCATGCTCTAGCTCTGTTTTATGGTAAAACAATCCTGTGCATTTCTGTATCATTCATACATATCTTAAGTATAGAACTGTGTCATGTGGCTTTTCACACAGGAACTAACCAGAACCAAGTATAAAAAGAAGCTGATTAAATGTTCTTGGAAGATGTACAGTCAAAGAAGCTTTGAGCCTTCTAAAAATGTTTGCGACCATTTTTTGTAGTCTAAAGGCAGAAACTTTAACAACAGTGGGGTTTGTGAGCTTCTGAGAGCATCTTCAGGCTAAGCGTCTCATCCTTGAAGAATAGCACGTTCTGTAGTGCACTTTTCAGATGAAGCAAAGTCAAATAATAGAAAAAGAAAACCCTCTAAAATATCCAAGGGCTACATGGAACAATGGAGTGAAGAACCCTTTCCCCAGAGCCCATCAGAATCTAATCAAGAAGGTCTCCTTATCCCCAGGAGGCTAGAACTTGCAGTTAGAATTAAGATTGGTATGAATCGGTGGCTTCCCCTTTCCAAGTGGAAATACTATAGACACCCTGCCCCTATTCTATTACTCTGTACTATGTGACGCAGGGAAAAGATAACCTATTTTTTCAGGATGTTTGAAGACTGAAAGGAGCTGTATCCAGACCATCCAGTCAGACATCATAGGCCTGGACTTTGATGCCCAGATCAGATATGACTTGGATTGTCTTAGAGACAGACCACGTGAGCTGAATATTGACACCATAAGTATTATCCTTAGTGCTATTCACCAAATATTTCTAATTCTCTCACCCTCAATTAGATAGGAGGATGACAAGTCCTTGCTCTCTTTCGGGTGGGTGGGACACGTGACTAGATCTGGTTAGTGAGTAGTGAGAAGAACTGTCATCTTTAACTCCATGTTATAGCATTTACTTTGCAGTGTGGAACCTTCCAGAACTCTTCTCCATATAGAATGGTGATCAGCATTGGTTGGGATGCTTGCTTTATTTTAAGAATCTGAGCAGCTATGATAAGCAGAGCTTCCCTGCTGATTCACAAGAGCCAATGGGCCACACAATTATTGTTTCAAGCCACTAAAATTTAGAGTTTGTTATTTAAGGCAATACTTAAGTTTCTAATAAACTCTCTTCTTTGATATCCTTTTAAAAATTCTTAGTTTATCATCTTATCACAATGGATTCATGCTCTAGCTCTGTTTTATGATCTACTTGTAAAACAATCCTGTGCATTTTTCTGTATCATTCATACATACTTTTTGCAATATCATCACTTGGAGGTATGCAAGAGCCCATAGTAGTAGGGATATTATATGGTTTTCACTAAACCCCATGGTGTTTAACTTGACTGAGGTGTTTTGAGCTTTTAGTATGATAAATAACCATATAATGTATATTCGTAGAGCTAAATTTTAATGATGATTCATATGATTTCTAAGTCCTAAAATCTGCACATCAGGGTTTCCCTGGTGGTCCAGCGGGTAAAGAGTCTGCCCTGCAATGCAAGGGGTACCAGTTCGATCCGTAGCACGGGAAGATCCCACATGCTGCAGAGCGGCTGCACCCATGTGTCCAATTACAAGCTAGAGCTCTGGAGTGCATGTGCCCAGAGCCAGTGGTGTGCAATGAGAGAGGCCACTGCAATGGGAGGCCCACACAGGCCAAAGAATAAATATGGATGAAAATAAATTAATAAATAAACCAATAAGAGAGGCCAAAATTTAAAAAAAAAATTTGTGCATCAAAGACAATGCAAAACTGGAAATATTTTGACACATTAACACACTCAAGTAGAATTTTAAACATGAGAACTGATATCCTCTGAAGCATCCTACTGCCAAAAAGTATGAGCACCCACTCTCCCACAACCTTAGCCACACAGAAAATGAACATAGAAACATCTTACCATCCTTAATATCACCCATTCAGAATGTCCTGCTCACATTTGAAGAGGAGGTGGATTGTAGTAATCTCACATCATGATCTAAAAATATGTTGATTTTCAGAAGAGTGTGCATTCGAAAATTAGCAAGTCCTTGAAAAGAACCAAGAGCACTCTTTAAGGAAGTATTAGGTAGTCAGTTGGGCTTCCCTAGTGGCTCTGACAGCAAAAAAAAAAAAAAATCACCTATAGTGCAGATCAGGGTTCGGTCCCTGGGTCTAGAAGATCTTCTGGAGAAGGAAATGGCAACCTACTCCAGTATTCTTGCCTGGAGAATCTCAAAGATGGAGGAGCCTGGCAGGCTATTGTCCATAGGGTCTCACAGAGTTGGACATGACTGAAGCAACAGCACACATGCAAATTTTCTACTTACATTATAAGAAATGAGAAAGAAAAAGAAGTAAAAAGCTTCTCTTCCATACCAATTAAACATGTACATGAAGTGGCAATACATAATGATACAGAACAGAATTTGGTATGCCAAATCTGTGGAAGTTAAAATCCAAATTCCAAACTCCTACCCTAAAATTTCACTGGTGAATCTATATGATCAAGCTTTTGGCATGATGGTGCTTATTTTTTGAAGTCTTCCCTAGTTCGAAATGTAAGTTGAGTCTCAAAGAAAGAGTTTTCCAGATATGATGAACTAGAAGACAATAAGCAAAATTTATTGGTAAAAGCCCTTGGCTAACAGGCATGATTATTTTTATGCTTTTCAAGGGAAACCTTTGGGAAGAAGCTAAGAGGAGTAAGATTCTAATGCTTTATAAGAGACAATATTATTTTTCAATAAGATATAAAATATTTACTATCTGCCAGTGACAGTGTTCTGAGTGATTTGTAGATATTACTGTGACAGTGTAGTGTTTAAGGATGCATTTCATCCTACATAAACCATAATTTGAGCAGTATATCAAAACTCAAAAAACTCTAAACCCCAGGGACGTAGAAATTGACTATTTCTGAAAATAAATGTGTGCATCCTTAATGTTACTAGTTTTTTTCTTTTTTCCAAATATTCTCATTTGGATTTTCCCACCAAACCAGTAATTTTTTTTAATTCTTTATTTTAAGATTTTACAGAGTTTTGTTGTTCACTAACATGTATGTTCCCAGATCAGTCATATGCATATCCCTGGACCCTCCTCCCAGCCAGTCTCCGCCCACCCCTTCCACCCCTCCAGACCATCGCCCCCAGTGATTGTAGGTACTCCTATTCCCTTAGCACAATGACAATAGCTATCTTTTCCACACATGACAGTATAGGTTTCCATGTTACTCCCTCCATGCCTCCCCCTCCCTATTTCTTCCCCACAATGTCCATATGTCTATGCTCCAAACCAGTAAATTTTGATCCAACATCAGGAAGTGATATCCAATATAAAGATATGGAAAAAAAGAAACATGATACACTTACTACCATGTTTATTTAATTTGCCAGAATGATTTTCTTTCCTTTTGGGTTTCTTGCTGGGTCCTTGAGGAATACTCTGTCTTTCTCTAGAGTGGAAGTGCAGTGTATAAATCTTTCCCAAACCTGTCTTACACTTTAGCCTCTTACTAACGGAAAACAAATTCTTCAGAAGGCATCCAACCTTTCTACACTAATGATCTCACCTCAATGACCAAACCTCATCCCACCAGCTGCTCCGTGGGGGCCTCTGTTCCACTCAAGGCCACTCCCATCACTTCTGTTGACTCTTGTCTAACCTGTCTTTCTTTTCTCTTCTGCTGAGTTCCTCTACCCTTGCATTCATCTTTCCTGTTTGTCTTTCAAAATATCTTCTCTCTACCATTTTATGATTCCAGGCTCTGTGTTTCCTTTATGTCTGGCTCCACACTCCTTACTTTCTTACCAGGCATGATTATGCTTTACTTAAGAGAAAAACAATTTTATTATTTTTTCAATAAGATATAAAATATTTACTATCTGCCAGTGACAGTGTTCTGAGTGATTTGTAGATATTACTGTGACAGTGTAGTGTTTAAGGATGCATTTCATCCTACATAAACCATAATTTGAGCAGTATATCAAAACTCAAAAAACTCTAAACCCCAGGGACGTAGAAATTGACTATTTCTGAAAATAAATGTGTGCATCCTTAATGTTACTAGTTTTTTTCTTTTTTCCAAATATTCTCATTTGGATTTTCCCACCAAACCAGTAATTTTTTTAATTCTTTATTTTAAGATTTTACAGAGTTTTGTTGTTCACTAACATGTATGTTCCCAGATCAGTCATATGCATATCCCTGGACCCTCCTCCCAGCCAGTCTCCGCCCCCCCCTTCCACCCCTCCAGACCATCGCCCCCAGTGATTGTAGGTACTCCTATTCCCTTAGCACAATGACAATAGCTATCTTTTCCACACATGACAGTATAGGTTTCCATGTTACTCCCTCCATGCCTCCCCCTCCCTATTTCTTCCCCACAATGTCCATATGTCTATGCTCCAAACCAGTAAATTTTGATCCAACATCAGGAAGTGATATCCAATATAAAGATATGGAAAAAAAGAAACATGATACACTTACTACCATGTTTATTTAATTTGCCAGAATGATTTTCTTTCCTTTTGGGTTTCTTGCTGGGTCCTTGAGGAATACTCTGTCTTTCTCTAGAGTGGAAGTGCAGTGTATAAATCTTTCCCAAACCTGTCTTACACTTTAGCCTCTTACTAACGGAAAACAAATTCTTCAGAAGGCATCCAACCTTTCTACACTAATGATCTCACCTCAATGACCAAACCTCATCCCACCAGCTGCTCCGTGGGGGCCTCTGTTCCACTCAAGGCCACTCCCATCACTTCTGTTGACTCTTGTCTAACCTGTCTTTCTTTTCTCTTCTGCTGAGTTCCTCTACCCTTGCATTCATCTTTCCTGTTTGTCTTTCAAAATATCTTCTCTCTACCATTTTATGATTCCAGGCTCTGTGTTTCCTTTATGTCTGGCTCCACACTCCACTTCACCTTTCTTTTTACCTTGATCAATGATGGACAGTCTTCAAAGTCCTATAGACCAGAGGCATCCCGTGATCTCACACACTTGCATACATGATGATCTGAAATTACTCTCCACCTTTGTAGACAGGTATTATGTCTAACTTACCCAACTGGTATCAGTAGAAAAATTATTAGACTAGGAGCTAGGGTTTGGTGGCCCACCATACAATTAGTGAATACAATACACAAAGCAGCTAACAGTTGTTTCTTTATGTCAAAAAAGACAGTGTTGAATTACAATAAAACCATCTTCACACCTAGCATTCTATGAATCTTCTCAGATTCATAGAACTGCCTTTTGTTTCCCTTGTATCTCTCATAACACCTACTACAAAGCTGTAAAATAGTACTTTAATAAATGTAATTTAATAAATTTAATAAGTAGCTGTTGGTAGATTGATAGATGAGTGAGTGGGTGGATGGATGAATGGGCAGAGTCAGTGCTGTGATCTTATTAACTTCATAATCCCTCATTTCTCCAAAGCAGCTGAAGTCAAAACTATCAAATATTTAATATTCTCTTTCTATACTGATCACATAGGTTACTAATGAATACTATACTCATTCTTCCTTTGTTTGCTTCCCAAATATGCTCTAATAAAAAAAAATCTCCCTGCCTACCTTCAGAAAAGCCCTGTGGAATCTATCTGCTCCTATGAAGATATCAAGTTGCTTTTATGACTTTAATTACTAAAAAGAAGAAAAATTTCAATTCAACACTGAGAAATGTTATGCTTTTTTTAAAAAAAATAACTGGTTATTAGGAGAATGAAATGATGTTGCATAACCAAGATCTGAAACTTGATTCTCATCTAGGGTAAGTCTGGATGTTTCAATTTTGTACAATCATTTTCATCAACAATTTGACAGATAAAAGCAAAAGAAAAGTATTTTGTGTCTTCTAATAGCTACAGATTTGTGAGCAGAGAGTAAATGACAGGAGTATATTTGGATGAAAGTGTGAAGATCTACTTAATTCTCACCCAACACTCATTCTCAGTGCCATTTTTAAGATATATGAATTAATTTCCATGTACACAAACCAATTCAGATTTCCATGTGGTTTGCTACTTTACATTTATTTCCAGCCAAAAACTGCCTGTAAAAAGCTTCCATGGGATGAATCTATAGACAAGTTGAACCTCCTTTTCAGAAGATCAGGATCTCCTGCAGAGTGACTGAAATACTGCCTTCCTGGGAATCGCGTCTTTGCTAGTCTTTAGCCTCTGAAATCACACAGCCTACGAGTTTTCAGGCTCCTTTCTACAATTTCAATAGAGCACTTCTTGGGACAGTAAAGGTTGTTAGGACCTAAACCCATAATCCTAATATCTAACATTCAAGAGAGTTCTCTTTCTCACTTATACAACACTCCATCTTGTTTCAGGCATAATTAAAATATCTCTGTCTCCCCCAGAGTCAAGCTATTTCATGATGAGATCCAGTGGTTAAGACTCCCTAGCAGTTCAGTGGTAAAGGACTCCATACTTCCAATGCAGGGGACACCGGTTCAATCCCTGGTCAGGAAACTAAGATTCCACGTGCCATGCAGTTTGGTCAAAAAAAAAAAAAAAGAAAAAGATGCTTCATAATGGTAGAAGTGTGGACCGTGTATTCTGGGTTTTTACAGGGCGTTCTAATTTAAAATATTGTATATGACTTTTGTCCAGTTAAATAATTTCATCAGGTCATATTTCAATTTTCAGTTTTATCATATGGTTACCAAAGCTGTGGGTCATAACCTGATGTTAGTGATGAGCCTGCCAAAATAATTCTCAAACCTGTATTCATTCAAGAAACATCTACTGGTTAAACACTTATTTATTCAGCAGACCCTTACTGAGTGCCAGGTATGATGCAATGATTTGAGATACAATGATGAATAAAATACAGCCTCAACCTTTTAGGAGAGAGGCCAGTACACTTTTCTTTAAAAAGGCCAAGAGCAAACATTATAGGCCTGTGGGCCATACAGTCTCTATCGTCACTGTTCAATTCTTCTGCTGTTCTGGGAAAGAACCACTGACAATACCTAAGTGAACAAGGCTGGCTGAGTTCCAATAAAACTTCATTTTCAGGAACAGGTGGCAAGCCAGATTTGCTGCACGGGCCATAGATTGCTGACCTCCTCTATTTAAGATATATGAATTAACAGACAAACCAATTCAGATTTCCATGTGGTTTGCTACTTTACATTTATTTCCAGCCAAAAACTGCCTGTAAAAAGCTTCCATGGGATGAATCTATAGACAAGTTGAACCTCCTTTTCAGAAGATCAGGATCTCCTGCAGAGTGACTGAAATACTGCCTTCCTGGGAATCGCGTCTTTGCTAGTCTTTAGCCTCTGAAATCACACAGCCTACGAGTTTTCAGGCTCCTTTCTACAATTTCAATAGAGCACTTCTTGGGACAGTAAAGGTTGTTAGGACCTAAACCCATAATCCTAATATCTAACATTCAAGAGAGTTCTCTTTCTCACTTATACAACACTCCATCTTGTTTCAGGCATAATTAAAATATCTCTGTCTCCCCCAGAGTCAAGCTATTTCATGATGAGATCCAGTGGTTAAGACTCCCTAGCAGTTCAGTGGTAAAGGACTCCATACTTCCAATGCAGGGGACACCGGTTCAATCCCTGGTCAGGAAACTAAGATTCCACGTGCCATGCAGTTTGGTCAAAAAAAAAAAAAAAGAAAAAGATGCTTCATAATGGTAGAAGTGTGGACCGTGTATTCTGGGTTTTTACAGGGCGTTCTAATTTAAAATATTGTATATGACTTTTGTCCAGTTAAATAATTTCATCAGGTCATATTTCAATTTTCAGTTTTATCATATGGTTACCAAAGCTGTGGGTCATAACCTGATGTTAGTGATGAGCCTGCCAAAATAATTCTCAAACCTGTATTCATTCAAGAAACATCTACTGGTTAAACACTTATTTATTCAGCAGACCCTTACTGAGTGCCAGGTATGATGCAATGATTTGAGATACAATGATGAATAAAATACAGCCTCAACCTTTTAGGAGAGAGGCCAGTACACTTTTCTTTAAAAAGGCCAAGAGCAAACATTATAGGCCTGTGGGCCATACAGTCTCTATCGTCACTGTTCAATTCTTCTGCTGTTCTGGGAAAGAACCACTGACAATACCTAAGTGAACAAGGCTGGCTGAGTTCCAATAAAACTTCATTTTCAGGAACAGGTGGCAAGCCAGATTTGCTGCACGGGCCATAGATTGCTGACCCCTCCTCTAGTTGTTTAGTGCATAGGCAGAGAATAAGAACAGGAAAAAGAGGCGAGACACAAACATGAGTGATATTTATAGCTTTAAATGGCCCAGTAGGCATGTTTTAAAAAGTAAAAAGCATCAGGTGGATTTTATTTTCATGATATGTTTATTTGACTTTCTATATGTAAAACATTACCATTTCAAAACACAACCAGCATTAAAAATTATGAATTCAAAATTTCACATTTTGTACTATATTTCTGCAATACGGTGTTTTACACATGTGTGTATCTCACTTCAACCTAGCTATGTTTCAAACGCTTAATACCATGGGTAACTAGTGTCTGCCATGTTGGACAGTCCAGACTAGAGAGATGACTAAACAGGCTGTTTCTAGGGATAAGCACAGGGTACTCTAGAGTGAACATGAAGAAGGAAAAGCCAACCTCAACTCCATAGCGGCTGTGGCTGATGGCCACGGAGGGCTTCTCCAAGAGAGGTATCATGGAGGGTTCACAGTCACTCCTTTGTTGAGGGTGGGAAGGAAGGTTCTGGACAGAGGAAAGAGATGCATAAAAACCGGGAGACAGGGAAAGGTGTAGCTTCTCCAAAGAATGTAAAGTCACCCGATACACACAGAACCCAGGTGCCAGGGTGCTGACCCCCATTAAGGCAGTGGCAGCAGGAGAAGAGTGAAGTGAATTAGTCACAAGCAAAATTAATGAGACAGAATTGATGGGACGTGGAGATTGATTGGACATAGAGGATGAAGAAGGATGAGGAAAGGATGATGTCGAGGTTCTGGCTTATACAAAATGCAGAGACAGAGCCATCATTTGTCATGAAGGGCTTCTCAGGAGCAGGGACAGATTTGGGGAAAGATGAAGAGTTTAGCTTTCGATGCTTTGAGGCTTCAGGAGACGTGCACAAAGATAATGGGAGACACATTCAGGCAGCACCCACGTACAGCATATGCCTTCACACGCAGGAAAGCCCTTCATGTCAGCAGTTGCCCTCATTCTGTGATCAAAAGTTTCTCTCTTGCCTCCCTCCAACCAAGATTTTTTTTCTCTAGTGGCTCTGCCATCACAGCAAGGGCTTGAAATACCCTGTCTGCCAAGAAACATTGACTCTCTCCTCTCCTCTTTACCTAATTAGGTCCTGATCATTTTCAGGACTCCATTCAAAGTGTCACTTCCCAGAGAGACTTCTCAGCCCCTTCAGAAGAGGTCAGAGCCCCTTACTATATCTTCCCTGTAGCTTTTTCCTTGGTGGCAATCTCCACACTTGCAATTTTACATCTATTTGTGTAATTAGCTGATTCATGACTTTCTACCTTGAAAAGTAAAAATGATTCAGCAAGAACTGTGTCTTCTAGCTTCAACTTCTGATACAAGCCTCTACCTCTTCCCTGGTACATGGTAGAGAGATGCTCTGGAAATACTTGTTGAGTGAGTCAATATGATATTAAAAGTTACCAATGAAATCCAAAGCTATCTGGCAAGGGTTATAAATCTTAGAATGCATCGGTGCAATGGATTTCAATATCATATACCAACATCAATGCCATCGAGTAAGGAGAAGCAACCTTTATTTCTCTTTAAATGAAATTTTCCTCAAAGGCTTTAATTGCTGGCATTCTCTGCCCAGGAGAAATTTATCTGGACAGAGGAAAGAGATGCATAAAAACCGGGAGACAGGGAAAGGTGTAGCTTCTCCAAAGAATGTAAAGTCACCCGATACACACAGAACCCAGGTGCCAGGGTGCTGACCCCATTAAGGCAGTGGCAGCAGGAGAAGAGTGAAGTGAATTAGTCACAAGCAAAATTAATGAGACAGAATTGATGGGACGTGGAGATTGATTGGACATAGAGGATGAAGAAGGATGAGGAAAGGATGATGTCGAGGTTCTGGCTTATACAAAATGCAGAGACAGAGCCATCATTTGTCATGAAGGGCTTCTCAGGAGCAGGGACAGATTTGGGGAAAGATGAAGAGTTTAGCTTTCGATGCTTTGAGGCTTCAGGAGACGTGCACAAAGATAATGGGAGACACATTCAGGCAGCACCCACGTACAGCATATGCCTTCACACGCAGGAAAGCCCTTCATGTCAGCAGTTGCCCTCATTCTGTGATCAAAAGTTTCTCTCTTGCCTCCCTCCAACCAAGATTTTTTTTCTCTAGTGGCTCTGCCATCACAGCAAGGGCTTGAAATACCCTGTCTGCCAAGAAACATTGACTCTCCTCTCCTCTTTACCTAATTAGGTCCTGATCATTTTCAGGACTCCATTCAAAGTGTCACTTCCCAGAGAGACTTCTCAGCCCCTTCAGAAGAGGTCAGAGCCCCTTACTATATCTTCCCTGTAGCTTTTTCCTTGGTGGCAATCTCCACACTTGCAATTTTACATCTATTTGTGTAATTAGCTGATTCATGACTTTCTACCTTGAAAAGTAAAAATGATTCAGCAAGAACTGTGTCTTCTAGCTTCAACTTCTGATACAAGCCTCTACCTCTTCCCTGGTACATGGTAGAGAGATGCTCTGGAAATACTTGTTGAGTGAGTCAATATGATATTAAAAGTTACCAATGAAATCCAAAGCTATCTGGCAAGGGTTATAAATCTTAGAATGCATCGGTGCAATGGATTTCAATATCATATACCAACATCAATGCCATCGAGTAAGGAGAAGCAACCTTTATTTTTCTCTAATTTAACTGAATTTTTTTCAATTCTTCCTTCACAGCTGAGGTAAAGCAGAAATTTTTTGCTGGTCATTTTCCAACATTGCTAAAGGCATTCTCTGCCCAGGGAGACTTTTCCAACTGGAGTGGGTTATGCCAGGAGTCCTACCCCTTCCTTTCAGGGAACAGGCTTTTAGAAACTAGAGTCCAAAAGGCTGATCTTTCCCTATTTTCTGCCCTGAAATATCCATTTCCTTAGGCAATGCGTGGACCGAAGTTTAGCTGTATGAATGGAGGTGCGTGGTAGAAGGGTAGTGATGGAGGGACAGACATGGGTCAACAGTTTTATGATGTTATCCAATCACATTAGTTCACTTAAAAATTCAGAGCTCATAAATGACTACCAATGAATGGATTTCAGATCGGAGACCTTTCCACTGCAGGAAGGAATATACAGCTGCACAAAACATGCAGCCAGGGAAGTCTAACTACTGAGAAGAACAGACCCACATCTTCACATCTGTGTCCTCCGTGGCATGTAGCACAGGCTGAGACAGAGTGAGCCCTTGGTTCATTGCTCCTGAATTCAACAGCATTCTACATTTCTCTCTCATAATTACTCGTTATGTGCCTACTGAGTGGCCAGCTCCACTCAGAAGTTGCAGGAAGGCATGAGCACTGCATCAGTGAGGCTGTGCCCTTCTTATTCCCTACTGCATCTCTGGCACCCCACAACGTCCGATGCAAGATAAGTGCCGGGTAAGTATTTGTGGGAAAAGTATGTTTTAAAAAAAAGGGCAGGTGAGAACATGCAGAGCCCAAATTCCCTATCTTTCAAGCTCCAGCTCAAATATAAAGGCTTTACCATAGTAGCAGGTCTGCTAGACAAGAGGTTTTCACTCCTATCTCTGACCTCCTCAAATAGCTTGCTTATCCCTCTTGGAGCACTGATTACATTGTTGCTGCTATTTAATTGCTAAAGAGCATCCAACTCTTTGTGACCTGATGCACCATAGCCCGCCTGGCTCCTTGGTCCATGGGATTTTCCAGATGACAATATTGGAAAATGGGTTGCCATTTCTTTCTCCAGGATATCTTCCTGACCCAGGGAGTGAACCCATGCCTCCTGCTTGGCAAGTGGATTCTTTACCTCTGACCCATCTGGGATGTCACTGACTAAGTGGTTAAGGGTGCAAGCCCTGGAAACAGATGGCTGTTGTCTAAATATCAGTTCAAGCATTTGTAAGCTGTAGTAACTTAGGACAATTACTTAAGGTCCCTGAATTCTGTTTCTTATCTTCAAAACAAAACACTACCAGTTTTTGAAGGGTTAGTGTAGGATGAATGAAGTAACACATGAGAAACATTCAGTTGAATATCCAACACATAATAAGCATTCAAAAATTATCTATTATATTTATCACTCTACCTTTAGGATGATAGTTTTAAAAACTGCTACACTTACTGAATACACATGGCAGAAAGCCATTTTACATGGGTTTTTACAATGAAGCCATAATTGATCCTATGGGGCATAGGATCACCCACCATTATGAAGCTGAGGCTCACAGGGTTACATAAACTGTCCAAGGTCACATAACTAGTAATTAGATTTGCTGTCATTTGAGCCCAGCCAATAAAGCAGCAGCGCTGCTTGCTGTCACCATGAATGTACACATCTTAAGTCTTTCACTAGCTTATAAATTCCATTGCAGGCAAGGATTTGATCTGATTTATTTTTGCATCCCCCAAAGGATCTAGCTTAATGCCTTATATGCCAACGATCGGTAAATATTTATTAAATGTCTGAACACAGAGTGAAGGGGCCCCAAAGTCAAGTTTTATCAATGTCATCGCTTTGTCCTAGCCTTGGCTTTGCAGAAGCTGCTTCTGTGCATTCTAAACAGAGGGAATCCTTTCCTTGTTTGAGCAGCACCTACATTCACATACACATTAAACAGATCAGCATTCCCCCAACAGAAATGTCACGTAAATATGACATTTGTATAACCAAGTCAGACTGCATGTTCACTTGATTCACCAAATATGTAGCATCCAAAAAAGTCTACTATAGGGCTTCCCTGGTGGTCCAGTGGGTAAGGACACCGCCTTGCAGTGCAAGGGGCACTGGTTTGCTCCCTGGCCAGGGAAGATCCTCTGTGTCGTAGAGGAGCTGGACCAACGTGTCCAACTACCAAGCCAGTGCTCTGGAGCACATGCGCCCAGAGCCAGTGCTCTGCAGTGAGAGAGGCCACTGCAATGGGAGGCCCACACAGGCCAAAGAACAAAGATGGAAATAAATGAAAGACCAATAGAAGTGGCCGAGAGAAAACAAGTCTGCTATATACCTCACTGCTCTTTGCCCAAATCATCCCATCCTCTCCTCACCACACTGTGTCCAAAATGTCAGTGCCTCCTTTGCTGTCCTGCAAGTAGAATCATCAGTACTATCCTTCGAGATTCCGTATATACGTGTTCATATACAACGTTTGCCTTGCTCTTTCTGACTTACTTCAATGTGTATAATAGGCTCTAAGTTCAGCCACCTCCTTAGAATGGACTCAAATGCATTCCTTTTTGTAGCTGAGTAATATTCCATTGTGTATATGTACCACGACTTCCTTATCCACTCATCTGATGATGAACATCTAGGTTGTTTTCATGTCCTAGCTATCATAAATAGTGCTGCAGTGAACACTGGGGTACATAAATCTTTTCCAATTCTGGTTGCCTCGGGGTATATGTAAAAACGATGGCCAGGGGCTTCCCTGGTGGTCCAGTGGGTAAAGACACTGCCTTGCAGTGCAAGGGGCACTAGTTTGATCCCTGGCCTGGGAAGATCCCACGTGCCACAGAGCAGCTGGACTGATGTGTCCAACTACCCAGCCGGAGCTCTGGAGCACACACACCCAGAGCCAGTGCTCTGTGACAACAGATGCCACTGCGATAGGAGGCCCACACGGGCCAAAGAACATAGATGGATGAAAATAGATAAATGAAAGACCAATAGAAGTGGCCCTCCCGCCCCCCCACCCCCATCCCCAATCCGTCCCCACCCCCAACCCCGCTCAAAAAAAAGAAAACCATGGCCACTGGGTTTGATGTTTGATGCAGGAAACCCAAGGCCAGTGCTCTGTGACAACTCAGAGGGGTGGGGTAGGGAGGGAGGTGGGAGCGGGTTCAAGAGGGAAGGACATATGTATACCTGATGTCTATTCATGTCAATATATGCCAGAAGTCATCACAATACTGTAAAGCAATTATCCTCTAAAAAAATTAAAGTTTGCTATATACCATGTCAACAACAATGACATATTTCATTTAATGCCACATTTTAAATTTTTTGTTTTCTAATTAAATCTTTTATCTTTTATTGGAATACAGCTGCCTAAGAATGTTGTGATAGTCTCAGGTGGACAGCAAAGGGACTCATATACATGTATCCATTCTTCCCCAAACTCCCTTCCCATCCAGGCTGCCGCATGACATGGCGCAGAGTTCCTCATGCTATCTCGAGATGCCTCCTTTGCTGTCCTGCAAGAAATACTTTTGTTCATATACAACGTTTGCCTTGCTCTTTCTGACTTACTTCAATGTGTATAATAGGCTCTAAGTTCAGCCACCTCCTTAGAATGGACTCAAATGCATTCCTTTTTGTAGCTGAGTAATATTCCATTGTGTATATGTACCACGACTTCCTTATCCACTCATCTGATGATGAACATCTAGGTTGTTTTCATGTCCTAGCTATCATAAATAGTGCTGCAGTGAACACTGGGGTACATAAATCTTTTCCAATTCTGGTTGCCTCGGGGTATATGTAAAAACGATGGCCAGGGGCTTCCCTGGTGGTCCAGTGGGTAAAGACACTGCCTTGCAGTGCAAGGGGCACTAGTTTGATCCCTGGCCTGGGAAGATCCCACGTGCCACAGAGCAGCTGGACTGATGTGTCCAACTACCCAGCCGGAGCTCTGGAGCACACACACCCAGAGCCAGTGCTCTGTGACAACAGATGCCACTGCGATAGGAGGCCCACACGGGCCAAAGAACATAGATGGATGAAAATAGAGAAATGAAAGACCAATAGAAGTGGCCCTCCCGCTCCCCTCCCTCCCCAATCCGTCCCCACCCCCCCCAACCCCCGCTCAAAAAAAAAAAAAGAAAACCATGGCCACTGGGTTTGATGTTTGATGCAGGAAACCCAAGGCCAGTGCTCTGTGACAACTCAGAGGGGTGGGGTAGGGAGGGAGGTGGGAGCGGGTTCAAGAGGGAAGGACATATGTATACCTGATGTCTATTCATGTCAATATATGCCAGAAGTCATCACAATACTGTAAAGCAATTATCCTCTAAAAAAATTAAAGTTTGCTATATACCATGTCAACAACAATGACATATTTCATTTAATGCCACATTTTAAATTTTTTGTTTTCTAATTAAATCTTTTATCTTTTATTGGAATACAGCTGCCTAAGAATGTTGTGATAGTCTCAGGTGGACAGCAAAGGGACTCATATACATGTATCCATTCTTCCCCAAACTCCCTTCCCATCCAGGCTGCCGCATGACATGGAGCAGAGTTCCTCATGCTATACAGCAGGTCCCTGCTGGTTATCCATTTTAAATATAGCAGGGTGGCCCTGTCCATTTCAAACTCTCTCACTATCCCTTCCCCTTATCCTTCCCCCTCAGCGAGCATAAGTTCCCTGTTTTGAAAATAAGTTCATTTGTATCACAAATTATAAAAAACATATATTCTGTATGATTTTCTTTGTATTAGACAGGCTGCCTTTGACAAGGGCTGTGGAATGGCAAGAGAAACAGGAATGACAATACAGTCCTCCTCAGAAAACACCAAGAGCTACCATCATACAAAACAATGTGTGGAGAATTTGTGGCCCTGCAGATCCAAAACAGAAGCAGGTAGGCAGTGAGTCGGTCACCAGCTCTGGAGAAGAAATGACTTCAGTGAGCAAGAGTCTAAGTGTTCTCGGGATCTTAAACACGCTAGAGCAGCAGTTCTCAAAGATTGGTTCATGGATCGCCAGCAGCCGCATCTCCTGGGAACTCCACAGTCATGCACATTCTCTGGTCCCAGCTCAGTCTTCACACTCAGAAACTCTGATGTGGGGCTTTGAGGGGCCTTCCTGATGATTCGTTCAGGTTTGAGAACCACTGATACAGGACATAGAAAGTCACACCCTTCTTTTCCAGAAACGAATTCTGAGGCATATAATCTTTCCAAGATCATACCGTTAGTCGGTAAAGACCAGAATGTGCCTCCTGGTTCACAAGAAGGAGGGTTAAGAGAGGTGAAGGCAGATGCAAAGGGACTTCATGTCCTTGAAGCCTACGACAACTCAGAGGGTGGGGTAGGGAGGGAGGTGGGAGCGGGTTCAAGAGGGAAGGACATATGTATACCTGATGTCTATTCATGTCAATATATGCCAGAAGTCATCACAATACTGTAAAGCAATTATCCTCTAAAAAAATTAAAGTTTGCTATATACCATGTCAACAACAATGACATATTTCATTTAATGCCACATTTTAAATTTTTTGTTTTCTAATTAAATCTTTTATCTTTTATTGGAATACAGCTGCCTAAGAATGTTGTGATAGTCTCAGGTGGACAGCAAAGGGACTCATATACATGTATCCATTCTTCCCCAAACTCCCTTCCCATCCAGGCTGCCGCATGACATGGAGCAGAGTTCCTCATGCTATACAGCAGGTCCCTGCTGGTTATCCATTTTAAATATAGCAGGGTGGCCCTGTCCATTTCAAACTCTCTCACTATCCCTTCCCCTTATCCTTCCCCCTCAGCGAGCATAAGTTCCCTGTTTTGAAAATAAGTTCATTTGTATCACAAATTATAAAAAACATATATTCTGTATGATTTTCTTTGTATTAGACAGGCTGCCTTTGACAAGGGCTGTGGAATGGCAAGAGAAACAGGAATGACAATACAGTCCTCCTCAGAAAACACCAAGAGCTACCATCATACAAAACAATGTGTGGAGAATTTGTGGCCCTGCAGATCCAAAACAGAAGCAGGTAGGCAGTGAGTCGGTCACCAGCTCTGGAGAAGAAATGACTTCAGTGAGCAAGAGTCTAAGTGTTCTCGGGATCTTAAACACGCTAGAGCAGCAGTTCTCAAAGATTGGTTCATGGATCGCCAGCAGCCGCATCTCCTGGGAACTCCACAGTCATGCACATTCTCTGGTCCCAGCTCAGTCTTCACACTCAGAAACTCTGATGTGGGGCTTTGAGGGGCCTTCCTGATGATTCGTTCAGGTTTGAGAACCACTGATACAGGACATAGAAAGTCACACCCTTCTTTTCCAGAAACGAATTCTGAGGCATATAATCTTTCCAAGATCATACCGTTAGTCGGTAAAGACCAGAATGTGCCTCTCCTGGTTCACAAGAAGGAGGGTTAAGAGAGGTGAAGGCAGATGCAAAGGGACTTCATGTCCTTGAAGCCTACGCTCCATTTATATCCATTTATATCTACAGACTGTGAAACAATTTCGCAGGTGTCTTTGGATGAAGGCTGGAGGGACAGGTTCTGACAACCATTGGATTAATGGATGGAAGCCCTGGAGTAAACAGAGTTAAGCCAGTGTTCTTTACTGTAAAACGTTTAACAGGATGATATGTAACACTCATCTTCCAGAGGACAAGAGAATTATGCAGTCAGAGCCAAAACTGTTTGACTACAACTTCCACACCAGGTTATAAAAAAAGTTATGAAATGCCAATCTACATTATGTCAAAATGGTAAACAATTTTTGTTATATAACTGGTTCATTTTTCAAATGCCCAATCAAGTCATTCAGACTCAAAGATACTTAACTCGAAGCCTATAGTTTCCTAAATGCTTCCTGGTTTCCAGGGAGCACAAACACCTCGAAATATATGCAACATTTTATCAGTAATATGCAAATGTGATATTTTCCTGGAGGGTTTCCAGAGACTGTTATTAAATTTACTAAGGGATCTATGGCTTATTTGATCACTAGCTCTGGTGGCTTCACCAACACACAGCCAGTGAAATATGGGCATTAGATTCTCAAGATTTCTCGCTCATTCCACTACAAAATTCTCCTGATGGCTAATTCTACTTCCCTTATAGTTTTTCTGGTCCACACGCCAATCTTCTCAAACTTCAAACCTATTGACAATCATGCTTAAAAACCACTGGCTACCAATGCGAATACAAGTGTTTCAGACCTCCATTATAAGGCTTTTTTCCTGGACTCACCTTTCACTCTCTCATGTTTCCTACAATCAGACAGGAGTAACCACGATACCAGGATCTCCTGGGATAGACACATTCTCTGGTCCCAGCTCAGTCTTCACACTCAGAAACTCTGATGTGGGGCTTTGAGGGGCCTTCCTGATGATTCGTTCAGGTTTGAGAACCACTGATACAGGACATAGAAAGTCACACCCTTCTTTTCCAGAAACGAATTCTGAGGCATATAATCTTTCCAAGATCATACCGTTAGTCGGTAAAGACCAGAATGTGCCTCTCCTGGTTCACAAGAAGGAGGGTTAAGAGAGGTGAAGGCAGATGCAAAGGGACTTCATGTCCTTGAAGCCTACGCTCCATTTATATCCATTTATATCTACAGACTGTGAAACAATTTCGCAGGTGTCTTTGGATGAAGGCTGGAGGGACAGGTTCTGACAACCATTGGATTAATGGATGGAAGCCCTGGAGTAAACAGAGTTAAGCCAGTGTTCTTTACTGTAAAACGTTTAACAGGATGATATGTAACACTCATCTTCCAGAGGACAAGAGAATTATGCAGTCAGAGCCAAAACTGTTTGACTACAACTTCCACACCAGGTTATAAAAACAGTTATGAAATGCCAATCTACATTATGTCAAAATGGTAAACAATTTTTGTTATATAACTGGTTCATTTTTCAAATGCCCAATCAAGTCATTCAGACTCAAAGATACTTAACTCGAAGCCTATAGTTTCCTAAATGCTTCCTGGTTTCCAGGGAGCACAAACACCTCGAAATATATGCAACATTTTATCAGTAATATGCAAATGTGATATTTTCCTGGAGGGTTTCCAGAGACTGTTATTAAATTTACTAAGGGATCTATGGCTTATTTGATCACTAGCTCTGGTGGCTTCACCAACACACAGCCAGTGAAATATGGGCATTAGATTCTCAAGATTTCTCGCTCATTCCACTACAAAATTCTCCTGATGGCTAATTCTACTTCCCTTATAGTTTTTCTGGTCCACACGCCAATCTTCTCAAACTTCAAACCTATTGACAATCATGCTTAAAAACCACTGGCTACCAATGCGAATACAAGTGTTTCAGACCTCCATTATAAGGCTTTTTTCCTGGACTCACCTTTCACTCTCTCATGTTTCCTACAATCAGACAGTTTTGTTTTCCTTCTAAAACATTTTTTACACCCTTCTCTAATGCCTTCTCTTTCAGGAAGTCATCTTAATTCTCCAAACATTCACAATTCTCTCCTCTAATCATGTCTCCAGGGCAAATGTGTGTCAATCTCTTAGGATATTAATCATACTTGGAATATATATAATCACTATTGGTGAGTTCTTCACCCCTCCTGAGCTTAAGCACAGTAACTCTTTTCCCTCTTGCCTTTCATTTGTACTGGACCTTTTTGCTGGGTCACCCCACTGCAGGCTGTCAACAGGAAAGCAATAATGACCTGTCAGATGTTTTATCCTCAAATGATCAGATTTTGTCAGGAAAAAAAAGTTCCTTTCAGTTCAGAAACTAATTCTTATCCCTTTAGCAACCAAGAGACCTTTAGATGTTTTACATGATGTTGTTTATATGAGAAGAGGCAGCCATGGATAAGGGCTCGGAAAGGGTAGAAGTAATAGGAATGATGTGGATTCAGAAGCATCTATCTACCCAGCAGATACAAGCACAGGCTCCTAGGTAAGCTTATTTCTGAGATGAAAGAACACAGTTAAGGAAGATCAATAACAGAACAAAGATTTTCTCTTTCTCTTTGTTCATCTTTTCCCTAATGGTGAAGAATGATCATATATACTTCCAGAAGTTTGTAAATCAAAAATGATCATTTTGGGTTGTAATACATTAATTGATCGCCAGTATTCATCATTCCCTAGTCCCACCTTCTGTCTCCTTCAGTAGCAATGCCTTTATATGAAATAAAAGGATAAACTAAGATGCGGGGGCAGAGAACAAGATGCCAAAAAGACTTAATCACATGGACGGAAAATTCTAAACTACAAAATTTCAGCAAAGTTGGAATTTCCAAGGAAGAAGCATAGAGGATCAGAATCTTATTTTACAGACTTACTGAAGGCCAAGCCTGAAGAAACACAGACACTTGCCTCTCCATTTACACAAAGCTCAACCCAGAACTCTAAGCAGCCTGCTTCAGCCAGAGACACAGGGTCGAAATCAGAGCAGAGTCTGGGTTGGAACAGAGCAGTGGGTAGCTATGACCACAGAAATGGCCTAGAAAGAGCTGAGAGTCAGCTCTGTCTGTGTATGTTAGGAGTATGACGCGTCCCAACCGGGAGACTAAAATCCTCTGTGAGCTACGATTCCCTTTTGTTCATTCCAATCAGAAAAGAGGATTGTAAATAAACCCTTTGGCTCTGGGTCTACAGGCACAATCCAAACCTTTTCTGAATTAGAACTAAGGCACAGAACTTTGAGTTTCCACACTGAAAAAATCTACCATATTCATGCAATTTACACACTTATAAAAGATAATCAGAAATTTACTATTTATTTCCTGTCCCTCCCTTCTCTCATTGGCTAGTGACAGATACCGACTGGCAAAGACCAATTACAAATGCAAACAGAATGATAGCTAAGCACATACAGGAGTTTAATCACCACCCCTTGCAAGTGTTTATGCTTACACATCCCAAAGACATCCCAAGGTTCAAAAATTGACTCTTCTTTTTTTTTAATTTATATTTTTATTTTGGCTGTGCTGGCTCATTGTCGCTTCACAAGTTTTTCTTTAGTTTTGAGCAGGGACTATTTTTCATTACAGTGTGCAGGCTTCTCATCACGGTCAGTGGTTTCTCTTGGTGCTCTAGGGCACATCAGCTTCAGAAGCTGCTCTACATGGGCTCCATGGTTGTGGCGCAGGGGCCTAGTTACTCCACAACATGTGGGATCTTCCCAGACCAGGCATCGAATCCCTGTCTCCTGCACTGGCAGGCAGATTCTTTTGCACTGAGCCACTAGGAAAGTCCCAACCATTAACTCTTCTTTTTCTCAGTGCATTTTATTTCTTCCTGATATATATGTTCCCAACAAATTCAGCTTAGGTACACCTGAAAAGAGCAATCTATCAGGGTAACAGAACTGGGTCCTAATAGCCTCTCAAAATTTTGTCTGACTTTGAGCAAGTCTTTCCCTTCCCACCTGTTTTAGTTACTCTCTCTATAAAGTACGAATGGCTCACTTTTCTCATTAAGTCTAGTGTGTGCTCTAAGTCATGTGATGCTATAATTCAATAAATGTTAAATGATGCTAACAATTTGCATCATATCCTTCAAAAGCACCTTGAGTGCTGAGGATGGATCCAATAAGTAAATGAAAATAAATTTGATTCCCTAGGAGAACTGCTTAATAGGAGAGTAACTGTGATGCCCTCAAGTTAATTACTGCCACTTGGTGGGTGCAAGAGATGACTCCCTTTTTTCAACTTCAATTTGAGGGACTGATTTTATGGTTTCTCAGGTCTCTTTCACTGTTGAAATCCCACAAAATAAATGAATAATCAGGGCTTCCCTGGTGGTCCAATGGGTAGGCACATCGCCTTGCAGTGCAAGGGGCGCTGGTTTGATTCCTGGCCTGGGAGGATCCCATGTGCCGCGGAGCCGCTGGACTGATGTGTCCAATTACCAAGCCGGTGCTCTGCGACAACAGAGGCCGCCGCAATGGGAGGCCCAAAAGAACAAAGATGGATAAAATGGACAAATGAAAGACCAATAGAAGTGGCCCACCTGATCCCCTCCATCCCCACCCCACCCCCACCAAAATAAATAAATAAATCTTTTAAAAATATGAATAATCAATGGAAGAAAAATCCGCTGTTGCTTAAGCCTGGGTTACTGTTCCCTTCATCTTCTTCTTTTGTTTTTCCAAAATCAGTGTTGCCATCATAAATAAATACCCCTTAGGCTCTGTTTTGATCATGAATCTAGATGCATCTTTATTCCTGTTATAAAAAAATATATGTGGGTAGTGATAGTCTTTGCCATTGCCTTTTATTATGCTGTGCACTACTACAAAACACTGAAAAACTCCACATTCTAATATTAAAACAGAAGACCTACATGAAATATATACTTGTTTTCATTTGAGTTTATTTAATAAGTTATTTGATCCAGAAGATCCTTCCATTACTGAGCCTTAAATCTGGCTAATGTGCTGCCTTAGGAACCACTATAAAAGTTGTGATACTGTAAAAAGCGTATTATAATTTTATTTTATAATAATACCGAAAATATGTTCTGCACCACACAATGGCAGACTCAACGGTATAGAGTAATGCCTCATTTATCCCGGATGGTTGGGTAATGAGGTGGTCCACTGTGATTCAAGTTTATTCCCTCTGCATGCCAAAAGGCTGTGTTTGAACTAATTTTGATGGAAAGATTTCCCAAATGTATTACACAATTTCTGGCTTAATCAAATATATACAAAAGTTATTAACATATTGTTAATGGTGAAGTCAGCACATGGCTATCAGCCATCGCGCTAGGCAACAACACCGGTGGAGGGAGGCCTGGGTGGGGAAGCCCCGCGAGCTTGCTTGCTTGCTCCTTTGCTAAATGTTCTCAGCTGGCTCTGCTTTCAAAGTCATGTATGTGAAAGACTTGATGTTTTCTTTCTCACTGTTCGTTGCCCTTTTATCATTTTCAATTGCTCCAAGCAATTTTCATGCCTTTAAATTCCTGTTTTTACTTTGTAGAGAGCTCTGTAACAAAGAGCCGCTAGGAGGCATTGCATTTTTTGCATCTAAGCTGAAGGAGGCACAACGAGGAACCAGGAAGAATGAATGAGGGTCCCTAGGTGGTCGGTCAAGCAGCAAATGCTCCCTCTGCCTGGTTCTTTGCCAAGACCCAGAGAGTAACACTGCAAATGGTCTACAAGAGCAAGTAGCCTGATTCTGTCTCATATTTTTATCTTATTATTTCACCCTGATGGTGTCTCTTTAACTAAATTATAAAACCTACACAGGCAGGAAACATATTTCATTGCTCATCTGATTTGCCACACTACTGACTGTAGTGCTGAGTACATAAAATGTTTTCATGTGATTTGTTTGTGCTTTCCTCCAGAAACCTGGGAAAATCCACATTTATATGTTAATACAATACTTAAAAATCTCTGTCATTTATTAATAGCATTAATTTTACCAAAGTTTCCTGAGTTGACCGACTTGCCCTGGGCATTGTTGTAAATAAAGATTTCTTGTTTAATTTGTGGCACTGTAATTAGAAACCAACCTCCATGTCAGTTACTCTTTTTTCCTGATTCACAATTTTTTTCCACAGAGAATTTTTTTCTGTCTGCGTAATTTGTAAGCAAAATTTCCAGCTCTGCGCTGAAGCCCAACTGTAGCCTTTACTTTCACACTTGCATGTCCAGTAGCTCGTTAATATTTCTTAAGCTGTGCCGGCATCAAACTTCTGGCTTGTCAAAAGATCTTTCCTTTGATCATGGCAGTCAAAAGAATTGTGGGTGGAGACTGCCTCTAGAAATGAAATGCAAAGGCACCTGATATTAATTTAACTGTCTCTAGCCCATTTAGATATTTATTCAAAAATTTTCACTTAATGTTCTCTGTTATCTCAATTCTTTCCACTTCAGGAAATCATCTTTCCTTATGACAGCAATTTTCTGCATAAAGTTCTCAATTTGTCCAGGATGCAGAAATCCATACTCTCTTGGTCACACGGCAAACCTGTCTTGCCTCTATCTATAATGTTTTGGTTGCTCCTGAAAACATTCTCTAAACCTATAATGTGTGCACACCACTTGTGTGTGGACACTTGGAAAGTAGGGTCATTGACGTAAACAAAATTCTAACACCAAGCATTGGTTATCATTTTCTACCTGCAGAGGAATTTGTAGAATAGCACAGCCTTATATGCTGCTGCTATTTTGTCACTAAGTTGTGTCTGACTCTTTGCGATGCCATGGATTGCAGCCCATCAACATTCCTCTGTCCATGGAATTCTCCAGGCAAGAGTCCTTGAGTGGGTTGCCATTCCCTTCTCCAGGGGATCTTTCTGATCCAGGAATTGAACCTGGATCTCCTGCATCTTAGGTGGATTCTTTATCATCTGAGTTCCCATGAAATAACGGACATCAAATCCTCCTGAGGACAGTAAGGTCTGCTCAGATGTTAATTCTACTGCAAGAATTCACTGAGTATCTCCTTCACCGTGCCCTTATTTTCTCAAGGCTAACTTTTGAAAACACTATCTCATTTAACTGTGAGAAAGCAGGTGCAAGAGCTACTTTTGTGTTCATTGTTGTAAATAAAGATTTCTTGTTTAATTTGTGGCACTGTAATTAGAAACCAACCTCCATGTCAGTTCCCCACAATTTTTTCCACAGAGAATTTTTTTCTGTCTGCGTAATTTGTAAGCAAAATTTCCAGCTCTGCGCTGAAGCCCAACTGTAGCCTTTACTTTCACACTTGCATGTCCAGTAGCTCGTTAATATTTCTTAAGCTGTGCCGGCATCAAACTTCTGGCTTGTCAAAAGATCTTTCCTTTGATCATGGCAGTCAAAAGAATTGTGGGTGGAGACTGCCTCTAGAAATGAAATGCAAAGGCACCTGATATTAATTTAACTGTCTCTAGCCCATTTAGATATTTATTCAAAAATTTTCACTTAATGTTCTCTGTTATCTCAATTCTTTCCACTTCAGGAAATCATCTTTCCTTATGACAGCAATTTTCTCCGCATAAAGTTCTCAATTTGTCCAGGATGCAGAAATCCATACTCTCTTGGTCACACGGCAAACCTGTCTTGCCTCTATCTATAATGTTTTGGTTGCTCCTGAAAACATTCTCTAAACCTATAATGTGTGCACACCACTTGTGTGTGGACACTTGGAAAGTAGGGTCATTGACGTAAACAAAATTCTAACACCAAGCATTGGTTATCATTTTCTACCTGCAGAGGAATTTGTAGAATAGCACAGCCTTATATGCTGCTGCTATTTTGTCACTAAGTTGTGTCTGACTCTTTGCGATGCCATGGATTGCAGCCCATCAACATTCCTCTGTCCATGGAATTCTCCAGGCAAGAGTCCTTGAGTGGGTTGCCATTCCCTTCTCCAGGGGATCTTTCTGATCCAGGAATTGAACCTGGATCTCCTGCATCTTAGGTGGATTCTTTATCATCTGAGTTCCCATGAAATAACGGACATCAAATCCTCCTGAGGACAGTAAGGTCTGCTCAGATGTTAATTCTACTGCAAGAATTCACTGAGTATCTCCTTCACCGTGCCCTTATTTTCTCAAGGCTAACTTTTGAAAACACTATCTCATTTAACTGTGAGAAAGCAGGTGCAAGAGCTACTTTTGTGTTCATAACAATCACTTATCTTTCTTCCTGACACTCTCAAAATCTAGAACACCTGCAGCCTATCCTGATCCTTAAGCCGTATTCTCTGTAAACAGAACATAGGATGGGCACAATATAGTTTCACAGCTGGTTGAATATACTTTACAATAAAATACATGGATGAATACATATATAAGTACAACTAATAGAGAAATAATAAAACCCTCATGTATGCACCAAATATTCGAGATCTCCAGCATTACAAGCGGCTAGGCACCGTGTGAATCCATCCCCAATAATATTCCTCCCCTCCAGAGGTAAGCACCATCTGGGAGGCCTCACTAACATGCATACAACACTCCATGCAACAACTGGGAAATATAATTCTCATCAACCACTCATGGAACATTCTCCAGGACAGACCATTTGTTAGGCCATAAAACAAGTTTCAGCACATTTAAAAAGAACTTAAATCATACAAATTACGTTCTAAGACCACAGTGTAATAAAAAGAAATAACAGAAGCAGATTGGAAAACTTACATAACAGTGAAAAGCAAACAACACAATACTAAATAACCAATGGGTCAAATAAAAAATCTCAATGGAAATTAGAAAACCTGTACAGACCAGCAAAAGAACAAAACATACTAAAATGTACAGGATGCAGATAAAGCAGTAATTAAAGTGAAATTTACAACTATAAATGCCTATAATTAAACAAAAAGAAAGACTTCACATTAATAACTTAACCTTCCACCTTAAAATATAAAAATGATGAAGTCAACTAACCTAAAGTTAGAAGGAAAATAATAATAGAATGGAAATAAAGGAAATGAAAAATTTTAAAAGAATAAGAGAAAAATCAATAAAATAAAAGTTGGATCTTTGAAAATATCAACAAAACTGAGACACTTTCAGTTAAAGAAAAACGAAAAGACTAAAACTACTAAAATCAAGAAAGAAAAATGGAGGACATCACCAGCAATCTGAAAAAATTAAAAGGATTATAAGCACATTCTGTGAATAACTGTGCCAAGAAATTAAATACTAAAATAAGCAAAATCTTAGAAAGACATGAACTAACAAGATTAACTCAAAACAAAAATAAAGCCAGAGAGCTAAAGGAAGTAAAAGATTGAATTAGTAATCAAAAAATTTGATTTTGCTGGTGAATACAACCAAATGTTTAGAGAAGAATTAATAACAATCCTTCACAAACTTTTCCAAAAAATAAGAGCAAAGAACATTTCACAAGTCATCATCTGAGGCCAGTATTACCCTGCTGTGAAAATCAGACAAAGGAATCACCAGAAAAAGAAAATTACAAATCAAGAAATATAGATGCAAAAATGATCAACAAAATAGTGACAAGCTGAGTTCAGAAACATAGAAAAAGGATTATACACTCCAAGTGGGATTTACTCCAGGAATATAAGGTTGGTTCAACATATAAAAATCAGTCCATATAATGCATCAAATTAATAGAACAAAGACAAAAAAACTCATTTCCATAGATGTAGAAAAAGCATTTGACAAAAACCTAATATTGTTATTATCTAGGATAAAGACGCTCGATAGCAAGAGAACTTCCTCAACATGATAAAGGACATCTACAAAAAACCCATCGCTAACATTGTATTTAACAGTGAAACACTGATTCTTTTCACTGTAAGATCAGGAACAAGACAAAAATGCCTGTTCAACATAATATTAGAAGTTCTAGCCTGGAAAATTATGTAAGAAAAAGTTTTTAAAGCTTTCTTATTAGAAAGAAAAACTTCAACTTTCTTACTTACAGATGGCATCACCTTGTATGCAGAAAATCCTAATGAAATTCACTTAAAAACCACTAGGATTAAAAAAACTAATTCTGTAAGACTGCAGGATACAAGATCAATATACAAAAATCAACTGCATTTCTTTACACCAGCAACACAAGCCAAAAATGAAATTAAGAATGCAATTTAATTTATAATGCCACAGGGCTTCCCTGGTGGTCCAGTGGGTAAGGACACTGTCTTGCAGTGCAAGGGGCTCTGGTTCGATCCCTGGCCTGGGAAGATCCCACGTGCTGCGGAGCGGCTGGACTGATGTGTCCAATTACCGAGCCGGAGCTCTGGAGCGCATGCGCCCAGAGCCAGTGCTCTGCGACAACAGAGGCCACTGTGATGGGAGGCCCACATGGGCCAAAGAACAAAGATGGATGAAAATGGACAAATGAAAGACCAATAGAAGTGGCCCGCCTGCTCCCCTCCCTCCCCATCCCACCCCCACCACAATAAGTAAATAAATAAATCTTTAAAAAAAAATTTATAATGCCACAAAAGAATAACATTCTTAGAAATAAAATTAACAAAATAAGTTATACACTAAAAACTACAAAACAGCATCAAACAAATTTAAAGATCTAAATACCCAGAAAGACATCTGTGTTCACAAAAGACTTAACATTTTAAACTAGTAATTCTCAGGATTTGTCTGGTGGTCCAGTGGTTTATATTTCGCACTCCCAATGTGGGGGATCCAGGTTTCATCCCTCATCAGGGAACTAGATCTTGCATGCAGCAATAAAAATCCCATGTGCTGCAACTAAGACTCACGTGTGTGTGAGTGCTAAATTGCTTCAGTCGTGTCCGACTCTTAGTGGCCCTATGGACTGTAGCCCATGAGGCTCCTGTGTCCATGAATACTCCAAGAATACTGGAGTGGGTTGCCATGCCCTTCTCCAGGGGATCTTCCTGACTCAGGGATCGAACTCGCATCTCTCATGTCTCCTGCATTGGCAACTGGGTTCTTTACCACGAGGGCCACCATATTCCCATGAAAGACATCAATTCCTCTCAAATTATTCATCAATTCAGTGGACTCTCTATCAAAATCTGAGCCACCTATTTTTTTTTTGCAGAAAGTAACAAATTTACCCTAATATTCCCACAGAAATCAAAATGAGTAAGCAAAGGCAAAATAAGCTTGGAAATGAAGAACAAACTTAAAGGACTTTCACTTCCCAACCTCAAAACATACTAGCACAAAGATACAGTACTCAAGACTGTCTGGTGCTGGCAAAGGATAGAGAAATTGATCAATGGAACTGAACTGACAAGTAGACCCATTTTCGGTAAATGTATTTTTAACAAAGGTGCTAAGACAGTTCTATGGGGGGAAATATTCTTTTCAACAAGTGGTGCTAAAACAACCGGATGAAAACAATGAAGTTCCACCACCCTGTCATACCATGTACAAAAATTAATTAAATTAATTATGTATACCATAAACAAAAATTAACTAAATTGGCCTTCCCTGGTGGTCCCGTGGGCAAGGCCTTTCAGTGCAAGGGGCACCTGTTCGATCCCTGGCCTGGGAAGATCCCACATGCCGCGGAGCAGCTGGACCGCTGTGTCCAACTACCAAGCCGGCGCTCTGGAGCGCATGCGCCCACAGCTGATGCTCTGCGACGAGAGGGGCCGTTGCAATGGGAGGCCCACACAGGCCAAAGAACAAAGATAAAAAGATGAAAGACCAATAGAAGTACCCCCTCCCCCAAATTAACTAAGTTAACTATACCATATACAAAAATTAACTCAAAAATAAGATTAAAAAACCTAAATATGAAGGCTAAAACTCGGCTTAGGAAAAAACAGGCATAATCTTTGAGATTTGGATTAGGCAAGGGTTCTTAGATATGACACCAGAAGCACAGCAATGAAATAAAAAATTAAGTAAGCTGGACCTTAGAGAGAGGGTGCGGTATCTTCAAGCAGAGAAGCTGCCCACTAACGCACCAAATTGGTGGTTCCAACTGGAGTTCAAGGGCCTGGGCTTCGCTATGGGTGGTTCCTCGGGAGTCAAAGAGCTCAGCCTTTCCTCTTGCTCCTGCGGCCTATCCGGGCTTCCCTGACCTTCTCTGCGCAGGGTGGCTGTGACCTGGGCTGAGAGAGCAATGGCACCCACCCGGATGAAGCAAGGGCCCGCTACCACACATTCGCCGAGCTCCTAGCCATTTTGCAGCCCTTCAAACAGAACCCTAAGGAGCTCAGGATTACCTGGATCCTGCACGTGTGTGACCAGAGGAGCCGACCCTGTTCCTGAATTGCGGGGAGCTGGTCCTGCTGGGCGACCAGACCGGAGATGCTATCTTCAACTCCGGCAGCCAGGCCTGGAGGAGCAGTGGACAGGGCTTGAGTAGCTCATCTGGCGGCCGGTGGCCTGGTGCCTGGGCTGGGCGTCCTTTGCCAGATGTAGGGGCCACCGTGCTGCCCTTCCGCTCCTGGACCACGCTGGAGGGGAGCGTCCAGCTAGTGTGTGAGCCCAGCGTGCTCACCTGGATTTACCAAGAGCCGCCTTCCGCCTACTTGCCTTCCTCCAGCTGCACACGCTGCATGTGCTGGAGCTCGTGACTTTCCTGAGGGATCTGCAGCCGCACCTGCGGATGGCCACGCCCCTGAACTGCTATTATGGCTCGCCAGCCAGCGGGTCAAGAGCAGGGCAGCGAGGGAGGAGGGGACGGAAATCTGGCATCCCTAATGTCAGCCTGCTCTGGCACCAGAGCCAGCCTGGCCGCATCAAGTTCACACTGCAGCACAACCCCATGCGCAAGGACCTCACCGGCTGACTGCAGAGCCACTGGGCGCCCAAGGATAGGTGGGGCCAAGTTGGAGAGCAAGGGCCTTCTGAAACTGTGCATTAGCGAGAACAAGCTGCAGCCGCGGCCTCGGGGCTCATGGGCTAGGGCAGGAACAGCCCCCGTGACCCTGCGCCAATCTGCGCCGGGTGGAGCCGCTTAGTGCGTGACGATTAGGCTTTCCGCCACACCCACTCTCCGGGCCATTCCATTGACACTGGATGGAGGTGGGGGCGTTAAATTTTACGGGGGAAAATTTTAGGAGGGGCCCAAGACAGGGAGCAGGGGACACTATAGGGGAGATACAAAGTCTCAGCCAGTGTCCCCTGAGCACCCTCAGGATAGACTGAGGGACGCCCACCCGCTCTCTAGTCTAGAATGGGCAGGCTGCCCCCTGATTGTGCTTTTGAGGAGCAGAGACAGGCTGGCACGGGGTGGGTGGGCCCAGAGGTGCACCACTCTCTGCCAAAGGGGGCCCCCAAAACACTACAATGAAGCGGGGAGACCTCTAAGGCCCACGACATGAAATTGTCCTGAAATTTGTATGCTTTGTCTTAAGGGTGTCTTTTTGTTTTGTTTTTAATGTAATATTTTCACTTAATGCTTTAGTTTAAGCATGGACAACAGTTTGATTTTAAGGTTCCTCATTGCCCCCTTTGTAAGTTTTCCTTTTCAGATTTTTTTTTTTTTCAGTATCTTTCTGTTTTAAGATGTACTTTTGCTAGGGAAAGGGTGGGCAGTTTCTCCTGGTTCCTCCAGCTGCACACGCTGCATGTGCTGGAGCTCGTGACTTTCCTGAGGGATCTGCAGCCGCACCTGCGGATGGCCACGCCCCTGAACTGCTATTATGGCTCGCCAGCCAGCGGGTCAAGAGCAGGGCAGCGAGGGAGGAGGGGACGGAAATCTGGCATCCCTAATGTCAGCCTGCTCTGGCACCAGAGCCAGCCTGGCCGCATCAAGTTCACACTGCAGCACAACCCCATGCGCAAGGACCTCACCGGCTGACTGCAGAGCCACTGGGCGCCCAAGGATAGGTGGGGCCAAGTTGGAGAGCAAGGGCCTTCTGAAACTGTGCATTAGCGAGAACAAGCTGCAGCCGCGGCCTCGGGGCTCATGGGCTAGGGCAGGAACAGCCCCCGTGACCCTGCGCCAATCTGCGCCGGGTGGAGCCGCTTAGTGCGTGACGATTAGGCTTTCCGCCACACCCACTCTCCGGGCCATTCCATTGACACTGGATGGAGGTGGGGGCGTTAAATTTTACGGGGGAAAATTTTAGGAGGGGCCCAAGACAGGGAGCAGGGGACACTAGGGGAGATACAAAGTCTCAGCCAGTGTCCCCTGAGCACCCTCAGGATAGACTGAGGGACGCCCACCCGCTCTCTAGTCTAGAATGGGCAGGCTGCCCCCTGATTGTGCTTTTGAGGAGCAGAGACAGGCTGGCACGGGGTGGGTGGGCCCAGAGGTGCACCACTCTCTGCCAAAGGGGCCCCAAAGCACTACAATGAAGCGGGGAGACCTCTAAGGCCCACGACATGAAATTGTCCTGAAATTTGTATGCTTTGTCTTAAGGGTGTCTTTTTGTTTTGTTTTTAATGTAATATTTTCACTTAATGCTTTAGTTTAAGCATGGACAACAGTTTGATTTTAAGGTTCCTCATTGCCCCCTTTGTAAGTTTTCCTTTTCAGATTTTTTTTTTTTTCAGTATCTTTCTGTTTTAAGATGTACTTTTGCTAGGGAAAGGGTGGGCAGTTTCTCCTGGTTTCTCCAGCTGCATATGTGACCTCCCTCGAGTGTTTCTGAGCTTTGTTGGTGGCTCAGAAGGTACAGAATCTGCCGGCAGTGTGGGAGACCCAGGTTCAATCCCTGAGTTGGGAAGATGCCCTGGAGAAAGGAACCCACTGCAGTATTCATGTCTGGAAAATCCCACAAACAGAGGAGCCTGGTGACTACAGCCCATGGGGTCACAAAGAGTCCAACAGGACTGAGCAATAATACTTTATTTTCTTTTGGCTGTCTCTACATCACATCTGGGTTAAGGGTACTAAGGCCAAGAACCAAACCTTTGTGAGGAGGGAGAAAGGCCCTGCCCCACAGTGCTGGGTATACCACCTCACATTAAACAGTATGCGCAGGGGGCTTCCCTGGTAGCCCAGTGGATTAAGAGTCCGCCTTGCACTGCAAGGGGTGCCAGTTTGATCCCTGGCCCAGGAGGATCCCACTGGCCGCAGAGCAGCTGGACCAGTGTGTCCAATTATGAGCCAGCGCTCTGGAGCGCATGTGCCCAGAGTTGGTGCTCAGCAATGAGACAGGTCACTGCAATGGGAGGCCCACACAGGCCAAAGAATAAAGATGGATAAAAATAAATAAATGGAAAACCAATAAAAGAGGCCAACATTAACAACAACAACAACAAAAAAAAACAGTAAGCACAGCCACTTCTCTGGTGATCCAGCAATTAAGACTTCAAGTTTCCAAGGCAGGAGGTATGGGTTCAGTCCCTCCTCAGGGAGTTAAGATCCCACAAGCCTGAGACCAAAAGACCAAAACATAAAACAGAGACAATAGTCAACAAATTCAATAAAGACTTTAAAAATGGTCCACATCAAAAAGAAAATCTTTAAAAAAGATTTAAATAGTGTGTGTATCTTAGCCACTCAGAAAACTCTTGCCACCATGTAATATTTTCACTTAATGCTTTAGTTTAAGCATGGACAACAGTTTGATTTTAAGGTTCCTCATTGCCCCCTTTGTAAGTTTTCCTTTTCAGATTTTTTTTTTTTTTCAGTATCTTTCTGTTTTAAGATGTACTTTTGCTAGGGAAAGGGTGGGCAGTTTCTCCTGGTTTCTCCAGCTGCATATGTGACCTCCCTCGAGTGTTTCTGAGCTTTGTTGGTGGCTCAGAAGGTACAGAATCTGCCGGCAGTGTGGGAGACCCAGGTTCAATCCCTGAGTTGGGAAGATGCCCTGGAGAAAGGAACCCACTGCAGTATTCATGTCTGGAAAATCCCACAAACAGAGGAGCCTGGTGACTACAGCCCATGGGGTCACAAAGAGTCCAACAGGACTGAGCAATAATACTTTATTTTCTTTTGGCTGTCTCTACATCACATCTGGGTTAAGGGTACTAAGGCCAAGAACCAAACCTTTGTGAGGAGGGAGAAAGGCCCTGCCCCACAGTGCTGGGTATACCACCTCACATTAAACAGTATGCGAGGGGCTTCCCTGGTAGCCCAGTGGATTAAGAGTCCGCCTTGCACTGCAAGGGGTGCCAGTTTGATCCCTGGCCCAGGAGGATCCCACTGGCCGCAGAGCAACTGGACCAGTGTGTCCAATTATGAGCCAGCGCTCTGGAGCGCATGTGCCCAGAGTTGGTGCTCAGCAATGAGATAGGTCACTGCAATGGGAGGCCCACACAGGCCAAAGAATAAAGATGGATAAAAATAAATAAATGGAAAACCAATAAAAGAGGCCAACATTAACAACAACAACAAAAAAAAAAAACAGTAAGCACAGCCACTTCTCTGGTGATCCAGCAATTAAGACTTCAAGTTTCCAAGGCAGGAGGTATGGGTTCAGTCCCTCCTCAGGGAGTTAAGATCCCACAAGCCTGAGACCAAAAGACCAAAACATAAAACAGAGACAATAGTCAACAAATTCAATAAAGACTTTAAAAATGGTCCACATCAAAAAGAAAATCTTTAAAAAAGATTTAAATAGTGTGTGTATCTTAGCCACTCAGTCATATCCAACTCTTTGCACAGCCATGACTGTAACTCACCAGGCTCCTCTGTCCATGGGATTGTCTAGGCAAGAATACTGGAGTGGGCTGTCATTCCCTTCTCCAGGGTATCTTCCCAGCCCCTGGATTGAACCCAAATCTCCTGTATTGCAGACAGATTCTTTACTGTCTGAGCCACCAGGGAAGCCCTTATATAATATGCACATCCCCCCAAAAAATGAAATTTAGACTTCATCAAAATTAAAAACTTTTATGTAGCAAATGATATCATCAGTAAAGCAAAAGGGAAATGTACAGAACAAGACATTGCTTTTAAGTCATGTAGGTCTTATATCCAGAATATTATGAAGAACTCATCCAACTTAATAATAAGACTGCCCAGTTTAAAAATGAGCAAAGGATCTGAATAAATATTTTCATAAAAAAGATATACAGTGGTCCACTAAGCACATGAAGAGATGTTCAATATAATAACTCATTGGAGAAATGCAAAACCACAAAAAGATACCACTTCACACTTAGTCTGAATATAATTTTAAAAATAAGATAGGAAGTAAGAAGTAACAAGTATTGGTGAGAATGTAGACAAATTCAAGACTCATGCCATGCTGGAGGGAAGATAAAACAGTAGAGCTGCTTGGAAAAACAGTTTGGCAGTGCCACAGAAAAGTTATACATAAAATTACCAAAAGGCCCAGCAAGTCTACTCCCAGGTATATCCTCAAGATAGTTGGGTATATGTAAGTATAAACATACTTTATACCCATATATCCTTGGATATCTACAGACACAAGCATAAATCTGTACAAAAGCTTGATTATGAATGTTCACAAAACCATTATTGATAGTAGCCAACAGGTAGAAATAACCCACATACCGGGCAACTGATGAGTGAAAAAACGAAATGTGGTAGAGCCATATGTGAAATATTATTTGACCATGAAAGAGACTGGCTAAAATAAGAAGTGAACATGTTAAAACAAATTTGAGAGATTAAGAACTGATATTTGTTACAGCATAGATGAAAACATTATGCAAGGCGAAAGAAACAGTTCTCAAAAGGCCACATTTTGTACAATTCCATGTATGTGAAATGTCCAGAATAGGCAAAGCCTTAACGATAGAAAACAGACTGGCAGTTCCCAGGGCCTGAGGGATAGGGCAAGTAGGGCAGCAGTGCCAGAAGATACAGGGTTTCTTTCTGGGGTAGCAAAAATATTCTGGAATTAGTGGTGATGGTTGCACATATTTGAGACTATACTAATGAAAGGTGATGCTAGTGGTAAAGATCTCACCTGCAAAGGCAGGAGACACAAGAGACAGAGGTTCGATCCCTGGGTCGGGAATATCCCCTGGAGGAGGACACAGCAACCCACTCCAGCATTCTTACCTGAAAAATTCCATGGACAGAGAAGCCTGGCAGGCTATAGTCCATAGGGCCAGTAAGAGTCAGACATGACTGAGTGGCTAAGCACAACAACAAAGAACACATTAGTGAGTTGTCCACTTTAAAATGGCAAAATCTGTGATATGTGAATTATATTTCACAGGAATTGATTTACATACTATGCGTTTGTTTTCTATTTCATTAATTCTTGCTCCAGTATTCATTGTGCTGTTACTTTTTCTAATTCTTTAAGTTAGAAACCGGGTTTGTTTTATTTGAGCCCCTCATTGTGGTTTACACTTGCATTTCTCTAATAACTAGTGGTGTTGAGCATCTTTTCATGTGTCTGTTGGCCACCTATATAGTCTTCTTCAGAGAAATGGCTGTTTAGGTTTTCTGTGCATTTTTTGATTTTTTTGAAAAATACTGATTGTATGAGCTGTTTCTATATTTTAGTCATTAATCCCTTGATGGTCACATTATTCGCAAATATTTTCTCCCATTCCATAGGCTGTCTTTTGTTTTTGTTTATCATTTCCTTTGCTATGCAAAAGCTTTAAGTTTGACTAGATCTCACTTGTTTATTTTTGCTTTTGCTTCTTTTGCCATGTGAGACTACTCTAAGCATATATTGATATGAAGTAGGTCTGAAAATGTCTTTCCTTTGTTCTTTTCTAGCCTTATGGTGTCATGTTTTATATTTAGGTCTTTCACTTGTTTTATTTTCTGTATACAGTGTGAGGGAATGTTTTATTGATAATTTCATTGTTTTACATGTAGTTGTCCAACTTTCCCAGCACCACTTGTTAAAGACATTGTCTTTTCTCCACTGTATTTTTTGGCTCCTTTGTCATCGACTAATTGACCATAGATGTATGGGTTTATTTCTGGAGGCCTCATTATTTTTAATGTTAATACTTAAGGTGATATTTTTCCTATAAATACTGTTTAAGCTATTAGTACACATCCAGATAATTGGTGTTTAAATTATTATGCAGCTTTGTGGAATTCTAATTTTCATCATTATTTATCCGTGTACCTGAGTTGTTTATATAATGTGTTTTGCAACTTCTGAGCTTATACCTTTCCCCTCATTATTATTTATGCTAAATTTATGCTAACCTAATTGCAATTTTGTCAGAGAATGCACAATACTATTTTACTCAGCTACTTGGTAGAATGAAAACCTTTAAAATCTCAGTGGCTTTTTGACACATACAAAAGTGTGTCTCATATCAAGCTACAGGTCGGTGAACTTTCCTTAATGGGTCCACTCCAATAACAACCCAGGGATCCAGGCAACATCTAGGTATTTTGTTCTCCAGGGCCTCCCTGGACACCCTGCTACATGGAGATGGCTGATGAGTGTGGAGAGAATGGGTAGAGATCACATAGGATATGATCAGTGGTCAGGCTTGAAAACAGCATTATCACTTTCACCTACTTTCCTTTGACCAGAACTGACCCCACACGCCATCTAGGTGCAAGGACACTGTAAACTGTGGTGGATGCAGGAAGAGGAAGCATAGTTAGCGACCATCTACCTCATCTCTGCCACCAATACCCATCCTTGGAAATCTGTTGAGACTAATTGTGTGGCTTAACCATGGAAAATGTCATCAAACTTTTATGTTTAATTGGAAGTGAGATATATTCTGCAGCTGTTCAATACAATATTCTGTAAACCTCGAGCAGGTTTCATTCAGTCTTCAACACCCTTACTGATTTTTTTTTATGTGCTTGTTGTGTTAATGCAGAGAAAATTTCAGACATTTAATTGCCACTTTGTTCTTGTAGTTCTATTAATTTTTTGAATATATTTGAAGCGATTGGGTACATACAAATTTAGAATCATTACATCTTGGTAAAGTGAATGATTTATCATTCTTTAAGGGTCATCTTTATCTCTAGTCATTCTTTCTTAAAATGTATTTTGTCACATATTAATATAATTACATCAACTAGCTGAAATCATGTTTTCAACCAATACTGTAAGTTTCTTAAGATTCCTTTATGCTCAATGCACCATTGCTATATCAATAATAATAATAATTTGGGGAATTCAACATTTTTAAGGCGGTCAAAATTTTAATTTTTTAAAAAATTTGGCCTCTTTTATTGGCTATTTATTTATTTTCATCCACCTTTATTCTTTGGCATATGAAAATTTTAATTTTTGTTAAAAATTTTTTTTTTTCAAGAGCATCTGCTATTGCTGTAAGTCTCTAAAGAATATCTACAAGTTGTGAAATGCTAACCACCCACAATCAGGTCCATGTCTTGAATGATAACTAAACATGCTGACAGTTTATTTTTTGAAGCACGGTTGATTGACAGTGTTGTAGCAGTTTCATGGGTCTACAGCAAAGTAAACATATAACACACACGTACACACATATATATCCTTTTTGATATTCTTTTCCATTATCATTATTATAAGGTATTGAATAGAGTTCTCATGTGGTATACAGTAGAACCTTGTTGTTTATTTTCTATATAGTACTTTGTTTCTGCTAATCCCAAACTCCTCATTTCTCTCTCCCTACCCCCACTCCCCTTTGTAGCCATAAGTTTGTTTTCTATGTCTTATTTCTGTTTTGTAAACAACTTGCTTTATATCACATTTCAGATTCCGTATATGTGATATTATATGATAGTTGTCTTTCTCCATCTGACTTACTCCACTTAGTGTGATAATCTCTAGGTCCATCCATGTTGTTGCAAATGAATGCTGGCTTAATTATCATCACATAAAGAATCCTCTTAACTAATCAGCTAGTGGGATAAAGTATTAATATTTCAGAGATTAGAACTACACTTTAGGTATAAAATGAGGTTTAAATGTGTTCTTCATAATATATTAAATTTGCTTTGACATAGACACCAAGTGAAGCCATTGATTTTTAACAGATTCTTACTTCGAACTTAACATTTACTCCATAAAACATAAACCTTGATCAATACTTCAATCTAACGGTTGATTATTTTGTCACTCTTCTTATTGCCTGCTCTTCTTGACCTGTGTTGTCTTTGCAATCTCAAGTGTGGAGACATAACAAATAATACTTGCCCCTTCATATGGCTCATTGAAGCATACAAAACATGTTTAGGCATATTAGCTGGTACTCAATAATTATTTTTGGAATTGCATTATCCTACTTCTTTTTTTTTTTTTTTTCTAGAAATGTGTATTTATTTCCCAGCTTTCATGGATGGGAACTAGAGGCTCCCAACAAGTAGTTCCACTTTAGGTCTATAGTCCATTCCACTCAGACCTGAAGTAAGAGGAGAGGAATCCAGTTACTAGAATCTCTTTCACTACAGTCAGGGAGCTGACCATCAGCACAGAATGAACTCCTTCCCCTCTATCTCATCGCAAGGTCCTCTTTTCTCACAGAAGGTCCAGGGTCCTTGTATTGACAGTGTTGTAGCAGTTTCATGGGTCTACAGCAAAGTAAACATATAACACACACGTACACACATATATATCCTTTTTGATATTCTTTTCCATTATCATTATTATAAGGTATTGAATAGAGTTCTCATGTGGTATACAGTAGAACCTTGTTGTTTATTTTCTATATAGTACTTTGTTTCTGCTAATCCCAAACTCCTCATTTCTCTCTCCCTACCCCCACTCCCCTTTGTAGCCATAAGTTTGTTTTCTATGTCTTATTTCTGTTTTGTAAACAACTTGCTTTATATCACATTTCAGATTCCGTATATGTGATATTATATGATAGTTGTCTTTCTCCATCTGACTTACTCCACTTAGTGTGATAATCTCTAGGTCCATCCATGTTGTTGCAAATGAATGCTGGCTTAATTATCATCACATAAAGAATCCTCTTAACTAATCAGCTAGTGGGATAAAGTATTAATATTTCAGAGATTAGAACTACACTTTAGGTATAAAATGAGGTTTAAATGTGTTCTTCATAATATATTAAATTTGCTTTGACATAGACACCAAGTGAAGCCATTGATTTTTAACAGATTCTTACTTCGAACTTAACATTTACTCCATAAAACATAAACCTTGATCAATACTTCAATCTAACGGTTGATTATTTTGTCACTCTTCTTATTGCCTGCTCTTCTTGACCTGTGTTGTCTTTGCAATCTCAAGTGTGGAGACATAACAAATAATACTTGCCCCTTCATATGGCTCATTGAAGCATACAAAACATGTTTAGGCATATTAGCTGGTACTCAATAATTATTTTTGGAATTGCATTATCCTACTTCTTTTTTTTTTTTTTTTCTAGAAATGTGTATTTATTTCCCAGCTTTCATGGATGGGAACTAGAGGCTCCCAACAAGTAGTTCCACTTTAGGTCTATAGTCCATTCCACTCAGACCTGAAGTAAGAGGAGAGGAATCCAGTTACTAGAATCTCTTTCACTACAGTCAGGGAGCTGACCATCAGCACAGAATGAACTCCTTCCCCTCTATCTCATCGCAAGGTCCTCTTTTCTCACAGAAAGGTCCAGGGTCCCTGTAATACTGTGCCGTAACTTGCACAGAACAGGTACCCAGGCTGGCTACATTTCAGCCTTGGAAACAGCCCACACCAAATCTCTCCAGGGTGCAGGTGAGAACCAGGATAGAATGCCTTCTCAATCATAGACTTGAATATTGTAGAAGCTTTTATTTCAGTGATTAAAAGACACAGTAAATGGAAACTGCACTGATGTACATTAGGCATGCACCTCTGCCTGATACTGCTGTTAGTTTCTGACTGGACCAAATGTGATTTTTTTTTTGACTTAGGCACATCTTTAAATTTTTCTGGACCCGGATACACAGGGTAAGCTAGCTTCTTCCTTGTGGCAGTTTAGTATGAAAATTATGTTCACTGGCTAGATTCCTTTAACTAAAGGCCTCTAGATGCTCAGGCAACCTGAACTAGCTCTAGACCATACTTCACATAGATATTTAAGTGAATCACACTATAAGGGAGGGAGACAGGAAAGCAGAAATACATTTTTCTGCAGCACTGATAATCAAACACTAGATGAGGAGGCCTACAGTTAAGAACCAAATGACTCTTGCCCCATTGCTGTCCTTTCTGAGAGACACAAAGGTGTACACTGATCTCCCCAGAAATCTGAAATGAATCCACACAAATAACAGAGTATTACCTATGTAGTCCCAGTATCACATTATAGAGCAATTCCATGATTAAAATGATAGGAAGCAATTCATGGAACTATGAGAAAAGCATCATCCCCCACACATTAATATGCATCTTGTAGAGTTTTCCATTCATCTATCAATTGTTTCCAAAAGATTAGCATTACCAACCAACAACCCCCCATACATCTGACCCTCAGTCACCCCACGCCAAAACTGGTCTTTGTTCATTCTCAGCTGACAGGACGTCCCAAGAGTGACAAAGATGGGAGCCAGTTCCCGCATGGCCCTTTCTTCAGCCATCTCATCAACTGCTGTTCATTTCTTGTAGTTCCTTTTCCAAAGCACTAATGCTGCAGTCAGTCAGAAAGGCTTTCTAAGAAGACTGGCTTGGATTTCTGTGTCTGTTCCAGTCGAGTGAAGATGAATTGGCTTGGGTCAATGAAGTGCTCAACGCAGTTCACAAAACAGGCCTCAGCTCTACTGTCCACCTTTGGCCCAGGCTTGTCCATGCACTTTTCCCAACAAAGTTCTGTCATCTGGTGCATCAGCTGCTGGAAGCACTGCTTCTGAGTCTCCACTTCGATGAAATGCTGCAGCTGCAGGTCGACCGAGCCCAAAACCGCCGCAGAGAAAGACGAGGAGGAATCCATCCCAGCACAGCCACGCGTGCAGAGACGAACTCCGCACCAAGTCTCCGACCTTCACGTGTCATCCTACTTCTTCTTGATTACCAAAAAAGAGTTGAATAAAAACACAGTGAAGAATCATCTGTGGGTGGTGTTGAACACCCTGAAGGCTGGGTTTGTTCCCAGTCTCTGCATTACATGTCTCCAACTCTATGCACTTGAAATGTCTCCTGGACTCTCATTTTTTGTGATGTGCTAAGAATGCAGCGGAAAAAGACCGCTCACTTTTTGAAGTGCATCTAAGCTAAGGACATTAAATTCCATCTTTACTTTTGAATACAGGTTTCTATGAAAAGGCCAATCCATTTTTAAAAGCTGAATGGATAACTTGAAAGTAATTTATAGCTGATTAATATTTAGGGACCCAAAGAAAAAATCCAATACAAGAGTATTTCCCAGATTTATTGAACGTTACTTTGATTAGGACTTGATTGAATTTTCATTCACTCAGTTCTTACCTTTCTTGGTTCGTCTCTGGTTGATGGAATGTCACTGGCTATGTTGAGCTCTGCAACTCTGCCACCTGTATTGAAATGATCTATTTCTATGGTAAGACTGCCAGCTTGAGATAGTCTTTTTTCCTGCGGAGCCATTTGCCGTGATAGATGATACAAGGAACAGCAACACTTTCCAATTTGGCATCTTTCAGGCATTAACTGGGTCTTTTATTCCACATCCTTTCAGTCCTACCCTTATTTTTCTTTGAGCTCATTCACTTCCAGACAAGAAAATCACACATTCCTTAAGGAATCCCCCTTAGCTAGGAGTTGATGTCATTTTTTTTAAAGAACTTCTTCAAAAAGACAGAAGTAACTATTCAACCTGATGTTCTTCCATTGGGAACAGGTGGAAATTTTGTTAAACTATATGAACGAGGATTTCTTTACCTAATAGAATATACTGAGTAGATGGAACCACCTGAAGCTTGAAATAGGCATTTTATAAGAAGAGGAAATAATAATTTACAACCTTTGTAGGAGCTTTATATCAATGATTCTCGTTTTTGGCAAATAATTTTATTTCTCCTTTCCCATAAATAGGACAGAACTGTACTTCTTATTACCTCGTTTGTGTTTGGGTGGGTTATGCAGCTAGCCCAGTGAATTTTCTGGGAATGTGAGTGTCACTTCTAATCTGGACCAGGAAATGTGAGATCCTCAAGAACTCTCTTCCCTTTGGCTGGAAACTGACAGTGACTATCTTATCAATCCCATTTCTTGAGTTCCTACCTTGAAGATTTTCAATAGAGAGGTAACATGACCAAGAAATCATCTTCTTTTTTCAAAAGGAAAGTTTGTTTTATTTTGGATGCTGGCAACCAGAGGGAAGGTGTGGATGCTTACAGTCAAAGGCTGACTTCCCTCCACTGACCATCAGGGGACAAGAGCTTTTATGGTCTGAGCATGGGGGCTACATGTAGCAACAGCATAGTCAGCTCTGGCAGTCACCCTGAACCTGGTCATTGCTATCTCGATTATTTTAGGTACAGCTCATCATCAAATCCAGGGTCATTTGTAAAAATTTTTATTTATTTATTTATTTTTGGCTATTCTGGGTTTTCACTGCTGCCACAGGCTCTTTTCTAGTTGCACGGAGTGGGGGCTACTCTCTAGTTGAGGTGAGCAGGCTTCTTGTTGCGGTGACTTCTCTTGTGGAATTCAGGCTCTAGGGCACATGGGCTCCTTAGTTGTGGCTCTGAGGCTCTAGAGCACAGGCTCAATAGTTGTGTGGCTCACAGGCTTATTTGCTCTGCAGCATATGGGATCTTCCTGGATCAGGGGTTGAACTCACATCTCCTGCATTGGCAGGCAAACTTTTTACCACTGTGCTACCAAGGAAGCCCTCCAGGGTCAATTTGTTTCTATTTCTTTGAGGCTAATTCTCGGAATTGTGGCAGCTGATGTCATGACTACAGTCTGGTCATCAAGTAGTTAACTTCTCCACCTGGTTGGGGGTTTCCATATTTTCTGCCCTTCATTCAGTAGCCAACATTTATTTATTAATAAGTTCAAGAAATAATATTTTGCCATCCTGACAACTGAGATCGGAGTTAGTTGTTCCTGCAACATAGACTGCTAACAGTTTATACTTATTGGATGAGATATTTACAGAACCTGCTAGCGCCAATAGCTAATAATTACAAGTAGGCTCTGAAAACCATTTAGATGAATTTACAGATGGACCATCTTTTCAGGATTTATGATTTTCTAATCTCCTAAAACACTACTTAGAGTTGCTGAACAGAACTATAGGTAGGATACTCCAGATGTGGGTCCACTAGGCACATTTGTAACTTCTGAGCAGTAATGTAGATAAAAAGCCTAGACTTGGGAGCATGGGTTTTACATCTAAGGGCATGACAACCCATGCCAGAATTCTTATCTGGAGAATTCCATAGACAGAGGAGGCTGGTTGGCTACAGTCTATGGATTGCAAAGGGTCAGACATGAAAGAGTGATTGTCACTTTCACTTTCCACCTTCTGAGTTAGCTCTTGTTCTCTAAACTGTTTTTTTAATATTTATTTATTGTTGGCTGTGTTGTGTCTTAGTGGTAGCATGCAGCATCTTCCTTGTGGTGCATGAGCTTCTCTCTAGCTCTGGTGCATAGGCTCAGTAGATATGATGGGCAGGCTTAGTTCCTCCATGGCATGTGGGGTCCTAGTTCCACAACCAGGGATCGAACCAGCATAACCTGCTTTGGAAGGCAGAATCTTAACGACTGGACCACCAGGGAAGTCCTTTCTTCTCTAAACCCTTGAAGCCTCAGTTTTCCCATCTGTAAAATGGACATAATATCAGTGCTTCTCTCCCTCCTCCCCCCCCCCCATGTGGCAGTTTTCAGGAAAGCACCAGTGACGATCTGTTCAGTTGCAAAGTCGTGGCGACTCTTTGCTAACCCATGGACTGCAGCACGCCCGTGACAATGACAGAGCCCCCTTATAAAAGGGAGTAAATATTTTCTCCAAAGATGCACTTAGAGGAGGGCTTGATAAACAGTGGTTCTCCTCTTGAAGGGATAGCAACACAAATGTAAACCATCTTGCCAGGACTACAGGGCTCTGATACCACGTGATCACCTTCTTTTCTTCCTTTTTTGGTTCTCCTTGTTCTTTCTGATCCTGCTTCATCTTTCATGGGAAAAATCAGCCTGAGGAGCAATCATTCTGTGGCATTTGTACCCAATCAGTCATTGGCAAGAGGCACATGGTGATAGTAACGACTGTTTCATGCAGTGAGCGGCTGCTTTGTGCACCTGATCCTTGCTCTGGACACTTTCCACACAGTCTTCTTACCACAGCCCACTGAGGCAGGCAGTATGGTTCTCAGTTTGCAAATGAGAAGGTCGAGGGTAGAGATCTGCTTATAATCAGGTAGCTATTTTTTTTATTCATGCAGCTACTAATTGATACGGCCAGAATTTGATCTCAAATGGTGTGAAGATTGGCCTCTGAAATGCCAAGTGGGGGAAGCACATATCTAGGTTTGCCTTGAACTGTCTCTATTTATGTCTAGGATCTTGGCGCTCCATTTGCTTTAGCATGTGTCTCAGGTTCTTCATTTTTATAAAAGTATTATTATTATTAATTACAATAAAACATTCTGAATGTTCTAGGCTTTAATATTTAGCTTCTGCTGTAGCTTCAGCTAATCCATACGTGAAATGCACATGCCATGAAGTGAGTTCTCAATGTCACACCTGGTTGTATTTGAAAATCCACCAGAAATGACCTTTGTTTCTTCTTTGAATCCTTTGTAGATGTAGGGCAATTATACCTTTCTTGGAAGGTTGGAAGGAAATAAAGTGATCTTGTACACTAGGGTTTGTGAAGCAAGCTCCCTCAGGCTTTAGTGGTGGTAGTGCTGAAGTGTTTACCACCACAGCCCCGTCCAAGTCAGGAACACCTATGCAAATGGAGCCATGGCCAGTGCTGCAGGCAAGACACATGACAGCACAAGAGCACCAGGGCACAGAGGTCGGGGAAACCTGAGACACTGTAGGTTAGCTGTAGGCAAAATGCATAGGAAAGAGAGACAGTCCTTCCATAGAGGATGCCGAGACTACTTCATACTACAGTGGTTTTATCATTTATTATATGTTCTCAACCTATAGCTTTTTATTTATGTTATTGTTTGGTAGCTTTTTAAACATTTTAAAAGAATTGTTTAGCAGCAGTGAATTCCAGGGGAAAGAAATCACATGTTTAAAGAAAATGTTAAGTACTGAATTTCTTAAGAAAGTTGAAGAACACATAACTTGCACAGAACGATTGCTAGCATTTAACCAACTTGGGAGCCATAATGATATCTGTGACCGTGTGAAACTCTAAAGTGCTAATCTGCTGGAAAAAAAACCAGCAGTGATTTCAAAATCCAACAGTTACTTGGTGTAAGTTTTCCAGAAAGTCATAATTTAATGAAACATCACTATAGTTATCCTTAAAATACTGAAGTGAAAAAATAAAGGGATGAATCCTCTCACTGTGTGTAATATTTAAATTCAAAATTCTACAGTGTAGTTTAGAATGTTTTGGCTTCTGGTGAGACTCCTGATGGAACTCTTACTTTCACTGGGTAAATTTATACTCCGAACTGGAAAAGAGTGAAAGTTACAATGCCTATGATTTTGTAGCGTCTAAATTTGGGGAAACATTCAAAAGCACCACTGAAGTACTTGGATTAAAATAGTTTCCAAAGAAATATTCTGAATGGAGGCAAAAACAGAATTCATGAAAATATTTGGGCTGACATATTTATACATCTTTATTTTTAAAATAGAATTGAGAATAAACTCCATTAGCAGTGTCCTTCTATATCTGAAAGGAGTATTTTCTCAACTAAAAATATTATGGGCCCCAGAGGAATTTTTTTTGAACTTGTAGATGTAGGGCAATTATACCTTTCTTGGAAGGTTGGAAGGAAATAAAGTGATCTTGTACACTAGGGTTTGTGAAGCAAGCTCCCTCAGGCTTTAGTGGTGGTAGTGCTGAAGTGTTTACCACCACAGCCCCGTCCAAGTCAGGAACACCTATGCAAATGGAGCCACGGCCAGTGCTGCAGGCAAGACACATGACAGCACAAGAGCACCAGGGCACAGAGGTCGGGGAAACCTGAGACACTGTAGGTTAGCTGTAGGCAAAATGCATAGGAAAGAGAGACAGTCCTTCCATAGAGGATGCCGAGACTACTTCATACTACAGTGGTTTTATCATTTATTATATGTTCTCAACCTATAGCTTTTTATTTATGTTATTGTTTGGTAGCTTTTTAAACATTTTAAAAGAATTGTTTAGCAGCAGTGAATTCCAGGGGAAAGAAATCACATGTTTAAAGAAAATGTTAAGTACTGAATTTCTTAAGAAAGTTGAAGAACACATAACTTGCACAGAACGATTGCTAGCATTTAACCAACTTGGGAGCCATAATGATATCTGTGACCGTGTGAAACTCTAAAGTGCTAATCTGCTGGAAAAAAAACCAGCAGTGATTTCAAAATCCAACAGTTACTTGGTGTAAGTTTTCCAGAAAGTCATAATTTAATGAAACATCACTATAGTTATCCTTAAAATACTGAAGTGAAAAAATAAAGGGATGAATCCTCTCACTGTGTGTAATATTTAAATTCAAAATTCTACAGTGTAGTTTAGAATGTTTTGGCTTCTGGTGAGACTCCTGATGGAACTCTTACTTTCACTGGGTAAATTTATACTCCGAACTGGAAAAGAGTGAAAGTTACAATGCCTATGATTTTGTAGCGTCTAAATTTGGGGAAACATTCAAAAGCACCACTGAAGTACTTGGATTAAAATAGTTTCCAAAGAAATATTCTGAATGGAGGCAAAAACAGAATTCATGAAAATATTTGGGCTGACATATTTATACATCTTTATTTTTAAAATAGAATTGAGAATAAACTCCATTAGCAGTGTCCTTCTATATCTGAAAGGAGTATTTTCTCAACTAAAAATATTATGGGCCCCAGAGGAATTGATTAAATATGTCAATAGTTTAAAATTGGCTAGCCATAAACTATATTTTAAAAGAAGACTACATGCAACTTTATGAAAAACAAAATTTTCAGAGACCATGTTGAAAAAACTACATTTTTGAGACTGTCATAAAAATTGCATAGGAAGCAGTGAGTACCAAAAGACTGGTTAATGTATGGGGAGTATATCAAGCACAGTTACTCTATCTGTATTATTTTTAATGTTTCATATAATCAACATAGTAACATGAAGAACTTTTAATTTTGCTTTAGATGAAAATGGGTATGTACTATTTTTATTTTTAGAAAAAATTTTATTTTCGAGAATGATCTCAATAGAACTATTTCATAAATATAAATGAGTTTTCTAAAAACACATTTTGATCAATAAGTGAATACTCTAAAAAGTGTAATTCCCCAAAATCCCAACCAGGGATCCATATGCCAAATGGACAGAAAAGCAGCCTGTGGGGTGTGGTGACCTCTCTGTGTCCTTCCCAGCCCTGGGATTGCGGTAGGTCAGCTTCCTCTAAGGCACCACAACGAGCCGTTTGAAGTGAAGACTTGAACATAACCATCTCCCTACCTCTCCTACTTTTTAAAAGGAAATGTCTTTCTTCTAGGTTCTTTTGATTCGATGGTATCAAGGATTCCAGGACACGCAGTCACCTGAGACTTATGGCTGATAAATGTCTTGATTGCCTCAAAGAAATGTTCTGGGGCTGTGGCGCTTTTCCCGTGTTGCCTGAATTCCAAACAGAGCTACATGCCTTTGTGACTTTGAAGATTAATCTCTGCCACTCACAGCTCGTTGGCTTCCCCTGCTCATTTCTGCAACGTCTGCAGATGGTGCAGAGCTCTGTGCCAGAGTTATTTACCCACAAGTTCACTTCACACATAGCTCCCTCTTTAAGCCATTCCAGGGAGTGTTAAATACTAAGCAATTACACAACTCTTCTGTCAACCCGTAGGTCTTTGCAGTTCCCACCCCAAAGGATGCCTCTCCAGTAATACCTGCTATTCCTGGAGGCAGCGGTGGCTGCCATCTCTCCACTGAATGCGACAGGGACACTGCCTTCAAGAAGTCTCTCAAACCACAAAAACACACGTTTTCAAAATACACATGAACAAGTAACTTCTCATCTGTAAAAATTCCTTACAACATTTCCAATGCTACCTCCTGCCTCATTGCATTTTTCTTGTACAGCCCAAGTCATAGAATTCACCAGTCTTCATCCCTTTTATGAATTTATAAGTCAGCAAACATTCTGACACTGAAGATTCCAGCTTTGGGAAAACAGTGAAAGGAAAAGATAGACAAAGGAAGAGAGAAAAAATAATAACTGTGACAGTTAAGTCCTTAACATTCATTATTCATTTTTCCATTAACACTATGAGTACTTTTATTGTCCTATTTTATATATAACGAGACTCCAAGAGATGAAGTAACGTACACAAAGTCATATTCTAAATAATGACAGAAGTAGGACTTGAATCCAGGCAGTTTGCGTTTAGAGCTTGCAAGCATCACCTCTAAGATGCAGCTCATCAACACTGGTGAAAGGGCAGGAGCAGAAGAAAGGCAAAACATAGGATAGGTGGTGGATAAGAGGGGAAGCCCGTCCCAAGGGGCTTCCTCTAAGGCACCACAACGAGCCGTTTGAAGTGAAGACTTGAACATAACCATCTCCCTACCTCTCCTACTTTTTAAAAGGAAATGTCTTTCTTCTAGGTTCTTTTGATTCGATGGTATCAAGGATTCCAGGACACGCAGTCACCTGAGACTTATGGCTGATAAATGTCTTGATTGCCTCAAAGAAATGTTCTGGGGCTGTGGCGCTTTCCAGTGTTGCCTGAATTCCAAACAGAGCTACATGCCTTTGTGACTTTGAAGATTAATCTCTGCCACTCACAGCTCGTTGGCTTCCCCTGCTCATTTCTGCAACGTCTGCAGATGGTGCAGAGCTCTGTGCCAGAGTTATTTACCCACAAGTTCACTTCACACATAGCTCCCTCTTTAAGCCATTCCAGGGAGTGTTAAATACTAAGCAATTACACAACTCTTCTGTCAACCCGTAGGTCTTTGCAGTTCCCACCCCAAAGGATGCCTCTCCAGTAATACCTGCTATTCCTGGAGGCAGCGGTGGCTGCCATCTCTCCACTGAATGCGACAGGGACACTGCCTTCAAGAAGTCTCTCAAACCACAAAAACACACGTTTTCAAAATACACATGAACAAGTAACTTCTCATCTGTAAAAATTCCTTACAACATTTCCAATGCTACCTCCTGCCTCATTGCATTTTTCTTGTACAGCCCAAGTCATAGAATTCACCAGTCTTCATCCCTTTTATGAATTTATAAGTCAGCAAACATTCTGACACTGAAGATTCCAGCTTTGGGAAAACAGTGAAAGGAAAAGATAGACAAAGGAAGAGAGAAAAAATAATAACTGTGACAGTTAAGTCCTTAACATTCATTATTCATTTTTCCATTAACACTATGAGTACTTTTATTGTCCTATTTTATATATAACGAGACTCCAAGAGATGAAGTAACGTACACAAAGTCATATTCTAAATAATGACAGAAGTAGGACTTGAATCCAGGCAGTTTGCGTTTAGAGCTTGCAAGCATCACCTCTAAGATGCAGCTCATCAACACTGGTGAAAGGGCAGGAGCAGAAGAAGAAAGGCAAAAACATAGGATAGGTGGTGGATAAGAGGGGAAGCTGAGTGGGAAGGAGGAAAGTGGAAGATGACGTGATTAAGGGGAAAATGTAGGTGAAAGATGGGCTTCCCAGATGGCGCTAGTGTTAGAGGCCCCGCCTGCCCATGCAGGAGACCTGAGACATGGGTTCAGTCCCTGTGTTGGAAAGAATCCCTTGGAGGAGGGCACAGTAACCCACTTCTGTATTCTTGCCTGGAGAATCCCATGGACAGAGGAGCCCGGCAGGCTATGGTCCACATGGTTGCAAAGAGTCAGACACAGCTCAAGTGACTTAACATGCACACACGCAGGAGCATGGACTGAGGAAGACAGACAGATGCAGAATGGGTGATGGTACCAGAGCTCCTGTAGTTTAGCTTAAGTTATTGATGCCTTGATAAAGCTTGGGTAAGTTTAATGATGATTAAAATAGCTAACATCTTTATTTTCAACAGTCATCTTTCTTTTTTCCATCCTGTGAGAGTCAGCTACTTCTGTTTTGCTATAGGAAACCTCACATGCAAGAAGAATGCTGGCTTTCATATCAGTAAAGTTCAATGGCCTCTTCTGGAAATTGGGAATAAATACCTATCTCACTCACATTCTCTGGTAGCTCAGACGGTAAAGAATCTGCCTGCAATGCAGGAGACTCAGGTTTGATTCCTGGCTCAGGAAGACTCCCTGGAGAGGGAAATGGAATCCCACTCCAGTATGCTTGCCTGCAGAATTCCACAGACAGAGGAACCTGGCGGGCTACAGTTCATGGGGTCACAAGGAGTCAGACACAACTGATCAACTGACATTAACACACTCATATCTCATTATAAATTAAACACTAAGTAAAGCATTGGAAATTACAAATCGGTTTCCTATGCACTGAGTACCATCACTCTGGTCAAGTAGTTAAGGCATAAAAAAGAGAGAAATGGACAAAAGGATGAAAAAGGAAGAGGAAGAAATAATCATAAGCATGGAACACATGTTATGTGCCAAGGACAGTGTGTACTACCATGGTACACTCAGGATGGTTAAGTTGTCTTTCTCTCTTCTCTGGATTGTAAGAAAACACTGGCTGGAAACTCCAGACCTAGATCTCCTAAACCTCAGGCAAGGGGTGAAATCTACAACAGCGGTGATGAGAATGGGCTCAGGGTAATATGGGGCTTCACTGCTGGTCCACAAGTCAGCTCAATTTCCTCATTGGCCCTCAGATGCACTTTCTGCTTTCTGCTGAACTGTGGAGGTCTGAGTTCCTTCATCTCTGGCTTCCATTTAGATCTGGCCATTGGGTGGCAAAGGCTCTCTCTTCTCCCACATCCTTTGCAGCCAGTGAAGACATGGTTAGTTAAGGAACTTCCACTCCTTAAGATAACAGTTCGCATTCAGGGATCTCTCACATAGCTTTTTCTGTTTCAGCAATACAATATCTAGAGTGGTAAAACAGACTCAATCATTGCCCATCTTTGAAGGCTTTGAATCATTCTGTGTTCGTTCCCTCAATCATACCCTCATCTTTGTAAATAGTTCTTTCATTACATCGTCTTCGATTATCTTTTAGAATTTGCCATCTATTTGCATTAAGACTGTGTCCAACACAGACATAAATACAATCTATGTGATCTCAGATTAAATTTCCTAGCAATGTTAGCCTCAACTTCATCATCTATAAAATGGGGGTGTTATATTTAGAGAGATGATATAAAGATTAAATGAAAGTGTATGTCCTGACCATCAGAATGGGATAAAATAATAGCAAATGAAATAACTGACAAAATTAATCTGCAAAATATATAGTCAGCTCATGTATCTCAATACCAGAAAAATGAACAACCCAATCAAAAAGTGGGCAAAACACCGAAACAGACATTTCTCCAATGAAGACATACAGATGGCTAATAAACACATGAAAAGATGCTTAAAATCACTCATCATTAAAGGCAAATCAAAACCAGAATGAGGTATCATCTCACACCAGTCAGAATAGCCATCGTCAAAGTACAAACAACAAATGCTGGAAAGGGTGTGGAAAGAAAGGAACCTTCTCACACTGTTGGTGGGAATGCAAACTGGTATAGCCACTAGGGAGAACAGGGTGGAGATTACAAAAAAAAAACTGGGAATAAAACAGCCATATGACTCAGCAATACCACTTCTGGGCATATACCATGAGGAAACAAGAATTAAAAGAGACACCTGTACCCCAATGTTCATTGCAGCACTGTTTACAATAGTGAGGATATGGAAGCAGCCTAGATGTCCACCAGCAGATGAACAAGGAAGTTGCGGACAAGGAAGCTGTGGTACATATAAACAACGGAACATTACTCAGCTATAAAAAGGAACACATTTGAGTCAGTACTGATGAGGTGAATGAACCTGGAGCCTATTACACAGAATGAAGTAACTCAGAAAGAAAAATACTGTATATTAACACATATACATGGAATTGAGAAAGATGGTATCAATGATCCTACAAGCAGGACATCAAAGGAGACACAGATGCAAAGAACAGACTTTAGGACTCTGGGAGGAAAACATGTGAGAGGATTTGAATGAATACCATTGAAACATGTACATTACCATATGTAAAACAGATGACCAGTGCAAGTTCAATGCATGAAACAGGGCACCCAAAGCCAGTGCTCTGGGACACCCCAGAGGGATAGGGTGGAGAGGGAGGTGGGAGAAGGGCTCAGGATGAGGGAGACACATGTATACCTATGGCCAATTCATGTTGATGTATGGAAAAAGCCATCACAATATTGTAATGTAATTATCCTCCAATTAAAATTAATTAATTAATTAACAGAGAAGGTGCTTTCCTTTGGTGCTTAACACCTTTCAGGTAAATAAATCGTAGATTTTATTATTTACAGCCTACACTGAAGATGTGAACATGTATCAAATCAGATCTTAAATACAAGTTCCACCTCCCTGCCATCAATATACACACACCTTTACTCCAGGAAGTTCTCTGCAGTATCCAGAATTTAAGTGATTAACTTAGTTGCAGACTCTCTGGTAATTTCTGACTCATTTTATTTCAAGTGGGTTTAGAATTCTTTGTTTGACGGCCTGAAACTCAAAGCATGAAGGTGGAAAGGATATGTGTGGAATCAGTCTGCCTACAGAATACTGGCCCTTTAGACAATCATGAAGAGGCTAATCCTAGTCCTGGTGGACTCTTCCAGAACCCAAGGAGCCCCACAGTGATCCTTTTACTTTAAAGAGCAAATCCTAACAGCATCCAATGGTCTAGGGCCCACAAGGATCACATCTGTTAGGTACATCAGACGTAGAAACACCCCACCTCTCTAGCATTGTGCTGGGTCTACAGACTGCAAATAGGTTCCCTTTTTTTTTTTTTTAAACCTTTATCTTGCTTTTAACTTTTACAGAGTTTTGTTGTTTGCAGATATGTATGTTCCCAGATCAGTTATATGTATATCCCCCCCTTCCCACCCCTCCCAACCATCACACAGCACCCCTGAAGGATTCCCTTTTCTCACAGAGCCATGACTATAGCTATTTTCTTCACTTATGATAGTACAGGCCTTCATGCTACTTCCTTTACGCCTCCCACCTTCTGTTCCTTCCCCACAATGACCATATGTCCACTGTCCATGTCTGTCTTTCTGTTTAAGAGCCAACTCAGATCTATCGAGAGTGGTCGCCTGGAGTGCTGGGTGGAGAAAAACGCTCAGGCCAAGTGCAGGCTCAGCAGGAAAACTAAGTGTTGTGATTGATGAACAATATCTGCTGTGGACACACGGGAAGGGGGTGCACTCCCACACTTGCTGCATGTCAGCTGACTCTGCAGTAAAGTAGCCAGGGAGTTTCTGGAAGACAGTAGAAAGGGGTGATGGCGTCCCCATTGACTTTCACAGCTTCCAGCCTAATGACCCTCTTCTTTGCACCCCTCTCACAGAGAACTGATTTCAAATAAAAGGTAATGACTGAGATTACAGATAGATTGTCTCATTTTGGATCTTTCATTTCTATGTGCATTTGCATTCAGCGGTGAAATTATAACCCATATTTGGTATCTGCTGTAAGTATCTGGGATGGTTTACATTAAATAGATTCAAGAAATAGAGCTCTCTACTGGACAGAGCTTCCATCAGAGATGTTTAGCATAGCTCACAGAGCTCATCTCATCAATGATATGTTCACGCAGCTAAAGGCAAATGTTTAAACATTTAGTTAATGCACCATATGTCTTAAATGTTTTAGTTCCATCTGACATTTTTTAAAATCCAGTTTAGTGGAAACCTGCCAAGTAAATTTACTTCTCTGAAAGATGATTATTCCATTCATCTGAAACTCAATCCTCCCAGACCTCTCAAACACAATGAACTCTTAATTTGGAGACTTTCAAATCTAAAGGCCATGCGGTCTTCACGTCCTGCTTCCTGCTTGGATTTGGGAAGATGCCAGGCCAGGTGGCTCCAAGTGAGATGGTCTGAGGGCCACACAGCTTGTTGTAGGCAAAGGAAGCTTTGAAAGGAACTGATGAGCACCCACGGGGGCTCAATAGAGTGGTTAAAAAAAGGACAAAGTAGATTACTATGATAAAGGGGACAAAATCAGAGAGATTAAAGAAGTAGAGGGTAAAAAACAAAAACCAAAAAACAAAACAAAAACTGAGGACAAAGACAAATAAAGGATATTTACAATAGGCTATAGTTAATACCTCTTATTTTTCAGGCCACACCCTCCTATGGATGAAAGACAACACACGGAAGCTAAAAATAATATCCATATAACTTCTGAGGTTTAGGCCCAGTAGTTAAAAACACAAAGTTCGATTCCAGATAAATTAAACTCACAGCTCTATTAATTACTATCTATGACCTTGAGCAAATTATTTGATCTCTGTGAGTCCAATTTTCTTACAGGATTGATTAAAGTAAGAAACATGTGGGTGAGTATAAAAACTCATATTTGAAAAAAACATAACTTTTTAAAATCAGTCAAACCACTTTAATCTATAAACTGCCAGTCTATAGCAAAAGATATATTTTATCACATTCTTGTCCACTCCATTCTTATTCAGTGGTTTTTATAAATTCAAATGAAAGTATAATTTTCTCAGTGTTTATCCCATTCAAATCTTAGACCCTTTGGGTAAGAATTCATTCTTTCTAAGGTTTCACCTATTGTACCTCACCTACTATCTGAGGATGAATAAGTTTGTGGAGAGAAATATTAAATCACGTTCTAGCTTCTAACCCTTGACAACTTGTAGCTGAGGCATCTCATTATGCATGAACTTTGGCGTGCTAAGTCACTTCAGTCATATCTGACTCTGTGCAATGCTATGGACTATAGATTCTCAGGTTCCTCTGTCCATGGGATTCTCCAGGCAAGAACATTTGAGTGGGTTGTCATTTCCTCCTCCAGGGGATCTTCCCAAACCAGGGATCAGACCTGTGTCTCTTATGTCTCCTGCATTGGCAGGCAGGTTCTTTACCACTAGCGACACCAGCAACCAACTAGCCTTTTTCCCTGCTCATCTGTTCTGGCAAAGTTGGGTCTACCAAGACCTGAGTGTCATGATTTGACATCCATTCAAATACAGCTGTCCTGGCTAATCTTTGTGATGTCTTGTTGGTGCTCTCATTCAATGCTTCTGTCAAAAAAGCCTTGCCTTCTTCAGCTTCCTTCTGACTTCAAACAATACCCTGTCCATCAATACTTTCTCCAATTCTGTAGCCTCCTTCAGAGTCTAAGGGACTCTCAGCTACTTCATTCATACCAGACTAGAGTGCATAAGACCCAGGAGGGGACCCATGCCCATCTCTTGGTCATTGCTACTCCATTGTACTCTGCCATATCAGAAACTGGATATTGCCAATAATGGGATTTCTCTAAGAGAATGAATGTGCCTACTGAGGAACAGTGTACAGAGAAAACCAAAATAAATAAATTTTAAACAAAGGATAAGCAGGGGAAGCCACAGTTTAAAGGTGATTTCTTGATATCTAAATCTTTGAAAAGGACAAAACCTTTCTTGGAAAGGGAAGGGTGATTCCAGCAGTTGCCCAGCTACAATTCATTAGTAAATCAAACCACTTTAATCTATAAACTGCCAGTCTATAGCAAAAGATATATTTTATCACATTCTTGTCCACTCCATTCTTATTCAGTGGTTTTTATAAATTCAAATGAAAGTATAATTTTCTCAGTGTTTATCCCATTCAAATCTTAGACCCTTTGGGTAAGAATTCATTCTTTCTAAGGTTTCACCTATTGTACCTCACCTACTATCTGAGGATGAATAAGTTTGGGGAGAGAAATATTAAATCACGTTCTAGCTTCTAACCCTTGACAACTTGTAGCTGAGGCATCTCATTATGCATGAACTTTGGCGTGCTAAGTCACTTCAGTCATATCTGACTCTGTGCAATGCTATGGACTATAGATTCTCAGGTTCCTCTGTCCATGGGATTCTCCAGGCAAGAACATTTGAGTGGGTTGTCATTTCCTCCTCCAGGGGATCTTCCCAAACCAGGGATCAGACCTGTGTCTCTTATGTCTCCTGCATTGGCAGGCAGGTTCTTTACCACTAGCGACACCAGCAACCAACTAGCCTTTTTCCCTGCTCATCTGTTCTGGCAAAGTTGGGTCTACCAAGACCTGAGTGTCATGATTTGACATCCATTCAAATACAGCTGTCCTGACTAATCTTTGTGATGTCTTGTTGGTGCTCTCATTCAATGCTTCTGTCAAAAAAGCCTTGCCTTCTTCAGCTTCCTTCTGACTTCAAACAATACCCTGTCCATCAATACTTTCTCCAATTCTGTAGCCTCCTTCAGAGTCTAAGGGACTCTCAGCTACTTCATTCATACCAGACTAGAGTGCATAAGACCCAGGGAGGGTACCCATGCCCATCTCTTGGTCATTGCTACTCCATTGTACTCTGCCATATCAGAAACTGGATATTGCCAATAATGGGATTTCTCTAAGAGAATGAATGTGCCTACTGAGGAACAGTGTACAGAGAAAACCAAAATAAATAAATTTTAAACAAAGGATAAGCAGGGGAAGCCACAGTTTAAAGGTGATTTCTTGAAATCTAAATCTTTGAAAAGAACAAAACCTTTCTTGGAAAGGGAAGGGTGATTCCAGCAGTTGCAAGCTACATCATTAGTTCAATAATCTGGCCAAGTTGTATTTCAGAGAAAGAAACTAGATTCCCAAGTTTGGCTGGAAAGTCAACCCACAAACTGGGTTACATAGAAATGACCTCTGTTCAGCCAGTGCTGCTTTTTGGCTTCCCCAGACCAGAGACAAAACAGTAACTCAGGCTGGAAGGGGATGGCATTGCGGTCAGAGTGGCCCCCTTCACTTTCTGTAGATTAACCACCATCAACGAAAACGCTGATTAACACCCTCTAGTAACTGAATGTCATTTCAAGGTTTATCTCTGTTCCCCACAAAAGTTCTGCCTGCTATGGCTGATTGAACTCTGTGGAGAAGAGGGGATCCAACCAGAATTTAGACAGACATTAGCTCCAACTTTCTTTGAAAGAGGAGCAAGATAAAGGCAAAGATACTTGGTGGGGAAAGGTTGAGTGTGGAAAGATTTACTAACAAGAAAGTACTGCAGTGAGAGTATCTTGAAAATACTTAATCAATGTATTGTCTTTCCTTTTAAACCCTTAATTATTGCCCATTTCCCTGTCACCCCCTTGAGACAGTCAATATTTCAGGAGAAAGATAGACTATCCTAGATCAAGTAAATCATTGCTTGGCTTTGAGTTTTAAAATATAGATCTGTTGTTGTTCATTGTAGGACAATAGGCTAAAGACAAGTGCTTTTAATTTTCAGAGTCTCCAGTTTTTGATGAGTTGTTTTCTTTGAACCCTGAAAGCTGAGCTTTATAAATCAAGAGTCAAAACTAGAAAGACCAAAGCCCAGAGCTTTAGCATAAGCTTTGCCATGAGGAAGGGACAGGACTGGACTGAAGGACAGTTAGTGTCAATGAAGTTGAAATAGAAAATGAGAAGACAGAGTCTGAGAATGAGAGAAGAAGAAAAGTCAGAGGACAGATCAAAATGAATTTATTTCCCTGTTCTTCTGAGGTTAATGTTGGGGAAAATCTAAACTCCTCCAGTTAGAGTCAAGGGCTACAATGTAACATGAGCATTAGTTTTCTCCCTAGAGCTCATGCCTTTTACATGACCTGAGTCCACAAGGCAGCAAGATCAACACAGCCGGGCTTCCCTGATGGTCCAGAGGGTTAAAAGTCCACCTTGCAGTGCAAGGGGCACTGGTTCGACCCCTGGCCTGAGAAGATTCCATTTGCCATGGAGCAGCTGGACGAGTGTGTCCAATTAAGAGCCAGCTCTCTGGAGCACATGCGCCTGGAGCCAGTGCTCTGTTACAGGAGAGGCCACTGCAATGGGAGGTCCACACAGGCCGAAGAATAAAGATGGATGAAACAACAACAACAACAAACAATAAAAAGAGGCCAAATTTAAAAAAGAAGAAATAAAAGATCAACACAGTGTTAAAATGCTGGAATACGAATGACCTAAGAAAGCTCCATGTGTAAGTGCTTGAGAGACTAGTCTTCCACCTTCTATGCACAGCCCTGCACTTACCCCATTCCCAGGGTCTTGGGGGATCTGACAATTCCAGGAGCCCTAGTGATGGAACAGGAATCTCAGTCAGTCCCTAAGGTCCAGCAGTCCCAGGGACAGCTAAGATGAAGCCCTAGTCCACCATGGGGGGAATCACAAGGCCCTACATGTGACATGCCAACAAATTACTCCACTCCTGACACTTCAGCAATGGAATACAGCACAAACTCCTTCCCAGGAGAAGACCAGAGGACCTCATGCCTCAATACCTTAAGAAAATGTAGGTGTCTCTGTTGGTGGGAATGTAAATTGATCTAGCCACTGTGGAAAACAGTACAGAGGTTCCTCAGAAAACTAAAAACAGAATTACCATATGATGCAGCAATCTCGTTCCTAAATATCCAGACAAAACTGTAATTTGAAAAGATACATGCACCCCTATGGTCCTAACAGTGCTATTTTTTTAATTTTTTATTTTTAAAATTTGTACAGTTTTGTTGTTCACAGACATGTATGTTCCCAGATCAGTCATATGCATATTCCTGGCACCCTCCCAGTACCCCTCATCCCACCTGTCCAGGCTGTCGCACTGCACCCCTGCAGGATCCCCTATTCCCACAGCGCAATGACAATAGCTATCTTTTTTGCATATGATAGTATAGGTTTCCATGTTACTCCCTCTATGCCTCCCACCCACTGTTCATGCCCCACACTGTCTGTTCTCTATGTCTGTTTTTTCCATCGCTTCACTGCATGTGTTGTAATTATCATCTTACTAGATTCCATATATATGTGTTAGTATACTGTACTTGTCTTTCTCTTTTTGACTTACTTCACTTTTTATATTAGGTTCTAGATCCATCCACCTCATTAGGGCTGATTCTTCTGCATTTCTTTTTACAGCTGAGAAGTACTCCATTGTATATATGTACCAGAGTTTTTTTTTTTATCCATTCAGATCATAAAACTCATAGAGGAGAATATAGGCAAAACCCTCAAGGACATAAACCAAACCAAGATCTTCCATGACCCACATACTAGAATAGCAAAACTAAAAGCAAAAATGAATGTGTGGGACCTAATGAAACTTAAAAGCTTTTGTACAGCAAAAGAAATTACAAAAAAACTGAACAGACAGCCCACAGAATGGGAGAAAATCATAGCAAATGAAACAACAGACAAAGAATTAATCTCCAAAATCTACAAAACAACTCAGACAACTCAGCACCAGAAAAATGAACAACCCAATCAAAAAATGGGAGAAAGACCTAAAGAGACATCTCACCAAAGAGGACATACAGATGGCCCAAAAAGCACATGAAACGATGCTCAACCTCACTTATTGGTAGAGAAATGCAAATCAAAACTACAATGAGATATCACCTCACACCTGTCAGAATGGCTATCATCAAAAAATCTACAGACAATAAATGCTGGAGAGGGTGTGGAGAAAAGGGAACACTCTTGCATCGTTGGTGGGAATGTAAATTGATACAGCCTCTATGGAAGACAGTATGGAGGTTCCTTTAAAAAGTAAAAATAGAAACTCCATATGACTCAGCAATCCCATTATTAGGCTTATGCTCTGATGAAATAAAAACTGAAAGAAGCACCTGTACCCCAGTGTTCACTGCAGCTAACAGTGCTATTTATTCACAATAGTGAAGACATGGAAACAACCTAAATGTCCACTTACAGATGAATGGATAAAGAATATGTGGTACATATATACAATGGAATAACACTCATCCATAGAAAAGAATGAAATAATGCCATTTGCACAAACACTGATGGCCTAGAAAGTATCATACTAAGTAAAGTAAGTAGAAAGAGAAATATTTTATATGTGGAATCTAAAATATAGCACAAATGAACTTTCCTATGAAAGACAAACAGAATCACAGAGAGACCAGACTGGTGTTTGCCGAGGGGTTGGGGGATGGTTGGAGTGGAAGTTTGGGGTTAGTAAATGTAAACTACTATACATAGACTGGATAAACAACAAGGTCCTAAAGTACAGCACAGAGAACTATGTTCACTAGTCTATGAGAAACCACAATTGGAAAGAATATACTAAAAGAAGAAAAAAGAAAGAGTCCTTTTGCTGTTCACCTGAAACTATCACAACATTGTTAAGCAGTTATACCCCAAACAAAATTAAAAATTAAAAAAAAATATGTATAACTGAATCATTTCCCTGTACAATAGTAGTGAACACAGAGTTGTAAATCAACTAAATTTTTTTAAAAATTCAGGTTAAAAATAAAAAGAAGCAATGCTTCCCTGCTCCCAGGTCCTATCTTGGAAAATCAGAGTGGAGAGAGTAACTATACAAATAGTTCATTTTAAATCATAAAGCTTGACACTATGTATAAAATAGATAACTAATGAGAAGCTACTGTGTAGCTCGGGAGATCTACTCAGTGTTCTTACCTAAATGGGAAGAAAATCCAAAAATAAATTTAAAAAAAGGAGATGTATATATACATATATACTTTGCTATACAGTAGAAACTAATACAAGTTGTAATGCAATTATACTCTAATAAAGATTAAATTTTTAAAAAAATCAGAAAGCTGAGAAACTTTTAACTGCCAAGATCAAGTGTTTTTCCTGTCAGTAGGGTAGGAGAGCAAGTGAAATCATAGAAAATAAACTGAATGGTGTAAAATAAAGGATTTTGGAAGAAGGATTGGTTTTTATGTTTGATTTTGTTTCTGCTGTGGCTCAGCCTGCCACAACAGAATACCAAAGACTATGTAAACTACAGAAATCGGTTTTCTCACCATTTGAGAAGCTTGAAGAGCAAGGACCAGCTGGGCTGCTTTCTGGTGAGACGTCTCTCCTTGGCTTGTAGATGGTGGCTTCTACTCAGCTGGTTTTCCTTGAATGAAATATCTTTCCCTAAGTAAAGTAAGTAGAAGAGAAATATTTTATATGTGGAATCTAAAATATAGCACAAATGAACTTTCCTATGAAAGACAAACAGAATCACAGAGAGACCAGACTGGTGTTTGCCGAGGGGTTGGGGGATGGTTGGAGTGGAAGTTTGGGGTTAGTAAATGTAAACTACTATACATAGACTGGATAAACAACAAGGTCCTAAAGTACAGCACAGAGAACTATGTTCACTAGTCTATGAGAAACCACAATTGGAAAGAATATACTAAAAGAAGAAAAAAGAAAGAGTCCTTTTGCTGTTCACCTGAAACTATCACAACATTGTTAAGCAGTTATACCCCAAACAAAATTAAAAATTTAAAAAAAAATATGTATAACTGAATCATTTCCCTGTACAATAGTAGTGAACACAGAGTTGTAAATCAACTAAATTTTTTTAAAAATTCAGGTTAAAAATAAAAAGAAGCAATGCTTCCCTGCTCCCAGGTCCTATCTTGGAAAATCAGAGTGGAGAGAGTAACTATACAAATAGTTCATTTTAAATCATAAAGCTTGACACTATGTATAAAATAGATAACTAATGAGAAGCTACTGTGTAGCTCGGGAGATCTACTCAGTGTTCTTACCTAAATGGGAAGAAAATCCAAAAATAAATTTAAAAAAAGGAGATGTATATATACATATATACTTTGCTATACAGTAGAAACTAATACAAGTTGTAATGCAATTATACTCTAATAAAGATTAAATTTTTAAAAAAATCAGAAAGCTGAGAAACTTTTAACTGCCAAGATCAAGTGTTTTTCCTGTCAGTAGGGTAGGAGAGCAAGTGAAATCATAGAAAATAAACTGAATGGTGTAAAATAAAGGATTTTGGAAGAAGGATTGGTTTTTATGTTTGATTTTGTTTCTGCTGTGGCTCAGCCTGCCACAACAGAATACCAAAGACTATGTAAACTACAGAAATCGGTTTTCTCACCATTTGAGAAGCTTGAAGAGCAAGGACCAGCTGGGCTGCTTTCTGGTGAGACGTCTCTCCTTGGCTTGTAGATGGTGGCTTCTCAGTGTCCTCGTGTGGGCTTTTCTCTGTTTGAGCAGAGAGACAGAGAACTCTGGTTACTTCTCTTCTTGTAAGGACATTGGTCCTATCAGATTACAGCCCCACCTTTAAGATCTTATTCGGTCAATTATCTCCTTAGAAGCCCCACCTCCAAATACAGTTCTACTGGAAGTCAGGGCTTCAAATGCAAACTTGGGGTGGGGAACTTGGGGTAGTTTAGTCTGTAAACTAAAGTTATGGCATAAAAATGCTATCTGTATTGTACAAATAAAAACCTTAGTTCAGCCCCTGCCCTTAATAATTGCTTAACAAGAGGGAACTGTAATAATACTATTATTACTATATTATATTAGTAAAATTAGCTGATTTGTAATGCACACCAGGCATTGTTTTAGCTGCTTTACACCTTGCTATTGCATTGAATACAACACTCTTACAAGGTACATATTAGTCCTCTCTGACTTTGCTCCTACCAACACTTCTGGAAAAATAGCCTCTTTACCCCACACCTGACACTCAGCCTGACACTTCACAGCAGGAATCTCATGACATTTAACTGGAAACCACAGTGCTTCAGCTCTTTTCCTTGCCACTTTCTCTACCTGCTGTGGTGATCTCATCAGACCTTCCCGACACTAAAACTGTCAGTCACGTCATTGGTACCACTGAAGACATCATGGCAACTGCTTTTGTCTGACAAGGTTCTGCTGCTGATGCTGCTACTGATGAATATATATATGGAGCCACAAGGTCACTTCAGCAGCCACTACTGATGACCACAGTCAGCCATATTCCTGTCACCACCAATGCTACTGTAGCCCCGCTTGTTCAAAACAATGCCACTTGGCCATCACCCAAACCAACATCTTTTCAGATTAGATGATTGCCTGGGATTTATTCATTGAGTTCTACTGTGCTATGCCCAGAACCATCTGGCCCTTCCAAACTTCCACATTTTTCCTTCTTTGGAATCTATCCATCCTCAACACTTACATTGATACGTGTGAGTTTTATGATACATAAAGCTTATTTATGATACAATTTTGTGATAAATACAGAGAAGAAAACAACTGGAGACAGAAAATAGGATAATAATAAGAAAAGTACTCAAACTGAATTAGCAATTAGGACTAAGGTTGGTAATACAAACAATAAAATAAAAACTAATCTGGGTGTTTCCCTGGTGGTCCAGTGGGTAAAGAGTCCACCTTCTAAGATCTTAATTCAGCCCCACCTTTAAGATCTTATTCGGTCAATTATCTCCTTAGAAGCCCCACCTCCAAATACAGTTCTACTGGAAGTCAGGGCTTCAAATGCAAACTTGGGGTGGGGAACTTGGGGTAGTTTAGTCTGTAAACTAAAGTTATGGCATAAAAATGCTATCTGTATTGTACAAATAAAAACCTTAGTTCAGCCCCTGCCCTTAATAATTGCTTAACAAGAGGGAACTGTAATAATACTATTATTACTATATTATATTAGTAAAATTAGCTGATTTGTAATGCACACCAGGCATTGTTTTAGCTGCTTTACACCTTGCTATTGCATTGAATACAACACTCTTACAAGGTACATATTAGTCCTCTCTGACTTTGCTCCTACCAACACTTCTGGAAAAATAGCCTCTTTACCCCACACCTGACACTCAGCCTGACACTTCACAGCAGGAATCTCATGACATTTAACTGGAAACCACAGTGCTTCAGCTCTTTTCCTTGCCACTTTCTCTACCTGCTGTGGTGATCTCATCAGACCTTCCCGACACTAAAACTGTCAGTCATGTCATTGGTACCACTGAAGACATCATGGCAACTGCTTTTGTCTGACAAGGTTCTGCTGCTGATGCTGCTACTGATGAATATATATATGGAGCCACAAGGTCACTTCAGCAGCCACTACTGATGACCACAGTCAGCCATATTCCTGTCACCACCAATGCTACTGTAGCCCCGCTTGTTCAAAACAATGCCACTTGGCCATCACCCAAACCAACATCTTTTCAGATTAGATGATTGCCTGGGATTTATTCATTGAGTTCTACTGTGCTATGCCCAGAACCATCTGGCCCTTCCAAACTTCCACATTTTTCCTTCTTTGGAATCTATCCATCCTCAACACTTACATTGATACGTGTGAGTTTTATGATACATAAAGCTTATTTATGATACAATTTTGTGATAAATACAGAGAAGAAAACAACTGGAGACAGAAAATAGGATAATAATAAGAAAAGTACTCAAACTGAATTAGCAATTAGGACTAAGGTTGGTAATACAAACAATAAAATAAAAACTAATCTGGGTGTTTCCCTGGTGGTCCAGTGGGTAAAGAGTCCACCTTGCAGTGCAAGGTGCGCCCGTTTGATCCCTGGTCCAGGAAGATCCCACGTGTCTTGGAGTGGTTGGACCAGTGGGTCTAACTAGAGTCAGAGCTCTGGAGCACATGCGCCCAGAGTCAGTGCTCTGCAGGGAGAGAGGCCACTGCTATGGGAGGCCCACACAGGCCAAAGGATAAAGATGGATGAAAATAAATAAAAAAACAATAAAAGAGGCCAATGTAAAAAAATTAATTTGGGATTAAATTATATGTTGAACATGAGATCACCCAGCACCATAAATGTCTTTCTGGGAATTTATCCCAAAGCACCTCACTCTTTTTGTGTCTGATGGTAAGTTGGTGAGTAGTCAATACCTCTACAGATTTTCCCTGTCATTCAAAAAAAAATGGACTTTAAATCTTAAGGGATAATAGTTCTATTCATAGATTTCACTACCTTTCTTTCTTCAGTCTTATTTGATATGAAGCTTGCCAGCCTTCACTAAACATACCAAAGCCCCGAACTTAAAGTGATAAATAAATCTACAGCTCATTTTCCCATAGGTATTATTCTGGATGGACTCCATTTGATGTCTCCTAGATAAAAGCAATCAACCTGGAAAGGACTAAGGAGCCCATATACTACAAAGTGACATATCATTATGACCATACCTATTAAGTGACTAAACCAGCCAGAGCCCAATTACGTCTTTGCAACATACAATGAAATGCCTCTTAAATAGTTCTTCAACAAAGAAATAAACCTGTCATACAAGAAAAATTTGCTGTACATCAAGGCTATGTATTGAGGAAGTAATGCTGGTGTCAAGGTCATGCTGGCTGTAATTCAATGTGCAATTAAGGGAAATTAGAGGCAGTCCTCATTACATACATTTTACACTTTGTTTATTGTGCTACAAATTCTGTAGTGGAACCACTGACTTGTAGCAACAATAGCTCATTTAGTAGAAAATGAGAATGTTAACAAAGGATGTTTGATGGCCAAGGAGCAGAGTACTGCAATTTACATTTCTTGCCATGTGTCCCTTCTCTAAAACTATATCTCTGGATTGCATTGAGCATGAAGTAGCCACAGGCAGAGCCAATAGGGCATATCTGAAATTCTTGATATTCAGATGACGAGCAAAACAAATCAAGACAGGGAAAAGCACATTGGTAATACTGAAGCCAAAGAACAAAATTCTAATCAATCAGTTTACAAAGACCCAGAAAAGGAACATAGAAAAATGGCTGAAACTGCCATATTGGAAACTGAAACTCATCAAGAAGAAAATGCTGGTCTCCAAAGATCCATTTTGAAGGCTCGTGGTTCCCTTAGCGAATATCGGCTTGGCCCAAAAATTCATATGGGTTTTTCTGTAAGATCATATAGAACATTTTGGCCATGTCCATCCTTGGTGGAAATTCTGTAAATCTTGAAGTCTTACACATTCTGTCTCAAAACCCCACAGTTTGATGGAAGCATTATTTCTACAAACTTCCACTGTTCAATCCCAGGTAAACAGTAAAAAGTGGGGTTATAAAAAGATGAATTGGAGAGTGTACCACTAGCACGGCATTCTGATGAGCACCATGCTGGGAATCTGCGGATGGTGGGTGGAGGAGAGTGACTTGCTCACATGGAGTGTGGGTTCATACACTGGCCTGAAACACAGAGGGCAAGGAGAGACTGAAGAGGCAGCCAGCCACTCCAGATGGGTAGGTGGTAGTCTTTTTTTGTTGTTGTAAGATTTATTTATTTATTTATTTTGGGCGGGGGTCGGGTTGGGGAGGGAGGGGAGCGGGCAGGCCACTTCTATCGGTCTTTCATTTCTCTATTTTCATCCGTCTTTGTTCTTTGGCTCCTGTGGGTCTCCCATCACGGTGGCGTCTGTCGTTGCAGTGCGCCGGCTCTGGGCGCATGTGCTCCAGAGCTCCGGCTCGGTAATTGGACACATCGGTCCAGCCGCTCCACGGCACGTGGGATCTTCCCAGGCCAGGGATCGAACCGGCGCCCCTTGCACTGCAAGGTGGTGTTCTTACCCACTGGACCACCAGGGGAAGCCCTGGTGGCAGTCTTAATAAGCAAGAGAACTTATATACAAGGCTTGTCTTGAGTACCACAGGATGAATAGATGTCCACACTGACCAGCAGAATCTTAAAAGCTTCTAGGGAAGCCTTAAGAGAACTTATATGCTAAAAAACAAAGTAGCCACAGAGACAATAGGGCATATCTGAAATTCTTGATATTCAGATGACGAGCAAAACAAATCAAGACAGGGAAAAGCACATTGGTAATACTGAAGCCAAAGAACAAAATTCTAATCAATCAGTTTACAAAGACCCAGAAAAGGAACATAGAAAAATGGCTGAAACTGCCATATTGGAAACTGAAACTCATCAAGAAGAAAATGCTGGTCTCCAAAGATCCATTTTGAAGGCTCGTGGTTCCCTTAGCGAATATCGGCTTGGCCCAAAAATTCATATGGGTTTTTCTGTAAGATCATATAGAACATTTTGGCCATGTCCATCCTTGGTGGAAATTCTGTAAATCTTGAAGTCTTACACATTCTGTCTCAAAACCCCACAGTTTGATGGAAGCATTATTTCTACAAACTTCCACTGTTCAATCCCAGGTAAACAGTAAAAAGTGGGGTTATAAAAAGATGAATTGGAGAGTGTACCACTAGCACGGCATTCTGATGAGCACCATGCTGGGAATCTGCGGATGGTGGGTGGAGGAGAGTGACTTGCTCACATGGAGTGTGGGTTCATACACTGGCCTGAAACACAGAGGGCAAGGAGAGACTGAAGAGGCAGCCAGCCACTCCAGATGGGTAGGTGGTAGTCTTTTTTTGTTGTTGTAAGATTTATTTATTTATTTATTTTGGGCGGGGGTCGGGTTGGGGAGGGAGGGGAGCGGGCAGGCCACTTCTATAGGTCTTTCATTTCTCTATTTTCATCCGTCTTTGTTCTTTGGCTCCTGTGGGTCTCCCATCACGGTGGCGTCTGTCATTGCAGTGCGCCGGCTCTGGGCGCATGTGCTCCAGAGCTCCGGCTCGGTAATTGGACACATCGGTCCAGCCGCTCCACGGCACGTGGGATCTTCCCAGGCCAGGGATCGAACCGGCGCCCCTTGCACTGCAAGGTGGTGTTCTTACCCACTGGACCACCAGGGGAAGCCCTGGTGGCAGTCTTAATAAGCAAGAGAACTTATATACAAGGCTTGTCTTGAGTACCACAGGATGAATAGATGTCCACACTGACCAGCAGAATCTTAAAAGCTTCTAGGGAAGCCTTAACTGGGTTCAGTCATATATATCTTTCATCTATCCATATGGTTTCAACAAGCCCTGGTTGAAGGGCTTGTATCCTTGGAACAGCTCCCACTGTGGGAACTACTGACAGAACAGGGTTTCCAAGAAAGGGAGAGGAGGGGAGAACCTCATTACCTGCTCTGGTCTAGATCCAATGTCAACCAGCTGGAATATCCTCTTGATGCGTTCTTCCAGGATGAATACAGATCATAATTTTAACTGCCTCTTGGGTACTGGACCACTTCGAAGATCTCAGAGAATGAGTGCTGGATTCCCAAAGTTAAACACAATGAATGGTTGCCCATAATCTCACTTAGATGTTGGAGGGGGAGTTCAGGATTGAGGCAGTAGCACCAGTATGGGCTGCCGAAAAATGGGACTTTGGAAAGCCTCTTACAAGACATAACAGTCTAGGATGACTTTTGGATGAAGTCTCTGCATCTGAGAAGTTTGAGTTTTCTCCTCCCTGGAGCTCCTGTAATCTCTGGCATTTTAAGGACTGATGCTCTCCAAACAAACCAAGCATTTATATATTTGAGGTTAACTATCCATGTAATCAGACTATAGTTAACACTATTATCTCTCAAAAAAACTTAAAAATGGCCCAGTGACATTGGACGACCCTCTGCCCTTTCACTTAGAAACTCTTCATAAATGATGCCTGGAGTTTAAGATCAGGAGGATCCACGTTCATGCTTCACAAATGCATGGGTGTGTGTTGAGTGGAAGGATGGTGAGGAGGGAAGGGAAGAATGTAAAGAAGAAAAGAAAGAACCTAAAGCATTAGCCAGGTTTCTCAAGGAGAGAAGGTCATGATTCATGAGCAATGAGAGCCATCCTCTGAAGTCAGAATACTGCCAAGCAGGTGACGAGGAGCTCTTAAAATTCCGCTTCTCTTCCATGAGGAGAAACAAAACAGTCACATCCTTAACTCTTCCCTGACTTCACAGAAACACTTATGAAATTATGATTTTAAAATTGTGAGTTTTCAGACTCCTTATATGCTCCTTTTGTGTGTGTGTGTGTCTTCTTTTTCCTATCATGCCTCTTTTATTTTTAATTTATATTTATTTTCATCTATCTTTTTATTTATTATTCTTTTGCATGTGTGGGACCCCCATTGCAGTGGTCTCTTTCGCTGCAGAGCACTGGCTCTGGGCACATGCGCTCCAGAGCACTGACTCCTAATTGGACACACCTATCCAGCCATTCCATGGCACGTGAGATCTTCCCAGGCCAGGCATTGAACCAGTGTCCCTTGCACTGCAAGGCGGACTCTTTACCCATTGGACCACCAGGGAAGCCCTAAGCTCCATTTTAATGAGTGGGCTTACATGGCTAGAAAAATTTTCCTATTAGTACTTTAATATCCGAACTTGATTGATTCACTGGAGGGAGTTGGTATCTAACATTAGGGAAATCTTGAGTTGACCAGTTTCAAGAATTTTATTCCACTTCCTACCTACACTCTTTGGCCAAATTACTTAGTAAATATGTTCTATAAACATCTTCTGAAGTCTTTCTCCAAATCATCCTTCTAGGAGAGATATAGTGTCTGATTCTGCCTTCAATCTTGCCTCTACCACTTTAAAACTATGTGCCATCCACAAAGTTATGTAATTCTTTGTGCCTCAGTTTCTTATTGGTAAAGTTTAAATAACATGCTTTACCTTACAGACTTGTTGGGAAGAATAAATTATTTATACCATGTCTAAAGTATTTGGAACTATGCCTGGTAGATAGAAGAGTTCTCACTACATATTACTTATTACTTGGAGCACAGAGAAATGTGTGACTAATTCTGTCTTGGTTCACTAGAATTCATAAAGCTTTCACAAAAATGCATGGGTGTGTTGAGTGGAAGGATGGTGAGGAGGGAAGGGAAGAATGTAAAGAAGAAAAGAAAGAACCTAAAGCATTAGCCAGGTTTCTCAAGGAGAGAAGGTCATGATTCATGAGCAATGAGAGCCATCCTCTGAAGTCAGAATACTGCCAAGCAGGTGACGAGGAGCTCTTAAAATTCCGCTTCTCTTCCATGAGGAGAAACAAAACAGTCACATCCTTAACTCTTCCCTGACTTCACAGAAACACTTATGAAATTATGATTTTAAAATTGTGAGTTTTCAGACTCCTTATATGCTCCTTTTGTGTGTGTGTGTGTCTTCTTTTTCCTATCATGCCTCTTTTATTTTTAATTTATATTTATTTTCATCTATCTTTTTATTATTCTTTTGCATGTGTGGGACCCCCATTGCAGTGGTCTCTTTCGCTGCAGAGCACTGGCTCTGGGCACATGCGCTCCAGAGCACTGACTCCTAATTGGACACACCTATCCAGCCATTCCATGGCACGTGAGATCTTCCCAGGCCAGGCATTGAACCAGTGTCCCTTGCACTGCAAGGCGGACTCTTTACCCATTGGACCACCAGGGAAGCCCTAAGCTCCATTTTAATGAGTGGGCTTACATGGCTAGAAAAATTTTCCTATTAGTACTTTAATATCCGAACTTGATTGATTCACTGGAGGGAGTTGGTATCTAACATTAGGGAAATCTTGAGTTGACCAGTTTCAAGAATTTTATTCCACTTCCTACCTACACTCTTTGGCCAAATTACTTAGTAAATATGTTCTATAAACATCTTCTGAAGTCTTTCTCCAAATCATCCTTCTAGGAGAGATATAGTGTCTGATTCTGCCTTCAATCTTGCCTCTACCACTTTAAAACTATGTGCCATCCACAAAGTTATGTAATTCTTTGTGCCTCAGTTTCTTATTGGTAAAGTTTAAATAACATGCTTTACCTTACAGACTTGTTGGGAAGAATAAATTATTTATACCATGTCTAAAGTATTTGGAACTATGCCTGGTAGATAGAAGAGTTCTCACTACATATTACTTATTACTTGGAGCACAGAGAAATGTGTGACTAATTCTGTCTTGGTTCACGAGAGATTTTACCAACAAGTTGCCAACAGAATTATATCTGGAACACTCAATCAAAGTATGTCTGACACAAATATAGTATACTAACACACATACATGGAATCTAGTAGGATAGTCTTGATAACACACACAGTGAACACATGGAAAAACAGACAGAGCATGGACATAGGGACATTGTGGGGAAGAAATAGGGAGGGGGAAGCATGGAGGGAGTAACATGGAAACCTATACTGTCATGTGTGGAAAAGAGAGCTAGTGTCATTGTGCTAAGGGAATAGGAGTGCTTACAATGGCTTGGGGCAATGGTCTTGAGGGGTGGGATGGGGCGACCTGGGTGGGGGGTGAGGACCATGGGTATGCATATGACTGATCTGGGAACATACATGTCTGTGAACAACAAAACTCTGTAAAACCTTTAAAATAAAGAATAAAAAAAAAAAAAGTATGTCTGACAAAGAAGACAGGAAAGTGTATTCAGGTGGGTTGAGTCGCAAGGGCAAATGTAAGGAGGCTTAATTGACAGAATGTATTCAGGAAGAAAATTCAGAAGAATTTTCAAAGAAAAAAAATCATAACTTCCAGTCCCCTAACCTTGCCTAAATTCTAACCAGGGTTCTCAAAATCTTAACTTAGAAGGATATGGCAGATAGTGTTTTCCAAAGATGACAACAATACCTACCACTGAAACATACGTATCTTAAAATGTGACCTTAAAATTCTCTTATCAAGGGATAATGTCAAGCAACGGAAAGACAGACATGGACAGTGGACATATGGACATTGTGGGAAAGGAACAGTGGGTGAGAGGCGTAAAGAAAGTAGCATGAAGGCCTGTACTATCATATGTGAAGAAAATAGCTATAGTCATTGTTCTGTGAGAAAAGCAGATCCTTCATGGGTGCTGTATGATGGTCTGGAGGAGTGGGATGGGGGGGATATACATATGACTAATCTGAGAACATACATATCTGTAAACAACAAAACTGTAAAAGTTAAAAGTAAAATAAAAGTTTAAAAAATAAAAAAATAAATAAGGGATAATGTCTATGTCTCCTCCACTTTGAGCCTGAATAGAACTTTGTTATTGCCTCAAACAACAGCGTAGGACAGAAGTAACCTCCAAGGGTAGATCGAAAATGTCAGGTGCTCCTGCTGTCTCGAAACACTTGGTCTTGGAAACCAGCCACTATGTGATCAGGAGACCCAAACTAGCACATGCCAAGAGACCACATGAAAAGGAAGTCGTACCTAAGTGCTCCAGCCAACAGCTCAGCTGCGTCCTGTCGACAGCAGGCATCAGCCTCCAAGGATGTAAGTAAAGATGCTGCCAGAAGACTCCGGCCTCCACCTATCACATCACTCTCAGTCTTCAGGTCTCCCCAAATGAGGTATCAGACATAACGGAGCAGAGACACGTCATCCCTGCTTTGCCCTATCCTAATTCCTGACCCACAGAATCTATGAGCAAAAAGGATTTATTATCTCACTAAGTTGGGGGGGTGGTTTGGGAGCTAGTGCAGGAGAGATTCCTTTTTCTCTTACTATGGAGCCAGATGTTGCTTGCCATGGCACCATTCATTGTTAGTGATCACTCCCATTCTAAGGGGTCACCTCTACCCAAGAACCAACCACAGGGGAAGCAAATGAAGCAGGCATCATTAATTTCCCTGGAATAAAAGACGCTTAACCAGGTTGTAAGGTTCGGATCTCAAGCCCAAGGGGAGGGTAAAGAAAGGAGGAAAGGGCAGGCTGTACTGTTGGTCCTTAATGTCCTTCCCTTTAGTTCCTACTCTCTGTGCTTTACTATCATCCAGTTACACTGCTTCTTCTACCACGTTATTATCACAACTTTAATAACCATCTTATCAATACGTTATCTTTAAAACAGTGGATTTGGTTTATGTTTCATTGGAGTATAGTTGCTTTACAATGTTGTGTTACTTTCTGCTGTATAACAAGGTGAATCACTTACTTGCTGCATGTGCTAAGTTGCTTTAGTCATGTACAACTTTTTGTGACCCTGTGGACTGTAGCCCACCAGGTTTCTCTGTCCATGGGACTCTCCAGGCAAGAATACTAGAGTGGGTTGCCATGCCCTCCTCCAGGGGATTTTCCTGACCCAGGGACTGAACCTGCACCTCCTGTGTCTCCTGCATTGGTAGATGGGTTCTTTACCATTAGTGACACCTGGGAAGCCTGAATCAATTATATGCATGCATATATCTGCCCTTTTTAAATTTCCAGCTACGAAACAACAGCGTGGGACAGAAGTAACCTCAAGGGTAGATCGAAAATGTCAGGTGCTCCTGCTGTCTCGAAACACTTGGTCTTGGAAACCAGCCACTATGTGATCAGGAGACCCAAACTAGCACATGCCAAGAGACCACATGAAAAGGAAGTCGTACCTAAGTGCTCCAGCCAACAGCTCAGCTGCGTCCTGTCGACAGCAGGCATCAGCCTCCAAGGATGTAAGTAAAGATGCTGCCAGAAGACTCCGGCCTCCACCTATCACATCACTCTCAGTCTTCAGGTCTCCCCAAATGAGGTATCAGACATAACGGAGCAGAGACACGTCATCCCTGCTTTGCCCTATCCTAATTCCTGACCCACAGAATCTATGAGCAAAAAGGATTTATTATCTCACTAAGTTGGGGGGGTGGTTTGGGAGCTAGTGCAGGAGAGATTCCTTTTTCTCTTACTATGGAGCCAGATGTTGCTTGCCATGGCACCATTCATTGTTAGTGATCACTCCCATTCTAAGGGGTCACCTCTACCCAAGAACCAACCACAGGGGAAGCAAATGAAGCAGGCATCATTAATTTCCCTGGAATAAAAGACGCTTAACCAGGTTGTAAGGTTCGGATCTCAAGCCCAAGGGGAGGGTAAAGAAAGGAGGAAAGGGCAGGCTGTACTGTTGGTCCTTAATGTCCTTCCCTTTAGTTCCTACTCTCTGTGCTTTACTATCATCCAGTTACACTGCTTCTTCTACCACGTTATTATCACAACTTTAATAACCATCTTATCAATACGTTATCTTTAAAACAGTGGATTTGGTTTATGTTTCATTGGAGTATAGTTGCTTTACAATGTTGTGTTACTTTCTGCTGTATAACAAGGTGAATCACTTACTTGCTGCATGTGCTAAGTTGCTTTAGTCATGTACAACTTTTTGTGACCCTGTGGACTGTAGCCCACCAGGTTTCTCTGTCCATGGGACTCTCCAGGCAAGAATACTAGAGTGGGTTGCCATGCCCTCCTCCAGGGGATTTTCCTGACCCAGGGACTGAACCTGCACCTCCTGTGTCTCCTGCATTGGTAGATGGGTTCTTTACCATTAGTGACACCTGGGAAGCCTGAATCAATTATATGCATGCATATATCTGCCCTTTTTAAAATTTCCATTCCACTTATGTCATCATCACACAGCACCGAGTGGAGTTCCCTGTGCTGTACAGTAGGTTCTCACGAGTTATTTATTTTTACATAGTGATGCACATATGTCAGTGTCAACCTCCCAATTTATCCCGCTCCTCCTTCCTCCATTTGTTTTCTCCACAGCTGGGTGCATAGAGAATAGCGGGTGTGATGAGACTTTAAGAAATAAACACAGACACACAGGCAGAGAGAAAGGATGGAAATGGGGCGCTCAAGACCTCTTGGGTCAAGGCCTTGAACACATTCACCAGTCTGCTTTTATTGAGAGCTTAAGCATCCAGGTGTTTGTAGGGAATGATATTAGCATGGGCTGAGAGTCAGTCACAACCCTGATCAATAATCACCCTTGTGGGCTTTCCTGGTCCATCTTGCAGTGCAAGGGGCACTGGTTTGATTCCTGGCCCGGGAAGATCCTACGTGCCTCAGAGTGGCTGGACTGGTGTGTCCAATTATGAGCCAGCAGTCTGGAGCACATGTGCCCAAAGCTGACCACTGCAGACAGGCTGGCACTGAGAGAGGCCACTGCAATGGGAAGCCCACACATGAAATAATAAATAAATAAACAAGAGCTCATGGCATGAAGTTGAACAGAAAAAAAAAAAAATTTAAATCACCCTCGTGACTCTAAGTTGCTTACATTATCTTCCTGATAGGAAGGGCATACTACAGCTGAAGGGCAACTAGACCAGAAGTTAAGGAGTCTGCAGAGACCTGGCGTTCCAAAATCCACAGCAGATCTCCCACCTGTTGCTGACCAGTATGACCCCAGCGAATGAGCCCATGTGAATCGAATCAACTTGTTTTCATCTTAGGTCTTTCATTTCCAAGATGTGTTTCTCCTGCTTTAGTCATGTACAACTTTTGTGACCCTGTGGACTGTAGCCCACCAGGTTTCTCTGTCCATGGGACTCTCCAGGCAAGAATACTAGAGTGGGTTGCCATGCCCTCCTCCAGGGGATTTTCCTGACCCAGGGACTGAACCTGCACCTCCTGTGTCTCCTGCATTGGTAGATGGGTTCTTTACCATTAGTGACACCTGGGAAGCCTGAATCAATTATATGCATGCATATATCTGCCCTTTTTAAAATTTCCATTCCACTTATGTCATCATCACACAGCACCGAGTGGAGTTCCCTGTGCTGTACAGTAGGTTCTCACGAGTTATTTATTTTTACATAGTGATGCACATATGTCAGTGTCAACCTCCCAATTTATCCCGCTCCTCCTTCCTCCATTTGTTTTCTCCACAGCTGGGTGCATAGAGAATAGCGGGTGTGATGAGACTTTAAGAAATAAACACAGACACACAGGCAGAGAGAAAGGATGGAAATGGGGCGCTCAAGACCTCTTGGGTCAAGGCCTTGAACACATTCACCAGTCTGCTTTTATTGAGAGCTTAAGCATCCAGGTGTTTGTAGGGAATGATATTAGCATGGGCTGAGAGTCAGTCACAACCCTGATCAATAATCACCCTTGTGGGCTTTCCTGGTCCATCTTGCAGTGCAAGGGGCACTGGTTTGATTCCTGGCCCGGGAAGATCCTACGTGCCTCAGAGTGGCTGGACTGGTGTGTCCAATTATGAGCCAGCAGTCTGGAGCACATGTGCCCAAAGCTGACCACTGCAGACAGGCTGGCACTGAGAGAGGCCACTGCAATGGGAAGCCCACACATGAAATAATAAATAAATAAACAAGAGCTCATGGCATGACGTTGAACAGAAAAAAAAAAAATTTTTAAATCACCCTCGTGACTCTAAGTTGCTTACATTATCTTCCTGATAGGAAGGGCATACTACAGCTGAAGGGCAACTAGACCAGAAGTTAAGGAGTCTGCAGAGACCTGGCGTTCCAAAATCCACAGCAGATCTCCCACCTGTTGCTGACCAGTATGACCCCAGCGAATGAGCCCATGTGAATCGAATCAACTTGTTTTCATCTTAGGTCTTTCATTTCCAAGATGTGTTTCTCCTGGCTCAGCCAAAGCTGCAAAAAACTTCACTGGTTTGTTTCCCCACAGTTCTCTACGTCTCTGACTCTGTATCTGCTTTACAAATAAGTTCATCTGTATCATTTTTCTAGATTCCACATATAAGCAATATTATATGATATTTGTCTTTCTCTTTCTGACTTACTTCACTCTGAATGACAATCTCTAGGTCCATCCACATCTCTACAAATTGCATTATTTTGTTCCTTTTAATGATGGAGTAATATTCCACTATACATATGTACCACATCTTCTTTATCCATTCCTCTGTCAATGGACATCAGGTTGCCTCCATGTCCTGGCTATCATAAATAGTGCCACAGTAAGCAATCGGGGTATTTATATCCTTTTGAATTATGGTTTTCTCTGGGTATATGCCCAGGAGTGGGATTGCTAGGTCACATAGTAGCTCTATTTTTAGTTTTTTAAGGAAGCTCAGTACTATTCTCCATAAAACAGGGTTTTGAATATATCCCTTTTGTAAAACACGCTTCCACTTAGAAAGATACCTCCTTAGAAACATACCACTAATGTTTAAGATGCTTAAGAGCTCCACTCTGTAGTTCAAAGCAACGAGGAAAGTGATCAAGTGAACTGCCTATGATGTGCCCACTGCCACAGAGAGCCACAGGTGACTGTAAGTGCGTAATGCTATCTGCTGACTAAGTAGATGGTTAAGGCACTGTTCTTTTTGAATTAATGTGCTCTTTCTCTCACCTTCCATCCATAAGAAATACCAGTGCTTGGGCATCACTTATGGATTTTTTCCCCACAAGAAATCATAGTATTTTAAAACTATAAAGACATGATAAAAGCAAAGCTCAAAATTAGAATAAAAATAGCAAATAAAATGAAAACTTTTCTTAATATTTTTACTATTAAAGTATCCCATTTTGATGAAAAAGGCAAATAGTAAAAATATGAATTAAATACTAAGTCCCTTTCCCCTCTCTCCCTCCTGCCCTGAACCACTCCAGAGATGCCTATGGTGGACAGTTCTCTCTATATCTTCTCAGATATTTTCTACACATATTGGGTTGGCCCAAAAGGTCATTTGGATTTTTCCTAAGATGTTACAGAAAAAGACCCTAATAAACTTTTTGACCAACCCAATACAAGCAAAGATGGATAGATGGATGGAAAGATGATAGACAAATAGGTATTTAAAACACCAATTATAATGATTATGCTGCTATATAATCACCTTTTTCACTTAGCATATTCCTGACATTTTTTTCTACATGAGATATATCAGTCAGGTTTTGCTGTAGGGATTCTATGTAAAAAACACCCTCAAAATCTCAGTGGCTTACAACAAATATGTATTTATTCCATGTTGCCAAGTGTAGCAGACCAATAGTAGTTCTCAGGTTTGGCTTGGCTTAGCTGGGTTCATCTGGCACTCAAATAAGTTCTGTTCAACTCACTCTCTCATTCTGGAACACAAACTGGGAAAGTAGCCACTATGTGACATTGTGCTCATGTGATAGACAGTTGGAACTGAAGTCCCAGCCAAGCCAGATATCACATTTCAGAATGTGACAAATACCATACCCATGCACATCCCATGGGCAAGGCCTAGTTATGTGGCCAAGCATGAAGACAACCAGGCAGAGAAACATTAGCCGGGAACTGAATAATCGTAAAGAAACAGTCATTTTGTACCTGTCTCAGTCTTCTAAATGCCCACACCATATTCTGTTGAGAGATAAATAGATTGCAATCTTTAATTCTTCAATCATTTCACAATCAGTATATTAGAAAATCATGTATACCCTTTAAATACATATTCTTAAATACTTGTGGAAACATTCGTAGATGTAGAATTACTGGAAAAATGGTATATGCATTTACTCTGGAGGGATACTTCTAAACTGCTCTCCAAATTGTGGTATCAATCTATACTTTCGAAGGTGAATGAGGATACATGCTTCCACATTCCTTCCCTAAACTCTGTATTATCAAACTTTAATTCAAAAGATAAAATACTGTTGTTTTAAGTTGCATTTCTTTCAGTAGTGGTGCAATTTTAAGTGTCCTACATTTGAAGCTGATTCTACCATAGCTGCAGACTTAGATTAGCCCAACTCACTTGGAGAATACTTTAAGTATATTAATATGAAGCCATCGCACCCACCACATATACCCAATTTCTCTCTACCTTTGATTTTACTCTAGGAAATTAGCAGATATTGGGTTGGCCCAAAGGTCATTTGGATTTTCCAAAACAGAAAAGACCCGAATAAACTTTTTGACCAACCCAATACAAGCAAAGATGGATAGATGGATGGAAAGATGATAGACAAATAGGTATTTAAAACACCAATTATAATGATTATGCTGCTATATAATCACCTTTTTCACTTAGCATATTCCTGACATTTTTTTCTACATGAGATATATCAGTCAGGTTTTGCTGTAGGGATTCTATGTAAAAAACACCCTCAAAATCTCAGTGGCTTACAACAAATATGTATTTATTCCATGTTGCCAAGTGTAGCAGACCAATAGTAGTTCTCAGGTTTGGCTTGGCTTAGCTGGGTTCATCTGGCACTCAAATAAGTTCTGTTCAACTCACTCTCTCATTCTGGAACACAAACTGGGAAAGTAGCCACTATGTGACATTGTGCTCATGTGATAGACAGTTGGAACTGAAGTCCCAGCCAAGCCAGATATCACATTTCAGAATGTGACAAATACCATACCCATGCACATCCCATGGGCAAGGCCTAGTTATGTGGCCAAGCATGAAGACAACCAGGCAGAGAAACATTAGCCGGGAACTGAATAATCGTAAAGAAACAGTCATTTTGTACCTGTCTCAGTCTTCTAAATGCCCACACCATATTCTGTTGAGAGATAAATAGATTGCAATCTTTAATTCTTCAATCATTTCACAATCAGTATATTAGAAAATCATGTATACCCTTTAAATACATATTCTTAAATACTTGTGGAAACATTCGTAGATGTAGAATTACTGGAAAAATGGTATATGCATTTACTCTGGAGGGATACTTCTAAACTGCTCTCCAAATTGTGGTATCAATCTATACTTTCGAAGGTGAATGAGGATACATGCTTCCACATTCCTTCCCTAAACTCTGTATTATCAAACTTTAATTCAAAAGATAAAATACTGTTGTTTTAAGTTGCATTTCTTTCAGTAGTGGTGCAATTTTAAGTGTCCTACATTTGAAGCTGATTCTACCATAGCTGCAGACTTAGATTAGCCCAACTCACTTGGAGAATACTTTAAGTATATTAATATGAAGCCATCGCACCCACCACATATACCCAATTTCTCTCTACCTTTGATTTTACTCTAGAGGAAAGTAAGGTAAGTCAGGCTGCTCTAAAACAAGGAAGATAAAAGGTTTTCAGCTGGGGAACCAACTCCTAAAGCCTGCCTGTGACTGTGTTTAGTGCCACAATGAGGAAGACTGGGAACAGAAGATAGGCTTAGCAGGGAAGAACAGTGGGATCCATTAGTGGTGTTTGCCGTGAACTTGAGGAGAGCAGGCAGCAACATGTAGAGCATGTTTTTCCCTCCTTGCCCATGAAGCTGCTAGAACTCTGCCAGCATTTTCATCTTCTCTAGCATTCACTTGTCTCCAGTCACAGAATATAAGTACTGAGCAAATACTTTGTTTAAAAAAATAAAAAAGGTTACTTGGGCTCTTTCCCATGTCTGTGCTACCTGTCTGGATCTCTTGATGCTTTGAAGAAAACGTCACAGACAATGATTTTGAAACAAGGTACAGCAAATATTTTGGTCTTGTGTTGGTGTAGGCTTTGTTTTAGCCCTTTTATCTTTGCTGAGCTAAGTGGCTTAGGTTTTTAAAGATACTTTTACCGTCAGAGTAATATTATTTGGATAACTCATATCCCGGTGATGTTCAAACGATGGTTAATTTAAACGAGGGTTTAAATGCAGTGTTTAAAGTAAATCATAACAGGATTCTTTGGTTGGGCTCAAGGTTAAAGGCAACCACATTTCCCAGCAACAGAGCAACGGAATCATTCCTTTTCCCACAGATAACTACGGTCTTCCTGTCAGTCTACAGGAATCCCGTTCCTTTCCCCACCATGTAACTGGACTCCCTGCCACAGAGAAACAACACTCTCCTCCTCAGCTTGGCCACAGGGCCATCAGTCACTGCCCCTGAGACCCTGTCCCAAGCACTGCAATAACCACAGAAACCACACAGAGCCTGGACCAAGCACGTGGTTATGGACATCATCATCATTTCTAATACAGAAAGATGAAGTCACTCCATCTTCTCTCTGATGAAAATAAACTATTGAAAATAAACTACTGAAATATAACATCAGAAACAAATGCTCTTTCTCCTGATGGAGACATGGGAGCTGTAAAGACATGACTCCACCCCAGGTCCCTGAAGAGGAAAGGGAGGTTCATGGGACAATGCCTGAGAAACCATTAAAAACTGGAGAGCTCTGGTCTCAGACATGGTTCCTGGGAGGTGATCCTGCAGGGGTAAAGGAGAGTGTCATCTGCGGCACAATTCAGCCTGATCTCTCCAAAGAGAGAAAGATGAAGTCACCCCAGTTGCAAAAAGATGGGGACCCCAATGGAAGAGAAGCAGTGAATTCAAAAGCACTGAAAAAAAGTAAGTAAAGCAAAGCTTGGCTTTCAAGAGGCAATTTTTTTCTGGTGTCTGAACAGTAATCTTCTAAGGAGAATGCACAAGTCCCTTCCCAATAGACTCTTAAGCTTCATCTACGGAAAGGCTATTCTTGGCTCACTGACTCTGCTGATTTATTCTCACCTTGAGGCAGTTCCCTAACCTTGCTTCCTACCTCAGCTTCCCAGTCAGCCAAGTGGGACCTCCTACTTGCAACCTGCTTCATTTGCTAAGATGTCATGAAGATTAATTAACAGCATTAATACACTAAATGGTCTTTTGGATGGTCAGGGAGAAAATGTGATTATGATCATTATTGCTATGAATTACTAGGTAGAATGTTGTCAGAACCATTCCAAATGAGATGGTTGCAGGGACTCTATCTGAAAGCAAAAAAAAAAAAGAAGAAGACGAATGGTGATCATTGGATGGTTTCAAAGGTCCCTGGACCAAAAATACTTCTGTATTCTTGCTCAGGGATTTAAAGTGTTAGTAGAATGCTAATAGAACGGAAAATGCAATGGACTCAGAGTAAGAGAGTCTGCATTTCAGTTTATCTGCCGCCTATTAGCAAGGTGGTCTCGTGCAACCTACTTAATTGTCCCAACTCTCAGTTTTCTCATCCATAAAATAGACATATTGACACCTCCAATGTTGATGTGCCTCACAGTGTTTCTGAGAAATCTAAATGATATGAGAATATTTCTGAAAATTAAGCCAGCTATACAAAGATGAAATATTATTAGCTCTAATAAAAATGCTTTAGCCATTGGAATCAGGCACACGCATGGTCACTCAATGTCTGACTCTTCGTGATCCAATGGACTGTAAGCCACCAGGCTCCTCTGTCCATGGAATTTTTCAGGCAAGAGTACTGGAGTGGGTTGCCATTTTGTATTTCAGGGGATCTTCCCAACCCAGGGATGGAACTTGAGTCTCTCCCTTCTCCTATACTGGCAGGTGGATTCTTTACCATTGCACCACCTGGGAAGCCCTGCTTTATCCATTATAGGCTATTTACTCCTTACTGCAAAACTTGTTTATGAGATGCCATCCACCAAAACACATACATCTAAGGCAGATGATCTCATCTCTGGAGACAGATCAGAAAAGTTGTTGTGGCTGTAAAACTGAGGGTTTTGCTTATCCAGCGAGCTATTAAAAGTGTCAAGGTGCCAGTGAGAAGTCAGAGGTACACCAAATAACAACTGTGCCTTTTGTTCTCTCCTGATGTTAAGTCTCCTAACAGGGATGAGGGGCAGAGTCGTAATGCCTTAAAATCTTTCCATTTTAAAATGTTAGGCCAGGAAAGGAATTGGAGAACATTGTCCTTCAACTCCTTTCTTTCTTAAAATAGAAAACTAAGCCTCAACCTTGCTTTGGAAACCTCTTTATTCTTCCTGATGCTTGCTGCTGCTCTGTAGTCACTTTAGTCGTGTTCAACTCTGTGTGACCTCACGGTCTGCAGCCCATCAGGCTCCTCTGTCCATGGGGATTCTCCAGGCAAGAATACCAGAGTAGGTTGCCACAGACCAGGACTCTTTCCGTTAAACACTGTCTCCAATATGCAACTAGTTATTAAGCATTCTGGGTGCAGTCACACTGAATTATTTCTCACACCGACATCTTCCATTCCAATCCCATTACCTCTTCCTAGGCCCAGACCAGACCCCAACATGACAAGTTTGGGCTAATCCAACAATTTCATATTCTACCATGCTCAGATTTCTTTCCTGACCCCCTTGTCTTCTCTAAACACTGCTTTCAGATTAACCTTCTAAAAATGTCTACTGAATAATGCCTCCTTGGCTCAAAACACATTACCAGCTATTGAGTACAAGAAGAGCATGTCTGCCTAAGTTAGAGAACACTCCCTGTTCCTAAGGGGGTGACACCATGTGCCATTGCTCCCAGAGCTCAAGTTCTAGAAAGAGATTGACAAAAATGATAAATGCACCACTTCCCAGGGTTTGCTGTTCATCTTAAAAAGAAATCCAATTACACTATGCAATTGCATTTTGGTGAAACATAATGAGCTCTCTTTGGAGTTGCCTTATTCAGATCAAATTACTTCTTGGTAATTTAAAGTACATTACATTTCCCAGATACCTCTCAGTGCACCCACAGTGTTTGAGGCTCTGTGTATGTATTACAGAAACACTGGCCCGTCAACTCTGGATGAGTCCATAACCAAAGGACCATTTCGTGGTTACCCACAGACAAGTCACTCTTCGTTTCCCTCAGGAAGGGAGGTCAAAAGTCATGTAATTCTTAAGGAGAAAGTCACTTCTCACGGGGTGAAAATGGAGAGTTAGGGAAAGCTTTTTTCCAAAAAAAAAAAAAAAGTTATGGCAGAGGTCTAGACACTTGTGAATGATCCATAGGACCAGTCAATGAAATTTCTTGGTCAGTTATTTTCATATATTGACATAAATGACACAAAGCCATATGAGGACTAACAAAAATGACAGACCCTGATAACATCAAACAAAACTTTCAAGGGTGACATTTTCTAAAGCATTTCATTCCTCAAAAAAAGGGCAAAGGGAAAAAAAAATAGGTGTGATCAAAAGTTATGACAGAAAGAGAGAAGTAGAATGGAAACTTATAATGGCGTGTTGTCCCCTGATTTCTCCAAGAAAGTTCAGCACATAAAACGCCAATAGATCCGAGGATCATTCAAATTTTCTCCACTAATTCTGACAGGCCAGAAAGGTCATGTAAGAGTTTTTAAAGTGCAGCCTGACCTAATTTTTCTGCAGTGTCAGTGAGCCGGGAGTCTCATAAAGATATGCTTTTCCCCCTTCCATACAATGAGAGCAATAGTCTTTATAATCTTTTCTTCTTGACATTTTTATCTTCATTTCAGAGACCGTGCACTACTGAAGTATATCAACTCTCATATTTATCTTCTGATGACTTATCTTCTAGTTTTAAGCAACAGCCTAAGGTTTTGAAGGATCTTAAGGAAACAGAATCAATTTTATCTCAGTCACTGGAATCACAGTTGTACCATTCTTATAGACAATCACAATATTTTAATACGAATGAGTATTTTGTGTTGAGAAGCACCCATTGCTGGACACTGTCCTTTGCATAGAAGACTATCCATTCCAAATTAAATGTGTGCTGTTTTCTGTCTACTGGAAAGAAAGCAAACAGTAAGTTTGAAGTATAAGATGAAAAACCACAACAAGGTGACTCTAAGCAACAGAAAAATAGATTTTATTCTGACAGTCAGACTGCAAAATAAGAACTATTGGTCAGAATACACATGTACAGAGACCCTTGATGGAGGCAAATAGCTTCGAAGCCAATGGAACTTTGAGACAACCTATCGGAATATATTATCATTACTTTGAGAGTATGTCTACCTTGGAATTGGGGATAGAGAAAGGGTGAAAGTTGGAAAATTATGAAAACAAACAAAAAAGGAAGTCATCAATGTTAATGTTGGCAATGCCAAGCCAAGTACTGTCCAGGGAGATCATAGCCTTGGCCATTGGACTCAAGAATATTCTAGTTTGTAGAGTAATATAACTCTAACATGTAGCAGGATAGAAAAACAGACTTCACGTGGATCTCAGTTTTTACTTATTTATGATGAAATAGAGGCTCAAATATGGCTAAATGATATATGACATCAGTGTACCCTTGCTCCCCTCAGCCAGGACCACCACTAAAACCCATAATCATCTCACTTTTGACTAGCTAAGGTTTTCAACCTTTAGGTTTTAGAGAAGTTATTTCCTCATGGAAAGCCTTCTCTAATGCATCTAGTAATAATTTGATGCCTTCCTTATAAGCCTTGTTTTAGCATTCTTGTTTTAATTCATTTTTCATCAGAAGCAGTGTCAGTGAGCCGAGTCTCATAAAGATATGCTTTTCCCCCTTCCATACAATGAGAGCAATAGTCTTTATAATCTTTTCTTCTTGACATTTTTATCTTCATTTCAGAGACCGTGCACTACTGAAGTATATCAACTCTCATATTTATCTTCTGATGACTTATCTTCTAGTTTTAAGCAACAGCCTAAGGTTTTGAAGGATCTTAAGGAAACAGAATCAATTTTATCTCAGTCACTGGAATCACAGTTGTACCATTCTTATAGACAATCACAATATTTTAATACGAATGAGTATTTTGTGTTGAGAAGCACCCATTGCTGGACACTGTCCTTTGCATAGAAGACTATCCATTCCAAATTAAATGTGTGCTGTTTTCTGTCTACTGGAAAGAAAGCAAACAGTAAGTTTGAAGTATAAGATGAAAAACCACAACAAGGTGACTCTAAGCAACAGAAAAATAGATTTTATTCTGACAGTCAGACTGCAAAATAAGAACTATTGGTCAGAATACACATGTACAGAGACCCTTGATGGAGGCAAATAGCTTCGAAGCCAATGGAACTTTGAGACAACCTATCGGAATATATTATCATTACTTTGAGAGTATGTCTACCTTGGAATTGGGGATAGAGAAAGGGTGAAAGTTGGAAAATTATGAAAACAAACAAAAAAGGAAGTCATCAATGTTAATGTTGGCAAAGCCAAGCCAAGTACTGTCCAGGGAGATCATAGCCTTGGCCATTGGACTCAAGAATATTCTAGTTTGTAGAGTAATATAACTCTAACATGTAGCAGGATAGAAAAACAGACTTCACGTGGATCTCAGTTTTTACTTATTTATGATGAAATAGAGGCTCAAATATGGCTAAATGATATATGACATCAGTGTACCCTTGCTCCCCTCAGCCAGGACCACCACTAAAACCCATAATCATCTCACTTTTGACTAGCTAAGGTTTTCAACCTTTAGGTTTTAGAGAAGTTATTTCCTCATGGAAAGCCTTCTCTAATGCATCTAGTAATAATTTGATGCCTTCCTTATAAGCTTGTATAGCATCTTGTACTTCCTTTATCATTGCCCTTTTATCCAGTTTATCATCCTCTGCTCCTCAGTATTTCAATACCTCCTTAAGATTTCTATATGTGACATTAGGTGTTTCTTTGGTCTCCCATAACCTCAGAACCTAGTACAATGTCTGATATATTATAGATGCTGAATGAAAAAGTGTTGAATTGATGAATACAATTTGTCTAGAGGAAAGAGATGTGCTAATCAATCCAATGTTAATTATTCTGATTGTGGATCTGCCTCTGATTCTAGAGTGACTGAGGTGGTACAGATTTTTTTAGGCTTAATGATCCCTAGGGCACTGACCAGAATAAGCTTCTCCTTGGCCTTTTAAGCAAATCAGATTCAATTGGCCTCTCCCATGTAAGGGTACCATTTTGATACAACTTAAACCTCCTTCTAACTCCCTTTATCAGCTCCTACATAGAACAGAAGCCCAGTCCATATTTATATCTCTCAACTTTATAATCTCTATGGAAAACAATTTGATTTCAGAGAAAGACTGAAAGAGCTCTTGGGTACAGGTGTGAGTGGAGTAAATGAGTGTCAGGGGGACTTCACTAGTTTGAGCAGCAAAATTATGAATACCAAAGACACTGCTTCAGGGACCTTTAAAGTTTATGTTGAAGACTTAACTGCATTTGCTATTTATATAATCTGTTAGAGAAGAAAATGAATGAAAAGGTTGGGGAAACCCTATCACACTTCCCTTATAGGAGGCTGATTCTTAAGACAGAATAGTGGAAAGAATGCAAAGAGAAAGCAGTAAAGCTGTCCGCATTGATAAGGAATAGAGAAATGAATGGTAAGAATTGAGAGAGTAGAAGAATAAGAGACTGAAGGAAAGATAAGTGGGGAAAGCACAATAGAGTTTCCTCTTGGAGATTAATTTCAAACCTTCTGATGACCAACTGCTAAGAAATCAAAGGTTGATCCTTTGTGGAATAACACAGCTAGTTCCTCAATAAAGGAAGAGACTCATCAACGTGGTTGGTACCTCCTTCTATGGTGCTTAGACATGACTAACCAATACCATAGGTTTGTGGTCCTGGAACATATACCCAAGATGTGGCAGAGGATCTGACAAGACTTATCAAGCCCATGAATTGCTACTAACTTCTGATGATTAACAAATGGCAAAACTGATGAAAAAAATAAGTGATATATATCTCTAAAAATTCTACTGTTCTGATTAGAAATCTAAAGACAATAAAACTTTAGTGATTTCCTCTTTCTTATCCCTTTTTATCCCTTCTTCTAGTTATTTTTGGGACTGCGGAAAGAAAAGACTTCCATGTTTAAGCTACACGAGAGGAAGGATACTGTCCATGATCAAAGCCTCCAGAGCCTGGTATACAACCTGGAAAATAAATGCCTTTTTGAATGAATGGAGAAAGTGAACAGATAGATTATATAAAAGAGGAATGAGTTAGTTTTCTGATTTAACTATGGTTCAAGCTTCTAAAGTAGAAGGGTGGAAGACATATGGGATGGAAATGACAACTTACGATATCAATGAAGACAATTCAAAATGCACCGCATCATGTTGTTGTATGGTAGAAACTAACACAACATTGTAAAGCCAATATCCTCCAATTTAGAAAGAATAAAACAAAACAAAAATGCATCTCACTCATTTGATACATTTGAATCAACAATACAAAGAGAACTTCATTCTGGGATGCTGAAGAAACTTACAGTTAATCTCAAAGTTATTGTTATTAACATGCAAGCCACTGTGAAAAACTGTGAAAAAAGAGGGTTCAAAAGTTTGGAGATGGAAAAATATTTAGAGTTTTAGAAATGGGGAAAGAGGCATGCTGGATATGACCGATAAATTTGATGCCAATCCACAACCAAATTAACAAATATCTAGCTTCTCAGCATTTAGAAAAGATGGCCGTAATTATGATGAACCATTAGTAATAATCCCCCCAAAGATTCTAAAATTAAATCAGAAGAACATGTGTATCATTATCAAAGCCTATTCTTAAAAGAACATGATAAAAGGTGAAATTTATGAGATTTATTTTAAAACTTAAGTAATAGTAATGTAGCCCAGATAGTAATATTTCAAAGTTAGAAAAGTTATGGAACATAATAATTTTATATATGACTTTAAAATACTTCCTGTAGAAAGGAGGAAAAAATATATGCAGTTAAGATAATACTGTGAAGGATAAAAGGCATATATATGTTCTAATAAAACTAAAAAACCTAAATGTTTTCTTTTAATCAAATAATCTGGAAAAAAAACAGGTTCAACATTTACATACCATTAAGAAGAGACGGTTACTTTGAAAGGTTTGGAGTAATCAAATATATTTTATATAATAAATATTAAACAACTACTCTGTGCCAGACATTATTCTAGGTCTTAGGGAGTCAGTGATAAGTAGGTCAGGCAGGACCCATGGTCTCAAGAGCCTAAGTTCTGGGGAGAAGAGCCAAGCACTAAACAGGTAAATAGACGAGGAAAGGAAACAATTCTGAAGGGTAATAATGTGACCAAAAAGTCATTATAAATTGTACATAAAGTGAAAAGGAAACATACTTCAAAAGAAAACATTTCCATCAAAAATGACAGAAAGGAATCATTTCTTAATGATCTCAGAATGGATTCTTATATTTTTAGAAACTGCCCATAGGACTTCAATAGCTAAATGATCAAGTCTCAAACAAACAAAATTTACACAAGAGAAAATACAAATAGAAAACACATGTCTGGGAAAATGTTCCAGCTAACTTGTAATCAAGAAATGCAAATTTAAGCAACTTTGCAACATCTGCTAAGTTAAAAAAAAAAGTTTGAGAAAATAGAAAACAGACTTACAGGAAGGATGACAACATAAACACCATCTCCATTCCTCCCCAAGGAAAATCACTGAAATGACCATGGAGGAGAGAGATGGAGCTGGGGGAGAAACACAGCATCACCCGCTGTGAACCAGGGAATGGTGCCAGCCCCATCTGAACCACAAATGGAGGCATGCCTGCCAGCTTCAGTACCAACTGTGAAAAGCAATCACTACCTTTCCTCTAAGGCAGTTACAGGAAGGAAAAGAGGGGAATCGTGACAAAGCTCATGAGTAGGTCAAGAGCAGATGGAAGATGGCCACACTTGGAGTCAATTTCTCTAGTGTGGGGGCCAAGCTACAGTTTTTCTGGCTAAAAAAGGAAAGAGAAATCACGAGGCGACTCTCAGCCATTTTTCACCAGAAGTGACACTAGTCAGATAACTATAGGCTTGAAGGGGGAAATTTTCATAATTTGAAGGAGTAAAGCCTAGAAGCAAAGACATACTGGGAGAGACACTAAGATTAATCAAATATAAGTAACAAAGAAAGGCAGCTATTTGGGAGAATATATTTGTAGCCACATCAACCAAAAAACCCAGAGGCCAAATATTTTTTTCCCTTAACTGAACTATTTTTACTAGTATTCTTTTGCTGAATTGGAAAAATCCTCCCTAAGGAACTAGATACTCTCCCAGCTCAGTGAGGCCACCATTTCCATAATAGTTTCAACAGAGAAAAATCACACAAGTACCCAGGTTTCCAATGCCCATGGCTCTCTTTTTACAGGTTGTTAAAGACTTTTCTACTTTCACGATGTTGTTTCACCCAGCTTTTTACTTTCTATGGGAAGAAGCCAGGTAGCATACAAATAACCACAGAAGGAAGCTCTCCTGTGTGTTAGAGACAGCAGATCTGGACAGAACCTTCTCCATTCAAAGACAAGTAAGGAGAAAACCAGGGCTTCCCAGGTGGCACTAGTGGTAAAGAACCTGAAATGCAGGAGATATAAGGGATGTGGGTTTGATCCCTGGGTTGGGAAGATTCCCTGGAGAATGACATAGCAACCCACTCCAGTATTCTTGCCTGGAGAATGCCCATGGACAGAGGAGTCTGACAAGGTTACAGTCCATGTGGTCACAAAGCATCAAACACAACTGCAGCAACTGAGCACACACAAAGAGAAAACCATGAATGTAACTATGAATCAAACACACACACACAAAGCAAAGTCATGTAGGAAGCATTTAAGCATGCAAGTTCTAGAATCAGAATCCAAACTCTAACATTTTCCAGCCATGACACTTTGGAGAAGATAATCACTTTTTACATGCCTCACTTATAAACTGAGGTTAATCACTATGGAAAATAAAGATAGTGGCAATTAAATGAGATAAGTATGTAAAATAGTTGCAAAAATGTTTGACACATGGTAAATGTTAGGTATGATAATATCATCCCTATTTTATTATGCCTTTGCAAAACTTTTGCAACTAGTAGAAGAGAGAGAATATTGGATGTATCATTAATGCTGAGTATTTCAGGCTGTTCTCCAAACATGTACTTTCCATCTCCTTTAGTGCTGGGCATGATGGCCTGAGTTGTTTTGATCATTGAAAATGTGAGTGGAAGTCATATGTAACACTTTTTGGAGGCAACTCTAAGAATTAGTGTATGAATTCTCCCTCCATCACTCTTCTTTCCAGACAGTGGCTATTCCATCTGACTTGTATCCTTAAGTAAGAATAACTTGAAGTAGAGCCCCAGCTACCTGCTATGAGTGAAAAAAGAAAATCTTGTGGGTTTTTGTTACTGTAGCACAACTTAGCCTATACTGATCATACAGAAATAAAAAGTAAATTAGAGGAATATTTTGAAAATCACAAGTACCCAGGTTTCCAATGCCCATGGCTCTCTTTTTACAGGTTGTTAAAGACTTTTCTACTTTCACGATGTTGTTTCACCCAGCTTTCTACTTTCTATGGGAAGAAGCCAGGTAGCATACAAATAACCACAGAAGGAAGCTCTCCTGTGTGTTAGAGACAGCAGATCTGGACAGAACCTTCTCCATTCAAAGACAAGTAAGGAGAAAACCAGGGCTTCCCAGGTGGCACTAGTGGTAAAGAACCTGAAATGCAGGAGATATAAGGGATGTGGGTTTGATCCCTGGGTTGGGAAGATTCCCTGGAGAATGACATAGCAACCCACTCCAGTATTCTTGCCTGGAGAATGCCCATGGACAGAGGAGTCTGACAAGGTTACAGTCCATGTGGTCACAAAGCATCAAACACAACTGCAGCAACTGAGCACACACAAAGAGAAAACCATGAATGTAACTATGAATCAAACACACACACACAAAGCAAAGTCATGTAGGAAGCATTTAAGCATGCAAGTTCTAGAATCAGAATCCAAACTCTAACATTTTCCAGCCATGACACTTTGGAGAAGATAATCACTTTTTACATGCCTCACTTATAAACTGAGGTTAATCACTATGGAAAATAAAGATAGTGGCAATTAAATGAGATAAGTATGTAAAATAGTTGCAAAAATGTTTGACACATGGTAAATGTTAGGTATGATAATATCATCCCTATTTTATTATGCCTTTGCAAAACTTTTGCAACTAGTAGAAGAGAGAGAATATTGGATGTATCATTAATGCTGAGTATTTCAGGCTGTTCTCCAAACATGTACTTTCCATCTCCTTTAGTGCTGGGCATGATGGCCTGAGTTGTTTTGATCATTGAAAATGTGAGTGGAAGTCATATGTAACACTTTTTTGAGGCAACTCTAAGAATTAGTGTATGAATTCTCCCTCCATCACTCTTCTTTCCAGACAGTGGCTATTCCATCTGACTTGTATCCTTAAGTAAGAATAACTTGAAGTAGAGCCCCAGCTACCTGCTATGAGTGAAAAAAGAAAATCTTGTGGGTTTTTGTTACTGTAGCACAACTTAGCCTATACTGATCATACAGAAATAAAAAGTAAATTAGAGGAATATTTTTGAAAACTTGTCTCCAGAAAAAAAGCAGAAAATAGACAATATTTGTTTTCTTATACCTAGAGACACTAAGGTCAAATAGGTCTATGGAACAGTTCAAAAGTGAGCTGATGGGCTTCCCTGGTGGTCCAGTGGGTAAAGAGTCCACCTTACAGTGCAAGGACCATTGGTTCAATCCCTGGCCGGGGAAGATCCCACATGCCGCAGAGTGGCTGGACCAGTGTGTTCAATTACAAGCCAGCGTGCTGGAGCACATGCGCCCAAGGCTAGTGCTCTACAATGAGAGAGGCCACTGCAATGGGAGGCCCACACAGGCCAAAGAATAGAGATGGATGAAAATAAATGAATAAAAAATAAATAAATAAAAGAGGTCAAAATTAAAAAAAAAAAAAAAAAACTTTCCTTAAAAAAAAGGGTGAGAGCTTCCCTGGTGGTCCAGTGGGTAAGGACACCGCAAGGGACGCCGGTTCGATCCCTGGCCTGGGAAGATCCCACGTGCCGCGGAGCGGCTGGACCGATGTGTCCAATCAGCGAGCCGGAGCTCTGGAGCGCATGCGCCCAGAGCCGGCGCTCTGCGACAACAGACGCCACCGCGATGGGAGGCCCGCAGGAGCCAAAGAACAAAGACGGATGAAAACAGAGAAATGAAAGACCAATAGAAGTGGCCCGCCCTCTCCCCTCCCTCCCCAACCCGACCCCCTGCCCAAAATAAATAAATAAATAAATCTTTAAAAAAAAAAAAAAAAAGGGTGAGATGACAAATATTCAACTCTAGGCTGAACATTTGTGTCCTGCTAGTTTCCATTTGTGAACGGTGTGATGCTATTTGAACTAGGGCTTCTAGAAGGTGACTAGATCATGAGGGTGTAGCCCTCATGAATGGGATGAGTACTTATAAAACAAGACCCCAGAAAGCTCCCTTTCCCTCATTTGACCACGTGTACAGCAAGAGGATAGCCATATGATCCAGGAAGAGAACTATCACCAGATACAGAATCTAGCAGCACCTTGATCTTCAATTTCCCAGTCTTCAAAACAGAAAGAAATGTTTGTTGTATAAACCACTCAGTCTATGGTATTTTGGTATAGCAATACAGAGGGATTAAGACAGAATCCAGATATGATTAACAGAGAGGAAGTGAAGTCACAGAAAGAAAAATCAGGAAATAAATGTAGCAAGAGCTGGATGAGAGATGTCCTGTACAAACTGTATGTAATGTACAACTTGATAAAGATAACTGATACTGGGGGCTTCCCTGGTGGTCCAGTGGGTAAGGACACCACCTTGCAGTGCAAGGGGTGCCGGTTCAACCACTGGCCTGGGAAAATCCCATGTACCATGGAGCAGCTGGGCCAATGTGGCCAACTACCCGAGCTGGAGTTCTGGAGCGCATGTGCCCAGAGCTGGTGCTCTACAGCAAGAGAGTCCACTGCGAAGGGAGGCCCACACAGGCCAAAGAACAAAGATAAATAAATGAAAGATCAATAGAAGTGGCCAAAAACATTTTTAAAAAGGAAAAAAAATGATAACTGATACTGCCATGTGTTATATACAAAAGCCATTAACAGAGTTAATCCTGAAGCTTTCATCACATACACAAGAATTCTTTCCTATATTTTTAATTTTGCTATATGATAGATGTTACCTAAACTTACTGTGGTAATCATTTCATGATGTATGTAAGTCAAATAATTATGCTGTCCCCCTTAAACATATATGGTGCTGTAGTCAAGTATGTCTCAATAAAACTGGAAGGAAAATAATTGTAAAAGATGAATGTCACCAAATTATAAGACCCAAAAACTGTACATAGAGAATAAAATTTTCTGTGAAGTTTATACACAAAAAGAATACACTGAGGATAGCAATATCAAAAATATAGGATTTGTTCAATAAACCTATGCAAACCTTTATAAATTTATGATGGTGCTGTGCAAACAGATTTTTCATTATTAATGGAAATGTTCTTCATTTTTGTTATACAACAGTCATTAGCCACATTTGGGTAGTGAGAGTTTTGGAAAAGTGATTTTTAATTTAATTTTATGTTATTTAATGAGTTTTAACATAATTTAAATAGCCACATTGGCTAGTGGCTTATGATAAGAACAGCTCATATTTAAAATGATAATGTAGATCTGTATTTGTTGGTATAAGAATGACCATAATAGGAAAGAACAGTGGGTGGGAGGTATAGAGGGAGTAACATGGAAACCTATACTATCATACGTGAAAAAGATAACTATTGTTACTGCACTGTAGGAATAGGGGATCCTGCAGGGGCACAGTGCAATGGTCCGGAGGGGTGGGATGAGGGGGACTGGGAGGGAGGTGGAGGAGGGAGGGGCCAGGGATATACATATGACTAATCTGGGATTATACTTATCTATAAACAACAAAACTCTAAAAACAAAAATTAAAATAAAAAAATATCCATAATATAATGCTGAAGTAGATAATATAGAGATTTACAACTAACATTTTTTGTGTATATGCATGAATGTGTGTGTTTACACACATACCTGGGGATGCCACGCCAAAATGTCATCAACAGGCCCTGAGTAGTGGCCTTATGGATAATCAATACTCTCTTCTTCAAATTTTTTGGTATTATCTGAAGTGGCCAAAAACATTTTTAAAAAGAAAAAAAATGATAACTGATACTGCCATGTTTTTAAAAAGCTTTAACGTACCTGAAGCTTTCATCACATACACAAGAATTCTTTCCTATATTTTTAATTTTGCTATATGATAGATGTTACCTAAACTTACTGTGGTAATCATTTCATGATGTATGTAAGTCAAATAATTATGCTGTCCCCCTTAAACATATATGGTGCTGTAGTCAAGTATGTCTCAATAAAACTGGAAGGAAAATAATTGTAAAAGATGAATGTCACCAAATTATAAGACCCAAAAACTGTACATAGAGAATAAAATTTTCTGTGAAGTTTATACACAAAAAGAATACACTGAGGATAGCAATATCAAAAATATAGGATTTGTTCAATAAACCTATGCAAACCTTTATAAATTTATGATGGTGCTGTGCAAACAGATTTTTCATTATTAATGGAAATGTTCTTCATTTTTGTTATACAACAGTCATTAGCCACATTTGGGTAGTGAGAGTTTTGGAAAAGTGATTTTTAATTTAATTTTATGTTATTTAATGAGTTTTAACATAATTTAAATAGCCACATTGGCTAGTGGCTTATGATAAGAACAGCTCATATTTAAAATGATAATGTAGATCTGTATTTGTTGGTATAAGAATGACCATAATAGGAAAGAACAGTGGGTGGGAGGTATAGAGGGAGTAACATGGAAACCTATACTATCATACGTGAAAAAGATAACTATTGTTACTGCACTGTAGGAATAGGGGATCCTGCAGGGGCACAGTGCAATGGTCCGGAGGGGTGGGATGAGGGGGACTGGGAGGGAGGTGGAGGAGGGAGGGGCCAGGGATATACATATGACTAATCTGGGATTATACTTATCTATAAACAACAAAACTCTAAAAACAAAAATTAAAATAAAAAAATATCCATAATATAATGCTGAAGTAGATAATATAGAGATTTACAACTAACATTTTTTGTGTATATGCATGAATGTGTGTGTTTACACACATACCTGGGGATGCCACGCCAAAATGTCATCAACAGGCCCTGAGTAGTGGCCTTATGGATAATCAATACTCTCTTCTTCAAATTTTTTGGTATTATCTGAAGTTTCCAAAGGAGACTATAATATTCTTTTTTTAATATACAGGAAGGTAACATCATTTTCATTTAAAAAACAAAATTGCTAAGAGCTAATACTTGTAATAGTGCAGGAAAATTGCTGATGGTATTGCAAATTGATATAATTATTTTGAAAAAAATGAATATTTCTGTACCTCAAGAATGTATATTAAAATAGGTCTCAAAAGAAGGAAGAAAGATTCTTCAAAAATGTTGTCCCTAGGGAATAATTATTCTGAGTTATTTTGCAATCAGTTAATTACAGCTCTCTTTACATGTGTCTACAAATTACAGTGGAAAGTGAAAAGGGAACATGTTAAAAGCTGACTTAGGATAGTAGAAAGCGATCTGTTTTGTTTTCCATTACTGTTTTAATATTACTCTCTCAATAAATTAATCTGTGTAGAATAGCTAGTGCATCTAAAAGATGAGCAGCACTAACCACTAAAATAACATCCCTGGTTCTCAGTGACATAACATGACTAAGGTTTATCAGTCATTTACATCATAGTAGGTGCCCTGAATGGATATCTTCCAATTGGTCACTCCGTTCATTCCTTGGCCTCACTATGGAAAGGAGGAGTGAGCATAGGATCATGGAGGAGGAGGATCATGCAGGGAGTTTGATGGCCAGATCTATATCCCATTGACCAGACTACAGTGATATGGCCCAGATCCAACTGCAAGCAATGTTGGTCAATGTAATCCTCCTCTCTGCCTAAGAAGAAAATTGGGAACACAGTCTCTGCTGAACCTGTCACGTCAAACCAAGTTCATTTGCTTTCTTGGTAAGTGTGTTAAGCAGGTCAATTACATTGCTGGATGCTGCTACTGCAGTGCAAAGACTATATTATAGAATTTTTCGAATTCAGAAATCATAGGTATAGTCTTCCGGCTGCTATAGGCAGGCGGCTTAAACAACAAATATTTACTTCTTATAATGCTGGAAACTGGACAGTCTGAGATCAAGTTGCTAGCACCTCCTGTGTCTGATGGAGTCCACTTCCTGATTCGCAGAAGGTTGTCTTCTTCCTAAAACCTCTGGCCTTATGGATAATCAATACTCTCTTCTTCAAATTTTTTGGTATTATCTGAAGTTTCCAAAGGAGACTATAATATTCTTTTTTTAATATACAGGAAGGTAACATCATTTTCATTTAAAAAACAAAATTGCTAAGAGCTAATACTTGTAATAGTGCAGGAAAATTGCTGATGGTATTGCAAATTGATATAATTATTTTGAAAAAAATGAATATTTCTGTACCTCAAGAATGTATATTAAAATAGGTCTCAAAAGAAGGAAGAAAGATTCTTCAAAAATGTTGTCCCTAGGGAATAATTATTCTGAGTTATTTTGCAATCAGTTAATTACAGCTCTCTTTACATGTGTCTACAAATTATAGTGGAAAGTGAAAAGGGAACATGTTAAAAGCTGACTTAGGACAGTAGAAAGCGATCTGTTTTGTTTTCCATTACTGTTTTAATATTACTCTCTCAATAAATTAATCTGTGTAGAATAGCTAGTGCATCTAAAAGATGAGCAGCACTAACCACTAAAATAACATCCCTGGTTCTCAGTGACATAACATGACTAAGGTTTATCAGTCATTTACATCATAGTAGGTGCCCTGAATGGATATCTTCCAATTGGTCACTCCGTTCATTCCTTGGCCTCACTATGGAAAGGAGGAGTGAGCATAGGATCATGGAGGAGGAGGATCATGCAGGGAGTTTGATGGCCAGATCTATATCCCATTGACCAGACTACAGTGATATGGCCCAGATCCAACTGCAAGCAATGTTGGTCAATGTAATCCTCCTCTCTGCCTAAGAAGAAAATTGGGAACACAGTCTCTGCTGAACCTGTCACGTCAAACCAAGTTCATTTGCTTTCTTGGTAAGTGTGTTAAGCAGGTCAATTACATTGCTGGATGCTGCTACTGCAGTGCAAAGACTATATTATAGAATTTTTCGAATTCAGAAATCATAGGTATAGTCTTCCGGCTGCTATAGGCAGGCGGCTTAAACAACAAATATTTACTTCTTATAATGCTGGAAACTGGACAGTCTGAGATCAAGTTGCTAGCACCTCCTGTGTCTGATGGAGTCCACTTCCTGATTCGCAGAAGGTTGTCTTCTTCCTAAAACCTCTCATGGCTTAAAGAGGCAAGGGACCTTTCTGGGTTCTCCTTTATAAGGGCACCGGTTCCATTCTTGAGGGCTTTGCCTTCGTCACCTAACAACTTCTAAAGTCCCATCTCCAAAATACCATCCTATCAGGGGTTAGGATTTAACATACGAACTTTGGGGGACACAAATATTTGGTCTATAGCAATAATAACTACCCATATTTTTACTGCCCAGAATTCACTGTTTACCATTTTGTCACATAACATACTGCTTTGATACCACACTGCACTGTACATTTGTATAACTCTGCATGTTGACTTTGTCATCAATATGTTTTGAGAAAAATTGATGTTTATACTGAGCATTCTAATTCACTTCTCTTAATTGTAGAAAGGTATCTCATTGAATAAAACATATATTTATCAATTACTAGATATTCTTGTTATTCCCACTGTTCTCCACAACAATGTTGCATGTGACAGACTTCAATATGTCTCCTTATGCCAATGTGAAAAGCTAGGCATATGCTAGTTCTATAAGTGAAACCACATGGTCAGAAACACTCAACCTTTTCAACATTTTTAAACTGTATAGCTTATATACACCTTTGAAAATATAAAACACACATTTGTAAAATGTGCAGAGGACACAAATTCAGAAGGGAGAGATGTCATGAGAGATGACAGAAATCAGTGTTCAAGCTTTAATAAGTTAGAACACAGGGCTATTAAAACTACCAAGATGGAATTTAAGAAAGTTAAAGATAAAATATGGCCCAGATCCAACTGCAAGCAATGTTGGTCAATGTAATCCTCCTCTCTGCCTAAGAAGAAAATTGGGAACACAGCCTCTGCTGAACCTGTCACGTCAAACCAAGTTCATTTGCTTTCTTGGTAAGTGTGTTAAGCAGGTCAATTACATTGCTGGATGCTGCTACTGCAGTGCAAAGACTATATTATAGAATTTTTCGAATTCAGAAATCATAGGTATAGTCTTCCGGCTGCTATAGGCAGGCGGCTTAAACAACAAATATTTACTTCTTATAATGCTGGAAACTGGACAGTCTGAGATCAAGTTGCTAGCACCTCCTGTGTCTGATGGAGTCCACTTCCTGATTCGCAGAAGGTTGTCTTCTTCCTAAAACCTCTCATGGCTTAAAGAGGCAAGGGACCTTTCTGGGTTCTCCTTTATAAGGGCACCGGTTCCATTCTTGAGGGCTTTGCCTTCGTCACCTAACAACTTCTAAAGTCCCATCTCCAAAATACCATCCTATCAGGGGTTAGGATTTAACATACGAACTTTGGGGGACACAAATATTTGGTCTATAGCAATAATAACTACCCATATTTTTACTGCCCAGAATTCACTGTTTACCATTTTGTCACATAACATACTGCTTTGATACCACACTGCACTGTACATTTGTATAACTCTGCATGTTGACTTTGTCATCAATATGTTTTGAGAAAAATTGATGTTTATACTGAGCATTCTAATTCACTTCTCTTAATTGTAGAAAGGTATCTCATTGAATAAAACATATATTTATCAATTACTAGATATTCTTGTTATTCCCACTGTTCTCCACAACAATGTTGCATGTGACAGACTTCAATATGTCTCCTTATGCCAATGTGAAAAGCTAGGCATATGCTAGTTCTATAAGTGAAACCACATGGTCAGAAACACTCAACCTTTTCAACATTTTTAAACTGTATAGCTTATATACACCTTTGAAAATATAAAACACACATTTGTAAAATGTGCAGAGGACACAAATTCAGAAGGGAGAGATGTCATGAGAGATGACAGAAATCAGTGTTCAAGCTTTAATAAGTTAGAACACAGGGCTATTAAAACTACCAAGATGGAATTTAAGAAAGTTAAAGATAAAATCTTGCATTTACTCAAATAAATTAAATGCCCATTGCAGTGAGACAAACAGAACTAGACAGCAGCATCTGAAAGATATTCATGGGGTTATTAGTTAACCCCAACTTTGTTGTGAGCCAACCATGTGACACTGTTTAGATTTCAAAAGTGTATACTAATATGAATATTGGTATACAGCTCTATTAATAGAATATTAAGAGTCAAACTCTAAACTTAAATCCACTTAACCAAGTCAGAACTGCATGGTATGCAAATGAAACCAAGGCCTAGAAGTGTAAGAGAAAAAAGAGACAGTAGTGCCTTCACAAGCTACACTGCAGAGAGGATGGGGTCGCAGTGGGGCTGAGAAAACTCGTATCAGGCTCTCCAAGGCTACTCTGACTTCCTCCCTCCCCATTACTGTCTCTTATCAAGACTTCTCTCTGCTGACTGGATTTATGCTCTAAACCACCAACTGCATGAGGCCCTACAGTGACCTTCCACTGCAGTTTCCATTCAGCATCTCCTGTTGGCTGTAACATGGATGAACCTAGAGACTGTCATACAAAGTGAAGTCAGACACAGAAGGACAAAAATGATATGGCATACATGTGGAATCTAAAAAAAAGGTACAAATGAACTTGTCCATAAATAAAAGTAGAATTACAGATGGAGAAAATAAACATGGTTACTGGTGGGTAACCATAGAATGGGGAGGAGACAAGGATAAACTGGAAGGTTGGGCTTGACATATACACACTACAATATATAAAATAAATAACTAAGGACTTACTGTAGCGTAAAGGGAGCTCTACTCAATACTCTGTAAAGGCCTATATAGGAAAAGAATCAAAAAAAATAAAAAGGATGGATATAGGTATATGTGGGACTTCCTTGGTGGCCCCATGGTAAAGAATCCACTTGCCAATGCAGGAGATGCCAGTTTGATCCCTCGGTCAGGAAGGTCTCCCGGAGAAGGAAATGGCAACTCACTCAAGCATTCTTGCCTGGGAAACCCCATGGATGGAGGAGCCTGGCGGGCTACAGTCCATGGGATCTCAAAGAGTCAGACACGCCTGAAGTGACTGAGTACACACATGCACGCACAATGTCTGCTTCTTTGTTACAGCAGCCCGAACTAAGACACCCAGCAAGGGTCTTGAGTCCATATCAGGGACTAATCAGAATGGCAGTCCCTTCTAAAATCTGTGTTTGGAGCAGGAGAGAAACAGCTCCTCCAGAGCCCTAAGGGGATCACTGCTGGCCAGGAAGTAAATGTGTATCTCCTAAAGTTATCATGTTTCACCCTGGAGCCTGGAGCCATATAGTGTACAAGTAAGTTTAATCCACTTCCTTACTTTTCATAGAACTCTCCTGATTTTCTTTCCCTTACCTAAAACGCATGGTCAACATCATATGAGTCCTAGATATATGAGACAGGTAAACCAAACTATTGGACATGAACTTGGGCAAACTCCAGGAAATGGTGAGAGGACAGGGAAGCCCGGTGTGCTGCATGCAGTTGATGGAGTCACAAAGAGTCAGACATCACTTGGGAACTGAACAACAACAACAAAACCAAATTGTGTGATATCTTATTCACTGTGTGATTTTTTCCACACTGGTTTTATATATTTAAGATTATAAAAATAGAATAGTTACCTGTTTATCGTGGCTAATATCAAGCAAAATACTCTTATCAATGGAAGGAAGACTTTGAAAATGATTCTGGCAGGTATAATGAGAATACCTGCTTGAACTATGTGTCTGGATCATTACTGAGCTTGACACTCATTGAGCTCTGACTGTGTACAGCCCCAAGGGATTTACAATCACACAGGGCCAACACAACCGTCAAATAGCCAGGGAAGATAGATTGTACATACAAGAAGATTTAATCAGCTGATTCTGAATCCCTGATCAACACATATCTTTAAAAAGGTGACTCAGTAGAATCCAGACAAGAAAAACATGTTCAGAAAAAATGAGATCCTAACAGGACATAGCTAAATAAAAACACTGGTCAAAGAGAGAGATAAAGAGACTTAGGACCCAGATTCACATTTAAGAACACTTCAGGGCTTCCCCTGGTGATCCAGTGGGTAAGGACACCGCCTTGCAGTGCAAGGGGCGCCGGTTCGATCCCTGGCCTGGGAAGATCCCATGTGCCGCAGAGCGGCTGGACTGATGTGTCCAATTACCGAGTTGGAGCTCTGGAGCGCATGCACCCAGAGTCGGTGCTCTGTGACAACAGACGCCACCGCGATGGGAGGCCCACAGGAGCCAAAGAACAAAGACGGATGAAAATGGAGAAATGAAAGACCAATAGAAGTGGCCCGCCCACTCCCCTCCCTCCCCAACCCGACCCCCGCCCAAAATAAATAAATAAATAAAAAACAAACAAACAACAAAAAAAGCACTTCATTCTCACTGAGTCTAAAACAAGATCGAGAAACAGAATCACCTGGAAATCAGAACAACAGCAACAAAAAGGACCCTGGACTTGACCTCCAAAAATTCTCATCCAGTCTATCTGAGCGGGGCTTCGTTAGTGACTCAGACAGTAAAGAATCTGCCCACAATGCAGGAGACCTGGGTGCCCCTGGAGAAGGAAATGGCTACCCGCTCCAGTACTCTTGCCTGGAGAATGCCATAGAGGAATCTGGTCGGCTACAGTCCATGGGGTTCCAAAGAGCGGGACATTCACTTTCCATCTGACAGAGTTTCATGATTTATACTTTTAATAAAAATAATAATGGCTAAGAATCTATAACACTATTTGGCAGACACACCTTCAAGTGTTTTATGCGTAATATTAACTCTCTAAATCTTCATCCTAACTCTATGAATGAGGAACTATTGTTATTTTCCTTTATGTTGAGGAAACTACAACTCAGAAAGGTAAATAACTTGACCAAGACCATGGACTGCTAGGGTTTGAACTGAGTCAGCCTTCAGAGTCTGCCTTCAATTACTTGTCTCTATTGATTCTCAAAACAGAAAGTGGTGTGTCTAGCTGGGCTGGCATTTGGAAAGCAAGGCACAGTGAAACATGAGAAGATGATCATCTACTGAGCTCTGCTGAAAAGAAGGGACTCTATATGACTCAGCACTTGGCACATAGCAGGTACGGAATGTTGTATATTCTAGGTTGAAGAATTCCATAGAACACTTCAGGGCTTCCCCTGGTGATCCAGTGGGTAAGGACACCGCCTTGCAGTGCAAGGGGCGCCGGTTCGATCCCTGGCCTGGGAAGATCCCATGTGCCGCAGAGCGGCTGGACTGATGTGTCCAATTACCGAGTTGGAGCTCTGGAGCGCATGCACCCAGAGTCGGTGCTCTGTGACAACAGACGCCACCGCGATGGGAGGCCCACAGGAGCCAAAGAACAAAGACGGATGAAAATGGAGAAATGAAAGACCAATAGAAGTGGCCCGCCCACTCCCCTCCCTCCCCAACCCGACCCCCGCCCAAAATAAATAAATAAATAAAAAACAAACAAACAACAAAAAAAGCACTTCATTCTCACTGAGTCTAAAACAAGATCGAGAAACAGAATCACCTGGAAATCAGAACAACAGCAACAAAAAGGACCCTGGACTTGACCTCCAAAAATTCTCATCCAGTCTATCTGAGCGGGGCTTCGTTAGTGACTCAGACAGTAAAGAATCTGCCCACAATGCAGGAGACCTGGGTGCCCCTGGAGAAGGAAATGGCTACCCGCTCCAGTACTCTTGCCTGGAGAATGCCATAGAGGAATCTGGTCGGCTACAGTCCATGGGGTTCCAAAGAGCGGGACATTCACTTTCCATCTGACAGAGTTTCATGATTTATACTTTTAATAAAAATAATAATGGCTAAGAATCTATAACACTATTTGGCAGACACACCTTCAAGTGTTTTATGCGTAATATTAACTCTCTAAATCTTCATCCTAACTCTATGAATGAGGAACTATTGTTATTTTCCTTTATGTTGAGGAAACTACAACTCAGAAAGGTAAATAACTTGACCAAGACCATGGACTGCTAGGGTTTGAACTGAGTCAGCCTTCAGAGTCTGCCTTCAATTACTTGACTCTATTGATTCTCAAAAACAGAAAGTGGTGTGTCTAGCTGGGCTGGCATTTGGAAAGCAAGGCACAGTGAAACATGAGAAGATGATCATCTACTGAGCTCTGCTGAAAAGAAGGGACTCTATATGACTCAGCACTTGGCACATAGCAGGTACGGAATGTTGCTAAGTATATTCTAGGTTGAAGAATTCCATAGAAGCAACAGTTTACAAGGAAAAATATGTTGAGCCTGCTATAGCAGGAAGAAAGTGGAACAGAGTGGGTGAGTCATACCAAGTTTCCCATCCCCATTAAAGAAAAGTACCAGTAGAGTAAGAGATGCATTATTCTGACCTCTCCTTTCCTGTCCTTAGATGCTCCTTAATCCTATGCTTATTTAAGTTGCATGCAGTCAGGATTTTACTAGAGGCCCAGTGGCTAAGACATCATGCTTCCAATGCAGGAGGTGGGGGTTCAGTTCCTAATGGGGGAGCTAAATCACTTAACCAAAAAATAAATAAATCTAACTTCTTTAAAAAAGAGTCACACACTGTCTTAATTATTTGGAGGAACAAGGCACTCAACTTTTCTAGCACATCCTTCCTCAACTTCTATCTTTTGGAAACATCACAGAATACTAAAAGGATGTAAAACTCCAAGCAACTGATTTCTCTGCTTTCTTGGAAAGCCAGTACATTGTTTGTACACATGGATACTTTTTTGATGGATGGATGGATTCTATAAAACTCTGGGGCTTTCCCGATGGCTTGGAGGATCAAAGACTTTGCCTGTCATGCAAGAGGCCCAGCTTTGATCTCTGGGTCAAGAAGACCCCCTGGAGAAGGAAATGGCTACCCACTCCAGTATTCTTTTCTGGAACATTCCATGGACAGAGGAGCTACCGTATGGTGGGCTGCAGTCCACAGGGTTGCAAAGAGTCAGACGTGACTGAGTGACTAAGCATGACAGATGAAAGAATGGATAAAGCAATGGATAGATGTCTAAGAGTTAATTGTTACTCATGTCTCCTGTGAGTTTGGTAGGATTGTCTCTTCCTCTGGTGGGAGACAATATGATGTTAGGATTAAGTGCACAGTCCTTGGAATTGGGCAGCTTAGCTTCAATACTGCCTCCACCACTTACTATCTGGGCTTGAGTAAGTGATTTGCCCCCCCAAAAACCACCAAATTGAGCTCTGCTGAAAAGAAGGGACTCTATATGACTCAGCACTTGGCACATAGCAGGTACGGAATGTTGCTAAGTATATTCTAGGTTGAAGAATTCCATAGAAGCAACAGTTTACAAGGAAAAATATGTTGAGCCTGCTATAGCAGGAAGAAAGTGGAACAGAGTGGGTGAGTCATACCAAGTTTCCCATCCCCATTAAAGAAAAGTACCAGTAGAGTAAGAGATGCATTATTCTGACCTCTCCTTTCCTGTCCTTAGATGCTCCTTAATCCTATGCTTATTTAAGTTGCATGCAGTCAGGATTTTACTAGAGGCCCAGTGGCTAAGACATCATGCTTCCAATGCAGGAGGTGGGGGTTCAGTTCCTAATGGGGGAGCTAAATCACTTAACCAAAAAATAAATAAATCTAACTTCTTTAAAAAAGAGTCACACACTGTCTTAATTATTTGGAGGAACAAGGCACTCAACTTTTCTAGCACATCCTTCCTCAACTTCTATCTTTTGGAAACATCACAGAATACTAAAAGGATGTAAAACTCCAAGCAACTGATTTCTCTGCTTTCTTGGAAAGCCAGTACATTGTTTGTACACATGGATACTTTTTTGATGGATGGATGGATTCTATAAAACTCTGGGGCTTTCCCGATGGCTTGGAGGATCAAAGACTTTGCCTGTCATGCAAGAGGCCCAGCTTTGATCTCTGGGTCAAGAAGACCCCCTGGAGAAGGAAATGGCTACCCACTCCAGTATTCTTTTCTAGAACATTCCATGGACAGAGGAGCTACCGTATGGTGGGCTGCAGTCCACAGGGTTGCAAAGAGTCAGACGTGACTGAGTGACTAAGCATGACAGATGAAAGAATGGATAAAGCAATGGATAGATGTCTAAGAGTTAATTGTTACTCATGTCTCCTGTGAGTTTGGTAGGATTGTCTCTTCCTCTGGTGGGAGACAATATGATGTTAGGATTAAGTGCACAGTCCTTGGAATTGGGCAGCTTAGCTTCAATACTGCCTCCACCACTTACTATCTGTGCGGCCTTGAGTAAGTGATTTGTCCTCCATCAACCTCAGTTTATTCTTTTTTAAATGGGAAAGAATGCGCTCACTTCCAAAGGAAGTTGTGAAACAATGTATGTGCTAAGCACAATGTCTGACACAAAAAACGCTCAGTTATGAATAACGAGTTCACAAGGAAATAAGCATATAATATAAGGGTAATAATAATTACCCTCATAATTACTAAGGATTTAATAATAATATAAGGATTCTCATATATATATATATATATACATATATATATATATAAGTACATATATATAAAGGAATAAGGATATCAGATCTGATTATTTAAAACAGCCCTTCTAATATCATTTCAGGCTAAAAAATTGAACGTGTAGGTATTATTTCTTTTGTAATGCAAGACTTATTTTGGAACATGAAAGGCAAATGAAAGGCTTTATTCAGATGGCTATAGCAGAAAAGAAGGAGGGTAGGTAGGAAGGAAGGGAGGAATAAAGGAAAAAAAGATGAAAGAAAAAAAGATAACCATGTCTCTTGTGAAAAGTACTTCAACATTTCTTTATATTTAAGTAATTTGAAAAGTTTGGTTACGACTGATGAAGTTACCCTAATTATAATTCTCAGCAAGGAAATGAAATAGTCAATTTCTGAGAATATAGTTTGAATCTTTTGAATGTTCTAAGGATTTAAATAGTTCATGTTCAGAAGAGGGAAAAAAAACACAAGATTTTGACCTGAGGTCATCTCAACCAGAGAACTCAGTCAATATCCTCTTCTTTAAGCTTCTTCTAACTTAAGTTATTAAATATGCACATTATTTATTTTAGTATTTATGATAGTGTATCAGAGTAAGTATCATATTTTATTTTATTTTTAAACTTTTTACTTTTACAAAGAGTTTTGTTGTTTACAGATATGTATGTTCTCAGATTAGTCATATGTATATCCCCCCCATCCCACCCCTCCAGACCGTCATACAGCACCCGTGAAGGATCTGCTTTTCTCACAGAGCAATGACTAGAGCTATTTTCTTCACATATGATAGTACAGGCCTTCATGCTACTTCCTTTACGCCGCTCACCCACTATTCTTTCCCCATAATGTCCATATGTCCACTGCCCATGTCTGTCTTTCCGTCGCTTCACTGCATGTGCCATCATCACCATCCTACTAGATTCCATATATGTGTGTTAGTATATTGTACTTGTCCTTCTCTTTCTGACTGACTTCACTTTTTAGGATAGGTTCTAGATCCAACCACCTCATTAGGGCTGATTCTTCTGTAGTTCTTTTTACAGCTGTGTAGTATTCCATTGTATATATGTGCCAGAGCTTTTATATCCATTCGTTCGTTGATGGGCATCTAGGTTGCTTCCATGTTCTAGCTATTGTATAGAGAGCTGCAATGAACATTGGGGTACAGGTGCTTCTTTCAGGTTTAATTTCATCAGGGTATAAGCCTAAGAGTGGGATTGCTGGGTCGTATGGTGCTTCTATTTTTAGTTTTTTAAGAAATCTCCATACTGTCTTCCATAGAGGCTGTAGCATCATATTTTAGAGTTAGACAAAACCTCATTTGAATTTTAGCTCTAACAGTTAATAGTTGCATGGCCTTTGCCAAACTGCTAGTAATGATTCATTTTAGTCTCTTTGTGGATAAAGGGGAAATCATGATATTACCATTTGCATCTCCATGTTGGGGTGATTAAACAAGGTCATACATGTAAGGCACTTGGCCCAAGAGCTGGTATATGATAAGCGGTAAGTAAACATTGGCTCTACTTATATTCATTACTACTGCTATTTCTACATCACTTCCAGTGCACTTTCTTTAAGAAGCACCTAGTAACTCCTAGGCCTCAATGTAAATGTAACATGACCTACAGTGTGGGAGCCTCTGGTTTTTGCTTTGCCCAGGATGGACACAGAGCCCATCAAATTTACCATTTCTCCTTCATCTTTTCTTCCCTTATGCTTTAATTTATTGGAGCATAGCTGATTTATGATGTTGTGTTCATTTTACGTATACAGTAAACTGAATCAGTTACACATACATATATATCTACTTTTTGAAGGGTGTTTTTCACATATAGGTCATTACAGAGTATTGAGTAGAGTTCCTTGTGCTCTACAACAGGTCCTTATTAGTTATCTATTTTATAAAGAGTAGTATGTGTATATATGTGGATCCCCATCTCCCAAAGTATCCCTCCTTCCCACTCTTGGTAACCATAAGATTGTTTCCAAAATATACAAATAGCTCCTGCAGTTTAATATCAAACAACAATGGACCCAATAAAAAAAATGGACAAAAGAAGGGGCTTCCCTCGTGGTCCAGTGGGTAGAGAGTTTGCCTTGCATTGCAAGGGGTACCAGTTCTCTCCCTGGCCCAGGAAGTCCAGTAAGATCCCATGTGCCACAGAGAGGCTGGACCGGTATGTCCAATTGCAAGCCAGAACTCTGGAGCACATACACCCAGAGCCTGTGCTGTGCAACAAGAAAGGCCGCTGCAATGGGAGGCCCACACAGGCCAAAGAATAAAGATGGATGTAAATAAATAAAAAATTAATAAAAGAGGTCAAATTTTTTAAAAAGTAGGACAAAAGACCCAAATAGATATTTCTTTCTCCTTCATCTTAATTTTTCTCTTGCTCTATAATCTGTGACTGGAAGATTTTTCTCTTTGCTAAAATGCGTTCAGCCTTCTCTCTGCCCTGGTACAAAAGTCCTTAAACCTCTGCTTTTCCCAGAACTCTGTTCCTCCAACTAACTGGAAGTGAGAAAGACTCCCCTCCCTTCATCTAGTGCGGATTTCTGACTTATGATTCCATTTCAACAAAACCACTCGCACTAATGCTTATATACAATGTAAATAATTCATTAGAAACGTACATTTGTCTGATCTTTATATACTTGCAGCGTGTCTGCGGAGTCTATTATATCAATCAGGACTCTTGGTCACCAGCGATAAATGGAAAATCCTCCTCTTTAAAGAGGTAAAAATGTAAGCAGCATGCAAATCCATCTGGGAAACACAGAAGGCAAGCACAGCAAGGGATTCTTACCACTCTCTGTTTATAAATGTGGAAAGTAAGTCCCAGCATATTATCACAAGGCTGTTGAAGGCCTTACAGCATTCTTGAATTCAAAGACAGGCTGGATACTGGGGATGGAGAAAAGATAGAAAAGCCAAGTCAAGTGTATCGCTGGAGTAGGAAATGGCAATTCACTCCAGTATTCTTGCCTGGAGAATCCCATGCACAGAGGAGCCTGAAGGGCTACAGTTCATGGGATCCCAAACAGTTGGACACAGCTGAGCAACTAATACTTTCACTTTTCCTTTTCATGTTCCTGGATAGAGAAGGAGATACAGAAATTGCCCACTTGGCTAGTGAACTCACGCTGGGCCAAGGCAACAGAGAACGAGGCATCAGTGACTCCTGACACATTTACTTGTTGCTGTTTCATAAACTGAATTTCCATGGAGGATGTTTTTAAGTTCTGTATACAAGAACAGACTGGTCCATAGTTCTATCGTCAAAAGTCCACAGCAGACAGCACTTAGAAAGGGGGGTCGTTGCCTCCTCTGGTCTCACCTCCAATTCTCCATGTAATATTAATAGTGGACTCTGGGGACATCCCTCCCATTATCTGGTCTGGGTGAAAAGGGACAATAATAGAAGCAAGATCATCTCTTCCCTATCAATCTCCTGTGTGAGCGCCACGGGCCTCCAGGGAGACATCACTGCTTTCAGTGCCTATTAGCAGTTGTGCCTTTTAACCTCCTGGTCAGCCCGGCAGTGGGAGTCCAAGAGAGGCTCCAGGTCCTATTCTTCCATGAGCACGTAGCCTGGGTGAACTGGAGCTCATGGCCCCACGTGGTCCCACATGCTTAAGCCAGGAAATGCACGTTCCACAGATGCAAGGACAAGTGTAGAATAGCTTTTCACAAGCTAGAGTCAGAGTGGCAGTAGGCAGGGAGGACCACACACCAATTAGCCAGGCAGCTGTGGCCATCATTCAGGTGCGACCTGGGCTCTCTGCTGTAGGTCAAGCCTGGATCCTGCCATGAAATTCACACTGAAACCTGTCTTCAGAGGAGGGCTGGAACAGCTAACCCCACAGAGGGCAAAGGCTGTCCAGCAAAGCTGTTCAACCCTACAACCCGGAGAGGAAGAACCATACAACCAGCATGGTATTCAAAATACATACTAAGTAGAGAAGAGAATTCTTTGCTTGCATTCCTTTCTAGGAAATTCTTGGCAAAGACTCCTAACTTCCCTGACAAATTAGACCTGGAAATGATAATAAAGTGTACTGACTATTGATTACCTTTAGTGATGCATAGCTACCTTATCACGGTTGAGACAAGAGGTCCCCTTCATACTTTAATATTTCCTTTAGGTTGGCCTAAGGCCCAATGAGTAGCTGTGAAAATCTGCCACTTGTTTGTGTTTGGTTAAGAAAAAAAATCACCATGGTAATTTAGCTCAGTACTTACTGTAATTCTTATTATGTTCTTTGTATAACAGGTAGCATCCTTTCTAATTTGAGAATTCCTATTAACCTGCACTTTCCCCACTATTTCCAACACTTTCTCTTGGACATCAGAAACACCCACACATACATTCTCCTGGGCCTGTAACTGAGGCCTTCTCCTGGGAATCTCCATTAAGGATGATGTACACAGCACTTGGGAGTGGGACTCTAGAGCCAGATGGCCTGGGGTTGGATTCCCTCTCTCTCATTTATGGGTCATGCAATATTAGGCAGCTTACTTAACCTCTCTGAGCCTCAACTTCATCATCAGTTCCACGGCTACCCACTCCAATATTCTTGCCTGGGAGATTCCGTGAACAGAGGAGCCTGACCAGCTACAGTCCAATGGGTGGCAAAAAGACCTGGACATAACTTAGCAATTAAACACCACCACCAGTAGGTGAGGACAGAAGTACCTACCTAACAGAATTGTTGCTAGTGCCCTCGGAACCATGTATAACACAGGACTAATGTTTAATCTCATTACTCTCTATGGCCTGTGGTCACAGGTATAGTTACCAAAGTACCCTTGACCATGAAGACTTCATCAGCTGCTGTGTGAGTGTGAGATGAAGAGCTGGAGGATGAGGGAGCAGAGGTGGGAAGGAGAGTGACGGTTTCTGGGAGGCTAGCAAGAGGGGCCGAATACATCTGGAAGTCCATAGCAGCCCACAGCGGAGGTGACCCCACATCCCAGCACACAATGGGGCAAATGACCCCTGCTTCTGAGGGGAGGAGAGCAGGATCCACAGGTGAGAGCAAAGCGGGTGAGCTCCAGCCTGGACGAGTGGGGTTAGGCAAGAACCCAAGCCCGCAAAAACTGCTTTTTGAAAGAAGGAGCCCCCACTGTTCGAGTAGCGACAAACCAGTTGCAGACCAGCCAAAGTGAAAAAGTTCACCACCATTAAACTGGTCTTAAGAGAAATGGTAAGGATCGTCTTTAAGTGGAAAATTAAAGGTCATTGTCTATTGTACCATAGAAATAATAAATAAGAGGGAAAAAAATCTCACTAGTACAGGGAGTGGATAAGCATCTAAAAAGTTATGATGAAAGCTAAAAAACAAAAGTAGCAAAATCAACTATAATAAGGATACACAAAATAAAAGAATGAAAAGGATGTCTGAACATAAAACACTGGGAGGGTACATGTGACACATGGGTGCTTTTAGAACATACTCAGACACTTTCCCCACTATTTCCAACACTTTCTCTTGGACATCAGAAACACCCACACATACATTCTCCTGGGCCTGTAACTGAGGCCTTCTCCTGGGAATCTCCATTAAGGATGATGTACACAGCACTTGGGAGTGGGACTCTAGAGCCAGATGGCCTGGGGTTGGATTCCCTCTCTCTCATTTATGGGTCATGCAATATTAGGCAGCTTACTTAACCTCTCTGAGCCTCAACTTCATCATCAGTTCCACGGCTACCCACTCCAATATTCTTGCCTGGGAGATTCCGTGAACAGAGGAGCCTGACCAGCTACAGTCCAATGGGTGGCAAAAAGACCTGGACATAACTTAGCAATTAAACACCACCACCAGTAGGTGAGGACAGAAGTACCTACCTAACAGAATTGTTGCTAGTGCCCTCGGAACCATGTATAACACAGGACTAATGTTTAATCTCATTACTCTCTATGGCCTGTGGTCACAGGTATAGTTACCAAAGTACCCTTGACCATGAAGACTTCATCAGCTGCTGTGTGAGTGTGAGATGAAGAGCTGGAGGATGAGGGAGCAGAGGTGGGAAGGAGAGTGACGGTTTCTGGGAGGCTAGCAAGAGGGGCCGAATACATCTGGAAGTCCATAGCAGCCCACAGCGGAGGTGACCCCACATCCCAGCACACAATGGGGCAAATGACCCCTGCTTCTGAGGGGAGGAGAGCAGGATCCACAGGTGGGAGCAAAGCGGGTGAGCTCCAGCCTGGACGAGTGGGGTTAGGCAAGAACCCAAGCCCGCAAAAACTGCTTTTTGAAAGAAGGAGCCCCCACTGTTCGAGTAGCGACAAACCAGTTGCAGACCAGCCAAAGTGAAAAAGTTCACCACCATTAAACTGGTCTTAAGAGAAATGGTAAGGATCGTCTTTAAGTGGAAAATTAAAGGTCATTGTCTATTGTACCATAGAAATAATAAATAAGAGGGAAAAAAATCTCACTAGTACAGGGAGTGGATAAGCATCTAAAAAGTTATGATGAAAGCTAAAAAACAAAAGTAGCAAAATCAACTATAATAAGGATACACAAAATAAAAGAATGAAAAGGATGTCTGAACATAAAACACTGGGAGGGTACATGTGACACATGGGTGCTTTTAGAACATACTCAGACACAAATGCCAGCTTAAAATAAATGGCTACATTTATAGGTAGATATCCATGAACTTCGTGGTAATCACAAATGAAAACAAAACAGATACACAAACACAAGAGACAGGAAACATAAGATTAAAGGTAGAGAAAATGATAAAACCAAAAGGAGACCAAGAGAATAAAATTAACAGAGAAGATACACAAAGTCTCCATGTGAAGACGACACCTCATGCTATATACATATAACATATAAAATGATATATATAATAAATATATATGTATATAAATGCATATGTATATGTTTTTATTTCTCTCTATATATAGCCTAATCACTTTTTTTCAAAATGGAAGTATAATTGCCTTATAATATATATTAATTTCAGGCATAAAACAGTGATTTTGCATTTTAATACCTTATAAAATAATCAGCATGGTAATGCTATACTGACCATCTGTCACCACACAAAATTATTACAGTACTATCAACTATATTTCCTATGCATACGTTATATCCTATGACTTGCAGGTAGAAGTTTGTACCTCTCAAGCTCCTTCCGCTGTCCCTGCCATCCCCCCTCATCCCTGCTCCCTTCCTGGAACTGCTCGTTTGTTCTGTGTCTCTATGAGTCTGTTTCTATTTGCTATGTTTGTTCATTTGTTTTGTCTTTCAGATTTCACATATAAAAGACATCGTATGGTATTTGTCTTTCTCTGCTTTCCCATCTCCTAAAAACTGCTTTTGAAAGAAGGAGCCCCACTGTTCGAGTAGCGACAAACCAGTAGCCAGCCAAAGTGAAAAGTTCACCACCATTAAACTGGTCTTAAGAGAAATGGTAAGGATCGTCTTTAAGTGGAAAATTAAAGGTCATTGTCTATTGTACCATAGAAATAATAAATAAGAGGGAAAAAAATCTCACTAGTACAGGGAGTGGATAAGCATCTAAAAAGTTATGATGAAAGCTAAAAAACAAAAGTAGCAAAATCAACTATAATAAGGATACACAAAATAAAAGAATGAAAAGGATGTCTGAACATAAAACACTGGGAGGGTACATGTGACACATGGGTGCTTTTAGAACATACTCAGACACAAATGCCAGCTTAAAATAAATGGCTACATTTATAGGTAGATATCCATGAACTTCGTGGTAATCACAAATGAAAACAAAACAGATACACAAACACAAGAGACAGGAAACATAAGATTAAAGGTAGAGAAAATGATAAAACCAAAAGGAGACCAAGAGAATAAAATTAACAGAGAAGATACACAAAGTCTCCATGTGAAGACGACACCTCATGCTATATACATATAACATATAAAATGATATATATAATAAATATATATGTATATAAATGCATATGTATATGTTTTTATTTCTCTCTATATATAGCCTAATCACTTTTTTTCAAAATGGAAGTATAATTGCCTTATAATATATATTAATTTCAGGCATAAAACAGTGATTTTGCATTTTAATACCTTATAAAATAATCAGCATGGTAATGCTATACTGACCATCTGTCACCACACAAAATTATTACAGTACTATCAACTATATTTCCTATGCATACGTTATATCCTATGACTTGCAGGTAGAAGTTTGTACCTCTCAAGCTCCTTCCGCTGTCCCTGCCATCCCCCCTCATCCCTGCTCCCTTCCTGGAACTGCTCGTTTGTTCTGTGTCTCTATGAGTCTGTTTCTATTTGCTATGTTTGTTCATTTGTTTTGTCTTTCAGATTTCACATATAAAAGACATCGTATGGTATTTGTCTTTCTCTGTCTTATTTCATTTAGTATAAGAGCCTCTAGGTCTACACATATTGTCACAAAAGGCAAGATTTCACTCTCTTTTGGCTGATATCTTGTATGTGTGTAGCTTGTTTTTCAAGATTGCTTTGCCTATTTAGGGCCTTTTGTGGTTCCACACGATTAGGATTATTTGTTCTAATTCTGGGAAAAATGTCATTGGGGCTTTGATATGGATTGCACTGCATCTGTGGATTCCTTCACATGGAATGGACATAAGAATGATATTAATTCTTCCAATCCAGGAGCACAACATACCTTGCCATTTAGTTGTGTCATCTTCAATTTCTTTCATTAAGATCTTACAATTTTCATAGTGTAGAATTTTTACATCCTTAGTTATATTTATTCCTAGGTGTTTAAGGTGTTTAATTCTTTTTGGTACAACTATATTGATTTAATTTCTCTATCAGATAGCTAATATTGGTACATATGAATAGAAATACAACATATTTCTGTATTTTGAATATGTATTTTACAACTTCTCCAGACAGGGACACTGGAGTGGGTTGCCATGCCTTCCTCCTTTCTGACCCAGGAATTGAATCTTTGCCTCTTATTTCTCCTACATTGGCAGGCAGATTCTTTACCACTAGCATCACCTGGGAAGCCCATTATAGTATATACATATACACATACAGATATACAACATCAGAGTGTGTGTATGTATCTTCAACCTCTGAAAAAAAAAGAAAGTATATCCTTGTCAGTGTCATAACACTGCTTCACAGCCCTACCCAAGATTTCTTAATTACCTAGGAGAATATGCTTCTATTTGACATTGTTCTTCTTATTTGGAGGGCAGATGCTTTCACAAATTAACCTGTACACTTTTATGCAATACACACGCAAATGACTTCTCTTCAGTAGTATGAAAAATGAAAAGTGTTAGTCGCTCAGCCGTGTGTGACTCTTTGCAGTCCCACAGACTATAGCCCACCAGGCTCTTTTGTCCATGGAATTCTCCAGACAAGATACTACAATCAGTTGACACTCCCTTTTCCAGGGGATCTTCCCAACCCATGGATTTAACCCAGATCTCCTGCACTGCAGGCAGGTTCTTTACCATCTGAGCCACCAGGCAAGCTCAGTAGTATAGATAACCCCTAAAACTATGGTTATATTACCCTATAGGATATTATGCAGTTTTATATTTTATCTAACAGCCTATTTCTAACCCAAATCCATGGCATTTTATAGGAAAGTCTTTTTTAAAAAACTTTTTAACAACTATGCTTTGAAGGTAGGCAGCCACTTGCATATCCTCAATTTACCAGCACCTTCTTATAAGACTTCTCCAGAAAGGCCCCAACCCCACAGATCTCAGAATCTCATACTGGTAACTCACTGTTATGTCTGCAGTATTATAGCACCTTAGGTGAATAGTTAGCTTTTAAGTGACAATCTTCCCACTTGCTACTTAAGTGCAAGCAACTATTGATTTAATTTCTCTATCAGATTTAAGTTATATTTATTCCTAGGTGTTTAAGGTGTTTAATTCTTTTTGGTACAACTATATTGACTTAATTTCTCTATCAGATAGCTAATATTGGTACATATGAATAGAAATACAACATATTTCTGTATTTTGAATATGTATTTTACAACTTCTCCAGACAGGGACACTGGAGTGGGTTGCCATGCCTTCCTCCTTTCTGACCCAGGAATTGAATCTTTGCCTCTTATTTCTCCTACATTGGCAGGCAGATTCTTTACCACTAGCATCACCTGGGAAGCCCATTATAGTATATACATATACACATACAGATATACAACATCAGAGTGTGTGTATGTATCTTCAACCTCTGAAAAAAAAAGAAAGTATATCCTTGTCAGTGTCATAACACTGCTTCACAGCCCTACCCAAGATTTCTTAATTACCTAGGAGAATATGCTTCTATTTGACATTGTTCTTCTTATTTGGAGGGCAGATGCTTTCACAAATTAACCTGTACACTTTTATGCAATACACACGCAAATGACTTCTCTTCAGTAGTATGAAAAATGAAAAGTGTTAGTCGCTCAGCCGTGTGTGACTCTTTGCAGTCCCACAGACTATAGCCCACCAGGCTCTTTTGTCCATGGAATTCTCCAGACAAGATACTACAATCAGTTGACACTCCCTTTTCCAGGGGATCTTCCCAACCCATGGATTTAACCCAGATCTCCTGCACTGCAGGCAGGTTCTTTACCATCTGAGCCACCAGGCAAGCTCAGTAGTATAGATAACCCCTAAAACTATGGTTATATTACCCTATAGGATATTATGCAGTTTTATATTTTATCTAACAGCCTATTTCTAACCCAAATCCATGGCATTTTATAGGAAAGTCTTTTTTAAAAAACTTTTTAACAACTATGCTTTGAAGGTAGGCAGCCACTTGCATATCCTCAATTTACCAGCACCTTCTAAAAAGACTTCTCCAAAAAGGCCCCCAACCCCACAGATCTCAGATTCTCATACTGGTAACTCACTGTTATGTCTGCAGTATTATAGCACCTTAGGTGAATAGTTAGCTAGATTGTCAAGTGACAATCTTCCCACTTGCTACTTGGAGAAGTAGCAAGAGAAGCAATGCAATGTTAGAAAAACAGAAAGAGCAAATACAGTGGCCCTCAGCAGTCAAGAAAGGTGGGGAGAAGTCGAGTATTTCTACTAAAGAAAAGGTGATCAGCACAAGAAAAATTAACTATTTCACAGTTTGGGTCCAGGATTAGCTTGGACCTGTTACATAAAGATGCAAAAAATGAAAAACAAATGAATGAATCAATCAGTAAAACATATCTAAATTGTAAGAGACTGGGTCAAACAGGCTGTACTGGTCTTGTCTTCCAAACATTTCTGACCTACTGCAGCTGGGCAACACACAGCTTCAAGAAGAATGTTCCTACTCAGTATATGCTTGGTAGTCAGCACCCACAGCTAGACCCAAATATCGTTGACCCTACCTTGTCATTGATTATGACCTTGACAGAGTCATCTGTAGGCTGATTCAAGAAACCAAGTCTCACTTTCACCAACCCCTCTGACCATTATCCTACTTAATGGTTGCATGATACAATTTACCATGGAAAGTAACTACTTCCTTCTTTACTATAGCTAGGAGACCTCATTCCCTGTTACATTAGCTTCTGACTCAACTTAACAAGCAAATTTCAGGTCTGAAGTCAGGGATATATCTAACTGTCTTCCCTGACAGGTCACACACTAAGCTAAAGTCAGCATTTTCTGGAGACTTCATCAGCAATACTAGGAGATCTTTCCAACAAGGTCCCTGTAGCACCTAAGCAATCATGGGTGTGAATGCTCCCAACCAGACTGAGTTAATTGAACATGAAGTCATCTGAGATAAGAAAAAGCCACAGGAATTACATAAATATACACTGAAGGGATCCTTTCCAAGGAGGAAGGGGAAGTTTACTGGCAAAGAAGGGAGTGCACTAATGTGATAAGAAAAAGCAAAACAGAATAAAATGAAGATTTTATGAGAAGTTAAGATAAATAATGGAACAACTCTTTTTCTACTATAAAAGGAATAAGAGGTCAACTAAGAACTCAGCAGAGTTTTCCCAAGGTCACTTGCTGAAGGACTTGGACGTTGCAGGAAAGATGGACAACTGTGCCTTCCCACAGGGGAGACAAACATACCATGGGCCAAGGAAGAGGAGTTTTCCTTAAGGAAGAAGAGGCAGTAGAGACAACCAATGGACAAAAGCATCTCCAGGAAGAAGACAGTCTGAAAGTCCATGTGGACCGCTTCTCCTGAGGAGTAGGAGAAGCAGTGATGGGAACAAGGACAATGGAGAGAGACTTGATCTTCCACCTAGGAAGTTAGGGACAAGGCACCCACTCTAAGAAAAAACCTTTTCAGACATGGTGATAGGACCTCACTGTTGGAGCTGAACATCAACGTTGGATATAATCCCCCTTCCTAACTGCTGATTTCATCATTTCTGCCTCTATTACCTGCTCATTTGGGGAGCATAGATGGTCCTAGACCAAGAATAACTGGTCAGAGCCTCTTAGGCTTAACCTATTCAAAAAAAGCCCCCCTACATTAGCACCCCGCCTAGTTGCCCTGGTTAGGCTGATTCAAGAAACCAAGTCTCACTTTCACCAACCCTGACCATTATCCTACTTAATGGTTGCATGATACAATTTACCATGGAAAGTAACTACTTCCTTCTTTACTATAGCTAGGAGACCTCATTCCTGTTACATTAGCTTCTGACTCAACTTAACAAGCAAATTTCAGGTCTGAAGTCAGGATATATCTAACTGTCTTCCCTGACAGGTCACACACTAAGCTAAAGTCAGCATTTTCTGGAGACTTCATCAGCAATACTAGGAGATCTTTCCAACAAGGTCCCTGTAGCACCTAAGCAATCATGGGTGTGAATGCTCCCAACCAGACTGAGTTAATTGAACATGAAGTCATCTGAGATAAGAAAAAGCCACAGGAATTACATAAATATACACTGAAGGGATCCTTTCCAAGGAGGAAGGGGAAGTTTACTGGCAAAGAAGGGAGTGCACTAATGTGATAAGAAAAAGCAAAACAGAATAAAATGAAGATTTTATGAGAAGTTAAGATAAATAATGGAACAACTCTTTTTCTACTATAAAAGGAATAAGAGGTCAACTAAGAACTCAGCAGAGTTTTCCCAAGGTCACTTGCTGAAGGACTTGGACGTTGCAGGAAAGATGGACAACTGTGCCTTCCCACAGGGGAGACAAACATACCATGGGCCAAGGAAGAGGAGTTTTCCTTAAGGAAGAAGAGGCAGTAGAGACAACCAATGGACAAAAGCATCTCCAGGAAGAAGACAGTCTGAAAGTCCATGTGGACCGCTTCTCCTGAGGAGTAGGAGAAGCAGTGATGGGAACAAGGACAATGGAGAGAGACTTGATCTTCCACCTAGGAAGTTAGGGACAAGGCACCCACTCTAAGAAAAAACCTTTTCAGACATGGTGATAGGACCTCACTGTTGGAGCTGAACATCAACGTTGGATATAATCCCCCTTCCTAACTGCTGATTTCATCATTTCTGCCTCTATTACCTGCTCATTTGGGGAGCATAGATGGTCCTAGACCAAGAATAACTGGTCAGAGCCTCTTAGGCTTAACCTATTGACTTAAAAAATATTGGGTAATTGTATTGACCATCTTCCTCCTCATTACTAATATAGTAACTGGTTATGTTCTCTTATTTGGAATAAACACAATGAGCACCTCTCCCCTCAATTCCATTCATATAATCACACATAACAACGCTAAAAATCAACAGAAGAGGAAGTATCAAGAAGAGGCAACCCCAGAATGGAGATATTCCTATGAATGGAGTAAAGCAAATATTCTTTCTTGCAGCCAAAGAAGTGGACACCAAAAACTGAATTGTACATTAAGGAAATGGTAACCCACTCTAGTATTCTTGCCTGAAGAATCCCATGGTCAAAGGGGCATAGTGGGCTATAGTCCTTGGGGTTCCAAAAGAGTTGGACACAGTTTAGTGACTGATCAGAAACAAAACTAGCATTCATCATTTATTATGGTTCTGACCTAATGAATTTGACCATAATTATTTTGACTATCTCTCCGATTAATCCCCTGTATTGAAATGTTAAAAAAAAAAAAATAAATTGAACTTTTCTTGGACTGCGTGTTAGTTGCTCATTATGTTCAACTCTTTGAAACCTCATGAACTGCAGCTCATCAGGCTCCTTTGTCCATGGGATTTTCCAGGCAAGAATACTGGAGTTGTCATTCCCTTCTCTAGGAGGTCTTCCTGACCCAGGAATCAAACCTGGGTCTCCTGCATTGCAAGCAGATTCTGTACCATCTGAGCCACTGGGGACCTTGGGGATTTTTTGTGGAGATTTCATCACATATGCATAATCGATCATTACTCAATCTCCAGTCTCTCTCTCCTCTTCCCTGAAAATGGGGGATGAAACTGAAACTTCCAAGTTTCTAATCCTGGCTTGGTCTATTTGGTGACCAACCCCCATTCCTGAAGCCATCCAGTACTTGTTTCATTAGAACAAAAGGTACTCCTGTCACCTAGGAAATCCCAAAGGCCTTAGGTGCCTTGTGTCAGGAACCAGGGTCAAAGACCAGATATCAGAACAAAAGAGGCTTATAGTACTCTTATCACTTAGGACATTACAAGGGTTTGGGGAGCATAGATGGTCCTAGACCAAGAATAACTGGTCAGAGCCTCTTAGGCTTAACCTATTGACTTAAAAAATATTGGGTAATTGTATTGACCATCTTCCTCCTCATTACTAATATAGTAACTGGTTATGTTCTCTTATTTGGAATAAACACAATGAGCACCTCTCCCCTCAATTCCATTCATATAATCACACATAACAACGCTAAAAATCAACAGAAGAGGAAGTATCAAGAAGAGGCAACCCCAGAATGGAGATATTCCTATGAATGGAGTAAAGCAAATATTCTTTCTTGCAGCCAAAGAAGTGGACACCAAAAACTGAATTGTACATTAAGGAAATGGTAACCCACTCTAGTATTCTTGCCTGAAGAATCCCATGGTCAAAGGGGCATAGTGGGCTATAGTCCTTGGGGTTCCAAAAGAGTTGGACACAGTTTAGTGACTGATCAGAAACAAAACTAGCATTCATCATTTATTATGGTTCTGACCTAATGAATTTGACCATAATTATTTTGACTATCTCTCCGATTAATCCCCTGTATTGAAATGTTAAAAAAAAAAAAAAAAAAGTAAATTGAACTTTTCTTGGACTGCGTGTTAGTTGCTCATTATGTTCAACTCTTTGAAACCTCATGAACTGCAGCTCATCAGGCTCCTTTGTCCATGGGATTTTCCAGGCAAGAATACTGGAGTTGTCATTCCCTTCTCTAGGAGGTCTTCCTGACCCAGGAATCAAACCTGGGTCTCCTGCATTGCAAGCAGATTCTGTACCATCTGAGCCACTGGGGACCTTGGGGATTTTTTGTGGAGATTTCATCACATATGCATAATCGATCATTACTCAATCTCCAGTCTCTCTCTCCTCTTCCCTGAAAATGGGGGATGAAACTGAAACTTCCAAGTTTCTAATCCTGGCTTGGTCTATTTGGTGACCAACCCCCATTCCTGAAGCCATCCAGTACTTGTTTCATTAGAACAAAAGGTACTCCTGTCACCTAGGAAATCCCAAAGGCCTTAGGTGCCTTGTGTCAGGAACCAGGGTCAAAGACCAGATATCAGAACAAAAGAGGCTTATAGTACTCTTATCACTTAGGACATTACAAGGGTTTGGGGAGGTCATGCCAACAACTGGGGATAGAGACCAACATATAGACTTCCTATTATTTCATGGCAGCTATCTGCAAGCCAAGGAGAGAGACCTCAGAGAACCAAACCTGCAGAGAGCTTATTATTGGATTTTGAGCCTTCCAAGTTGTAAGAAAGTAAATGTCTGTTGTTGTTTAAGCTACTCAATCTGTGGAATTTTGTTATGGCAGTTCCATAACAAAATAACTTAATGCAATCTATATATAGTTTTCTTGGTCTCATACACATACAACAAAACATGTCAAAATATCATCAACATTTACAAAGAGTATCCATAAGTGATGAAGAAAAAGATGAAAAAATGGACAAATGACTTAAATAGACAATTCAGAAAAGATTATTAAGTCAAATGCCAATAAATATCCAAGAAGGTGTTCAGCCTCATTATGTCCTCCTTTGAGTTGTCTCTCAAGCCCTGTATCTCCATCACTCCTCTGAATGATATTGTCTGATCCAGCTCTCTTCCATTATTATACCCAGACCAAATGCCCAGACAGTTTTGTGTATAAGGTAGGTACTAAATAATCATTGATGGCAACGTAATAGCATTTTGAGGTAGAGAGAAAACTAGTTTTAAGATAATTCAATTCAAGAAGCTATCATAATGGTTCTTAAAAAAAATCACAAAAGAGGAAGAATAACTAGCTCTAGAAAGTAAAACAGAAAAGTATTCATCACCAGTCATGAAAAAATGCAGATTGAAAGGCACTGAGGTTATACTTTGCAAGTTTGTATGATATTTATAACCAAAAGCTAGAACGCCTTGCTACCTGGAGTGCATAGAATGTATTTTCAACTTGTTAGTGACATTGTCAGTTGGTAAATGCAATTGGGCAATTAATTTCTGGTTCCAAATCCTAAGGAATCAATCAAAATATGTAATACACCATGTAAAAGACAATGCTTACAATCATGCTATTTGTGATAGCAAAAAAATTAAAAACACCCCCAAATGTTCAAGATTAAAGGAATCATCACAGAAACTACAGGACATTCACACCAGAAAGGACAAATATAAAGATAAAATGTCAACATGAAATTAACATAAGTGCATAAACTAGGGTACAAAATTATATACACAGGATGGTTACAGCTATGTGAACATATGCAAATAAAGAAAGACTGAAAAGAATATAGAAAAGTATCACAGTTTTGGATTTCTTTTTCTCTTCCTTTTTCTCTATTTTAAACTTCTAAATTTTTGCAGTGTACATTTCTTGAAAAACTAAGTTTATTAAGGAAACCAAGTCAGATGCATATACAGATACATGAAGCACTGATAAATGCCTATAATTTTTTAAAAGGTGAATCCCAACATAGGATTCCCAAATAAAGACTCAGATATTTATGCCAACAGCTCCATGAGATCTTACTATATGCCACCACTCTGCTCAGAGCATTGTAAGAACTGTCCCATTTACTCCTCGAACAAGGCAGATACTACCTTCTCTAAATGAGTATCTCCTCGTCTAACAGATGAGAACGTGGACACACAGAGTGGTGAAGTAACCCATTCAGGTGCAGTCTGCAAGCTTGTCACAAACATGGCTACCTGCCCTATGAGATACCTATCTCCTCTTCTATAATGGAGAATCATGGCCTGGAAGTAGCTGCTAAGCCGGAGGCTCTTCTGTCCTACCTCCAACCCCCAACTCCTTTGCATCTAGGTGGAGGTGATTTTATTAGAAGACATACAATATATCTGATCTGTCCTCAGCAGGGCCATCGATGATCTATGAAGGAAGATCAGGTCTATAAATCAGTTAGAATTCTGAAACTAAGGTGACTGATGAACAGAAATGATGGCCCTTTTATTTAAAAAAAGAGTGTTAAAAAAAGTGTTAAAAGATGGCAATACCATTCTTCACCAATCCAACTGCCAACATTTTTAAAATGTCACTTCCCAGGCTTGACCAGAATGTCAGGAAATGGGCAACTTTCTATTCTATGTGAAAAGACAGACACTTCCTCTGTGGGAAAATTATTAACATGTTTAACAGTTCAAGAACTTTAGAATTCTGGAAAATCTTTGACTCAGGGGTTCTTTAGAAATGATCTTAATGAAATAAGGGATGTGAGTAGAGATATACAGCGATAGAATTGTTTAATCTCAGAAATTTTTATAAGACTAGTAAAAACCACCTAAATATCTAGCTATAAGGAAGTAGACAGATTATAGTTTGGCTACACAAAGAGTTATTATGCAGCTACTTTAAATTATGTAGCAAAGAATATTTAACAGCACGGAATGATCATGATACATTATACAGTGTGATTCCATTCTTACTGTGTTTGAAGAACACATCTATATCAGGCATGAATTTCCTCCTTCCATAGAGATGCAAGAACTACCACTTTTCTTTATTTTTCTAAATTGGATGAAATCTGGTTTAGAGTCCCATCCTGCCTGGCTGAAAGGAAGAACTATGCAAGGAACTATTGGTTCATATTCTTCCCCCGCCCCTGCCTACACACATATTTTCCTTTGGAACTTCCTATTCACCCAGGGATAAAGTGGTACCAAGAAATGGAAGAGGTGGCTACCTCTAGACCATGGGCAAGTACATCCGTTCTCACAGTTCCTCATAGAACATTGTGATAATTACAAGGACTGCCATTCTGGACTTGGGTAGAGAGATTCTCCTGAGAGCCCTGGATATGTCATAGATTTGGCTGCAGAACTTTCTACCACTGAACTCAAAACAGTGATGCTCAGTGCTCTCTGCCCGGGGTCACAGCACTGGAGCTTTGCAAGTGTAGGGTGCTGGGGAGGGGGGGTGTGATCTCAGATCCTTTCAAGCTCTATTCTCTCCTTTCAACCTCCCTTGAGCACATCAGCTCTCTTCTAGGCTATTCCCCCCATTTATACAAAATCTCCAGTGTATCTTTCCTCTTCCGCATAGCACAATTCTGCCTTAATTCCACAACAAGCCTCATCTTCAAAACTAAAGCCTTGGTGCTTACTTCTCAGTCTTCATTCCTCAAACCGAATTTACACACACACTCACACCCAACACACACACAAATCCAAACACAAAGGAGCTTAAACCTTGGAAGACAAAGGCAAGAGTTCTTTCCCCCTGAGTAGAATTTGAATGTCTTGAGAGAAGAGGCCAGAAAGGGAAGGGGTGGAATGGGAAAGATGGGGAAATTGTCTTTTTATTCTCCTCCCACTTTAGCTGTGATAATGAGTCATCAAACCTGCCACATAGGTAGGCATTAAAAAGCCTGAAAACTGTTAGAAGTGTTTTTCACTGTGGGATCAGATTATAGTTTGGCTACACAAAGAGTTATTATGCAGCTACTTTAAATTATGTAGCAAAGAATATTTAACAGCATGGAATGATCATGATACATTATACAGTGTGATTCCATTCTTACTGTGTTTGAAGAACACATCTATATCAGGCATGAATTTCCTCCTTCCATAGAGATGCAAGAACTACCACTTTTCTTTATTTTTCTAAATTGGATGAAATCTGGTTTAGAGTCCCATCCTGCCTGGCTGAAAGGAAGAACTATGCAAGGAACTATTGGTTCATATTCTTCCCCCGCCCCTGCCTACACACATATTTTCCTTTGGAACTTCCTATTCACCCAGGGATAAAGTGGTACCAAGAAATGGAAGAGGTGGCTACCTCTAGACCATGGGCAAGTACATCCGTTCTCACAGTTCCTCATAGAACATTGTGATAATTACAAGGACTGCCATTCTGGACTTGGGTAGAGAGATTCTCCTGAGAGCCCTGGATATGTCATAGGTTTGGCTGCAGAACTTTCTACCACTGAACTCAAAACAGTGATGCTCAGTGCTCTCTGCCCGGGGTCACAGCACTGGAGCTTTGCAAGTGTAGGGTGCTGGGGAGGGGGGGGTGTGATCTCAGATCCTTTCAAGCTCTATTCTCTCCTTTCAACCTCCCTTGAGCACATCAGCTCTCTTCTAGGCTATTCCCCCCATTTATACAAAATCTCCAGTGTATCTTTCCTCTTCCGCATAGCACAATTCTGCCTTAATTCCACAACAAGCCTCATCTTCAAAACTAAAGCCTTGGTGCTTACTTCTCAGTCTTCATTCCTCAAACCGAATTTACACACACACTCACACCCAACACACACACAAATCCAAACACAAAGGAGCTTAAACCTTGGAAGACAAAGGCAAGAGTTCTTTCCCCCTGAGTAGAATTTGAATGTCTTGAGAGAAGAGGCCAGAAAGGGAAGGGGTGGAATGGGAAAGATGGGGAAATTGTCTTTTTATTCTCCTCCCACTTTAGCTGTGATAATGAGTCATCAAACCTGCCACATAGGTAGGCATTAAAAAGCCTGAAAACTGTTAGAAGTGTTTTTCACTGTGCCTAGGATTACAGGAAAATTCTTTTTTTTTTCTTTGTCAATTTTAGATGTTTCCTACAATAAACATAGGTTGTCTGATCATTTAAAGGCATGCAATTGATTTTTGCGTGCTAAGATATCAACTATATTTTTTTCTATTTCCTTACCACTCTTCCTAATATGCAGATATATTTTTAAACAAAGAATAACTAGAAAGCAGTGAAAATTACCTTACTGAAGAGCATAGATGGTGATTATAAAAGCATTTTGAATAAAATAAAATAAGGGACTTCCTGACAGTCTAGTGGTTAGGGCTCTGTGCTTCCACTTCAAGGGGTGCAAGTTCCATCCCTGGTTGGGGAACTAAGATCTTGCATGCCATGCAGTGCAGCCACCCAAAAATAATGATAAAAATGAAAAGCAGAAATCTTCCAAAAATGCTTTTTCAGTGGGAGTTTCAGAGGAATCCATGTGCAACTTTCCAAGGTGACTAAGTTAATGGCATCATTTGTTTTGGATATAAATATTTGGATTGATTGCTTTCCTTGGCAGGTTTTATTTATTTCCTCTCCCTGCTACAGATCTTCCAAACTTTATACCACTCTGGAGGTGTGCACCCACGTGGCAACTAAAAGTTCCTACTCCTAAAGAAATCATTTTTAGCCATTTCCCCAACTCAAAACACAATCAAATTATGAGATGGGTTAAAAGATGACCCCAAAGGTCAACAAGAATTACTATTACCCTCCAGTTTTCCTCTTTCAGAATCAGCAATTCACTCGCTGTCAACAGCCCAATAGGAATAGAGACACTGATCATTCCACTAAAAACTCAGCAGCTGCATCGAGAAATCTTGAACCCTCTCACTTCATTTTCCATTCTAGAACACTATTTACCTCAACAACACACACACAAAAAAATCCAAACACAAAGGAGCTTAAACCTTGGAAGACAAAGGCAAGAGTTCTTTCCCCCTGAGTAGAATTTGAATGTCTTGAGAGAAGAGGCCAGAAAGGGAAGGGGTGGAATGGGAAAGATGGGGAAATTGTCTTTTTATTCTCCTCCCACTTTAGCTGTGATAATGAGTCATCAAACCTGCCACATAGGTAGGCATTAAAAAGCCTGAAAACTGTTAGAAGTGTTTTTCACTGTGCCTAGGATTACAGGAAAATTCTTTTTTTTTTCTTTGTCAATTTTAGATGTTTCCTACAATAAACATAGGTTGTCTGATCATTTAAAGGCATGCAATTGATTTTTGCGTGCTAAGATATCAACTATATTTTTTTCTATTTCCTTACCACTCTTCCTAATATGCAGATATATTTTTAAACAAAGAATAACTAGAAAGCAGTGAAAATTACCTTACTGAAGAGCATAGATGGTGATTATAAAAGCATTTTGAATAAAATAAAATAAGGGACTTCCTGACAGTCTAGTGGTTAGGGCTCTGTGCTTCCACTTCAAGGGGTGCAAGTTCCATCCCTGGTTGGGGAACTAAGATCTTGCATGCCATGCAGTGCAGCCACCCAAAAATAATGATAAAAATGAAAAGCAGAAATCTTCCAAAAATGCTTTTTCAGTGGGAGTTTCAGAGGAATCCATGTGCAACTTTCCAAGGTGACTAAGTTAATGGCATCATTTGTTTTGGATATAAATATTTGGATTGATTGCTTTCCTTGGCAGGTTTTATTTATTTCCTCTCCCTGCTACAGATCTTCCAAACTTTATACCACTCTGGAGGTGTGCACCCACGTGGCAACTAAAAGTTCCTACTCCTAAAGAAATCATTTTTAGCCATTTCCCCAACTCAAAACACAATCAAATTATGAGATGGGTTAAAAGATGACCCCAAAGGTCAACAAGAATTACTATTACCCTCCAGTTTTCCTCTTTCAGAATCAGCAATTCACTCGCTGTCAACAGCCCAATAGGAATAGAGACACTGATCATTCCACTAAAAACTCAGCAGCTGCATCGAGGTGCCTAGAATAATGAGAAATCTTGAACCCTCTCACTTCATTTTCCATTCTAGAAACATTCTATTTCAGTGCCCTCTCTTCCTTTTCATACTTTTTTTTTTCCATCTGGGCATCCATCCAAACATTAAAATTCATTCTTCTTTCAAGAAATTTCCATCAGGAAGCCATCATTACTGTTGACGCTGGCATAGATAACTTAGATATGTGGTTCAGAAATGCCCTGGAGGGAGACAGGTGGAGAGAAAAACTCAAAGGGCAATAAAAAGAATACATTCAGCAACTTTTCCCCCATCTTGGGCCCATCTGATTCAGGAATGCCTTGTGTTCATTACCAAATCCAGGGATGATTTGATACAGATGCAATAAGGGGCTCTTGTCTTTTTTTCCTCTTTCTCAAGCTGCCCTTACACCCTGAAATCATGACCAGATTTTTAATACAACAAGGCCACCCCTGCAAGCCAAAGAATGAACTCATCTGCTTGTTACTGGCTCTCAGCTCAAATCCTTTTTCTTGCCTGGGTTCTGCTTGGTTCTCAGAGCAGATACTACTCACAAAGAGCTCAGAAAATGAGAGAGAGACATTGAGAAGATGGTCATGACTCCAACAGCTCTTAAAACCAGTGCATAGTCTTTCAGTTTACAGCTGCAGGTAAGTAGCACCCTTTCCCAACTCACATTGTTCTGAATCTGAACTAATAGATCGTGAAGTCCCTGAGGATTATGTCTTTAATAAATTCAATATTTATTGAATACTACTATATGCCAAGCATTGTGTTTGTCTTTACAACACCAGTCTTAGTCATAAAAAGCATACAATAAGTGTTTGTTTCAATGAATTCAATGCAGATTCAATTTCCCTATCTAGAAAATGAACCATAAGACGTCAGAGATTTGAGCCTGACACAGCCTGGGTGCTTAAAAAACTTCTGTTGAAGTGATGGATTGATTCATTAATCAGTAAATGAATAAAGGGATCAATTCATATTGAAAAAGTTTGTAGCTGACAATGGTGGGAAGTAGTATATTTGTACAATGGAAATATTTTGGCTTTTCTAGTTAGAACTAAATTCAAATTCCAGGCTTAACTTGCCAATTTTTGTTTCCCCATATGCAAGAAGAAATAATATCTGACTGAATTGTGAGGATTTAATGAGTTAACAGGCACTAAATGGCAACAAATTTCATGACTAGAAAGTGCCTGGTTCTTTTTAAGGGTCAATAATGCTAGTTTCACACCTCCATATCTCAGGTTATTATTATTATTATTTTTTGCCTCTAAGTCATCGTTTATTTTTCATCCATCTTTATTCTTTTTGGCATGTGTGGGCCTCCCATCACAGAGGCCTTTCCCATCGCAGAGCACTGGCTCTCGGCGCATGCACCCCAGAGCGCTGGCTTGTAATTGGACACATCGGCCCAGTCATTCCTCTGCATGTGGGATCTTCCCGGGTCAGGGATCAAACTTGCGCCCCTTGCATTGCAAGACACTCTCCACCCACTGGACCACCAGGGAAGCCCTCAGGTTATTATTTTTAAAGTGGAGATAATTATGCCTGTCTCATAATAGTGATGTGGAGATTAAATTGCCTCAGAAAGCTCCTTGAATAGTGTTCAACAAACATTCTCTCTCTCTCCTTACATTTTCCCAAGGTCACCTGGAGGCTAAAGGATGGGGCTGGAAAAGGGAAGAAAGTGGATTAGCTCTTGTTAAGGGTCTCAGTGCAAGTGTTCCTTAGTCATCAACCCCTTAACAGCCTCCTAGAAAAGGAATGTGTAACACAGACTGGTTGTGTTTTAATATCCATGCTTCTCTTTTCCTTAAGTCTAGAATCCCTGCGCTTTAGTACATGAATGCTCAGATTATATTTCCCAACCTCTCTTGCAGCTAGCTGTATCTATGTGACTGAGTTCTAGCCAATGAAAATGAGAAGTACTGATGAATGCACTTGTATATCCTGCCTTCGTAGGAAAGGGACTTGAGTCCCCTCTTCTTTCTCACTCCCTATTGAGACTCACACAAAGCAGTGAACCATTGTGGACAATGGGGACAAGGGCACTATCCTCTAGAAAGCAGACAAGAAGAAGCTTAAGTCTCTGAACGCTGGAGAAACCATGCCAGCCCCCAGATTCCTTATGTTCAGTCATCTGAGAGAAAAATAAACATCTCTCTTGTTTAAACCACCGATATTTAAGGTCTTTGTTTTTTCATCATTGCAGATGAAAGTAAATTTGATCAAATATGGAGGTGCTAGGATATCTCTGAATATCCAGGATTTGTTAATGATAAATCCTCACCTTAGGATATCTACCCTCCCTGAAGGGTTTCCAGTCACCAGGAAGGGCTGATCTTGCCTGATGCCATCTGTACATCCTCTGACTGACTTATGTAGATCTAAAATCCCTAGCTGCATCATGTGCAACCAACCAGAATCCAATCTGGCCTTGTCCAGGAAGCCCTCCCTGATGAATGATGCTCTCCAGGATCTTTCCCTTTTCTAAACTCTAGTCACTGACTATACCACCTGCCACTGGGGGCCAATCTCACACTGTTTTCTAGCACATGAGTTTTCATTTTTTGAATGTCTTTCCTCTTATTTTAACAGCAAACTCAGTAACAGCAAGAACTATGTTTTAGATATTTTCATGGGGATTTTTGTATCTCTATAGGATTTTAGAAGTAATCTTCAAATGTGAAGCATCATGCTCTGAACTCTCAAAACACTTGTAGACTTTAGTGATTTGTTTATGTCTTCCTAACTAGTGATATCCTCAAGGGCAAAAAAGAATGTGTCACAATGACTTCTTTCTCCATGGCATTTGATTCATGTATGTACCTGAATAAGTTACCTCAGCATCTCCCCTTGCCCCGGCCCCACTCTGTACCATCAGAGTGTGGTTAAGGAAAGAGTAGGCATCCTAGGACTTTGGGAACTGCTTTGCCTCCTGACTACCTCAAACCTATGACCTGGACTAATTGGAACAAGTCCCTGCGGATGTCATACAAAGGGACTCTGCTTCAAGTCATTCCTTTCTGGCAGGAAAGAAATTTAGTTTGACCTTATTGACTGACCCCATCAGCCTGCCAAGAAAGCACTTGGTAATTACCCTCATCAAGCAATTGGTGTTTTTACTAAGATCAGAGTCATTGTCTGAAATCTTTGGAAGCACTGGATTACCCCAGCCATGGTAAAAAAAAGATGAAATTCTTGAACAATGCGGGAATATTAGGGTCTCTGTGCTCTTAGTTTGCCAAATTTTCCAGCTCTCATTAAACACAGCTGATTCCCAAGAGGAGAAAAGCCATTTAAGGTTGGGCATTACATTATTCAAAAAATGAATTCTGGACATACTTTGACCCCAAAGACACCCCACCCTTTCTACACCCTTGCCATCTTCTATTAAATCGTTGCTGCCATGATTTCTTTGAAATCTCATCCTAAGCTAGACTCTATAGCAATTCCTAGGGTTATCTTTAACTTTCCTAAGATCTCACTTTGCTACTAATATGAACTTATCACTTTACAGTTTACAAACTGTTTTTCTCCAACATTTTGCATGAGTGCCACAACAGCAATAAGAGATAAATATTACCATGTTGCCCCCAAGAGATAAGGAGACTGGGACTCAAAAAATATCATGTAATAGGTTGGGGTCACATGGCTAGTAAGTGGCTAAGCCAGGTCTCAAACCCAGGTCCTTTCATTACAAATCCATTGCTTTTCTTCCCATAACACACTGCCTCTAATTACATCTCATCTGATGATCTTCTCTCCCCAAATAAGCAAGCAATATTCCTGAAGACAGAAGGTAGATCTTTCAGCTGCTGCATTTTACCTACAGAAAAGGCTAGCACAGCACTGTGTGCAGGACTGGTGCTACAAAACAATCTGTTGGTTTAGGAAATGGACATTTGGCTGCTGTTGGGTCACCATAGGAATTCAGGCTTGCAGGCAGAGTGGCCCACACACAGACAGGCTATCAGCTCACTCGCATCTAGAGAGTGCAGTGCAGCCTTTGTCTAATAGTGGTTAGAATTGATTGTTCACAAATTCATTTATTCAAGTGATTCTTGTTTTCTGTCTTTTGTGTACCTGGAGAGTGATGGGTCCTGGCTATAGACGGTAAACACAATCCCAGACCTGAGGGGCCTACACTTCTGTAAGAGTCTTAGAATCAATTAGGTACAATCCCTTGATGAACTCTTCATTGTTTTCATCTATGCCAGTTTTCCACTGATATGGAATTAATCACCACAAACTTGGCAGCTTAAAACAACACCCACTTATTAATTCACACTTCTAGATTTCAGGAAACTGGGCAGAATCAACCTAGCTCTCTGTGGAAAGTCATAAAGGCCAAAACCAAGGTGCCAGCCAGGCTGAGCTATTAACTAAAGATTTGGGTAGATAGACTCCGGTTTCTTGTGGTTATTGGATAGAGGTTCTTGTTTTCTTGCTACCTATCAGCTGGGTGTTGCTCTCAACTCCCAGAGGCTACTATCAGAATTTTCCACATGACCACAATGCATCCAAATCTCTGGCTTCCTCTTTAACTACCAGCTGGAGAAAATGTTCTGCTCTTAAAGGGTTCATGTGATTAAGCCTAGCCCACCACGTCTCTGTTGCGTATAGTCAACTGTGCCATGGAACACAACCTCTCATGGAGTAATATGTCCATATTCACAGAGTCTACCACACCCACAAGAGGAGGAGACTATACGGGAATGGATCACTGAGTGTCATCTCTGAACCTGGCTACAGCTCTCCTTTCCTAAACCTGGGAATTCATAACTTCACTTAAACTTTTGCCACAATCTAACAAGCCTTCTTTTCCCATTCTGTGTCATCTGTGTTCAACCACACAGCACACCTCTACACCTTCGCACATGCTAGGACCTCAGCTTGGAATGTCTCCCTTGCTTCTAACTCTTCCAACAAGACTCTCTGCATCATTCAAGACTCAACATCTAGAAGACCCTCTGAGGGGGCCTTCCCAGCACCCAGTCAGTCATTGATCAATGAGAAATTCTCCCTTCTTTGTGTTTTATATGAGATTTTGTCTTTCCCACTCTACAGAACCCAATCCATACTGTTACAGTCTTTGTCCCCTACTGTGAAATCTCTGACACCAGAATTTATGTTTCACTCATCCTTGCTTTTCCAGGGCCTCCTATGGATCTTGTCACATATCAACGGCCTGGTAAATGTTTGTGGAACTGAACTGAAGCAAACTTTCTATCCACTATTGTGGGCATTCATGATTGGAAGAGCAGTACAGACTTGAAATCTAGTTGAGATATGGAGTAATACATCTCCCTAGCTTCCCTGCACACATTCACTCATATTCTGCTTTTTACACCCCAATTTGCCACTGGAAACCACCACAACTCTCACTTTCATTCATGTTGTTTATAAACAAATGATCCCATGATCCATTTCAAGGACAGACCCATCTCTGATGCATGCTTCACTAATAATAGGCACCATTTTTGGTCCTAAGATGTACACATGGCAATTTAACCAGTGAGAGTCTTCTACAGCCTTTGAGCAAGGGGTTCCCTCCGTACATCGGGCTTGTGGGCGCTAGTAAAATAAAGGCTCAGAGTCACTAGAGACTCTGCTGCCTTCTGGGAGAACCTCTCTCATTAGGAATAACAGAAAAATGTAAAACTGATAGATTACATTAGAGACATACTGAGACCTGAAGACATCATGTGCCTCTGGACTGAGCCACATCCAAAGCATGAATTTACCAACAACAACAAAAAAATCCCTCTGAATTAAATTTTCACTGAGACAAAAAATTTCTCCTTTATTCATTCAGGTTGGATTTTTGTCATTAAACCTAACCAAAGAAAACAAAAACCAAAGAAGGTCTGAAAAACACAGACTAATCTGTGGTTATGGAAGAAATTTAAAACTAACAGGGTCTTGGATATCTTAGTTTATGATTAGTCTTTCTGAAAACCAAACAAATGGGGCCATCAGACTATGTATCCATGCAAGAAACATCACTCTCCTTACTAACTTGTTGGGTGCTTTGTACGTTGCTTTGAAATCCAGAGACCAAGGGTCTTGGGGCTGATACTGTGACAGGTGATAGGACAGAGAGTAATTATTGTTCATATCCTTCAGAATCAGCAATCTATGCCTTGTGGCCAAGATTTTCGGAGGGATACCAGGTGTGCAATTTGCAAGCAAATGACAATTGATGTGACTATTGATTGTTCTGACCAGCTAATTATGAGCCTCCTATGGATCTTGTCACATATCAACGGCCTGGTAAATGTTTGTGGAACTGAACTGAAGCAAACTTTCTATCCACTATTGTGGGCATTCATGATTGGAAGAGCAGTACAGACTTGAAATCTAGTTGAGATATGGAGTAATACATCTCCCTAGCTTCCCTGCACACATTCACTCATATTCTGCTTTTTACACCCCAATTTGCCACTGGAAACCACCACAACTCTCACTTTCATTCATGTTGTTTATAAACAAATGATCCCATGATCCATTTCAAGGACAGACCCATCTCTGATGCATGCTTCACTAATAATAGGCACCATTTTTGGTCCTAAGATGTACACATGGCAATTTAACCAGTGAGAGTCTTCTACAGCCTTTGAGCAAGGGGTTCCCTCCGTACATCGGGCTTGTGGGCGCTAGTAAAATAAAGGCTCAGAGTCACTAGAGACTCTGCTGCCTTCTGGGAGAACCTCTCTCATTAGGAATAACAGAAAAATGTAAAACTGATAGATTACATTAGAGACATACTGAGACCTGAAGACATCATGTGCCTCTGGACTGAGCCACATCCAAAGCATGAATTTACCAACAACAACAAAAAAATCCTCTGAATTAAATTTTCACTGAGACAAAAACATTCTCCTTTATTCATTCAGGTTGGATTTTTGTCATTAAACCTAACCAAAGAAAACAAAAACCAAAGAAGGTCTGAAAAACACAGACTAATCTGTGGTTATGGAAGAAATTTAAAACTAACAGGGTCTTGGATATCTTAGTTTATGATTAGTCTTTCTGAAAACCAAACAAATGGGGCCATCAGACTATGTATCCATGCAAGAAACATCACTCTCCTTACTAACTTGTTGGGTGCTTTGTATGTTGCTTTGAAATCCAGAGACCAAGGGTCTTGGGGCTGATACTGTGACAGGTGATAGGACAGAGAGTAATTATTGTTCATATCCTTCAGAATCAGCAATCTATGCCTTGTGGCCAAGATTTTCGGAGGGACACCAGGTGTGCAATTTGCAAGCAAATGACAATTGATGTGACTATTGATTGTTCTGACCAGCTAATTATGAGCCTGTAATTTCTCAGCCCTGGAATTTTTCCCCACTGCCCACACTGGAAGTCTCCCTCAAGATCTCATTTGTCTGCCCTCCAGCCATCCCTAGAGAACCTCTCATCTCCTCTCCTCAGCCTGCCCATGTCCTTCTCCAGCCTGCTAGCTGCTCCCTAGCTGTGTCACCAGATTTCCAAGAATCTTTCAGCTTATTGTAGAATCAGCTCCTTCTTGGAGCCTTCCACCATCTTCAGCATTACCTCAGGGTGTTGGAACTTTGCTGTGAGCTGCTGACAGATCGTTAAAGATCCCAGCTGTTTGGGGTCCATAACAATCCTTTCAACTGGGTATCCTTCCAGGAACAGCTGCAAAAGCTCTAGAAAGGAAGGGAGGAGACACTTTTAGCATGATAACAAATCCATAAGGAGTGACCAGTTTACCCAGAAAAGCTGTGATGCAGATGTACCCATCCAACAACTCTCCCTCCCCCAGAAGGCAGGAAGGACAGGGGTGTTTTGCCTTTGTGAAAATTCCTCATAATCAATGGAATGAGATCAAGAATCCCTATCCTGGCCCCAGGAGAGAAGTCTGGAAAAGCTTCTTGCTTTCCTCATAGTGCTGAACTACAAAAAAGATCTGCCGGTAGTTATGTTAGGGGAAACACTGACTAAAACCGCTCACTGTGGCCATAGTAACCATTTGCGTGAGTTATTTTATGACAGGAGGTCCTGGTAAAGAGCATGAACTAACAAGCCACCACCATAAGAAGAATTTGAGAAAGGTCAAAAGGAAATGCCACATGTCCTACCAAACTTCCAGAATCCTCCTCGCTGGAATCCATCTTGGTTGAGCAATCTGTGCGTCACCCAGAAGGGCCCTGAGTCAGACCGACTGGCCAGAGACAATCTGGAAAGAAATCCCAACACCATAAAACCTGGCACTGTGAGCCATGTGGCACAGCCGTCCTCCTGGGTTCCCTCACCCTCTTGCTGTCCACCTGGACACCCTTTTCCCAATAACGTCTCATATGTTGTCAGCACATGTGTCTCCTCAGACAGTTCATTTCTGAGTGTTAGATGACAGCCCACTCTTGAGCCTTAGAAGGGGTCCCCCTTCCTGCAACTGTTACAAACTTCATTATCCTGTACATCTACTTAAGTATTTTATAGTCATTTATACCAGATTAATAACAGAGAAGAAGGACTAGTGGCTGATGTTTGGTCACATATGGGCACTGGGCACCTCCCTGGTAGTTCATATGGTAAAGAATCTGCCTGCAATGCAGGAGACCCAGGTTCGATCCCTGGGTCAGGAAGATCCCCTGGAGAAGGGAAGGGCTACTCCCTCCAATATTCTTGCCTGGAAAATCTCATGGCCAGACGAGTCTGGTGGGCTACAGTTCATGGGTTGCTAAGAGCTGGACAAAACTGAGCAACTAAGCATGAGCTCGAGGCACTGGGCAAAGTGCCAACATGCATTTTCTCATGTACACTCATAGCAAGTATTGATGAAGGAGGAAACCAAGGCACAGAGAGATTAAATAACTTGCCCAAGTTTGCACAACTCAGGAGTCGTAGACCCGGGATTTGAACTGTTTGTCTGACTCCAGAACTTATTCTCTGAACTTCTACCCTGTTCTTCTGCCTGCATGCCAGAATGGAATTCTTATAGTTCCATGATTGGTTCAGAGCTTGGCAATTAGTGGAAACTCATTAAAGGTGATAGAATGACTTTTTTAATGATTACTGATTCACACCATTATGCTTTTATACAGGTTGCTATCTCTTCTTGAAATACTCTTCCCACACAACTACTCTATCTACCTGGAAAACATTCACTGATTCTTTAAGACATATCTTAGTCATTTCATATAATATGAAAACACTTAATGCCCCCGTCTCACATCCAGTGAACAGTCTTAATCTGTTCTCAATCATTTCCTCCACATTTTAGAATATCTTTTTATGGCACAGTTCTTTTATATACCAAAGACTTTAATTATCATTATCTCCCTACCCCATGAGAACTCAGCAAGATTCCATTTCTGTGGCCTTAGGAAGTGTCCCCTCAATATTTCTGCTAATTCCTAAGTATACAATCAGGCCACTCAAGTTGACTGTTCTCCTGCTCTCTGTACATCCCTGCTTGACTGCCCCATCTCACCCATACCCTACTCACATGACTGATCTTCCTCTTAATCATACAGTCCAGTCAGCAAAGGCTTGCCTACTTTCCCTCAGCCCCCAGCTAATGATTGTTTTAACATTTATATCAGAACATCTCCACCAGAAGAGCTTATCAAAAGAACAATGAAGGGCTCATTCCTCTGCTGGTTTCCCTGGTAACCGAGAGTCAACCTGACTTCAATTCCCCCTTTAGAATCGAAATAGGGTAACCTCTCTCTCCACTACTCAGCCCACCCCAGTGAAGACTGCTGCCATATCTTCATGTCTTGCCTGCCACTTGCCTCACACAGTGGGGTATCACTCCAGGACCTTGCTTCAGACATCTAAGATCCCTCATTCCTTAAACCATTGGTGTCTCTATGTGTTTAGATAGATAGATCCTACCAAATATTCATAATCAGAATCAATAAAGAATATCTACATACAATAAAAAGGAACAAATAATACTGTTTCGTTTTAAAAGGCAAAATCATGAAAAAGCAGTTCACCTGAGAGAATATAAAAATGTCAAAATAAATAAATAAATCTGTTAGTTACTAAGGGAATGAAAATTAAAACCATGATATCATTACACACAATTAAAACTAAAGAACTAATTAATAAAACTAAGCTTTAGTGAGGACGGGTAACAACCGGAATTCTCATTGCTGGTGGGGATACAAACTAATAACACTGTGACAATTTACAAATATCTACTAAAGCTAACATGTAACCCAGTAATTATAATCCTGTGCATATTGCCCTCAACAATGAGGGCTTATAGCCAATAAGTGCCTATACAGGCATTTTCATTGTGACTCTATCATAAATTCCCCAAATTATAAATAACCAAAACATTTAAGAGGAAGATGAATGAATCTATGACCACACTCAGTAACATCAGTCATACAGATTACATCAGGCAATGGAAGCTAGACACAAGCAGGTTTACATAAGTCCATTTCTATGGAATTCAAAACACAAAACTAATCTATAGTGGCAGAGCATCCATTTGGGTTTCTCCCCAGGGCTAATTCCTTTTAATTTATACAATCAGGCCACTCAAGTTGACTGTTCTCCTGCTCTCTGTACATCCCTGCTTGACTGCCCCATCTCACCCATACCCTACTCACATGACTGATCTTCCTCTTAATCATACAGTCCAGTCAGCAAAGGCTTGCCTACTTTCCCTCAGCCCCCAGCTAATGATTGTTTTAACATTTATATCAGAACATCTCCACCAGAAGAGCTTATCAAAAGAACAATGAAGGGCTCATTCCTCTGCTGGTTTCCCTGGTAACCGAGAGTCAACCTGACTTCAATTCCCCCTTTAGAATCGAAATAGGGTAACCTCTCTCTCCACTACTCAGCCCACCCCAGTGAAGACTGCTGCCATATCTTCATGTCTTGCCTGCCACTTGCCTCACACAGTGGGGTATCACTCCAGGACCTTGCTTCAGACATCTAAGATCCCTCATTCCTTAAACCATTGGTGTCTCTATGTGTTTAGATAGATAGATCCTACCAAATATTCATAATCAGAATCAATAAAGAATATCTACATACAATAAAAAGGAACAAATAATACTGTTTCGTTTTAAAAGGCAAAATCATGAAAAAGCAGTTCACCTGAGAGAATATAAAAATGTCAAAATAAATAAATAAATCTGTTAGTTACTAAGGGAATGAAAATTAAAACCATGATATCATTACACACAATTAAAACTAAAGAACTAATTAATAAAACTAAGCTTTAGTGAGGACGGGTAACAACCGGAATTCTCATTGCTGGTGGGGATACAAACTAATAACACTGTGACAATTTACAAATATCTACTAAAGCTAACATGTAACCCAGTAATTATAATCCTGTGCATATTGCCCTCAACAATGAGGGCTTATAACCAATAAGTGCCTATACAGGCATTTTCATTGTGACTCTATCATAAATTCCCCAAATTATAAATAACCAAAACATTTAAGAGGAAGATGAATGAATCTATGACCACACTCAGTAACATCAGTCATACAGATTACATCAGGCAATGGAAGCTAGACACAAGCAGGTTTACATAAGTCCATTTCTATGGAATTCAAAACACAAAACTAATCTATAGTGGCAGAGCATCCATTTGGGTGTTGCATACTGGCTAATAAGAGGCCCGCCTAAGTGCTCTGGAGTGTTAGGTATCTTGAACTGAGTGACAGTTCCATGAATGTTCATGTAATAATTTTATTGAGTACTATACCAAAGATTCGTGTGCTTTACTATGTATGAATCACGTCTCAGTTAAAAGTTACAAAAGTTGTGCATAGCTCAGGCATTCTTTTAAGTGACCAAAAAAATGTTAGCTATTAAAAACAAACAACAGGGCTTCCCTGGTGATCCAGTGGGTAAGGACACCGCCTTGCAGTGCAAGGGGCATCAGTTCGATCCCTGGCCTGGGAAGATTCCACGTGCCACGGAGCAGCTGGACCAATGTGTCCAACTACTGAGCTGGAGCTCTGGAGCACGTGAGCCCAGAGCCGGTGCTCTGTGATGAGAGAGGCCGCTGCAATGGGAGGCCCGCACAGGCCAAAGAACAAAGATAAATGAATGAAAGATCAATAGAAGTGGCAAACACACACACACACACACACAAAAACAATAGTCATGGGATAATAATATGTCTATTTCTCCCCTACAAGCTCATGGGCTCTCCCAGCATAAAAGTGCAACTTAATCATTATACTCTTACTTCTTGGTACCTTTGCTGCTTACTCACTAAGTCATGTCTGACTCTTGGTAACCCCATGGACTGTTGCCCATAAGGTTCCTCAGTCCGTGGAATTTTCCAGGCATGAGTGGGTTGCCATTCCCTTCTCCAGGGGATCTTGCCCCAACCCAGGGATTGAACCCAGGTCTCCTGCATTGCAGGCAAATTCTTTAATTGTTTGAGCCACCAGGGAAGCTGGTTGAGTGGTACAGAATTATAGTAGTATGAGGGTATAAGTTTATCACGCTTTCCCTTTTAGAGTGCTCTGACTCAGCTAATGGTAGATGATAAATCTCTAGAAATCCATTGTTTCCACTGTGTTGTGCCAACATAACATGCCAGCTACCACACGGACTTAAGTCAAGCTTCTGAAAATACCAACCCAAGTGAGCCTAGGAGTTGGCAAATACCTGGGAATGTTGAGATGTAAAAGAATGTCCAATAAGGGGACGTTCCATTACACAACACAGTGGTTATATTTCTGTGGCAAGTTAATCATTCAGCCTTCAGATAAGCTTCAGTGCATTTATAAAACTGTGAGTCTGAATGTGGCAATGGAGGACCAAACTTTAGAACACTGTGACCCACTAGGATGTTTCCTCCTGTGAGGCTGAGGTGGATAGTCAGCCAAAACTTCTAGACGACAGCATACCCTGGCTGCTCCAATTGCTACACATAAGGATGAGTTAACAGTGATTGAGTACTAACCACCAAGCCAGGCGTGACTCAATGCCTTACATGAAATGAACTCTTAAAATCTCTATGAAATAAGTACTATTATGAAGAGATTGCAGCAGAGATTAAGAAACATACCATAGTCACACAATCAGAAAGGGTCAGGAGCAGGCTTTGCTCTTAAGGCAGTTTTAGCTCTAGACCCAGGCTCTGAGCCATTGTGTCTGCCAAAGATGGTACCAACACCAGTGTTGGTATGTTCTTTTCCTGCACAGTGGTTCCCATAAGTACCCACATAGAACCAAAATGTGATGTAATTCAGTTATCCCTGCATCTTCCTGGAATAGAAGGGACTTCTTCACACAAAATAGACACACAGGATATATTTATGGAACTTGAATTATTTAAATTATGTTAAATTGAAGGTTTCAACATGGTACCCTTTTATCCTTTCATCTATAGCCATCAACTAAAAAGTAGCTAAGTATCTAATATAAACTATCCCATTTAATCCTCAGAAAATCGTACCAAGGATGTCATTTTACCCCCATTTTTTACAGGTCATAACATCAAATTTTAACATAAGAGACATAGTCTAATAATATCTGACTTAGATATGAATATAAACCTCTCGGTAACACTTTTATAATGAGTTCTGAACATCTCTCTCAATGATGAGGAATATCCCACCCTGGCATTCCAAGAATATAGGCTGTTGAAAATTCAGAACCTTGCTTTCACAATTCTATGTTTTTTACTTCCAGGGAAGTCATTTTTGTGAAGTTTTGGTGTGAAAAACAGTCACAAGTGGGGAGAGCGATGGGACAAGGAGGAGGAGGAAGGAACCAGTTCCAGAATTTTAGAGTGTGAAAAAGAGAAGTCAGACTGCTAGGTTCTATTTCTAGCTCTGCCTCTGTTTTCTAGCCAGCCAGGCATCATTCTAATGGGTTGTCCAAAAATTTCATTTGGGTTTTTCCATAAGATGGTATGGAATAACCTTCTGGGGCAATCTAACACCTTTTCTCCATTCACTGCAATAAGTGGAGAAAAATACAGACTGGGTATTGTCAAGCTTGGATGAAAGATCCTGCTTTATAGCCAGGAATGGATCACGGTGGAAAATCCATGTTGTGTTGTAATATATTGGCTTCACAGGAATACATTTACTCTGAATACATGAGGTCAGGGAATGGAAAAATTGCGTCTTGAGGTGGAAACACTGAAGAAGGATCTCACACACTAACCACTGAGGATGACTGTGAGCAAAGCTTGGCCCATACCAACTCGTGATGTCAGTGAAATTTGTGATCGATTCTATTCTTTCTCTTCCTGCATTCTTTCTTCTTCATTAAGTGCTCCACTCCCTAAGTCCCACTTGTTTTCAAATCGTCTAATATCCTCCATAATAACGACTAAATAGTTTACCTGTCTCCAGAGTCCTGCATGTTAGAGGAAAAGAATCCCAAACAAAAAAGAGGTTGTGTACCCAACACTGTGGCCACAACCAATCCCTCCTCTTTAATATTCACTTCAAAGTCCCCCTGTTTGAAGAGGATGGTGAAGAACAAGATTGAAGAGGGCTGAAGTCCTTCTCAATATTTTTATGTACTCATTCTGTGTAGAACACTCATTGAACTTAGATGACGAATATTTTCCTTGGAGTATTATTCACAATGGACATCCTACATTGTATTGAGGGCTGAAGTCCTTCTCAATAGTTTTATGTACTCACTCTGTGTAGAATACTCGTTGAACTTAGATGACGAATATTTTCCTTGGAGTATTAATCACAATGGACATCCTACATTGTATTGATTATGGTGGTTTTCAACCTGGAACTTTATAAGCATTTCCATGAGACAAAGTGTGAGCACAGTGACATGCTGACTACGGATTTCAGTCCATACAATCTTGTTCAAGGGATGGAGTTCTGAGGAAAGGGCATTCATGTGTTACAGTGTTCTAAGAACATCAGGTCTACCCTGAGTTCCTCCTTTCTCTAGTATAAGCAAGTGGTCCAGGGACATGTCAGCACTGGTGCCCATGCCAAGCATTAACTCCTTGTGATCCATAAGGAAGTCTTGACAAAGCTAAAGCACTAGCATTATAGGGAGCTAGGGAGCTATCTCTTTTTCACTGTCTCCATTATATTATCATTCCACATTTTCCCCAAACAAGACTGTCTTCTCTAGTCTCACTGGTAGAAATGGGTCCTCTAACTTGTAGCAGAGCCATCCCTCTACCCAGCCCCACTCCACCACAGGGCATCAGCATGAATCCAGACACTCTTATGTTTCCACATGTCCCCCCAGTCCTCCATAGAGCGATTCATCAATCTTTTTTTAAAAGAAGCCTTCTCGGTTTCAGATAATTTCAGATAAATCATCTGATAAATAGAGAGCTGAAAGTTACTGCCCCTCCCACTTCATAGATATGCCCAGATATTCTGAATTTCTTTTAGGTGCACCTGAGACCTCCATCCCTCAATCCGCACAGAGAAGTGCAGATACCAGGACTTCCCTGGTGGTCCAGTGGTTAAGACTCCAAACTCTCAATGCAGGGGACACAGGTCCCTGATTCCTGGTCAGGGAACACATTCCACCTGCTGCATTGCAAAGTCAAAAAAAAAAAAAAAAGTACAGACACCTGGCTCACAGAACTCAGTGTTATAGTGTCTTTCCAAAGTTTTTTTATTTAATTACTAAAATATCTAAAATTACCTAACATGTAATGTATTTTAAAAACAAATTTAAATTAAAAAAAAATTTAAAAATATCCCTAAGAACCCCTCTTTCAATACCTTATTCTGCTTTTCTCTCTCTTTAATCTACAGGGAACAATTCTCCACTTTCCAAACATACAGATGTGACTGTCATAACAACTAACTTTACTCTCTTAGGAATCTTACTACTGTAGTGTTTGGTCTCAAATGTCTTAATCGTCTTCTGGTGGCTTTCAGAAGTATCATGCAGACAACGTCTGCATTTTCACTCCTGCTTTGATGCTGTCTGGTCATGTCTTGGGGACTGATACATTTCACTGATCATACAGCAAAGAGAAAAACATAATTCTTAGTTTAAACATGAGCGGCTGTGTCACACACCCCTGTGTTTTGGGAAATCCATCATTAAAAAGAGAGAGAGAGAGAGAGAGAGAGAAATGCCTCAGCAGAGTTTAAGCCCTTTATCTTGTTGTGTAGCACAGAAACTCTTAGACTAAATTAGCTGTGTAGCATTAAGTTCATGCTGGTTCCAAGATCTCATTATTTCCAGGTCCTCATTAAAAGCAGGGTCCTAGTTACTAATACTCTAATTTCCAAGTGTCTCTTCACACACACACACACACACACACACACACACACACACACACACACCCTGACTTGAAAAATAAAAAGGATAATCTTATTCAGATATATGTGAAGAGGTTAGTTACTTTGGTTCATTATTTGTAAATAATGCAACAATCCCCAGAGATTTCTTATATACCTGAAATGCTTGTGCAAACCCATGTGGACTCATGATTTCCTACTGTCTCTCCCTGGATTATTTAGGGAGAAAACAATATTAAAATATACACTCATAAGTGATTTGGAGAAGGACAGATTTATAATGCTCACAGACTAACTACAGTGATTCAGAACAGTAAGGGAGCTACACATGTACCACCAAAGGCAGAGTACCTCCTAAAATCTGGGATGTTATGAACTATACCTCATCATCTTCAGATCCTCACCACTTTTACTTTTGTGTGCATATGCATTTGGCAAACATTATTGAGTATAAAATGTGCCGCCCCCAATCTTCAGAAACCTAGAAATTACAGCAGTTAAAAAGGTGTGGTCTTTCCTCCAAAAAGGTCAAAGACTACTGGGAGATACTAATTCATAAAGAGAAAAATTTAAAAATATCCCTAAGAACCCCTCTTTCAATACCTTATTCTGCTTTTCTCTCTCTTTAATCTACAGGGAACAATTCTCCACTTTCCAAACATACAGATGTGACTGTCATAACAACTAACTTTACTCTCTTAGGAATCTTACTACTGTAGTGTTTGGTCTCAAATGTCTTAATCGTCTTCTGGTGGCTTTCAGAAGTATCATGCAGACAACGTCTGCATTTTCACTCCTGCTTTGATGCTGTCTGGTCATGTCTTGGGGACTGATACATTTCACTGATCATACAGCAAAGAGAAAAACATAATTCTTAGTTTAAACGTGAGCGGCTGTGTCACACACCCCTGTGTTTTGGGAAATCCATCATTAAAAAGAGAGAGAGAGAGAGAAATGCCTCAGCAGAGTTTAAGCCCTTTATCTTGTTGTGTAGCACAGAAACTCTTAGACTAAATTAGCTGTGTAGCATTAAGTTCATGCTGGTTCCAAGATCTCATTATTTCCAGGTCCTCATTAAAAGCAGGGTCCTAGTTACTAATACTCTAATTTCCAAGTGTCTCTTCACACACACACACACACACACACACACACACACACACACACACACCCTGACTTGAAAAATAAAAAGGATAATCTTATTCAGATATATGTGAAGAGGTTAGTTACTTTGGTTCATTATTTGTAAATAATGCAACAATCCCCAGAGATTTCTTATATACCTGAAATGCTTGTGCAAACCCATGTGGACTCATGATTTCCTACTGTCTCTCCCTGGATTATTTAGGGAGAAAACAATATTAAAATATACACTCATAAATGATTTGGAGAAGGACAGATTTATAATGCTCACAGACTAACTACAGTGATTCAGAACAGTAAGGGAGCTACACATGTACCACCAAAGGCAGAGTACCTCCTAAAATCTGGGATGTTATGAACTATACCTCATCATCTTCAGATCCTCACCACTTTTACTTTTGTGTGCATATGCATTTGGCAAACATTATTGAGTATAAAATGTGCCGCCCCCAATCTTCAGAAACCTAGAAATTACAGCAGTTAAAAAGGTGTGGTCTTTCCTCCAAAAAGGTCAAAGACTACTGGGAGATACTAATTCATAAAGAGATAATAACAGTTAACAATATAAGGGACATAAATAATAGAGACACAAGATACAATGGGAAATCACCACATTAATAATTCAAAGGAGGAATTTCTTAGGATCTTCTCCATAGGTGCTAATGGGGCTCCTTCTGGCCTCAAGGGAAGATGACATTTCTTTTCCTATAGAAGAGGAACTTTTGCTTTCTTCCAGTAAAGTGGGTATATGAGAATGCCCTCTTGGCCCTCTTATTCCACTAACTACTGTCTTACTCTTTTCTCAAAAAAAGAGGGAGGAGGGCTTCCCTGGTGGTCCAGTGGGTAAGGACACTACCCTGCAGTGCAAGGGATGCCGGTTGGATCCCTGGCCTCGGAAGATTCCATGTGCTGAGGAGCAGCTGGACCAATGTGACCAATTACCGAGCTGGAGCTCTGGAGCGCATGTGCCCACAGCCGGTGCTCTGTGACAACAGAGGCCACCGCGATGGGAGGCTCACACGGGCCAAAGAACAAAGATGGATGAAAATGAATAGATGAAAGACCAATAGAAGTGGCCCGCCCGCCCCCTTTCCTTCCCAACCCCTCCGCCCCCCTCCCTTCCCACCCCGCCCCCACCCAAAAAAAGAAAAAAAAAAGAAGGAGGAGCAAGGCCAGGGAGTCATTTGCTATTCATTAAGCCTCCTGGAAGTGGGCTCTTGCTCCCTTGAACATTTGTGCTATTAGGCAGAAAGGGTGTTTCTTCTCTGCTAATTGTCTCAGTGTGGGAAGGGCTTCCCATCATATAGGATCTTTCTTTCTCAGTCTTTATCTCCTCTCTCTCCCCTCTCCATTTCCGTATCTATCTTGTACCAGCCATCACGTGTATGAATCAGGCCCAACGTTCTAAGTGGACAAGCTTCTCTAACGAGGTTACTGGGTGCTCTGAATTGTAGGAGAAGACTGATTTCTGCTTAGCTTCATTAAGAAGACACTCAGGTCCTACTTGGTGATTTTTGTGTCTCTTCTCTACAGTTTAGTACACAGAATAGAGGAAGAAGAAATCCTAGCCTCCCCATCTCAAATCTCTCACATTAGCTCACAAGGCCAGTCCTTTCTCCCAAGTCTTCCTAGACACCTTAATTGTCTTTAATTGTCCTGGAATTTAACTACTGGATCTCTCAACCATCCATTCAGCAGATACTGGAGTATTCACTTAGCGTCTAGCTCTATAAAACACGCTGGCAAGTCAGCAGTAAACAAAACAGATACGGTCTCTGTCCTTACAAACTCATAGCCTAGTCTGGGCAACAGATAGTAAATAAATAATTGCATGGAAAATGAATCACTTCTGATACTTTCTGTGGACGAAAAGTTGAGTGATCAGGACATCATGAACAGGACAATTTTAACCTGTTCAGTGCAATGATGGAAGCTTTCCTTTGGAAAAACTGCAGTTAAGAGTGAGATATGCATTATCCAGATGCAGAGCAGGGAAAAGAAAGACCTTGAATCTGGAGATAAGTCGAATGAGAGACGGAAACAGGAATTGAGGCTAGAGAATTATATACTAGAGGGCCTTCTGGATCTTTAGCACTTAATCCTAAAAGCAACAGAAAATTCTTCAAGAATTTTAAGCAGGAAAGGGACACAATCAGTTCTGTGTTCATAAAGTTCACCTTGGCTGCCATGGGATGAGTAAAATGCAGACAGCCTACTTAGAGAGCAGTTCAGAGGCCACCAGTTGCCCTATTGTGAGCAATGGAGATGGAGAAAAGACTATGGCTTCAAGACACAGTCTAGAGACAGAAACAAAGAAGCTAAATAATTGAAGAGATGCAATAAATGAGGAAAACGAAGCAGACAAAGATGATTCCCAAATTTCTGGCTTGAGCAACAGCATGGGTGGATGTGTGCTTTTTAGAAATGGGAAACTCTGCAGAAGGAACACGTTCAGGATTGCTTAGGAGGATCAGGAGCCTCCTTCCAAATGAGCTGAGCTTTGGCAGCCAGTCACAGAAGCTGTCAGCAGAAATCTGAGATAAAGATGACTGAGATGAAGGTAGAAATTTTGAGTTCATCAACATGGAGTCCCCAGTGGCTCAGCGGTAAAGAATCTGCCTGTAATGCAAGAGATATGGGTTTGATCAATCCCTGGGTCAGGAAGATCCCTCAGAGAAGAAAATGGCAACCTGCTCCAGTTCTCTTGCCTGGGAAATCCCATGGGCAGAAGAGCCTGGCAGGCAACAGTCCATGGGGTTGGACATGACTGAGTGACTAAACCATCACCATAACGTGATATTTAAAGACCTGTGAGTGAGGACATCCCTAAGGAGAGTGAAAATGGAAAAGAGCTTGAAGGAGTCAGATGTGGTTACAACCAGAATTAACTATGGTTAATGGTCACTTGGGAGACCTTGGTTTTGAGTCCACAAAGAATAAAGGGCAGACGTTATTTCCATTAAAATGACAGGATTAAGATGTGCGGGAAGGAAGGATACCCGTGACTTGGCCACTTCAGCAGCTGTCATCTGAAATTCATCCACAGAAGTTCAGCACACTGGGACATAAGGAGACTTACTAAGTGAGAATGGAGAAATACTCTCTTGGATGTGTGTTATTTACTTCTGGGTATTAGGTTTTTCTCCCTACAAGTGCCATCTGCAAATCTGTAGTGCTAATGTTCTCACTGTCCCAGTTAACCAAGTGAAACCTTCACACAAGGAGCCAGAAAGTAGCACTCAAACCCTACCACTCAGAAGCTTTATGAAACTCAAGAGTTCAACATGAAAGGAACCTACTTAGAGAGCAGTTCAGAGGCCACCAGTTGCCCTATTGTGAGCAATGGAGATGGAGAAAAGACTATGGCTTCAAGACACAGTCTAGAGACAGAAACAAAGAAGCTAAATAATTGAAGAGATGCAATAAATGAGGAAAACGAAGCAGACAAAGATGATTCCCAAATTTCTGTCTTGAGCAACAGCATGGGTGGATGTGTGCTTTTTAGAAATGGGAAACTCTGCAGAAGGAACACGTTCAGGATTGCTTAGGAGGATCAGGAGCCTCCTTCCAAATGAGCTGAGCTTTGGCAGCCAGTCACAGAAGCTGTCAGCAGAAATCTGAGATAAAGATGACTGAGATGAAGGTAGAAATTTTGAGTTCATCAACATGGAGTCCCCAGTGGCTCAGCGGTAAAGAATCTGCCTGTAATGCAAGAGATATGGGTTTGATCAATCCCTGGGTCAGGAAGATCCCTCAGAGAAGAAAATGGCAACCTGCTCCAGTTCTCTTGCCTGGGAAATCCCATGGGCAGAAGAGCCTGGCAGGCAACAGTCCATGGGGTTGGACATGACTGAGTGACTAAACCATCACCATAACGTGATATTTAAAGACCTGTGAGTGAGGACATCCCTAAGGAGAGTGAAAATGGAAAAGAGCTTGAAGGAGTCAGATGTGGTTACAACCAGAATTAACTATGGTTAATGGTCACTTGGGAGACCTTGGTTTTGAGTCCACAAAGAATAAAGGGCAGACGTTATTTCCATTAAAATGACAGGATTAAGATGTGCGGGAAGGAAGGATACCCGTGACTTGGCCACTTCAGCAGCTGTCATCTGAAATTCATCCACAGAAGTTCAGCACACTGGGACATAAGGAGACTTACTAAGTGAGAATGGAGAAATACTCTCTTGGATGTGTGTTATTTACTTCTGGGTATTAGGTTTTTCTCCCTACAAGTGCCATCTGCAAATCTGTAGTGCTAATGTTCTCACTGTCCCAGTTAACCAAGTGAAACCTTCACACAAGGAGCCAGAAAGTAGCACTCAAACCCTACCACTCAGAAGCTTTATGAAACTCAAGAGTTCATCATGAAAGGAAGAGTCAAATTCCAAACAGTATATCAGTCTAGAGCCTGGTTTTTACACAGCAACTGGCATCTTTGTTTCAAAGACTTCTGAGTTTATGATACTTTCTGAAACTTTATAGAAATCTGACCAAGGTTACTCAAAACTTCACATCAAGAGTCATTGGGTCTTTGTCATTTGGCTTGTTTCAAGTATGTCAGCTTTAATATGGACCCATTCCTGCTACCTTTTCTCTTTTTTTCCCTATGACTCTTATAAATGATGTCCAACTCACCACAAATCAAGCACAAGGAAAAGAGGTCTCAGTGTGAGAAGAAATATGTGACACCTGGTAAAGTAGGGCTCCAGTGAGGGGATGAAATAGACTAAGACTAATTTCAACTTTTCCCACAGTGCTTTGAAAACATTGTCTTGTAAGTCAAATTTGGGTGTGATAGTAGAAAGCACTTTATGGCACAGAATATACCTAAATGTCAATTCACTCAAGGTTTCAGTACAACCATCCATTGCCCATTTACTCTTTCCTTTTATTTTTAACAGCTCCAAAGCACTAGAGTTGGTAGAAAAATACATCCAGCTTTTTACTGTCTGTTGGGGGCTAACACTATGATATATTCTAATATCAGTGGTTCTAAAGTTGCATGTATAGGAGTATCACCTGGAGAAATTGTTACAATAGCTTCATGGGTGGGAGGGGTCAAAGATATACCTATGACTGATTTGGGTTTATTTATAGCTGTAAACAATAAAACTCTGTAAAAGCAAAATAAAAACAATTAATAAAAAAATAACTTCATGGGCTCCATCCCCAGAGATTCTAATATGTCAGGTTGGCATGGAGCCTGTAAACTTGTACTTGTAACATGTTCACAGCTGATGCCAATTTTGCTGCTCCTAGGACCCTATTTTGAGAGCCTCTTATCTACCCAATCTCCCGAGGTACCAGTGAACTGAGCCCCGGATGTGTGTTATTTACTTCTGGGTATTAGGTTTTCTCCCTACAAGTGCCATCTGCAAATCTGTAGTGCTAATGTTCTCACTGTCCCAGTTAACCAAGTGAAACCTTCACACAAGGAGCCAGAAAGTAGCAATCAAACCCTACCACTCAGAAGCTTTATGAAACTCAAGAGTTCATCATGAAAGGAAGAGTCAAATTCCAAACAGTATATCAGTCTAGAGCCTGGTTTTTACACAGCAACTGGCATCTTTGTTTCAAAGACTTCTGAGTTTATGATACTTTCTGAAACTTTATAGAAATCTGACCAAGGTTACTCAAAACTTCACATCAAGAGTCATTGGGTCTTTGTCATTTGGCTTGTTTCAAGTATGTCAGCTTTAATATGGACCCATTCCTGCTACCTTTTCTCTTTTTTTCCCTATGACTCTTATAAATGATGTCCAACTCACCACAAATCAAGCACAAGGAAAAGAGGTCTCAGTGTGAGAAGAAATATGTGACACCTGGTAAAGTAGGGCTCCAGTGAGGGGATGAAATAGACTAAGACTAATTTCAACTTTTCCCACAGTGCTTTGAAAACATTGTCTTGTAAGTCAAATTTGGGTGTGATAGTAGAAAGCACTTTATGGCACAGAATATACCTAAATGTCAATTCACTCAAGGTTTCAGTACAACCATCCATTGCCCATTTACTCTTTCCTTTTATTTTTAACAGCTCCAAAGCACTAGAGTTGGTAGAAAAATACATCCAGTTTTTTACTGTCTGTTGGGGCTAACACTATGATATATTCTAATATCAGTGGTTCTAAAGTTGCATGTATAGGAGTATCACCTGGAGAAATTGTTACAATAGCTTCATGGGTGGGAGGGGTCAAAGATATACCTATGACTGATTTGGGTTTATTTATAGCTGTAAACAATAAAACTCTGTAAAAGCAAAATAAAAACAATTAATAAAAAAATAACTTCATGGGCTCCATCCCCAGAGATTCTAATATGTCAGGTTGGCATGGAGCCTGTAAACTTGTACTTGTAACATGTTCACAGCTGATGCCAATTTTGCTGCTCCTAGGACCCTATTTTGAGAGCCTCTTATCTACCCAATCTCCCGAGGTACCAGTGAACTGAGCCCCAGATGCTCACAATGGTCACCTGCTCAATAATTGAACTCTTTCTTGACTCCTTCTCCTTTCCTGATAGATGTTCCTATTCCTCTACCTATGTTTTTAGGCATGATCTCTCTAATAAACAACCTGTATTCAAATCCTAAGCTCAGCATTTGCATCTGGGACTAATTCAAACCAAGACCACGTCAGAATCAGAGAGAAAACAAGCAAGAAGAAAATAATCAGAAACATCTCATCAGGATGGCTTACCTCTGTTGCTAAATTGGGGGTCCTGAAACCTTCCAGGGGTGCACTGTCTTTTCTAGCCTTCCTCCAGAAAATTGAGAAAGTAGCATGACATAGATACACTACCATGTTAAAACATAGAGCTTGTGTGAAGTTGCTGTATCACACAGCATCCCCAACCTGGTGCTCTGTGATGATCTAGAGGAGGGGATAGGGGAGGAAGGGAGAGAGGGAGGTTCAAAAGAGAGGGAATACACATACAGTTATGACTGATTTGCCTTTGTTGTATGCCAGAAACCAACACAAAATTGTAAAGCAATGATCCTCCAATTAAAAATAACTTAAAAATGAAATAAGGTCTCAGAAAAAAGTATCAAATGGGCCCAGTTTTGATCTGTAATCTTGCAATAATCTTGGGTTCCCCACTCACCACTTATCTTCCTCATCCAATCAACTGTTACTTCTTGCCCCACCAACCTCCTCATTTCAAAGACGTTTCCTCATCCATATCATCTATGTCCAGGTCAAACTCTCATCTATTTTCATTTTAACAAACAAGAGTTAAGTGATTGTTCCACTTGTCCTTAGCTTCCTCTTCTTTGCATCCTTCACACTGATGCTAGAGTGAGCTTCATAGAATAAAAATATGATCAGTCCTTTAGACCCTTTCAAGTGGTTCCTCAGGTTAAAGGTCAAAACCAAAAAAGACTTTATATGATCAAATCCCTGGTTACTTCCCCAGCCTAATTTCTTCTTTCTCCAAAGCATACACCCTACGCTTAAGCTATATCAATTTACTTTCATTTTCCTAAACATATGTTCTCTTTCACCCTTATGCTTCTGCCCACATGCCTGGAATTCATTTATTTGCCAATGTTTTTTAAACTCCAGCCCTGTGTCACACACTCTTCTAGAAACTCGAGGGTAGATACATAGCCATGAGCGAACTTTAGGAAAACTCCATCCTCCTGGAGCCCACCTTCTACCAGACAGTAAATGTAATCAACAAGCACAATGTCAGATGGCGACATGTTCCAAGGAGAAAAATAAAGCAGAGACAGGGTATGGAAGAATGAGTAGTTCATTTTTACACAGGATGTGGATGGAAGGACTTAATGAGAAAAGAAGGAAAATTTGAGCAAAGTCCCACTGGAGGAAGGCAGGGAGTCTTTCAGAGATGGGATGGTTGGTCCAACAGAGGGAACAGCAAGGCTGAAAACCCCTCCTTGTCCTGCTCACTCTGCCCAATTTCTAAGTCTTCCTCCTTCAGGACTCCTATTGGGTCCTTCCCATTCCAGAGAGTCTTCACTGACTCCCACCATCTGTCCTCAATTAAGGATCTTGTTTTGATGCTCTCTGAACAACCAAGCATATTATCGTCTCATTTTTTTCCCCCAAAAAATTAAAGCTTCTCCAATTAAAAATAACTTAAAAATGAAATAAGGTCTCAGAAAAAAGTATCAAATGGGCCCAGTTTTGATCTGTAATCTTGCAATAATCTTGGGTTCCCCACTCACCACTTATCTTCCTCATCCAATCAACTGTTACTTCTTGCCCCACCAACCTCCTCATTTCAAAGACGTTTCCTCATCCATATCATCTATGTCCAGGTCAAACTCTCATCTATTTTCATCTTAACAAACAAGAGTTAAGTGATTGTTCCACTTGTCCTTAGCTTCCTCTTCTTTGCATCCTTCACACTGATGCTAGAGTGAGCTTCATAGAATAAAAATATGATCAGTCCTTTAGACCCTTTCAAGTGGTTCCTCAGGTTAAAGGTCAAAACCAAAAAAGACTTTATATGATCAAATCCCTGGTTACTTCCCCAGCCTAATTTCTTCTTTCTCCAAAGCATACACCCTACGCTTAAGCTATATCAATTTACTTTCATTTTCCTAAACATATGTTCTCTTTCACCCTTATGCTTCTGCCCACATGCCTGGAATTCATTTATTTGCCAATGTTTTTTAAACTCCAGCCCTGTGTCACACACTCTTCTAGAAACTCGAGGGTAGATACATAGCCATGAGCGAACTTTAGGAAAACTCCATCCTCCTGGAGCCCACCTTCTACCAGACAGTAAATGTAATCAACAAGCACAATGTCAGATGGCGACATGTTCCAAGGAGAAAAATAAAGCAGAGACAGGGTATGGAAGAATGAGTAGTTCATTTTTACACAGGATGTGGATGGAAGGACTTAATGAGAAAAGAAGGAAAATTTGAGCAAAGTCCCACTGGAGGAAGGCAGGGAGTCTTTCAGAGATGGGATGGTTGGTCCAACAGAGGGAACAGCAAGGCTGAAAACCCCTCCTTGTCCTGCTCACTCTGCCCAATTTCTAAGTCTTCCTCCTTCAGGACTCCTATTGGGTCCTTCCCATTCCAGAGAGTCTTCACTGACTCCCACCATCTGTCCTCAATTAAGGATCTTGTTTTGATGCTCTCTGAACAACCAAGCATATTATGATAGCACTGAAATACTGGTGATGATAAACTTCCATTAACATGTGTAAAGTTCTTATTGTATACCAGGCACTCTGCTGATATATCACTTGGGTGGTTTCCTTTCAATTCATACCAACCCTGTAAAAAGATATGTATTCCATTTTACAAAGAAAAAAATTGATACAGAGAGGTTAACTTCTTCCCAATTACCATGAACTCTATTAATAATCTTGGCTCTGAGAACCATTGTATAACAGAGACTGTGTGCCTCTCATTTTTGTATGCCCCATAACTGGTTGGCTTTTAAAAAGGGCCTCTATCTTAATGTTTGAATAGACCTTTACTTTGTTTAATAAAATGGAACCATTCTCTATTTTATCAAGTCATGCAGAAATGGCCATATGAATTTGGATACCTTTGATGAGAACATTTTCTGAGAGTCTGACCTAAAAGTGAAATTCACACAGTTATACTCTGGGGTCACCTCTTAAAGAAAAGATGGTAGCTTTCAGAGAAGTTGCAGTGCAAAGATGGCTTGGTTGCCAATTGGGAGAGACCTCCTCCATGTATTGGGAAGCAGACTGAGAAAACCAAAGGTGTTTTCAACTATAAGTTCCATATGGAAAGTCATTTGGACTGCTGTTCTGCATCACAGGTGTTAATACATTACTAAGCTGCTTCTCATACTCCACATTGCTGCTGCAGCCAAGTTGCTTCAGTTGTGTCTGACTCTTTGCCACCCTATGGACCATAGCCCGCCAGCCTCCTCTGTCCATCGGATTCTCCAGGCAAGAATACTGGAATGGACTGCCATGCCCTCCTCCAGGGGATCTTCCCAACCCAGGATCAAACCCATATCTCTTACATCTCTTGCATTGGAAGGCAGGTTCTTTACAACTAGTGCCACCTAGAAAGCCCCCTACTCCACAACGCTCTCCACATGATTAGCAGATCTCCAGATGAGTAACTCCAAGGAGTTTTTTATATAATAACAAACAGTTCTCCCAAGCAACCCCATGTAGGCTGCACGTGTCTAGTATCTCTAAAGTTCTGCCAACCACTCTTATCATTCTTCAGCTCCAGAATTGTTCCAAATGTCTTTCTAGCTCAGTGTTTCTCAATCAGGGGTAATTTTGCTCCTTAGGACATTTGGCAATGTCAAGAGGCATTTCTGAGTTGTCATGACTGGTGGAGGAAGGACTCCACTGGTAAGTAGAGGTAGAGGCCAGGGTTTCTGCTAAAATCCCACAATGCATAGGACATTAAGTCAAAAACAACTTTTATTGTATACCAGGCACTCTGCTGATATATCACTTGGGTGGTTTCCTTTCAATTCATACCAACCCTGTAAAAAGATATGTATTCCATTTTACAAAGAAAAAAATTGATACAGAGAGGTTAACTTCTTCCCAATTACCATGAACTCTATTAATAATCTTGGCTCTGAGAACCATTGTATAACAGAGACTGTGTGCCTCTCATTTTTGTATGCCCCATAACTGGTTGGCTTTTAAAAAGGGCCTCTATCTTAATGTTTGAATAGACCTTTACTTTGTTTAATAAAATGGAACCATTCTCTATCTTATCAAGTCATGCAGAAATGGCCATATGAATTTGGATACCTTTGATGAGAACATTTTCTGAGAGTCTGACCTAAAAGTGAAATTCACACAGTTATACTCTGGGGTCACCTCTTAAAGAAAAGATGGTAGCTTTCAGAGAAGTTGCAGTGCAAAGATGGCTTGGTTGCCAATTGGGAGAGACCTCCTCCATGTATTGGGAAGCAGACTGAGAAAACCAAAGGTGTTTTCAACTATAAGTTCCATATGGAAAGTCATTTGGACTGCTGTTCTGCATCACAGGTGTTAATACATTACTAAGCTGCTTCTCATACTCCACATTGCTGCTGCAGCCAAGTTGCTTCAGTTGTGTCTGACTCTTTGCCACCCTATGGACCATAGCCCGCCAGCCTCCTCTGTCCATCGGATTCTCCAGGCAAGAATACTGGAATGGACTGCCATGCCCTCCTCCAGGGGATCTTCCCAACCCAGGATCAAACCCATATCTCTTACATCTCTTGCATTGGAAGGCAGGTTCTTTACAACTAGTGCCACCTAGAAAGCCCCCTACTCCACAACGCTCTCCACATGATTAGCAGATCTCCAGATGAGTAACTCCAAGGAGTTTTTTATATAATAACAAACAGTTCTCCCAAGCAACCCCATGTAGGCTGCACGTGTCTAGTATCTCTAAAGTTCTGCCAACCACTCTTATCATTCTTCAGCTCCAGAATTGTTCCAAATGTCTTTCTAGCTCAGTGTTTCTCAATCAGGGGTAATTTTGCTCCTTAGGGGACATTTGGCAATGTCAAGAGGCATTTCTGAGTTGTCATGACTGGTGGAGGAAGGACTCCACTGGTAAGTAGAGGTAGAGGCCAGGGTTTCTGCTAAAAATCCCACAATGCATAGGACAGCCCCTCCATAAAAAGAAATCATCCAGCCTAAAATGTCAACAATGCCATGGCCCTATCTTGTTGCCATTTACAAACCCTAGTGTGTCTCTTTGATTTCCATCTAATATCTCATGGATTCAATGATAAGTCAAGCATGATTTTTGTGGGGATGAAACTTTGTGACATTAAAAAAAAAATTTTCCCTGCTCTCATATTGGGATGAATCATTGGAACAAAAAAGCCCTTCAAGCCCATCCATGAGGGAACAATCCTTAAAGCTCCAAAGTATCACTTCTGATATGAAGACTTCCGTAATATTCCATAGGAAGAACTGACCAGCCTTTCCTCAGCACCCCAAATGTAACTTACACATATTAGTTACATGCCTGTGTCTCTTACAGCATCACCATTAGCTCCTCATTGGAGCACAGAGACCACATCCAATGTTTAATTTCCCAAGCCCCTCATACAGCACCTGGTCCTGAGCAGGTACTCGTGACAAGTGTTTGAAATGAATGCAGTTTCAGGGGAAATGGTTCCAGCGTGTTTTATATTCAGCTACTCTAATTTGTACTGTCAATGTGACTTCTTCTCCAGTTTCCAAAAAGGACAGAAGCCAAGCCAACCACATGGTCCATCCCTCTGTCCTCAGCCTCACAGACCACCAACAACATTCAAGTTCAGAAGCCCTTCTCCAATGTCCTCAAAACAACATTCTGAAGTCCTGGGAATGGTGGGAAAAGATGATAAAAATAGGCTGCTTAAAAAACAAGCACTTTTGCACAAAAAAGGAGATGCCAACAGCCTCTGGCACCTTTCTGTGAGTAACAGAAGTTTCTATTTTAAAAGAAAGGCAGTCAAATAAGAAGCAACTTTATCACAATGCCACTTTCCCAGATTTCTTGGCCAAAAGAACACATCAGTCTGTATCAGGCTTTTGGCGTTCCATGACGGATCTGACTCCAATGATGATTCATAGCTGCCATGTGAGGAACGAAGGCTTTCACAGGAACTCGTCCCATTAAAAAAAAAAAAATGCAGTCCAGTAAAAGGCCCAGCTCTGTCAATCATGCATGCAGCACTCAACTTCTCTTTCTGGCAAGTAACAAGGTAAATGATGAGCGTCGCCAAAGGCATAGGCTTCCAATGGTTCTTCATCTCTTCCTGCTTACAAGTGGCTAAGGATGTTCAAGTCTCCCAAGAGTTTCACAAACACAGTGGAGAAGCTGCCTCCTCATCTTTTTTGCCTCCTCCTTAAACTTTCCTTGACTTTTGAGCCATCTCTGTAGGTTCTGAACGACCTTCGTGTTGAGGAATTAAAAAATAACCCCCCTTACATCATTTTGACTTGCACGTATTACATAGTTGGGATGTCTAAATGTTTATGTTTTCATTAAGTTAGGGTTTTTATCACTGTCTGCTCTTGATAGGATCTGAGAAACAATGCTAATCATTTAAGAAAACAGAGAACAGTTCATCTGAAGGAAACAGAAGGGATACGTGTCATTCGTAGCCTGAATGGAGTCGATTATCATTCTTGGACAAGATGTTGGCTTCAAAGTTTTCCTGAAGCTAAGCCAGAAAAAGGAACAGATTGCAAGTGTGTGCAAGTCAGTGCTGAGGAAGCGTGTTTTATATTCAGCTACTCTAATTTGTACTGTCAATGTGACTTCTTCTCCAGTTTCCAAAAAGGACAGAAGCCAAGCCAACCACATGGTCCATCCCTCTGTCCTCAGCCTCACAGACCACCAACAACATTCAAGTTCAGAAGCCCTTCTCCAATGTCCTCAAAACAACATTCTGAAGTCCTGGGAATGGTGGGAAAAGATGATAAAAATAGGCTGCTTAAAAAACAAGCACTTTTGCACAAAAAAGGAGATGCCAACAGCCTCTGGCACCTTTCTGTGAGTAACAGAAGTTTCTATTTTAAAAGAAAGGCAGTCAAATAAGAAGCAACTTTATCACAATGCCACTTTCCCAGATTTCTTGGCCAAAAGAACACATCAGTCTGTATCAGGCTTTTGGCGTTCCATGACGGATCTGACTCCAATGATGATTCATAGCTGCCATGTGAGGAATGAAGGCTTTCACAGGAACTCGTCCCATTAAAAAAAAATGCAGTCCAGTAAAAGGCCCAGCTCTGTCAATCATGCATGCAGCACTCAACTTCTCTTTCTGGCAAGTAACAAGGTAAATGATGAGCGTCGCCAAAGGCATAGGCTTCCAATGGTTCTTCATCTCTTCCTGCTTACAAGTGGCTAAGGATGTTCAAGTCTCCCAAGAGTTTCACAAACACAGTGGAGAAGCTGCCTCCTCATCTTTTTTGCCTCCTCCTTAAACTTTCCTTGACTTTTGAGCCATCTCTGTAGGTTCTGAACGATCTTCGTGTTGAGGAATTAAAAAATAACCCCCCTTACATCATTTTGACTTGCACGTATTACATAGTTGGGATGTCTAAATGTTTATGTTTTCATTAAGTTAGGGTTTTTATCACTGTCTGCTCTTGATAGGATCTGAGAAACAATGCTAATCATTTAAGAAAACAGAGAACAGTTCATCTGAAGGAAACAGAAGGGATACGTGTCATTCGTAGCCTGAATGGAGTCGATTATCATTCTTGGACAAGATGTTGGCTTCAAAGTTTTCCTGAAGCTAAGCCAGAAAAAGGAACAGATTGCAAGTGTGTGCAAGTCAGTGCTGAGGAATTCAACTATTGTGAGGCTAGAAGAATGGTTTCAGTACCCCTTTCCTTTTTATTTTCTTTACATTTTTATCTTTCGGCCACATCTGTGGCATGTGGGGCCTTAGTTCTCTAGCCAGGGATGGAACCCACACCTCCTACATTGTAAACATGGAGCCGCAACCACTGGACCACCAGGGAAGTCCCAGCCCTCTTTCCTGAGAGAGTTTCATGGGCAGTGAGAAGGCTCTCCCATCCAACCTGGGAGCCAGTGGACCCACGGGCAAAAGCCTAAGGGAGGGTGACAGGATAAAATTGCCCTTGGGCCTTTTTGTGTACTTTAATGCATTCAATTTTCTCCATGAGAGAGAGTACTTACCCCATGAGGTAAGTACTCTGATCCTAATCTTAGGAATGAGAATGCTATGGCACAGAAGCCCTATTAATGAGACCACCATCACATGGGAACTGACTGGGGGAAGCCTGATAGGAACCAACAAGGCTTCTGTCCCCCAGACTACACTTTCTTTTTTATACAGAACAGATTTATTGAGATACAGGTCACACACCATATAGTCAAAGCTATGGTCTTTCCAGTAGTTATGTACAGATGTGAGAGCTGGACCATAAAGAAGGCTGAATACCAAATAATTGATGCTTTAGAGCTGTGGTGCTGGAGAAGACTCTTGAGAGTCCCTTGAATCCTAAGGAGATCAAAAACCAATCAATCCTAAAGGAAATAAACCCTGAATATTCATTGAAAGGACTGATGCTGAAGTTGAAGCTCTACTAATCTGATCACCTGATGCAAAGAGCTGACTTGCTGGAAAAGATCTTAATGCTGGGAAAGTCTGAAGGCAGAAGGAGAAGGGAGTGACAGAGAATTAGACTGTTTGATGGCATCACCGACTGAATGGACTTGAGTTCGAGCAAACTCCTGGAGATAGTGAAGGACAGGGAAGCCTGGCATGCTGCTGTCCCTGGGCTCACAGAGTCAGACACAATGTAGTGACTGAGCAATGAGCAACAAGCCACACATCACACAATTCACCATTTAAAGCACACAATTCAGTGGTCAATAGTATATTCAAAGATGCACAATGATAATCAATTTTAGAATATACTCTCTACTCCAGAAAGAAATCCTGTACCCTTTAGCTGTCAATTTCCAAATTTCCCCTTTCCCCTCAGCTCTAGACAATCACTAATCTACTTTCTCTACATACAGATTTGCCCCTTCTGGACATTTACTATAAATGGATCATATAACAGTCTTTTATGACTGGCTTCTTTCACTTAGTATCATATTTTCAAGGTTCACTCATGTAGTAGCCTGTATTATTACTTTGTTTATCAAGTAGGTCACAATCTTTACCATTACACTGTGTTCCTCTCTGAGGCTGGCATTATTCTTCTTGCTTTGTACATAAGACACCTGAAGCTCAGAGAAATGAAACAGCTACCCACAGACACATACACAACCAAAGACAGATCTGGCACCTGCTGTTTCCAAAGTCATGCTTTTCAAATCTTGCTACATGGCCTCCAAAGCATGTCTTTCCTAGGAGAACTTTTCTACACAAGGAGAAGTAATTTTATGTGTCTTGGTAACTTTATACTTACTTGCATGAAAGTAATGTATAAAGTAATGGTTGGAAGAAAAAAAAGAGACTTTAGAATTACGCTTAGAACCAAGCTGTGTGACTTCAGACCAATCATTTAAGCCTTCTCCATCCTGATTTCCACAACTGTAAGAGAGAAATAATGACATCTACTCTTAAGAGTTGAGAGATACTACACACTTGCATGCAGGAAAGTAGCAATACCCAGTCCCACTAAGTTTCTACACATATTAGAGAACCATTGACTGAAACCACTCACCCTTGCCAGATAGGATAATAACTGCTTCCATGACTGATCTCACAACAGAAGGTCCCAATAAGGAACACAGAACTGATAAGCTACCACCAACCAGGAGAATTCTGGAGGGGCCCAAGGAGATAGGAGACATCAGTTCATAATACAGTCCTGGGGCTTCCCAGATGGTGCTAGTGGTAAAGAACCTATCTGCCAGTGCAGAAGATGTAAGAGACGTGGGTTTGATCTCTGGGTGGGGAAGATTCCCCTAGAGGAGGATGACATGGTAATCCACTCCAGAATTCTTGCCCAGAGAATCCCATGGACAGAGGAGTCTGTTGGCTACATTTCATGGGGTCACAAATAGTCAGACCCAACTGAAGTAATGTAGCACACACACATCAACATCTCAGAAACTCTTGTGCTGGAAACCATCCTGACAAAGAGATGTGCATTCTTCTAGGAAGGGCCTTGTATCTGACCAAATATGGGCACAAGCAAGATGATTGGCCAGAGACAACCTGGAAAGCTAATTCCATTGCCATAAAACCTGAGACTGCAAGGCACCTGGCAGAATGGCTCTTCTGGGTTCCATTACCCTGCTGCTCTCTGTCAGGGTGCCCCTTACCAATAAAATTGCTTGCTTTGTCAGCAGGTATATCTCCTCAGACAACTCATTTCCAAGTGTTAGAGCAGAGTCCAGTCTCAACCCCTGGAATGGGTCTTCCTTCCAGTAACATAAGAGTTAAATCAGTAATACGATTTAAGAGTAACATGTATTAAGGTAGGTCCAGGACAAACAAGGAGGCTCCGCTGGAGCAAAAATGGAGAAAGCAACACAATTTTGATTGTGTGGGAATGTTACAGTTCTTTGCAGGTCTCTGACTCCAGGTGAAATCAGCAACATGGAATATTTGCGAGCACTGCTTCCTCTACACAAGGCATCTGGAGAGGACCCCAGGGGAGGGCTGCTCCGTCCTACTCTTCCTTCAGCTTGCCTGTGGGTACCCCACTTACTCTCTCCACATATCCACTCCTAAACTACTTGATGCCAATGAATTGGAACTCTTTTGGTGGAAGTTGAGACTTCAGTACATTCCCTGGGAAGCATAATAGGCTGAAACAGTTATCTTCCTACAAGCCTGCCAATTACACATTCAACCAAATTTATTTCTGCATTCCTCTTCATGCAATTAGAGTACATAAGTATTAGGTTTGGGATTCACAGTAGGTTTCTAAGTTTTGAAATGAAGTCATTTATAATTAATTGAAAACTGTCTTTCTCAAAAGTAATGCAAGCCTATTTTTAAGATCTTACTAGTAGGCCCTATATCAATTTGGAAACTGCAGACATTAAAAAGTGATATGGAAAAAAAGATAACAATTAAAACATGCTCTCTTTAAAAGAGGAGAGAAAAGAAGAGACTAATTAATACTACCAGCTATAAAAGCAGGTTATTTCAATCACTAAATGATTTTTTCCTCTTTCAATAAAGCCTTTTATTTGGGTAAGGATCTCAGAAACTCTTGTGCTGAACTTCTTTTTTAGGAAGGGCCTTGTATCTGACCAAATATGGGCACAAGCAAGATGATTGGCCAGAGACAACCTGGAAAGCTAATTCCATTGCCATAAAACCTGAGACTGCAAGGCACCTGGCAGAATGGCTCTTCTGGGTTCCATTACCCTGCTGCTCTCTGTCAGGGTGCCCCTTACCAATAAAATTGCTTGCTTTGTCAGCAGGTATATCTCCTCAGACAACTCATTTCCAAGTGTTAGAGCAGAGTCCAGTCTCAACCCCTGGAATGGGTCTTCCTTCCAGTAACATAAGAGTTAAATCAGTAATACGATTTAAGAGTAACATGTATTAAGGTAGGTCCAGGACAAACAAGGAGGCTCCGCTGGAGCAAAAATGGAGAAAGCAACACAATTTTGATTGTGTGGGAATGTTACAGTTCTTTGCAGGTCTCTGACTCCAGGTGAAATCAGCAACATGGAATATTTGCGAGCACTGCTTCCTCTACACAAGGCATCTGGAGAGGACCCCAGGGGAGGGCTGCTCCGTCCTACTCTTCCTTCAGCTTGCCTGTGGGTACCCCACTTACTCTCTCCACATATCCACTCCTAAACTACTTGATGCCAATGAATTGGAACTCTTTTGGTGGAAGTTGAGACTTCAGTACATTCCCTGGGAAGCATAATAGGCTGAAACAGTTATCTTCCTACAAGCCTGCCAATTACACATTCAACCAAATTTATTTCTGCATTCCTCTTCATGCAATTAGAGTACATAAGTATTAGGTTTGGGATTCACAGTAGGTTTCTAAGTTTTGAAATGAAGTCATTTATAATTAATTGAAAACTGTCTTTCTCAAAAGTAATGCAAGCCTATTTTTAAGATCTTACTAGTAGGCCCTATATCAATTTGGAAACTGCAGACATTAAAAAGTGATATGGAAAAAAAGATAACAATTAAAACATGCTCTCTTTAAAAGAGGAGAGAAAAGAAGAGACTAATTAATACTACCAGCTATAAAAGCAGGTTATTTCAATCACTAAATGATTTTTTCCCTCTTTCAATAAAGCCTTTTATTCATTCATTTGGGTAAGGTGTGTACACCTATTGGTAAAATACAATGGTTCTGCTGCAGGCTCTTGTCAATAACATTTTTTTAAGAGCTGTTCATGCAGGGTGAACAGGGAGGGGGTGAGCATATCTCAGGATGTTTTTAGATGGTTCAGCTCATACTCATGAAAACTGCACATATTAGGCCTAAATCATTGATCCACCCAGTCCTGAACCCCTTGTACATTAATCTAAAATGTTTACATTTTGGAAAATGAAAGGTGAGGGAAGTAGCACGTTAGCAAAGTCTGCTTGGCACCTTCCGGGGATATCTTTAGATCATGAGTGCATCGATCCAAAGAATAATTCATAAGAATCTGTTACAATGAAGAATAGATGCAAGTGGATAGCAAATCTGCTTTGAACTCAACATTTTGGTTGTAAACTCTTACACCTCGCTTTCTTTAGTGCCACCAATGAACCATGCATGATATCATCCATGGTGGATCAGAGCCCTTGGAATGTGTGCTTTAAGGATACCCTTCTCAAAACCCAGCCACTAAGCTGTAAGAAGACCCAATGAACCACATGAGGAGTACAGATGTCCTCACCAAGAGTCCCAGTCAAGTTCTCACCAATAGCCAACACCAACTCACTAGTTGACCATCTTGGAAGAAGATCCTCTAGCCCCAGTTGGACCTCTCTGTAGGATCCATGACAGCCAAGGAGATGTGGAGCAGAGATGAGCTGTGCCTACTAAGTCTGATCCAAATTGGAGAACAACGAATAAATCAATGTGTCATTTTAAATCACTGCTTTGGGATAGCTTGTTTTACAGCTTTAGAAAAGAAAAGAGTCTGAGCCAGTACACATCGAGTCATTTTATAATTAATTGAAAACTGTCTTTCTCAAAAGTAATGCAAGCCTATTTTTAAGATCTTACTAGTAGGCCCTATATCAATTTGGAAACTGCAGACATTAAAAAGTGATATGGAAAAAAAGATAACAATTAAAACATGCTCTCTTTAAAAGAGGAGAGAAAAGAAGAGACTAATTAATACTACCAGCTATAAAAGCAGGTTATTTCAATCACTAAATGATTTTTTCCCTCTTTCAATAAAGCCTTTTATTCATTCATTTGGGTAAGGTGTGTACACCTATTGGTAAAATACAATGGTTCTGCTGCAGGCTCTTGTCAATAACATTTTTTTAAGAGCTGTTCATGCAGGGTGAACAGGGAGGGGGTGAGCATATCTCAGGATGTTTTTAGATGGTTCAGCTCATACTCATGAAAACTGCACATATTAGGCCTAAATCATTGATCCACCCAGTCCTGAACCCCTTGTACATTAATCTAAAATGTTTACATTTTGGAAAATGAAAGGTGAGGGAAGTAGCACGTTAGCAAAGTCTGCTTGGCACCTTCCGGGGATATCTTTAGATCATGAGTGCATCGATCCAAAGAATAATTCATAAGAATCTGTTACAATGAAGAATAGATGCAAGTGGATAGCAAATCTGCTTTGAACTCAACATTTTGGTTGTAAACTCTTACACCTCGCTTTCTTTAGTGCCACCAATGAACCATGCATGATATCATCCATGGTGGATCAGAGCCCTTGGAATGTGTGCTTTAAGGATACCCTTCTCAAAACCCAGCCACTAAGCTGTAAGAAGACCCAATGAACCACATGAGGAGTACAGATGTCCTCACCAAGAGTCCCAGTCAAGTTCTCACCAATAGCCAACACCAACTCACTAGTTGACCATCTTGGAAGAAGATCCTCTAGCCCCAGTTGGACCTCTCTGTAGGATCCATGACAGCCAAGGAGATGTGGAGCAGAGATGAGCTGTGCCTACTAAGTCTGATCCAAATTGGAGAACAACGAATAAATCAATGTGTCATTTTAAATCACTGCTTTGGGATAGCTTGTTTTACAGCTTTAGAAAAGAAAAGAGTCTGAGCCTAGTACACAGCAAAGATGTGAACTCTGCATTTCTAGTCCAATATCCACCATTCTGGACCACTGTGGGGAAGACAGCCTGCTTCTTCCTCTCCGCTGAGAGTTTGAGGAGGCTGGCTCAAGCTGTGTTGTTCCCAACAAGGCTACCTTTTTTCTTTTTAACTGAAAGATAATTGCTTTACAGTTTTGCTGTTTACTGCCAAATATCAACGTGAATCAGCCATAGGTATACATACGTCCCCTCCCTCTTGAAACTACCTTCCATCTTCCTCTCTATCTCATCCCTCCATGTTGTTACAGAGCCCCTGTTTGGCTTCCCCGAGACATATAGCAAATTCTCCAGTGGCTATCTATTTTACATATGGTAATACAAGTTTCCATGTTACTCTCCCCATACGTCTCATGCTTTCCTTCCCCCTACCCCATGTCACAACAGAAAAGGCATCATTTATTCAGCTCTTTCTAAGTGCCAGGGACTGTGTCAGGGGTGTATATATACATAGGTATACAGCATATCAGGCTTCCCAGTGGCTCAGTGGTAAAGAATCTACATGCAATGCAGGAGACACAAAAGACTTGAGTTTGATCTCTGGGTCAGGAAGATCCCCCAGAGGAGGGCATGGCAACCCACTCCAGTACTCTTACCTGGAAAATCCCATGAACAGAGAAACTTGGTGGGCTATGGTCCTTAGGGTAGCAAAGAGTCAGACACGACTGAACATGCATGCACATAGAGCATATCTTTTGTCCTTGGAATGGCTCTTTGAGAAAAGAAGTCACACTACATAATAGATGAGGAAACTGAGTCTTGGAGAAGTCACTTGTCCAAGATATTCCAGCCAATCAGGGATAGAATTAGGCTTCTAACCAGTCCTCTACCACTGAAACCTCTTCTGTCCAGGACACACTGCCTTCTCACTAGAAGGGCACTGCTGACCCACCTTCACAGCCTAGGCCTTTCATTTCACTGTGAGGATCCATGACAGCCAAGGAGATGTGGAGCAGAGATGAGCTGTGCCTACTAAGTCTGATCCAAATTGGAGAACAACGAATAAATCAATGTGTCATTTTAAATCACTGCTTTGGGATAGCTTGTTTTACAGCTTTAGAAAAGAAAAGAGTCTGAGCCTAGTACACAGCAAAGATGTGAACTCTGCATTTCTAGTCCAATATCCACCATTCTGGACCACTGTGGGGAAGACAGCCTGCTTCTTCCTCTCCGCTGAGAGTTTGAGGAGGCTGGCTCAAGCTGTGTTGTTCCCAACAAGGCTACCTTTTTTCTTTTTAACTGAAAGATAATTGCTTTACAGTTTTGCTGTTTACTGCCAAATATCAACGTGAATCAGCCATAGGTATACATACGTCCCCTCCCTCTTGAAACTACCTTCCATCTTCCTCTCTATCTCATCCCTCCATGTTGTTACAGAGCCCTGTTTGGCTTCCCCGAGACATATAGCAAATTCTCCAGTGGCTATCTATTTTACATATGGTAATACAAGTTTCCATGTTACTCTCCCCATACGTCTCATGCTTTCCTTCCCCCTACCCCATGTCACAACAGAAAAGGCATCATTTATTCAGCTCTTTCTAAGTGCCAGGGACTGTGTCAGGGGTGTATATATACATAGGTATACAGCATATCAGGCTTCCCAGTGGCTCAGTGGTAAAGAATCTACATGCAATGCAGGAGACACAAAAGACTTGAGTTTGATCTCTGGGTCAGGAAGATCCCCCAGAGGAGGGCATGGCAACCCACTCCAGTACTCTTACCTGGAAAATCCCATGAACAGAGAAACTTGGTGGGCTATGGTCCTTAGGGTAGCAAAGAGTCAGACACGACTGAACATGCATGCACATAGAGCATATCTTTTGTCCATGGAATGGCTCTTTGAGAAAAGAAGTCACACTACATAATAGATGAGGAAACTGAGTCTTGGAGAAGTCACTTGTCCAAGATATTCCAGCCAATCAGGGATAGAATTAGGCTTCTAACCAGTCCTCTACCACTGAAACCTCTTCTGTCCAGGACACACTGCCTTCTCACTAGAAGGGCACTGCTGACCCACCTTCACAGCCTAGGCCTTTCATTTCACTGTGAGAGCTTAATTTCCCACTCAGGGATCTCAAACCCATCTCCCTATAATGGAAGCATAGACTCTTAACCACTGGACTGCCAGGGGAGTCCTATTTATTTATTTTAAATTTTATTTTTTGCGGTAACAAAAATAATGAGAGATACCCTCTAAACAAATGTTTAACTGTACAAACATTACTGTTGACTATAGGTACAATGCTGTACAGTGGCTCTTTAGAGCATTTTTATCTTGCTTCACTGAGACTTTATGCTGATAAACTGGGTCTTGTGTTTTGGTGGGCTATTTTGTTGTTGTTATTGCCAGTAGGGATAAAGGGATTCTATTCATCTTTTCAGAGTCTTTAAACATTATCTTCCCAACTTCCCAAGCATAATTTTTTTTTTTTTTGAGATGTGGATGCCAAGCAGTAGACAAGTTCTCTCTTCTGGGAGGGATAAGAAAAGAAACCCATGCTCTTTAACACATTGTATTTCATGGGATTCTCATCCCTGGTTTATCTACAGTCACAACCCACCCACTTCTGCTCCATTAGAGAGTGGGAGTCACCAACAAGGAAACACCCAGCCCACTATCCTCTCATAGCCATTCTTGTTGACATTCACAGGCAACAGGGCCAAGAAAAGGCAACGTTCTTGCTGGTTGAGGCTTGGTCCCTAGAGGCCAGTACTCACTCTTGGTGAGTCAGATTAGGTCACATGACATGTCAAGAATGTGCCTGTGTTGGCATTAAAGTCCCTCACTGTGTTGTTTCTCCTTTTCCCCTTAGAACAACACCTCTCATTTGGTGGTTTGTCTTACCAGTGCCTCTGAAGGAAAAGAAGTCAAAGAAGATACCAAAGGAAAATGGAACCCAGAGTGGGGCTGGGTACTGTCCCACTGGTATCATCCCACTGGTACTTTGGAAAGCTTTGAGCAGATGAATTTTTATGTCCATGGGAATGGGTCATAATATTTACAAATATTAAAAATTCTAGGGCTTCCCTGGTGGTCCAGTGGGTAAGGACAACGCCTTGCAGTGCAAGGTGCCAGTTCAATTTTCCCACATGCTGGAGCAGCTGGACCGATGTGTGGGCCCCACATTCTACCAGAGCTTTATGGTGAAAAGCCTAGGCCTTTCATTTCACTGTGAGAGCTTAATTTCCCACTCAGGGATCTCAAACCCATCTCCCTATAATGGAAGCATAGACTCTTAACCACTGGACTGCCAGGGAGTCCTATTTATTTATTTTAAATTTTATTTTTTGCGGTAACAAAAATAATGAGAGATACCCTCTAAACAAATGTTTAACTGTACAAACATTACTGTTGACTATAGGTACAATGCTGTACAGTGGCTCTTTAGAGCATTTTTATCTTGCTTCACTGAGACTTTATGCTGATAAACTGGGTCTTGTGTTTTGGTGGGCTATTTTGTTGTTGTTATTGCCAGTAGGGATAAAGGGATTCTATTCATCTTTTCAGAGTCTTTAAACATTATCTTCCCAACTTCCCAAGCATAATTTTTTTTTTTTTTGAGATGTGGATGCCAAGCAGTAGACAAGTTCTCTCTTCTGGGAGGGATAAGAAAAGAAACCCATGCTCTTTAACACATTGTATTTCATGGGATTCTCATCCCTGGTTTATCTACAGTCACAACCCACCCACTTCTGCTCCATTAGAGAGTGGGAGTCACCAACAAGGAAACACCCAGCCCACTATCCTCTCATAGCCATTCTTGTTGACATTCACAGGCAACAGGGCCAAGAAAAGGCAACGTTCTTGCTGGTTGAGGCTTGGTCCCTAGAGGCCAGTACTCACTCTTGGTGAGTCAGATTAGGTCACATGACATGTCAAGAATGTGCCTGTGTTGGCATTAAAGTCCCTCACTGTGTTGTTTCTCCTTTTCCCCTTAGAACAACACCTCTCATTTGGTGGTTTGTCTTACCAGTGCCTCTGAAGGAAAAGAAGTCAAAGAAGATACCAAAGGAAAATGGAACCCAGAGTGGGGCTGGGTACTGTCCCACTGGTATCATCCCACTGGTACTTTGGAAAGCTTTGAGCAGATGAATTTTTATGTCCATGGGAATGGGTCATAATATTTACAAATATTAAAAATTCTAGGGCTTCCCTGGTGGTCCAGTGGGTAAGGACAACGCCTTGCAGTGCAAGGGGTGCCAGTTCAATCCCTGGTCTGGGAAGATCCCACATGCTGCGGAGCAGCTGGACCGATGTGTCCAACTACCAAGCTGGAGCTCTGGAGTGCATGCGTCCAGAGCCAGTGCTCTGCAACAAGAGAGGCCACTGTGATGGGAGGCCCACACAGGCCAAAGAACAAAGATAAATAAATGAAAGACCAATAGAAGTGACCAAAAAAAAAAAAAAAACTATAACTACAAAGAGACAACGAGAGAATGACAGGAAGGAGTGGAGCATGGGGCTGGCATTTGGGGAGGGAGAATTTGGAGGTCTGCCCAATGCTTGCTAGTCCTCTTTAATACGGCACTTCTCCCACTGATGATAAATATTCATTTGTAAGTGTATTTGCCCTGCTAAACACACTTCAACAAAAGTGTAGGTAGGTACACTACCAGGTTAGGTAAATTTGCAACTTCATTTTATACAGTGCCAACATATATATTTTTTGAATGATTGAGAATGAATGACCAATTTTTCTTGATTTCTATGGTTCTCCTAGTTGCTGGCATCCTGCCCTTGTGTCCAAGTTCTTTGTTCTGCTTCTTCAGTTTCTGTGGGCCATAAATCATGACATGACAGGAAGACATTGAGAGAACTGTATTTGGCCAATATACAGAATCCCAAATCCTTGAATCATGCCCTCCTACAAATGCCTTCCACAAGGAACCCAAGAAGATAAGTACAGAGAAGAAAAGTAAAACACATACACTTTATTAAATGAGAATTTAGCTCCAACATCATCAGTCTCCATCTGCAGGTTCCAATGAGCAAAGCTGGACAATGTGAAGTCCTGTCTAGGATAAACGCAATCCTCTCCTCTTCTTCCCCTGGGTCAACAGCCATGAAGGGGGAAAGCACATTCACAGAAAATCAAATCAAGGCCAAGACAAGTCAGAGAGCTAGCATTTATCCTTGTTAGCTGGTCTAGTGGTCAACTCCAGGGCATCTGGTACTTTGGAAAGCTTTGAGCAGATGAATTTTTATGTCCATGGGAATGGGTCATAATATTTACAAATATTAAAAATTCTAGGGCTTCCCTGGTGGTCCAGTGGGTAAGGACAACGCCTTGCAGTGCAAGGGGTGCCAGTTCAATCCCTGGTCTGGGAAGATCCCACATGCTGCGGAGCAGCTGGACCGATGTGTCCAACTACCAAGCTGGAGCTCTGGAGTGCATGCGTCCAGAGCCAGTGCTCTGCAACAAGAGAGGCCACTGTGATGGGAGGCCCACACAGGCCAAAGAACAAAGATAAATAAATGAAAGACCAATAGAAGTGACCAAAAAAAAAAAAAAACTATAACTACAAAGAGACAACGAGAGAATGACAGGAAGGAGTGGAGCATGGGGCTGGCATTTGGGGAGGGAGAATTTGGAGGTCTGCCCAATGCTTGCTAGTCCTCTTTAATACGGCACTTCTCCCACTGATGATAAATATTCATTTGTAAGTGTATTTGCCCTGCTAAACACACTTCAACAAAAGTGTAGGTAGGTACACTACCAGGTTAGGTAAATTTGCAACTTCATTTTATACAGTGCCAACATATATATTTTTTGAATGATTGAGAATGAATGACCAATTTTTCTTGATTTCTATGGTTCTCCTAGTTGCTGGCATCCTGCCCTTGTGTCCAAGTTCTTTGTTCTGCTTCTTCAGTTTCTGTGGGCCATAAATCATGACATGACAGGAAGACATTGAGAGAACTGTATTTGGCCAATATACAGAATCCCAAATCCTTGAATCATGCCCTCCTACAAATGCCTTCCACAAGGAACCCAAGAAGATAAGTACAGAGAAGAAAAGTAAAACACATACACTTTATTAAATGAGAATTTAGCTCCAACATCATCAGTCTCCATCTGCAGGTTCCAATGAGCAAAGCTGGACAATGTGAAGTCCTGTCTAGGATAAACGCAATCCTCTCCTCTTCTTCCCCTGGGTCAACAGCCATGAAGGGGGAAAGCACATTCACAGAAAATCAAATCAAGGCCAAGACAAGTCAGAGAGCTAGCATTTATCCTTGTTAGCTGGTCTAGTGGTCAACTCCAGGGCATCTACTGAAGATGTAATTTAGGCCTTCTTTCTGCATATGTCTTGAGAAAGAAAGAGAGGAAAGAAGATTCTAGGAGATGCCAGAGAATTCCAAAGAAACCCTGCCACAGGGGATACAGGGTTCATCCCCTTTGTTAGGAAAGATGGCCCAGCCTCTACCACTGAGGCACAGTAAATGACCTTGACCTTAATCTTTACCAATATTTCTCCTTGCAGGTAAAATTTGGAACTTGGAATAGGAAAGAAGCGATGAGCATCTCCTAGAGGCCAAATGGCTTTAAAGCTACATTTATCCTGAGACCTGCTACCTGCTTTTGATATGTGGCACTTTTGCTCTATAGTTTATGGCTTTTCTGCATGTCTGGTCCCATCCATCTTCACTTTGACTCTTACTATCACCCTCACACAGTGTCTTCTGTGGGTTTAAGAAAAAGAGAGCGGGACTTTTTGCCAGTGAATTCTGGGATCCTCACATGTTCAGCTTCCTTTCCCATTTCTTTTCTGCTGGAGGGTGGATACCAATAAAGAAATATACACATATGTAAATAATCATCAAATCTATACACATATGTTGGCCTTTATGTTGATAATTATGGTTTCAACTCAGAGCACATTGTTTTCTTGGGCTCTACTTCTTTGTAATCTTTTCACGTGGATCTAAAGTTTAAATTAATTTCAATCAAATGCATTTCTAGGCCTACCCCCTTCAAGTTCTTTGTTCTGCTTCTTCAGTTTCTGTGGGCCATAAATCATGACATGACAGGAAGACATTGAGAGAACTGTATTTGGCCAATATACAGAATCCCAAATCCTTGAATCATGCCCTCCTACAAATGCCTTCCACAAGGAACCCAAGAAGATAAGTACAGAGAAGAAAAGTAAAACACATACACTTTATTAAATGAGAATTTAGCTCCAACATCATCAGTCTCCATCTGCAGGTTCCAATGAGCAAAGCTGGACAATGTGAAGTCCTGTCTAGGATAAACGCAATCCTCTCCTCTTTTTCCCCCTGGGTCAACAGCCATGAAGGGGGAAAGCACATTCACAGAAAATCAAATCAAGGCCAAGACAAGTCAGAGAGCTAGCATTTATCCTTGTTAGCTGGTCTAGTGGTCAACTCCAGGGCATCTACTGAAGATGTAATTTAGGCCTTCTTTCTGCATATGTCTTGAGAAAGAAAGAGAGGAAAGAAGATTCTAGGAGATGCCAGAGAATTCCAAAGAAACCCTGCCACAGGGGATACAGGGTTCATCCCCTTTGTTAGGAAAGATGGCCCAGCCTCTACCACTGAGGCACAGTAAATGACCTTGACCTTAATCTTTTACCAATATTTCTCCTTGCAGGTAAAATTTGGAACTTGGAATAGGAAAGAAGCGATGAGCATCTCCTAGAGGCCAAATGGCTTTAAAGCTACATTTATCCTGAGACCTGCTACCTGCTTTTGATATGTGGCACTTTTGCTCTATAGTTTATGGCTTTTCTGCATGTCTGGTCCCATCCATCTTCACTTTGACTCTTACTATCACCCTCACACAGTGTCTTCTGTGGGTTTAAGAAAAAGAGAGCGGGACTTTTTGCCAGTGAATTCTGGGATCCTCACATGTTCAGTTTCCTTTCCCATTTCTTTTCTGCTGGAGGGTGGATACCAATAAAGAAATATACACATATGTAAATAATCATCAAATCTATACACATATGTTGGCCTTTATGTTGATAATTATGGTTTTTCAACTCAGAGCACATTGTTTTCTTGGGCTCTACTTCTTTTGTAATCTTTTTCACGTGGATCTAAAGTACCTTTGAAATCATTTGAAAGTTTTGAAACATTTAAGGCTTCAAAGAAAGAGACAAAGGTGCCTCCCTTGTCCCTCACACCTCTAGCATTTCAAGCACCTGGGTAAGGACAGATGTCTAAAACTGATGTTTAAAGCACTGGGATACAGTCATTACTGGGAGGACCTCTCTCCAAAGAGCAGTAACAGCTGACAAGACTGAGCACTGAGTTTATACCCAATGTTAATGGAAAAACATTGGGCTTTCCTGGTGGTCCAGTGGTTAAGAATCAGCTTTACAATGCAGAGGACACCATATGACCCCTGGTCTAGGAAGATCCCACATGCTTCCAGGCAATGAAGCCCACGTGCCTCAACTACTGAGTCCACACTCTAGAGCCTGGGAGCTGCAATTACTGAGCCATGTGTAACAATTACTTAAACCTGAATGTCCTAGAGCCTCTGTTCCACAACAAGAGAAGTTACTGCAACAAGAAGTCCATGTACCACAACTAGAGAGTAGCTCCTAGTCCCTACAACTAGCGAGTAGTCCCCGATTCCTGCAACTAGAGAAAGACTGTGCACAGCAACAAAGACCCAGCACAGCCAAAAATAACTAAATAGGATTTTTAAAGAATCAGGTACCTGAGTTCTTAAAGCACATTTCATACAAAGACACAGCCAACTGGATAGCAATCCTGAGCAAAGCTTGCCCCAGTGGGTGTCTGATAAAGACCCTGCTTTGTAAGGCTTCCAAAGTCCTTCTAGGCAAGCAGCTTGGCAGCTCACAGTCTTGCTGGAGAGAGAAGCCTCCAGGTCTACTAGGAGCCAAAGCTGAGGAAGGGAAAAGTAGACCACCAGAGCCAAAACACTATGACACACTTTTCTAATGCTGCAACCACTCTAGTGGCAAGGCTAATGTGCTAAAGCGGACTAGCACACTAGTCCTGCATGCAGCCCTCACAAACTACACCAGGATTCCCCCGCTACAGCTGAGAAAACAGATATGTCTTCTCCACACACTCTCAGTGGATCCGCTTTGTCTTTGCATTCTTGAGACCTGGAATTCCCACCCATTGTCTTCCAAGTCACCAGTGTTTGTTGTCATTGTTGTTTAGTTGCTCAGTTGTGTCCAACTTTTTGCAGCCAGCCAGGTCTGTTCATGGGATTTCCCAGGCAAGAATACTGGAGTGTATTCATTTCCTAAAAATCAGGAAATTTTTGCAACTAAGAAATAAAGACTGAGGAACAGTGGATAGGAGAGTAATTGTGCCATTGATGCTTTGAGACCTCATACATGAGGACATCTTCAGTGTCTTATGCGTGTGCTCAGTTGTGTCTGACTCTGCAATCTCATGGACTGTAGCCTGACAGGCTTCTCTGTCCATGGGATTTTCCAGGCAAGCATACTGCACTGGGTTCCCATTTCCTCCTTCAGGTGTCTTATTTCCTATATCATTTGCTTCACCACATTTTCCAAAGATGCTTTCATCCTGTATCATCAAGAACCATTTGGGGGTTTCCCTGGTGGTCCAGTGGGTAAGGACACCACCTTGCAGTGCAAGGGGCGCCGGTTTGATCCCTGGCCTGGGAAGATCCCACGTGCTGCGGAGCGGCTGGACAGATGTGTCCAATTACCGAGCCAGTGCTCTGGAGCACATGTGCCCAGAGCCAGTGCTTTGCGACAGCAGATGCCACCGCGATGGGAGGCCCACACGGGCCAAAGAACAAAGATGGATGAAACTATGCAAATGAAGGACCAGTGGAAGTGGCCCGCCCACCCCCATCCCTCCCTACGCCTGCCAAAATAAATAAATAAATAAATGTTTTTTTGTTTTTTGTTTTTTAAAGAACCATTTGAAGGGGAAGATAAGTGAAAGCTTTTCGTGAGGCCACAGAATAAGCTGTTAGTGGTCTTGATTTTCTCCACCAACCCCATTTCCCCAGATTTACATTTGAACGATCTCATCCCACTGGTCACATAGGAGACGGGTTACTTGAGTGTGAAACCACAAAGTACATCTTCTCTTTCCTAAAGCAAAGAAATCTACCTGAGTGAGAAGCTCGTCAGGATGCTAAAGCAGTGCTAGAAACAAGAACGGTGGGGGGAAGAGCCATAAGAAAGAGCTTGAGAGATGAGAAGGGCTTCCCAAAGGAAGTGTTAGACCTTGAGATTAGTTATAAAGAATATATATCTGCCAGTAAAAGATGCCCAAGTCACCCACCCTCCACTTTTGCAGCCAGCCAGGTCTGTTCATGGGATTTCCCAGGCAAGAATACTGGAGTGTATTCATTTCCTAAAAATCAGGAAATTTTTGCAACTAAGAAATAAAGACTGAGGAACAGTGGATAGGAGAGTAATTGTGCCATTGATGCTTTGAGACCTCATACATGAGGACATCTTCAGTGTCTTATGCGTGTGCTCAGTTGTGTCTGACTCTGCAATCTCATGGACTGTAGCCTGACAGGCTTCTCTGTCCATGGGATTTTCCAGGCAAGCATACTGCACTGGGTTCCCATTTCCTCCTTCAGGTGTCTTATTTCCTATATCATTTGCTTCACCACATTTTCCAAAGATGCTTTCATCCTGTATCATCAAGAACCATTTGGGGGTTTCCCTGGTGGTCCAGTGGGTAAGGACACCACCTTGCAGTGCAAGGGGCGCCGGTTTGATCCCTGGCCTGGGAAGATCCCACGTGCTGCGGAGCGGCTGGACAGATGTGTCCAATTACCGAGCCAGTGCTCTGGAGCACATGTGCCCAGAGCCAGTGCTTTGCGACAGCAGATGCCACCGTGATGGGAGGCCCACACGGGCCAAAGAACAAAGATGGATGAAACTATGCAAATGAAGGACCAGTGGAAGTGGCCCGCCCACCCCCATCCCTCCCTACGCCTGCCAAAATAAATAAATAAATAAATGTTTTTTTGTTTTTTGTTTTTTAAAGAACCATTTGAAGGGGAAGATAAGTGAAAGCTTTTCGTGAGGCCACAGAATAAGCTGTTAGTGGTCTTGATTTTCTCCACCAACCCCATTTCCCCAGATTTACATTTGAACGATCTCATCCCACTGGTCACATAGGAGGCGGGTTACTTGAGTGTGAAACCACAAAGTACATCTTCTCTTTCCTAAAGCAAAGAAATCTACCTGAGTGACGAAGCTCGTCAGGATGCTAAAGCAGTGCTAGAAACAAGAACGGTGGGGGGAAGAGCCATAAGAAAGAGCTTGAGAGATGAGAAGGGCTTCCCAAAGGAAGTGTTAGACCTTGAGATTAGTTATAAAGAATATATATCTGCCAGTAAAAGATGCCCAAGTCACCCACCCTCCACCAATTCCCATGTGTGGGTCTGCTGTAACAAGGGAGGGTCAAGATATTCAATTCTGTGAAAAGTAGCTTTTAAAAATAAAATTCAATTCTTGGCACTCACTGCAATACTTCCTCTGTTCCAAACTTAATACTGAAGCCACCCACGGTACTGCTGTCTTAGCCAAATACAGTAAAGGAAATAAGTCTTCTCACAGAAGGTTCACATGAACAGTATTCAACAAGCAGGGTCAGGTGACACTGCAAACAGGCAGAGAAGGCTTCCATGATACAGCCCCATTGGGCATGCTTCAACCAGGGAAGCCAGAGCTACTGTATTAATGCCTTCTCAAAGTGCTGCTCATAAACATCATTCCATGGACTGAAGGGAAATAGTCCCTGGCATTTGGAAGTTCTAACTCTAGGGAAACAATTCTTAGTTTTTGCCTGTGAACCCAATCTGTGACCTCTCATACAATCTCTATACAGTCCATATGTCCATTCATTTGCCCTTGAGTATCTACATTTTTATATAATTTACTAATATTTCATATACATATCATCCTTATCTTTTTAGCTAGATTAAAAGTGGGAAAAGAGCAAAGAACATCAAGCTCTAGATAATAATAACTTCAAGTCATTAGGACACTTTCTTCCAACATATCTTATGCTTGGTTTCAAATATAAGGCCACCTTCACTCAATATTTTAGATATTTACTACTGAGTCCTGAAGAGTTTGATCTTACTCATCTCAAATCTTTCTCCCTGAATGAATGATGTTCTTCATGGTTTTCATTTTCTAAATAAGTATTTACATATTTTGGCTGTGCTGGATCTTTGTTGTGTCATGCAGGATTTTTCATTGCACTGAGTGGGTTCAGTACCTGTGGTGCTTGCGCTTAGTTTCCCCATGGCATGTGGGATCTTAGCGCCCTGACCAAGGACTGAACCTGAGTCCCCTGCATTGCAAGGCAGATTCTTAACCACTGAACCACCAGGGAAATTCCCTAGTTTTAACCTTCTAAGCCTGCTTTTTGACCTCTCCTTGCTCTTTGCATTTAGCCTTGACCTCAAGACTGTCTTCAGCAGTGGGAAAGAACACAGACTCTGGAGTCATCCTTTCTGAATTCAAATCTTGACGCTACCATTTACTAACAGTAGGATCCTGGGCAAGCCATTTTAATTCTCTAAACCTTAATGTTCTCAGCTGAAAAATGGTGCTCATAATGGCACCTACCTCATTGAACTGCTGAGAAGACAAAAATGGTTCGTATGCAAACCAATCAGAATGGTGCCTGGCACCATAGTGCATTTATTGCTCAATAAATGTCAGCAACTGTGAGGCACTTTTCTGTCACCTCTGTGGCCATATGGACACTTTAGTCAGCCTGGGGGAGCTCATTCTCTCAGTGCTGTTCCTATCCCAGGTTCTTGACACGTGATGACCCAGGCCAGGCTCACTCCAGCAGAAAGAGAACACACACTCCCCACCATGGAGATACACTGTGCCTAAGGCAGAGGAAGGCATGACAGTAAGTGCTATGATGTTCTTATCCAGTGATTAATTCCTTGTTGACTCCAGTTTTTTTAAAATTGAGTTCAATAGAGATTTAAAAATGAAATGTACTTTCTCCTCTTTAACTGGATTCCTATCAAAGAAACACATGTCTTGCTCTTCACTACAAAGTAAAGCTCACAAATAAACCATCATTATGTCTTACATGTCCATTCTTGGTCTCCACACTCAAGAGAAAAGTGGGAAAAGAGCAAAGAACATCAAGCTCTAGATAATAATAACTTCAAGTCATTAGGACACTTTCTTAAAATTTGCTTGGTTTCAAATATAAGGCCACCTTCACTCAATATTTTAGATATTTACTACTGAGTCCTGAAGAGTTTGATCTTACTCATCTCAAATCTTTCTCCCTGAATGAATGATGTTCTTCATGGTTTTCATTTTCTAAATAAGTATTTACATATTTTGGCTGTGCTGGATCTTTGTTGTGTCATGCAGGATTTTTCATTGCACTGAGTGGGTTCAGTACCTGTGGTGCTTGCGCTTAGTTTCCCCATGGCATGTGGGATCTTAGCGCCCTGACCAAGGACTGAACCTGAGTCCCCTGCATTGCAAGGAAGATTCTTAACCACTGAACCACCAGGGAAATTCCCTAGTTTTAACCTTCTAAGCCTGCTTTTTGACCTCTCCTTGCTCTTTGCATTTAGCCTTGACCTCAAGACTGTCTTCAGCAGTGGGAAAGAACACAGACTCTGGAGTCATCCTTTCTGAATTCAAATCTTGACGCTACCATTTACTAACAGTAGGATCCTGGGCAAGCCATTTTAATTCTCTAAACCTTAATGTTCTCAGCTGAAAAATGGTGCTCATAATGGCACCTACCTCATTGAACTGCTGAGAAGACAAAAATGGTTCGTATGCAAACCAATCAGAATGGTGCCTGGCACCATAGTGCATTTATTGCTCAATAAATGTCAGCAACTGTGAGGCACTTTTCTGTCACCTCTGTGGCCATATGGACACTTTAGTCAGCCTGGGGGAGCTCATTCTCTCAGTGCTGTTCCTATCCCAGGTTCTTGACACGTGATGACCCAGGCCAGGCTCACTCCAGCAGAAAGAGAACACACACTCCCCACCATGGAGATACACTGTGCCTAAGGCAGAGGAAGGCATGACAGTAAGTGCTATGATGTTCTTATCCAGTGATTAATTCCTTGTTGACTCCAGTTTTTTTAAAATTGAGTTCAATAGAGATTTAAAAATGAAATGTACTTTCTCCTCTTTAACTGGATTCCTATCAAAGAAACACATGTCTTGCTCTTCACTACAAAGTAAAGCTCACAAATAAACCATCATTATGTCTTACATGTCCATTCTTGGTCTCCACACTCAAGAGACTACCGAGAAAGCATGATTCATTCAGTCAACTAACAGTTATTCACCATGGATCCTACCTTTAGATGGTTAATATCCAATTTTTCAGACAAGACTAACATATGTGACATTATCAAACAACAGAAAGTATATAATTAAGTGCCAAGCCAAATAAATGGTGCTGATAAATACAGAAGTTCTGAAAAGGGCATATCAGGCAGTGGGACATATAATTCACTTATTTACTCAAAGAACACTTAAGCACTACATAAGTGCCAAGTCCTATACCAGTCTCTGGACACGGGTGGAGGAGATGGTGATCTTTCTTCCCTACAGTCCTGCATGGGATAACAGTCATATGGTTATAGGACCTAACTCATCTAAGTTGATCATTCATCTTGCCCATTGACTTATTCCTCAATGGCCACTGAGGCTAAGAAGATTGTTTGAAGGCTTCTGGGAAAGACATCACGTGGTCTGAAGAAAACATCACAGGAAGACATTCCTCTTTCTCTTTGGTTTTGGCCATGTATAGATATGAGGTTCATAACTGCAGATCACATCTTGCCACCAGCTTGATGGTAGAAAAGCCAAAGGTCAAAAAAACTATAGGGAAACAGGGTCATTACCACCAGATTAACTCAGCTTTCTGTTCTATACCTGGGTTTCCAGTTACATAATCTAGTATATAAGTTTAAGGTTGAGGACTCTAACTCATAGAATAGATGAAGATAAATAAGATATGAACCACCCTCAAAGAGCTCACAACCTAACATTGACAAACATGAAATTATACAGCATCGCCAGTTATTAGTTGAATACGGCAGAAGAATGTTCCAGAAATAAAGGCAAATCAGAAGAAAGAGCTGACAAAGATTTAAGAGAAATAGCTTCACCATTTTTTTTCACCAATTTTAATTAGTCCTTGAAGGGCAGTCAAGGAATGAGGTTAAACAATGAGAAATTGACAATACACTCAACCTGTATCTATGGAACTCAGCTTAGTTATCAAGTCTTCACCAATTTTTGTCATTATTCCAGACACCTTAAAAGAAGGAAAAGAGAACATCTTCCTAGCATTGAGTTAATGTGCTAAACAGGTAACTTCACATTGATTTCTACTCTTGGAATAAGCCTAGTAATTTCCCTCTTAAAGGCTATTTTTGGTCTCTGAAGATGCGACTGGCTACACAATTACAGAAAATCAGGACACATTACCCAGTGTGCCTAGATCTTGGTAATTATGTGCACATAAAAAATTCTCCTTCTTTGACATCATTAGATGATACTATGCATATAGCCATCTTTCTATATGGAATAATGTTTCTGTCAGTTAAGAGAGTCAGATATCCATGGACTAGACTTGTCATTATTTATTTTACAGATGGTTTGGGCTTCATTGTATACCTATAACTCTGGGAAATTCTAAACCAGATTTTGGAACCAGTATTAGAGTTTCACTATGGTCTTGTTAGGAGGAGCCATCATATGGAAGGTTGTTTAGTTCAGATCTTCAAATCAACTTCCTTGTTTCTCCAATTTTTATTGATGTCATTCCTTGCAGTCATGCTTCTATGCTGATATTACCTGAGGAGGCCTCTTGGGAGGCCAATCTGCTCCTCAGAACCAGTTAGCAGTTACCTTTATACTGTCAGATGTGCTAGGAAATAAATGTGTAGATATTAAGACACCAGATTTCAGAATTAGACTGACTTGGGTTTAAGTCCTAGTTTTGTAGTTTATTTGCTATGTTACTTAATCATCCTGAATCAGTGTGTAAACCAATACCAACTCAGAATTAAATAAAATAAGGGAAGCAAGGCTCTTAAAACCATGCCTGACATTCAATGTCTTTCAACAAATTTATAGAGCTCGAGACATAAAGTAGACAAAAGTACCCCTACAGATCTCATGTAATAAATGTGCAATGAATAATAGTCATTGTTATTTTTCATAACACCTATTCCTCTCCCATGATACATTCATTCTCAAATGCTCAGAGAGAAAAAAAAAATTAACAAAGAGTAATTCTAGATTTCGAGTTTGCCTTCTGTGCACCCCACACCTTATACCTACCTCAGTTTAAGTCATAGTGGCGACACTGTGAAGTTTTCAGAATGCATCCTCTTCTCTCTACTTCTCCTGCCACCGTCTGGCCCAGGCCACCACTGTGACAGTCCTAGCCCTTCATCAGAATTTACAACCAACTTGACTACTTACTAGTGTCAAGGTGATTAGTAACAGGGTTCTCTGTAGTATCCTCGAAGAAATGCACTAGTCCTGTACACATGAAATTAAATATTCACTCTTCTGATCATGATCTGGGTGTTGCCTAGTTTTTCTAGCATCTTGGTTTCTCTTCACCATCATGCTTTAGACACAGAGAGCTTCCTTCTGCTCCTAAATAACCCAAGAGCCTTTACCCTAATTTTTCACTCTACGCTATATCCTCATATAGCTGGTCCCTGCTGTAATTGAAAAATCAGCTCAAATGTTTGAAACTGACCATGGACATGTAAACCAGTCTGTCTAAGTGCATTTGAACTGATTTCCTATTTTATCTTCTTCATAATATGAAATGAGCTTGTCTATTCATTTACCTGTCTATAGGTTCTATAACCCCAGAATGTAACCTCTATGAGGGTAGGCACCTTATCTGCCCTATCAGTTTCTGCATCTTCTATGCCTTAATAGAGCATGTGGCATTTAATAGATACAGAATGAATATTGTTGTTTAGTCACTAAGTCATGTCTGACACTTTTGGACCCCCATGAACTGGACCTAGCCAGGCTCTTTTGGCCAGGGAATTTCCCAAGCAAGAATACTAGAGTGGATTGCCATTTCCTTCTCTAGAGATCTTCCCAACCCAGGGATTGAACCCACGTCTCCTGCATTGGCAGATGTATTCTTTACTACTGAGCCACCAGGGAAACCCATAATGAATATTACTTGAACAGTATAATATTGGGATCCTAAATGCTGCTTCTGTTTATTAACAATGTTCCCATGTCATTTCACTTCTTCCCAGAGGGGCATTTAGCCTCTTAACATCATGAGTTGAAAAAAAGATGGGATCCTTAGAAATAAGCTATGTTGTACTTCATTTAAAGATAAGGAAATAGGAGAATCAGAGATGAGATGGGGCTTACAGAATTAGTGCCAGAACCTGGACAAGAGCCATTAATATGACCCTTACCATAATACTGCTCTGCTGGATTCATGCCACCTCTGACCCTCTAGATTGGCAGGAAGAAAGCAATGATGCTTGAAATCATACCAACACCAACTATTTCAGTGGAATTAGACAGGGACTGGGGTGAGGATAGAACTATACTACTAAATCCAAGAAAGAACAGATAAGGCCAGAAGAAGCACTAGACCACAGAATCCCACCAAAAAAAAAAAAATCCCTTTTCAGATACCATGAACCTCAGATTAGGACCTACAAGTTTTCAATATCAGAAGTATGCCATAAACTCTGTTGTAACAGAAGTACGGAATCTCAGCATGGAAAGAGACCTCTATGGTTCATCCAACCCCCTTCAGATGTTGTACATCATTTAGAATACGTCTGCCTAGAAGCCATCAGTCATATATAAAGTATCTATGGTGCTGGATACACACTGCCTCCTGAGGAGGTTCTTTCTGTCTTTCAACAGCTTTAATTATATGAACATTCTTCATTCACCTGAGCTACAAGTCTACTCCTCTCAAGTCTATTGACTCTAGTTTTTCCATTTTTGAATATCTAAAGGCGCCTGTCATAGCATCCTTGAGTTTGGCCCGTTCATATGGAATCATCATTCACTGACTTATGGACCACTGCCTCTCCACACAGCTAAATGGAATATCATTCTTCACAAAGTAGGGCTTCAGGTAGAAGTTTCCTTGCTCTGGAGCTTACATCTGTGGGTGTTAACTAAAGCATTTGGTCTGTGAATGCTCACAGCCTCCCTCACTCCACCTCCAGCCCCTTAAAAATAATCCTGCCATGCCTATTCAGTTCTCACCCCTTCTCAATCCTAAGAAAGGATTTTTGCTTACTGAGAGAAAAGCTAAGTTGACCTACATAATAAAATGATAGAAAGAGGTGTAAGGAGATGAGAGATCAAAACCCTTAGAAGCCTAGTTATCAAGTTAGAGTTTGGAGTTGAGGTTATAAAGAGATACTGGGGCAGCTACAGGGTGTAAGCCAATGGGAGAAAAAAAGGAAATGGGATGTTACAAAGTGTCAAGGTGGCTTAGTGATGACATTCTCTTTGATCTCCATGAAATGCAAACAGGAGATTCCTATTGCTTTTAAGTGCCTTTAGTGTAGGACTGAGTTTCCCTGGATGTGACATACAACTCTTTGACTTAACCACACATGTTACTGAGTTTATTAGGCTACGCACACTAACAGTTAATCCTCTAACAATTATAACACTTTTTACTCAGAGTGATTTACCATATGGCATGAACTATACTGAGGACTTCATCTTATTTTCTTACTTAATCCTGACTCACCCCTTTGATGCAGCACTCCTTAGATACACGCTAAGTCACTTCAGTCGTGTCTGACTCTGAAATCCTGTGGACTGTAGCCTGCCAGGGATTCCTCTGTCTGTGGGATTCTCCAGGCAAGAATACTGCAGTGGGTTGTCATGCCATTCTCCTGGGTATCTTCCCGACACAGGGATAAAACCCACATATCTTATGTCCTCTTTAACCCTAGTGCCACCTGGAAAGCCCCCTTTGAGGCATATGACATTATAATTCTCATTTTTCAGATGAGGCTGTAAAAAAGAGAGGTAAAGGAAACTGTTCACAGATACACAGGTAAGGAATGTCATAGTTTCCAGACATATTTTTTAAACTCTAAACCCCATATGTTTTTTTTTTTAATTTAATTTTATTTTTTACAGAGTTCTGTTGTTTACCGCCATGCATTAACCCAAATCTTCCATAGGTTATTTCTTCTTCTTTTTTTAAATTTTGGCCTTCTTTTATTGATTTTTTAATTTATTTTTCATTCATCTTTATTCTTCAGCCTGGGTGGCCCTCCCATTGCAGTGGTTTTTCTTGCTGTAGAGCACCAGCTCTGGGCGCATGCGCTCCAGAGTACTGGCTCGTAATTGGACACACTGGTCCAGCTGCTCTGCAACACATAGGATCTTCCCGGGCCAGGGATCAAACTGGTGCCCCTTGTACCGCAAGGTGAACTCTTTACCCACTGAACTACCAGGGAAGCCCCCATAGGTTATTTCTTATAGTAACTCCTGGCAGTATGGCCTTCATGACTGTCCAGAAGGAAAAAAGAGAAAAAGCCAGTGTTAAGTCTGGAATCCAGGAGTCTTCTGATGCTCCAAGGAGATTATACTACCTAAAGCTTGTCTAACAGATTGATAGTCAAGCAGACTTAACACTGAGATCAGAGAGAAAAATCTAATGATGGTTGAGATTTCTGGCACATTCCTTAGAAGGAGACCCAAATTTTTTAAAACTTCAGTCTCATTACCCACTGTTGATTATACAATTTTAGCCCATGGGTATTTTTTTCCCTTGAGTACATCAATCTAGAAACCTTCAAAAACAAAACTGGGCTTACAAAAAGTATAATTGATAAAGCTGACTCTTTCCTAGCTGACTTTATGGTTTTAGCTAAAATGCAAGCTAAACTAAATTCCATAATGGGCCATCCTTCATAATAACTGTAGCCTATTTGTATGCAAATAGCTGAATGGCATCACTCAATTTCAGGCTCTGATGTAAACTATCAGTTTTGGGTAGATTCTAATTATGCATCTGGTATAACAGGTATTGAATCAGTGAGAAATTTTGACACCAATTTGGAGAGTTTACATTCATTATTCACTATTTGAACCTTGGATTCAAAAGGTAGGTCTTTATAATAAAATGTATGGGGTTGTAGCGTTATTTAGTAACAGCTTAGTCTGCTTAGTAACAGACTAAATTTAATTTTCTGAGTCACAGTGTTGTAAAAATGGAAATAATAATGACTCCCTTCCAGGATTATTAGATAATTAAATAAGATAATGTACACAAAGTACTTGGGATAGTATTTGAATCAATTAGTTTTTTCTATTCTCCACAGCCAGATTACCTTCACGGCCATTTGGTATTTTGGTGGCCAAATCTTAACAACTTCTGCATAATTCACTGGCTTGATTACAGTCACCCTACAAAAAGAATTCACCGCCTATGACTCCAGCCTAACCTTTTTATTCTGTATTAGAGTATGGCTGATTAACAATGGTGTGATGGTTTTAGGTGGACAGCAAAGGATACCATACTCTTACATGTATCCATTCTCCCTAAACTCCCCTTCCAGCCACATAACATTGAGCAGAGTTCCCTGGGCTACACAGTAGATCCTTGTTGGTTATTTTAATAATGAAAGGAGTTCATAGGCAGACTTGGTAAGGAGGCCAGCAGGTTCCAAGGACAAGGAGGAGGAGGATGAGGAACAAACATTTTTAGCCAAGGTGCCTTCACCTTGATTGCCATGCATATGGCAATAATTCATTTTGCCTAAGACCTTCTTTTAAGCCCAGAGCTAAGGTGTATAGCAATGTATCTTGCTGGAGGACATGTTTCTTGTCGTAACTTGTACCTATGTTATCTGAAGATGTATGTTGTGGGTGTGGGTCTGGTAAGACCTTTATCATCTCAGTATGTTCTTTTAAACTACTGTTAATAACCAACTGAAAAAGTATAAAATGTCATGCCTGAAGAGGCTTCGCGGGGTGCTCTTCTATTCCTTCCAGTGTCCATGCTGGAAGCTCTTCCTATCATTTCTCACTTTAATAAACTTTTCACTGCACCAAGCTCTGAGTGACCATCGCGAGTCTTTTTGATCCCAGTGTGAATTCTTCTCTATTGGAGATCAAGAATCCACGCCGTTCATGGTAACTTAGTTTTCTCGCATCATGGTAAGTTGACCTTTTAACATTCATTCACTATTTGAACCTTGGATTCAAAAGGTAGGTCTTTATAATAAAATGTATGGGGTTGTAGCGTTATTTAGTAACAGCTTAGTCTGCTTAGTAACAGACTAAATTTAATTTTCTGAGTCACAGTGTTGTAAAAATGGAAATAATAATGACTCCCTTCCAGGATTATTAGATAATTAAATAAGATAATGTACACAAAGTACTTGGGATAGTATTTGAATCAATTAGTTTTTTCTATTCTCCACAGCCAGATTACCTTCACGGCCATTTGGTATTTTGGTGGCCAAATCTTAACAACTTCTGCATAATTCACTGGCTTGATTACAGTCACCCTACAAAAAGAATTCACCGCCTATGACTCCAGCCTAACCTTTTTATTCTGTATTAGAGTATGGCTGATTAACAATGGTGTGATGGTTTTAGGTGGACAGCAAAGGATACCATACTCTTACATGTATCCATTCTCCCTAAACTCCCCTTCCAGCCACATAACATTGAGCAGAGTTCCCTGGGCTACACAGTAGATCCTTGTTGGTTATTTTAATAATGAAAGGAGTTCATAGGCAGACTTGGTAAGGAGGCCAGCAGGTTCCAAGGACAAGGAGGAGGAGGATGAGGAACAAACATTTTTAGCCAAGGTGCCTTCACCTTGATTGCCATGCATATGGCAATAATTCATTTTGCCTAAGACCTTCTTTTAAGCCCAGAGCTAAGGTGTATAGCAATGTATCTTGCTGGAGGACATGTTTCTTGTCGTAACTTGTACCTATGTTATCTGAAGATGTATGTTGTGGGTGTGGGTCTGGTAAGACCTTTATCATCTCAGTATGTTCTTTTAAACTACTGTTAATAACCAACTGAAAAAGTATAAAATGTCATGCCTGAAGAGGCTTCGCGGGGTGCTCTTCTATTCCCCTTCCAGTGTCCATGCTGGAAGCTCTTCCCTATCATTTCTCACTTTAATAAACTTTTCACTGCACCAAGCTCTGAGTGACCATCGCCGAGTCTTTTTGATCCCAGTGTGAATTCTTCTCTATTGGAGATCAAGAATCCGACGCCGTTCATGGTAACTTAGTGTCATCTATCACCTATCAATCATAGCAGTGTGAACATGGCAATCCCAACTCCCTAACCATCCCTTCTTCTCATCCTTCCCCTCTGGTAACCATAAGTTCCTTCTCTAAGTCTGTGAGTCTGTTTTGTAAATATGTTAATTTGTATCATTTATTTCTAGATTTTGCATACAAGGGACATCATATGATATTTCTCTTCTCTGACTTACTTCCCTCAGAATGACAATCTGAGTTACATCAGCTTAACCTTTTTAAATTTTTTCTTATTTTTAACAGAAGGATAATTGCTTTACAATACTGTGTTGGTTTCTGTCATATATTAACAAGAATCAGACATAGGTATACATATGTCCCCTCCCTCTTGAATCTCCCTCCCTCCCCTCTAGGTTTACAGAGCTCTGGTTTGAGTTCCCAGAGTCATATAGCAAATTCCCATTGTTCAGCCTAACCTTAATTGAATGTCTATTCAAGAGGAGCAGAAGGAGCAAGAAGCACCATCAGAGGTCAGGGGCCAAGTAGATTCATGCATAAGGTCTAGTCTGGTCTACAACCTGTTCACCTGGTCTCATCTGACATCCTCAGGCATGAACAATGCCCATCCAGCCCTGTATGCCTGAGGACAAGGCCATGGAAGGAAGAACCCATTTATGGGAGATGTTTACTTTCTCATTAGTAAAGGGAAATGATTGATACTTTGTTAGCTGGGAGTCTAGATTTGAAAATTACTCCCAGGACTGTAAAACCAACTCAGTATTTTAAAACTCAAATGCATTTGGCATAATAGACCTGAGGATCTCGTATCTTACGACATGGTCAGTCATAAAATGTCCCAGGGGAATAGAATGAGGTGTACTGAGGGGCCAGGGAAGAGGAAGGCTGTCACCATTTACGTCCAGAGGGGCACAGTAAATACCTGGGACGACCCCAGCTTCAGGAAGGGAACAAGAGAACATTGACCCAAAAGGGCTATTGGTTGACTGTGTAACATGATGAAAGGAGGTCAGGCTTTAGGTTAGATAAGCAGCTTTTGTTTAAATCCAGGCTATGCCCTTGCTTCTCTGGGTAAGGATGGGTAAATTACTGATTTTGCTAATCCCTGGATTCTTTGTCTGTGAGATGTGAAACATAGTATTATTTTTACCATGGGGGAGTATTAGGTTCCATGTCTCATGCATGGCAAGTGCTCAATAAATAATAGTGTTATTTTGTTGTTCATGTGTTCACGACTGCTATGTGCTAGGTCCTTCAATGTGTTTGTCTGTTTCCTCTAGGATATAACATCCTGCTGTGTCAGTAACATTTTATAAGAGAGAAAATGGGCCCATGTGCTTAATGCCACATAGTTAAGAAAAAGCTGAGCTTAAACTGGAACCTAGGTCTGGTTAATTTCAAAGCTCACCTTGCTTCTGTCCCCTCAACACCCCCTGTGGAACCAGGGAAAAGGCTCATTCAGAGGCAGGATGTATAATAAGAAAGCCTTTGATATGTGAAAGGAAGAGTTTAGAGGACACTCGACAGGTGTATGTAACATCCAGTGGAAAAATAACTTTAGAGATCTGGACAAACAAGGTGATGATAGGACTGCCTTCAAGGACATCAGAACCGTGGATCCCAGTTCTCGAGAGCTCAGGGAAATAAGACCAGATTCAGACCACAGCTGGCTTAGATGCCAGGCTTGGCACTTCTAGGTGACCTTGAAGCCTACTGGAGTTCTTAAAATCTGTTGACAGCAAAGAGAATTAGGCTCCAGGTATCAGGTAGCTCCAGCTGAGCTGCACGTGGGACTCAAGTTATTCCAGCTGTGGGGAGGAATAGACGTGAAGTAGGAAATTAGGCAAGTCCTGACATCACCAAACAGTTGACTGGCACTTTTTTTTTAACTTGGTAAATAGTTTCTCTGAGATTGTGCAGACAGAGTCTTAAACCTGTCAATTCTAGAGGCTCCAGATTTATACATGCACACTTCCCTGTCATTCTCCAAGTACAAGACTGCAGGATGCAGTTTCTTGATCTCATTATAGCTCTCCACTGTTTCATGCCCTTGGGTTTAATGACAGCCACTGCTCCAGCCTCTTCAAATCAGCAGATACGTTCTACATGAGCACTGGCAATTCTGCAAGCTATGTAACATTCCTTGGCCTTTGACTTGCATCTGTCACCCATGACCTCAGGGTCTATACAGAGTCCGTATATAGGAGGAAGATGTTAAGTCACAATCCTAACCATGGCTTAGGCAGACATCATTAATCCATCTCAACACTTCCTTCCATTTGGCCTAGAAAATCCTCACTACCAAGCCCTCAGTGGTCCATACCAATGGATTAGATTTAGCACATAATAAAACATACATATGATCTACTTACATACGGTCTACCTTCAAAGAGTCACTTAATTAAACATAAAGCGAAAGACAGAAGCTTTAAATCCACCTCCCTGATTAATTATATAAAGAAATGCCCAAAGTATAATGCAGTCTTGTGACTGGTTAAAAAACAAACTAAATTCCCAAACCTTATGATAAAAAAAGGAATGAGGAGCCCTGGATTCTCTCTCTAGCCATCTTTGAATTCAGCTATGTGAGTGCCTACTATGTGCTGGCTATAATCAAAGAATTTTACATGTTTTCTCACTTAATATTCATAGTAGATTAAACAGTTACTCATTATGCCTTTTTTACGGATGAAGAATGGAATAACAAAGAGGGTACATAAATCTGTGAGGCTCATGCAAAATCCTCAGAGTTGGAACGAGATCCAAACCCAGACCCACCTACCTCTATGATCACAGCCTTACCCTCGATGTTTTATGCTCTCAACTAGATATACGAAATCACAATAAAAACAAAAAACTAAGCTGGCAAACAATTTAGTTGGTATCCTAGAATATTCTTAAGGCAAGTGACATTCCCTTAAAGCTTCGTGAGCCTGGCATCTTGGGGACCAGAGACTAATACAGAGTCACGGCACCATAGGACAATCACTCTCCACAATCCCAGTGGGACCAGAACATCAGAAAGTGCCCCCTTGGGAAACGTCATTTCAGCAGTTGACCAAGAGGTAAAAGAAAGATTACCTGAATGAACAGCCTGTGGACTCCCTCGGCTTTGTCAGGCTCACTGATGTTTAACAGAACCTGTCTTCTCCACATCCCAGAGTCCGTTAATGATACGTTCGACATGAGCACTGGCAATTCTGCAAGCTATGTAACATTCCTTGGCCTTTGACTTGCATCTGTCACCCATGACCTCAGGGTCTATACAGAGTCCGTATATAGGAGGAAGATGTTAAGTCACAATCCTAACCATGGCTTAGGCAGACATCATTAATCCATCTCAACACTTCCTTCCATTTGGCCTAGAAAATCCTCACTACCAAGCCCTCAGTGGTCCATACCAATGGATTAGATTTAGCACATAATAAAACATACATATGATCTACTTACATACGGTCTACCTTCAAAGAGTCACTTAATTAAACATAAAGCGAAAGACAGAAGCTTTAAATCCACCTCCCTGATTAATTATATAAAGAAATGCCCAAAGTATAATGCAGTCTTGTGACTGGTTAAAAAACAAACTAAATTCCCAAACCTTATGATAAAAAAAGGAATCAGGAGCCCTGGATTCTCTCTCTAGCCATCTTTGAATTCAGCTATGTGAGTGCCTACTATGTGCTGGCTATAATCAAAGAATTTTACATGTTTTCTCACTTAATATTCATAGTAGATTAAACAGTTACTCATTATGCCTTTTTTACGGATGAAGAATGGAATAACAAAGAGGGTACATAAATCTGTGAGGCTCATGCAAAATCCTCAGAGTTGGAACGAGATCCAAACCCAGACCCACCTACCTCTATGATCACAGCCTTACCCTCGATGTTTTATGCTCTCAACTAGATATACGAAATCACAATAAAAACAAAAAACTAAGCTGGCAAACAATTTAGTTGGTATCCTAGAATATTCTTAAGGCAAGTGACATTCCCTTAAAGCTTCGTGAGCCTGGCATCTTGGGGACCAGAGACTAATACAGAGTCACGGCACCATAGGACAATCACTCTCCACAATCCCAGTGGGACCAGAACATCAGAAAGTGCCCCCTTGGGAAACGTCATTTCAGCAGTTGACCAAGAGGTAAAAGAAAGATTACCTGAATGAACAGCCTGTGGACTCCCTCGGCTTTGTCAGGCTCACTGATGTTTAACAGAACCTGTCTTCTCCACAGCCCTGTGCACGGCAAAATCCCAGAGCCTCAATGAATGCCCTTGCCATGGAGAGAAGTTGAGTTATAACAGTCAATGCCAACTCATCCATTACAATGTGGACATCTACTCCAGAGGCCATGTCCTTCCTGAGGTCTGTTTTGGCCACCACCCTCTCCTTTCCTTGGCCCTTAGGTGGTTCCAGAGGGCATAGGAGCAAACCCCAGCCCCAGAGGGACCTATCTCTGTTCAAACAGCAATTTAATCTCCCAAATCTCTTTTATCACCTTCTCTTCCTCTGCTGTGTTCTTCTCCCATACCGCCCAATGCTTCTGCCCCTTCTGGCAATTTCTTCTGCATTTCTCCTGAGACCATGTTCCTTGGTTACCTTATCCCCATTTTAAAGAGAAGAGAGATAACTCAGGCAGCTAAAATTCTCTAGCCTAAACAATCTACTCTCCTTTAAGTCTTCTGTGCTACTAATAAGATATGCTGGTTTTACCTAAAACTCTTAGAGGAATATAGGCAAAACACTCAAGGACAGAAACCAAACCAAGATCTTCCATGACCTACCTACTAGAACAGCAGAACTAAAAACAAAAATTAACATGTGGGACCTAATGAAACTTAACAGCTTTTGTACAGCAAAAGAAATTACAAAAAAACTGAACAGACAGTCCACAGAATGGGAGAAAATCATAGCAAATGAAATAACAGACAAAGAATTAATCTCCAAAATCTACAAGCAACTCAGACAACTCAGCACTGGAAAAATGAACAACCCAATCAAAAAATGGGAAAAAGACCTAAAGATACATCTCACCAAAGACAACATACGGATGGCCAAAAATCACATGAAATGATGCTCAACCTCACTTATTATTAGAGAAATGCAAATCAGAACTACAATGAGATATCACCTCACACCCATTAGAATGGCCATCATCAAGAAATATACAGACAATAAGTGCCCCTTGGGAAACGTCATTTCAGCAGTTGACCGGGTTCTGAATGAACAGCCTGTGGACTCCTCGGCTTTGTCAGGCTCACTGATGTTTAACAGAACCTGTCTTCTCCACAGCCCTGTGCACGGCAAAATCCCAGAGCCTCAATGAATGCCCTTGCCATGGAGAGAAGTTGAGTTATAACAGTCAATGCCAACTCATCCATTACAATGTGGACATCTACTCCAGAGGCCATGTCCTTCCTGAGGTCTGTTTTGGCCACCACCCTCTCCTTTCCTTGGCCCTTAGGTGGTTCCAGAGGGCATAGGAGCAAACCCCAGCCCCAGAGGGACCTATCTCTGTTCAAACAGCAATTTAATCTCCCAAATCTCTTTTATCACCTTCTCTTCCTCTGCTGTGTTCTTCTCCCATACCGCCCAATGCTTCTGCCCCTTCTGGCAATTTCTTCTGCATTTCTCCTGAGACCATGTTCCTTGGTTACCTTATCCCCATTTTAAAGAGAAGAGAGATAACTCAGGCAGCTAAAATTCTCTAGCCTAAACAATCTACTCTCCTTTAAGTCTTCTGTGCTACTAATAAGATATGCTGGTTTTACCTAAAACTCTTAGAGGAATATAGGCAAAACACTCAAGGACAGAAACCAAACCAAGATCTTCCATGACCTACCTACTAGAACAGCAGAACTAAAAACAAAAATTAACATGTGGGACCTAATGAAACTTAACAGCTTTTGTACAGCAAAAGAAATTACAAAAAAACTGAACAGACAGTCCACAGAATGGGAGAAAATCATAGCAAATGAAATAACAGACAAAGAATTAATCTCCAAAATCTACAAGCAACTCAGACAACTCAGCACTGGAAAAATGAACAACCCAATCAAAAAATGGGAAAAAGACCTAAAGATACATCTCACCAAAGACAACATACGGATGGCCAAAAATCACATGAAATGATGCTCAACCTCACTTATTATTAGAGAAATGCAAATCAGAACTACAATGAGATATCACCTCACACCCATTAGAATGGCCATCATCAAGAAATATACAGACAATAAATGCTGGAGAGGATGCGGAGAAAAGGGAACACTTGAATTACTGGTGGGAATGTAAATTGATACAGCCACTATGGAAGACAGTATGGAGATTCCTTAAAAAACTAAAAATAGAAGCAGCCTAGGACCCAGTAATCCCACTATTAGGTTTATACCCTGATGAAATCAAGACTGAAAGAAGCACCTATACCCCAATGTTCATTGCAGCTCTCTATACAATAGCTAGAACATGGAAACAACCTAGATGTCCATTGATGAATGAACGGATAAAAAAAACTCTGGTACATATATACAATGGAATACTAACAGCTGTAAAAAGAAATGCAGAAGAATCAGTTGTAATGAGGTGGATGGATCTAGAACCTATTATAAAAAGTGAAGTAAGTCAAAAAAAGAAAGACAAGTACAGTATACTAACACATACATACGGAATCTAGAAAGAGGGTAATGGTAGCACATGCAGTGAAGCGATGGAAAAACAGATATGGACAGTAGACATATAGACATTGTGGGGAATGAACAGTGGGTGGGAGACACAGAGGGAGCAACGTGGAAACCTATACTATCATATGTGGAAAAAAAACTATTGTCATTGCCCTGCAGGAATAGGAGATCCTGCAGGGGTGGGGTGCAATGGCCTGGAGGGGTGGGATTGGGGGTACTGGGAAGGGGGAGGGTGCCAGAGATATGCATATGACTGATCTGGGAACATACATGTCTGTGAACAACAAAATTCTGTAATAATTTTTTTTAAATAAAATTAAATAATAATAAAAATAGATTTTCTGGTTTTACAATACCAGGACACATCTCTAACACCACACACGTAGGCTTTTTTCCCACAACAACAACCAATTCTGAGTTTACCAACTGGGTGTCCAATGATTCAACTCAATCCTGACACTAATGAGTTAGATACCACAAGTGAAAAGGCTCAGTCCTACACGACTACCCACACTTCAGCTGCCAACTGCAAGGCCATGCTCCTGCACTTCTGATCAACCAGTTATAAATCAGGTTCCCATGACTGTCTCCTTGGACTCAATAATTTTCTACAAGACCTCATAGACTTTAGGGAAACCCTTTACTTACAAGTACTGGTTTATTGTAAAAGCTAGTAGAAAGGATACAAATCAACAGCCAGATGAAGAGGTACAAGGCCACAAGCATCTCAAGGGCAGAAGCTTCTGTTTTCATGGAGATTGGGGTGTGCCACCCTCTTGGCAAGTGGGTGCCTTTCACCAACCCAGAAGCTCTCAGAGCCCCTTTGTTCAGAGTTTTTATGGAGGTTTTACTTTGTAAATATGGTTGATTAAATGATTGACTATAGGTGGTTAACTCAACCTCCAGCCCTTTTTTTTTTTTTTTTTTTTGGCCTCTAAGGCATCATTTATTTTTCATCCATTTTTTATTCTTTGGCACATGTGGGCCTTCTACTGCAGCTGCCTCTCTCATTGCAGAGCACTGACTCTGGGCACATGTGCTCCAGAGCAGTGGCTCGTAATTGGACACACCGGCCCAGCCATTCCTCGGCACATGAGATCTTCCCGGGCCAGGGATCAAACCAATGCCCCTTACACTGCAAGGCAGACTCTTTACCCACTGGACTACCAGGGAAGCCCCAACCCTTCTTTCTTATCCAGAGCTCAGAGGGTGGGGCAGAAAGTCTCTGATCTTTAATCACAAGGTTGCTTCCTCTGGTAACCAGCCCTCAACCAGAAGCTACTAAGGAGCCCACCAAGAGTGACTTCATTAACATAAACTTGCTATATTTTTAAAAACTTATTAAGAATAACATGGCCTTCCATGGTGGTCTGGTTGAACTTCCCTGGAGGTCCAGTGGCTAAGATTCTGCAATGCAGAGGGCCCAGGATTCAGTCCCTGGTCAGGGAACTAGATCCCACAGGCAGCCACAAAAAGTTCACATGCCTCAACTAAAAATCTCACATGCAGCAACTAAAGCCCAGCACAGCCAACACAATAAATACATTTTTAGAAAAAGGACAACAAAAGTATCTTCTCTCTCCTGTCACCCAGAAATTCCAAAGCTTTTAGAAGTTCTATGGCAGCAACTGGGGGGGAAAGATCAGATATGCGTTTCTTATATCACAATATCACACCCACTGTTGCCTAACCTTTCTTTCCCCTCCCCACCAACATTCTTGCACGAATAATCTGTACCCAGCAGCCTCTACTTAATCATTCCCTGCGTTGTATTACCCACTGTAACATTGCCTCTGTCGCCACAACTCAGAGAGAAATGATGTCTTCTTGCTCGTCCATATGGAGGCTGTATCAGACCGCAGTGAGAACTTCTGTTTGTGAGTGACATAACTTTGGAAAGGGAACGAATGTGCTGGCTAGATCACCCATGATCTATATGACTGTCCATCTGTCTCATTGCTATGCTGTGTGCCAATAGGGAAAGTGGGCTGCATATCACTCTGGCTTCCCATTTTTTTTCATTGGGTTCTGCAGTTTGCTGGAAAAAATCTAGAGGAGACAAAATTGGCCTGCCTTGAGTAACACGGCACCCTTTTGAGTCATTGACTAGGGTGGGGAAAGGCATGGCAGCTGGGGCAGCCTAGGTCCTGGGTCTACAGACCTAGCTAGAGTCAATAGTGTCTGTGTTAGAGGAAGCTAGGGAAACACACACACACAAAGCTGTTGGGAAGATCATGAACTGTACAGCCAACATGATTTGTGTCTACTAAGCAGACTTCTGGGCTTCCTAGGTGATTCAGTGGTTAAGAATCCACCTGCCAATGCAGGAGATGCAGTTCAATCCTCAGCAGGGAGATTCCCTGGAAGAGGAAATGGCAACCCACTCCTCTTTCTTTCCTGGGAATTCCTATGGAAAGAGTAGCCTGGTGGGCTCAAAGAGTTGGACATGACTGAGCAGTTGAGCACAACACCGCACAAGGAGACCTCTATGCAATGCTGAGAATGGGGCAGAATAAAATCATAGATGACAGATGACCTCAAAGGTCATCATCAAAATCACAGCATCACTAAGGTTGAACAGAAATACTGAGATACTCTTGCATTTCAAACCACATAGGTAGTTACAACCTTGGCTCCAATGGACCTGATAAGTGTATGGTGCCCAAGCTGTATGTTTGGAAGGTACACCTAGGAGTCCCCAGTGTCTCCAAATAGTAATTCCACTCACCTGTTGTTCCTTTGCCTCTGAAAAGCATTTTTAGTTTCAAAATCTTTTGAACAAGTATCTACAAGAACAAGTGTCCACAAGAGAGCTCCCACCACTGCTACTTAATCATTCCCTGCGTTGTATTACCCACTGTAACATTGCCTCTGTCGCCACAACTCAGAGAGAAATGATGTCTTCTTGCTCGTCCATATGGAGGCTGTATCAGACCGCAGTGAGAACTTCTGTTTGTGAGTGACATAACTTTGGAAAGGGAACGAATGTGCTGGCTAGATCACCCATGATCTATATGACTGTCCATCTGTCTCATTGCTATGCTGTGTGCCAATAGGGAAAGTGGGCTGCATATCACTCTGGCTTCCCATTTTTTTTCATTGGGTTCTGCAGTTTGCTGGAAAAAATCTAGAGGAGACAAAATTGGCCTGCCTTGAGTAACACGGCACCCTTTTGAGTCATTGACTAGGGTGGGGAAAGGCATGGCAGCTGGGGCAGCCTAGGTCCTGGGTCTACAGACCTAGCTAGAGTCAATAGTGTCTGTGTTAGAGGAAGCTAGGGAAACACACACACACAAAGCTGTTGGGAAGATCATGAACTGTACAGCCAACATGATTTGTGTCTACTAAGCAGACTTCTGGGCTTCCTAGGTGATTCAGTGGTTAAGAATCCACCTGCCAATGCAGGAGATGCAGTTCAATCCCTCAGCAGGGAGATTCCCTGGAAGAGGAAATGGCAACCCACTCCTCTTTCTTTCCTGGGAATTCCTATGGAAAGAGTAGCCTGGTGGGCTCAAAGAGTTGGACATGACTGAGCAGTTGAGCACAACACCGCACAAGGAGACCTCTATGCAATGCTGAGAATGGGGCAGAATAAAATCATAGATGACAGATGACCTCAAAGGTCATCATCAAAATCACAGCATCACTAAGGTTGAACAGAAATACTGAGATACTCTTGCATTTCAAACCACATAGGTAGTTACAACCTTGGCTCCAATGGACCTGATAAGTGTATGGTGCCCAAGCTGTATGTTTGGAAGGTACACCTAGGAGTCCCCAGTGTCTCCAAATAGTAATTCCACTCACCTGTTGTTCCTTTGCCTCTGAAAAGCATTTTTAGTTTCAAAATCTTTTGAACAAGTATCTACAAGAACAAGTGTCCACAAGAGAGCTCCCACCACTGCTACAACTTAATACCATTGGAAGGAGCAGTTGACAAATAATTCGGAACAAAAGGACCCTGTAGCACCAGAACACTACTGGGAACTTGGGGCTGGTGGAAGACAGACAGGATGAGGCGCTTCAGGGGCAGTAAGTTGTCCTCGGCTTGAATACAGTCCCCAGGAGTGTCGTATGGCAGGGCAGTACTTTGAGGTTTTCTAACCTCCCAATTAACAGTAAGGAAAACGGGGCTCAGAAAGAGTTGTGGAGGACTTGCCATGGGTCAGGTATGTTAAATAGTCCTTTGGGTTTAGTTCATCCCCATTTTATAGATGAGAAGTCTGAGACTCAGAGAGAGTTCAAGGACCCAACTCTTCCCAAGTTTACACAGTCAGATGTAACAGTTTTGAAATTTTAACCCAGATCTAGCCACTCAGCTCCAAAGCACTGCAGATGGGTAGCTAATAAATAAGAAAATGTGTATCAGAAACTGGTTTTTTTTTTTGTCTTTCAGGTTAGTGCTCTTTCCACACAGAATACCACTTTGCTTTTGTATCCCGTAACAGTGAACAAAGCATTTTCACGAGAACATCATTCTTTTTTCTCTGCCTACAACACGGTAGGCAGGAGGTGGGTGATATTTTCCCTACTGAACGCTTCAGGGACTCAGGCTCTGAAAGGATAAACATAGCCCAGGAAGGATGTCATTCTAAGCCCAGCAGGGCTGGGACCCCCGGAAACACCTTGGTTTTTGGTCACCAAGCTCCCACAATCCAGCTGATCCAAGAACCAGCACCGTACTGGTTGTTTTTCAGCGGATTCTTCTCTCCTGTTTTCAGCTTCAGTTCCTTATGACTGTTTTATATTCTGAGCCCTGCCCTGATTTTCAGTTTCTCATAAAGAAAAGTTGTTACATTAGAATGAAGCGACTCCGTCTGCCTCGTTTTGGTAGTACAACTGGTGAAGTGTATGGTGCCCAAGCTGTATGTTTGGAAGGTACACCTAGGAGTCCCCAGTGTCTCCAAATAGTAATTCCACTCACCTGTTGTTCCTTTGCCTCTGAAAAGCATTTTAGTTTCAAAATCTTTGAACAAGTATCTACAAGAACAAGTGTCCACAAGAGAGCTCCCACCACTGCTACAACTTAATACCATTGGAAGGAGCAGTTGACAAATAATTCGGAACAAAAGGACCCTGTAGCACCAGAACACTACTGGGAACTTGGGGCTGGTGGAAGACAGACAGGATGAGGCGCTTCAGGGGCAGTAAGTTGTCCTCGGCTTGAATACAGTCCCCAGGAGTGTTGTATGGCAGGGCAGTACTTTGAGGTTTTCTAACCTCCCAATTAACAGTAAGGAAAACGGGGCTCAGAAAGAGTTGTGGAGGACTTGCCATGGGTCAGGTATGTTAAATAGTCCTTTGGGTTTAGTTCATCCCCATTTTATAGATGAGAAGTCTGAGACTCAGAGAGAGTTCAAGGACCCAACTCTTCCCAAGCTTACACAGTCAGATGTAACAGTTTTGAAATTTTAACCCAGATCTAGCCACTCAGCTCCAAAGCACTGCAGATGGGTAGCTAATAAATAAGAAAATGTGTATCAGAAACTGGTTTTTTTTTTTTTGTCTTTCAGGTTAGTGCTCTTTCCACACAGAATACCACTTTGCTTTTGTATCCCGTAACAGTGAACAAAGCATTTTCACGAGAACATCATTCTTTTTTCTCTGCCTACAACACGGTAGGCAGGAGGTGGGTGATATTTTCCCTACTGAACGCTTCAGGGACTCAGGCTCTGAAAGGATAAACATAGCCCAGGAAGGATGTCATTCTAAGCCCAGCAGGGCTGGGACCCCCGGAAACACCTTGGTTTTTGGTCACCAAGCTCCCACAATCCAGCTGATCCAAGAACCAGCACCGTACTGGTTGTTTTTCAGCGGATTCTTCTCTCCCTGTTTTCAGCTTCAGTTCCTTATGACTGTTTTATATTCTGAGCCCTGCCCTGATTTTCAGTTTCTCATAAAGAAAAGTTGTTACATTAGAATGAAGCGACTCCGTCTGCCTCGTTTCTCACCTCACACTGTATTTTTACATTATCAAGTAAATTAAAAGCCATACATTATCTGTACGTGCATTACGGAAGCTCATTGGAAATTCTGTTCAGTGCACATCTGCAGAACTTCTGCTGATTCAATGAATGCCACCTTCACTAATCAGGTGTAAATCAGCACTCTGCTATGAGGGAGAGCTGAGGCCCGGCTGACCCAACAGGATCCATTTTGAGCTCTGTCACGTTTCTGGTTATCTCTTTGCCTTTTCATCCGAAGCAGGTGGAGGAGGCGGAGCTGAGTCTCAGAAGGCAAGATGGCCTGTGGGGCTCTTGGCCTGATGTCACATCCCAAAGACAAGGGGTGAGATGACCCTCCTTGGTTGAGGACCATGTTTCGCATAGAATAACCACAGTAATAGTAATACTATCGATACCTAGGGCCGGCTTCCTGGGCGGGCACAGTCACAGAGTGTTCAGGCCTGAGAAGGGCCCTTGGTTTAATATTCTGTTGTCACCATCTTGAAATACTTCCTAAGTTTCTTGAACAAAGGACTTTGCATTTTCATTTTATGCTGGGCCTCACAATTAAGCAGCCAGTTTTATCAATAGCTACCATTTAGTGCACACAATTTTCTCCAAGTCAGACACAGAGCTAATGATTCTCTTCCATTGTGTAACAACCATTAAAATATTCAGTTATTCTCCAAATATGGAGCCACCCTTTAGGTGCAAGGTACAGTGCAAAGTCCTAAGAATATCAAGGAGCCATGGTTCCTGCCTTCATGGAACATATGTTCTATGAAGATGTGTGTGTGAAGTCACTTCAGTCATGTCGGACTCTGTGACCCCATGGACTGCAGTCCACCAGGCTCCTTTGTCCATGGGATTCTCCACGCAAGAATACTGGAGTGGCTTGCCATATGTTCCTCCAGGGGACCTTCGCAACCCAGGGATCAAACGTGCATCCCTTAAGTCTCCTGCATGGACGGGCAAGTTCTTTACCAGCAGTGCCACCAAAGAAGCCTTCTAAATAAGATAGAGACTAGTAACTAGTAATTTTAAGAACTGCACTCACAGATAAACACAATAAACTAGGCAAATATAATAGAAAGGATCCAGGTGAAGTCAGGTAACCAGGAAGGGCCTTTCTGAGAGTCTAAGAGGCAAGAACTCTTGTACCCATTTTACAGATGAGGAAACAGAATCTCAGTAGAGCAGGTGACTTAGCAGAGATTACAGTCAGATTGTAGAATCAGAACAGAGCCAACCTTTGAACTCAAGACTGTCCTATTCAGTGGCCAGTGTTCTAGAACAAAGCTTCCCAAACTTTACTATGTGTAGAAATCAATGGGCATTCAATTGACCTGGGATCATGCTGATCCTGCCCAGAACCACACTTAGAGACCAAGATCTTAAGTGCCTGTTCTTGGTCTTCCCTGGTGGCTCAGATGGTAAAGAAATTGCCCTTAATGCACAAGACCCAGGCTCAATCCCTGGGTCAGGAAGATCCCCTGGAGTCAGAAATAGCCACCCACTCCAGTATTCTTGCCTGGAGAATTCCACGCACAGAGAAGCCTGTTGGTCTACTATCCATGGAATCGCAGAGTTGGACATGACTGAGCGAGTAGTACTTTCAGTTTCTTCCTGGGAAACATAGCTGGGAGGGAGCCCCCACACAGACCCACAGGCACTGTGATGAGGAAGAGCAGCTGTTACCACCAGAAGTCTGAAGGGACTAGAAGCCGATGGACAGGTTCAGAGGCCAAGAGTAGGAACTCAGGGGCTGCAAGGCCTCAAGGATTTTGACAGCCTGCCTAGATGTTCGGGAAAGGAATGAGAACGTTACCAGCTCACTTGCTAAGAACTCAGGAGAGAAGTGACCAACAGAAGAGGAGTTTCCCCTCTGCGGACTACATAGTCCCCAAGGTGAGGTGTATCACCTCGAGTGCTAAGAGGTTTCTTTAGGTCCATCCACACTCTCTCCCACTGTGCCTGAAGCTCATTTTCTTTTGCAAAGCTCTCTGTGAAGACAGAGCCTGTCCAGTTCACATTTCCCCCATAGTCAAGTTAGTTTCAAGTCATCCTTAAGGTTCTACATTCTAATTTAAATACCTCGCTCCCATTTATTTTTGTTCTTATAGGAATATGAGAGTCATTTTTAAAAATCGCTATAATAATCTCTTTTTTCTGATTCGTCAACAGTTTTTATGAGCCAAATATGACATTATAAGATCTGACTAATTCATAGCAAAAATAACCACCTCCCAGCCCTCAGAGAACAGATTCCTTTTATTCCCCTACAATGTATTAAAGCTGTGGTCAACTCTGAGTGCCAGAGTTCTTTCTCCTGGAAATGTACATGTTGAGTCTTTCTATTCTTTGTAACTTTCTGTATTGTCCATGACTGAAATCGTGATGATAAACACAGTTACTGGGACTCAGTCGGTAACTAATATTGAATGAATGCATAAGCAACTTTGAACTAGTTTCTGCTGAGCTACACCCTGTATTTAAAGAGTATTTCTCTTTCAGTTTACTAGAAATCTCCCTGAAGAATAAAGTGATTTAAATCACTTAGAGCAAAAATATGGACGGATTATGGAATTGGCTGGTGGCATCTAATCTATATTTGTCATGAGTAGGGGCTTCCCTGGTAGCTCAGACAGTAAAGAATCTGTCTACCAATGCAGACCTGGATTTCATTCCTGGATCAGGAAGATCTAGAGAAAGGAATGGCTACCCACTCCAGTATTCTCACCTGGAGAATCCAATGGACAGAGGAGCCTGGTGAGCTACAGTCCATGGGATCGTAAAGAGTTGGATATAACTGAGTGACTAACAGTTTCACACTTAATGGTTGACCAAAGAAAGTGCACAAGCTGTACGTTTTGAGACGTTCTGGAGGAGAGAGAGACTGGAAAAGAGCTCAGGACTGGAAATCAGGCAGCCAGACTTCAGCCTTGGCCTGACAACAGACTAGCTATGTGTTCTTGGAGAATTTACTAGACCTCTCTGGGCTTTAGTAATCTTAGCCACGAAATGACAGGGTGGAACTAGGCAATACTCTAAGGATCTTTTTAATACTAGCAATCTGTGAGTCCAATCTGTGAACCCTTGGGTTGGAGTTTGAAAATGGAAACCAGGGCCCAAAGAAAAAGATTTGTATAGAAATATAAGCATCTGTCATAGAGGCTCCTTGGACAAAGACAATTCTCCCAGTCTACCCTGAAGTCTTATTTTCTACTTTGTGGTTATTGCAATGGTCTTTATGAATGCAATTTCCTGTTTCACCAATTTTTTTCTTCAGAAATGCCTAGATACATGTCATTGCATTTAGCCTTGGAGCCTTGTTTGGTTGCAAAGTTCACAGTTTTCCTAGCGGTGCATTTGATTTGCCCTCAAAATTCCATCGACTTCCTGTGTTCATTGCGGGATCAGGCCCATTTAACCCTACACAACCATTTGACACAAATATGGGCAATTAAGCACCCTGTGGGTCAACTTTATACTCCAGGATACTCTCTCCCTAAATCCCAGCTCACCTTCTCATTCAGATAAGCCCTTCCCTCTTCCCAGCAGGTATCCGCTTCCTGTGCACCTAGGTTATGGGTACAGATTTCCACCCCAGAGGAGCAATTCAACATCCACCAGCCTCCATGGGCCTCCGATCTTTCCTGCCTACCCATGACCAGGAGCCCATTTCTGCAAAGAGAATTTGTTTTTGCCAACTTCCAATCCAGAATACAAGCTTCCCACAGGTACCTAATGTGCCATCTGCATGTTTGTGAATATCAGCCCTGCATTCAGGCTGAATCAAGGGCTTTTCTCTCAGCATCTGGAATTTGTAGGTCTGCTGGGGGCACTGGCAGAGCAAACTGTGAATGGAAACAAAACAGTATCCGTGAAATGGGATTTTCTGGGGAAACAGACCAAGGAGCTTTGGGAAAAGTCAAGGAGGAAACTCTAGTTGTGAGGAGACAAACATGGATTGTGGACTGTGACCGTCTATGTGCCTAGCGATGTGCAGAATATTTTAATAAAGCCATCTAACCATCTCAATGAAAGTGAAAGTGTTAATTGCTCAGTTATGTCCCATTCTTTGCAACCCCATGGATGAACTGTAGTCTGGTCAGGCTCCTCTGTCCATGAGATTCTCCAGGCAAGAATTTCTAAGTGGGTTGCCATTCCTTTTCCAGGGGATCTTCCCAACCCAGGGATCAAACCTGGGTCTCCTGCATTGCAGGCAGATACTTTACAGTCTAAAGACCAATGATTCTCTGTGAATTGTAATTAACAGATGGAGGAAGTTAGGTTAGGAGAGAAAAGAGAATTGGCCCAAAGTCAAATTACTGATAAGTGGGTTTGAACCTAAGCCAGCTTACCTTCAATATTCATGTTCTTTCCTTTTTTCATCCAATTGTTATAGATGGAGAAGAAAGGATGTGAGGACAAGTCAGGAGAGGAGGTGGTTCAGGAAAGAAGAGGAGAGGAAAGGAAAACAGGAAGAAGGAAAAAATTTCTACAGTCATCTCAAGCTCACTCAGGAGGTATCATCAATGCTAGAGACCACCTACTCCAGACTTAGCACTTTGGTTCCCAAACATCAAGAGTCACTATGTGTATGTCTGAGTTCTTCTTCATCAGGCCTCTGCATGGGGCATTCGCCAAGTGTGGACAATCTGCACTACTCTGCCTATTATACCCAGGATACTCTCTCCCTAAATCCCAGCAAAGTAAGCCTTTTATCCGCTTCCTGTGCACCTAGGTTATGGGTACAGATTTCCACCCCAGAGGAGCAATTCAACATCCACCAGCCTCCATGGGCCTCCGATCTTTCCTGCCTACCCATGACCAGGAGCCCATTTCTGCAAAGAGAATTTGTTTTTGCCAACTTCCAATCCAGAATACAAGCTTCCCACAGGTACCTAATGTGCCATCTGCATGTTTGTGAATATCAGCCCTGCATTCAGGCTGAATCAAGGGCTTTTCTCTCAGCATCTGGAATTTGTAGGTCTGCTGGGGCACTGGCAGAGCAAACTGGGAATGGAAACAAAACAGTATCCGTGAAATGGGATTTTCTGGGGAAACAGACCAAGGAGCTTTGGGAAAAGTCAAGGAGGAAACTCTAGTTGTGAGGAGACAAACATGGATTGTGGACTGTGACCGTCTATGTGCCTAGCGATGTGCAGAATATTTTAATAAAGCCATCTAACCATCTCAATGAAAGTGAAAGTGTTAATTGCTCAGTTATGTCCCATTCTTTGCAACCCCATGGATGAACTGTAGTCTGGTCAGGCTCCTCTGTCCATGAGATTCTCCAGGCAAGAATTTCTAAGTGGGTTGCCATTCCTTTTCCAGGGGATCTTCCCAACCCAGGGATCAAACCTGGGTCTCCTGCATTGCAGGCAGATACTTTACAGTCTAAAGACCAATGATTCTCTGTGAATTGTAATTAACAGATGGAGGAAGTTAGGTTAGGAGAGAAAAGAGAATTGGCCCAAAGTCAAATTACTGATAAGTGGGTTTGAACCTAAGCCAGCTTACCTTCAATATTCATGTTCTTTCCTTTTTTCATCCAATTGTTATAGATGGAGAAGAAAGGATGTGAGGACAAGTCAGGAGAGGAGGTGGTTCAGGAAAGAAGAGGAGAGGAAAGGAAAACAGGAAGAAGGAAAAAATTTCTACAGTCATCTCAAGCTCACTCAGGAGGTATCATCAATGCTAGAGACCACCTACTCCAGACTTAGCACTTTGGTTCCCAAACATCAAGAGTCACTATGTGTATGTCTGAGTTCTTCTTCATCAGGCCTCTGCATGGGGCATTCGCCAAGTGTGGACAAGTATCTGCACATTACCTCTGACCTACTTCATAGCTCTTGTTTGGGGTACAGATGACCACTATTAGTTTATAGCACCCCCACTGATTAATAGGCACTACTCTCTATCACTGTGTAAGCCAGCACCCCTGAATGTGGTAGCTTACAATAACAGCATCATTTTCTTCTCATCACTTGTGGTTCTGAGGACAATTCAGGCTGAGCTGGGCAGACCTCACTCAGAGTCTCTCTCGTGGCTGCAGTCAGAGAATAGTTGGTACTGAAGAGCTCAAGGCTTCCTCACTTGCCTGTCTGGTAGTTGGTGCTGTGACTGGAGACCTCATCTGAGACTGGTGTGCCTGAACATCTCCATGTGACCTGTCCTGTGGCTGCTGCTCCTCACAGATGGGGCTGGTTCCAAGAGCAAGCATTCCAAGACACCCAGTGCAAGCTGGACTGATTTTTATGACAGAGCATTGAAAGTCTCAGAGCATCCGTCCTGCCGTAGCCAAAGGCTGGCTCAGGATCAAGAGAAGAGATATGGACCTCACTTCTCCGTGAAAGGAGTGGCACTTGGCAGTATACAAAGGGCGTGTGGGATGGGAGATCTTGTTGCCACCATCTTGGAAACGACATTCCAAGAGAGTCGGCCCTCCGACTACATTTTGCCTCTCTCGCACATACAAATACATTTAACCCTATCCTAAGATGGCCAAATCGCATACCATTATGGCATCTGCTCAAAGTCCAGGAGCTATCGACTCAAAAAGGTTTAGCTGTGAGTGCAGTTCCTTACCTGTCTGAGTACCATTCCTCAGTTGAATGATGTGTGAACTAAAGAGACAAGTTACCTGCCCCCAAAGACATCATTTGTTAAACATTTCAGTAAGAAAGGATGTGAGGACAAGTCAGGAGAGGAGGTGGTTCAGGAAAGAAGAGGAGAGGAAAGGAAAACAGGAAGAAGGAAAAAATTTCTACAGTCATCTCAAGCTCACTCAGGAGGTATCATCAATGCTAGAGACCACCTACTCCAGACTTAGCACTTTGGTTCCCAAACATCAAGAGTCACTATGTGTATGTCTGAGTTCTTCTTCATCAGGCCTCTGCATGGGGCATTCGCCAAGTGTGGACAAGTATCTGCACATTACCTCTGACCTACTTCATAGCTCTTGTTTGGGGTACAGATGACCACTATTAGTTTATAGCACCCCCACTGATTAATAGGCACTACTCTCTATCACTGTGTAAGCCAGCACCCCTGAATGTGGTAGCTTACAATAACAGCATCATTTTCTTCTCATCACTTGTGGTTCTGAGGACAATTCAGGCTGAGCTGGGCAGACCTCACTCAGAGTCTCTCTCGTGGCTGCAGTCAGAGAATAGTTGGTACTGAAGAGCTCAAGGCTTCCTCACTTGCCTGTCTGGTAGTTGGTGCTGTGACTGGAGACCTCATCTGAGACTGGTGTGCCTGAACATCTCCATGTGACCTGTCCTGTGGCTGCTGCTCCTCACAGATGGGGCTGGTTCCAAGAGCAAGCATTCCAAGACACCCAGTGCAAGCTGGACTGATTTTTATGACAGAGCATTGAAAGTCTCAGAGCATCCGTCCTGCCGTAGCCAAAGGCTGGCTCAGGATCAAGAGAAGAGATATGGACCTCACTTCTCCGTGAAAGGAGTGGCACTTGGCAGTATACAAAGGGCGTGTGGGATGGGAGATCTTGTTGCCACCATCTTGGAAACGACATTCCAAGAGAGTCGGCCCTCCGACTACATTTTGCCTCTCTCGCACATACAAATACATTTAACCCTATCCTAAGATGGCCAAATCGCATACCATTATGGCATCTGCTCAAAGTCCAGGAGCTATCGACTCAAAAAGGTTTAGCTGTGAGTGCAGTTCCTTACCTGTCTGAGTACCATTCCTCAGTTGAATGATGTGTGAACTAAAGAGACAAGTTACCTGCCCCCAAAGACATCATTTGTTAAACATTCACTCCGTATTAGGTCCTGCATCCAACATTTAGGTGAGTTATTGCCTTTAATTCTCAGCAGTCCTGGGAAGTAATATTATCCCTAATTCCAGATGATGAAAATGAAGCCCACAGAGGCCAAGTAACTAAGATCTCACAGCTGCTAAGTGGGGATCTTTAGTTTTCCATTGAAGCTAATTTAACACACATTGTACAAGATAAATTATGAACATATGACCATAGACTTAAGCATAATTTAGATTCAGTAACAGTTCTCAAAGGGCCCACAGATTTCTGGGAGTCTCTGAGACACTTTCAGGAAGTCCAAGAGGTCAAAACTATTTTTGTAATAGCATTAAGACTTTACGGTGACCCTTTTACTGACCTTGGACCTGACAGAGCAAAAGCAACGCGATCTAAAAGGAATCAGGGGGCTTCCCCTGGTGGTCCAGTGAGTAAGGACACCGCCTTGCACTGCAAGAGGTGCCAGTTTGATCCCTGGCCTGGGAAGATCCCACGTGCCGCAGAGCGGCTGGACTGATGTGTCCAATTACTGAGCCGGAGCTCTGGGGCGCATGTGCCCAGAGCTGGCACTCTGCGACGACAGAGGCCACCGCGATAGGAGGCCCACAGGAGCCGAAGAACAAAGACGGATGAAAATAGAGAAATGAAAGACCAATAGAAGTGGCCCACCCATCCCTCTCCCTCTCCACCCCACACCCTCAAAATGATAAATAAATAAAATAAATGCTTAAAATAAATAAATAAATAAATAAAATAAAAGGAATCAGGCTCCCTTGAAGAAACAGCCAAGTCAGGACGAGGGCAAGCAAGGTAGGTAGGTGCAAGATGTGCCAAGAACTTGTGCCAGAAAGTAAGAAAGTGATCAAGCGAAGAGAAAGGGATTGGCACCTGCCACGAAGACATAAAAAGAATCTCAGAGGGCTCCCATTGCCAAGAAGTGGAACAATTTTGGCACCCAAGTAATTAAGTACAGGAATGTAAACACTTGATAAAACAAGAATTCATGAATTTATGTCAATAAAAGATAAAAGATAGATGATGGATGGGTGAATAGACAAATACAATAGGTATACACATATATATTTTGTGCCCCCAAAGACATCATTTGTTAAACATTCACTCCGTATTAGGTCCTGCATCCAACATTTAGGTGAGTTATTGCCTTTAATTCTCAGCAGTCCTGGGAAGTAATATTATCCCTAATTCCAGATGATGAAAATGAAGCCCACAGAGGCCAAGTAACTAAGATCTCACAGCTGCTAAGTGGGGATCTTTAGTTTTCCATTGAAGCTAATTTAACACACATTGTACAAGATAAATTATGAACATATGACCATAGACTTAAGCATAATTTAGATTCAGTAACAGTTCTCAAAGGGCCCACAGATTTCTGGGAGTCTCTGAGACACTTTCAGGAAGTCCAAGAGGTCAAAACTATTTTTGTAATAGCATTAAGACTTTACGGTGACCCTTTTACTGACCTTGGACCTGACAGAGCAAAAGCAACGCGATCTAAAAGGAATCAGGGGGCTTCCCCTGGTGGTCCAGTGAGTAAGGACACCGCCTTGCACTGCAAGAGGTGCCAGTTTGATCCCTGGCCTGGGAAGATCCCACGTGCCGCAGAGCGGCTGGACTGATGTGTCCAATTACTGAGCCGGAGCTCTGGGGCGCATGTGCCCAGAGCTGGCACTCTGCGACGACAGAGGCCACCGCGATAGGAGGCCCACAGGAGCCGAAGAACAAAGACGGATGAAAATAGAGAAATGAAAGACCAATAGAAGTGGCCCACCCATCCCTCTCCCTCTCCACCCCACACCCTCAAAATGATAAATAAATAAAATAAATGCTTAAAATAAATAAATAAATAAATAAAATAAAAGGAATCAGGCTCCCTTGAAGAAACAGCCAAGTCAGGACGAGGGCAAGCAAGGTAGGTAGGTGCAAGATGTGCCAAGAACTTGTGCCAGAAAGTAAGAAAGTGATCAAGCGAAGAGAAAGGGATTGGGACCTGCCACGAAGACATAAAAAGAATCTCAGAGGGCTCCCATTGCCAAGAAGTGGAACAATTTTGGCACCCAAGTAATTAAGTACAGGAATGTAAACACTTGATAAAACAAGAATTCATGAATTTATGTCAATAAAAGATAAAAAGATAGATGATGGATGGGTGAATAGACAAATACAATAGGTATACACATATATATTTTGTAACCATAGTAAAGGTTAGAGCCAACAAGAATCATCAATAGATGCTAAATCTCATCAACAGATGAGAAGCAGGATATTTACATGACCTTGAAGTATCTCTCCACAGATTACTTATTGTAATGCACAAAAAATACAGCACAGTAATTATACAGAGGTGAACACAGACAACACCCTAATAGGTGATCACAATTAACATTATCAGTGAAAGATATGTGGCTGTGGCGGGCCCCAGAATGTGGTTCCGGAGAAGGACACCTTTGCAGGATTCTGACATAGAAAGCATAATAGACATCTAATCACAATGAAACACTGAAGTGAAAGTTTCTGAGTTGTGTCCTATTCTTTGCAACCCCATGGACCGCAGCCTGTCAGGCTCCTTGTCCATGGAATTCTCCAGGCAAGACTACTAGAGCAGACAGCTGTTCCCTTCTCCAAGGGATCTTCTCAACCCAGGGATCAAACCGAGGTCTTCTACGCTGCAGGCAGATCCTTTACTTTCCTGACCCACAAGGGAAGTCCAAGGATACTGGAGAAGTAGCCTATCCCTTCTCCAGAGGATCTTCCTGACCCAGGAATCAAACTGGGGTCTCCTGCATTGCAGGTGGATTCTTTATCAGCTGAGTTACCAGGAAGCACAATGAAACATTATATGAACACAAAATAAAGATCATTCTTTTTTTCTTTTTTTTTTTTAAATCGGGGCATAGAGTAATATGCAAGTGTGGCCTTTATTCTAAAAATTGTCAGTCTCTTAAAAGGATAAAAGGAAAAATAAAGTCTGTGGAAGTATATTCCAAATTAAAAGAAGCTGAAGAGGGCTTCCCTGGTGGTCCAGTGGATAAAGAGTCTGCCTTGCAGTGCAAGGGGCACCAGTGAGATCCCTGACCTGGGAAGATCTCACGTGCCGCAGAGCTGCAGGAGCAGTGTGCCCAATTACGAGCCAGTGCTCTGCAACGAGAGAGGCCGCTACAATTGGAGGCCCACAAAGGTCGAAGAATAAAGATGAATGAAAATAAATAAAGAAAGAAACAATAAAAGTGCCCCCCACGCCAAAGAAGCTAAAGAGATAAAAGAACTAAACACAATACCTAATTCCACACTGAATCTTGCACAGATAAAGGACCTCATTAGGCTAACTGAGGAAACTGGAAAACCGGCAATAGAAATATTGTATGTAAGTAACTTTATAAAGCTGACCAAAGTACTGTGGTTACTCAGGAGAATATCCTTCTTAGGAAATGCAGACTGAAATATTTAGGAATAAATGCCAATCATATATGTAACTTATCCTAAAATGTTTCAGGGGGAAAAAAGTAGAGGCGAGGGCAAAAGGCACAAAATACTAATAATGGTGAGTCAGAATAAAAATATATAGGTGTTCTTTGTCCACAGCAGGAGATCCCCTGCTCCCCAACAAGAGAAGCCTCTGCAATGAGAAGTCCACCCACCACAACTAGAGTAGCCCCCCTTACTGCATACACAGCAACAATGACCTAACAGAGTCAAACATAAATATATGACCAAATATTCTGTGACCTTAAAAAATGTTTTTTAATTCATTCTAGGTAAAAAGTGACTCAAAAAAAGTAACACTAGTCAAATCACTGGCACTTTTATGTAAACTCAAGCCATGCCACCAAATAATATGAGTAGCTACTGTATTAGTTTCTTCACCACCACATACTCAAAATTCTTTTAAAAGCCGTTTCATTTTAAAATGTCATTGATGAAGCAATACAAAATATGAATTTACTAAGTCTTGGCCCCTGGATACAGGTCATTTTAATATTTTATATGATGAAATGGAGTCCAAATAAGCCACTTCTTTGGCAAAAGCAGGGTAGCTGTTTGGAGTGGAAGCACCTGTGCCTTGGCTCTTGCGTGAGCCACATTAACTTTTTTTTTTCCACGAAATTCCCTTTTGCCTTCAAAGAATAACCAACAAACTGTGGTCATTCAGAGCTGATTATTGGGAACATTCTCAACAAGAATGCCATCTCAGAGACAATAACTAATAGTACTTTTGCTGCTAATAACATTTAAGTTTTCCTGCAAAACTTAAAAAATAATAGAAAACAGTGTCTGCCACCATCAGCTTGACAGTGTCCCAGGCAGGCTTAAATATTTTTCTGATAAGATGCTGGTGCTGCATTGATCACTATGATTTTGTATAGCATGAGTGAAGAGTGGGAACATTTGGAAGATCTGGATGACTCAGTTAATCAGTACTTTCCAAATGACCGATTGCCTGACAATACAAGAACCATGCCTGGGTGAGAGACCCATACAAAGTGCTAGAGTGACTAATGGACTTTAAAGTATTTGAGCATGAAAAGCTTATTAGCCAGGTTTCAAATTGTAATAAACTACTACTTGTTGAGTCTGGGTATAATATCAAAGAAGAATTTCTACCATTATCTGAAAGGCTTTCAAATACTCCTCCCTTTTCCTGCCTTACATCTTTTCTTCCTAAACTTTAGCCAAAATAAAATATTACACTAAGGCGAATGCAAAAGCAGAAATGAAAATCCAGCCGTCTCCTAGTAATCCAGATGTAGAGAAATTTGCAAAAAATATAAAACATCCCTCTTTCCACTATGGTTTCTGGTTTTAGAGAATACAATTACTTTCATTTTTAAAATGACGCAATTTATATTCTGAAAAAGCTTAAAACTCAAAAGTAACACTAGTCAAATCACTGGCACTTTTATGTAAACTCAAGCCATGCCACCAAATAATATGAGTAGCTACTGTATTAGTTTCTTCACCACCACATACTCAAAATTCTTTTAAAAGCCGTTTCATTTTAAAATGTCATTGATGAAGCAATACAAAATATGAATTTACTAAGTCTTGGCCCCTGGATACAGGTCATTTTAATATTTTATATGATGAAATGGAGTCCAAATAAGCCACTTCTTTGGCAAAAGCAGGGTAGCTGTTTGGAGTGGAAGCACCTGTGCCTTGGCTCTTGCGTGAGCCACATTAACTTTTTTTCCACAAAATTTCCCCTTTTGCCTTCAAAGAATAACCAACAAACTGTGGTCATTCAGAGCTGATTATTGGGAACATTCTCAACAAGAATGCCATCTCAGAGACAATAACTAATAGTACTTTTGCTGCTAATAACATTTAAGTTTTCCTGCAAAACTTAAAAAATAATAGAAAACAGTGTCTGCCACCATCAGCTTGACAGTGTCCCAGGCAGGCTTAAATATTTTTCTGATAAGATGCTGGTGCTGCATTGATCACTATGATTTTGTATAGCATGAGTGAAGAGTGGGAACATTTGGAAGATCTGGATGACTCAGTTAATCAGTACTTTCCAAATGACCGATTGCCTGACAATACAAGAACCATGCCTGGGTGAGAGACCCATACAAAGTGCTAGAGTGACTAATGGACTTTAAAGTATTTGAGCATGAAAAGCTTATTAGCCAGGTTTCAAATTGTAATAAACTACTACTTGTTGAGTCTGGGTATAATATCAAAGAAGAATTTCTACCATTATCTGAAAGGCTTTCAAATACTCCTCCCTTTTCCTGCCTTACATCTTTTCTTCCTAAACTTTAGCCAAAATAAAATATTACACTAAGGCGAATGCAAAAGCAGAAATGAAAATCCAGCCGTCTCCTAGTAATCCAGATGTAGAGAAATTTGCAAAAAATATAAAACATCCCTCTTTCCACTATGGTTTCTGGTTTTAGAGAATACAATTACTTTCATTTTTAAAATGACGCAATTTATGTTCGTATGAAAATGGTTTGCTGTGATAAACCTATGTGATACGAATATACAAGGCATATTTAAAAACTGAAGATAAATGAACAAATTTTTAAAAAATGCTATCAGGTGTAATTTCCAGTAAGATAGCTACATAAACCAGTGCTATTTGAGGTCCTTAATAATTTTAAGGAGTAAAGAGGGGGTCCTGAGACGGTTTTGTGTTCTTGTTGCCAAGGGTAGAAAATCAAGTGCCTGTCATCACTTTGGTAGCTAAACCTGGTCTTGGTGGCCACCCTACAAAGGCGTTCATTAACCACTCCACACAGTCAGGGGCAGGCGTGGAACCTAGGCTGAGCCAATTGGGTTTTCTCTTCAGGAGTTTTCATTCTCAAATGCCATAAGGTCATGACCAAAGATGTTCATTCTAGTTTTAGAGACTATCTGGAGTTTCCTGGTTCCTCTCTGTTCCAAGTGTGACTTCCTCAGCCCTCTTTTCTATCCCATGAAGGACCTTATAGCAGGATGATGCATTCCTCCCGCCCCAAGACTTTGGCCAACATAGGAGTTTGCGGCTTGCTACACGGGTGGCTCAGCAGTAAAGAATCCACCTCCCAATGCAGGCGACACCGGAGATATGGGTTAGGAGCCCTGTGTCCCAAGTATCTCCTGGAAAAGGAAATGGCTAGCTGCTCCAGTATTCTTGCCTGGGAAATCCCATGGTCGGAGGAGCCTGGTGGGCTACAGAACAAGGAGTCAAAAAAGAGTCGCCAAACCACCACCACCACCCAGAATACATAGCCATATATTAATTTCTCGCTTTACCTTGCAAACAGCTTCCTTTGGGTTTGGAAACGGCTTCCTCCGGGTTTCGGCTTCCTTCCGGTTTCTTCCGTGCAGAAGTTCTACTCTTCGCATTCAGTCCTTTGTATTCTGATTTTGAAAGCTTTGTTCTCTGCCCTGGGGCGATGACTGAGAACGTCACAGGCTGCTCCTTCTATGCAAGCCTAAGGAGTGCGATCCAGGCTAAAAACAGTCTGCGCTGGTGATAAACATGGCTACTAAGACATTTCCTGCTCATCAAGGTCAATTTCCTCTTCACCTGGAGAAGCCCAGGCCACCTGCTGCTGAGCCAATTAAAGCCTGTTGTTCTGTTTTTTTCACTGTTAATATTTATTTATTTGGCTGCTGTCGGGGACTTAGTTGTAGTATGTGGGATCCTTTCTTGCAGCCTGGAGGCTCTTAGCTACAACACTCAGGATTCTCCCCAGTTGCAGGGGCTCTAGAGTGTGTGGCCTCAATAGCTGCAGCACCGGGTCTTAATTACCTCCCCCCACCACCCCATGAGGGATCTTTGTTCCATGACCGTGAATCAAAACACGTCCCCTGCATTGGAACGCAGGTTCTTAACCACTGAACCACCAGGGAAGTCACTGTTGTGTTTTAAGTATGTGGAAACATTTTGAAAACTGAAAGATGCTTTAAAAACAACATCGTGGTTTTGTTATGATTATTGTGAGTGCAAGCTCAGTGGTGCCCAACTCTTTGGACTTCAGCCCACCAGGTTCCTTTTGTCTATGGGATTTTTCCAGGCAGGAATACTGGAGTGGGTTGTCCTTTCCTTTTCCAGGGAATCTTCATGATCCAGGGATTGAACCCAAGCTCCTGTGCCTCCTGCATTAGTAGGTAGGTTCTTTACCACTGAACCACGTGGGAAATCCATTATTATCATTATTATTATACAGTAAATGGAGAATCAGTGAAACTTCATGGAATCAGAAAACAAGAATTACTGTTTTAACTTTTCAACTCACTCAAGATATGTCCTTGAGCAAGGACTTGATGATCTCATGAGCCCTTCCAGTCTCCAGATTTACATAATTTAAAGTTCAGCAAAGCATCACTAGCTATCACGTCCCATTCCACGCCTCCCTCAACAAAAATCAAGGCTATCTTTTTCTAGAGGTTGACTTGGTAGTTAATAACACAGGCTACAGGTCCACACAGAGTACCAAACCTAAGCAAAGTGCCTGCACTTTTCTGAGTGTTAATTTTTTCATTTGAAAAATGGGAATGATAATATAAAGGTATTTGTTTTGTGGATAATGAGTTTGGGTGTATAACTTATTTAGCACAGAGACTATAATAGGACCAACACCTAATGAAGGCTATCCACAATTGTGGTAAACTACAGCAGAACATAATCTCCACGGATTATAGTCAATCTGCCACTGAACATATTTTTGCAGACAGCTTGCTATTTCTTCTTCTGTAACTCAATGCATTTTACCTACAACTCAGAAAGAGTTAGGCTAAATTTATCACTTTGCATAGAATCAGCAAAAACAGTAATAGGCTGTACTGTCAGTGAGTAATGGCATATATTTGTAAAGGATCAGAGTTTCTTGCAAAAAAAAAAAAAAAAAAAAAAAGGGAAGATTTCAGAATGCCATCTAGAAGAACTCCTTTGCTGCTGAAAATTGATCTGTTTGCAACTCTTCAGTCTATCCTTTCACTGAGGGGTGGCTCAGGAAATAAACCAAGAGAGCATCATGGGCAAAGAGCTCACATTCAAAACATGTTGCCTTCAGATTTTGTCTTTCTTGTGCCTGGCTGTACTTCTGTTGTGAACTCAGTTGAATCCCCTCCCCCACCCCACCCCCCCATATAATTCAAATATATATGTAGAATCCCTAAGCCCTAATATTTGAGAATGAAAATGTATTTGGAGATCTTTAAGGAGGTAATTAAAGTGAGTTCCTTGGAATGTGAGCTAAAGTGAAGTGAAAGTGTTAGTTGCTCAGTCTGACTCTGCAACTTTGTAGCCTTCCAGGCTCCTCTGCCCATGAATAGGCAAGAATAGTTGAGTGGGTATCCATTCCCTTCTACAAGAGATCTTCCTGAACCTGGAGTCAAATCCAGGTCTACTGCATTACAGGTCTCATGAGCCCTTCCAGTCTCCAGATTTACATAATTTAAAGTTCAGCAAAGCATCACTAGCTATCACGTCCCATTCCACGCCTCCCTCAACAAAAATCAAGGCTATCTTTTTCTAGAGGTTGACTTGGTAGTTAATAACACAGGCTACAGGTCCACACAGAGTACCAAACCTAAGCAAAGTGCCTGCACTTTTCTGAGTGTTAATTTTTTCATTTGAAAAATGGGAATGATAATATAAAGGTATTTGTTTTGTGGATAATGAGTTTGGGTGTATAACTTATTTAGCACAGAGACTATAATAGGACCAACACCTAATGAAGGCTATCCACAATTGTGGTAAACTACAGCAGAACATAATCTCCACGGATTATAGTCAATCTGCCACTGAACATATTTTTGCAGACAGCTTGCTATTTCTTCTTCTGTAACTCAATGCATTTTACCTACAACTCAGAAAGAGTTAGGCTAAATTTATCACTTTGCATAGAATCAGCAAAAACAGTAATAGGCTGTACTGTCAGTGAGTAATGGCATATATTTGTAAAGGATCAGAGTTTCTTGAAAAAAAAAAAAAAAAAAAAAAAAGGAAGATTTCAGAATGCCATCTAGAAGAACTCCTTTGCTGCTGAAAATTGATCTGTTTGCAACTCTTCAGTCTATCCTTTCACTGAGGGGTGGCTCAGGAAATAAACCAAGAGAGCATCATGGGCAAAGAGCTCACATTCAAAACATGTTGCCTTCAGATTTTGTCTTTCTTGTGCCTGGCTGTACTTCTGTTGTGAACTCAGTTGAATCCCCCGCCCCCCACCCCACCCCACCATATAATTCAAATATATATGTAGAATCCCTAAGCCCTAATATTTGAGAATGAAAATGTATTTGGAGATCTTTAAGGAGGTAATTAAAGTGAGTTCCTTGGAATGTGAGCTAAAGTGAAGTGAAAGTGTTAGTTGCTCAGTCTGACTCTGCAACTTTGTAGCCTTCCAGGCTCCTCTGCCCATGAATAGGCAAGAATAGTTGAGTGGGTATCCATTCCCTTCTACAAGAGATCTTCCTGAACCTGGAGTCAAATCCAGGTCTACTGCATTACAGGTAGGCTCTTTACCATCTGAGCCACTAGGGAAGCCCAATATAAGTATCCTTATAAGAAAAGAAAGTTTGAGGCTTCCCTGGTGGTCCAGTGGGTAAGGACACTGACTTGCAGTGCAAGGGGCACCAGTTCTATCCCTGGCCTGGGAACATCCCACGTCCCACGAAGCGGTTGGATAGATGTGTCCAACTACCTAGCCGGAGCTCTGGAGCACATGTGCCCAGAACCAATGCTCTGCAGCGAGAGAGGTCACTGCAATGGGAGGCCCACACAGACCAAAGAAAATGAATAAATGAAAGACCAATAGAAGTGACCAAAGAAAAGAAAATTTGGACTTAGACATGAACACAGAGGAAAGACCATGTAAAGACCGAAGGCTATGACAGCCATCTATCAGTCTAGCAGAGCGGTCTCAAAAGAAGTCAGCACTGCCAACCAGCTCCTTGATCTTGAAATTCTAGACTCCAAACTATGAGAAAATAAATGTCTCTGGTTTAAGCTAGTCAGACTGTGATATTGTTATGGCAGCCTTAGCAAAGCTGATTCCAGACCACACTCAGTTACACTATTTATTGACAGCTTGCAGAAAATAGACACAAGCAGGTCTAGAAGTTCAGTGGATTCCTAGCTCTATCTTCCTGAGACTCAGAAGATGCTTTGTACAAAAGATCTCTAGGGCAAAGGCATTATTGCAGCAGAAGAATCTGTCTAGCATTCATTGGAGTCAGAACCAGGGCAATCTGAGAATCAAGGACCTAAGAAGAAAGAGCTGCTTCTCATCTCTGAAGCAAAATATGCCGATTTTACTGTCATGAAGCTGGGTCATATCCAACTAGAAACCCCTCAACCTATCTGGAAGAAGCCATGAACATCAGTGGGAATGCAACATGAAACCAGTCAACTTTGATGACTCCCAAGCACCATTTTTGCCTGACGAACTCCACGGACAGAAAAGCCTGGCAGGCTACATTCCACAGGGTCACAGAGTCAGATACAATGGAGCAAGTAATTAACTATCCAAATTATATCCGAGCACCACAGCTCAACTGGTAGACTGTCATATTTCTAAAAGTCTCCATTCCTTTTCTTTCCCCCGTTTTTTTTTCCTTTCATGGTTGTGGATCCTGACATGGTGAAGCAATCTGCCTAGGTCCCAAATTAGTTAGTGCCTGTATCAATTAAGCTGCTTTCCCAGGCAAGTAAAAGCAGTCATGATTCACGCAGCTGTAAACAATTAGGAAATTTACTGGCTCACAGAACTGCAAGTGCAAAAGTGGTGTATAATTTAGGGTTACTCTATCTAGAAGCCCCAAAGTATGCCCAAGGACTCAGATTCCTTCTGCCAGATATTCACAGTTTCAGCGTCACCCTAAAGATAGCTCCTTTCACGACTGTGGGATAGTAGCTTTTTATTTCACATTTACTGATCAAAAAGAATCACTTCAAGAAATTGTCTCTAAAGGATGAGCAAGAACTTTTCTAGAATCCCCAGCAGACCTTACCTCAGTGGCCCAGTTTGGGTTCACATGCCCATTGATCAACCCATTATTGGCATAAACCAGTCATCGGATAGGATTATCTTAAGCCAATCAGGCATATTCCAGAACTAGAAAAATGCTGCTCTCTTAAGGAGGAAGGCAGAAAATAAGTGAAATGGGCAATTACCAATGTCCACTTCAGTGACCCAACCAGAGCATGGATGAGGTATGTTTCATGCCAATGGCTACACTCTTTCCTGTCTACCATGCTATTTCTTATCTGAAAAAACTTCAGCCAGATAAATGAAAAAATGGTTGGTCCCATTGTCAAACGACTTTTTTTTTCTTACACAAGAATGGCAGCATGGTTTCTTCAGTGCACTTCTCGCTAATAATGAAAAGAAGCTAAGATATAGAAAATTCCAATTTTCTTAGAACTTTCAAGAATAAGTTATTAACATCAAGCAAGATCCTTTTGTATAAAACCCACCTCCTCCCTTGTCCCACCTTTCTGCAATTGAATGTAATTGGGGCTACTGTAGGAACACTTGGAAACTCGCAGTGAACTGCCTGCCAGCATCTCTGAAGGAATCCATTGGGAATGCCAGCCTTGTGCTTTGAGCTGGGGAGCATCCCTAGGGGTGTGGTGGGGACATGCTGGGAAAGCTCTAGCTCCTTCCTATAGAAGCCTTGGCACTGGAGGCTGCTTTCTTTGAACCTAACCCTCCAGGGAACTGATCCTGATCGTTTGGCTCAGATCCGCTTTAGAGTTTGCAGCAGCTGAGAGCAAGTGAGACAAATGAGGAAATTAGAACCATACTCAGGCTACACCAAACCTTGAAGCCCAGCCCAGAAGGGTCCACTGACAGAGTGCCGTATACATCCCACAGCATGTGAGCACCTAATATACCAGGTTAGACTAGAAAGTGTGGGCTTCCAGAGGGCAAAGGAATGCAGTTCAGGAAGAAGGGGTAAAGTCTCCCAAAGATAAAGATACCGTGAGCAATCTCAGATCCAAGGACAACCTAAATCCCAACTTCATCCTCATAGCAGTTTCTTCCCCTCAGTTCTTTTATTCTATTAATGGCTTTACCATCTGTCCATCACTCAAGCTTGAAGCCTCACAGTTAATGTGAGAGAGTCCTGTCTCTTGTTCTCCATTCTTAATCAGCTGTCAAGGCCTGTCATTTCTCCCTCCTTGACACCTCTTCTTTTGGCCTCTTCCTCTTCATTCTGTTTTCTGTCACCCTAATTCACACTGCCATTAACCCTTGCTTGGTTTATGAAAATGGCCTTAAAACTGGTTTATCCACCTCCCAGCTCTCTACTGTCCAAACCACGTTCCTGATGGCTGAATTGATATTCAGATAGCATAGCTCCAATTCTGTCATGTCCCTGCTCCAAAGACTTAAGTCTTCTTTTCCAGTAAAAACAACCCCTCAGTCCTACCCTAGCATTCAAGATCCTTGGTATCCTGACATCCTCAGCTTCATCTCCTAACCTTCCTGTGTATATTCATTCATACATGGGTTCTCAGGATTCCTCAAGCATGCCTCACATCTCCCTCTCCAGCTCCTACCCAAGAATTAGCCTGTACCTCTCACCCTTCAAATTCCCACTTCCAGCTTGGAAACTCGCAGTGAACTGCCTGCCAGCATCTCTGAAGGAATCCATTGGGAATGCCAGCCTTGTGCTTTGAGCTGGGGAGCATCCCTAGGGGTGTGGTGGGGACATGCTGGGAAAGCTCTAGCTCCTTCCTATAGAAGCCTTGGCACTGGAGGCTGCTTTCTTTGAACCTAACCCTCCAGGGAACTGATCCTGATCGTTTGGCTCAGATCCGCTTTAGAGTTTGCAGCAGCTGAGAGCAAGTGAGACAAATGAGGAAATTAGAACCATACTCAGGCTACACCAAACCTTGAAGCCCAGCCCAGAAGGGTCCACTGACAGAGTGCCGTATACATCCCACAGCATGTGAGCACCTAATATACCAGGTTAGACTAGAAAGTGTGGGCTTCCAGAGGGCAAAGGAATGCAGTTCAGGAAGAAGGGGTAAAGTCTCCCAAAGATAAAGATACCGTGAGCAATCTCAGATCCAAGGACAACCTAAATCCCAACTTCATCCTCATAGCAGTTTCTTCCCCTCAGTTCTTTTATTCTATTAATGGCTTTACCATCTGTCCATCACTCAAGCTTGAAGCCTCACAGTTAATGTGAGAGAGTCCTGTCTCTTGTTCTCCATTCTTAATCAGCTGTCAAGGCCTGTCATTTCTCCCTCCTTGACACCTCTTCTTTTGGCCTCTTCCTCTTCATTCTGTTTTCTGTCACCCTAATTCACACTGCCATTAACCCTTGCTTGGTTTATGAAAATGGCCTTAAAACTGGTCTATCCACCTCCCAGCTCTCTACTGTCCAAACCACGTTCCTGATGGCTGAATTGATATTCAGATAGCATAGCTCCAATTCTGTCATGTCCCTGCTCCAAAGACTTAAGTCTTCTTTTCCAGTAAAAACAACCCCTCAGTCCTACCCTAGCATTCAAGATCCTTGGTATCCTGACATCCTCAGCTTCATCTCCTAACCTTCCTGTGTATATTCATTCATACATGGGTTCTCAGGATTCCTCAAGCATGCCTCACATCTCCCTCTCCAGCTCCTACCCAAGAATTAGCCTGTACCTCTCACCCTTCAAATTCCCACTTCCAGCTACCATCCATCCTCTAAGACTCAGCCTTGGCCTTGGAGGTCATACATACCTGTTGTGACCTTATCATCTTCTGAAAATCCAGAAGAGTCACCTTTCTCCTATTGCATTCACACTTCCATTTTTCAAATATCAGCCATGATTTCCCCACTGGATTCAACTCATTTATTCATTAATTCAACAAATATTTATTGAATAGACTATTTTTTAATTTAATTTTACTTTTTGACCATGCATACAGCATGTGGGACCTTAGTTCCCTGACTGGGGATTGAACCCAGGCCCCATGCTGTGGAAGTGTTAGGGAAGTCCCTTATTAAGTAGACTATTACTGTTGCTATAGACACTAGGGATACAATGTGAAAACCCCTGTTTACAGGTTACATTTTATTAGATAGGAAAATAATAATATTAAGAAGAAAAATCTGTAATATATTAGGTATCTGTGAGTGGTAAAGAGGAATGATAAAGCAGGGAAAGGGATAGAAAATCTTCATATGAAGGCTTTGACATTTTAGATACAGTGGTCTGGAAAGCACCAATTGTGATGGTGACAGTGAAATTCTGAAAGAAGTGAGGGAACCCACCAGGCAAATATTTTGGAGGATGGGCACTCAAGGCAGAAGGAATCAAAAAATGTAAGGACTTGAAATTCGCCTGGTATGTTCAAAGAAAAGAGAGGAGACCTGAATGGGATGCATCAAGGTTGAGTTAACAGACTGTCCCTGAATACAAAGATTGTGCTTGAAGGCAAAAATGGACGTACCGTCAAATCTTCCTCCGAAGTAGACAGGAAATGATTGACTGACTGAATGTTCCTTCCTTCATTTTTGTATTTGTACCTCTATACATGGAGTCTTTCTTTTTCCTTAAGAATTCTCATTACTTCTTTCCGTGCAGGCCTACGGGAAATCAACTTCCTCAGTTTTCATTTGTGTTGGGAAATCAACTTAGTTTTTGTGTTGAAATGTCCTTATTTCATTTTCACAGATAAAGGACATTTTTTCAGGGTAAAGTATTCTTTGTTGTCACCATCCTCTTTCAGAGACTTAAATTCTTTCCATTGCATTCTGGCCTCTATGCTTTCTGTTTAAAAGTCGGCTAATTCTCTAATTGAATCAGTGTTTCAAGTTTGATCCTGTCTACCCTGGATGGTTTTCTGAGGTTCTCTTTTTCTTGTTTTTTTTTTTTTTGGTTTGCTTGTTTTGTTTTGTTTTTCAGTAGCTTATTCTGAAGGGTTTAGAATAAGATCCTTTCTTTGTATTTATTCTGCTTGGAATTCATAAATACGTTTCATCTTTGGATTGATCTCAATTATTTCATTTTGGGGAATTCTCAACCATTTTTTCTTCAAATACCGTGGTGCCTGTTTTTCACCTCTCCTTTTCTTGTAAGACAGCAGTTATAGGGTTGGTGGTTTTTTTGTCTCTCATGTCTTTTATGCTCTTTTTTATGCTTGACATTTTTGTTGCTTCCCACTTTCCATCTGAGTTTTTCTTCTTAGATTTTCCAGTTTACTAATCTCTTCACCCATGCTCAATCAGCTGCTAAATTAGTCTTTTAAATTCTTAAATTCAGTTATTGGTTATTGGTTTTTTTATTTGGTTTTACAGTTGATTCTTTAAAAAAAAATTTTCATGGTTCTGGTGAAAGGTTCCATATTGTTATTTTCTTGACTATGTTAACATTTATTTTAAAGTCTACATGTGACTAGTTCCAATTTTGGATCACCTGTAGTTTTGCCCTATTACTCATATTTCTCTCTTTGTCCTACTTTTGATAGGACTTACAATTTTTGATTGAATGCCAGATATTGCATGTGAAAAAGTGTAAACATTTTGGATGCTATTTTCCAGCAGAGATGATGTTACTCACCCAGTCATCTGGTAGGTAGCCAAATAGGACATGCTTCCATTAATTATTGCTGCTAAACAAAACCACTCCAAAACTAGCTGTATAAGAAAATAATAATTTATTTTGATAATTTTTTATTATCGTGATTCTTTCGGCCAGGAATTCAGGTAGAATCCAGCAGGGATACCTCATTTCTCTTTCATGCTGTCCAGATCATAGCTGTGGGGGGTTTGAATAGCTGGAGAAGACTGAGATAGAACCAAACAGAACCATTTGATTGGGGTCTCTGTCCTTCTCTATGTGGTATCTTCTAGGGCTCCTTTATTCACATGTTTGTTTCCTGGGCTGGGATCGCTGGTAAAGATGAGAGTTAGCTAGATGTCACTTCCCACACATTGTGGTGCAAAGGTAGTGGGACATCTTGAGAAGCCAGTGGTTTTCCAAAGACCAGGCATGCTGACAGAGAACATTCCAAAAGGCCCAGGTGGAAAGTATACTATTTTGTCTTAGCCTAATAAGTCCCAGACAGTTACTTACATCTTTGCATTGAGGTGGCTCAGTGGTAAAGAATCTGCCTGCCATTGTAGGAGATGCAGGAGATGTGGGTTGGACCTCTGGATCAGGAAAATCCCAACAGGCAACCCACTCCAGTATTCTTGCCTGGGAAATCTCATGGACAGAGGAGCCTGGTGGGCTATAGTCCATAGGGTTGCAAAAAGTTGGACACAACTTAGCAACTACACATGAGCATGACTGACTGATTGGACAGGTTCCAGGAGAGAAGTGCTGTGAAAGTGTGTAGTATTCCATTCCATTATTTGGTTTTACAGTTGATTCTTTAAAAAAAAATTTTCATGGTTCTGGTGAAAGGTTCCATATTGTTATTTTCTTGACTATGTTAACATTTATTTTAAAGTCTACATGTGACTAGTTCCAATTTTGGATCACCTGTAGTTTTGCCCTATTACTCATATTTCTCTCTTTGTCCTACTTTTGATAGGACTTACAATTTTTGATTGAATGCCAGATATTGCATGTGAAAAAGTGTAAACATTTTGGATGCTATTTTCCAGCAGAGATGATGTTACTCACCCAGTCATCTGGTAGGTAGCCAAATAGGACATGCTTCCATTAATTATTGCTGCTAAACAAAACCACTCCAAAACTAGCTGTATAAGAAAATAATAATTTATTTTGATAATTTTTTATTATCGTGATTCTTTCGGCCAGGAATTCAGGTAGAATCCAGCAGGGATACCTCATTTCTCTTTCATGCTGTCCAGATCATAGCTGTGGGGGTTCGAATAGCTGGAGAAGACTGAGATAGAACCAAACAGAACCATTTGATTGGGGTCTCTGTCCTTCTCTATGTGGTATCTTCTAGGGCTCCTTTATTCACATGTTTGTTTCCTGGGCTGGGATCGCTGGTAAAGATGAGAGTTAGCTAGATGTCACTTCCCACACATTGTGGTGCAAAGGTAGTGGGACATCTTGAGAAGCCAGTGGTTTTCCAAAGACCAGGCATGCTGACAGAGAACATTCCAAAAGGCCCAGGTGGAAAGTATACTATTTTGTCTTAGCCTAATAAGTCCCAGACAGTTACTTACATCTTTGCATTGAGGTGGCTCAGTGGTAAAGAATCTGCCTGCCATTGTAGGAGATGCAGGAGATGTGGGTTGGACCTCTGGATCAGGAAAATCCCAACAGGCAACCCACTCCAGTATTCTTGCCTGGGAAATCTCATGGACAGAGGAGCCTGGTGGGCTATAGTCCATAGGGTTGCAAAAAGTTGGACACAACTTAGCAACTACACATGAGCATGACTGACTGATTGGACAGGTTCCAGGAGAGAAGTGCTGTGAAAGTGGTGTAGATTATTCCATTCCATTAGCAATTTCAAAGCTAGATTTCATACTGAAAGTTTTCTCTATTTCTATTTGCCTATAGTCTTGAATCTAACCTTTCCGAGGTCCCAGTTAAGAATCTGGGGTATGTAACAGACACTTATTCCTTCATGGTACCTGGATTATAATCTGAGTCCCCTCAGTAAAGGGGGTGAGGGGGACTACCAAAACTTGGTTTTTATCCTGTGAATTTTACTCAGTTTATTACTTATGGTCTCTTCCCTTAAGCATCTTACCTCTAGAACCTTGTCGTCTCAAGTCATGGCTACTTTCATGGCCCCAAGCATGTCTCTTCAACACCACGAGATTTTAACACCATGAGATTTCCAAGAGCTCTGCCAGATCTCTGCCTCTTTTTACGTTTCTCTGCCCAGCTTCTCAGTCCCTTACAGGCAAATGCTCCTCAGGGAAAGTGAGGCACAGAATATTGTAATTAGCTCATTAAGTTTCTCTTTCCTTTCTGTCTAGGTCCCTCACCCATTTTTTTCAAAGTTTTTTTTTTTTTTTTTTTTTATGCCTTTCTAGTTGTCATGACAGTAGGTTTGGTCTGCTATCAGCTACACCACCACAAACAGAAGAGAAGTTCATAGACTTTTATTTGAATGAAGTGTCTTGGGACATTTTACGTTCTGTTCCTGGTGATCCTATTCTATTCTCTTCTAACATGTTTTCATCACATGGACTTTTCTTATGCTTATATTCACTCTCCAGTTTTGACATGATTGACAATATCTCTGGTCCACCAAGACCATGATAGCCCTGCATGATGTAGACACTGTCTGTGCTTATCCTGACCACCCCCTGACCCAGACAGAGACCTTGCTAAGAAACATCTAGTCCCCACACTGAAGACAGAGCTTCCTTCACAATGCACCATGGTCTGTGGAGCCAGGACAAGGGTAGAAACTACCATCAATGTCCTTCACATCCCACTCATAACAGTAGACAATAATGAACCATGTCCCAGACTTATCTATAGGACGGTTTTCTGCTCTTAGAGTGCTTTAGGACACAACTTAGCAACTACACATGACTGACTGATTGGACAGGTTCCAGGAGAGAAGTGCTGTGAAAGTGGTGTAGATTATCCCATTCCATTAGCAATTTCAAAGCTAGATTTCATACTGAAAGTTTTCTCTATTTCTATTTGCCTATAGTCTTGAATCTAACCTTTCCGAGGTCCCAGTTAAGAATCTGGGGTATGTAACAGACACTTATTCCTTCATGGTACCTGGATTATAATCTGAGTCCCCTCAGTAAAGGGGGTGAGGGGGACTACCAAAACTTGGTTTTTATCCTGTGAATTTTACTCAGTTTATTACTTATGGTCTCTTCCCTTAAGCATCTTACCTCTAGAACCTTGTCGTCTCAAGTCATGGCTACTTTCATGGCCCCAAGCATGTCTCTTCAACACCACGAGATTTTAACACCATGAGATTTCCAAGAGCTCTGCCAGATCTCTGCCTCTTTTTACGTTTCTCTGCCCAGCTTCTCAGTCCCTTACAGGCAAATGCTCCTCAGGGAAAGTGAGGCACAGAATATTGTAATTAGCTCATTAAGTTTCTCTTTCCTTTCTGTCTAGGTCCCTCACCCATTTTTTTCAAAGTTTTTTTTTTTTTTTTTTTTTTATGCCTTTCTAGTTGTCATGACAGTAGGTTTGGTCTGCTATCAGCTACACCACCACAAACAGAAGAGAAGTTCATAGACTTTTATTTGAATGAAGTGTCTTGGGACATTTTACGTTCTGTTCCTGGTGATCCTATTCTATTCTCTTCTAACATGTTTTCATCACATGGACTTTTCTTATGCTTATATTCACTCTCCAGTTTTGACATGATTGACAATATCTCTGGTCCACCAAGACCATGATAGCCCTGCATGATGTAGACACTGTCTGTGCTTATCCTGACCACCCCCTGACCCAGACAGAGACCTTGCTAAGAAACATCTAGTCCCCACACTGAAGACAGAGCTTCCTTCACAATGCACCATGGTCTGTGGAGCCAGGACAAGGGTAGAAACTACCATCAATGTCCTTCACATCCCACTCATAACAGTAGACAATAATGAACCATGTCCCAGACTTATCTATAGGACTGTTTTCTGCTCTTAGAGTGATTCTTAATTCACTGTATGGTTTTAAGGTGGCTGCTTTGCCTAAGAACTACCAAAACAGACAAAAAAAATCTATCCTCTCTAATAATAATAGAGTTAAAAAATACTATCCATTCTCACCCCTTCCCATCTCCAGAGTAAAGGAATTTTTATTCCAGGTGTCTAAATATATCAACTGAAGAGCCACTATCCATCTGATGGTATGAAGAGGAGAGTAAATGTCAAAAACAGAAGAGGCGAAGGGCCTCAGCTTCCTACTGCACCTGTTAGTATTCTTCCCTGAGTGTTAGGCTTCCCAAGATGGATGTCAGATGCAGCCTCAGAACTCTTCTACATGAAAAGCATCAGGGTCTCAGCAAAGAAAGTCTTTCCTTAGTCACACCACCTACAGCCAGATTCAGTTAGAGTGTGTGTGTGTGTGTGTGTGTGCGCATGTGAGTGTTCTAGCAGTTTGGTAGATGAAGAACTTTTTGATGAATATTCAAATTGTATTTTTGTAGCTTAAGAGCTTTTCCTAGAAGAGTATAAGGCTTAAGCTAGGGGCTTCCCTGGTGGCCCAGTGAGTAAGGACACTGCCTTGCAGCGCAAGGGGCACCAGTTCGATCCCTGGCCTGGGAAGATCCTGCGTGCCATGGAGCGACTGGACTGATGTGTCCAATTCCTGAGCCGGAGCTCTGGGGCGCATGTGCCCAGAGCTGGTGCTCTGTGACAACAGAGACCACTGCGATGGAAGGCCCACACGGGCCAAAGAACAAAGATGGATGAAAATAGATAAATGAAAGACCAATAGAAGTGGCCTGCCCGCCCCCTGCCCCCTCAAAAAAATAAAAAAAAAAAGACTTAAGCTAGTCAAGGGTTAGTGCTGACAGGCACTTCATAAAGATTTTTTTTTTAAATTTTTTGGCCTCTTTTATTGATTTTTAAAATTTATTTTCATCCATCTTTATTCTTTGACCTTTTTTGGCCTCCCATTACAGTGGTCTTTCTGGTTGCAGAGCTCTGGCTCTTGGGCACATGTGCTCCAGAGCACTGGTTTGTAATTGGACACACCAGTCCTGCCACTCTGTGGCATGTGGGATCTTCCCGGGCCAGGGATCAAACCAGTGCCCCTTACCCACTGGACACCAGGGAAGCCCCATAAATAAATTCTGAATGAATGTGCATGCTCAGTCGCTCAGTTGTGTCTGACTCTTTGTGTGTGAGCCCATGGACAGTAGCCCACCAGTCTTCTCTGTCTACATAATTTTCCAGTCAAGAATACTGGAGTGGGTGGCCAGTTCCTACTCCAGGAGATCTTCCTGAACCAGGGACTGAATCTGCATCTCTTGTGTCTCCTGCACTGACAAATGAATTCTTTATTGCTAGCACTACCTGAATGAATGTGAATAAATGAACAACTAGTGCAGGCTTGCATGCCTTCTTTAATGAAAACCAACAAAATAAAACAACAAAACATCAGCAGTCCTAAAACTAGCACAAAAAGAGTTAAAAGGGTGTGTGAGGGTGGAGAATATCCATTATAACTTTTTTTTGCCATAGTTGTAAATTCTGTCCTTGACTTCCCACAGCACAGGAGAAATAAGAGCCAGCATGAATGATTAAAGATGATCTTTTTTTTTTTTTTTTTTTACTAAAGTTGGGGACTAATAAAAGAAAAGTGAAAGAAAAAAGCATGAGTTTAGGTATTCTGATTAATCAGATACAGTGTTTCCTCTGTTTTCAACAGTTTAATTACATTAACAACATGATCCTCACGAAAAAAAGTGCTTTCAACTACCTACTCTGCTTCCATGTCTATAAAGGGCACACTGGACCGCTCCTACCTGAATTTACCTTCCTAAGTCTCCCAGAGTCTTCCCAGATATTCAGTCAACAACCATTCACTGAGTTCTAACTTTGGGTCGGCTCTATCTAATGACTATTTGACCTAATGACAAAGACTCCCCTTTTGCTTTCACTTATCACCACATCTTGTGTCAGACAGGCAACTAAACAGAAAACTCCAGCCTAGCATGGTATATACTTAGAAAGAAATATGCACAGGATTCTCTGATAAAACAGATGAAGAAGACTCAATACATTTTGGGAAGGGGACTAGGGAGAAAGGATAAGAAATTCTGGAGGAAGGACTGACTGAGTTAAATCTAAACACATCAATGAATAATCACCTATAATAGGTTGGGGAAGGAAAGAGAATAGGATCACAGGCAACAGGCACAGCAACAAAGGTAAAGAGGCTAAAAATAGCAACATACGTGTAGGTAACAGTTCACAGTTCACTGTTGCTTAAAAAATAGAGGAATCTTGGAGTAACACAGTGAGGAAGTCTTGGGAGCTGTAGAAAGTCAAGTCTGACCTCAATCAGGTATCAAAGAATCACACTGAGTGCTTGGCAGCAGAGAGATGTGATCAGAAGTATTACTTAGATGATCTACTCCACATAGTTTTGAGGGTTACCTATGCATTTCTCTAAGAAATTGGCCCATAGCTTTCATTAGATTCTGAAAGCCATTAATGATGGAAAAGGATTATAGATACTGGTATAAGCAAATAAAATGCTAAATGATGATTCTATTTTAAAAACAAAAAAACAACAAAACATCAGCAGTCCTAAAACTAGCACAAAAAGGAGAGTTAAAAGGGTGTGTGAGGGTGGAGAATATCCATTATAACTTTTTTTTGCCATAGTTGTAAATTCTGTCCTTGACTTCCCACAGCACAGGAGAAATAAGAGCCAGCATGAATGATTAAAGATGATCTTTTTTTTTTTTTTTTTACTAAAGTTGGGGACTAATAAAAGAAAAGTGAAAGAAAAAAGCATGAGTTTAGGTATTCTGATTAATCAGATACAGTGTTTCCTCTGTTTTCAACAGTTTAATTACATTAACAACATGATCCTCACGAAAAAAAGTGCTTTCAACTACCTACTCTGCTTCCATGTCTATAAAGGGCACACTGGACCGCTCCTACCTGAATTTACCTTCCTAAGTCTCCCAGAGTCTTCCCAGATATTCAGTCAACAACCATTCACTGAGTTCTAACTTTGGGTCGGCTCTATCTAATGACTATTTGACCTAATGACAAAGACTCCCCTTTTGCTTTCACTTATCACCACATCTTGTGTCAGACAGGCAACTAAACAGAAAACTCCAGCCTAGCATGGTATATACTTAGAAAGAAATATGCACAGGATTCTCTGATAAAACAGATGAAGAAGACTCAATACATTTTGGGAAGGGGACTAGGGAGAAAGGATAAGAAATTCTGGAGGAAGGACTGACTGAGTTAAATCTAAACACATCAATGAATAATCACCTATAATAGGTTGGGGAAGGAAAGAGAATAGGATCACAGGCAACAGGCACAGCAACAAAGGTAAAGAGGCTAAAAATAGCAACATACGTGTAGGTAACAGTTCACAGTTCACTGTTGCTTAAAAAATAGAGGAATCTTGGAGTAACACAGTGAGGAAGTCTTGGGAGCTGTAGAAAGTCAAGTCTGACCTCAATCAGGTATCAAAGAATCACACTGAGTGCTTGGCAGCAGAGAGATGTGATCAGAAGTATTACTTAGATGATCTACTCCACATAGTTTTGAGGGTTACCTATGCATTTCTCTAAGAAATTGGCCCATAGCTTTCATTAGATTCTGAAAGCCATTAATGATGGAAAAGGATTATAGATACTGGTATAAGAAATAATACTAAATATGAACATGCATCAGAAATGTATGATTCTATTTTAAAATATTCAGATGTTAGGACTAACCTTATGTTTACTGAATCAGATTCTGGACATGGGTTTAGAAATCCGTGTATCTTTTAAATTTTCCTTTACTAGTGCTGATAGGCAGGTAAGTTCAGGCACTGGTCTGGACTGTGAGGTGTATACCTTCACTTTTGTCCACTCAGGACTCATCCACATGAGTGGATGCTATTTTCTGTTTCCTTTTACTTATTCACATCATAAGTGACCTCATCCCTCAGGTGACATCCTAACTTCGCATAGGAATATGGCTTCCCATTGAAGACTACAATAGAGCAAACATCATTGAAAAGATCTTCATGCAAGAGGCATGACCAACCTTGAGTTATGCAATGGAGGTATTCTCCTGGGTGACCTGTGACCCATGATAATTAGCAAATAGTTCTTAGCTTTTCAGTGGTCAACTTGGGAGTAGTTTTCAGCATCCATGGCTAAGGTGTTCTCCTAAATAACATGAGGACAGCTGTTAATATAATTAAAGATTCGGGGATATACTGCAGAGTGGTTGCCTTTAAGCAGCTGGAGGCTCTATTTTTACACACACTACAAGTAGATGGGTGAGGGAAAAAAGGGACCCCAAAATAAAGTATTTAGACAACGTTGTGCAAAAAATAGCTGAAGGAATTTGTTCCTGCCAATATCTCGAAGCTATAAATATGGAGCTAGGGAGCAAAGAAGAAACTAACAGCTGAGTTAAAAATAGCAACATACGTGTAGGTAACAGTTCACAGTTCACTGTTGCTTAAAAAATAGAGGAATCTTGGAGTAACACAGTGAGGAAGTCTTGGGAGCTGTAGAAAGTCAAGTCTGACCTCAATCAGGTATCAAAGAATCACACTGAGTGCTTGGCAGCAGAGAGATGTGATCAGAAGTATTACTTAGATGATCTACTCCACATAGTTTTGAGGGTTACCTATGCATTTCTCTAAGAAATTGGCCCATAGCTTTCATTAGATTCTGAAAGCCATTAATGATGGAAAAGGATTATAGATACTGGTATAAGAAATAATACTAAATATGAACATGCATCAGAAATGTATGATTCTATTTTAAAATATTCAGATGTTAGGACTAACCTTATGTTTACTGAATCAGATTCTGGACATGGGTTTAGAAATCCGTGTATCTTTTAAATTTTCCTTTACTAGTGCTGATAGGCAGGTAAGTTCAGGCACTGGTCTGGACTGTGAGGTGTATACCTTCACTTTTGTCCACTCAGGACTCATCCACATGAGTGGATGCTATTTTCTGTTTCCTTTTACTTATTCACATCATAAGTGACCTCATCCCTCAGGTGACATCCTAACTTCGCATAGGAATATGGCTTCCCATTGAAGACTACAATAGAGCAAACATCATTGAAAAGATCTTCATGCAAGAGGCATGACCAACCTTGAGTTATGCAATGGAGGTATTCTCCTGGGTGACCTGTGACCCATGATAATTAGCAAATAGTTCTTAGCTTTTCAGTGGTCAACTTGGGAGTAGTTTTCAGCATCCATGGCTAAGGTGTTCTCCTAAATAACATGAGGACAGCTGTTAATATAATTAAAGATTCGGGGATATACTGCAGAGTGGTTGCCTTTAAGCAGCTGGAGGCTCTATTTTTACACACACTACAAGTAGATGGGTGAGGGAAAAAAGGGACCCCAAAATAAAGTATTTAGACAACGTTGTGCAAAAAATAGCTGAAGGAATTTGTTCCTGCCAATATCTCGAAGCTATAAATATGGAGCTAGGGAGCAAAAAGAAGAAACTAACATGTAACGCTTCTGAGATATGTTGAGCTTAAAAAGATTTCTTTCTTCAAAAAAGTTGGAAACAGATAGGTCGTGGATATGATATTTAGTGAAAAATCTGAATGCTCTCTTCCTTACCTAAGGCAGGGGGTGGAATACATACTCATTTATTGGAAAAACTAGGTCAGATTACATCCATTCATAGATAGTCTAAGATAGAGCCAGGCCCATGGGTTGGGATCAAGAAAAAAAACAAGTTAGTAACAGGTCATTTTTCACATTTGCCAAAAATACAAATATAAACCATCTTGTAGCTCTGATCTTTCTTTCCATCTTCAGGAGCAATTTTACACACATGACCTTGCAGGCAATTATTTCCACCAAGTGTTTCACCATGAGAATCATATTCTTGGTAATGTCCACACACTGACTGATCCTTTGACTCAGAGTGACTTGGATTTAGAGGTGGGTTTATTTTCCCAGTAAGAATCCCCAGGCCACTGAACTCAACCTCATTTTAGGATCACAGGTAGCTGATAATTATCATTAGCCATGGGCACTCCCACCAGTATGGACAGGAAATAGTAGCAAAAAGTTTGGTGGGATTTAACAGGCTACAGTTAATGGAAAAGTTGTAGAAACTGAAGGATGAAATGTTCTTACAAAATTGCAATCCAATATTCAGAAAGATCACTTAAGAAATGTGACCTTCTTCATCAAAAACAGCAAAGTCTCTGAAATAGTCACAGCTCTGAGAAGCCTCAGGAAACATGACAACTAAATGCAGTGTGGTGCCCTGCATGTGATCCTAGGGTAGAAAAGGACACTAGATAAAACAATAAAGAAACCGGCAATGCATGGGTAACACAATGGTAATATTATAATGTATCAATGTTTATTTCATACAAATGGAAGAGGTTAACTGGATTTGGGATGTATAGGAGCAATCCTTATTACTGTCTATTTCTTTTTAAAATAAACCTAAACCTGCAATAAAAAAATACTATTAAGATGCATGCTGCAGGAGGAGGGATAGTTAGAGAGTTTGGAATGGATATGTACACACTGCTATATTTAAAATGGATAAGGAAAAAGGATCTACTATAGAGCACAGAGAACTCTGCTCAATGTTATGTGGAAGCCTAGATGGGAAGGGAGTTTCGGGGAGAATGGCAACATGTATATGGATGCATTTGCTGTTTCCTTTGCTGTTCATCTGAAACTGTCACAACATTGTTAATCAGCTATACTCTAATACAAAACAATAAGTCAAAAAAATAAAAAGAAAGAAAGAAACATGACTAATTATTTAGTAGTGAAAGGTAGGTTCTTTGTGCTGTAAATTTCTATGGCTTCGAGGATTTGGGAAAACATTCTTTACCCTAGTATCAGTGGAATCCCAGGAGTCCATGGACAACCTCCAAGGAATCCATGAAACTCCCACTTTCATGAAGTTCTTTCATAGTACATCAAGTACTGTGTGTGTGTGTGTATATATATATATATATCTGGGCCAGAGATCATAACTTGATGAAATCTCAAAGGCATCAGAGACCCAAAACAGTTGAAAAACAATTGCTTTCACATCCTATAGTAGCACAAAACCTACATTTCTGAGTTTCAAATGCCTTAGCGTGGTGTACTCACTCAACTTACAGTACCGGTGCTGCTTTGTCTTCTTCTTGGCTAATATTTAAGGTCTCCATTAGCCAGGACTGGAATCTTTGCATGTTACTTTAATTACTTTCAAAACCATATTTCTCGGCTTCCCTGGTGGTCCAGTGGGTAAGGACACAGCCTTGCAGTGCAAGGGGCGCCGGTTTGATCCCTGGCCTGGGAAGATCCCACGAGCCGCGGAGCGGCTGGACTGATGTGTTCAATTACCGAGCCGGAGCTCTGGAGCGCATGCACTCTGCGACGACAGAGGCCACCACGATGGGAGGCCCACACAGGCTAAAGAACAAAGATGGATGCAAATAGATAAATGAAAGACCAGTAGAAGTGGCCCGCCCGCCCCCCTCCCACCCCACCTCCCCAAAAAACATAACCTATAAAAAACAAAAACAAAAATATATTTCTCTTATTGCTAGTGAATTTGCATATTCTTCACATTTAAAAAAAAATTGAGGTATAAATAACATACAATAAAATTACAAATATTAGGTGTACATGCTGCAGGGGGGTATGTACACACTGCTATATTTAAAATGGATAAGGAAAAAGGATCTACTATAGAGCACAGAGAACTCTGCTCAATGTTATGTGGAAGCCTAGATGGGAAGGGAGTTTCGGGGAGAATGGCAACATGTATATGGATGCATTTGCTGTTTCCTTTGCTGTTCATCTGAAACTGTCACAACATTGTTAATCAGCTATACTCTAATACAAAACAATAAGTCAAAAAAATAAAAAGAAAGAAAGAAACATGACTAATTATTTAGTAGTGAAAGGTAGGTTCTTTGTGCTGTAAATTTCTATGGCTTCGAGGATTTGGGAAAACATTCTTTACCCTAGTATCAGTGGAATCCCAGGAGTCCATGGACAACCTCCAAGGAATCCATGAAACTCCCACTTTCATGAAGTTCTTTCATAGTACATCAAGTACTGTGTGTGTGTGTATATATATATATATATCTGGGCCAGAGATCATAACTTGATGAAATCTCAAAGGCATCAGAGACCCAAAACAGTTGAAAAACAATTGCTTTCACATCCTATAGTAGCACAAAACCTACATTTCTGAGTTTCAAATGCCTTAGCGTGGTGTACTCACTCAACTTACAGTACCGGTGCTGCTTTGTCTTCTTCTTGGCTAATATTTAAGGTCTCCATTAGCCAGGACTGGAATCTTTGCATGTTACTTTAATTACTTTCAAAACCATATTTCTCGGCTTCCCTGGTGGTCCAGTGGGTAAGGACACAGCCTTGCAGTGCAAGGGGCGCCGGTTTGATCCCTGGCCTGGGAAGATCCCACGAGCCGCGGAGCGGCTGGACTGATGTGTTCAATTACCGAGCCGGAGCTCTGGAGCGCATGCACTCTGCGACGACAGAGGCCACCACGATGGGAGGCCCACACAGGCTAAAGAACAAAGATGGATGCAAATAGATAAATGAAAGACCAGTAGAAGTGGCCCGCCCGCCCCCCTCCCTCCCCACCCCACCTCCCCAAAAAACATAACCTATAAAAAACAAAAACAAAAATATATTTCTCTTATTGCTAGTGAATTTGCATATTCTTCACATTTAAAAAAAAATTGAGGTATAAATAACATACAATAAAATATACAAATATTAGGTGTACAATTCCCTGGCTTTTGAGAAGTACACACACTGATACAAGTACCTCCCACATCAAGGTATAGAAGGATTTCCATTACCCACAGCAGTTTCCTTATGATGCTTCTGGTTATTGCTCACCTGTTCCCCAGGCAAGGGGTGACCACTGTTCTTCTCACCATACATTAGTTTTGCCTATTTCAAATCTGATAAAAATATTTTCCTTGTGGCCTTTTGATGAGCAAAAATGTCTAATTTTGATGAAGACCAATTTCGTTTAATAATAATTTTTTAATCCCACCAAATTTTTTGCTTATTTGAAGGCCAAGGTCAAAAGATAGTCTCCAATCTTTTCTTAAATGCTGTTAATTTTCCTATGTTGACCTTCTTCCCTAGATGTACTGAGATATAATTGATATTTAACATTGTGTAAATTTAAGGTATACAATGTGATGATTTGATATATGTAATATATTGCAAAATGATTACAATATGGTTAGTTAACACATCTATCACCTCACATGCTTACAATTTGTGTGTGTGTGATGGGATCTTTTAAGATCTACTCTTTAAGCAACTTTCAAATAGGAAACACAATACTGTTAGTCACAGTCCATCCTGTACATTCCTTCCCCAGAAATTATGTCTTATATCTGGAAATTTTTACCTTTGACTACTTCTACCCATTCTCCACCCTCCAACCTTCACTCTATTTCTATGAGTGTTTCTTTTTCCTTTAGATTCAACATGTAAATAGGATCATACGGTATTTGTCTTTCTCTGTCTGACTTATTTCACTTAATAGAATGCCCTCAAATTTCATCTATGTTGTTATAAATGACTGGATTTCCTTATTTATTTTAAGACTGAAAAATATTCCATTATGCATAATATCTAGATAGACAGATAAAGATGATAGGCAGGGATCAGGTAGACAGATAGATAGATAAATAGATACTTCATTTTCTTTATCCATTCATCCATTAATAGATATGGATTTTGTTTCCAAATCTTGGAGAATGTAATTAATGCTACAGTGAAACATGGAGGTACAGATATGATATTGATTTCATTTCCTTCAGAAATAGACTCAGAAGTGAGACTGATGGATCACATGGTAGTTCTGTTTTTAATATTTCAAGGATGTATATTGTAGATTGAGGTCTGCAGCTATAGTGGCCCACCATTTCAAGATAAAAGAATTGCACATAAGGAGCATTGTTAAAAAAAAAAAAAAAGGAAAATTCATAACCTCATCACTACAGCTATGCTAGCAGGTATGAAAACCTTGCACTTTTTGTGAAATATCTTTTTTTTAAAAGACAAATGTGCAAACATTAAAAATATTTGGGCTCCAGAATTTAAGTTAGATTATTTTTTTAAATTGGGTTGGTTTTTTCAGTAATTATTTTTATTTTGCTTTTACAGAGTTCTATTTAGTGAAATATTTTTTTATCTAATATTAGAAATGCAGTTTTTGTATTTGCAGGATTATTATAAGAAAGGAATATCTATGGATTAATGAAATTTGAGAAAAAGCCAAGTCATTAGATGATAATGCAAAAGGAATGTAAGGAATTTAAACTTTGATGCCAGCCAAGGATGGTTTGATTATTTTAGAGAGAGGTTTGGTTTAAAAAACATCAAGACAGGAGAAGTGGCCTTTGACAACAGAGAGGTGGTTGACCAGTTCCCCAGTGCTATTAAGAAAATTATTAGAAGAAAGTATTTCTGCCTGAACACGTGCCATATTATTGGGGGAAACGATACCACAAAGGACATATTACTAGTAAGGAAGAGAAGTGAGCACTAGGATTTAAGACAGGAAGGAAGAAGGGAACTCTGTTTTATGCAAATGCAATTGGGTTTATGATTAGGACTGCCCTTAACTATTAAAGCTGCTCACTTCCAAGTTTTGAAGGGAGACAGTAAATGCCAGCTGTCAGTATTTTGGTTGTACAACCAGAAGGCTTGGACAACAAGATACCTTTTCCTGGGTTAGTGCCACCAATACTCGTCTCTGAAGTCAGCAAGTACCTTGTCAGTAACAGACTGACTTTTGTTATTGGACAATGCAACTGGCCACCCAGAACCCCATGAAATCAAAGATGTCAAAGTGATCCGCTTGCCCCCAAACACAAGGCCTCTAATTCAGCCTCTACATCAGAGGACCATAAGGGGCTTTAAGGCTCATTACACAACAGTACTCTATGGAAAAGGCCATCAACACTGTAGAAGGGAACCCTGATAGAATACCACACAGGTCTGGAAAGATTACATCATTGAAGATGCCCCAGTCAGTAGAGGAAAAGACATGAATGCCATCAAATCTGAAACAATAAATTCTTGCCAGAGAAAATTGTGTCAAGATGTTGCCCATGACATCACAGAATTTTCAAAAGAGCCAATCAAGGAAATCAGGAAAGAGATAGACATGGCAAAGTGGGGGGCCACTGGGCGTGCCTTGAACTTGATGGGGGTGACACAAACTTGAGGGAGATTTTCCTTAACTTTCTGGTTTCACCTTGAACCTTTGGTTGACCACTGCCATGTCCTCAGTGGAAGGTCAGTGAATCCTGAAGGGGGATCTCCTGTGTGCTCCAGGGGGTGGATCTTGCTCAGTTTTCCTGCTTCCCTTCCCCACCCCATCTTCAGTGGGTCACGGCCTTACACTGTTACAAAGGTTTTCCACGTCTCTGGATGGAAGGGATTCTCTGAGTTCCTGCCATTTTCTTAGGTATTGGCAGACCCTTACCTTCTACTCTGTCAAGAGCCAGCATGCCTCCAGGTGATTTCTCTCAATCCTCCAGTTCTGCATCAGCATGCAGTTTCCTGCCACATACAATTGGTGAGGCTCTCCAGGGAAAGAACTGGTGGATGGGCGCAGATAAACAGGTGACTGTGTCATCTAGAAATGTGAACACCTCATTCCAGCCCACACATGGCCACTAAGTTTCTGAGCAGTTCACCTGGTTTTCTCCTTACCCCACTCTTATTCCATTTGCTGATGGAAAAGAATTTCTGGTGTTGTAGACTGAAAACAACCATGGGATATTTTTCTCCTAGGAATGGATTATTTCTTCCTAAGGTTTAGTTCATTTCAGATTCTTTGCATCTTCATCTCTCTGTCAGCCTTTCAGTTACCATGACACTGTAGCTTATTGGACTTGTACTCATGGTGAGGATGAATATGACAATCTTTCACAACTTTCTACACCCTAACTAGAAATGAAAGTTAGTTTTATCATTTTAGAAGTCTTTAGAGCCAAATATTTCCTAAAGATTTGAAAATATAAGCTTTCTGATTCCTTCTTCATATTTCTCTGGAAAACCTAATTCAGCCTCTACATCAGAGGACCATAAGGGGCTTTAAGGCTCATTACACAACAGTACTCTATGGAAAAGGCCATCAACACTGTAGAAGGGAACCCTGATAGAATACCACACAGGTCTGGAAAGATTACATCATTGAAGATGCCCCAGTCAGTAGAGGAAAAGACATGAATGCCATCAAATCTGAAACAATAAATTCTTGCCAGAGAATATTGTGTCAAGATGTTGCCCATGACATCACAGAATTTTCAAAAGAGCCAATCAAGGAAATCAGGAAAGAGATAGACATGGCAAAGTGGGGGGCTACTGGGCGTGCCTTGAACTTGATGGGGGTGACACAAACTTGAGGGAGATTTTCCTTAACTTTCTGGTTTCACCTTGAACCTTTGGTTGACCACTGCCATGTCCTCAGTGGAAGGTCAGTGAATCCTGAAGGGGGATCTCCTGTGTGCTCCAGGGGGTGGATCTTGCTCCCTTTTCCTGCCCCCCTTTCCCACCCCATCTTCAGTGGGTCCCGGCCTTACACTGTTACAAAGGTTTTCCACGTCTCTGGATGGAAGGGATTCTCTGAGTTCCTGCCATTTTCTTAGGTATTGGCAGACCCTTACCTTCTACTCTGTCAAGAGCCAGCATGCCTCCAGGTGATTTCTCTCAATCCTCCAGTTCTGCATCAGCATGCAGTTTCCTGCCACATACAATTGGTGAGGCTCTCCAGGGAAAGAACTGGTGGATGGGCGCAGATAAACAGGTGACTGTGTCATCTAGAAATGTGAACACCTCATTCCAGCCCACACATGGCCACTAAGTTTCTGAGCAGTTCACCTGGTTTTCTCCTTACCCCACTCTTATTCCATTTGCTGATGGAAAAAGAATTTCTGGTGTTGTAGACTGAAAACAACCATGGGATATTTTTCTCCTAGGAATGGATTATTTCTTCCTAAGGTTTAGTTCATTTCAGATTCTTTGCATCTTCATCTCTCTGTCAGCCTTTCAGTTACCATGACAATGTAGCTTATTGGACTTGTACTCATGGTGAGGATGAATATGACAATCTTTCACAACTTTCTACACCCTAACTAGAAATGAAAGTTAGTTTTATCATTTTAGAAGTCTTTAGAGCCAAATATTTCCTAAAGATTTCGAAAAATATAAGCTTTCTGATTCCTTCTTCATATTTCTCTGGAAAAGTACAGTAAAATCGATCTGACCAGATCTGATCTGATTCCAGTGTTTCCAACCGAAACTTTTTCATTAGGAGCAAAGAAAATGGAACTAAAGGCAACTATTATTGTTGTTACTTTACTTTTTGCTGGGAGTATGTGATGACTCCAGCAATCATCCTGAGCTGAACCAACCAAATCTTCATGTTATGATGATGTCTTTAATATAGATCTAGGTTCCTACTTTTCCCTCTGTACACACTTTTGACAGAAGGTGTTTGTTCATGTCCCTTTCTACTCTTTTCTGTTAAATTGCCACTTATTTCTTGCAATTTCACTTGAATGCACATCTTCACCAAAGTCTCTCTCAGGATATGCTAAGCAACTACTCTCTAACACATTTTCCTTGCCGTGTTGTTAGTGTGAACTTACTGCATTATACTATGCACATAAGTCTAAAGGTGAGATAGTACCTCCTTCTTAAAAGTGCTAGCACATGATCTAGAATTAGGTCTCAATGACCTGACAGATATATAATTCTCCTGGAGTTATGATGAACTGTGGGGTCAGCATCATACAAACAATAGGCCCTAAACAGGAAAGAGGGCTGGGTTCCCCTAAAGAAAAGCAGGCTGATACTGGAAGAGAAGCAGCAGCAACTGCCAAGGAGGGTGCTATTTAAAATACTTCCATTACAACTTAATTTATGTAGATATTACCAGAAGGATGAAGACCATATATGAGAAGGAAGCTATGTTTTAACTTCCTATTTCAACCTAAAGATAAGGCAAATGTTAGAAAAAAAAAAACTTCAAAGACCCCAAAATCTTCCAACCCAACCCAAGAGAGCTAATACCAATAAATTTGTCCCTCCAGAAAAATAATATTAAGGTTTTTCAACCACTGAAGATTTCCCTTTGCTACTTTTTCCTCCATGGACCCTTTTTTAAACATTTAAGCTATGAAAATGCAATTATTATGTTTTTTTTCTAGATTGCTTTTTATTGGGTCAATTTACATTTTTTTCAGTTGCCATTATTATATATTGAAATATCTCTGGATATGCCACAAAGGCCTTTAAAATGTTTATAACATTTGACTTCCCAGCTTTATGCCTACCATTCATCCTCAGATAAAGGTCATGGGTGTGAACAAAGATTTATCTTAAGAATATTTACCACAGCATAGATCATACTGACCAATGATTCTAATATTTACCACATAAGAAATTAATACCTAAATATCCAACAGTTAGGAATAATGTAAAAAATATATATATATGGAATAATCATACAATGGCATTCTATGCATTCATTACAATTTAATCAGGATGATTTAATGCATGGAAATATGTTCACTATATATTAAATTTTCTAAAGCATGTTCTAAAACAATATGTGTATATGGATCTTTGGGGAGCAGTTAAAATAGCCTCCAAGTCCATTCTTCATAGTTTAACTTTTTTTCTCCTACCCTAAGATGGAATGATCTGGTCCTATTTGATTAAAGACACATTTTAAGTTTATTTCCCAAGTAGACTGGGCCAAGGAGATCAGGTTATTTGCAGCTCAGTTTGGAACAGAAATACAAACTTGGCGAATACTTTACATAATGGCAAGAACATGTTTCCTTTCTTGGAACGAAAATCACGGGGTCAGCATCATACAAACAATAGGCCCTAAACAGGAAAGAGGGCTGGGTTCCCCTAAAGAAAAGCAGGCTGATACTGGAAGAGAAGCAGCAGCAACTGCCAAGGAGGGTGCTATTTAAAATACTTCCATTACAACTTAATTTATGTAGATATTACCAGAAGGATGAAGACCATATATGAGAAGGAAGCTATGTTTTAACTTCCTATTTCAACCTAAAGATAAGGCAAATGTTAGAAAAAAAAACTTCAAAGACCCCAAAATCTTCCAACCCAACCCAAGAGAGCTAATACCAATAAATTTGTCCCTCCAGAAAAATAATATTAAGGTTTTTCAACCACTGAAGATTTCCCTTTGCTACTTTTTCCTCCATGGACCCTTTTTTAAACATTTAAGCTATGAAAATGCAATTATTATGTTTTTTTTCTAGATTGCTTTTTATTGGGTCAATTTACATTTTTTTCAGTTGCCATTATTATATATTGAAATATCTCTGGATATGCCACAAAGGCCTTTAAAATGTTTATAACATTTGACTTCCCAGCTTTATGCCTACCATTCATCCTCAGATAAAGGTCATGGGTGTGAACAAAGATTTATCTTAAGAATATTTACCACAGCATAGATCATACTGACCAATGATTCTAATATTTACCACATAAGAAATTAATACCTAAATATCCAACAGTTAGGAATAATGTAAAAAATATATATATATGGAATAATCATACAATGGCATTCTATGCATTCATTACAATTTAATCAGGATGATTTAATGCATGGAAATATGTTCACTATATATTAAATTTTCTAAAGCATGTTCTAAAACAATATGTGTATATGGATCTTTGGGGAGCAGTTAAAATAGCCTCCAAGTCCATTCTTCATAGTTTAACTTTTTTTCTCCTACCCTAAGATGGAATGATCTGGTCCTATTTGATTAAAGACACATTTTAAGTTTATTTCCCAAGTAGACTGGGCCAAGGAGATCAGGTTATTTGCAGCTCAGTTTGGAACAGAAATACAAACTTGGCGAATACTTTACATAATGGCAAGAACATGTTTCCTTTCTTAAGATAACTGAAGCCACCAGGAAAAAAAAGAAAATAATAATTGGCACCCAAACTTCATTTTCAACCTGAGCTACCACAACTATATTTCATTAAATGAGAATAAAAACCAGATCACTCCTCCAAGTTCAGCCAGAACATCAAAACTCGAGTTCACACAATATTTTTTGTTATTGCTTAGTCGCTAAGCTGTGTCCAACTCTTTTGTGACCCCATGGACTGTAGCCTCTTGGGCTTCTCTGTCCATGGAATTTCCCAGATAAGAATACTGGAGAGTTTCCCTGGTGGTCCAGTAGGTAAAGAGTCTGCCTTGCAGTGCAAGGGGCGCCAGTTTGATCCCTGGCACAGGAAGATCCCACGTGCCGTGAAGTGGCTAGATTGGTGTGTCCAATTATAAGCCAGCGCTCTGGAGCACATATGCCCAGAGTCAGTGCTCTGCAACGAGAGAGGCCACCATGATGGGAGGCCCGCAGAGGCCAAAGAATTAAGATGGATGAAAATAAATAAATGAAGGACCAATAAAAGAGGCCAAAATTAAAAAAAAAAAAAAAAAAAAGCGTGACAAACAACAACAACAACAACAACAAACAAAATAAAAAAAGAATACTGGAGTAGGCGACCATTCCCTTCTGCAGGGAATCTCCCAGACCCAGAAACAGAAACTGTGTCTCCTGCATTGGCAGGCAGACCCTTTACCACTGAGCCACCAGAGAAGCCCAAGAGTTATATACTTATTATACCATCTGCTATTTTAAAAATGCTTTACTAATTCATTTAATCCTTATGAGAATCCATAAGGTATAGATGAGTGGTATTCTGAGGAAAGTGAGGCAGAGAGGAAAGATAATTTCCATAAGGCCACAGGACTATCAAGAGACAAAATCAGGATTCAAACCACGTGGTTGTGTTCCCAAACTGTGACTTTACGTGGCACACTTGGACAGTTAAGTGAGATCAAAAGCAAATAGAAACCTTGCATCCACTGCAGCTGGGCTGTGTCTTCACTGTATCCTCCAAGGCACAATTCAGCCTCAAACAGTAGAATCCCATAGTCTAATTTGTTTTCCCTACATCCTGAGTTCCTGCAAATCAAAGAGTCAGGAGACATTAGGGGGGACCAATACAGAATGACTCAGGTGTCCACAAATAACTTCTGGCTTTCCCTTGTCATGAGCAGATGTGGTGGAAACGCCCAGACCATAAAGCCACGCCGTCTTCTGTTTGTAAAGCAGGCATGTTCAAGGTATTTTTGCACACTATGGCATTTGTTGAAACACCTGTGAGGTTGGGTTGAACAGAATTTAAGAGTGACTCCTCCAACAAGCCCTCCTGTTTGTCCTCACAATTGGGACCAACACTGCCATCAGCCACATTGTGGAGCCAGATGTCACAAGCAGCACTGTCAAAAGCACGTTCCGATCAGGAACCTAGGACTCGGCACACTCCTTTCTGAGCCTCCTCTGATGACTTGCCTTCGATTTGCCAGCCTCACCCTGACTTCTTGCTTGGGAGCAACAAGTGGGATTTTTCCCATCTGTGTCCTCTCGGAGGCACCTAGCACAGTGCTCCACATATAAATGCTGTTCAGAAAACACCTGCATATTCATATTCTGAGGTCATCCATTTAGCGACCCTTCACATGGACAAACTGAAATATGGAACATAAAACATTAAATCATCACCCCACATGCAGTCTGGAACTTCCTCGCCTGCAAATCCATAGACTTGCTGACTGATATCCTGTCTAAAACATATCCAAAGAAAGAGGGTCAGAGGAAAGCAACTGAATGGGGAGGAGATCCCCCTAAAGGAGGAAGGACAGAGTAGAATGAGGAGGAGGGGCTTTGCTGTCATAAAAACCTCACCACAGTGGTCCAGAATCAGGAGCAGCATTCACACCTGGAACCATTTATAAATTCTTTTGAGCAGTGCCAGTCTAATAAACGCTTCACCAGCCAGAAATTCATGAGCCCTCAGCAGCTGAAACCAAAGAGGGTAATGACCACAGCTGTCAGGCTCCAGATGCTCTGGGGCCTGGCCCAGCCACGTTGTCCCTGTGTCTGTGTGGAGGAACGCTGAGATTTCAAAAGCAAATAGAAACCTTGCATCCACTGCAGCTGGGCTGTGTCTTCACTGTATCCTCCAAGGCACAATTCAGCCTCAAACAGTAGAATCCCATAGTCTAATTTGTTTTCCCTACATCCTGAGTTCCTGCAAATCAAAGAGTCAGGAGACATTAGGGGGGACCAATACAGAATGACTCAGGTGTCCACAAATAACTTCTGGCTTTCCCTTGTCATGAGCAGATGTGGTGGAAATGCCCAGACCATAAAGCCACGCCGTCTTCTGTTTGTAAAGCAGGCATGTTCAAGGTATTTTTGCACACTATGGCATTTGTTGAAACACCTGTGAGGTTGGGTTGAACAGAATTTAAGAGTGACTCCTCCAACAAGCCCTCCTGTTTGTCCTCACAATTGGGACCAACACTGCCATCAGCCACATTGTGGAGCCAGATGTCACAAGCAGCACTGTCAAAAGCACGTTCCGATCAGGAACCTAGGACTCGGCACACTCCTTTCTGAGCCTCCTCTGATGACTTGCCTTCGATTTGCCAGCCTCACCCTGACTTCTTGCTTGGGAGCAACAAGTGGGATTTTTTCCCATCTGTGTCCTCTCGGAGGCACCTAGCACAGTGCTCCACATATAAATGCTGTTCAGAAAACACCTGCATATTCATATTCTGAGGTCATCCATTTAGCGACCCTTCACATGGACAAACTGAAATATGGAACATAAAACATTAAATCATCACCCCACATGCAGTCTGGAACTTCCTCGCCTGCAAATCCATAGACTTGCTGACTGATATCCTGTCTAAAACATATCCAAAGAAAGAGGGTCAGAGGAAAGCAACTGAATGGGGAGGAGATCCCCCTAAAGGAGGAAGGACAGAGTAGAATGAGGAGGAGGGGCTTTGCTGTCATAAAAACCTCACCACAGTGGTCCAGAATCAGGGAGCAGCATTCACACCTGGAACCATTTATAAATTCTTTTGAGCAGTGCCAGTCTAATAAACGCTTCACCAGCCAGAAATTCATGAGCCCTCAGCAGCTGAAACCAAAGAGGGTAATGACCACAGCTGTCAGGCTCCAGATGCTCTGGGGCCTGGCCCAGCCACGTTGTCCCTGTGTCTGTGTGGAGGAACGCTGAGAACTGGGTCTTTCACCACCGTTCACCCTGGCCTGCCTCCAACAGTACCAGCTGCATCTGGCCTGGGAGGTGGCTGCTGCTGTTCCTCGGCAGTGCCATGCTCCCCAGGAGGCTGGGCGCTGGGCTGGAGCCAGGCTGTGAGAGTTGAACTTCCACCCAGTGCATGTGGTCCAACCACCTCTTCCAATCTCTCCCAGGATCCCCACCGCACTTTGTGCCCCCCCAGCACATCAACTCCTCCATAGAACTGACTTTCTGTAGTCAACAGAAAAGATGGAAGGAAAACCACGCAAATGAAAAGTCATGTCATTTACTAATAATGTCTCTTCTTTTTCTCTTCGATAAATTGGATGGAAAATGTCTTTGGTGACACTCTCTATAAAACAATGCATCTCGGATGGGAAAGCCCAGACATAAAGTTAACACAGGTCAGTGAAGTAAATCAGGATCTATGGCTTTGTATTTTCTTGCAGGCTCTCTTTTTCTCACACACACACTTCAGGGCTTAATTGCACTAGCTCATTAATAGTCTATAACAAGTGGGTAAAACACTTCAGGAAAGACCTGTGATGTCACTACAAAACATTGGCAACATATTAGAAAATTGCCCCAAAGGCACATATTATACAAAATAAGGCCTAATTTTTTTCTTTACAACTTGACACCTAAAATAGTTTCACTTTTCTTCCACCCCTCAACATAGCCTACACATGTTTTTCTCTCAAAATAAGTATACAGGATTCATTACATGTAACCAGTTCATCTGCATGGCCCTCATTTTAGTAATAATTACAACTGAAAGGAAAGCGATGAATTCCTGTAAAAGAAAAACATGAAACTACTGCAGAAATCAAATGAGGCCTAAAAGGCAAACCATTATAAAAACAGAGTAACTGAAAGGCTAGTTTGACTTGATTTTAAACAAAGGTGAGATCCTGCTAATCTACCAGCTTTCTTGGGTTCCCAAAAAGCAAATCCTTAATAAAAAATAAAAACCAAAGAGGGTAATGACCACAGCTGTCAGGCTCCAGATGCTCTGGGGCCTGGCCCAGCCACGTTGTCCCTGTGTCTGTGTGGAGGAACGCTGAGAACTGGGTCTTTCACCACCGTTCACCCTGGCCTGCCTCCAACAGTACCAGCTGCATCTGGCCTGGGAGGTGGCTGCTGCTGTTCCTCGGCAGTGCCATGCTCCCCAGGAGGCTGGGCGCTGGGCTGGAGCCAGGCTGTGAGAGTTGAACTTCCACCCAGTGCATGTGGTCCAACCACATCTTCCAATCTCTCCCAGGATCCCCACCGCACTTTGTGCCCCCCCAGCACATCAACTCCTCCATAGAACTGACTTTCTGTAGTCAACAGAAAAGATGGAAGGAAAACCACGCAGATGAAAAGTCATGTCATTTACTAATAATGTCTCTTCTTTTTCTCTTCGATAAATTGGATGGAAAATGTCTTTGGTGACACTCTCTATAAAACAATGCATCTCGGATGGGAAAGCCCAGACATAAAGTTAACACAGGTCAGTGAAGTAAATCAGGATCTATGGCTTTGTATTTTCTTGCAGGCTCTCTTTTTCTCACACACACACTTCAGGGCTTAATTGCACTAGCTCATTAATAGTCTATAACAAGTGGGTAAAACACTTCAGGAAAGACCTGTGATGTCACTACAAAACATTGGCAACATATTAGAAAATTGCCCCAAAGGCACATATTATACAAAATAAGGCCTATTTTTTTTTTCTTTACAACTTGACACCTAAAATAGTTTCACTTTTCTTCCACCCCTCAACATAGCCTACACATGTTTTTCTCTCAAAATAAGTATACAGGATTCATTACATGTAACCAGTTCATCTGCATGGCCCTCATTTTAGTAATAATTACAACTGAAAGGAAAGCGATGAATTCCTGTAAAAGAAAAACATGAAACTACTGCAGAAATCAAATGAGGCCTAAAAGGCAAACCATTATAAAAACAGAGTAACTGAAAGGCTAGTTTGACTTGATTTTAAACAAAGGTGAGATCCTGCTAATCTACCAGCTTTCTTGACGGTTCCCACTTGCCACTTCTTTAAGACTACTACGGTCTCCCTCCTCTACTTAGCCGGGCAATGGAAGTCATTGCTCATCTAGGCTCCTGATAGGGAACATGAAAATGAAAAATAAAAGTGTTAGCTGCTCAGGTGTGTCTGACTCTTTGAAATCCCATGGACTGTAGTCCTCCAGGCTCCTCTGTCCATGGAATTCTCCAGGTAAGAATACTGGAGCGGGTAGCCAGTTCCTTCTCTAGATCATCTTCCTGACCCAGGAACTGAACCCTGGTCTCCTGCACTGCAGGCAGATTCTTTACCACCTGAGCCACCAGGGAAACCCCTGGAACATCCTGGAACTCTACATTAGTGACAACTACAGACTGTCTCTGCCAAACATCACAGAAATAAAATGCTTTGATTTTTGGAAAGGGTAAAAAGGGCAATGGGTTTCCAGGGGTCACCTTCACTATTGAGATTATATTGTTAACAGTAGCTTTTCCAGCCACAGCCTCTGGACAGTGTTACTGCATTGACAGGAGACAGTGTTCTTAGGATGCTCGATCCCACAAAGCAGACTTGGAGTCAAGGAGTAATTGAGGTGTATTTGCTGAAGTTCTAGACAGAAGGAGGCAAGTTTGGTATTGGCTGGTATTAATACTCATTCACTGAGAACTCCATTCAGAACAACCATGTCTCCCTCAATCATGCCTGAGAGAATGAGGCCAGCAGCAAAAGAGCGTTTTCTTGGTTAAATCTGGCCAAGAATGACAAAGCCACCTGAAAGGCTCTTGTCCCTCATCACTGCCAGTGGCAGTAGGTAAATGAATTCAGCAACTGAAGCCCTAATGTACTGGCTGTACGTCGATTATCTTAACTATTAAAAGGTGGGGGCATTTTTATTTGCAAGTTCATGATAATAACTGATCCTTTTAAAACCTGGAGCTCTTGGAGACCTGATGGAACATAAGAGACTTTCAGGTTTGGGAAGTTTGCCTTAGCTCTTGCATCCATATTTCAGCTGGTCCAGCAAGTCTTATTCAGAGTTTGGTGGCACTGCCTTCTCCTCACCCCCACCCTTTAGTCAGGATTGATTAAAATTTCATAATTTCTTAAATCCAGAGTTCTTCTCCCCAACCCCAACAGTATCAAGATCTATTCACGTTCATTCAGCACACCCCTGATTAAAGTTCAGTAACCTTTATGAAAGGCTACTGGCATAGTATTCCTTCAGTGACCAGGTTTCCAGAATCGCTCAAATAAAGGTTAACACAGACTCCTGTAGATGAAAAACAGAAATCATCCCCAAAGAAACACTGAAGGAAGCAATTGGGAGTGATCCTTCTTTGAGTACCATTTGGAACAAGAAGAAATTAAAGGGTCACACACATAAAATCCCATGTAGCAGACATTTTACTTCTGAAGCATCCTATGGGAAAGTGTGCCAATATTGTATGTCCACCTATGTCCTAGCTAGGCTATCTTTTGTGACATGAGTACAATGGTTATTTCACGGATTTTTCTCTACAGCCTCAATTTTGGGTCATTTTGGTTTTCCACCAAAGGAGATACGGTTCATGCACACATACACTTGATTTGACTCTTATAAGCCTTCTCATATGAATACATAAGCCAACTTAAAAAAAGTATTTTTAAGAGTATATGTCCTAATGTGGAGCTGAAGAAGATATTGCGTGGGAATCATAAGTGGCCGAGTCTGATGATGGCACATGCAGTGAAGCGACGGAAAGACAGACGTGGACAGTGGACATATGGATATTGTGGGGAAGGAACAGAGGGTGGGAGGCGTGAAGATAGTAGCATGAAGGCCTGTACTATCATAAGTGAAGAAAATAGCTGTAGTCATTGCTCTGTGAGAAAAGGGGATCCTTCAGGGGTGCTGCGTGATGGTCAGGAGGGGTGGGAAGGGGGGATATACATATGACCAATCTGGGAACATACATATCTGTAAACAACAAAACTCTGTAAAAGTTAAAAGCAACATAAAGGTTTAAAAAAAAAATAAGTGGCCAAGTCCTCTATGGAGTTTCTGCATGAAATTCATTATGTGGTTGGCACCGTACTCTCTGGTCCTGGCTCCTTCCCAATTCATGTTGGCCAACTTAGGGACCCCGGCTACTTCATCCTAAATGGTCCAGCAAGTCTTATTCAGAGTTTGGTGGCACTGCCTTCTCCTCACCCCCACCCTTTAGTCAGGATTGATTAAAATTTCATAATTTCTTAAATCCAGAGTTCTTCTCCCCAACCCCAACAGTATCAAGATCTATTCACGTTCATTCAGCACACCCCTGATTAAAGTTCAGTAACCTTTATGAAAGGCTACTGGCATAGTATTCCTTCAGTGACCAGGTTTCCAGAATCGCTCAAATAAAGGTTAACACAGACTCCTGTAGATGAAAAACAGAAATCATCCCCAAAGAAACACTGAAGGAAGCAATTGGGAGTGATCCTTCTTTGAGTACCATTTGGAACAAGAAGAAATTAAAGGGTCACACACATAAAATCCCATGTAGCAGACATTTTACTTCTGAAGCATCCTATGGGAAAGTGTGCCAATATTGTATGTCCACCTATGTCCTAGCTAGGCTATCTTTTGTGACATGAGTACAATGGTTATTTCACGGATTTTTCTCTACAGCCTCAATTTTGGGTCATTTTGGTTTTCCACCAAAGGAGATACGGTTCATGCACACATACACTTGATTTGACTCTTATAAGCCTTCTCATATGAATACATAAGCCAACTTAAAAAAAGTATTTTTAAGAGTATATGTCCTAATGTGGAGCTGAAGAAGATATTGCGTGGGAATCATAAGTGGCCGAGTCTGATGATGGCACATGCAGTGAAGTGACGGAAAGACAGACGTGGACAGTGGACATATGGATATTGTGGGGAAGGAACAGAGGGTGGGAGGCGTGAAGATAGTAGCATGAAGGCCTGTACTATCATAAGTGAAGAAAATAGCTGTAGTCATTGCTCTGTGAGAAAAGGGGATCCTTCAGGGGTGCTGCGTGATGGTCAGGAGGGGTGGGAAGGGGGGATATACATATGACCAATCTGGGAACATACATATCTGTAAACAACAAAACTCTGTAAAAGTTAAAAGCAACATAAAGGTTTAAAAAAAAAATAAGTGGCCAAGTCCTCTATGGAGTTTCTGCATGAAATTCATTATGTGGTTGGCACCGTACTCTCTGGTCCTGGCTCCTTCCCAATTCATGTTGGCCAACTTAGGGACCCCCGGCTATCATTAAAGTTGACTGAGAGATAACTCCTGACATCCTACAGAGATGACTAGGATTTGTCAACTTGCTGCAGTGAAATACAGCTCTTGCCTAAGTGAATTAAAATTACATCTTACTGTTGGGCCTCACTGATTTGCTAAGCATTGTTCAATTCCCAGCTGTAAGTTCCAAATGGGAAAATAACATACCAGCCAGCATTCTAAAGAGATATGCTCTGAGAATGACATAAAATAAAACCGTGGAGATTTCAAGTGGCTGAAAAGTATGTGAGACCCTATTCTCATTTATAATTACCATCTTTTTTTCTTTTTGCCACTTAACACACATTGTTTGCAGAGAATATACCCTGTGAGCTTTGTATCAAGTAAATATGGCAAAACCATTCCTGGGATCCATCTATGTGACTGACTGGTACAATGAGGGACACAGATCTGTAAGCCAAGATGACAACACGAATTTCAAATCAACTTGGGTCACTGAACAAAATATCACATTCATTTCTGTAAAGAAAGTTTCAGGGATCATTTAGCAAACCTAAAGAATTAAATACAAATCAAATTTGCAGAGGCCAGATGAATAAGAGTTAACTGATAATCCTTTAAGTTGTTGAGTGATGCAGATTAAATGGCATGAGATCTACTTGGGCATTTTATGTGAAGAAAGAAGTGCAAGTACCATGGACCTAAGAACTGCTTTTCAATAAATATTTAAGAGACAGTCACATCCAGAAGTCATATGTATGAGAGTGGGCGAAGGCTGGCTCAAGTTGAATGAATGACAGGTTTAGGGAGCTCTTCTGAGTCACAAGGCTGCAGAGGAAAGTCCGTCTGTCATGGAAGCTCATTGCCTGTGGACCACTCACAACACGGCATCAGGACATTTGGGCTATGGTTCTTGCTCTGTCACTAGGTAGCATATTAAGTCACCTCTCTTTTTCTGCATTCTCTTTGCAAGTTCCTCTTTCTCTTCCAGATGTATACAAAACAAGGATGAGTTGAAGTCTCCTGGATTTACGGTTTCCACTCACCTAAGTCAGACACTTGAAGTCATTTGAACATTTATTCTGTGATGAAATTTTCTTCTCACCCAATACTGCAAACAAATTTATGAGATGTAAAAAATTAAAGTATTTCTTATTTATCCATCATAAGAGGATCCAATAATGTCTTTCTCTTCTCTGTTCTCTCTTGCTTCTTTCAAGTAGAAGCAAGCATGTCATCTCAGAAGTTTCCATCTTTTACAATGGAGTTATGGGATATATATATATATATATGTATATATATATATAGAGAGAGGAAGAGTTTGTAATTTCAATTTTATAATAATCGGAAACTCAAAGCAGCATTTGTAAGAACAGAATGTCATTTTTAACAAGAAGCACACCTACACTACAGATATACAAATTAAAATGAAATAAAATGGCCTTCACATTTATTTCTGATTATTTTATTTGCGAGAGCCTTGCTCAAAACAATGTTTGGTTAAAAGTGGTACCAGGGTCCACATGGTGAGGAACACGTTTCAGCAGTCCTCACATTCAATGCTGAGAATTTAGACATCTTCACTTCTTTCACTTTGGTTTTCACAACCATGAAAGGACTGGTTTCAGGCCTCTTGCTTGTGCCACCAGCAGACCCACTCTTCCTTCACCTCTAAACACAAAGCTTTTTCCAGGCCTTGGTTGATGTGTATCAGTGGCTGAGTGTGTAACTAGCCCACTTCCCTGAAAAGCCTTGGATCACTATTGTGGGGCAGTATTCCACCTCATTAATATGTTGGTGGATTTTCTGCAGGGTTACTTGTGCTGACGTCACATTTCTTAATTACATGAATGCTTTCTTGGTACTAACTCCCCCACTCCATCCAATGAGAAAGATGACCATACTTCCCAAATATAAAGTTTCCATTTATAAGTGTCTACCTGGAGGTCCTAATATTTCCTCTCATGAAGCAACATTTTAGACAGAAAAGTTCAAATGGACTTGCAAATTCAAAATGGTAAACAACCTGGCAAAGCTGAATGATGAACTCGTCTTAGTTAAGGTCAGCTATTTCTTGACACAGAGGAAGAGTGACTTAGGGTGTTTTCCATGGAGTCTGAGGTTTTTCTTTTTTGTAACTTCAGGGCACCCTGGCTGACCCACAGCAAGGCTGTTTGGTGGGACGAGGAGCAAGCAGCTTTGAAATATTCACAACCAACACAATTTTGATTAAAGAAAGAACTCTGGTTTTTAATAGTTTTGATCATTAAAAAAGTTTAAACCTGCATAGCAATCATTTCAAAAATAATTATTTAATGTTCCATAATTAAACTGTACACAACCTAGTCTTGGGACATAGAAGCCAGTGAGGTGGATCTGGAGCAGTCCTGTGGAGTCCCCCAAGTCAGGAGTAGAGTTTCCATTGGCCATTTTTTTCTTTTTTGTCATTCTATTCATCTGAGTTTATTTGGATGCTTGGCACAATCTGGCTCCGCTGCTAAGCGGACCTGCACAGGGCAGAGTGAGCAGCTGACCCCTGTCCTCCAGCCCTTCTTGGGTCCCCTCCCACACTTGTCCAGGCTCCTCAAAGCCGCTCGATGTCTCGGTATTTCTTCCGCAGAATAGAGACCTGGTCTTTAAAGAGGACGGGGTCCAGCCTCATCTGAGAGTGGATCAGCGGCATGTAGCCAAACCAGCTGGCAAACGTATTCATGCAGCTCTGTCGCTGGGCTGAGTCTTCACTTCTTTCACTTTGGTTTTCACAACCATGAAAGGACTGGTTTCAGGCCTCTTGCTTGTGCCACCAGCAGACCCACTCTTCCTTCACCTCTAAACACAAAGCTTTTTCCAGGCCTTGGTTGATGTGTATCAGTGGCTGAGTGTGTAACTAGCCCACTTCCCTGAAAAGCCTTGGATCACTATTGTGGGGCAGTATTCCACCTCATTAATATGTTGGTGGATTTTCTGCAGGGTTACTTGTGCTGACGTCACATTTCTTAATTACATGAATGCTTTCTTGGTACTAACTCCCCCACTCCATCCAATGAGAAAGATGACCATACTTCCCAAATATAAAGTTTCCATTTATAAGTGTCTACCTGGAGGTCCTAATATTTCCTCTCATGAAGCAACATTTTAGACAGAAAAGTTCAAATGGACTTGCAAATTCAAAATGGTAAACAACCTGGCAAAGCTGAATGATGAACTCGTCTTAGTTAAGGTCAGCTATTTCTTGACACAGAGGAAGAGTGACTTAGGGTGTTTTCCATGGAGTCTGAGGTTTTTCTTTTTTGTAACTTCAGGGCACCCTGGCTGACCCACAGCAAGGCTGTTTGGTGGGACGAGGAGCAAGCAGCTTTGAAATATTCACAACCAACACAATTTTGATTAAAGAAAGAACTCTGGTTTTTAATAGTTTTGATCATTAAAAAAGTTTAAACCTGCATAGCAATCATTTCAAAAATAATTATTTAATGTTCCATAATTAAACTGTACACAACCTAGTCTTGGGACATAGAAGCCAGTGAGGTGGATCTGGAGCAGTCCTGTGGAGTCCCCCAAGTCAGGAGTAGAGTTTCCATTGGCCATTTTTTTCTTTTTTGTCATTCTATTCATCTGAGTTTATTTGGATGCTTGGCACAATCTGGCTCCGCTGCTAAGCGGACCTGCACAGGGCAGAGTGAGCAGCTGACCCCTGTCCTCCAGCCCTTCTTGGGTCCCCTCCCACACTTGTCCAGGCTCCTCAAAGCCGCTCGATGTCTCGGTATTTCTTCCGCAGAATAGAGACCTGGTCTTTAAAGAGGACGGGGTCCAGCCTCATCTGAGAGTGGATCAGCGGCATGTAGCCAAACCAGCTGGCAAACGTATTCATGCAGCTCTGTCGCTGGGCAAAGTGGTCGGGGTCAGCCCAGCGGGAAGCCCGAGAGGTCTGGGGAAAGGGAGAGAAACAAGGCAAACGATGAGACAGGTGCCAGGTAGGATGGACATACAGCGGGCAGGAAACGAAGTTGGGCCTGGGGGCATGTGCTAGGACTCCGTGTCTGGCCTGGCCACCACGGCTGCCCCATCCATGGGTCTGGTGAAGACGTGAGCACAGCTCTGGATTTTCAGCCTTGCCAGATGCTTTTCCTAGACCTTCAACATCCCCCAGGCCCCTAAATATACAAAGATCCACAGGCACAACACATTTTCTGGGTCACAAAGGACCTACCAATTGAACTTCAGCTATTGTGGTCACTCAACAGAAAACTTCTCTTTGTACGTGCGACAAAAACAATGGGTCATAACATGTGTACAGTTTCAAAGATAAGTTTTTAAAACCTTCCTGTCAACTTGGTTGATTTTGGGTAGGTAGAAAGATGGCTGCCATCTCTTCAGCTTTCTGTGATGACCTTGAAGTTGGTGAAATATTTTTAGATCATTTAAATAACTGACAGTGATTTAAAGGGAAGCCTTAAATGACTCCAGCGCTGAAATTTAAATAGACCAACTAAGCATAATGTCTTTAAAATCATGTTTGTATAAAACAAGGAAAAGCTGGGTTGCCCAATTATGCAGAAGAAATCCACAAACTCACTAATGTCAACAGGCAATTATTTAATGCTTTTTATATATATACATGTGTACATATGTGTGTGATATATCTGTATCTTCATGCACTGTTAGAAAATGCTTTCATAGGAAGGTCCATTTTTCTGTGAGAATCCCTCACAGTCAGTCACTTTAGAACCACAACTGTCAACATGCTTGAAAGTAACTGTCAAAGGTGAAAACAGATCTTGAGTTACCTCAGAGCAGGAAAGTAACAAACAAAACATTATTTGTAAAGTGCTTTCACGAGCTCATTTGAGCCTTGCAACAACCTAATCAAGTTCTCCACCCAGGTAATAACATTTCCACTGTATGATGAAGAAGCAGGTTCAAGGAAGTTCAAATGGTTTGTTGAAGCACAGAAAGGGGCAAAACTCAGGCTTTGCTCTTCTTTTTTTTTTAAGATTTTTTTTTTTCTTGTTGATGGGGGCCATTTTAAAAGTCTTTACTGAATTTGTTACAATACTGTTTCTGTTTTATGTGTTGCTTTTTTGACCATGGGGGCATGTGGGATCATAGCTTCCTGACCAGAGAACGAACCCACACCTCTGCATTCGAAGGTGAAGTCATCACCATTGCACTGCTACAGAAGTCCTCAGGCTTCATTCTTTACCATTGGTACTAGAGGAACTCTTCTTGGTAGGTCAGAGAAACTATCAGATTAAGCTGACCAGTTGAGTCCATATCAGAGGGACAGTTCCAAGTGTGTGTTAGTTGCTCAGACGTGTCTGACTCCATGTGACCCTACGGTCTATAGCCTGCCAGACTCCTCTGTCCATTGAATTCTCCAGGCAAGAATACTGGAGTGCGTTGACATTCCCTTCCAGGGGATCTTCCTGACCCAGGGACTGAATCTTGGTCTCCTGCCCTGTAGACAGATTCTTTACTGTATGAGCTACCAGGGAAGCCCTAGATACCTCCATTTTGCTCCTGATTTGGCATGATCCTGTGGATCATTTCTGATTGACCCGCTCATATCAAAAAGGCCAGATCCCCTGCATTCGGGCAAGTGCTCACATTTGCAAACGAAAACACTGTTGAGAGCCTGAGCTCATTCTTATTCTCTTACAGATGTAAAGACAAAAAGGAGTCCACCCTATAGTAGTGTGTATCTGTTAATCTCAAACTCTGAATTTAATCGCTCCTAACACACCACTCTCTCTTCCAGTAACCAGAAGTTTGTTTCCTACGCTGGTGATGCTATTTCTGTTTTGTAAGTGAGCCTTTTTTTTTGGATTTTTCTCCACAGCTTCCACATATGAGGGACATCATATGGTATTTGTCTTTCTCTGCTTGACTTACTTCACTTAGTATGATAATCTCTAGGTCCATCCATGTTGCTACAAATGACATTATTTCATTTGTTCATTTCAATATTATGGTTGAGTAATATTCCATTGCACAAAGAATTGTCTTTATCCATTTATCTATGGATGGACATTTAGGTTGCTTCCATAACTTGGTTACTGTAAGCAGTGCTGCTAGGAACACTGGGTACACATCTATTTTCAAATTAGAGTTTTCTCTGGACATATGCCCAGAAATGGGATTGTTGGATCATATGGTAACTCTATATTTAGTTCTTTAAGGAAACTCCATACTTTTCTCTGTAGTGGCTGCACCAATTTAGAGACCTTTTATATTCTTGACATAAAGAGAGCCTTGACTTTCAATCTTCCCAATTAACGAGGTGCCAACCATACACTCCCTCAGAGCTTTTGAATGTGGTTTATTTCCTATCTCGTTAGGCTTCTTAAAGAGAAGTGAGTCTTCATTACTGCAGACTGACCAAAGGAGGAGAGGTCTCCTTCTCTTACCTGTCCCATCATGGTCTCCTTATACTGCTTCTTCTGGGTCACTTTGATTGGAGGCAATTTTGTCACAGCAGACACCAGGAAATTCATGAGTATGTCCTCACAGTTGGCCAATTGGTCCACCATGTTCTTCAGGCTGGCTGGCAGGTAATGGGTGTACCAGCTGTATGAGCTACCAGGAAGCCCTAGGTACCTCCATTTTGCTCCTGATTTGGCATGATCCTGTGGATCATTTCTGATTGACCCGCTCATATCAAAAAGGCCAGATCCCCTGCATTCGGGCAAGTGCTCACATTTGCAAACGAAAACACTGTTGAGAGCCTGAGCTCATTCTTATTCTCTTACAGATGTAAAGACAAAAAGGAGTCCACCCTATAGTAGTGTGTATCTGTTAATCTCAAACTCTGAATTTATCGCTCCTAACACACCACTCTCTCTTCCAGTAACCAGAAGTTTGTTTCCTACGCTGGTGATGCTATTTCTGTTTTGTAAGTGAGCCTTTTTTTTGGGATTTTTCTCCACAGCTTCCACATATGAGGGACATCATATGGTATTTGTCTTTCTCTGCTTGACTTACTTCACTTAGTATGATAATCTCTAGGTCCATCCATGTTGCTACAAATGACATTATTTCATTTGTTCATTTCAATATTATGGTTGAGTAATATTCCATTGCACAAAGAATTGTCTTTATCCATTTATCTATGGATGGACATTTAGGTTGCTTCCATAACTTGGTTACTGTAAGCAGTGCTGCTAGGAACACTGGGTACACATCTATTTTCAAATTAGAGTTTTCTCTGGACATATGCCCAGAAATGGGATTGTTGGATCATATGGTAACTCTATATTTAGTTCTTTAAGGAAACTCCATACTTTTCTCTGTAGTGGCTGCACCAATTTAGAGACCTTTTATATTCTTGACATAAAGAGAGCCTTGACTTTCAATCTTCCCAATTAACGAGGTGCCAACCATACACTCCCTCAGAGCTTTTGAATGTGGTTTATTTCCTATCTCGTTAGGCTTCTTAAAGAGAAGTGAGTCTTCATTACTGCAGACTGACCAAAGGAGGAGAGGTCTCCTTCTCTTACCTGTCCCATCATGGTCTCCTTATACTGCTTCTTCTGGGTCACTTTGATTGGAGGCAATTTTGTCACAGCAGACACCAGGAAATTCATGAGTATGTCCTCACAGTTGGCCAATTGGTCCACCATGTTCTTCAGGCTGGCTGGCAGGTAATGGGTGTAAAGGTAGTGATAATATCTGTAAAAACCAAAGACAGGTATCAATACGGGCTACCACTGGATAATAACAGGTGGTTGTCTTTGACAGAAAACACATACCCATTCTTTGAATCCTTAAACACATCGTGGGCAATGATGATGATGAAGACAGTTATCATTTATATGGTACCTACTATATACCAGGTAATGTTTTAAAGTGCTTTGTAAGAAATGCCCCACCTAATCCTTATAAGGAACCTATGATGTAGGTACATTTATTATTTTTATTTTATAGACAAGGAAACAAACGCACACAGATGCAGATGCTATTTGGCCAGCCTAACTTATCCTGATCTTTTCTGAAACACTCTTAAATGTCCTCACATGCCCAAGACTAAATTCCTCTATTTCCCATAATAGCTGTTCAATTTACACTTTTCACCAACTCTGCTGATGGCTTATTCTATCCGTCTAGTTCTTCAGGTCAAAAAAACCTAAGAGGCATCAAACTCTACATCTGGTCTGTTAGGATATCATGCTAGAGCATCTTCAAAATACACCCACAATCTGATCATCACTGTCCACTGCTGTTGCTCACGTTCTGATCCAGGCTCCAATCACCTCTTGCCTAGATAAGGTTGGTCCCCTCCAAAGAGGTCTCCCTGCTTCTCCCTTGGTCTCTTTGTAGTCTGTCCTCCCAACAGCCTTCACAGTTGACGCCTAAAATGTAAGAACGTTTGCTCTCCTTACACCCCTCCCCTGGCACCCATGTCACCGAGAAGAGAATCAAGGCCTCATGATGGACAGTAGGATCCAGTATCTGGGCTTGCTTGCCCCTCACTCTCCTTGGGTCACACTGACCTGGATATTCCTCTAGCACCTTTGCTGTTGTTTAATCATTAAGTAGTGCCCAACTCTTTCAACCGCATCAACTGTAGCCCACCAGGATCCTCTGTCCATGGGATTTTTTCCAGGCAAGAATACTGGAGTGGGTTGCCATTTCCTTCTCCAGGGTATCTTCCTGACCCAGGGAGCGAACCCCTTGTCTCCTGCATTGGCAGCGAGTTCTTTACAGCTGAGCCACCAGGGAAGCTTCCCTCAGGGCACTTACTTCAGTTGCTCCCTACACCAGAGCACTCCTCTGACATGTACTCTCCTGCCTAACTCCTCTCCTCCTTCCAAGTCTCTGCTCAGATCTCACCTGCTCAGTGAGGATCCCCCGAAACCCCCCAACCTGCCCCTTCTCCATCTTTTGCCTTCCTCATCTTTTCCCCTGCTCTGCTTGGACTTCTTGCTACACAACTTATTTCCTAACATATTACAGAATTTTTACGCATATTGGGTTTCCCTGTGCTAGAATACAAGGCCTGAGTCTTGTTTTTTGTTTGTTTGTTTCCTATCTTAAACATAGTAAATCCCAAGCACCTAGAACATTGCTGAGTAGTTCATTGACTTTGTTGTCCTTCTACACATTGGATTCCTTTGCACACCCTGAGGATGTCTCCACATATTCATACATCTTCAGACTCGCTGAAGATGCCCCTCTATCTTTATTTCTAATGAGGCCAAAAGCCAAGAGGTTTTTACTGGTTTCCAAGACACATGTTGGCCACATCAATAAAACTCAAACAGGGATGAAAACTCATTTTCGTTAAGGTTGTTAACAAGGCCTGGCCACTTCCATAGCAGCCAGAAACTCCTATCAGAAAACGCATAAATGCTGTTCCAGCTCCTCACTTGTGATAAATAGCAGCTCCTGTCAACACCATGGAGTAGTCATTCGTCCACTTGGACGTGTACCCCCACCGCTCCTTAGAGTTATCCCAGAAATGGCTGCGCGCGGGGTAGCCCACAATCCTCTCAGGGAAGCTCTGCCACACGGTGAAGGCAAAATCCACCTGCAGGCAGAACACAAGCCAAATAAGCAATCAACAGTGTTAACAAATGTCAACAAAACATTACCTTCCCCCTGGTAATTCCTAATGCGTAATCCCGAGACTGTAGGGAAACATTCATTGCGTGTATTCATCAGCAAATTAACCCGACTGCTTGACATTTTGCCCCATAATTACTCACATTTTTAATGTTTTCTGTTTAAGAAACTTCAGATTAGAGTGGAAATGAAAGAGGAAGAAGAAAAGAAAAAAAACAAAAACACTGGTGGATATGTCATTTAGAAATCCAGTCTGTTCAAATTAAAAAGAAAAAAATCAATTGCTTCCCCCCAGCCCTGCCATCCCCAAAAGGACATGTGATCATTGATGGGTGGGAGAAACAAAGGCATTTGTTTTATAAACAGGAGCAGATTTTCTATATACATTCTGAGTGTGAATATATAGCACACATCATTATCAGCACACTGCAAAGCCACTGTGACTAAAATCAAGGCATCCACTTAAGAGCCAGAGAAGAGATGTTTAAAAAGCACGCAAATTTCAACAGGAATAAAAAGTAGGTAGCATCAAGAACTGTAATCCAGGCCTCTCAGCTGTGAAGATGTTCAGTGTAAGGGAAATTTAGAAGACTCATCCACAGGAAAAATCACTTGGAGTAAGTGGGGACAAGGCCAAGTAAAGTCACAGGCTTATCTGGAAGGAAATGAAATGACTTTTCCTAGGTTTCCCAAAGCTTTGGGACAAGGCCAGGCCTCTATCTTTATTTCTAATGAGGCCAAAAGCCAAGAGGTTTTTACTGGTTTCCAAGACACATGTTGGCCACATCAATAAAACTCAAACAGGGATGAAAACTCATTTTCGTTAAGGTTGTTAACAAGGCCTGGCCACTTCCATAGCAGCCAGAAACTCCTATCAGAAAACGCATAAATGCTGTTCCAGCTCCTCACTTGTGATAAATAGCAGCTCCTGTCAACACCATGGAGTAGTCATTCGTCCACTTGGACGTGTACCCCCACCGCTCCTTAGAGTTATCCCAGAAATGGCTGCGCGCGGGGTAGCCCACAATCCTCTCAGGGAAGCTCTGCCACACGGTGAAGGCAAAATCCACCTGCAGGCAGAACACAAGCCAAATAAGCAATCAACAGTGTTAACAAATGTCAACAAAACATTACCTTCCCCCTGGTAATTCCTAATGCGTAATCCCGAGACTGTAGGGAAACATTCATTGCGTGTATTCATCAGCAAATTAACCCGACTGCTTGACATTTTGCCCCATAATTACTCACATTTTTAATGTTTTCTGTTTAAGAAACTTCAGATTAGAGTGGAAATGAAAGAGGAAGAAGAAAAGAAAAAAAACAAAAACACTGGTGGATATGTCATTTAGAAATCCAGTCTGTTCAAATTAAAAAGAAAAAAATCAATTGCTTCCCCCCAGCCCTGCCATCCCCAAAAGGACATGTGATCATTGATGGGTGGGAGAAACAAAGGCATTTGTTTTATAAACAGGAGCAGATTTTCTATATACATTCTGAGTGTGAATATATAGCACACATCATTATCAGCACACTGCAAAGCCACTGTGACTAAAATCAAGGCATCCACTTAAGAGCCAGAGAAGAGATGTTTAAAAAGCACGCAAATTTCAACAGGAATAAAAAGTAGGTAGCATCAAGAACTGTAATCCAGGCCTCTCAGCTGTGAAGATGTTCAGTGTAAGGGAAATTTAGAAGACTCATCCACAGGGAAAAATCACTTGGAGTAAGTGGGGACAAGGCCAAGTAAAGTCACAGGCTTATCTGGAAGGAAATGAAATGACTTTTCCTAGGGCTCAAAATTACCCAAAGCAGGTACTTTGGAACCTGCTACACACTAACATTTGTAATTAGCAAATGAACAGTCAGCTTTCATATATGTAAGCTCACTTGTGGCCTTCCATGACTATCTGATGAATAATAAAACAATATACAGAAAGTCCAACAAAGGGAACAGAAATGCTCATAACTGGGTAATGCTTATAGTACAACAGGCATGGTGACAGGTACTTACATATTTTAACTCATTTAATCCTCACACTAACCCTAAGAAGTAGATAATTTTATAGTCCCCAAATTACAGGGAGGGAAGCTAAGGATACAGAGGTTCAGGTGACTTTTCTGGGTTAGTAAGTGGCAGAGCCAAGATGTGACCCCAAGCCATCTAGCTTTACATTCAGTGTGTATTGTTATCATAGGCTCACTTTTATCTCTGTTGCTCCAGTGTGAAAAACAACTTCTCTTATACAGGTTACACATTTACCCAACAACCTTTGCCCTATAAGCATAGCAAGTGGAAATTTCATTTATTCCACAGGTATTTCAATTGTTGGCTGGGTGGCTGAGTGATGCTGGCAAACCCAGTTCCTGACCTCCCAGGGGGGTTAAAAGCAGAGAAACTGGAAATTCCCCAGTAGTCCGGTGGTTAAGACTTTTGTTTTTTCATTCTGGAAGGCAAGGGTTTAATCCCTGGTCAAGCAACTAAGATTACACATGCCTCAAGGTGGAGCATTCCGCAAAAGAGGGCAGAATAAATAACTGTTCACAATAGCCCCAGAGTGCAAACAACCCAAATGCCATCAACTCATCAGTAAATACACTAAATATGGTATATCCATTCACAGAGTATTATTCAACTCTAAAAAGGAATGAAACACTGATGTGTGCTACCACATGGACAGACAGACCTTGAAAACATGATGTTGAGTGAAAGAAGCCACATGCAAAAAGCTCAGTATTGTGTGCTTCCATTTACATGAAGTGTCTAGGAATGGCAAACCCATGAAGACAGAAAAGAGACTGCTGGCTCCTAAGGGCAGGGGATGACAGATGAATGGCTACAGGGTTTCTCTTCTGAGTAATACAAATACATTTCAGAATAAGGGAGAGATAGTAAGTGCACCACACTGGGAAGGTACTAATATCAATGAATTACACACTTGAAGATGGTTAATTTTATGCTATGTGAATTCTATCTCAATTAGAAGACAAAGGAGGTAAGTCTAGCTGAGTTTTCAGCCAAGCTTTCACCATATGTACTACCATCATCACTTCTTTTGCCGCATTCCCACCATCATCTATGTGTAATGACTTAGTTAATATTTGACTTAGTTCACAGTTTTCCTTGCCTACACTTTTTTTTTTTCTTCCCAAAACCCCATTCTAGGTAAACAGGTCAGTGAAACCCTAGGTTTAGGAAACACTGCCCTGAGTGATTGGTAAGGGTCTTTCTAACTCTGAATTCTTGGGCTTAGGTTCCTCAGTTGGTAAACAATCCACCTGCAATGTAGGAGACCCCAGTTCCTTGAGTTGGGAAATTCCCTTGGCAGAATGGTTAGGTAAAACATTTGCCCTATAAGCATAGCAAGTGGAAATTTCATTTATTCCACAGGTATTTCAATTGTTGGCTGGGTGGCTGAGTGATGCTGGCAAACCCAGTTCCTGACCTCCCAGGGGGGTTAAAAGCAGAGAAACTGGAAATTCCCCAGTAGTCCGGTGGTTAAGACTTTTGTTTTTTCATTCTGGAAGGCAAGGGTTTAATCCCTGGTCAAGCAACTAAGATTACACATGCCTCAAGGTGGAGCATTCCGCAAAAGAGGGCAGAATAAATAACTGTTCACAATAGCCCCAGAGTGCAAACAACCCAAATGCCATCAACTCATCAGTAAATACACTAAATATGGTATATCCATTCACAGAGTATTATTCAACTCTAAAAAGGAATGAAACACTGATGTGTGCTACCACATGGACAGACAGACCTTGAAAACATGATGTTGAGTGAAAGAAGCCACATGCAAAAAGCTCAGTATTGTGTGCTTCCATTTACATGAAGTGTCTAGGAATGGCAAACCCATGAAGACAGAAAAGAGACTGCTGGCTCCTAAGGGCAGGGGATGACAGATGAATGGCTACAGGGTTTCTCTTCTGAGTAATACAAATACATTTCAGAATAAGGGAGAGATAGTAAGTGCACCACACTGGGAAGGTACTAATATCAATGAATTACACACTTGAAGATGGTTAATTTTATGCTATGTGAATTCTATCTCAATTAGAAGACAAAGGAGGTAAGTCTAGCTGAGTTTTCAGCCAAGCTTTCACCATATGTACTACCATCATCACTTCTTTTGCCGCATTCCCACCATCATCTATGTGTAATGACTTAGTTAATATTTGACTTAGTTCACAGTTTTCCTTGCCTACACTTTTTTTTTTTTCCAAACCTCATTCTAGGTAAACAGGTCAGTGAAACCCTAGGTTTAGGAAACACTGCCCTGAGTGATTGGTAAGGGTCTTTCTAACTCTGAATTCTTGGGCTTAGGTTCCTCAGTTGGTAAACAATCCACCTGCAATGTAGGAGACCCCAGTTCAATTCTTGAGTTGGGAAATTCCCTTGGAGATGGGGTGGGTTACCCATTCCAGTATTCTTGGTCTTCCTTGATGGCTCAGATGGTAAAGAATCTGCCTACAATGTGGGAGACCTGGGTTGGGAAGATTCTCTGGAGGAAGGCATGGCAACCCATTTCAGTATTCTTGCTTAGAGAATCTCCATGGACAGAAGAACCTGGTGGGCTACAGTCCATGGGGTCACAAAGAGTTGGACACAACTGAGTGACTAAGCCCACACAGCAACACAGTGAGAAGACACAATTTTCATAAATAGCTATGAATGTAAATTATTATGAAGATTTAGTCTGCTGCCATGACTGAAGATAAGAAAGCCTTAACAATATATAGCTTGTGCCTCTAAACTGTAACATGGGGAAGACGGGAAGTAAGGTGTTGGGATGTACACGAAGAAAGTTTTGGTGGAGTAAGGGACACCTCAAAGCTACAAGACAGCAGGGAGCACACAGTACTGGCCAGAAAATTGAAGCCAGGTTGTGAAAACCCGCACATCGTCACTGGCGTTCACAATGAATGGCGCCAATGAGAGGGACGGCGCGTTGTGTAGCCCCTTGGCAAAGAAGCCGCCTGACTGTCAGCACTCTTTCGGCTTTTCCATTATCCTTTGAAAAGGAGACTGCAGACACTGGCAACTAGTATAGAGCCCGATGGGGTGTTTTCATCACATGAATTCCTTCCTATCTCAAAGTCGTTTCAAGTCATTTCAAAGCAACTCAAAAGTAAATTCTGATAAAACTGTGATGCTTGTGATAGTGTGGCTTTCATGCAGCTCATTAACACATCAAAGGAGGCAAAGGTCAGCTTATGGCCTCTTCTCTTAAAAACCAACATCTGTTTTCTTTTGAGAATTTGCAGCAAGCCAGATAAATGTAAATAACTATAAACCAACTCTGTCTAATACTCTTTATAATAGGATGCTGTTTTTTTTTTTTTTTAATCTATCCTTAATACCACAGAGAGGCATTTCAACAAGCGAAAGATCCTTAGAGAGGAACTAAAATGAACCAACATCTATTCACCTGAAAAAATAAAGAGAAATCTTTGTCCTCTACCATGTTAGGCAACATGACTGCTTTACTGATCACTCAAAAAGTAAACCAGAGGGCCAGCCTCTTAAATCTCTTAGATCTTACATCTCATGTTCAAGCCACGCTGACTTCTCATTGCCCCACATACAACACACGTCCTGGCATTGCGAGAGGCTGGAATTGTTGTTCTTTGAAAAGATATTCACCAGGTTGTGGATCCATCACAGTAGTTGCAAGGTATTTCACCATGGGACAGGGAGAAACAAATTCTAGTGTGAGACCCATTGCCTTGTGCTCAGGGGAGGACGAGAGGGGAATCAATACTTCAGGTCCCAGGGTAATGATTTAGGTGAATGTGGGGTCTTGACTGTATGTTCCACCATGACAATGTGCTACTTTTCTTCTGTTTGCTGTCAGAGACCCACTCTCCACCCTTCTTTTTTTTTTTTAGCCTCTAAGTCATCGTTTATTTCTCATCCATCTTTATTCCTCAGCATGTGTGGGCCTCCCATCACAGCGGCCCCTTTCGTTGCAGAGCACTGGCTCTGGGCACATGCACTCCAGAGTGCTGGCTCATAATTGGACACACTGGTACAGCTGCTCCTCGGCATGTGGAATCTTCTTGGGGCAGGGATTGAACTGGTCTCCCTTGCACTGCAAGGTGGACTCTTTACCCACTGGACCACCAGGGAAGCCCTCTCTACCCTTCTTGCCATGTCCTGCCCCTGAGAAAATGGAATTTTGTGGACTGCACAGCATGGTCTTCCTTGTCAGCGGACTGGGTTAGGTTGATGGTAATCGCTAGCAGAGAAATGGAGGTGGGACAGAGACAGGGCAGTATTTCTCCCTTGCTACCTCCACTCCCACCAATGTGGCTGTGGCATCAGAGTCCTGGCAGGTGCCATGTCCCTCCATGATCATAACTTGTGCAAGGAAGTCTCTTCTTCCCCACGTTCTTCCTCTCAGGGACTGTTATTGTTGTTAAAATGCTAAGTTGTGTCCGACTCCTTTGTGACGGGTTTTGCAGGCAAGAATACTGAAGCAGGTTGCCACTTCCTTTTCCAGGGGATCTTCTTGACCTGGGGATCGAACCCAGGTCTGCATTGGTAGGTGGATTTTTTACCAATGAGCCACCAGGGAAGACCCTCTCAGGGACTCTGGAAACACTATCCGTGTCCTTTCCTCCTTCAGGCCTAGAAGTAGAAGCTGCTTCCTGCTCTTGCCACTCTCCCCAGGTGCCTCTCCATCAGCTCCTATGGGTCCTTTAACCCCACCCACCTCCCAAAATCATCCTCAGTCCCTACGCTTGAATCACTTGATTTCAATTCTGTGCTGCCGGGACTCTGTGGGCTCCAGGCAGGAGCTGTGTAATCAAACTACCTGGTATGGGGACCAAAGCCCTTTCTCAATATATTTACTTGCCAAATGAATGTGCGGCGGGGGTGCCAGCTTCCTTTACAGGAAGCAACAGAAAAATGCAAGCCAGAGGGTGTTGTTCCCTGGATGCTATCATTGTCATCCCCTCGGAACATGAAGCATCTTCCCCCCTTCCCTCCCCACCCCCGCCCGCCCCTCTTTCTCCTGCCCCCTCCCATGTGACACAACTGCCTGTGTGTTGACACATGAATGCTCGAAGCCTCATCTCATCTCCCCAGGATCACTCATTGACCAAGTAGTTTTAGGGACTGGGCTGCCTAGAAAGGATCTGACCAAGGTGAGGCCCGGGACATGTGTCCTGGGGTGACTGTAGTTGCCCTTCCATAGAACATTGGCTCAGCTCCACTGGACGGAAACAGAGAAATATCCATGGAGTTTGAAGAGCAGCAGAGACCAAGTTAACCTGAGTCCTGAGTATGTGGGCAGCAGGTTGTTGGAATCAGACTGGCGTCCAGGAAAATGCCTGCTGTTAAGTGTTGATGTTTATATGGAGAAGAAAATGATTATGAATAAGAAAAGAAGAGGATCAGGGGAGCAGGAGTAGGAGCTTAGTCTCCACGTGTGTAGTCGCTACCCTGGATGACACATGTCTGATCCGCTGTGTTTCTGTGTAACTGTCTTTGGTCCTCTCTTTGGCTTTAAGTGCGGTTTCAGAGATCAATTCTCATTCGTGTTGTAAAAATAGGCTTTCTATCATATCTATCTTTTGCCTTCTCTCTTCCCCCTCACACGTGGCTTTTGTGCAATCTCATTTCTGGCACAAATACCTGAACATCTGAAATGGCAGGGATCTCCAGCGCAGCCTTCAAGTGAAACTGCTTGCTCTCGCGTGGGTGAAAGAAAATATGCATTTCCAACCAAGATGGAAAAGCTGCCTTTAGAACCCAGACATAGTGTTCCCCAACAGAGGCTGCACATGCCCGCCCAAGCGCTAGGAGAATCGGAAAGGCAGGGCTCTGGACAGCTTGGTTTCAAGAAAATGCCAAACAGGCACCCCTGTCCACCGCCCCTGAGTCCCTCTATACACTTGTGCTGCTTAAAAACAAATCCCCCTCCCAAAAGAAGCACAGACAGGAGGGAGAGGCAAGACTTCGCCTTGCCAATGAGGAGCCAATGAGCCAATGAAACAAGGGGAAATGCCCTCATTGGGGTTGAGTCAAACCGACTCTGCAGAAAGCTTTGGATAATGTTTGGGGCTTGGCCCAGGCAAGGGCAGAAGAGGTGCCGGCACCTCGGGGCTTGAGGTGAGTGTCCGCAGAGCCCGCTGCCCCTCCTAGGCGAGGCTGCTTACCTCCGTGGTTGAAAGCACGGTGTCCTCGTCAAGGCTGAGCACGGCGTCTGTGATGATGTTGTCATAGGGCAGAAAGCGGCTGCTCATCACCTGGGATGTGGTGGTCAGGGGGCAGGCAAGAGGGAAGGAAATCAGGGAAAGGAGATGTAAATGGAGAGTTTTGTTTGGGGGAAAATTTCCCCCATCCTCACCTTTGCAAAGGATGCTCGAGCACCATGTCACCCCTCCACATACAAGACTTCCATTTCCCACCACTGGTTCCTCCATTCCTGGGCACCTGCTGTGCAGAGACACCTTGCCAGTCAGAGGGAGGTCAGAGGTAAGTAGGAGACATTCTCTGTCTTGGAGGAGCTCACGGTCTGCAGGGAGACCAAGGGGACCAAGAGACCAAGATGAGGACGATCAGGGCTTGCCTGTTATGAGGAAGGCCAGGAAATCAGAGGATGTGGTAACCAGCTGCTCGGAAAGGCAACGAAGACCTCCAAGAAGTGACCCTGAGGCAGGACCTTGACAGCCAGGAATCCGCCAGTCATAAAGAAAAATGAGGCCTCTCAGAAGGCTCAGGAGATGCCAAAGCAGAGAGGAATGAGGCAGTGCCCTGAGGCCAGGGAAGAGCGGATGGAGGGATCAGTGATTCCATCCACACACCACAGGCCACCCGGGTCACTGGAGGAGGCGTGGGGACAAACATTTAAACATTTATACTCTCTATTTTAGCTCAGAGAAGCAAAAACAGATACACATGTACATTAATAGCTACAGCAATAAGAGGTAGTACGATAGTTATTTAAAAATAATTTCATTAAAGTGAAAAGTAAGCTGATTTAAAGAAAAATATTAAATAAACAATAGAACATACAGTCTGTGGATACTGGAAAATTGCAAAGCTGGTATATGAATGAGGTCTGGGCAGTTCCAGGATAAGGCATAATGAGTTGAGTACATGTGAATGTGTGTACACGTGTGTGTGTACGTGTGTGTGTTTGGTGAGGATTTGGGGGACGAGGGGATCAGTAGGAAAACTGAGACCAAATAAACCACCCCATGACAGTCACAGCTTACACTTCTGTGTTGATGTTTCTATAGAATAACTAGTGAACAATAAGAAAAACTAACATTTTTTAAACATGGACTCTGTGCCATGGAATATTCCTAGTCCCTCAGGCACATTATCTTGTTTCATCTTTAGAACAAGCCCATCACCTGGGATGTGGTGGTCAGGGGCAGGCAAGAGGGAAGGAAATCAGGAAAGGAGATGTAAATGGCGAGTTTTGTTTGGGGGACAATTGCCCCCATCCTCACCTTTGCAAAGGATGCTCGAGCACCATGTCTCCCCTCCACATACAAGACTTCCATTTCCCACCACTGGTTCCTCCATTCCTGGGCACCTGCTGTGCAGAGACACCTTGCCAGTCAGAGGGAGGTCAGAGGTAAGTAGGAGACATTCTCTGTCTTGGAGGAGCTCACGGTCTGCAGGGAGACCAAGGGGACCAAGAGACCAAGATGAGGACGATCAGGGCTTGCCTGTTATGAGGAAGGCCAGGAAATCAGAGGATGTGGTAACCAGCTGCTCGGAAAGGCAACGAAGACCTCCAAGAAGTGACCCTGAGGCAGGACCTTGACAGCCAGGAATCCGCCAGTCATAAAGAAAAATGAGGCCTCTCAGAAGGCTCAGGAGATGCCAAAGCAGAGAGGAATGAGGCAGTGCCCTGAGGCCAGGGAAGAGCGGATGGAGGGATCAGTGATTCCATCCACACACCACAGGCCACCCGGGTCACTGGAGGAGGCGTGGGGACAAACATTTAAACATTTATACTCTCTATTTTAGCTCAGAGAAGCAAAAACAGATACACATGTACATTAATAGCTACAGCAATAAGAGGTAGTACGATAGTTATTTAAAAATAATTTCATTAAAGTGAAAAGTAAGCTGATTTAAAGAAAAATATTAAATAAACAATAGAACATACAGTCTGTGGATACTGGAAAATTGCAAAGCTGGTATATGAATGAGGTCTGGGCAGTTCCAGGATAAGGCATAATGAGTTGAGTACATGTGAATGTGTGTACACGTGTGTGTGTACGTGTGTGTGTTTGGTGAGGATTTGGGGGACGAGGGGATCAGTAGGAAAACTGAGACCAAATAAACCACCCCATGACAGTCACAGCTTACACTTCTGTGTTGATGTTTCTATAGAATAACTAGTGAACAATAAGAAAAACTAACATTTTTTAAACATGGACTCTGTGCCATGGAATATTCCTAGTCCCTCAGGCACATTATCTTGTTTCATCTTTAGAACAAGCCCATTGTACAGATGAGAAAACTTAAGGCACAGAAAGGTTGTGTCCTCCTCAAGACATTCCCTCCCAGCTGTGGTCATTCCCAACATTTTCTGGCACCAGGGACGGGCTTCAGGGAAGACAGTCTTTCCATAAACTGGGGTGGTGGCGGTGGGTGGGGATGGTTGGGGAAGATTCAAGCACAGCTCCATTTATTGTGGACTTTATTGCTATTATTATTATACCAGCTCCATCTCATGTCATGAGGCCTTAGATCCTGGAGGTTGGAAAAAGCCTTTCCCTGCTATTGTGCATCTCGACTGCTACCCTCTGTGGGTCTTGGAGTTGAAAGGACCTCAAGAGTTAATATGAGGGCTTCCCTGGTAGTCCAGTGGGTAAAGATACAGCCTTGCAGTGCAAGGAGTGGCAGTTTGATCCCTGGCCTGGGAAGATCCCACGTGCTGCAGAGTGGCTGGACCGATGTGTCCAACTACTGAGCCGGAGCTCTGGAGTGCATGCGCCCAGAGCCAGTGCTCTGCAAGGAGAGAGGCCACTGTGATGGGAGGCCCACACGGGCCAAAGAACAAAGATAGATAAATGAAAGAACAATAGAAGTGGCCAGGAAAAAAGAAAAGAGCAAAGATGGAGCACCCATGGCAAGCTCCCATTCACCACCTTCCTGTGGAAAGAGGTACACTGACTGTTACACTGTCCTCTCCCAATTTCACACTCAGAGATGGAGGGAGAAGACACTTGCCATCAACTTTCAAGGTACAAAGGCCAGGGAAGCAGTTGGGTGCTGATGGCAAAGGGAAAGGGGGGTCACTTAGCCTGGCTGCCATGGATGAATCCCCACACATCTGAGAACCCCCTCACCCACCCACCCCCAAAAAGCCCAAGCTATATTTACATCAGGAAGCCAGCTCATCCACCAGACTCATCTCAGATTTGGTTTATACACCTGTGAGGCTACTGCAGGCCTTATGGCATTCAAGGATGGAAAATGTTTGCCAGAACCCATCTCTGGGAGCGCAAGGGACGTTTCTACAGCATAACTGGCTCCAGGCTCTGCTCCCACTTATCTGTCACTGCATCAACTGTTTTTTTTCTTTCTCAGGTTTCTAAAATAAAACAAACTACAAAAGCGATCAGCAACCCCATATGCATAGGGCTCAGAAGTCTCAGCCTGAAGCAATTCTCCTGACACTGTTTCCATGTCCGCTGAGTAACGCAGAAGCCATTCGTCGCCAGCTCAGTGATGCCCTGACCTTTCCCTTGTTAAGCCTACAGGGGAGAGCTGCAAAGACAAGGCCCATAAATTCAAAACAGAATTTCCTAGCCAAAGCAGCCAACACATCAATTCTAAACTCAAGGCTAGACATGGAAATTTAAAATGGGGAATAAGGACATACAACTTTTCCCCCCGTTATGGACCCAAGTCTGGGTTTAAAGGGCTTCATTTCCTTTTTCTTGAACTTGCTTTGTCAACAAGAGTTAAGAGCCCAAGAGCCAGACACTTTCTCATTCTAGTGTAGAAACCGGAGGCTCCTTCTCAAATTCCTTGTCTCAGCTACGTTCCAAAAGCTCCATGGATTAGCATGAAAGGAGCATGTACTTACAAAGTCAATCCTGAGGGAGCTGAGTTTCCCTTGACAGCTCCTTTAAGAAATATTTAGCGTCCATGTAAGAGCCTAAACCCTTCTAGAATGAACAAACATGACTAAGAAATGATGAAGTCTCAAGAAGTCCCCTGCTAGGACCTCCCTGGAAGTCCAAGAATATGCCTGCCAATGCAAGGGACACACGTTGGATCCCTGGTTGGGGAACCAAGATCCCACATGCCATGGGGCAACTAAGCCCGTGAGCCACGACTACTGAGCCTGCATGCCATAACTAGAGAGAAACCCAAACACTGCCGTGAAAGATTCCACGTGCTCCAACTAAGACCTGACCCCGTTAAACAAACCAAAAAAATACACAAAGAAAAAAGTTCCCTGTCTAGTGGGGAAGATAAGAAATGTTTGCAAATAATTATACAAAGCATAAGAATCGTTGCTCTTTATCAAGCACCTACCATGTGAAACAGTCCATGGTGTCGCAAAGAGTAGGACACAACTGAGTGACGGAACAACAACCATGTGTATCCATGTTTCTATATACACTAACATGTTTAGTATCAAACTATTTGAGCCTTTTAGTTAGGTGTTAGGACTTCTTCCATTTATTGAAGGGGGGAGGGCAGGGCTGAGGCACAGAGAGTTAAATAACTTGCCCGAGGCCACACAAAAGGAAGTCTGATCCCAGAGCCCATAAGACAAACCATCAATTTATAACATCCCCTTAGAAAAGGAGCTAACATTTATTGAATGCTAAGTGAATTCCAGGGCTGAGCACCTGTAAGGCAGTATCATATTTCTTCTTCAAAATGAGCCCAAGACTTAGCCCAGGTGCCCTGGAATACAGAGCCTAAAGCAAGACTTGGGTGCAAATGCTGTACTAGGTGGTGCAGCGACAGCCCTAGGGCAGTGACACTGAGGGAAAGGAACCACAGGACCTGCTTGAGTCACTGGCCAAAGTCAAGGGAAGGACTCAACAAGTGGCCAGACGCTGAGACATAAACATGGTTGGGAGAATGGGGGAGGGGGTATATTATAAGACACATCTGATAAACCCTACAGGAAAGGTACTGCTATTATTGTTGTCTTAGAAATCAAGAAACTGGGACTGCTAACTGGGAGTGAGAATACAAAATCAACGAGTCTGAGTATAAAAATGCAATAGTAACACAGAAGTCAGAACAGCTCCCAGTCAGTCACTCAAGAGTGGATCTTGGTTTGAATATCCTGACATAGCCAAAGAAAATACATGGAAGGAACCTAGATGCCCATCGACAAACGAATGGATCCAAAAGCTCTGGTACATATATACAGTGGAATACTACACAGCTGTAAAGAGAAATGCAGAAGAATCAACCCTAATGAGGTGGCTGGATCTAGAACGTATCATCAAAAGTGAAGTCAGTCAGAAAGAGAAGGACAAATACAGTATATTAACACATATATATATGGAATCTAGTAGGATGGTGATGATGGCACATGCAGTGAAGCGACAGAAAGACAGACATGGACAGTGGACATATGGACATTGTGGGGAAGGAACAGTGGGTGAGAGGCGTAAAGGAAGTAGCATGAAGTCCTGTACTATCATAAGTGAAGAAAATAGCTCTAGTCATTGCTGTGTGAGAAAAGGGGATCCTTCAGGGGTGCTGTGTGATGGTTGGGAGGGGTGGGAAGGGGGGGATATACATATGACTAATCTGAGAACATACATATCTGTAAACAACAAAACTCTGTAAAAGTTAAAAGTAAAATAAAGGTTATAAAAAAAAAAAACTATATTCATATAAAGCAAAAAATAAATAAATAAATAAAGGGTTCTAGTGAAATGAAAAAAAAAAAAAGAAAATCTATGTACCGGTCTGGTCACCCATGGGAGCACAAACAAAAGAGCATAAACAAGTTCATAAACAAGCATAAATAAGTTCAAAGCGAAGAGCCATCCATCTGAGCACTGTTAAGGGCCTCAGGCATTGGCGCGGGGGCTGTGGGCAGGAGACTTTGGTGGGCCAGTTCCTTTGAGAAACCACACCTGTGGCTGAGATAGTTAGAAGGGTAAGTAACTGATACCAAGAGGCATGTGATTACTCTAATCCCGCCCTTTCCTCATTAAGGGCTTGTCAAGCAGCTCTCTGATAACCACATGGCTTGACCCCAGCCCTGGAAGGCTGTGACTGTATGTGTCCCACCACCCACTGTGTCCCTACACAGCAGGCAGCCTGCACGGGGACTGAACAGACAATGGGCAGGTCGTCTTGTCCACGTGACACAGTTCTCACAGCATCCCGCTGAACTACATGAAATGTCCCCTTGTAGTCACACACATGATGATTTCAAATGGTGCAACTTAAAATGATAAGAATTCTTATTCTGGCTCCAAGTGATTACTTAGCCTGAGACAATCTCTAACTCTTGGGGGGACCAACAGAAGAAGTCTCTTGAGTGACAATCTTGGTGTCATTTATTAGAGACTAATTTCTTCAGAAGAGGGTAACAGAGGATGAGATAGTTGGATGACATCACCGATTCAATGGACATAAACTTGGGCAAACTCCAGGAGATGGTGAGGGGCAGGGAAGCCTGGTGTGTTGCAGTTTCCGGGGTCTCAAAGAGTCGGACACAACTTGGCGACTGAACAACAACAAATTTCTTCACGGTCGATAAGAGCTATAAGAAAGGAACCAGCAGAAGCTTGAGAAAAAAGAACTCATCTCTGGCTGCCAAGAGTGGAAGACGTTTCAGAGAAGGCAGCGTGCGTTTAAAGAATATATGGGAATTTTGATAACACAGATGAAGAGTTGAAGAGGAATCATCAAGACTTATGGTACATGAGAAAGACCAGAGTTAAGGCTGTGAGGGACACCGTGCAGTAAACTGTGAATGATCGAGTCTGTAGAGGAAAAGCAATGAGGAAGGAGACGGGGAGGGCCAGCAAAGGCCAGACTGGAGGCAGCTTCTGATGTTAATTAAAAATGTTAGCAAAAGGAGTCCCTTAAGGGCCATGAGATGATTAAGATGATCATTCTGTTCTAGGCAAACAGAGCTGGAGAATGAAAGCAGAGGGCCAGCCAGGAAGCCAGGCCTTCTGGGAGTCACTGACAGAGCCTCAAAGCAAAAATAGGGTGGAAATTTCATTTTTAAAATCAATGTGAGGAAGAGCCACTCATAGACACAACTCGGATTAATCAGTTAAGCACATCTCATGCCTCACCACCCCTATCCGCTGCCTGCGCTTCATCCTCCTCATTTCCAGAAAGATTACTCTTCCAGGTTCTGAATTAATTTACTCCTAATAGCTATCCATGTGGTATGTATTTTGATTTCCATTTGTAGATGAGGAAACTGAGGCTGAGAAAAGGAAAATACAGGCCACATATCTCCTAAAGAGTCAGTACTAAGACCCAGGATTCCCTGATTCCAAAGCCTGTGGCAATCACTATGAAAAACAGTATGGTAGTTCCTCCAAAAACTAAAAATGAGGCTGTCACATGATCCAGCAATTTCACTGCTCAGCATATACCCAGGCAAAATGATAATAAAAAAGACACATGCACCTCTATGCTCATAGCAGCACTATTCAGAACAGCCAAGACATGGAAACAACCTAAATGTCTGTCGACAGACGAGTGGATAAAGAAGACGTGGTTCATAGATACAGTGGAATACTAATCATTAAAAACAGCTGAGAGGGCTTCCCTGGTGGTCCAGTGGGTAAGGACACCGCCTTGCAGTGCAAGGGCGCCAGGTTGATCCCTGGCCTGGGAAGATCCCACATTCCGTGGAGCGGCTGGACCGATGTGTCCAATTACCGAGCCGGAGCTCTGGAGCACATGTGCCCAGCGCCGGTGCTCTGCGACAACAGAGGCCACTGCGATGGGAGGCCCACATGGCCCAGAGAACAAAGATGGATGAAAACAGATAAATGAAAGACCGATAGAAGTGGCCCGCCCACCTCCTCCCTCCCCAGCCCCCCCTCCAAAATTAAAAACAAGCATACAAAAAAAACCAGCTGAGTAATGTCCTTTGCAGCAACACTGATGGACCTAGAGATTACCATACAAAGCAAGTCAGAGAAAGAAAGACAAATACCATATCATATAGTTTAGATGTGGAGTCTAAAATACAACATTGATGCACTTATCTATGAAACATAAACAGGTTCACAAATACAGAAAACTGATGTGTAGTTGCCTAGAAGTGGGGGCACTGGGGGAGGGTGGTAGGAGAGGGAAGGACTGAGAGTTTGGGATTAGCAGATGCAAACTATTGTAGATAGGCTGGATAAACAGCAAAGTTCTACTGTCTAGCACATGGAAAAATTTCATTTTAAAATCAATGTGAGGAAGAGCCACTCATAGACACAACTCGGATTAATCAGTTAAGCACATCTCATGCCTCACCACCCCTATCCGCTGCCTGCGCTTCATCCTCCTCATTTCCAGAAAGATTACTCTTCCAGGTTCTGAATTAATTTACTCCTAATAGCTATCCATGTGGTATGTATTTTGATTTCCATTTGTAGATGAGGAAACTGAGGCTGAGAAAAGGAAAATACAGGCCACATATCTCCTAAAGAGTCAGTACTAAGACCCAGGATTCCCTGATTCCAAAGCCTGTGGCAATCACTATGAAAAACAGTATGGTAGTTCCTCCAAAAACTAAAAATGAGGCTGTCACATGATCCAGCAATTTCACTGCTCAGCATATACCCAGGCAAAATGATAATAAAAAAGACACATGCACCTCTATGCTCATAGCAGCACTATTCAGAACAGCCAAGACATGGAAACAACCTAAATGTCTGTCGACAGGACGAGTGGATAAAGAAGACGTGGTTCATAGATACAGTGGAATACTAATCATTAAAAACAGCTGAGAGGGCTTCCCTGGTGGTCCAGTGGGTAAGGACACCGCCTTGCAGTGCAAGGGCGCCAGGTTGATCCCTGGCCTGGGAAGATCCCACATTCCGTGGAGCGGCTGGACCGATGTGTCCAATTACCGAGCCGGAGCTCTGGAGCACATGTGCCCAGCGCCGGTGCTCTGCGACAACAGAGGCCACTGCGATGGGAGGCCCACATGGCCCAGAGAACAAAGATGGATGAAAACAGATAAATGAAAGACCGATAGAAGTGGCCCGCCCACCTCCTCCCCCCCCAGCCCCCCCCCCAAAATTAAAAACAAGCATACAAAAAAAACCAGCTGAGTAATGTCCTTTGCAGCAACACTGATGGACCTAGAGATTACCATACAAAGCAAGTCAGAGAAAGAAAGACAAATACCATATCATATAGTTTAGATGTGGAGTCTAAAATACAACATTGATGCACTTATCTATGAAACATAAACAGGTTCACAAATACAGAAAACTGATGTGTAGTTGCCTAGAAGTGGGGGCACTGGGGGAGGGTGGTAGGAGAGGGAAGGACTGAGAGTTTGGGATTAGCAGATGCAAACTATTGTAGATAGGCTGGATAAACAGCAAAGTTCTACTGTCTAGCACAGGGACCTATACTCGATATCCTGTGATAAGCCATAAAAGAAATGAATATATATATGTATATATATATGCATATATAACTGAGTCAACTTGCTGTACAGCAGGTAACTAATGCAACAGTGTAAATCAACTGCACTTCAATAAATCTGGCACTCTGTGATGGTCTACAGGGCTGGGAGGAAGGCTTAGCGTCTACGGCTGATTCACATTGTACAGAAGAAACCAACACAACATTGTAAAGCAATTATCCCCCAATTAAAAATAAATTTATGGCTTCCCTGGTGGTCCAGTGGGTAAAGAGTCTGCCTTGCAGTGCAAGGGGTGCTGGTTAGATCCCTGGCCCGGGAAGATCCCACATGCTGTGGAGCGGCTGGACCGGTGTGTCCAATTACAATCCAGCGCTCTGGAGCGCAAGTGCACAGAACTGGCGCTCTGCAACGAGAGAGGCCACTGCAATGGGAAGCCCACAAAGGCCAAAGAATAAAGATGGATAAAAACAAACAATTAAAAAACCACAATAAAAGAGGCCAAAATTAAAAAAATTTTCTTTTTTTAAATTTAAAAAACAGGTACTGAATAAGGACTTATTGTCCAGCACAGGGAACTCTACTTAATACTCTGTAATGGTCTATATGAGAAAAGAATCTAAAAAAAGAGTACCTATATGTATATGTAAAATTGACTCACTATGTGGTACAGCAGAAAGTAATACAACATTGCAAATCATTTATACTCCAATAAAAAAGACAAAAGAAAACAAAAAAAGAGCCTATGACTGTTAAAGTGGAGGCTGGAGGCCAGTCAGAGACAGGGATGGTGTTGCACAAACAGTCCAGGCCAGCACTTCCCAAGCAGGAGAATCGGCCTAGAGATTACCATACAAAGCAAGTCAGAGAAAGAAAGACAAATACCATATCATATAGTTTAGATGTGGAGTCTAAAATACAACATTGATGCACTTATCTATGAAACATAAACAGGTTCACAAATACAGAAAACTGATGTGTAGTTGCCTAGAAGTGGGGGCACTGGGGGAGGGTGGTAGGAGAGGGAAGGACTGAGAGTTTGGGATTAGCAGATGCAAACTATTGTAGATAGGCTGGATAAACAGCAAAGTTCTACTGTCTAGCACAGGGACCTATACTCGATATCCTGTGATAAGCCATAAAAGAAATGAATATATATATGTATATATATATGCATATATAACTGAGTCAACTTGCTGTACAGCAGGTAACTAATGCAACAGTGTAAATCAACTGCACTTCAATAAATCTGGCACTCTGTGATGGTCTACAGGGCTGGGAGGAAGGCTTAGCGTCTCACGGCTGATTCACATTGTACAGAAGAAACCAACACAACACTGTAAAAAAATCATCCCCCAATTAAAAATAAATTTATGGCTTCCCTGGTGGTCCAGTGGGTAAAGAGTCTGCCTTGCAGTGCAAGGTGCTGGTTAGATCCCTGGCCGGGAAGATCCCACATGCTGTGGAGCGGCTGGACCGGTGTGTCCAATTACAATCCAGCGCTCTGGAGCGCAAGTGCACAGAACTGGCGCTCTGCAACGAGAGAGGCCACTGCAATGGGAAGCCCACAAAGGCCAAAGAATAAAGATGGATAAAAACAAACAATTAAAAAACCACAATAAAAGAGGCCAAAATTAAAAAAACTTTCTTTTTTTAAATTTAAAAAACAGGTACTGAATAAGGACTTATTGTCCAGCACAGGGAACTCTACTTAATACTCTGTAATGGTCTATATGAGAAAAGAATCTAAAAAAAGAGTACCTATATGTATATGTAAAATTGACTCACTATGTGGTACAGCAGAAAGTAATACAACATTGCAAATCATTTATACTCCAATAAAAAAGACAAAAGAAAACAAAAAAAGAGCCTATGACTGTTAAAGTGGAGGCTGGAGGCCAGTCAGAGACAGGGATGGTGTTGCACAAACAGTCCAGGCCAGCACTTCCCAAGCAGGAGAAAGGTGGCCAAGGCTAACACCAAAGTGTCTCGTGGCAGAAACGAAGATTCCTTGCTGATTCCACAGTGAAGTCCCCTCTGGTCCTACCTTGCTTTCTCCTTCGATGACAATGACAGGCACGGAAGTGGCAGGCCAGCGGTGTTTGGCTGGGAGGGGCTTGTCACAATTCCATAGAACTATGATCTGAAAGGGACAGGGGGTCATTAGATGGCTTGATAAGGCTGGCGGCTTTACACAGGCCTCCAGCCTAACACTTCTTTTTACAGGGAGAGAGAGAGAAAGAGAAAAGATGGGTTCTAAGCAAGGCAGAGTGGCAAACCTCAAAGCTGAATTTAAAGTGCGTCCACTCCACTCTGTACACCTGACACTAACATAACACAGTCAAACAACTACACTCCAAACAACAAAAAAAATTTCTTTAAATGTGAGGCCATGCCCCTCAACCCTCAGAACCCCATCACCCTAACAAGCAGAGAGAGAGGAAACAAGGGGGAGCCTAAGAAAAACTGTGTTAAGAGGGTAGGAGAAAGCTGGGGAGCAAAAGAAGTCATGTCGGTGTTGTTGGTTCTTAACCAAGTGGTTTCCTAATTTCGGATGTCTTATGATGATGAGGAAGATAACAGCCCTGATCAAATGAAAGAAAAATGCACACTGAACATCTGCTGCGAACTTGTGGTACACCAGGCAACGTGGGAGAAGGAAGAGAATTCAAGATCCGACTGGTGTGAGCTCATGTTTTGGATTCTTCAGGATGGCTGCTTATTTCCTGTGACCTTATTATTGCCAAGAAATGTGTTTAACTCCAAAATGTAGACTTCAGTGTGACTTGATTCTTTTCTCATATGTAAACCTTCTTGTATAATTCACAATTCAGGAAAACCACTGTGAAGAGTCTGAGAGCGATGCTAATTTGGAAAACACTGTTACCATAGATAACATCTTCTGCTCCCAATTTTATAATTAGTCACTGTGGCTGTGAAAGAAAAGTTGACGCCTCCCAACGTCAACAAGTCAGTTTCTGCTGTTGAAACTTAGTTTTCTGGGTCCTCTCAGGGACCTTTCTGAAGTTCTTTTTCACTTTGATACTTAAAGATAAAATAATCTGTGTATATATTCTTTAAAGGGTATCTTGGGGACTTCGCTGGTGGTCCAGTGGTTAAGACTCCTCACTTCCACTGCAGGGAGTGTGGGTTCAACCCCTTGTCAGGAACTAAGATCTCACATGACAGGCACGGAAGTGGCAGGCCAGCGGTGTTTGGCTGGGAGGGGCTTGTCACAATTCCATAGAACTATGATCTGAAAGGGACAGGGGGTCATTAGATGGCTTGATAAGGCTGGCGGCTTTACACAGGCCTCCAGCCTAACACTTCTTTTTACAGGGAGAGAGAGAGAAAGAGAAAAGATGGGTTCTAAGCAAGGCAGAGTGGCAAACCTCAAAGCTGAATTTAAAGTGCGTCCACTCCACTCTGTACACCTGACACTAACATAACACAGTCAAACAACTACACTCCAAACAACAAAAAAAATTTCTTTAAATGTGAGGCCATGCCCCTCAACCCTCAGAACCCCATCACCCTAACAAGCAGAGAGAGAGGAAACAAGGGGGAGCCTAAGAAAAACTGTGTTAAGAGGGTAGGAGAAAGCTGGGGAGCAAAAGAAGTCATGTCGGTGTTGTTGGTTCTTAACCAAGTGGTTTCCTAATTTCGGATGTCTTATGATGATGAGGAAGATAACAGCCCTGATCAAATGAAAGAAAAATGCACACTGAACATCTGCTGCGAACTTGTGGTACACCAGGCAACGTGGGAGAAGGAAGAGAATTCAAGATCCGACTGGTGTGAGCTCATGTTTTGGATTCTTCAGGATGGCTGCTTATTTCCTGTGACCTTATTATTGCCAAGAAATGTGTTTAACTCCAAAATGTAGACTTCAGTGTGACTTGATTCTTTTCTCATATGTAAACCTTCTTGTATAATTCACAATTCAGGAAAACCACTGTGAAGAGTCTGAGAGCGATGCTAATTTGGAAAACACTGTTACCATAGATAACATCTTCTGCTCCCAATTTTATAATTAGTCACTGTGGCTGTGAAAGAAAAGTTGACGCCTCCCAACGTCAACAAGTCAGTTTCTGCTGTTGAAACTTAGTTTTCTGGGTCCTCTCAGGGACCTTTCTGAAGTTCTTTTTTCACTTTGATACTTAAAGATAAAATAATCTGTGTATATATTCTTTAAAGGGTATCTTGGGGACTTCGCTGGTGGTCCAGTGGTTAAGACTCCTCACTTCCACTGCAGGGAGTGTGGGTTCAACCCCTTGTCAGGAACTAAGATCTCACATGCCACAGAGCATGGCCAAGAAATTTAAATTAAAAAAAGAAAAAAGAAAGAAAGAATGCCATTTACAGCATCATGGATGGAGCCAGAGATTATCACACTGAGGGAAGTAAGTCAGAAAGACAAAGACCATATGATACCACTTATATGTGGAATCTTAAAACAATAAAAAGACAACAAAGCGTTGGTATATATTTAACTTAACCCCAGTGCAAAGACCTCTTTGTAATTCACCGCTTTACCTATACCAGATTTCACTTCCAAAAACCTGTGAGCTGATGAAAAGGGAGCAACGAGGCATGGCGAATGAAAGGGGAGTAGCAAGGCAGGACGTGCAATGTGTCCCGGGGAGCCATTGTGTAGCAGGGAAGGAGGGAGAGTCTCTGGTCCACTGAGTGGCAGGGGGCAGGCGCTGGAGGACACCACCACCCCTCCCCACACTCACCTGGGCACAGTACTGGGACTTGGCTGCAGCCACAAGGAGCTTCAACACTGGCTGGGACTGAGAGACCAGGGGGGTCACTGCGTGGATGACTGCAGTGAACTTGGAGGGGGGCTTTAAACCTGAAAGAACAAGGGCAGAACAAGACTTGGAAAATGACGCCTCTCTGCTCCGTCGCCTCACCCCAGAGCTAATGTTCCCTTCTAGCATACTTTTCCTCTGCCTCTTACGTCCTGACAGAACAAAAACAAACTGAAGAGCTGCTACTGAACTGCTGCCTGAGTCTAGAGACCTGCGTAATTTACAGTTCAAGGGCCATTTCCAGATTCTTTCTTTAATGGCCTCTTCCTTCCTCCCTCGGGGAGGCAGCTTTGATCTCCCTTCCGCTTTTCAGGCACCCAAAGTCTAATTACACCTCCCTCCCACTACCCACCAGTCTTTACTCAAGAAAGGGTCTAACTCTACTTACTTACATCCTAGGCTGGATTTTAGTAAATACGTTCTCTCTTCCAGGGTATCTGCATATCTCTTATTCTTAATGATGTAGTTAAGAGGCATTTAGGCTGCTTCCAGGTCTTGGCGGTTGTAAATAGTGCTGCCATGACTCTGGGACGCACGCATCTTTTGAATTATGATTTTCTCCAGATATGCCCAGGAGTGAGATTGCTGGATCACAATGGTAGTTATTTTTAATTTTTTAAGGAACCTCCATACTTTTCTACATAGTGGATGCATTCATTTACATCTCACCAACATTGTAAGAAGACTCCCTTTTTCCATGCCCTCTCCAGCATTTACTGTTTGTAGACTTTTTAAGATGATGGCCATTCTGACCGGTATGAGGTGATACCTCATTGTAAGTTTGATCTGCATTTCTCTGATAACTGGTGATGCTAAGTATCTTTTTTTTTTTTTTTAATCTTTTTGAGGGTGTGGGGTGGGGAGGGAGGGGGATGGGCAGGCCACTTCTATTGGTCTTTCATTTCTCTATTTTCATCCGTCTTTGCTCTTCGGCTCTTGTGGGCCTCCCATCGCGGTGGCCCCTGTCGTCGCAGAGTGCCGGCTCTGGGCTCATGCGCGCCAGAGCTCTGACTCGGTAATTGGACACATCAGTCCAGCCGCTCCGCAGCACGTGGGATCCTCCCAGGCCAGGGATCAAACCAGCGCCCCTTGCAGTGCAAGGCGGTGTCCTTGCCCGCTGGACCACCAGGGGAAGCCCAATGCTAAGCATCTTTTCCTGTGCTTTATGGCCATCTTTATGGTCGTCTTCGGTGAAATGTCTGTCTGATCTCCTGACCATTTTTTGATTGGGCTGTTTGTTTGTTTGTTGATACTGAGCTGCATAAGTTGTTTCTCTATTTTGGAGATTATTCCTTGTTGGTTGTATGTGTTTGCACATATTTTCTCCTATGCTGCCATTCTGAGGGGTCTTTGCCTGATGGTTCCTGTTATCAGGTAACAACCAGCAACTGGTCTGGGTTAAAAGGACAATATCCTAAGCCTAAGTGTCTAGGTCTAAAGCCCAGTTCTACCATTGAGTGGTGGTGGGATTATTACTTAAGCCTGTTTCCACAGCAGTAAAATGGGGCTAATGGCAACAGTAACAAAGTTACGGGATTGTTATGAGAATGAACATGTAAGTGAGTTACTGCATACAGAGCACTTGAAGATTTTAGTAAATACGTTCTCTCTTCCAGGGTATCTGCATATCTCTTATTCTTAATGATGTAGTTAAGAGGCATTTAGGCTGCTTCCAGGTCTTGGCGGTTGTAAATAGTGCTGCCATGACTCTGGGACGCATCTTTTGAATTATGATTTTCTCCAGATATGCCCAGGAGTGAGATTGCTGGATCACAATGGTAGTTATTTTTAATTTTTTAAGGAACCTCCATACTTTTCTACATAGTGGATGCATTCATTTACATCTCACCAACATTGTAAGAAGACTCCCTTTTTCCATGCCCTCTCCAGCATTTACTGTTTGTAGACTTTTTAAGATGATGGCCATTCTGACCGGTATGAGGTGATACCTCATTGTAAGTTTGATCTGCATTTCTCTGATAACTGGTGATGCTAAGTATCTTTTTTTTTTTTTTTAATCTTTTTGAGGGTGTGGGGTGGGGAGGGAGGGGGATGGGCAGGCCACTTCTATTGGTCTTTCATTTCTCTATTTTCATCCGTCTTTGCTCTTCGGCTCTTGTGGGCCTCCCATCGCGGTGGCCCCTGTCGTCGCAGAGTGCCGGCTCTGGGCTCATGCGCGCCAGAGCTCTGGCTCGGTAATTGGACACATCAGTCCAGCCGCTCCGCAGCACGTGGGATCCTCCCAGGCCAGGGATCAAACCAGCGCCCCTTGCAGTGCAAGGCGGTGTCCTTGCCCGCTGGACCACCAGGGGAAGCCCAATGCTAAGCATCTTTTCCTGTGCTTTATGGCCATCTTTATGGTCGTCTTCGGTGAAATGTCTGTCTGATCTCCTGACCATTTTTTGATTGGGCTGTTTGTTTGTTTGTTGATACTGAGCTGCATAAGTTGTTTCTCTATTTTGGAGATTATTCCTTGTTGGTTGTATGTGTTTGCACATATTTTCTCCTATGCTGCCATTCTGAGGGGTCTTTGCCTGATGGTTCCTGTTATCAGGTAACAACCAGCAACTGGTCTGGGTTAAAAGGACAATATCCTAAGCCTAAGTGTCTAGGTCTAAAGCCCAGTTCTACCATTGAGTGGTGGTGGGATTATTACTTAAGCCTGTTTCCACAGCAGTAAAATGGGGCTAATGGCAACAGTAACAAAGTTACGGGATTGTTATGAGAATGAACATGTAAGTGAGTTACTGCATACAGAGCACTTAGAACAGGACCTGCAAACACCATGTGCTCAGCGTGAGTTCACCACTGTCATCACCATCATCATTATTTTGGAGTGGAAGCTGCTGCATTCCCAAGAATCTCCTCTTTCTGTGAAAAAAGCCCAGCAGAGAGAAAAAGCACGTGGTCCAGACCTCTGCCAGCTGTGTGCACTGAAGCCCAAGGTGGAAAGATACTATACATGTGAAAAATAGCAACTGCCACCAAAGAAAGCAGTGAGATGCCTTTGCCTCCAGATGACTTTTTTCATGAGAGAATGTTGCTCAGTCGTGTCCAACTCTTTGTGCCCCATGGCTGAGCCATGGAATTCTCCAGGCAAGAATACCGGAGTGGGTAGCCTATCCCTTCTCCAGGGGATTTTCCCACCCAGGACTCAAACTGGGGTCTTTGGCATTGCAGGTGGATTCTTTATCAGCTGAGCAACAAAGGAAGTCTTTTCATGACAACCCACTAAGAAACTGGAGTCAGGTTAAAAGTCTCCTAAAACTTCAATCATACAGACCCACTAATTTCACATGTTCACAGTTTAAATGTGAATAAGATGATGCAAGGATACTGAAGCTAAGCTTTGAGAATGACTGGATAAAAGTAAGGAATCAGACTGTATATAACAAAGAATTACACGGCTGTTTTGCAGAGCACATTATCTCATTTGACTAGTGCATCAGTTGCATGTTAGAAAGAAGCTAGCTCTTCCACTACCAAGAAACACATTCCACCCTTTGCCAAGCAAGAAGAATAAACACGATGTAGGGGTTCCCTTTTAACAGTGAGGACAAGTCACTGCTTTTAGACTTTCCCTTAATAGTTTAAGAAGCAACATTTACATACTTCTTATGTGCTAACTTGACTAACGCCACACAAAAAATCTGAAGTCCGGCTTCCTTGGTGGTCCAGCAGGTAAGGAGTCCACCTTGCAGTGCAAGGGGCATCGGTTTGATCGCTGGCCCGGGAAGCCCAGTTCTACCATTGAGTGGTGGTGGGATTATTACTTAAGCCTGTTTCCACGTGGGTCATACAAAGTTACGGGATTGTTATGAGAATGAACATGTAAGTGAGTTACTGCATACAGAGCACTTAGAACAGGACCTGCAAACACCATGTGCTCAGCGTGAGTTCACCACTGTCATCACCATCATCATTATTTTGGAGTGGAAGCTGCTGCATTCCCAAGAATCTCCTCTTTCTGTGAAAAAAGCCCAGCAGAGAGAAAAAGCACGTGGTCCAGACCTCTGCCAGCTGTGTGCACTGAAGCCCAAGGTGGAAAGATACTATACATGTGAAAAATAGCAACTGCCACCAAAGAAAGCAGTGAGATGCCTTTGCCTCCAGATGACTTTTTTCATGAGAGAATGTTGCTCAGTCGTGTCCAACTCTTTGTGCCCCATGGCTGAGCCATGGAATTCTCCAGGCAAGAATACCGGAGTGGGTAGCCTATCCCTTCTCCAGGGGATTTTCCCACCCAGGACTCAAACTGGGGTCTTTGGCATTGCAGGTGGATTCTTTATCAGCTGAGCAACAAAGGAAGTCTTTTCATGACAACCCACTAAGAAACTGGAGTCAGGTTAAAAGTCTCCTAAAACTTCAATCATACAGACCCACTAATTTCACATGTTCACAGTTTAAATGTGAATAAGATGATGCAAGGATACTGAAGCTAAGCTTTGAGAATGACTGGATAAAAGTAAGGAATCAGACTGTATATAACAAAGAATTACACGGCTGTTTTGCAGAGCACATTATCTCATTTGACTAGTGCATCAGTTGCATGTTAGAAAGAAGCTAGCTCTTCCACTAGCAAGAAACACATTCCAGGTTTTGCCAAGTAAGAAGAATAAACACGATGTAGGGGGTTCCCTTTTTAACAGTGAGGACAAGTCACTGCTTTTAGACTTTCCCTTAATAGTTTAAGAAGCAACATTTACATACTTCTTATGTGCTAACTTGACTAACGCCACACAAAAAATCTGAAGTCCGGCTTCCTTGGTGGTCCAGCAGGTAAGGAGTCCACCTTGCAGTGCAAGGGGCATCGGTTTGATCGCTGGCCCGGGAAGATCCCACATGCCATGGAGCAGCTGGACCAGTGTGTCCAATTACAAGCCAGCGCTCTGGAGTGCATGCACCAAGAACCGGTGCTCTGCAATGAGAGAGAGGCCACTGCAATGGGAGGCCCACACAGGCTGAAGGGTAAAGATGGATGGAAAATAAATCAATACAAAATCAGTAAAAAGAGGAGGCCAAAAATTAAAAAATCCAGAACCGTGACTGAGGGGAAATGCCCAAGGCAATACCAACACTACAGCAAGTGGGGCTCCAAATACTGGGGTGGCCAAAAATTTGTTTGGGTTTTTCCAAAAGCTGGTGCAGAAAAAACCAAATGAATGTTTTGGTCACCCAATATATGAAGGTAACAGTAGCCTTTTGTGAAGCTTCATCTCTCTGCCTGTTCCCTTTTCCCCATTCAGTTCAGTTCAGTCACTCGGTCGTGTCTGACTCTGTGACTCTATGGACTGCAGCAACCAGGCTTTCCTGTACTTCACCATCTCCCAGAGCTTGCTTAAACTCACCCCCATTGACTCAGTGATGCCTTCCAACCATCTTGTCCTCTGTCATCCCCTTTACGACTGTGTCTTTTCCTCATTATGACTAGCCTAAAAGCTGCCTAGACAAGGAAATGGCAAGTACTCTTGCCTGGAAAACTCCACAGACAGAGAAGCCTGGCTACAGTCCATGAGGCCACAAAGAGTAGGACATGACTGACCAACTGAGCACAAAAGCTACTTGAAAGTAGAGCCTGTATCTCCCTTGACTGTTTATTCCTACCACCCAGTCCTGCATTAACACAGCACAGAAGAGGAGCATAACAACACTGCATGAAGTGAATAAGTTTGTCTTCCGTCCTCTATTCTCAAATCTTTTTCCCTTGCCCTTTATTAGTCTGGGTTTTCTTTGGTCTGAGACAGAGAAGCTGGGATTGTGGAGGGGAAAAACAAAAAGGCAGGAAGAGCTCCTAGACCCAATTTATATATATGATGAGACTCAAAATTATAGCAAACCCATTGCCAGGTTAATAATGATCTGTAATTTGGGGAGGCTATTCTCTGAAGTCCGGCTTCCTTGGTGGTCCAGCAGGTAAGGAGTCCACCTTGCAGTGCAAGGGCATCGGTTTGATCTGGCCCGGGAAGATCCCACATGCCATGGAGCAGCTGGACCAGTGTGTCCAATTACAAGCCAGCGCTCTGGAGTGCATGCACCAAGAACCGGTGCTCTGCAATGAGAGAGAGGCCACTGCAATGGGAGGCCCACACAGGCTGAAGGGTAAAGATGGATGGAAAATAAATCAATACAAAATCAGTAAAAAGAGGAGGCCAAAAATTAAAAAATCCAGAACCGTGACTGAGGGGAAATGCCCAAGGCAATACCAACACTACAGCAAGTGGGGCTCCAAATACTGGGGTGGCCAAAAATTTGTTTGGGTTTTTCCAAAAGCTGGTGCAGAAAAAACCAAATGAATGTTTTGGTCACCCAATATATGAAGGTAACAGTAGCCTTTTGTGAAGCTTCATCTCTCTGCCTGTTCCCTTTTCCCCATTCAGTTCAGTTCAGTCACTCGGTCGTGTCTGACTCTGTGACTCTATGGACTGCAGCAACCAGGCTTTCCTGTACTTCACCATCTCCCAGAGCTTGCTTAAACTCACCCCCATTGACTCAGTGATGCCTTCCAACCATCTTGTCCTCTGTCATCCCCTTTACGACTGTGTCTTTTCCTCATTATGACTAGCCTAAAAGCTGCCTAGACAAGGAAATGGCAAGTACTCTTGCCTGGAAAACTCCACAGACAGAGAAGCCTGGCTACAGTCCATGAGGCCACAAAGAGTAGGACATGACTGACCAACTGAGCACAAAAGCTACTTGAAAGTAGAGCCTGTATCTCCCTTGACTGTTTATTCCTACCACCCAGTCCTGCATTAACACAGCACAGAAGAGGAGCATAACAACACTGCATGAAGTGAATAAGTTTGTCTTCCGTCCTCTATTCTCAAATCTTTTTCCCTTGCCCTTTATTAGTCTGGGTTTTCTTTGGTCTGAGACAGAGAAGCTGGGATTGTGGAGGGGAAAAACAAAAAGGCAGGAAGAGCTCCTAGACCCAATTTATATATATGATGAGACTCAAAATTATAGCAAACCCATTGCCAGGTTAATAATGATCTGTAATTTGGGGAGGCTATTCTCTAAAAGCAATGACTCTACTTAATGTAGAGAACAGCTCCTCCTATCAGTAATGGATTTTTCAACTTTGCAAGGCACGAATTTCTAGTTCTTGACTTGGATACACCATGAAGGAAATGGCTCTAGAAAGCCATCTCTCACGCAGGGCATTACAAAGATGCTGTGATGGAATTAAAAAATTAAGGAACTTGAGTTTCAGACAACATCTGTAGGGTAGACCAGTTCCTGGAAAGGCATCCACTTACCTAAATTAGCATAGTAGTAAGGGAAATCTCCCAGATAGGATGAATACTGCGGTAGGACGAATAATCCTCCAGGATGTTTGTTCCATATTAAACTGTTACGTGATATGTGCTTGAATATTCTGTCCTGAATAATCTAGAAAACAAAAACATTGGCACATGGTGAAAAGGAGACGATGGTGGTCTCTGACAAGGAACATACTCAGTCCAAGCTTGAGGGCTGATGACAGGAAAAGCAATGGGTGTACTCCCTACCCCCAGTTCTCTACTGCTAAAAATGTCTGGGACCCAAAGAAAGGGACAGAGCAATGGAAAAGAGAGATGGCTAATCCAATTTTCTAATTATACTTCAGTTTCACCGTAAATTCTATCTCGTCTTTTGGTAATAAGTTCATGCTCCTTTCAAAGTAGAGGGTGTGGGAGAGTTCCTTGATGGCTGATCTTCCAGATCCACAAAACGAAGGTCTGCTCTCCGTGCATGGAGATGTCCATGTAGAGACTGAGCTGGGAGCATGTTCAAGGTATGGCACAATCTAGAAGCAGCTGAGGTTTCAATCTGTTCCTTGAATTCAGGAGGCAGATTTATTCGTTTGACCTATTTTCACGGCCCTTTCAAATTCAATTGTAGGACTTTGGGGTACTAGTTAGCTTCAGCTTTCATCCCAAAAAGTAGTTGCGTTAACAACTGCTCAAAACATCCTACATAATAGGACAAGAAGCATGGCATATGAAGACTAATAATAGCCAAGCTAGTTCATTAGTTTCTCTGGACTTGAAGACCTTGCAGATCATTAAATCTTACATTTAGAGTCAAACATTCTCCCACCCTGAATCATTTGTCAGATGAATGTGATTAGTCCACTTTACAGATTTCTCTCTGTGACTTTCAAACTCTTATAACTATACCATCCACTCATTAAGATATGATTTGGCAAATAATTAACTTGATACAGAATTTCAAGTTCTCAGCAATTTTTTTTTTGTACTTAAAAAAAATAGAAAGAAAAAGCCTGGCATACATCTCTAGAGATTTAAGACCTAAATCATCAATTTCTGGGTCCCCATTTAATGCAATGTGATTTTAAGTACAGACCATTTTAAACAGAGTTGTATTATTTGCTAAGGTTATTACCACCCTCATCTACAGGGCCAAAAAGGGGTCCCGTGATATTAAACTGTTACGTGATATGTGCTTGAATATTCTGTCCTGAATAATCTAGAAAACAAAAACATTGGCACATGGTGAAAAGGAGACGATGGTGGTCTCTGACAAGGAACATACTCAGTCCAAGCTTGAGGGCTGATGACAGGAAAAGCAATGGGTGTACTCCCTACCCCCAGTTCTCTACTGCTAAAAATGTCTGGGACCCAAAGAAAGGGACAGAGCAATGGAAAAGAGAGATGGCTAATCCAATTTTCTAATTATACTTCAGTTTCACCGTAAATTCTATCTCGTCTTTTGGTAATAAGTTCATGCTCCTTTCAAAGTAGAGGGTGTGGGAGAGTTCCTTGATGGCTGATCTTCCAGATCCACAAAACGAAGGTCTGCTCTCCGTGCATGGAGATGTCCATGTAGAGACTGAGCTGGGAGCATGTTCAAGGTATGGCACAATCTAGAAGCAGCTGAGGTTTCAATCTGTTCCTTGAATTCAGGAGGCAGATTTATTCGTTTGACCTATTTTCACGGCCCTTTCAAATTCAATTGTAGGACTTTGGGGTACTAGTTAGCTTCAGCTTTCATCCCAAAAAGTAGTTGCGTTAACAACTGCTCAAAACATCCTACATAATAGGACAAGAAGCATGGCATATGAAGACTAATAATAGCCAAGCTAGTTCATTAGTTTCTCTGGACTTGAAGACCTTGCAGATCATTAAATCTTACATTTAGAGTCAAACATTCTCCCACCCTGAATCATTTGTCAGATGAATGTGATTAGTCCACTTTACAGATTTCTCTCTGTGACTTTCAAACTCTTATAACTATACCATCCACTCATTAAGATATGATTTGGCAAATAATTAACTTGATACAGAATTTCAAGTTCTCAGCAATTTTTTTTTTGTACTTAAAAAAAAATAGAAAGAAAAAGCCTGGCATACATCTCTAGAGATTTAAGACCTAAATCATCAATTTCTGGGTCCCCATTTAATGCAATGTGATTTTAAGTACAGACCATTTTAAACAGAGTTGTATTATTTGCTAAGGTTATTACCACCCTCATCTCATCCCACATGGTGACTAGACAAGTAATAAAGTGAGCTACATTTATCTTTGCAAATCTTATCGTGTTTATATTTCTTAATGAGAGCAAAGAAAGGAAGCAAGGAGGAAATTTAGAAGAACTCAAATATCTTAGTTCAGTGATTTCTACAGTTTGTCTTTTCCCAAGATCAAAATTGCTCATTTTATATGACTTGGCAGAGGTTTCTAATTTGGGGAAGATTTTAGGAACCTCACTCAAATGTTAATGTTTGCTCTTTGCAGTACGACAGAGATGTGTTAAAATACTGTCGTCTAAGCATTATCAGAAAACTCATGGTTGTGAAGAGTGTTTACATGGCTAACAATTCCACTTTGTATACCATTTATTCCAGCTTTTAATTATTTGTATCTTCCCATTCTACTGTCTACTTTTTCTCCTTTATAGGTTTTCATTCAGGTCCTTTTTTTTTTTTTTTTTTTGCTTTCCGCAGGTGGTCACTTAAATAAGTTTGGATATCAAGACACAGAACACGCTGACAAAAGACAGTGTCATGACCTACATACACGTGGCACGGACCTCAGACCTACATACAAGTGACACGGAACTCAGAGATGTCACAAATTCGGTCCCCATTCACTCTGGGTCTCCGGATGGTATGGTCCTCAATGTCATTGACTCTTTTTGATTCAGTATCACAACACTGCCACCTTTTTGAATTCAGGGATACAATAAGTTATAGTATTCTTCTGAAATAGCAAAAAGCACTTTAGACTCTCCTCAAACAGATCTCAACAGGGCAAGATCAAAAAAAGGTGTACAAGCCATTAGTAAATGTTGAGTATAACCCAGGTCCAGCAACTTGTCACCTTGAAGACTCAGTATCCTCATATATTAAGCAGTACAATATCACATTAATTGTAACAATCTCTCAGAATCTGTGAGGAATAACCACCTAAGTCTTCATACTGAAGACTTGATTTTTTTTTTTTTGCTTCTAAAAAAACCTCATTCCTGTCTTCATTGTCTTAAGTATGGACTTTTCTATTTTTATACAGCTATACAATCACAGACGTTACATATTATGGATCTTTCCATATTAGTAATAATATTCATGGCTTACTTATCCTATATGACCAACAATAATGCAATTATTTCCATGCAAACAATGAAATCTTTATAAGCTAAAGCTTTCCACAGTTAGGATTGATGCTTTAGGATTTTGTCAAATGGTATGAACACTTTAAAGGCTGTTCATATGCATAGCCAAATGTCTTTCTGAAAGGTTGATATCAACTTGCCTTATCAAAACTTTGAGAGAGTATGGATATCCTTTTACCAAATGGAAAGGTCATTCTATCCCTCTCCTAATGTCCAGATCTCCCTAAGGCTACACTGGACAGTTTGCAGGATCCTTTCAGGAAAATGGGCACTTCGCTCTTGATTCTTGTGGACAAAGACATCATATTTAAAGATTGGACTTTATAAAGAAAATCAACACACATGTACATAAAATTTACACAATTTTTTTCCCCTACAGCCCCACATGGCACCCTCTGTAATGATAATATTTTTTATTAATGTCAACTCAAAGGGAAGAATGACAGGCTCCTTATTTTTCATTATTTTGCACCACTTATTTTTAAATTAATGGACTATTTGTTATAGGTTACAGTCATTCTAGGTGACCCTGACTTGGTCCTTTGACAAATCCAATGCTGCCTAATACATGCAGGGCTGCCATATGCCACCTCTCTCCAAACCAAAGCAATCTATTTCTATTCTCTGACTTTAAACCTTCATTGTACAATAGCATCAGCAATACTATGGTCTGAATGTGCGTGGTTAGATAAGCGAAAAGAGAAATGGAGCCCCCTTCACAGAACTCCACTTTAAATTGTGTTTTCCAAGCTACCATGAACTGTTTTCATGTGTTATTACAATTTAATGCCCCCTGCCTTTTTTTTGTATCAGCCTGACTCTGAGCTCCTAGGGTTCAACCCTTACTGCCAGGTTACTGTTGTGCAATATTCTGACAAATAATGGAACCACTAACAATATTTTTGCAGCATTTTCTCACCGTCTCCATCCATCCTTCTCAATGTGTACCAAAAAATGAGCTCCAAAGAGCCTAACTCTTATCAAATAGCTCCTTAATTCTAAGGTGCAGAATTCGGAAATTTTAATCAACCTGGAAAAACTAGCCAAATCCCACGCAGAACAGAGAGCAGCGCAGTAGAATGTATGAACAACTTGACCCTGGTGTTGGAGAGAAGGATAAAGTGTCCTGTTTCCAATTTTATCTAAGTACTACCTACAACTGTAAGGCTCCTAATCTCCAAAGTGCAAGTAATTCCTTTCCCGTGACCCAGAATACAGCACAGAAGCAAGAAAGAGCCTGAGTGCAGAACACTCTCCAAGCAAGGGACCTTTGAATCTACGTTATCCAAGGGTAATGCCCCCAAATTCTCAGATCGCAGCAGCTCTAGCAGAAACTGAACAATTTATATTATCTAAGTTCTAAGTCAAGTAGGAATTTTTGATTTGTGATAGTTAAATCGTTCTTATGAACATGCTGGCTGTTTATTTGTGTATGTGGATGGCATTTTCTGCTATTTTTCTCTGCTTTTCTGTTTCCATTGGATCCTGCGGTAATCTGAGCTCTGATTTAACAAGGGAAACTGGAATGTATCTCTCATGCAATTCAGCTGAGAGGTGAAACTGTTACAATCCAATTTTGGAACTATATGAGGAGATTTTGACAGTTGCTATAAATTTGAATGAAGTATATGGTTTGCAGTGTTTTTAAAAACAACTGTGTTCTCTAAAGAAGCGCATGGCTTGGATCCAAGGGGAAGAAGGCCTTTCCAGGCAGAGATGAAAACAGCTTGACTTAAGATCCTACACTGATGAACACAGCATATCCAACTGTTATTATATGATAACTGAGCACTGCTTTGCTAGCAGGCAAGAAGGCAGAACTAGGCTATAGACCATACTCAAAAGAAATATAATTAATGAAATACCATCTTTCATCTGGCAAATTAGCAAAGTTGTGTATGTGTGTTTATTATGCTCCTGAGGGTAGATAGGGATACAGTGAGACAGGTTCTTCCCCAGATGGCTTGTGGGAATCTAGACGGAACAAGAGTAACTAGGCAATACATATTGTGAGCCTAAGTCATGCCTGGACTCGGGCTGAGCAATCTCATTTCAAGAACTCCATTCTAAAGGATAAAGACATAGTCTAAGATACATGTAGAAAGTCACTGACTGGATAAATAATTAGAAACAATAGTAAGAGTCAACAATAGCAGAAATAGAGGTTCATCAAGGGATGGAATATGGGCTGAAAAAAATGAAAAGACATGGTCTTGGTGTATAAAGCTGCATAAAAGTAGAATGTGAAAACACTAAAAACTTAAGAAATGTATTGGGGGAACTTCCCAGGAATTCACTTGTTAGAACTCTGTGCTCTCACTGCCAAGGGCCCAGGTTCAATCCCTGGTCTGGGAACTAAGATTCTATAAGCTGTGTGGAGTGATCAAAAAAACAAAAAAATTAAAAAATAAATAAAAGTTTAAAATAGAACTGTATTGCATCAACTACAGAACAATTCATCCAAAAAAAAAATGGCTAGGTTTTTCAACACAGATCATATAAAAAGTAAATTAGATTAAAAAATTAATCAGCTATACTCCAATACAAAGTTTGTTTTTTTTTTTAAAGAAAACTGGATTAAATAGTTAAATGTAAAAAATTAACCATAAAGTTATATACCAGAAAATACATGTGTGTGTTGTGCATAAATAAAATTATGAATCAAAAAGTCCTTTTTTGAATAATATCAAAAGGAAAAGTCACAGGAAAAAGACTTCCTAATCATAATCAAAACAGAAAGGCATACCACAAATTAGGTGGAAATATTGGTAATGAAAGAATCAAAGCCATTTCTATTTCTTTCCTATGAGCTACCTAAATAAGAAATATATGAAAAATATTCATTCTTACTAAGATCTTAAGAAAATAATGATTTACATTTTGAAGAATATGATGTCCAATATGGTGAAGGAGAAAAAAAAAATTAAAATAAGTCCTCTCATATAAGCTGAAAGGAATATAAAGTAGTTGAATTCCATTGTAGGAAAACCGACAATTTGTATAGAAATCTTTGCATTTGGCATATTCTTTGAAACAGGACTTTGAATTCAAGGATTTTACACTAAGAAAGTAATCGTGAACCTGCACAACAATTTGACTCTGAGGCTATTTGCTTCAAGGGTGTGTATAATAATGAAAAACCAGAAACAACTGAAATAGCCTCAAACTGGGGATTAATTAATGGAATTTAGTGATATCAAGAATGGAATATCAGTTATTAGAATAATTGTAGAAAAATCTAATGAGATAATATTAATGTATTATTCAGCAGAAAAAATAGGTTATAAAGTAAGTATAGAAGGACTCTTCTTTAAATTAAAATTCACAACATATGTTATGCATTTGCATAGAAAATAATTATACATTGGGGTGTTTTTTTAAAAAAAAAGCTGCATAAAAGTAGAATGTGAAAACACTAAAAACTTAAGAAATGTATTGGGGGAACTTCCCAGGAATTCACTTGTTAGAACTCTGTGCTCTCACTGCCAAGGACCCAGGTTCAATCCCTGGTCTGGGAACTAAGATTCTATAAGCTGTGTGGAGTGATCAAAAAAACAAAAAAATTAAAAAATAAATAAAAGTTTAAAATAGAACTGTATTGCATCAACTACAGAACAATTCATCCAAAAAAAAAATGGCTAGGTTTTTCAACACAGATCATATAAAAAGTAAATTAGATTAAAAAATTAATCAGCTATACTCCAATACAAAGTTTGTTTTTTTTTTTTAAAGAAAACTGGATTAAATAGTTAAATGTAAAAAATTAACCATAAAGTTATATACCAGAAAATACATGTGTGTGTTGTGCATAAATAAAATTATGAATCAAAAAGTCCTTTTTTGAATAATATCAAAAGGAAAAGTCACAGGAAAAAAAGACTTCCTAATCATAATCAAAACAGAAAGGCATACCACAAATTAGGTGGAAATATTGGTAATGAAAGAATCAAAGCCATTTCTATTTCTTTCCTATGAGCTACCTAAATAAGAAATATATGAAAAATATTCATTCTTACTAAGATCTTAAGAAAATAATGATTTACATTTTGAAGAATATGATGTCCAATATGGTGAAGGAGAAAAAAAAAATTAAAATAAGTCCTCTCATATAAGCTGAAAGGAATATAAAGTAGTTGAATTCCATTGTAGGAAAACCGACAATTTGTATAGAAATCTTTGCATTTGGCATATTCTTTGAAACAGGACTTTGAATTCAAGGATTTTACACTAAGAAAGTAATCGTGAACCTGCACAACAATTTGACTCTGAGGCTATTTGCTTCAAGGGTGTGTATAATAATGAAAAACCAGAAACAACTGAAATAGCCTCAAACTGGGGATTAATTAATGGAATTTAGTGATATCAAGAATGGAATATCAGTTATTAGAATAATTGTAGAAAAATCTAATGAGATAATATTAATGTATTATTCAGCAGAAAAAATAGGTTATAAAGTAAGTATAGAAGGACTCTTCTTTAAATTAAAATTCACAACATATTTATGCATTTGCATAGAAAAATGAATATATGTCTGTGTTTATATTATTTATGTCAACAGTGATTTATATGGAAGATTTTTTATTTTTATGCTATTATAAGTCTTTTCTATTATTTTCTAAAAGAAACATGTATTTCTTTGATAAAAAGCACTCATTCCAAAAAGCAAGGAAAAGAAAAAAGCCAGCAACAAACAAAAAAATCAAAATTCACATTCAACTTCCTTAAGAAGGGTCTCGGAAGGGTTTTAGATGGAGGACAGGATCAAATAAAAAGGTAGAATTCATTACATATTCAAATCTGCTGCTATGAATGCAAGGGAAAACTTAATTTTTCATTGAGAAGAGTGATTTGGGTGAATAAGAGGAATTTGCTTATAATAAGGAAGCTTTTGGAAGGCATTCTATCCTGTCTCCTTTCATGGATGGACCTGGGTCCTAAATACCTTTTCACTTAGTTCCAGGGTGAAATCAAGGCACCCAGAGAGGACACTGTGATAGAGCCCAAACCTGGAAGAGCAGGAGCCGAGGCCAGGCTGTGGGTGGCTAAGTGTCCCAGGGTGCCTGCGGCATGACCAGCATTGGCTCTGGTACCCAGGGTGGCAAGACAGCAGTGACGTGCACACAACAGGATGACTTCCATTTTCTTGGTATTTCTCAGACTGATCATGGTGTATACTCCCAATAACATTAGCCTCTGGAGTAGTAATCATGTTTCCAAAGGAAATACTTTGAAAGAGATGCCACGAATGTCCCTGATACCACAGAATCACCTCGATGCTGGGCTTCACCCAAGGACCTCTGCTCGCCTTCCTGTAATTCATGAGTGTAGAGATTTCGAAATCTTTTCTTAGCAATTTGTGCTACTTTGGTGTAGCCTCAGGCTAGCGCTCTCTGCTCTACTTCCAAAGGTTTTAATCATCTCCATGCTTCTGTTTCCTTTTTTCCTCCTATCTTAAAAAAAAAAAGCAACTTGAAGAAAGACACCCATCTGCCTGGAAATTTTTCTGGTTTCATAAAGTTTAACACTTTGTGTACCAGATGAGTGTAATCCTGGTTTTCTTCTTAACACATTCTTGCAGCAACAGGCTGGTTGGGTTGCAGGTATCCTGGGAATGAATTTGGCTATATCCTAATACTCCTGGACTACAGTACACAGAACACTATTCACAACTCTTGACTGGGTGAAGATGTCCCCCTACTTGGTCACTAGCTGTTTCATAAGGGCACTCTGGAAATATGCCTTCAACGATGCCAGCTGTGCAAATGACAGGAGGACCATCACTAGCTACCTGTCCCTGAAATGACATTAGACAGAGCCAATCTCTGGGCAATTCCCCTGATGTCAGTCGCTCCTCTGTGGAGTTTGCCAAGAATGGAGAGCAGGTCAAAGGGGGTTAATTCACACAATCCAAGTCCAGAAAGTTTCGTGTTGCCCCATTTGACCGATGACACATCGCTAAAAGCAAAAGAGAAGGCTAAGAGAAACATATAAAGGGCCATTCTTGGAGACTAAGAGCCAAGGCGTCTCACTTACCTCTAGTGTAGTTAATACAATCTTCTCAACTGAAGAAAAATAAGCCTCCCACAAGAATTGTGTCTGCTGTCTAAGTGCTAGGATTTTATCCTGATGAATAGACCTGATTGTAGAAGGAATCTGTAACACAAGGTGAACACATAATAACTGTAAGTGGAAAACAATGAGATGCCAGTTGATCAAAATAACCCACTCGGGTTAGGCTCTTATTCTTCATAGTGCACTTCCATTTTCTTGGTATTTCTCAGACTACGTAACCCATTGTTTTCCAAAGGAAATACTTTGAAAGAGATGCCACGAATGTCCCTGATACCACAGAATCACCTCGATGCTGGGCTTCACCCAAGGACCTCTGCTCGCCTTCCTGTAATTCATGAGTGTAGAGATTTCAAATCTTTTCTTAGCAATTTGTGCTACTTTGGTGTAGCCTCAGGCTAGCGCCTCTGCTCTACTTCCAAAGGTTTTAATCATCTCCATGCTTCTGTTTCCTTTTTCCTCCTATCTTAAAAAAAAAGCAACTTGAAGAAAGACACCCATCTGCCTGGAAATTTTTCTGGTTTCATAAAGTTTAACACTTTGTGTACCAGATGAGTGTAATCCTGGTTTTCTTCTTAACACATTCTTGCAGCAACAGGCTGGTTGGGTTGCAGGTATCCTGGGAATGAATTTGGCTATATCCTAATACTCCTGGACTACAGTACACAGAACACTATTCACAACTCTTGACTGGGTGAAGATGTCCCCCTACTTGGTCACTAGCTGTTTCATAAGGGCACTCTGGAAATATGCCTTCAACGATGCCAGCTGTGCAAATGACAGGAGGACCATCACTAGCTACCTGTCCCTGAAATGACATTAGACAGAGCCAATCTCTGGGCAATTCCCCTGATGTCAGTCGCTCCTCTGTGGAGTTTGCCAAGAATGGAGAGCAGGTAAAAGGGGTTAATTCACACAATCCAAGTCCAGAAAGTTTCGTGTTGCCCCATTTGACCGATGACACATCGCTAAAAGCAAAAGAGAAGGCTAAGAGAAACATATAAAGGGCCATTCTTGGAGACTAAGAGCCAAGGCGTCTCACTTACCTCTAGTGTAGTTAATACAATCTTCTCAACTGAAGAAAAATAAGCCTCCCACAAGAATTGTGTCTGCTGTCTAAGTGCTAGGATTTTATCCTGATGAATAGACCTGATTGTAGAAGGAATCTGTAACACAAGGTGAACACATAATAACTGTAAGTGGAAAACAATGAGATGCCAGTTGATCAAAATAACCCACTCGGGTTAGGCTCTTATTCTTCATAGCGTTCAGCTTCCAGCATACAGATCTACTAAAAAAATCACCAGCCCCAAGATTGAAAGTCCCTTAAGAGGTGTCAGCAACAAACAGCACTTACTGGGAGTCAGCTTTAATGACCTCTAATGAAGGGAGAGTCGGAGCTCAAGTGTAAGGTTTGGTAGTAGCTTATCTAGTTGCATAGAGTGTTCCTATAGGAGACTTGGCTATTTTCTCAGAGTCGCACATGCCCTTGATCCTGCCCCTGGAAAACCAAATTCTGTGAAGAAGAAGTAACAGTCTTGGAGCAAGACTGAGAGCCACCACGCCCCAAGGACTTCTAAGACAGGTCCCATCAGGGACCAGAAATGACCTACAGAACGACTTTGTAGGGAATGGCTGAATCTCTCCATTTAATATGCAGCCCAGGGTAATGATTTCTATGTGCCTATATCTGTTCCCTCTCCCTGTGAGCTCTCCACTCCCTGGACTCTGCTACCCCAAACGAACATGATCTTATGTCATGTGTGTTTAGTCATCACTGCTCTCCCAGGCTGCACAATTTTAAAGGAGGGATCTATGCTCTGTGCATCCAGCTACACATTTACTAGCTAGGATAGTGGCTTTAATTACAGACACTTCAGAGATACGGCGGCTTCTCTTTCAAACCACAACAACAAAATAAGTATCACAATAAAGTGACTAACACAAAATTTATTTGGTTTGTCTGTGCATCTAGGGGATTCCCAGGTGGCGCAGTGGTAAAGACTCTGTCTGCCTATAGAGGTGATGCAGGAGACACGGGCTTGATCCCTAGGTCGGGAAAATCCCCTGAAGCAGGAAACGGCAACCCATTCCAGTATTCTTCCCTGGAGAATCCCCACGCACAGAGGAACCTGATGGCTAGCCCAGGGGGTCAGAGTTGGATATGACTGTGGTATCACCACCATCACCACCATCAGTGTTATCGAAAAGTTATGTTTGTACTCTGCCTGCAATGCAGAAGATACAGGAGATGTGAGTGTGATCCCTGGGTTGGGAAGGTCCCCTGGAGAAGAAAATGGCAACCCACTTCCATATTCTTCCCTGGAAAATCCCATGAACAGACAAACCTGGCAGACTATAGTCCAAGGGGTTACAAAGAGTCAGACATGACTGAGCCAAAAAAACAAAGTCCACTAAGTGTGTAACAGCATAATGTCTAAGAGCACAATGTAAATACCTTAATTAAAAATACTTTATTTGTTCAAAAAAAAATGCCAGTCATCATCTGACAACACAGGGTTGCCACAAACCTTCAATTTGTTAAAAAAAAAAAAAAAAAAAAAGCATTTATGGAGCACAACAAAGCAAAGTAGAATAAATGAGCAGTGCCTGTAGTAGTTGGTCAATAAATAAAAGATGACCTGGCCATCTGAAGTCACCAAAGGGGTATTATTATTTTAGCTATCAGTATAGCTCAGTGGTTAAGCATACAAAAATGAGAGTTAGACCAAAGTGAGAGTCTTGGCTCTACCATTTATTAGCCATGCTTCCCTGGACAGGTTACTTGATCTCTCAAAGATTCCATTTCCTTACTTATAAAATGGGGGCATAGTCCTAATTCAGAAAGTTGCCCTGAAGATCACGTAAGTGCTTCACACAATGCCTAACATGTGGGAAGTTTCATTAACAAAGCAATTATTACTGCTGCTATTATTATTGACTTAAGGGTGATGGTATGCAAAGTCAGACCAATCGCTTCAAGTCTGCCTGTGAACTTGCTTGGGTCTGGAACACTGAAATGTACTTCCTTGTCTGGTGCATTTCCTAGGCTTGCTCCCTATCTTCACCTAAAGCCTCAGGCCTATTTCATTTATAGAGCCTACATTCTTAGGGGATATTCCTTGTGATTAGCAACTGCCCTTTTGTACTCACCTCTTTCTGCATGCTTGCCTCCCTAATGTGTAACTAATCAGACAGGCATGGGAGCCTGGACCAAAGCAGGAATGTTTTACTAGCTGTTTTAATAAGAAAGGTAACCATGGCATTGTGACTACATCTGACTTTCTAGTGGAGGGGAAGGAAGTAGGAACATATATTTTGATTCAAGACCACTCCTATGGGAAGCCAGAGAACTGCTTCATAGTACCTACATAAGAACAAGCTCACCTGCTTTGGCTATGTTCAAAAGCACATCCTAAATCTGCAGCCCCAGTGTATATCTGGATTCTTAACATGGAAGCAGCATGGGGGCAACAGGTAAAGGAGAAACAGTAGCCTGGAATCAGAACTCAAGGCCAAGTGAAAACAAAATATCCTCGAACAAAGTGGAGAAACCATTCAGATCACTGATCTTTGATAAGCCAAAGAATGTATAATTTTGTATTCTGAGAAAATAACCCAGCTGGCCAAAGATGAGGAAAAAATTATTCTCAATTTTCATAATCATGCCTTCTTCTGAGTGTGCATGGTATTCTCTAAGAGTCATAGCGGTTGACCCATCACTGTTTCATCATGATCATGAGGAACCTAGTCCATTAGAAAAATGTCAAAATCTATCATCACTCTGTGGTCTCCAGAAAACTGAGTAGGCTGCTGTTAACGAAGCCAGAAAGGGATATCACACATGATCCTATCAATACACCCCTCTCTTACATAAGCCCTATCTTGCTGTTACTATATCAAGTGAAATATATTCTACTGTCTGTGTATACAAGTGTCTGACAGCAGTCTGCAAAGTGCTGTGGAAGATAATTCCAACCGATTGAAAAGACAGAGTTCTAAGTTTTAATGGCCTTTGGCTATTGGTTATTAATCTGCTTGTCCCCAGAGACAGGTATGGGAAAGTGATGAATTAATTGTAATCTGGCCAGATTGTTCGACATGGCAGAACTCAGTGAAGTCTTAATAAAAGGTCATTCGTGGTAGCTGAACTAATAAAATCTACCAAGATAGACACAGGAAAGCAACAGTAAGCTCTCTTGGTGACAGGACGACAAGAACTCTAGGCAAATAAAAACATCTGAGTGGTTCTAAAACAGGAAATGAAAAATGGTAACAGAACAAACACATTTCCCAGAGCAGACATGTGGGCTGGGTGCCAGTTCTTTAAAACCATTGTCCATGACAGTGCCACCGTCATTCAACATGGAGGCAGCTGTGTAAAGACAGACTGCATATGAGAGAGGAAAATGCCAACGAGTCTGAGAGTGGGTGCATAAGGGAAAACAAAATCTCTAGCGTCAAGCCAAAATTCTGCTTCGGAAGGGGAAATGCTTCTGGTGAAATGGTAGAGATCAGACAACCACAAGTCTGTATCCCGGAATGCATTCCTTCTCCAAGACAAACTCTTAACTTATTCACATCAAATTCATGACAGCATGGGTACATACATGGAGCACTTATGGCTGGTAATTTTCATTGCCTAAATGAAAGATTTTGTAATCAGCATGCATCTTTAAAAAAAAAATCAAAGGAGGAAGGAAAAAGGCAACATAGAAGAGAACCACATTTATCACTTTTGTTTGGCCTTCCATGAGTGAGTGTTTTTAGGCACACACCATCTCTGTGTGGGGAGAACTCTAGGAGGTCATGGGTTTCTCTCTTATTTCTGAGGCCCCAGGGGCCTTGGAGATCACATATCTGAATACCAGACACAAGGAATGTTTTAGGAGCTGTGTTTAGCTTGCCTTGTCTAATTGATGGCCCTCTTGGTTGCAGATATTTCACCTGTTATTTTAGGGAGAGTATTATTTCACCATCCAGTTAGCAGATGGGCCAGCAGGACATGAAAAAATATCATTCTAGGGCTTCCCTGGTGGTCCAGTGGGTAAAGAGTCCACCTTGCAGTGCAAGGGGCACCGGTTCGATCCCTGGCCTGGGAAGATCCCACATGTCGTGGAGCAGTTGGACCGGTGTGTCCAATTATAAGCCAGAGCTCTAGAGTGCATGTGCCCAGAGCCAGTGTTCTGCTGCAAGAGATGCCACTGTAATGGGAGGCCCACACAGGCCAAAGAATAAAGATGAATAAAAATAAATAAAAATCCAATAAAAGAGGCCAAAAATTTAAAAAAAAAATTCTACAAGTATTTGTGGTAGTTCAAGATAAAGTACAATGCCATGAAAGAAATGATTAAAACATCCCATTATTTTAGAGAAAAGAATATGGCAATTTATGAGGAAGCTAAAACTTTATTGCCCAAAGGGGCTTTAGAAATCCTCAGTGACTGACTGTTCCTGCCCTGGGATTTCTCTGTATCATACCCCCTCTTCCCCTCTTCTCATGTCCCTATTGAGACATTCAGACTTTTATTAGGCATCCTTGTAGAGGATGAGTTGATGTATATGTGTGGATTCATTTCTGGGCTCTCCATTCTGTTCTACTGATCTATGTATCAGTTTTTACAGCAGTACTATACTATTTTAATTTCTGTAGCTTATTATAATTCATGACAGCATGGGTACATACATGGAGCACTTATGGCTGGTAATTTTCATTGCCTAAATGAAAGATTTTGTAATCAGCATGCATCTTTAAAAAAAAAATCAAAGGAGGAAGGAAAAAGGCAACATAGAAGAGAACCACATTTATCACTTTTGTTTGGCCTTCCATGAGTGAGTGTTTTTAGGCACACACCATCTCTGTGTGGGGAGAACTCTAGGAGGTCATGGGTTTCTCTCTTATTTCTGAGGCCCCAGGGGCCTTGGAGATCACATATCTGAATACCAGACACAAGGAATGTTTTAGGAGCTGTGTTTAGCTTGCCTTGTCTAATTGATGGCCCTCTTGGTTGCAGATATTTCACCTGTTATTTTAGGGAGAGTATTATTTCACCATCCAGTTAGCAGATGGGCCAGCAGGACATGAAAAAATATCATTCTAGGGCTTCCCTGGTGGTCCAGTGGGTAAAGAGTCCACCTTGCAGTGCAAGGGGCACCGGTTCGATCCCTGGCCTGGGAAGATCCCACATGTCGTGGAGCAGTTGGACCGGTGTGTCCAATTATAAGCCAGAGCTCTAGAGTGCATGTGCCCAGAGCCAGTGTTCTGCTGCAAGAGATGCCACTGTAATGGGAGGCCCACACAGGCCAAAGAATAAAGATGAATAAAAATAAATAAAAATCCAATAAAAGAGGCCAAAAATTTAAAAAAAAAATTCTACAAGTATTTGTGGTAGTTCAAGATAAAGTACAATGCCATGAAAGAAATGATTAAAACATCCCATTATTTTAGAGAAAAGAATATGGCAATTTATGAGGAAGCTAAAACTTTATTGCCCAAAGGGGCTTTAGAAATCCTCAGTGACTGACTGTTCCTGCCCTGGGATTTCTCTGTATCATACCCCCTCTTCCCCTCTTCTCATGTCCCTATTGAGACATTCAGACTTTTATTAGGCATCCTTGTAGAGGATGAGTTGATGTATATGTGTGGATTCATTTCTGGGCTCTCCATTCTGTTCTACTGATCTATGTATCAGTTTTTACAGCAGTACTATACTATTTTAATTACTGTAGCTTTATAATATATTCTGAAATTAGGGATGATGACACTTCTGCTTTATTCTTTTTTTTCTTAAGACTGACTTGGCCATTTGGGGTCTTTCTGGTTCCACACTAATTTTAGGAATTTTTAAAAATTTCTGTAAGGAAAAAAAAAGCCATTAGGATTTTGGGAGGAAATGCCTTGAATCTGTAGATCACTTTGGGTAATATTTTAATAATTAATAAGTTGTAATTCTGCAATACAGGACAACATGGTTGAAACATGAAGACATTATACTAAGTGAAATAAACCAGTCACGGAAAGACAAATATATCATGAGTCCATTTAAACGTGTTCAGTTGCTTAGTCATGTCTGACTCTTCAGGACCTTCATGGACTGGGCCTGCCAGGCTCCCCTGTCCATGGAATTTTCCCAGGCAAGAATACTGGAGTGGGTTGCCATTTTCTCATCCAGGGGAATCTTCCCAACCCAAGGATTGAACCTGCGTCTCGTGCATTTCCTACAGGTAGATTCTTTTACCATTCTGCCACCTGGGAATCCCTCCACTTATATGAGGTATCTAAAATAGCCAAGTTGATAGAATTAAAGAGTAGAATGGCAGTGACCAGGAGGTGGTGGATGGGAAGTGAGGAGCTACTCATCAATGGGCATAAGATTTCAGTTAAGTGAGATGAATTAACTCAGAGACCTGTGGTAATATGCTGTATGTATCTATACTCAACCATAATAAGTACACGTCAAAATTGGTTAAGGAAGTAGATTTCATGTTATGTGTTTTTTTTTTTTTTGAATCTATTAATTATTTTAATTGAAAAATAATTGCTTTACAGAATTTTGTTGTTTTCTGCCAAACATCAAAATGAATCAGCCAAAGGTACATATATGTCCTCTACCTTTTCAACTTCCGTTATGACAATGAAATTAAATGGAAAAAATCTAAATGGTCAAAAATACATTAAAAAAAAAAAACCTGCACATTTTCATTTGAGGGTGTTCTTTTAAATATGCATCTTAAAGGTAACACTCACCCAGCCTAGATTACTCAAGCAATAATAACACTAATGGTAAGACTCAGCCCTAGAGACCTCTCTCCTTCTGAAAATTACTCTGAAGGCAAATTCAGAAACAGAAAAGGAGCACAAAGTAGCAGCAGGATCATACAAAAACTCTGGTATCATCTCTAAATACTCCAGTGAGTGAAGGGGTATATACACACCTCTTCTCAGAATCAATGTCACGTCCTCTACCTGCACCACCTTCTCCTTTTCCAAGTCTATATTACCTGAATCTGAGCAGATGGTGTGTTAAGGATTTTTGAATAGTATAATGTTAAATGATTTCTTAATCGCCATGACACAGGCAATTTTCTCCTGATACTATTTCTTCTATAGAGCTGACCTTTTTGATTCATCTGTGCTGAACGTTTTGATGGGGGTAGCAATCACCCCCTGATCTAGTGAAGGCCACCACCCCTTCCTTACCTGTAATAACAATCTCTCATCGCCTATGACGGCAGCTTGGTTCCAATTAATCACTTCAGAGAATGGCAACTCCCATCCATTGCTGAGCATCACAGGGACACAGGCAGCCTGTGCAAAGAACGGGACTTCGTGAGTGTGGGGAAGGCAGTGGCAGGAGGAACTGTTCCAATCATCAGGGTGAAATCGGTAAAAATTCAGTTATTGGCATGAATCTTGGACTGCAGAGGTCAGGAGGTCAATAGAAAAGTGAGTTTTTATGAATTACCAGGTCACATGAAGGTTGTTCACATCCAGCCGAGATTTTTACTATTTGGGAGTCTTGCCCTAGAATGCTAAAACTTCATTTCTATTCTCGTACCTGGTTTGGCTGACCTTACTTCAACAGAGACAACTGGCCTTATTGAAGGAGTTTTACTGATGGAACAAAATTGTTCACCAACAAAATCCTAGCCTAAAACCTTGAACATGAATGGTCCTGTCAGTGGAATTGTTAGAGTCCCTTGCAAAGTGGTTCACCCCAATGTCCCAGGCAATAAATAGCCGAACAGGACTCAGCATTCCTGATGAAGCATTTTGTGGACTTAACTCTTACAGGGTGCTCACTTGGCCAGGCAAACACCTAAACCAGACTTGTTCCCTTCAGTGTGGAGGGATTCTGATCAACCTACTACCTAATTCCCTTCAGTGTGGAGGAATATTGATCAATCTACTACCCAAGAAACACCAGGCTAATGATGAAATTCTGGTTGCAAAGAACTCATGATCCAAAGCAGAAATCAGTTTGCTCCAAGTGACATCCCCAGAGGCTAGCAGAGCATTAGTGATGATTCACTTCCTAGAATATGCCAGAAAAGACTTTCAAGAGAAGGAGGTTCTCCTGTTGGAGGACAGGACAGAATGATAGAAGGTAAGAAACACATCGACAAAAGCACAGATTCACGCAGGGGCAGAACGCAGAGGAAGAAAGGATGCAGCAGGAAGGGCCTGAGGAGTAGAGGAGGTGAGAGGTAGAGGGCGTGCCTTCTCACCAACAAGAAGGGTGAAACTTCCTCCAAGAGGGAATCGTAGGAAGCGAAGGCTTATGACAGTAGAGTCCCAAGCTCCTGGATCTCAGAACCACAGAGTCTGGGAAGGGCCGGGCTAAGTGACAACTGTGACAGGGACAGAACAGACAATTCTGCTCTGGGGAAATACCACCCATCAGTCATTTTCACTGCAGCTGAGACTGGCTTCTAAGGAGGAAGGGCTGAGTCTCCATGAGAAGCCCAGCTTGGCTGCCTAGCGGGCTGTCAAACTTGCCCTCTCTTTGCAAGCACGTTTCTGAAGAACCCACCCTCCCTTGAGATTCCCATTGAATCTCCTCATGTCCAAAGGCAGAAAGTAAAATCTTCTTTCCAGCCCCTACTCATAGAAAAGGCTGCAGATTTTCTTGGGAAGGCAGATGTCAGGGGTTCAAGGCCAACCACATGGTTGGTTTAGATTTCAGGAGATGTGTCAAGATGAACCCTCTTCCCTCCATCCCACTCCCAGTCTGACGTGTGCTCTCCGTCCAGTTCTGGGGAGGATCAGGGTCTCTTACCTGCAGAGCCTCCAGAAACCTGAAGGACCCAAGCCTGCGACCACGAGGAACCAGACAGAAAGTGGCATTGTGCAGCATTTCCCGATAATCATACCTAGAAGGAGAAGAGGTGCCATCAGCAAACAAGACCCTTAGGAATGGGGTGGAGAAAGGGATGGGAGCTGGGTGAATGGGCACACCTGGAGTGGGGCACACCTCAGGGAACCCACCCAGAACACCCGGGAGGTACACAAGTTAGGCCCACTTTTCCAGGGGAAGGTGGACAGGGTCATTCTCTGAAGGAACAGAAATGCGACCTTCCCTCTGGACAAAGCTATTAGGGATCATTTTTTTTTTTTTTTTTTTTTAGTCACTTCTATTGATCTTTCCTTTATTTATCTTTGCTCTTTGGCCTATGTGGGCCTCTCATAGCAGCGGCCTCTCTCCTTGCAGAGCACTGGCTGGGCAGTTAGACACATCGGTCCAGTTGCTCTGTGGCACGTGGGATCTTCCCAGGCCAGGGATCGAACCAGTGTCCCTTGCACTGCAAGGCAGCGTCCCCACCCACTGGACCACCAGGGAAGTCCGCAATTAGGGATCATTTACAAACAATAGACAAAAGACAAGTCTGATGGTCCCAGAAACATTTTAACTCACCCAGCCTTTACTTCTCAAATCAGGTTTTTGTGTATCATGACCGAAACAGGTCGCCTTTAAAAAATAATCCCTGCTGGTTTTTCTTTTTTAATGCCATATCATTCAGGAACATGAAGACTGTTCTTGTTTCCTACCTACCCCGTGAAACCATGCTATTAAAATCTACTCAGGAAACCTCCATTCCAAGCACAAAACATTTATTTTCTTCTTCAAGCTGGAGTTTCTACTTTTAACCAAGAACATTCGGTTACCCCAGACAAACACTCCTGTATAAGAATCTCTGGCATGGAGGTGAGAGAGAAGGAGCCAGCCCAAGAAAATGGGAAAGAGAAGAAATAACAAGAGAAGAAAAAAAATACATGGGTCTGTGGGAACCTGGGCAACAGATGAGATGCTCATGTCTTTCACTGAAATACCACTGAGCCATCGCACACTGTTGTTGCACCTGAGACAAATGCAAAATATGACATGAATGTCACCTGTCTTTTTATGTCAGCAGAGTGCAGGAAAGACAACAAGCATCTCGTTCTGTTTAGGGCTGGCACCTGAAAAATGATTTCCACAAAGACACTCCTAAACACACAGCTGAAAGTTCATTTGGAGTTGAAGGAATCTTGGGAAACTGGAGATGGTTCATGTCCTGGGAAGGCCCAGCCTCTCAGAGCTAGGATGAAATTACTCTCCTTTTTCAAGAACTTCCCAGGCCCTGCAGACAGGTGTGACTTTGACAGTAGCATATGTCACCGCATTTCCTAACTCTAATAGTCTAATTTAATCATAGCCTGAAGGCACTGGATTCTTCCCTCCTCTTTTTGGGACACCGATATATACATTTATATTTTTAAAGTCCACATCTATTTTTGTAATCTTACACAAACGAGGCATATGGAGTAAGCCAATTTTCAATTATAAACCCGTCATTAAGAAGAGACATCATGCAAAGGACCATTTGCTTAAACAAGCGTCTACAGCTAATTTGCACAAGAAAAGGTCACTGTGAATGGATTAAGATTATCTCCACGGAAAGTAAAATTTTAAAAAAAGAAAGAGAGAAAGAAAGAATGCCCTGGCTACGTTAATTAAACCACAAATAGACTTCAAAGTGGAAAGGTTTCTAAGAGGGCTCAAATTTAGCTAAATGAAAAAAAAATTAAGTTGTGATAGTAATGACTTCTCTTTTCCTCACCAAGCATAAGGAAATAATTGACAAGTATCTCAGGCTCCACTGTTGATAATGCCTGAATATCTGTCTAATCAATGGAGAAGACGGAAACACACACACACACACACAATGTATAAAGTTTAAACTGAAACTTTTTTAATATAAAAAGGTCAAAAATATACTTGAGGCTACAGCAAAGTTTAATAAATACCCAGAATAGAAACCCCTAAGGGGCTGGAACAGAAGGCCCTACCTCCTCATCATTAGGCTGCTAAAAATGTAAAACCCTATTAATGTTCTGGATTGTAACAAGTTTCAGAGTTGCCAGTTGCAGAATTTACTTCAGGGAAGGAGTGGAGGGAGAGGAAAGACAGAAAACTTGTCAGAAAAACTCAAACTCAAATGAGAGTTATCCAAGGTGTGGATTTTTAAGTGGTTGTAGAGGAGGAGTTGCTGATGTATCAAACAAACCTTCACGATTGAATTTGTGTTCATTCACATAATAGATAACAGCAGAAAGGGACCAGCATTCCTGCTGGGATGGAACCCACTAGGTAGGCTGTAAGTAAAAAAATAACCCGCCCAGCCTCGGGGCAGACAGCGTAGGATGAAATTACTCTCCTTTTTCAAGAACTTCCCAGGCCCTGCAGACAGGTGTGACTTTGACAGTAGCATATGTCACCGCATTTCCTAACTCTAATAGTCTAATTTAATCATAGCCTGAAGGCACTGGATTCTTCCCTCCTCTTTTTGGGACACCGATATATACATTTATATTTTTAAAGTCCACATCTATTTTTGTAATCTTACACAAACGAGGCATATGGAGTAAGCCAATTTTCAATTATAAACCCGTCATTAAGAAGAGACATCATGCAAAGGACCATTTGCTTAAACAAGCGTCTACAGCTAATTTGCACAAGAAAAGGTCACTGAATGGATTAAGATTATCTCCACGGAAAGTAAAATTTTAAAAAAAGAAAGAGAGAAAGAAAGAATGCCCTGGCTACGTTAATTAAACCACAAATAGACTTCAAAGTGGAAAGGTTTCTAAGAGGGCTCAAATTTAGCTAAATGAAAAAAAAATTAAGTTGTGATAGTAATGACTTCTCTTTTCCTCACCAAGCATAAGGAAATAATTGACAAGTATCTCAGGCTCCACTGTTGATAATGCCTGAATATCTGTCTAATCAATGGAGAAGACGGAAACACACACACACACACAATGTATAAAGTTTAAACTGAAACTTTTTTAATATAAAAAGGTCAAAAATATACTTGAGGCTACAGCAAAGTTTAATAAATACCCAGAATAGAAACCCCTAAGGGGCTGGAACAGAAGGCCCTACCTCCTCATCATTAGGCTGCTAAAAATGTAAAACCCTATTAATGTTCTGGATTGTAACAAGTTTCAGAGTTGCCAGTTGCAGAATTTACTTCAGGGAAGGAGTGGAGGGAGAGGAAAGACAGAAAACTTGTCAGAAAAACTCAAACTCAAATGAGAGTTATCCAAGGTGTGGATTTTTAAGTGGTTGTAGAGGAGGAGTTGCTGATGTATCAAACAAACCTTCACGATTGAATTTGTGTTCATTCACATAATAGATAACAGCAGAAAGGGACCAGCATTCCTGCTGGGATCAGGAACCCACTAGGTAGGCTGTAAGGTTAAGAACAAAATGATGAGTTTTCTGAGCCTCAGTCTCCTCATCTACAAAATGAGTTAGTTGAGGAAGACGACTAAAGATCGTTCGGAATATTTCATTCTTCTTCTTTTTTTAAATAAAGTATTTCTTTTTCTTTTTGAATGTGGACCATTTTTTAAAAGTCTTTACCAAGTTTGTTATAATATTTCTTCTGTTTCTGTTTTTTTGGGTTTTTTTTTTTTTAGCTGTGAGGCATGTGGGATCTTAGTTTCCGGAACAAGGATTGAACCCGTACCCTCTGAATTAGAAGGCAAACTCTTAACCACTGGACTGCCATGGCAGTCCTTCCACGATTCTTTATTCTTTTTAGGTAAGAGAGAAGACTGACCTCTTGAAAATATCTCCACTGCTACAAAAGTTTCCATAGCCATTGTACGTATGGATAGGCGTCTATAGAAATCTGCTTGTGTACACAGTGTGTAATGTGTGTATTTATATTGACATATGAAGACATCATATTCTTGCCTGGAGAATCCTATGGACAGAGGAGCCTGGAGGGCTACAATCCATGGGGTCCAAAAGAGTAGGACACCACTGAGTTATTAACACTTTCACAAAGACAAATTACAGCTGGGAAGACTGGGCTCTCTTTAGCCCCAGCTCTCATCAGGAAAGTAAAACAGACAATCTGTGGAAAAGAGAAAATATCTGTAAATTACAATTTGGTAAGGGACTTTCATCCAGCAAAGGAGATCAAACCAGTGAATCCTAAAGGAAATCAACTCTGAATATTCACTGGAGGGACTGATGCCGAAGCTGAAGCTCCAATACTTGAGCCACCTGATGCAAAGAGACAACTCATTGGAAAAGACCCTGATGCTGGGCAAAATACAAGGCAGAAGCAGAAGGGGACTAGATAGTTGGATGGCATCACTGACTCCATGAGCTCAAACATGACTTTGAACAACCTCTGGGAGATGGTGAAGGACAGGGAAGTCAGGAGTGGCTGGGCGGGGATGTATCAAACAAAGCTTCACGATTGAATTTGTGTTCATTCACATAATAGATAACAGCAGAAAGGGACCAGCATTCCTGCTGGGATCAGGAACCCACTAGGTAGGCTGTAAGGTTAAGAACAAAATGATGAGTTTTCTGAGCCTCAGTCTCCTCATCTACAAAATGAGTTAGTTGAGGAAGACGACTAAAGATCGTTCGGAATATTTCATTCTTCTTCTTTTTTTAAATAAAGTATTTCTTTTTCTTTTTGAATGTGGACCATTTTTTAAAAGTCTTTACCAAGTTTGTTATAATATTTCTTCTGTTTCTGTTTTTTTGGGTTTTTTTTTTTTTAGCTGTGAGGCATGTGGGATCTTAGTTTCCGGAACAAGGATTGAACCCGTACCCTCTGAATTAGAAGGCAAACTCTTAACCACTGGACTGCCATGGCAGTCCTTCCACGATTCTTTATTCTTTTTAGGTAAGAGAGAAGACTGACCTCTTGAAAATATCTCCACTGCTACAAAAGTTTCCATAGCCATTGTACGTATGGATAGGCGTCTATAGAAATCTGCTTGTGTACACAGTGTGTAATGTGTGTATTTATATTGACATATGAAGACATCATATTCTTGCCTGGAGAATCCTATGGACAGAGGAGCCTGGAGGGCTACAATCCATGGGGTCCAAAAGAGTAGGACACCACTGAGTTATTAACACTTTCACAAAGACAAATTACAGCTGGGAAGACTGGGCTCTCTTTAGCCCCAGCTCTCATCAGGAAAGTAAAACAGACAATCTGTGGAAAAGAGAAAATATCTGTAAATTACAATTTGGTAAGGGACTTTCATCCAGCAAAGGAGATCAAACCAGTGAATCCTAAAGGAAATCAACTCTGAATATTCACTGGAGGGACTGATGCCGAAGCTGAAGCTCCAATACTTGAGCCACCTGATGCAAAGAGACAACTCATTGGAAAAGACCCTGATGCTGGGCAAAATACAAGGCAGAAGCAGAAGGGGACTAGATAGTTGGATGGCATCACTGACTCCATGAGCTCAAACATGACTTTGAACAACCTCTGGGAGATGGTGAAGGACAGGGAAGTCAGGAGTGCTGCGGTCCATGGGGTCACAAAGAGTGGGATATGACTGAGCAACTGAACTGATCCAGCAAAGGTCAAGAACTCCTGGGACCCAATGATCAAAAGACAAATGATCCAATTTAAGAAGGATTTCAATAGATATTATTCCAAAGAAAATATGAAAAGATATTTAAGTATTAGTCATGAGGGAAATGCAAATCAAAATCAGGAGATATCACTTTACACCCACCAGGATGGCTACAGTCAACAGGACAGATGACAATAGGTGCTGGTGAGACCATGGAACCCTCATAGGTTGCTGGTGGGAAGGTATCATGGTAGGGCCCCACGGGAAAAGAGTGTGGCAGTTTCTTTTAGAACTAATAATGGACTTAGCGTATGACCCAGCAATTGCATACTTGGGCATTTATCCCAGAGAAATGAAAACTTAATTTTCACATAGAAACCTGTCCATGCAAGTTCACAGCAGTTTTATAAGAGTCCCCACCTGGAAACTATCTAAATATCCATCCTTCAATGGGTGAACCATTCAACCCATTGTGGTACATGTACGGCTTAGACTACTCATCAATAAAAGAAAATAAACTACTGATACACACAAGCAGCCTTAAGGAAATCATTCTAAGTGTAAACGCCAGTCTTGGAAGGACATACCCTGAATTATCCCATTTATACAGCACTCATGAACTAACATAATGACAGGGATGGGGAACAGACTTGTGGTTATCCATGGACAGGGACGGCGGAAGAGATGGAGAGACGATAGGTCAAGTGAGGGGACCATCTTTGTAGAGACCAGTTCTTCCCCATGACTTCAGCTTAGAAATATTTATGACATCAAAGTCAAACTTCTCAAAAACAAGAAATAATGAACATACGAGATCCTTGAGCAAGAAGGCAAGCAGATCAAGGAGGCAATGAATCTCGGAGAACTTTCAGCTTTAATTAATAATGGTTTTGGGACCCTTCTCAGATGGTGGTTAAGTCCCTGTGTGTGTAGGTAATAACGCAGAAGATAGAACAGTTTCCATAAACTATTGCAATGAAAAATGCAGTAAAAATGACATGACCCGTATTTAACCTAGAAACCAAAACCATTCTATAGCCATCATCATTTTCTCCGTAAAGGTGTGTTGAATAATGTATGGGAAACACCCCACTTAAAATGGACCATATAATCATGCATAACTGAAGTCCTTCTCCTTCATATGAGATTTTTTTTTTTTCTTTTATGGCTGGCAGCAATTCAGCACCACCAGGAAATGGGTAGAGGGCCACGTGGCATTAGTGCTGGGGTCCCAACTATTCACCTCATCTCGGAAATGGGTAGAAACGTCAATTCTCAGCCTCACCCAGGCCTGCTGAATCAGAAACCCTGGAGGAAGGGCCCAGATTCTCATGTTTTAATAAGCCCTCCAGGTAATTAAGATGCACCCTAAATTCTAAGAACCCCTGGCACGGTAGTTAAGAGCTTAGTAATTAAAAGCTTAGTAGTGAAGCAGCTTTAGATCCAGCGAAGCCTGGGTTCCAGTTTCATCTTGACTGTTTATAAGCTGAGCAATCTTGGGGAAAGTTATTAAATTTGTCTAGATCTTTGTTTCCTGGTTGGCAAAATGGGGATCATACTTTTACTGGGAAGATTAAATGATACATTTTAACTCAAGCCGACGGCACAGTACAAGCCATTCATGAATGGTAGCTGTGATTATGATGATGGAAGGGAGGCCACTAACTGCCAGAGAAAGTACAGCTGCTTTGAAGTTAGAAAGCCTGGGCTGAGGACTTGGTTCTGGACTGATCCCTTTCCATGCGTCTCTGTGCAAACAAACTGGTTTGCTTCTCTGAGTTTCAGAGATGTGACTACTAAGTGAGATCATGTGCCTATAGGAGAAACTGCCATGCATGGCATGACTGTACATTTTTGTCTAAACTACAGCAGTTCAAACTACAGCATTCCCAAAAAAAGCAACAAATGAAAAAAGAGCAGATTTCCAAAGACAGAGGCAGGGAGAAGTGTGGAGCCGACCCTTAACAATAAAAACAGAAGCTGTGAATCACAACAGCAGTTTCTAATTGAAAGGACTTTGCCTTATTATAAAAAGCTCCATAGCCAAGGGTGCTTCTGGTACAGTGTGCCCACAGGTCCCCCTGGGCTTGCCACAATTCCTCAGCAGGAGTCTGCCATGCAAGCCTGCCTTCTGATCAGAGGACAGGGAAGAAGTGAGGCAGGCCCGCCATTTCTGTAGTCACACAGTTCCAGTCTCCCCTGATGGTGCTACAGTTTGTCTCAAGTATTTCTTTATAAAATAAGCGAGGGGCTCTGCTGGTGGTCCAGAGGCTAAGGCTCTGCACTTCCAGTGCAGGGGTCCTGGCTTCAATTCCTAGTCAGAAACTAGATCCCCCATGCCACAACTAAGGCGTCACATATCGCAACTAAAGACCCTGCACGCCCCAACAAAGATCGGAGAGCGCACACACAACTAAGACCCAGCTCCTCCTGGAGAATGGCAGACACTGAGCCAAGTATTAAAGGAAGAGGGAGCAAGACTCAGTCTGGGGCTTCCTGGGTAGTCAATGCAGGAGACATGGATTCGATCCTGGATCCAGAAAGATCCCAGATGCCGCAAGGTCACTAAACATGTGTGGCACAACTACTGAGCCCACGCTCTAGAGCCCCAGGGTTGGCAAAATGGGGATCATACTTTTACTGGGAAGATTAAATGATACATTTTAACTCAAGCCGACGGCACAGTACAAGCCATTCATGAATGGTAGCTGTGATTATGATGATGGAAGGGAGGCCACTAACTGCCAGAGAAAGTACAGCTGCTTTGAAGTTAGAAAGCCTGGGCTGAGGACTTGGTTCTGGACTGATCCCTTTCCATGCGTCTCTGTGCAAACAAACTGGTTTGCTTCTCTGAGTTTCAGAGATGTGACTACTAAGTGAGATCATGTGCCTATAGGAGAAACTGCCATGCATGGCATGACTGTACATTTTTGTCTAAACTACAGCAGTTCAAACTACAGCATTCCCAAAAAAAGCAACAAATGAAAAAAGAGCAGATTTCCAAAGACAGAGGCAGGGAGAAGTGTGGAGCCGACCCTTAACAATAAAAACAGAAGCTGTGAATCACAACAGCAGTTTCTAATTGAAAGGACTTTGCCTTATTATAAAAAGCTCCATAGCCAAGGGTGCTTCTGGTACAGTGTGCCCACAGGTCCCCCTGGGCTTGCCACAATTCCTCAGCAGGAGTCTGCCATGCAAGCCTGCCTTCTGATCAGAGGACAGGGAAGAAGTGAGGCAGGCCCGCCATTTCTGTAGTCACACAGTTCCAGTCTCCCCTGATGGTGCTACAGTTTGTCTCAAGTATTTCTTTATAAAATAAGCGAGGGGCTCTGCTGGTGGTCCAGAGGCTAAGGCTCTGCACTTCCAGTGCAGGGGTCCTGGCTTCAATTCCTAGTCAGAAACTAGATCCCCCATGCCACAACTAAGGCGTCACATATCGCAACTAAAGACCCTGCACGCCCCAACAAAGATCGGAGAGCGCACACACAACTAAGACCCAGCTCCTCCTGGAGAATGGCAGACACTGAGCCAAGTATTAAAGGAAGAGGGAGCAAGACTCAGTCTGGGGCTTCCTGGGTAGTCAATGCAGGAGACATGGATTCGATCCTGGATCCAGAAAGATCCCAGATGCCGCAAGGTCACTAAACATGTGTGGCACAACTACTGAGCCCACGCTCTAGAGCCCCAGGGTTGCAACTAGTGAAGCTGGCGTACCCTCTAGCCTCTGCTCCACAAAAGAAGCCACCACAGTGAGAAGCCCCTGCACAGCAAGGAAAACCCAGCACAGCCTGAAGCAAACAAAGGAAAGAAAGAAAAGAAAGAAAGGAAGAAAAGAAAGAAAATAAGAAAGGGAAGGGGAGGGGAGGAGGGAAAGGGGGAGGGAGAGAGGGAGGGAGGGGGAGAGGGAGGGAGGGAGAGTGAGAGAGGAAGAAGGAAAGAAAAAATGAAAGGAAAGGACAGGAAAGGAAAGGACAAGAAAGGAAAGGAGGAAGGAAGGATCAGTCTGGCAAAGAGCTGCAAGGAGGCAATGGGCATTTTTGAAAGTGGACCTAGCAGAGGAGAGACAGAGACACCAAAGAGAGAGAAACTGGCCACGGTCTAGGGGTCTAGGGTCGGTGGGTGAGAAGAGGGTGAGGGAGCTACTGGTACAAATAGGGTCCTCCTCCCCCTGGAAAGATGGCATGTGATAACCCCTGGACATGATCCTTCCTGTGTGGGTGGTCATGAGTCACTGAATGGCTTGAGTGAACGAAAGACTCATTGTGGGACTCTTAGGTAGGACTTGATATAAGCCAACCTGACAGGCAGGCACTAAGCTCAGACAGCCCCATAACCCTGCCAACACAGGTCACAGCTAAGGAGCCACCGGGGCACCAGCACCAGGCTGTTTGAGTCTAAAGGGCCTCTGCTTTCCCCTACATGATGTTGCCTCCTGAGACAGTTCACACAAGTGCAGCTTCTCACACGGTTAAGTCCTCAACAGTTCACCTAGCTTCACTCATGGGCAACAATGTTTTGAACTAAAACAATGGTCTTTCTCCCCTACTCAAACCTCCGCCTCATGTCACACCAGAAGCTCAGTAGTCCAAGATGGCACTCTGTTATTGAATAACAATGGCCCTTTCTTGGACTATTACAGACTTAATGCTTAAAGAGTTCCATTAGTTTTGAGAAACCCCCAAAATCCACTGCATGTAATCATATGAAATCGGTCCAAGGTACAGATTTGAAGTGAGAAACCCATGAGTAGGAGCAAACCTTTTAGCTGGGAAATGGGTCCACTGGTTACCATGGTATCTCATGTGTAAGTAACACACAGAAAGTATAGCCAGCTGTGGTCTTTGCGAATTCACAGGAATCACCGAGCCTCCATTTCTTCGTACCAGCTGCTCACACAGTCTCTCTGCCCGCGAATGAGCTGCCCTACATTCCAGAGTCGGGCAAATGCACGTGGGTTATCCTAGTGTGCGGTGCTGGTGCCCAGCGTGGCTGCAGTCCCAGGGACACTCAGTGGCTCCCAGAAGGAAGGCCCTTGCTATCTGGTGATGGTGAGATTCTAGCTCAGGCCGCTCTGTCCTGCTTGAACCTCTGGGGTGCCCAGTCAGGTCAAGGATTATGAAATGATTTCTTTATGATGCTCCTCTGAATGATGCTGTGAATCCCAAGCTGTTTACCCTTTCACACTTCTTGGTTTTTCAGAGAAGACCAGCTTCTTTTCATGTCCATTTAAAATCCACTTCAATATCAGGAAGGGAGGGAGGAATAGTGTGCAGGCTCTGGCTGAGGTGGGAGGTACCAACTCTTGCACACATTATCTCAGTTAAGCCTCAGAGCCATGCATGAGGTGGATACCATTATACCTGCTTTTCACAGGAATAAGAAAGAGCTAGATGGATCCTTGGAATCAAAGATCCCACCTAAACACATTGGGCCCTAATCGTGTACTGAGTCTGAACTCTCCCACCCCATCTTTACCCTCAATACCCACTGACAACTCAGAACTTAAAACTTGGACCAGATGGTAGGCTCCACCTGCACACAGTGATGAATTTAACATGTACCAGGTAAGGTACACTGTGCAGAAGACCTCCTCGGTTCCCGCTCATTGCATAGCAGCTCAATGGCTAATCATGTAAAAGCAAGTGACAAAAATAGGACAGTCATTAATGATCACAATTCTTACAAGCATCCCGCTGCTGATTACACACTTGCCATGGGTGGGGCAACGATCTGAGTTCATTCCTGCCCTTTCTCTCAACAACCCCATATTACAGACTTAATGCTTAAAGAGTTCCATTAGTTTTGAGAAACCCCCAAAATCCACTGCATGTAATCATATGAAATCGGTCCAAGGTACAGATTTGAAGTGAGAAACCCATGAGTAGGAGCAAACCTTTTAGCTGGGAAATGGGTCCACTGGTTACCATGGTATCTCATGTGTAAGTAACACACAGAAAGTATAGCCAGCTGTGGTCTTTGCGAATTCACAGGAATCACCGAGCCTCCATTTCTTCGTACCAGCTGCTCACACAGTCTCTCTGCCCGCGAATGAGCTGCCCTACATTCCAGAGTCGGGCAAATGCACGTGGGTTATCCTAGTGTGCGGTGCTGGTGCCCAGCGTGGCTGCAGTCCCAGGGACACTCAGTGGCTCCCAGAAGGAAGGCCCTTGCTATCTGGTGATGGTGAGATTCTAGCTCAGGCCGCTCTGTCCTGCTTGAACCTCTGGGGTGCCCAGTCAGGTCAAGGATTATGAAATGATTTCTTTATGATGCTCCTCTGAATGATGCTGTGAATCCCAAGCTGTTTACCCTTTCACACTTCTTGGTTTTTCAGAGAAGACCAGCTTCTTTTCATGTCCATTTAAAATCCACTTCAATATCAGGAAGGGAGGGAGGAATAGTGTGCAGGCTCTGGCTGAGGTGGGAGGTACCAACTCTTGCACACATTATCTCAGTTAAGCCTCAGAGCCATGCATGAGGTGGATACCATTATACCTGCTTTTCACAGGAATAAGAAAGAGCTAGATGGATCCTTGGAATCAAAGATCCCACCTAAACACATTGGGCCCTAATCGTGTACTGAGTCTGAACTCTCCCACCCCATCTTTACCCTCAATACCCACTGACAACTCAGAACTTAAAACTTGGACCAGATGGTAGGCTCCACCTGCACACAGTGATGAATTTAACATGTACCAGGTAAGGTACACTGTGCAGAAGACCTCCTCGGTTCCCGCTCATTGCATAGCAGCTCAATGGCTAATCATGTAAAAGCAAGTGACAAAAATAGGACAGTCATTAATGATCACAATTCTTACAAGCATCCCGCTGCTGATTACACACTTGCCATGGGTGGGGCAACGATCTGAGTTCATTCCTGCCCTTTCTCTCAACAACCCCATATGAAGTGGCCCCATTTTATAGATGATGAAGTCGAGGAGCCAAGGTTTTCTGGGGCTTGCACAAGGATGGCTCTGTTGTCTCTGAGAGAAGCCTAGAAAGAAGGAGTAAAATGGTGCCCGCAAAAAAGAAAGTGAAAGAATTTTGAGTACACTGTGTCTAGCTCTATGTGACCCCAGGGACTATAGCCCACCAGGCTGCTCTGGCCATGGGATTCTCCAGGCAAGAATACTGGAGTGGGAAGCCATTCCTTTCTTCAAGGGATCCTCCTGACCTAGGGATCAAACTCCCGTCTCCCGCACTGCAGGCAGATTCTCTACTGTCTGAGTCACCAGGGAAGCCCACACTATGCCAGGGAACATTAACCGTAGTAAGGTATTATCTGAAAGAGGTGAGATTTTGGAGCACCTGCTTTTGTGCTCAGCAATACCAAATTCCAAACTGCTTCAAGGTAAATGCAATTCCAGATGCGTGGGTCTAAATTCTTTATTTGGTTGGAAACAAAGCATTTCTGAAAAAGCTAAATAGAAGGCTCTCTGGGCACAGGGTGGAAAGAGAAGGGAGCGACAATAAAGAAGTCAGCAGCGACCGTGACCTCACATGGATAAACAGGTCCAGAAGAGGCACACCCAGGTCTCAGCTGCGGGAGCTAAATGTCGGGACCAACTTGAGGGCAACTGGGAAGCCTGAGGTCATTATCTTGCCATTAACCTTTCACCAGGCTCTGTGCCACGAAGACAAGCCAAGTGGAGGAGAGCCAGGAAGTGTGGACTGAAGCTGGGAAGCCAGCACCCGGGCCAGCAGTGTGGGGATCAAGCCTCAAAGGCAACTCCTCAATGGCAATTCCTCCTTTCCCTGTAGGAAACCTTTCCCGAACCCTGAGTCCAGCCCAGAGACCCTCTTGCTACTGCTCACCCAGCATCCAGGCCGCCCTGTTGACCCCTCTCTTTAGATTAAGTTGCTTGTTTTCTTGCTGTCCTTCCACTGAGTTCCAGGAGGCAGGGCCATAGGACTATGGTCCAATTTTATGTTGATCCAACCTCCTGACCTACATACCCAAACACAGGTATGGGTGACCTCTTCTGGCGGTCTAGTGGCTAAGATTCCGCACTCCCAAAGCAAGGGCCCTGGGTTCAACCTCTGGTCAGGGAACTAGCGGATAAGATGGTTGGATGGCATCACCGATTCAATGGACGTGAACCTGGGCAAACTCCGGGAGACAGTAAGGGACAGGGAGGCCTGGAGTGCTGCAGTCCACAGGGCTGAAGTGAGTCAGACAACTTAGCAATTGAACAACAGCAGCAACCAGGAACTAGATCCCACATGCCACAAAGAAGATCAAAGATTTCATATGCCCCAACTGAGACCTGGTGCAACCAAATAAATAAATATTGAACAAAGAAACAAACAAAATGGATGAAAAGTTTTCAGGCCCCATGGGTTGGCAGGGGAGCTGTGGAAGTAGTGGAAACACAAGGAAGAGATGCAAGCCCCTGGTTATAACCATTTCTGTCCACCTACTATCATGAGTGGTCCCACTGCAGACAATGTCAGGCCTTCCTAGGATGATCCGCACTCCCTGTGTTTAGGCTGAGCCCAACTGACTTAAGAGAAGGCAAAACAATGTCATTATATACAGTGTCTTCCTTTTGTACATTTCTTCTCCTTTCTCTGCCTCTATTTCCAAAGACCTGGCAGCTTGATAAAAATTTTGTCTTCTCTTTTGCACACTGATGGGCGTGTGTGTGTGTGTGTGTGTTTCAGCAGCTCTGATAAATAGCATTATTTTCAAATCAAGTTAAATATGTGCACAGCACTATTTAAACTGAACCATCTCCTGACTCTTCTCCATGGCTGAGCTAAAGAAAAAAAAAAAAAGGAGGACCTCCTCCTGTCACGACAATGCATCAATACAAAGGCGATGGCTTCTCCTTTCCTCCCCACAAGAAACTGGGCTCATCCCACTGTTCTGACTCCTTCCCTTCTTGAGCCAAGGCATTCTTTCCTGAGCAGCCAACCTTGGTCAGCCAGCGCCCAGATTAGGACGATGCTTGGAATTCCATCTAGGCTGTTCTTGTCACCAGAGTAGACACGACATAGGAGCCATCCCGTGGCAAATCTCACATACCCTGCATTCCTGGTCAGTGTCGAAGCCTTTCCTCTGGTCCTAGTACTTAAGTGATTATAAAATACTCTGAGAATCCAAGTACACACAGCTAATGAAATGATGCTGGTCTCAGCTACTCTCACTTCCTGTCTCCTTTCCCACCTATGCCATTCCTGGGCTCTACCTTCTGACTCTGACGGTCAGAGAAGCCCACCTCTCGGCTATTAGCACAGAACAAGCACATGGGACCTCAGAACTCTGCACAGGCAGAGATGATTCATTGTCAAAAAAATTTACAGCACACCAATGTCATGTGAAAACCACATGAAACTAGTTGTCTATGGAAAGTTTAATCTCTCCCATCTGGATATGTGAATATATAAAAATACAGGTGCATATGTGTCTCCATAAGACATAAAAATCTGTGTGATAATCAACAGTCTGATGCCACATACTACTATTGACCAGCTCATCCTCCCGTGAGGGGTTTGGTCAGTGGAGACTGGGAAAGCCCTTAAGTCTAGACTCTGCCATTTCCTTTGGCAGCAGTAAAACAGTGCCCGGGGGAGAAAGAGTCTGCAAAGCTCTGAGTCACTTCTACCTCTCCTCCAGCCGTATCTGCTCAGCACAGTTGCCCTTGAGAAATAGTTAAGCAGCAAGCTAATGCTTAGGCAGAAGCAACCTCCTGTTGGCAAAGAGGTTCTGGGACAGACAGTATGTTTAAGTAACTAATTGGGAGGAGGAAGACCAGAGTGCCCTTTAGATGCCTTCATACTCTGATATCTAGTTGCTGGACAAATGAAAGCTGAGTGGCTCCTATGTGCCACGTGGCATGCTGAGAACTGGGGAAACAAAGATGCAGAAGCCCCCAGGAGCTGCTCCCCTACTTGGTTTTCTAATTCCACGGGCACCAGAGTCTCCTCACTCCCGTCTTTAATTCTACTCCTCCTCTGGGTTCTCACATGAGCAGAGCAACAAGAAGCATACTACGGTTTTCACTAGTTTCAGATCAGTTTAGGTTCCATCTCACCCCACAAAACCCATCTTCTAAACAGTGACCAAAGATCCCTTTATGATGTCATCCCCAGGCTGAAAACCCCCCACTGACTCCTCACGGTCCTGAAAATAATAGTTGTGCCCCATGCCTTGGTTGACAGGGCTCCCTGAGAACTGGCTTCTGCCCACAGCTCTGAGTTCCCTCCCCTCACTCACCAAGTACAGTGACATCGTCTTTCTCTGTTTCTAGAAATTCCACTTTCATGACCATCTTAGGTATTGGTTATACCCTCTGCTTAGAACAGTTTTGCCCCAGATCTATCTCAAGACACGTATCAGCCTTCAAACCAACAGTGCCTCCTCCTCAGAGAGGCCCTGGCAGACCAGCCTATGTTCCCAGCACTCACTGCCCAATCCCCGCTTCACCTCTGTCATACGAGTTACCGCTGTCTGAATTCATGCACATGTTTGTCTTTTGGGCCAGCTGCTCCTACTCACCACTGTGACCCATACTACTATTGACCAGCTCATCCTCCCGTGAGGGGTTTGGTCAGTGGAGACTGGGAAAGCCCTTAAGTCTAGACTCTGCCATTTCCTTTGGCAGCAGTAAAACAGTGCCCGGGGGAGAAAGAGTCTGCAAAGCTCTGAGTCACTTCTACCTCTCCTCCAGCCGTATCTGCTCAGCACAGTTGCCCTTGAGAAATAGTTAAGCAGCAAGCTAATGCTTAGGCAGAAGCAACCTCCTGTTGGCAAAGAGGTTCTGGGACAGACAGTATGTTTAAGTAACTAATTGGGAGGAGGAAGACCAGAGTGCCCTTTAGATGCCTTCATACTCTGATATCTAGTTGCTGGACAAATGAAAGCTGAGTGGCTCCTATGTGCCACGTGGCATGCTGAGAACTGGGGAAACAAAGATGCAGAAGCCCCCAGGAGCTGCTCCCCTACTTGGTTTTCTAATTCCACGGGCACCAGAGTCTCCTCACTCCCGTCTTTAATTCTACTCCTCCTCTGGGTTCTCACATGAGCAGAGCAACAAGAAGCATACTACGGTTTTCACTAGTTTCAGATCAGTTTAGGTTCCATCTCACCCCACAAAACCCATCTTCTAAACAGTGACCAAAGATCCCTTTATGATGTCATCCCCAGGCTGAAAACCCCCCACTGACTCCTCACGGTCCTGAAAATAATAGTTGTGCCCCATGCCTTGGTTGACAGGGCTCCCTGAGAACTGGCTTCTGCCCACAGCTCTGAGTTCCCTCCCCTCACTCACCAAGTACAGTGACATCGTCTTTCTCTGTTTCTAGAAATTCCACTTTCATGACCATCTTAGGTATTGGTTATACCCTCTGCTTAGAACAGTTTTGCCCCAGATCTATCTCAAGACACGTATCAGCCTTCAAACCAACAGTGCCTCCTCCTCAGAGAGGCCCTGGCAGACCAGCCTATGTTCCCAGCACTCACTGCCCAATCCCCGCTTCACCTCTGTCATACGAGTTACCGCTGTCTGAATTCATGCACATGTTTGTCTTTTGGGCCAGCTGCTCCTACTCACCACTGTGACCCCATCCACTAGACCTGGGTTTGGACCACAGTCCTCTTTTAAGGAAGACTTATTAAATGAATGCCAGATTTCCTTATTCCTCAGCGAATAATGCCTGTGAGGCCATCAAGTGTCCAAATCTCAGGGCACATGTGCAAGGGTAATTCTATAGGACCCGTTTCTAAAAGAATAAAAGAGAAGTTAAGTTCTCTCTCATCTTGGCAGTATGCCATACCAGCCTGATATCTCTGGTTAACATTAAGATTCGTCAGCTTCCCCAAATGCCATCTGCTATGAAAGCAAGATCCTATTAAAATGTCTCTATACAATTTTTTCTAAAAAAGAACATTTTAAAGAGATGTATGGTGGTGGTTTAGTTGCTAAGTTGTGTCCAAATTGTGCGATTCCATGAACTCTAGCCCACTAGGCTTCTCCAGGGGATCTTCTCGACCCAGAGATTGAACCTGGGTCTCCTGCACTGCAGGCAGATTCTTTACAGACGAACTACAAGAGAAACCCTAAGAGATATTCATGCAGGGTGAAAGGATGGAAACTGCATGAAATAACCCCTAGAAAATATAAGTTCTGTCTTGACTTTTTTACTGTTTGACTTTACGTAAGTTATTCTAGCTCTGAATCCAGGCTTATTTATGAAATGGGCCAATGATACTTGTCTTGCCTACCTAATAATGAGCTCTACTGAGGATGTAATGAAACAGTTTGATGAGAGTATTATGTAGATTTAAGTAATATCAGTAAAGATGAAGCGAGCATATTTTTGGAATGGCCTTTGTACATATAAGGCATTATGCAGAAGATGTCCAAGGCCTGTTTCTTTCTTTCTTTTTTTTAAGCCCCAAATTATTATGTCTTCTCAACCAAAGGCATTCAGTTCTTCAGAATTGTAGATGATTTTCCAAAAGAAGTATCTAGAATAGTTAATTTGTTACCAAAGCCAATGATTAAAACACACAGGACTTCATAGGGCTGAAAGGCCTGCCACAATTCTCAGGTTTCCTTGGCGTTAGTTTTCAGTGATTAAGCAATCAGTCTGTTTGGGGTATAAATTTGGGAATGAAGATGGCTCAGAACGCTTGTCTACAGGGCCCTCAAAGAGAGAAGGGCAAAAGGGATCGTGGCTTTTAAATAAATTGTCAAGTAACACTTGGCATCAAAACACAAAGTGAGGGCTTTCCTGGTGGTCCAAATGAATGCCAGATTTCCTTATTACTCAGCGCATAACGCCTGTGAGGCCATCAAGTGTCCAAATCTCAGGGCACATGTGCAAGGGTAATTCTATAGGACCCGTTTCTAAAAGAATAAAAGAGAAGTTAAGTTCTCTCTCATCTTGGCAGTATGCCATACCAGCCTGATATCTCTGGTTAACATTAAGATTCGTCAGCTTCCCCAAATGCCATCTGCTATGAAAGCAAGATCCTATTAAAATGTCTCTATACAATTTTTTCTAAAAAAGAACATTTTAAAGAGATGTATGGTGGTGGTTTAGTTGCTAAGTTGTGTCCAAATTGTGCGATTCCATGAACTCTAGCCCACTAGGCTTCTCCAGGGGATCTTCTCGACCCAGAGATTGAACCTGGGTCTCCTGCACTGCAGGCAGATTCTTTACAGACGAACTACAAGAGAAACCCTAAGAGATATTCATGCAGGGTGAAAGGATGGAAACTGCATGAAATAACCCCTAGAAAATATAAGTTCTGTCTTGACTTTTTTACTGTTTGACTTTACGTAAGTTATTCTAGCTCTGAATCCAGGCTTATTTATGAAATGGGCCAATGATACTTGTCTTGCCTACCTAATAATGAGCTCTACTGAGGATGTAATGAAACAGTTTGATGAGAGTATTATGTAGATTTAAGTAATATCAGTAAAGATGAAGCGAGCATATTTTTGGAATGGCCTTTGTACATATAAGGCATTATGCAGAAGATGTCCAAGGCCTGTTTCTTTCTTTCTTTCTTTTTTTTAAGCCCCAAATTATTATGTCTTCTCAACCAAAGGCATTCAGTTCTTCAGAATTGTAGATGATTTTCCAAAAGAAGTATCTAGAATAGTTAATTTGTTACCAAAGCCAATGATTAAAACACACAGGACTTCATAGGGCTGAAAGGCCTGCCACAATTCTCAGGTTTCCTTGGCGTTAGTTTTCAGTGATTAAGCAATCAGTCTGTTTGGGGTATAAATTTGGGAATGAAGATGGCTCAGAACGCTTGTCTACAGGGCCCTCAAAGAGAGAGCAGTTCTGTCACATGGATCACCTTGTTGCTGGGTTTCCATTAAGGTATCGTGGCTTTTAAATAAATTGTCAAGTAACACTTGGCATCAAAACACAAAGTGAGGGCTTTCCTGGTGGTCCAGTGGGTAAAAGAGTCCGTCTTGCAGTGCAAGGGGCACCAGTTTGATCCCTGGCCTGGGAAGATCCCACGTGCTGCGGAGCGGCTGGACCACTGTGTCCAATTACGAGCCAGTGCTCTGGAGCGCATGCGTCGGGAGCTGGTGCTCTGTAGTGAGAGAGGTCACTGCGATGGGAGGCCCACACAGGCCAAAGAATAAAGATGGATGAAAAACAAATAAATAAAAAGTGGCCAGAGTTTTAAAAAAAGAAAAATACACACACACAAAGTGAGTAACCTCCTTTGTAGAGGAGCTGACAACTCAGCTGTGTGTCAGATAGCTAGCTGCTAAGAGGCAGCTTCAAAAGCGACTGCATCCTCTCTGGAAGGGAGCTGGTACCACAACCTGCCTTTCTCAGGATTAGGCTGAAGCAAAATTTAGGGATGATCTTTATGGAAAGTCAACCTGGTAATGCCGATCGACCATATCCCACTCCACGAGCGCCTGGTTTTGGAATTACAAAAGTTTTGGAGGTGTGAAAACATAATTGGAAAACTTTTTTCCGTGCTTAAAGGGCTAATTGATTTCACAGGTGTTTAATTATCATTTGCTGTGAGATAATACCTTGTAGTGCCATAAAAAATGGATTTAATTTTCGAGTGCTTGCAAAACCATTGCCAAAGCCAAGTTCGAGCTAAAGCTAGATAATTATTCTATAAATCAAACACGCTGCCTCCTTTCTTTGAAATTTTTAATACTTGGGGATAATGATATCTGACAACCTTGAAACTAACATGAAAAGGATTTTCCTGCCAAGTGCCAAAAGGCAACCATCGGAGCATTGCAGGCAGTTTGGTTCACTAATGGTGACTCAGGCAGCCTTGGGAGCCTGCCTGTGGGCTTCCGAAACATGCCAACGGTAAGGGCATTGGTGTGTGTCGAGATCCAGTCTTCCCTCCCAAGATCAAATGGCCAGATGTCCAAATAAGGTCCACAGAAAAACAAGGAAGAAATCCAAAACCACTCTTCACACAAAAACTGCCTGAAAACCACTGTAACTCTCTGAGCCCAAATTCAGAGCCCTGGAAAGCGGAGGTTATTCAACTTGATCAATAACATATTTTCCCATCTTAGGCTTAAGGCACAACATTTGTGTTTTCTGTAATAACAAGAGAGAGAAATCATGAAAAAACAAAACAAAACAAAAACACTTAACAGCTAGAAGGTACCACAAAGATCACTCAGTGCAAATACCCAGCAGAAGAAAGTAAAGCCAGAAGAAGTCAAGCCACTTGCCCAAGGTGACCCAGCCAGGGCAAAAATCAAGATGAAGAGGACTGTTCTGAGCAAGCAGAAAAAGGAAGAAATCGCCTGAAAATTGATTTGGACTCTGATTCTCATCCCCAATCTAAAAATAAAAGAAGGAATTTTTGAAAAGCCAAAAAAGAAAAAAAAAAAAAAAAAGCCTTTTCATTCTGTCAGAGGAGCAGCTATTTCTCCAGCAGAGCCCAGTTTCCTTGCAAGTGCTTCAGCCGCCTTAAATAACTGGATGGGGATTTCAGTTGGTGCCACGTTTCAGATTTTTCTTCCCTCCAACTTTTACTCAGAAGCTGCTGAAGTCATAACACGTTCCATTAGATGAAGTGTGCTTAAATGATTTAAGAAAGCGGGGCAATCTGGCTGAGTGCACACACACACTGTCAGCATTATTTACTTTATTTAATGCCTGTGTATAGAGCATGCACACTGCCCAAATCACTGTACAGCATGGATTTTCAGGCAATTCAAGGTGGCCTTTACCGTATGGCAATTCAAGGTGGCCTTTACCGTATTACGCAATACACAACAGAATGGGTGCCATTTCTGGACACTAGGCTTGTGTCCTTGTAAAAATTTGAGCCAAAGGCAGGCAGGCAGGTAGAAAAGGGCAGAGGAAACCATGGGTCCCAGGATAGTCTGAAAGGGACAGGAGGGAAAGGCATTCCAAGCGACTGGCTTGGGACTGCAATGGAAACTTCTGCAATCAATGAAAATGGTGAGTATAATTATAGGCTACATTTACTGTGTTCAGTGCACACCCAACCTCCTGCATAGCACTGCTTCACCATTTGCTTTTCCAGTCACCCTATGAGGCAGGTAACAGTATATTGCCTAGTTCCTGGAAGAGGAAATTGAAGATTATGCCTAATTTGTCTAAAATTAACTTAGAATAATAAGTAGGCAGGTGGAATTTTAATTCAGCCATTCTAACTCCAGGGCCCAAGGTATGATACAATAACATGCACACTGTATATGCATACAGCATCTGCACATGGCCTCCTATAATGCTTCGAGAAGGGATTGGACAGTGAGCTCTGTCTCGAGGGACCCTCTTAAGAACCACTATGGAATCTACTGGACAGATTTATGATCTTCAAATCAGACATGGAAGAAGTGAAACCCAGCCAGAAGAAGTCAAGCCACTTGCCCAAGGTGACCCAGCCAGGGCAAAAATCAAGATGAAGAGGACTGTTCTGAGCAAGCAGAAAAAGGAAGAAATCGCCTGAAAATTGATTTGGACTCTGATTCTCATCCCCAATCTAAAAATAAAAGAAGGAATTTTTGAAAAGCCAAAAAAGAAAAAAAAAAAAAAAAGCCTTTTCATTCTGTCAGAGGAGCAGCTATTTCTCCAGCAGAGCCCAGTTTCCTTGCAAGTGCTTCAGCCGCCTTAAATAACTGGATGGGGATTTCAGTTGGTGCCACGTTTCAGATTTTTCTTCCCTCCAACTTTTACTCAGAAGCTGCTGAAGTCATAACACGTTCCATTAGATGAAGTGTGCTTAAATGATTTAAGAAAGCGGGGCAATCTGGCTGAGTGCACACACACACTGTCAGCATTATTTACTTTATTTAATGCCTGTGTATAGAGCATGCACACTGCCCAAATCACTGTACAGCATGGATTTTCAGGCAATTCAAGGTGGCCTTTACCGTATGGCAATTCAAGGTGGCCTTTACCGTATTACGCAATACACAACAGAATGGGTGCCATTTCTGGACACTAGGCTTGTGTCCTTGTAAAAATTTGAGCCAAAGGCAGGCAGGCAGGTAGAAAAGGGCAGAGGAAACCATGGGTCCCAGGATAGTCTGAAAGGGACAGGAGGGAAAGGCATTCCAAGCGACTGGCTTGGGACTGCAATGGAAACTTCTGCAATCAATGAAAATGGTGAGTATAATTATAGGCTACATTTACTGTGTTCAGTGCACACCCAACCTCCTGCATAGCACTGCTTCACCATTTGCTTTTCCAGTCACCCTATGAGGCAGGTAACAGTATATTGCCTAGTTCCTGGAAGAGGAAATTGAAGATTATGCCTAATTTGTCTAAAATTAACTTAGAATAATAAGTAGGCAGGTGGAATTTTAATTCAGCCATTCTAACTCCAGGGCCCAAGGTATGATACAATAACATGCACACTGTATATGCATACAGCATCTGCACATGGCCTCCTATAATGCTTCGAGAAGGGATTGGACAGTGAGCTCTGTCTCGAGGGACCCTCTTAAGAACCACTATGGAATCTACTGGACAGATTTATGATCTTCAAATCAGAGACATGCCTGGCATTGGATCTTTTCTCTGGCTCAGAATCAGAAAGGATCTCCTTCCCATACATTTAAAGCATGACACCCAGCTCCTGGGGAGTAGGTAGAGCCGGTGAGAAATTGTTGTTCATTTACTGTATTTTATCCCAGACAGGACCACTTTAGAACACAGAAACATCAAGGTGTCTTTCAAGAATGTGTATAATTTTTACTTTCCCACTTCACTGTGGAGTTGTGGCACCCAGAACTATATCATGCCTCTTACCTATCTCAGAGGCATGTGTGGAGGACATACTCCATGTGTGGGTCCCTGCGGCCATACGAACAGACCATGGAAGCAATAAATCCTGTTAACCACTGGTATTTCATTCATTCATCTGTGTATTCATTCAGCCACCCAGGCCCTTGTCTACCAATAGCTCTTAGTGAACTGACTAAGTACCAGGCATGACACTGTCAGGAGCAGAGAATTCAATGGTGCACAAAACATTGAGTTTAATAATGATGACAGTAGAGATGCTGTTACTTTTCTTTTTTTTTTTTTAATAAACTTATTTTTTTTTTAATTTTTTAATTTTTATTTTTTGGGAGGGGTTGGGGAGGGAGGTGGGTGGGCGGGCCACTTCAATTGGTCTTTCATTTATCTATTTTCATCCATCTTTGTTCTTTGGCCCGTGTGGGCCTCTCACTGAAATGGCCTCTCTCGTTGCAGAGCACCGGCTCTGAGTGCTTGCGCGCCAGAGCTCCGGCTCAGTAACTGGACACATCAGTCCAGCCACTCCGCGGCACGTGGAATCTTCCCAGGCCAGGGATCGAACCGGCGCCCCTTGCACTACAAGGCGGTGTCCTTACCCACTGGGCCACCAGGGAAGCCCGCTGTTTCTTTTCTTACAGAACTGAACGTCTCCTTGGGGAGGTGAACGTTAAATAATTAACCCTAATAAAATCGACAGCTGTGGTGAGCGCTCCAAGGAGAGCCTAGGAGTTCTAAGGAACACATGAATGTGGAACTTAACTTAGGAGGTGGGATTAAGCTTGGAAGGGGGGTAAGGCCTATAATGCTTCGAGAAGGGATTGGACAGTGAGCTCTGTCTCGAGGGACCCTCTTAAGAACCACTATGGAATCTACTGGACAGATTTATGATCTTCAAATCAGAGACATGCCTGGCATTGGATCTTTTCTCTGGCTCAGAATCAGAAAGGATCTCCTTCCCATACATTTAAAGCATGACACCCAGCTCCTGGGGAGTAGGTAGAGCCGGTGAGAAATTGTTGTTCATTTACTGTATTTTATCCCAGACAGGACCACTTTAGAACACAGAAACATCAAGGTGTCTTTCAAGAATGTGTATAATTTTTACTTTCCCACTTCACTGTGGAGTTGTGGCACCCAGAACTATATCATGCCTCTTACCTATCTCAGAGGCATGTGTGGAGGACATACTCCATGTGTGGGTCCCTGCGGCCATACGAACAGACCATGGAAGCAATAAATCCTGTTAACCACTGGTATTTCATTCATTCATCTGTGTATTCATTCAGCCACCCAGGCCCTTGTCTACCAATAGCTCTTAGTGAACTGACTAAGTACCAGGCATGACACTGTCAGGAGCAGAGAATTCAATGGTGCACAAAACATTGAGTTTAATAATGATGACAGTAGAGATGCTGTTACTTTTCTTTTTTTTTTTTTAATAAACTTATTTTTTTTTTAATTTTTTAATTTTTTATTTTTTTGGGAGGGGGGTTGGGGAGGGAGGGGAGCAGGCGGACCACTTCTATTGGTCTTTCATTTATCTATTTTCATCCATCTTTGTTCTTTGGCCCGTGTGGGCCTCTCACTGAAATGGCCTCTCTCGTTGCAGAGCACCGGCTCTGAGTGCTTGCGCGCCAGAGCTCCGGCTCAGTAACTGGACACATCAGTCCAGCCACTCCGCGGCACGTGGAATCTTCCCAGGCCAGGGATCGAACCGGCGCCCCTTGCACTACAAGGCGGTGTCCTTACCCACTGGGCCACCAGGGAAGCCCGCTGTTTCTTTTCTTACAGAACTGAACGTCTCCTTGGGGAGGTGAACGTTAAATAATTAACCCTAATAAAATCGACAGCTGTGGTGAGCGCTCCAAGGAGAGCCTAGGAGTTCTAAGGAACACATGAATGTGGAACTTAACTTAGGAGGTGGGATTAAGCTGGAAGTTAAAGGATAAGTAAGGGTCCAGCAGGACGGGGGTGGAGATGAGGTGCAGTGAGCACGGCTGACAGCCGACGGTCAAAGACCATCAAGAAACTTTTCTGAAAACAGATTCAAGCCAGCAAAATACACCCACCACGACTCATACCAACAAGTGTGGCATGGACGAATCCATACCCTGGCCGGAAAACAAAGGCTGGGGCTGCCTGAAAAAATGAGTAGGAGGTCAAGCCTGGAGGTCTGGACAGATGTGCACTTTCTAATGGGCACGTTTGTTTTCTTTTCATTTATTTTAATTGGAAGACAATTACTTTACAATATTGTGACGGTTTTTGTCAGATATCAGTATGGTCATAGGTATATAGGTATCCTCTCCATCATGAATGCCCCTGCCACCTCCCTTCCCAACCTATCCCTCCTCCAGGTTGTCAGAGAGGGACCTGCTTTGGGTGTCCTACTTCATGTCCTGCTATCAAACTTGCCCTGGTCATCTATTTTATCTGTGGTAATGTATATGCTTCAATGGTATTCTCTCAAATCATCCCACCTCTCATCTCCAACTGAGTCCAAAAGTTTATTCTTTACATCTGTGTCTCCTTTGCTGCCCTGTATGTAGGATCATTAATACCAGATCCCATATATACACGTTCGTATACCATATTTTTCTTGCTCTTTCTGACTTAGTTCATTCTGTACAATAGGCTCTAGGTTCATCCACCTCCTTAGAATCGATCTCTTGAACATGTTAATCATATTACTAGCATCCCAGACTCTATACACCTGCTGAGCGGTAGCCTATGGTGACAGACCTTAACCCACATTATAGGTAGGAAAGGTGTGGGAGAGAGAGGCTTGCCATCTTGAACAGAGGGAAGCAAGATCCTCAGGACCATGCTGGTCCATTTCACCTGCTCGGTCCCCCAGCCCCAGCACCTGTCAACTCCCCTAGACTTTCTCATGAGCCCTTTTTCCTGTTGCCTCAACATCCTATAGGCTCAGTAGCGATAGTGCTGAATCCCCAAATAATCGTATTTTCACAGTAATTAAAAGCCAAAATCCCCAACTCCCTAAATGTTACGAGCAGTTGGAAGGCCCGTGTTCTGCCCTAAAACTGAACATCTCTAGGGTGAAGGAAAATCATGAGAGAAAGGAATGAAATGACTTAATTGCAGAAGGAGGCAGCTTTAGGATGCAGTAGAAGAGGCCGGAGCGGAAAAGAAGTTGTACGGACAGCCTGCTCAGAAGGAGCATCCAGGGGCCCTGCCTCCCTCCAGTCCTCAAATACTGACCCTGGTGGGGCTGGTCCAGGGCCAGAGAGACCCTGGGAGGGCAGCTCTCCACCACAGTGATGAGTCCTTCCCTCCGGGTATAATAGTCTTTAAGGTGAGAAGGCTGAACGAGGCAATTTCAGTTATTAAGGCATTAGTCTGGATTGGAGCTGGGAACAAAAGAAAAGCCACAACTGGATTCACCTAACAAAGACACTGTTTTCATCCATCTGTCTCTTAGGCTAATTTAGGGATTACAAGACCTGTCCACAACCTCCAATGCAGCAAACTGAAGATTGTACTGGGAGGTCAGACGAGCAGACCGCTGCCACCTGTATCCTGAAGGCTGCTAATCCCTCAGAAGATAAATTAGAAGAAAAAAGTTGGGGGGAATATATCTATGTTTTGATATCACAAAATATTTCTATTCTTTAAGTCAGATCCCCTTTGTGTCTCCTTTGCTGCCCTGTATGTAGGATCATTAATACCAGATCCCATATATACACGTTCGTATACCATATTTTTCTTGCTCTTTCTGACTTAGTTCATTCTGTACAATAGGCTCTAGGTTCATCCACCTCCTTAGAATCGATCTCTTGAACATGTTAATCATATTACTAGCATCCCAGACTCTATACACCTGCTGAGCGGTAGCCTATGGTGACAGACCTTAACCCACATTATAGGTAGGAAAGGTGTGGGAGAGAGAGGCTTGCCATCTTGAACAGAGGGAAGCAAAGATCCTCAGGACCATGCTGGTCCATTTCACCTGCTCGGTCCCCCAGCCCCAGCACCTGTCAACTCCCCTAGACTTTCTCATGAGCCCTTTTTCCTGTTGCCTCAACATCCTATAGGCTCAGTAGCGATAGTGCTGAATCCCCAAATAATCGTATTTTCACAGTAATTAAAAGCCAAAATCCCCAACTCCCTAAATGTTACGAGCAGTTGGAAGGCCCGTGTTCTGCCCTAAAACTGAACATCTCTAGGGTGAAGGAAAATCATGAGAGAAAGGAATGAAATGACTTAATTGCAGAAGGAGGCAGCTTTAGGATGCAGTAGAAGAGGCCGGAGCGGAAAAGAAGTTGTACGGACAGCCTGCTCAGAAGGAGCATCCAGGGGCCCTGCCTCCCTCCAGTCCTCAAATACTGACCCTGGTGGGGCTGGTCCAGGGCCAGAGAGACCCTGGGAGGGCAGCTCTCCACCACAGTGATGAGTCCTTCCCTCCGGGTATAATAGTCTTTAAGGTGAGAAGGCTGAACGAGGCAATTTCAGTTATTAAGGCATTAGTCTGGATTGGAGCTGGGAACAAAAGAAAAGCCACAACTGGATTCACCTAACAAAGACACTGTTTTCATCCATCTGTCTCTTAGGCTAATTTAGGGATTACAAGACCTGTCCACAACCTCCAATGCAGCAAACTGAAGATTGTACTGGGAGGTCAGACGAGCAGACCGCTGCCACCTGTATCCTGAAGGCTGCTAATCCCTCAGAAGATAAATTAGAAGAAAAAAGTTGGGGGGAATATATCTATGTAGATATATTTAGATATCACAAAATATATTTCTATTCTTTAAGTCAGAGTCTTCTCCTAGGGTAGGAAGCTGACGTAAGAGTCCAAGGAAAGGCTCTTGGTAAAAAACATAAAACTATATTTATAAAATACTACCTCCATACATTTGTTGTTGTTGTTTAATTTCTAAGTCATGTCCAATTCTTTGCGACCCCATGGACTGTGGCCTATTAGGCTCCTCTGTCCATGGGATTTCCCAGGCAAGAATACTGGAGTGGGTTGCCATTCCCTTTACCAGGGGTCCTCCCAATCCAGGGATCAAACTGCCTAGATTCTTTACTGCCTGAGCCACCAGGGAAGCCCACGGAATACGTTAGCAGCTACTTAATTTTCTTTTTTTTCTTTAAGAAAAAAAAAACATATAATTGAGAGTGATTGAACTTAAAACTTAAATGGAATTAAGATGGTTTCATCTTCCCCTCGCTGTGTCGGATGTGGAAATGTGGAGGGTGTGGTGTTAAGAGGAGATTCTTTTGGATTCAGATGCTAGATGAATTCTTGTAAAGTAGCACACATTACAGCTGTACCCACCTGGATTCATGTTCAGACATCTGCATTGCCAACGTAATAGCAGTGAAAAAGCCTCAGAATGAAAGAAGTGTTACCCATTTAGCCCTAAGCCCAGAGACCTGCTGGGCACCCTTTGCTAAATCCACTTACAAGCTAATCCATAATTTACAGAAGGTATCCAGGCATGGAGGCTAAGACATAAATCATTTATTGACAAAGGGGCCATTTGTCATTTTAAAATAATTATGCTTCTTTAACCAAACTGACAAATTCCATCTTCCCAATTTACTTATTGAGCCTTACAGGCAATATGTGTGTGGGTGTGTGTGTGAGGGCGAGAGAGAGAGAGAGAGAGAGAGAGACAGAGAGAGAGACAGAGAGAGAAGGAACCACAGGAGATTCTATTTTTCTCCCTGAAACTTTAATCTTAAGAACCCACACTCCCTACGGGAAGACTGAAAAATGGGTGTAGTACTCATATCTTCAAATAATCTTACAGAGAAGCGATTCTCTAAACGCTGCAAATCTGGTCAACACAATGTTCCCAGGGAGCAATGCTACAGATTTTATCTTGTGGGCACAGCTGTGAAACCCTTCACCTCAAACTTGCTAAGTCCAGACCACAGACTGTGGTCGATCCTGATGCAAAGGTAGACACTAGAGGCAAAATGTGTGCTCCGCAAGCAAACCACACTGTATCGTTAATTCTCTTGCCGGCTGGATAATGAGAAGCCCGCGTCTCAGTTGCTTTCAAAGGTTCTGGATGGTCAGTACTAACTGTGCAGGGCGCCACCACCCATGAAGGATGCAGCCACCCGACTCAGCCAGTAGGTGGGGCACATCCACATGGCAAGCGTCCCCACTGAACTCAGGCTGATCAGAGTGAGTTCTGCCGCCTCCTCCATCCAGGGAAGCCCACGGAATACGTTAGCAGTACTTAATTTTCTTTTTTCTTTAAAAAAAAAAACATATAATTGAGAGTGATTGAACTTAAAACTTAAATGGAATTAAGATGGTTTCATCTTCCCTCGCTGTGTCGGATGTGGAAATGTGGAGGTGTGGTGTTAAGAGGAGATTCTTTTGGATTCAGATGCTAGATGAATTCTTGTAAAGTAGCACACATTACAGCTGTACCCACCTGGATTCATGTTCAGACATCTGCATTGCCAACGTAATAGCAGTGAAAAAGCCTCAGAATGAAAGAAGTGTTACCCATTTAGCCCTAAGCCCAGAGACCTGCTGGGCACCCTTTGCTAAATCCACTTACAAGCTAATCCATAATTTACAGAAGGTATCCAGGCATGGAGGCTAAGACATAAATCATTTATTGACAAAGGGGCCATTTGTCATTTTAAAATAATTATGCTTCTTTAACCAAACTGACAAATTCCATCTTCCCCAATTTACTTATTGAGCCTTACAGGCAATATGTGTGTGTGTGTGTGTGTGTGAGAGAGAGAGAGAGAGAGAGAGAGACAGAGACAGAGAGAGAGACAGAGAGAGAAGGAACCACAGGAGATTCTATTTTTCTCCCTGAAACTTTAATCTTAAGAACCCACACTCCCTACGGGAAGACTGAAAAATGGGTGTAGTACTCATATCTTCAAATAATCTTACAGAGAAGCGATTCTCTAAACGCTGCAAATCTGGTCAACACAATGTTCCCAGGGAGCAATGCTACAGATTTTATCTTGTGGGCACAGCTGTGAAACCCTTCACCTCAAACTTGCTAAGTCCAGACCACAGACTGTGGTCGATCCTGATGCAAAGGTAGACACTAGAGGCAAAATGTGTGCTCCGCAAGCAAACCACACTGTATCGTTAATTCTCTTGCCGGCTGGATAATGAGAAGCCCGCGTCTCAGTTGCTTTCAAAGGTTCTGGATGGTCAGTACTAACTGTGCAGGGCGCCACCACCCATGAAGGATGCAGCCACCCGACTCAGCCAGTAGGTGGGGCACATCCACATGGCAAGCGTCCCCACTGAACTCAGGCTGATCAGAGTGAGTTCTGCCTCCTCCTCCTGAGCTCCCAACCAGATGGTCAAAATGAAACCAAAGGAGGAAAAAGAAGACGTCTCTTAACTCTAGAAGAGGCCGTTGATGATTTCCCTGACTTCTCCGTCACTTCTACGACAATATAAATAAAAGGGGTTAAGAGACGAGAAGGCTGGCCAGGACCGGAAGCACCGTGGACCAGCTCGGAAGGCATGGGCTGCCCTCATCAACCTGAAGGTCATCTAGTAAAGCCAGCGCAATAGGTACTGAGCTGGTAGAGCCCGCGGCTGGCTGCTGGATCTACCACGGAGATGCACTCCACAATGAAACGTGCGCTCCGAACTTCTTCCTCTACAGTGAGATACAAACCCGGAAGAAATGCAAATAGTCCTTGGTAGCGGTGAACCCAGACGGGGCTAAAGAAAAGGGGAAACGAGAGGGACTAGGTGGAAGGTCAAGAGTGAGTCAAAACGGCGGGGGAACGGTGTTGGGGAAGCCCTCTTGGAAGCAGCACTGACACAGCATGAAAGCTGAAGAGAAGGGAGCTTCCTGGGGGAGGCGGGGTGGGGGACAACGTGGGAAGAGCCCTTTGTGCAGAGCTCCAAGTTGGGACTGGAGCCAGTCTGGGTGTGGTGCGCGCGCGCGCACACACACACACACACACACACACACACACACACAGAATTACACAGTGCCAAATTTTTCAAATGTTATTTTCACTCCCTTATAACATAAACTCCATCTACACCTCAAAACAACCCTAACAAAGTACACACTAACATCCTGCTTTAAGGACGAGGAAACAAAAGCACAGAGAAGGTAAGCGACTTAGCCACAATCACACAGTTCCTTCTGTCCCAGAGCCTAGATTGGAACCCCAGGTCATTTGACTCCAAAGGGCATACTCTTAGCTTCTATATGATCATAATCGTTATGAGATCATTTCACTGTGATAGTTCCATATGACTGGTTTTTGTTGTTGTATTTTTAATGATTTAGTTTCTCTCCTTTTTTCTTTTTTTTTTTGGGCCCCTTTTATTGATTATTTATTTATTTATTTTAATCCATTTTTATTCTTTGGCCTGTGTGGGCCTCTCATTGCAGTGGCCTCTCATTGTCGAGCACCAGCTCTGGGCGCATGCGCTCCAGAAAGCGCTGGCTCGCAAATTCGACACACCAGTCCAGCCACTCCAGCCACTCCAGCCACTCCGCTGCACGTGGGATCTCTCCGGGCCAAGGATCAAACCATTGTCCCTTGCACTGCAAGGCAGACTCTTTACCCACTGGACCACCAGGGAAACCCTGCCTGGGTATATTTTGATATGAATATGGTAAGATCGGCTTCCCTGGTAGCTCTCGTAGTAAAGAACATGCCAATTCAAAAGAAGTGAGAACTATGCATTCCACCCCTGGGTCGGGAAGATCCCTGGAGGAGGAAATGGCAATCCACTCTAGTATTCTTGCCTGTAGAATTCTCTGGACAGAGGAGCCTGACAGGCTACAGTAAATACGGCTGGAGAGACTTGAATAACGACTGAAGGGACTTAGCATGGTAAGACTGGGCTCTTTATCTTTTATTTTTTTGGTTTTGGTGGCAGGGAGGACCGACGTGGCCCAAATAAGAAATCTACAATTTGGCCATGGATATAAGGCCAGACAGACTTATCACATCCTGATAATCAAGTCCAACTGTATACCCTGACTCCTGCCAGATGCCAGCTTCCTCTCGAGTCTGGGTTCTGTACACAGCCTTCCCAAAGGGCTGTAAATCCACGGCGCTAGATATTTCTACAAAGTTTCAAGCAGATGTTCACCCAGTGCTTCCTCGTCCAGGCTCCAGATGGCTCCGGATCCTGGCTCCTTCCTCCCCAGAAAACCGCGTCTGACTGAGGAAGAAGGATGACACTAACATCCTGCTTTAAGGACGAGGAAACAAAAGCACAGAGAAGGTAAGCGACTTAGCCACAATCACACAGTTCCTTCTGTCCCAGAGCCTAGATTGGAACCCCAGGTCATTTGACTCCAAAGGGCATACTCTTAGCTTCTATATGATCATAATCGTTATGAGATCATTTCACTGTGATAGTTCCATATGACTGGTTTTTGTTGTTGTATTTTTAATGATTTAGTTTCTCTCCTTTTTTCTTTTTTTTTTTTGGGCCCCTTTTATTGATTATTTATTTATTTATTTTAATCCATTTTTATTCTTTGGCCTGTGTGGGCCTCTCATTGCAGTGGCCTCTCATTGTCGAGCACCAGCTCTGGGCGCATGCGCTCCAGAAAGCGCTGGCTCGCAAATTCGACACACCAGTCCAGCCACTCCAGCCACTCCAGCCACTCCGCTGCACGTGGGATCTCTCCGGGCCAAGGATCAAACCATTGTCCCTTGCACTGCAAGGCAGACTCTTTACCCACTGGACCACCAGGGAAACCCTGCCTGGGTATATTTTGATATGAATATGGTAAGATCGGCTTCCCTGGTAGCTCTCGTAGTAAAGAACATGCCAATTCAAAAGAAGTGAGAACTATGCATTCCACCCCTGGGTCGGGAAGATCCCTGGAGGAGGAAATGGCAATCCACTCTAGTATTCTTGCCTGCAGAATTCAGTGGACAGAAGAGCCTGACAGGCTACAGTAAAACGGCTGGAGAGACTTGAATAACGACTGAAGGGACTTAGCATGGTAAGACTGGGCTCTTTATCTTTTATTTTTTTGGTTTTGGTGGCAGGGAGGACCGACGTGGCCCAAATAAGAAATCTACAATTTGGCCATGGATATAAGGCCAGACAGACTTATCACATCCTGATAATCAAGTCCAACTGTATACCCTGACTCCTGCCAGATGCCAGCTTCCTCTCGAGTCTGGGTTCTGTACACAGCCTTCCCAAAGGGCTGTAAATCCACGGCGCTAGATATTTCTACAAAGTTTCAAGCAGATGTTCACCCAGTGCTTCCTCGTCCAGGCTCCAGATGGCTCCGGATCCTGGCTCCTTCCTCCCCCAGACCCTCAAATCACACTTCAGACATGTCACTGGCACAGGCTGAGGAAGAAGGATGACCAAGTGGGCTGGTGGAGTTCTTTACAAAGCCCCCAGAACCTGGAGACATTTCACATATGCAGAGAAGGAGCCACAGCCCAAGTCAGCATGAATCACTCCCAAGCTTTACTACCTGGATATAACTGTCCAAAAGATGAAGTTATTATACATGTGGTGGAAAAAGTTTCTGCTGCCAATCGGCCTGCATCTGCAACAATTTATTCTGACCTCTTCCACAGGCGACCAGTGGCAGAGAATTTCGATACACTGACATCACAGCAAAAATGATTCCATGCCTACCCGTCCTTTCAAAAGGGAAAGGAGTTAATACTTTGTTCCACCAGTAAAAATGTGTTCCATCAATGTTAAAAAAAAAAAAAAAAAAAAACACCTTAAGAACATATTTCAAACCTACCATAAAAACAAAAATTGGGGTACTTCTAAAATTCCATTCTTCCTCGGTCCAGAGAACAGGCTTACCATTTTTCTTTCTCTCCACATTAAAACTATCCTTGATTATATGTAGTAATTGATGCACATGGATGATAAGAAAACCCAGAGGATAGCGCTGGGTTGCCAAGCCTTCTACGTGTTCTTTAAGGCAGTCTGGAGAGATCCCTACTTTACTCTCATTTCTCCAGAAAGACAAAGACTTTTCCAAAGAGTGGAAGCTGGGGTTTCTTTTCTAGTTGTCCTGCCTACAGCCATCATGATTCATCTACATGAAAGATGAATTCTTGTGATGGAAGCCCAAATGAGCATCTATGAGCCAGAATGAGAGTCTTCGACATGCTGGCCCACCCCATGCCAACCTTTGTTGACGCTACTGGGATCCCTTGTAACCGACGTGGCCCAAATAAGAAATCTACAATTTGGCCATGGATATAAGGCCAGACAGACTTATCACATCCTGATAATCAAGTCCAACTGTATACCCTGACTCCTGCCAGATGCCAGCTTCCTCTCGAGTCTGGGTTCTGTACACAGCCTTCCCAAAGGGCTGTAAATCCACGGCGCTAGATATTTCTACAAAGTTTCAAGCAGATGTTCACCCAGTGCTTCCTCGTCCAGGCTCCAGATGGCTCCGGATCCTGGCTCCTTCCTCCCCCAGACCCTCAAATCACACTTCAGACATGTCACTGGCACAGGCTGAGGAAGAAGGATGACCAAGTGGGCTGGTGGAGTTCTTTACAAAGCCCCCAGAACCTGGAGACATTTCACATATGCAGAGAAGGAGCCACAGCCCAAGTCAGCATGAATCACTCCCAAGCTTTACTACCTGGATATAACTGTCCAAAAGATGAAGTTATTATACATGTGGGGGAAAAAAGTTTCTGCTGCCAATCGGCCTGCATCTGCAACAATTTATTCTGACCTCTTCCACAGGCGACCAGTGGCAGAGAATTTCGATACACTGACATCACAGCAAAAATGATTCCATGCCTACCCGTCCTTTCAAAAGGGAAAGGAGTTAATACTTTGTTCCACCAGTAAAAATGTGTTCCATCAATGTTAAAAAAAAAAAAAAAAAAAAAACACCTTAAGAACATATTTCAAACCTACCATAAAAACAAAAATTGGGGTACTTCTAAAATTCCATTCTTCCTCGGTCCAGAGAACAGGCTTACCATTTTTCTTTCTCTCCACATTAAAACTATCCTTGATTATATGTAGTAATTGATGCACATGGATGATAAGAAAACCCAGAGGATAGCGCTGGGTTGCCAAGCCTTCTACGTGTTCTTTAAGGCAGTCTGGAGAGATCCCCTACTTTACTCTCATTTCTCCAGAAAGACAAAGACTTTTCCAAAGAGTGGAAGCTGGGGTTTCTTTTCTAGTTGTCCTGCCTACAGCCATCATGATTCATCTACATGAAAGATGAATTCTTGTGATGGAAGCCCAAATGAGCATCTATGAGCCAGAATGAGAGTCTTCGACATGCTGGCCCACCCCATGCCAACCTTTGTTGACGCTACTGGGATCCCTTGTAAATTTCACTTCATATTCATGTGACTCTTCACGGAGGGTAGCTCAAACCTCCCTCTCTCCTGAAGCAGTGGTAAAGAGGAGCCTATCAGTTTATGTTCCTTTCAGTGGTGTCTAAGCTGTGTGATTACAGAGCAAGAAAAATACCTAATGGGCTTACTCAGAAATGACTTCTTTTTGTCTTAATTCTTTATAGAAACTTTCTCTATTTCTTTCAATCCTCCTGAACTGTAAGAAGATAGAGTATTTCACACCCATTGTTCCCTATATACCACATTCTACCGACAGGTAATTAAAGGTAAGATTATTTATTTCTGACTGTCAAAACTCTCAGCAAGGCTTATGAGGAGCAGGTATTCGCAGTGCATCCTATCTCGAGATGACGGCACAAATGGCATAAATCGTGTAAATAACCAGGTGTCTGTGCACACCGAATGCCTAGAAATGCATCTGGCCTGATAAATGTTTACACTGAGTTATATTGTTTTAATTTGCCCTCGTTGCAGGGGGGCGGGGGGACAGGGAGGGAGCAAGTCACAGCACATTAATAACGGAAGCATCTCATTACAGCCAAGTTTCCCTTCCTTAGGTAAAACGTGAATACATCAAGGAGAAGTCCTTTAAAATGGAAAACTAACAGCCTGATTGAATTATAAGCTCTACTTTCATTTAAGCAGAGATGCTAGGACAAAGATGGTTGATTAAAAAACTGGAGCCCAGAGAGGTTAAATGATTGTTCAAGGTCACACAGCTGACAAGGATCACAGGATTCGGTCCAGCTCAAAATTAACTGCTCCCAAGTGCCACTCCTCACCTAGCTCGGAGGCTGAACAGAACATGTACCAAATGGAGGGAATGCGCTCAACCCTATCGTCCCTCGAGAATGCTCAGAGAAATCATCAGAGCCCAGAAGCAGTCATGGCTTGCCTGGTAACACCAACTTTCAGGTGTAAAGGGTTATTATTTATTCAAAACCAAGCTATCAATCAAAGTTACATAAACACCCCATTCCTGTCTTTTTTTTGGGGGGGGTATTTCTCAATAGGACATGATTGGCCATTCTTGGAAATGGCTCTTTGGGCTGCTAGAAGGTTTTGTGGGTTGGTAGATCTTTCTGAAACTATTTCTAGGCCGTATGAATCTTTGTCTGGGAATTTGCTTCTCTGGCCTTCCAAAACATGAAGTGCATTTTTGCTTTGTTCACCAATTTTTTTTCTTACTACCCTCGGCAACTTTGAAAATACAAATGACCCTGTAAATGTCCCAAGGGCATCCGATTTTCTTTCCTTACCTCGGAGTTGGCTCCTTCTTTTACAAAAAAGGCTTGGGGGAATTTATAGCCCAGAAAGAGGAGTGGAAAAAATGGATGTTATTTCAATGCAAAATTATTCCAGCACCGTGTGTGTGCGTGGATGGTGGTGGTGGTAGGGGAGAGGAGGAGGAGGAGAACTGAAACAGGGGGATGAGCTGAGGGCAATGCCCATCGCCATGGGCAATTCAATTTGGCGGCCCCAGGGAGACAAACCAATTAGTATGGATTGTCAAGGCGTTTTGTATGAACTGGCTACCTGCCCATTACGAATTGGAATGGGATTAACTAGCTCATTCCAAACACTCCACCAAACAGCAAATGGTCATATGATAATAATTTTCAGTCACTAAGACCCTGGTTGGAAGGGAGACTTGGAGTTTCACCTTAAAAAATCTAAGAGATACTCCTTTCTTCAAACCTACCCACTTCCCCTAAACACATCTTTTTCTTTCTTCCTCTTTTTTTTTTTTTTATTTCGCCCTCTGAGCTTTTATTTTTCAAAAAGCCCTCCTGTTAACTGAGAGGCTATATGTTCTTCTAAACATGAACATACCTGTTTACCAACTAACCCAGTAATAACTGATTTGTATGTTCTACCATTTAAGTGTGCCGGTCCTCTCTACTCGTAGTTGTCAAAATCCCATGGTGAAACACGTGACCACCCATTTGGCAAGTTTAATTCCAACTGGAGTTCTAGAAGCCTCCCACCTCTAAGAGGGAAGCCCTAAGAAGCTTGGGTTCCAGATTCAGGAATTCAGCCCCTGACCTTTTAATTATCTGTTTCAACTTCTTATAGCTGGACTCTTCCATTGTTTCTGACACCAAATCCATACTTTATCTTCCAGGCCCAGAAACTCGGCCTTAAGGCCCGCCATTAGCGAACAGCATGTCTGCCCATGCTCTTCTAAAGGCAAATGGGACTCTAGGCTTGGGGAACAACCTCACAGAAGAGAGCCCAAGGGGGATTTCACCCACACATGGGGCATTCCTGTGGGCTCCAACACTGGGTGGTTGCCGCATCTTTCTCGGCATCCACATCTCCTCTCGGGAGCTCCCCAGTCCTTCTGGCGTGGATGAGAGAGATTCCCACTCCTAGCCTTAGGCACAGCTTGAGATGCAAGTATAAGTGATCAGCATGTTCTCCAGGCAACAGTTTTGGTTTCTTAGATAAGACCTGAGAGCCACTTAAGCCAATATGGCTGCTTCCTCAGATCAGATGCTTGTGATCCATGTTGACAGTCTATGCAATGGAGGCTGGAAGAAACAAAATACCCCTTTCACTCATCCTCACTACCAGGTGGTAGGTTACAATAAAAACACGTTTCTGGGCAAATTCTAGAGTCCTGCCAAAATCCTGCTCCAAGAAGCAGGAACCAAAACCAATGTCAGTTGCACTAAAACTCTGCCAACAGTTTTGCTCCTAGGCTTCCTCCACTCCCCTGCCCGGGGCTCTCAGGACCTCCTGAGTGCCAGGTGCCTGCCAGAAATGTTGTGCATAAGTCTGCGTTCCCTGCCGGATGAGTTCTGCCTGGCAGGGTGGACTTCCTGGTGGCACCTGTAAGCCCCAACCCAGTGTCTGCTCCCCTCTGGTGGGTAAGGTTTCTTTCCAGGCCCAGATCCTCCCATCAGCTCTGTGAACCCTGATTAACCTGTCTGTGCTTCCACATCCAAAGGGGAAGAAATTTAGGAAAGGACTGCAATCTGCCAATCTGTAGTATCTGTATAGAGAGGCCAACAGGTGAAGAAACTGGATCTTGCGTATAAATAGCACTTTGTCTCTGCAACCCAGGGGACTAGAAGGATGAGCCTTGAGTTAGGGCTGGCTAAAGGGCCATTCAGGTGAGGATGCATGGGGATACTCTGGTCTCAAGCAGATGATGAAGTCAGAAACTTTCGAAGCCTTCCAAAACATCTACCTCCCCTGCCCCTCAAAAACCATGTCTGGAAATGAAAGTCAAACAAACTCAGTTTTTCCTGGAAAAATAGGCTCTTACTGAAGGACAGTTAGCAAAAACAAAGTCCATTTTCAAAATAACATTTCATTTTACGGTATCTCTGTCTCAATATTGAACATAAATATTAGTGTATAGGTTTCTGATTTTAAAATAATCCTATTTGATTAAGCTATATTTTCATGGATTCTGTTTGCAAAAGGAAGATAGAGTTTAAATTACATTGTCATAAAGATTCGTTTTCCTTCCAAACAAGGTATGTGATAAGCGAATAGTTCTTTTAATAATGTGCAGTTTCTGGAGTCAAGACCTGAGAGCCACTTAAGCCAATATGGCTGCTTCCTCAGATCAGATGCTTGTGATCCATGTTGACAGTCTATGCAATGGAGGCTGGAAGAAACAAAATACCCCTTTCACTCATCCTCACTACCAGGTGGTAGGTTACAATAAAAACACGTTTCTGGGCAAATTCTAGAGTCCTGCCAAAATCCTGCTCCAAGAAGCAGGAACCAAAACCAATGTCAGTTGCACTAAAACTCTGCCAACAGTTTTGCTCCTAGGCTTCCTCCACTCCCCTGCCCGGGGCTCTCAGGACCTCCTGAGTGCCAGGTGCCTGCCAGAAATGTTGTGCATAAGTCTGCGTTCCCTGCCGGATGAGTTCTGCCTGGCAGGGTGGACTTCCTGGTGGCACCTGTAAGCCCCAACCCAGTGTCTGCTCCCCTCTGGTGGGTAAGGTTTCTTTCCAGGCCCAGATCCTCCCATCAGCTCTGTGAACCCTGATTAACCTGTCTGTGCTTCCACATCCAAAGGGGAAGAAATTTAGGAAAGGACTGCAATCTGCCAATCTGTAGTATCTGTATAGAGAGGCCAACAGGTGAAGAAACTGGATCTTGCGTATAAATAGCACTTTGTCTCTGCAACCCAGGGGACTAGAAGGATGAGCCTTGAGTTAGGGCTGGCTAAAGGGCCATTCAGGTGAGGATGCATGGGGATACTCTGGCCTCAAGCAGATGATGAAGTCAGAAACTTTAAGCCTTCCAAAACATCTACCTCCCCTGCCCCTCAAAAACCATGTCTGGAAATGAAAGTCAAACAAACTCAGTTTTTCCTGGAAAAATAGGCTCTTACTGAAGGACAGTTAGCAAAAACAAAGTCCATTTTCAAAATAACATTTCATTTTACGGTATCTCTGTCTCAATATTGAACATAAATATTAGTGTATAGGTTTCTGATTTTAAAATAATCCTATTTGATTAAGCTATATTTTCATGGATTCTGTTTGCAAAAGGAAGATAGAGTTTAAATTACATTGTCATAAAGATTCGTTTTCCCTTCCACTAAATATATTTTTTTCTCCTTGAAACAAGGTATGTGATAAGCGAATAGTTCTTTTAATAATGTCCTCCTGAAAAATCAAATCAAATACAATAATCCTTCAGACTACAAACTAATTTTTTAAGATTTAGGAAAAACCCATTTACCAGGGAATATAAAGAAATCATATGAGATGACATGGCCATCCCTATTAGAAGCAGCAAGGAAGGACCCCAAAGTGGAAAACAGTCCTGATTTCCAATGAGAATACCACTTCTGTACTTTTAAGGCTTTATCTTTTACTTAAAAACAAAAAACAAACAAACAAAAAACACACAAAAAAATCAGGCTCAGAAAAGGGTGGGGGGAATCCACCTTTTGTTTAAAGAGGACCCAGTATTTATCAATTATTTCTGTAATGGTTCACTTTTCTCAACAAGTAATCAAAACTAAAAGTGAAGCAGTTTATTGTGATAAATACAATATATCCCTCAATCCTCAGGGTAAAATGCGATGCACTGTCTTATAAAAATCTATCCTGGGGAGTTCCTTGGTGATCCAAGTGATTAAGACTCAGAGCTTTCAGTGCTGAGGGCCTGGGTTCAATCCCTGGTCTAGGAAATAAGATCCCACATGCCACATGGCACGCCCCCCCTCCCCATAATTCACCTTGGATCCCTTGTCTTCCCTTCTGATTTTGCAGGCGTAGCTCTTTTATATGAACATCTGAGACGTGCTCCAGGTCTGCTCACAATCTGCTCACAATCAATGTCTGCTGTCTGTCCTTTGCTGGGGACTCTTCTAGGTATAGGTCACATAAAGGTGTCCTCTGAGAGCTGACAATCAGTGTCATAAGTGGGCATCAACAGAAAGAGGGAGGAGATGCCTGGTGTTGGTGTTCCTGTTTGGATCAAGCCATTTGTTTCCAAATTCTAGCACCTTGCCCGAAAGTCCACCAGCTCCCAGAGAGGGACTCTGCCAACAGTGAGTTCATAGCTATGGACAGATGGCTCATCTGTAATCAGTCATTCACTGGACATTTTTATCCCCCTGTCAGGCAAGTTACTCCAGAGTGGGCTTCCTCTTCCCATGGCAAGTGCTTGGAAATACACAAACCCAATTCACTCTGGTCACCTGATGCAAAGAGACGACTCACTGGAAAAGACCCTGATGATGGGAAAAATAGAAGGCAGAAGGAGAAGGGGATGGCAGAGGATGAGATGGTTGAAAGGCGTCACTGAGTCAATGGACATGCATTTGAGCAAGCTCTGAGAGATGGTGAAGAGCAGGGAAGCCTGGCGTGCCACAGTCCATGGGGTCGCAAAGAGTTGGACAGGACTGAGCGACTGAATGGAACTGAACTGAAATCACCGTTTCACAAAGCAGCAGGAGATCACTGAAAACAGGGGCTGTGTCCATTCATTCTTTTGTGTCCAGCATTCATCCTAAGACCCAATGGGTCTACTACACAAGCTTCATTTTAAAAAAGTGAAGGAACAAAATGGACTCTACTTCAATGATCTGATTAGAAGAGTCAGACTAGTATTAATATTAGGTGATATCTAAGGGACTGCCAACCGAGTTTCTACTCTACAAAAGGGTAAAAGAGGTGAAGAAAAAAAGGAAAGAAATGGATAAATACTGGCTGCTTTTGAACCTCAAGGTCTGAGCTCAAATTTTGGCTTTTTTGTGCTATTTTCACAGGCACTGCCTGTGTCTTACAGAAGTATTTAAACATATTCCCTAGCTTGCCCTCTTGTAGTTATAACTGGATCTTCATATGGTTTCCTGACATAAACAAGAAAGCACCAACTCTGACAGTGCTTCATTTTACAGTATAGCTATCTGAAGAGTAGGGGCCATTCTGAGCACACCCCTAGAACAATGAACTCCAAGGCACAGACCCCATTCTACTGCTTTCCATGTAAAGGCATAAAATGAAATACTCTGGCACCAAGGAGAGGATCAAGCAACAGGAGAGTTCTTCCTTCAGAAAGCTGGGTAAGAAGCCCTCACCCCCAGCTCTGTGAGGGGCTTTTGCACACATCTGTTTTCTTAGTCCCCCAGAGAGGTCTAAAATCTAATTAACCAATTAATTTGCAAATAAATTCTAATTTATTCAAGGGAGATTTTCTTGGGTGTTAAATTACCTGACAGTGAACCATATGCAGTATACAAGAGTCGGACCTCCCTGAAATACCACAGGTTACCCTCCTGCAGGAACGAGTATGCATACTGTCTGGTCCACACAAATTTCTAACCCTTGATGAGAAAATGAGTTAGCACTGCCTCTGTCCTGACTGGGGCTTCCCAGGTGGCTCCATGGTAAAGAATCTGCCTGCCAATGCAGGAGCGGCAAGAGACATGGTCTGGTCACTGGGTCAGAAAGATCTTTTGAAGAAGGGAATGGCAGCCCACTCCAGAGTTCTTGCTTGGAAAATTATATGGACAGAGGAGCCTGGTGGGCTACAGTCCATGGTACTGCAAAGAATCAGACACAACTGAGTATGCACACAGGCTCTCTTGATTAGGTTGTATACACTTTGGTGAAACATTGTTAAATGCAGTTATGATAGCAGAGCGTGTCCCTCCACAGTCTTGCCTGGGGCTGAGAACTTGGGGAGAGAGGATAAAATGGATAATGTGTTTTTATCTTAATCTGTTTTCCTGGGGTGGGAGAAGGGAGGCTTAAGTTATAGGAAACACAGTCCCTGTCATATTGGGCATTACCAACTGTTGGTAATTTGCATGCAGAAATCTGTTTTATAAGAAAGCAGTCACAGCAGGTAACACTGTATATTTAGGAAATCAGGTTGTAATGTACCAAACTTGTGGATTAAAAAAAAAATTTAAAAAGGATGTTATTAATTGCTACATTGTGGCATTTTATTCAGCTCAATGACTGTAGAACTACAGATAAGAATTGAGAATAACACTATCAACTGTTACCAGGATTACCTAATTAATAAAATGAAGAGTATCTTGATGCACATTATGTTACTTGAAAGCACAGACTGTGGATTTTAATATGTTTACCATGAGATGTTTGGATAGCTGCTAATTGCTCAGCATAAAAGAGAAGTTGGGTGGGTTTGTTGTTACTGGTAGTTTAGTCAAATGATAGTTATTTTTAATATTAGCAATGGACATATGGAAAATATGGAAAAGAAAGAAACGATACTCTCATGCATGGCAGTTTGGTATCTAACTTCTATAAATCCTCCTGTTTGCTGAATTTTTAAGGTCTCTAAACACCTGCAAGTCAAATCCAGGGTAGAGAGAGGAAACACTAAAAGGATACATAAGTCCAGTTTAGGAGTGATGAGGCCAAGATGGAAATTCATCTAACAGATTCTGAATTTTCTACACCAAAAATGAGGGAGAAGTTAAAAAGAGAGGGTTTCAGACTTTGTTGAGGAAATACTTCTGTTGGTAAAAGAGTAATCTACGAATGCAAAACTCTTTTTGAAGTCAAAACTATAATTTCCACTGAAATTGGGAGTTATGGAACTGGAAAAAAGCAGCCCACTCCAGAGTTCTTGCTTGGAAAATTATATGGACAGAGGAGCCTGGTGGGCTACAGTCCATGGTACTGCAAAGAATCAGACACAACTGAGTATGCACACAGGCTCTCTTGATTAGGTTGTATACACTTTGGTGAAACATTGTTAAATGCAGTTATGATAGCAGAGCGTGTCCCTCCACAGTCTTGCCTGGGGCTGAGAACTTGGGGAGAGAGGATAAAATGGATAATGTGTTTTTATCTTAATCTGTTTTCCTGGGGTGGGAGAAGGGAGGCTTAAGTTATAGGAAACACAGTCCCTGTCATATTGGGCATTACCAACTGTTGGTAATTTGCATGCAGAAATCTGTTTTATAAGAAAGCAGTCACAGCAGGTAACACTGTATATTTAGGAAATCAGGTTGTAATGTACCAAACTTGTGGATTAAAAAAAAAATTTAAAAAGGATGTTATTAATTGCTACATTGTGGCATTTTATTCAGCTCAATGACTGTAGAACTACAGATAAGAATTGAGAATAACACTATCAACTGTTACCAGGATTACCTAATTAATAAAATGAAGAGTATCTTGATGCACATTATGTTACTTGAAAGCACAGACTGTGGATTTTAATATGTTTACCATGAGATGTTTGGATAGCTGCTAATTGCTCAGCATAAAAGAGAAGTTGGGTGGGTTTGTTGTTACTGGTAGTTTAGTCAAATGATAGTTATTTTTAATATTAGCAATGGACATATGGAAAATATGGAAAAGAAAGAAACGATACTCTCATGCATGGCAGTTTGGTATCTAACTTCTATAAATCCTCCTGTTTGCTGAATTTTTAAGGTCTCTAAACACCTGCAAGTCAAATCCAGGGTAGAGAGAGGAAACACTAAAAGGATACATAAGTCCAGTTTAGGAGTGATGAGGCCAAGATGGAAATTCATCTAACAGATTCTGAATTTTCTACACCAAAAATGAGGGAGAAGTTAAAAAGAGAGGGTTTCAGACTTTGTTGAGGAAATACTTCTGTTGGTAAAAGAGTAATCTACGAATGCAAAACTCTTTTTGAAGTCAAAACTATAATTTCCACTGAAATTGGGAGTTATGGAACTGGAAAAAAGCAGCAAACCCAGTTAAGACCAATACTGATCTCTCTGAGTAGTAAGAAGGAAACAAACACAATATGTACAGAGGTGCCAGTAGGTCCGAATGATTTTTGACATTCATGCAGATAACACTTCATCAATACTCAAGAGAGAGTCACTGGGTATTTCTGGCTGACATTTCTGGTTTGTTTGTTAAGAATGCCACTAAAACATAATACATCAAGACCATTTTCCTCCATTCTCAAAGACAGGCACTGTGGCACTCAGAGAGTTACAAGTGCCCTGGGAAAATATCTCAGAGGATTTCTTCTCTGTCCGAGACAGCCTGATCCTCTTCATCCTTATCAACCTAAACCTGGGCATTAGTTTAAGTGAAAATCAGTAGGCAAGTAAATCTGGATATAATGAATCAGTCTAGCTTGTGAAAATAATCATTTCTTTTAAATACAGAAATGAGCAGAGAGGTACGAAATGGTTTTGGTAGATTAATGAATAATGCATGATTATGAATAGATCAATACTGTCAAGTGAGTTTGACAATTTCATTTTTTTTCAAAGCCATTCCCACTACATCCTTAAAATAAGAACCCTATCCCTTATTCCCTAATGATGTTGGGCAGTTAGCTAAAGGAGATTTTGTACACTTCCACCCAGCGGATCTGCTCCCTTACTCACGTGTCCATAAAAATGCAGGCAGTCCTTCCCTGACAACATGAACTTCACCAAGTCTCTCATTCTGAAAAGGGAACCCTCCTACACTATGGGTGAGAATGTAAATTGGTGCTGTCACTATGGAGAACACCGTATGGAGATTCCTCAAAAAACTAAAAACAGAGCTACCATATGATCCCGCAATCCCACTCCTGGGCATATATCCGGAGAAAACTAAAATGTGAAAATATACATGCCTCACAATGTTCCCTCTAGCAGTATTTACAATAAAAAACACAATGCACTTTTTCGACAAGGAACACTCAAATTCTAATCTCAAATGGGGGTTAAAAGAGAGGGTTTCAGACTTTGTTGAGGAAATACTTCTGTTGGTAAAAGAGTAATCTACGAATGCAAAACTCTTTTTGAAGTCAAAACTATAATTTCCACTGAAATTGGGAGTTATGGAACTGGAAAAAAGCAGCAAACCCAGTTAAGACCAATACTGATCTCTCTGAGTAGTAAGAAGGAAACAAACACAATATGTACAGAGGTGCCAGTAGGTCCGAATGATTTTTGACATTCATGCAGATAACACTTCATCAATACTCAAGAGAGAGTCACTGGGTATTTCTGGCTGACATTTCTGGTTTGTTTGTTAAGAATGCCACTAAAACATAATACATCAAGACCATTTTCCTCCATTCTCAAAGACAGGCACTGTGGCACTCAGAGAGTTACAAGTGCCCTGGGAAAATATCTCAGAGGATTTCTTCTCTGTCCGAGACAGCCTGATCCTCTTCATCCTTATCAACCTAAACCTGGGCATTAGTTTAAGTGAAAATCAGTAGGCAAGTAAATCTGGATATAATGAATCAGTCTAGCTTGTGAAAATAATCATTTCTTTTAAATACAGAAATGAGCAGAGAGGTACGAAATGGTTTTGGTAGATTAATGAATAATGCATGATTATGAATAGATCAATACTGTCAAGTGAGTTTGACAATTTCATTTTTTTTCAAAGCCATTCCCACTACATCCTTAAAATAAGAACCCTATCCCTTATTCCCTAATGATGTTGGGCAGTTAGCTAAAGGAGATTTTGTACACTTCCACCCAGCGGATCTGCTCCCTTACTCACGTGTCCATAAAAATGCAGGCAGTCCTTCCCTGACAACATGAACTTCACCAAGTCTCTCATTCTGAAAAGGGAACCCTCCTACACTATGGGTGAGAATGTAAATTGGTGCTGTCACTATGGAGAACACCGTATGGAGATTCCTCAAAAAACTAAAAACAGAGCTACCATATGATCCCGCAATCCCACTCCTGGGCATATATCCGGAGAAAACTAAAATGTGAAAATATACATGCCTCACAATGTTCCCTCTAGCAGTATTTACAATAGCCAAGACAGACAAGGACACAATCTAAATGTTCATCGACTGATGAATGGATAAAGAAGATGTAGTACATGTATACAATGGAATACTACTCAATCATAAAAAAGAAGGAAATAACGCCATTTGCAGCTACATGGACGGACCTAGAGAGTATCATACTTAGTGAACGAAGTGTCTTTCATAAAGTGAAAGACAAATACCCTATGCTATCACTTACATGTGGAATCTAAAATATGACACAAATCAATTTATCTATGAAACAGAAATGGACTGCCAGACAGAACAGACTTTTGGTTGTGCAAGGTAGGGCTGGAGGGCTGGATTGAGAGTCTGGGATTAGTAGATGCAAATTATTATTTACAGAATGGATAAACAACAAGGTCATATTGTATAGCACAGGGAACTACACTCCACAATCTCTTATTAGCCACAATGGAAAAGGGGAAAAAAAAAAAGTCTCTCATTCCACTCCAATACTGCAGATCACAGATTCTAATAAATACATTCCTTCTCCATCGGCCCAGAGGGTCACATCACAGATTCAGGTGACTGCATTTTAAAAATTACTTTACCCCTTTTTTAACACTACTTTATCTCCTGAATTCCTTTCTCCAGTGGTCTGGTAGGAGATTCGACAGTAGGGTCAGCCAGCTGTTCTCTTTCTTACAAATGGAAGCTGCTAGATGGAAAAATTTTAAATTGCAGCTGGTGGAAAAAAAAAGACGGTTAAGATGTTGGTCAGGTTTCTCATGCCTGAGACATCTACAGACACTTGTCAACAGGAACGGCGACGCTGTCTCTTCTCTGTGCTTTGCTGATAAGGCTTGCGGATCAACCGCTTCGGATGATTAGTCAGAGTCAGGCAACAGAGGAGGAAGAAGCCTCAGTATTTGGCCCTTCCAGCCTCTGGCTTCTCAAGCAACAGCTGTGATTTCAGAGTCCTGCCTGCTAATTCCACATGCATAACTGTTTTAGGCAGTGTTCCAACTGTTCTAGTGACTTGTCAGGGTCATTGTTTTATCTGCTATATTTCCATGAGGCTTAAGTGAGCAAAACAATCAGCTGTCAAGTCCTGCCTTTAGGGGAGAGAGGATGAGGGGAACAACAACAAAAAAAAAGAATAAGGGAAACTAAAATGGGAAATTGAGAAAACATGGGATCCCAGTACCCACGATGCCAGGTTTCCAGCTCAGGGGGCTGTAGCCACAGGTTCTGCTACAGCAGGTTGAACTAGCCTTAAATTCAAACTGTCCAGGTGGTGAAGAGAGTAACTGAGTCGTCTAAAGAGAGATGCTGAGGACTGAGGACATACAGGATGCTTTCTTTAGAACGTAAACAATAAAGTTCATGCAACCAATATTCTGAACACCTATTGGTGCCAGGCACTATGCCATCTCTGCCCACCAGCAGAGATGAAGAGGAGTCTTGCTGTGGCCTAGAGGCATGAAGAATTTAACCCTTTACCTGTTCATCAAAAAGGAACAACAGAAGGTGATGAGCCCTGTAGGCTGCTAAGGTCCTCGGGACACATCAGGTGCAGTGAGGTGAAGGAGCATCTAACTCCTGTGCGTGGGGTGTGAGAAGACCGCCCATAGTGAACTTTAAAGAATGATAGGATTATGAAGACGGGGCAGAGGAATAAGTGTGTGCAGGGAAACGTATGCAGTGGGAGTGCAATAGAGCACAAGAGAAGGGAGAATCTCCACAACACAAACAGCAATGAACAGTGTATCTCAGAAACATTCAAACTCATTCGAAGAGATTCTGGACCCTAGACCCACAGGTCAGGGGCGGATTCGTATGAACATACCTGGTAAAAAATGCCCCACACAGATGGCCCAGAGGGAATTTTGAGAAAGGCATTCCCTTCTTAGTTGCTCGAGTTTGGACTGTTGGCTATTTTGTCATGGAGCAGGGGACTTTCCCTGGTGCCCCAGTGTTGTAAGGCATCCACCTGCCCATGCAGGAGATTGGGGTTCAGGTTCGACCTTTGTTCTCAGAAGATCCCCTGGAGTAGGAAATGGCAACCCACTCCAGTATTCTTGCCTGGGAAATTCTATGGACAGAGGAGCCTGGTAGGCCACAATCCATGGGGTCACAAAGAGTTGGACACACCTTAGAGACTCAGCAACAACCACAATGGAGCAGGACCCTTTGGGGCCTTCCTGGGACAGTCCCCTTCCGCACATCCTCTGCTTTAGCTCCTCCATGAAGGACCTACACAACGGTATCTGATGTACACTTCCTGAGTTGTTTTATAGATGCTAAAACCCCCACCAAAAGAAAGAAGTTAACTACTTAATGACCATGAACTCATAGCACTCCCCCTGCCCCACCCCACCTCATCCCACCCCCGACCCTCGCCACACTCAAGTAAGCATCAACAGTGTTAACCTCTGTGACACTGCCCTGTTACTTCAGGATCAATCAATCAGAGAACAAGCTGATCCCCTGCAAGTCCCTTCCCTCACCTGACCTTTAAAAATGCCTCGCTGGGACTTCCCAGTGGTTAGGACTCTGTGCTTCCACTGCAGGGGCACAGGTTCGATCACAGGCCAGGAAACAAAGATCCAACATGCTGCATAGCCTGCTGCCCCCAGCAAACACCTCCCTGAAACCCACAGGGGAGCTGATGTATTTTGAGGACCAGTTGCCCTGGACTCCTCACTTAGTGCCCTGGAATGAAGGCTGGACCTTCCTCATAAGCCAGGGTCAGTAGACTAGCTTCACTGAGCTCAGGCGAGCAGACCTAAACTTGGTCTAGTAACCATTTCTTAGGGAGACATTTCTACCTGTTAGTAGACATAAGGACAAAGAGTAAATAATAATAATCCAAATAATAATGATGAGAGTGTCTTCTGTTACATTGTAAAAGGTCTTAATTCTGCCCATGCAGATGAGGTCCCCACAGATGGCCCAGAGGGAATTTTGAGAAAGGCATTCCCTTCTTAGTTGCTCGAGTTTGGACTGTTGGCTATTTTGTCATGGAGCAGGGGACTTTCCCTGGTGCCCCAGTGTTGTAAGGCATCCACCTGCCCATGCAGGAGATTGGGGTTCAGGTTCGACCTTTGTTCTCAGAAGATCCCCTGGAGTAGGAAATGGCAACCCACTCCAGTATTCTTGCCTGGGAAATTCTATGGACAGAGGAGCCTGGTAGGCCACAATCCATGGGGTCACAAAGAGTTGGACACACCTTAGAGACTCAGCAACAACCACAATGGAGCAGGACCCTTTGGGGCCTTCCTGGGACAGTCCCCTTCCGCACATCCTCTGCTTTAGCTCCTCCATGAAGGACCTACACAACGGTATCTGATGTACACTTCCTGAGTTGTTTTATAGATGCTAAAACCCCCACCAAAAGAAAGAAGTTAACTACTTAATGACCATGAACTCATAGCACTCCCCCTGCCCCACCCCACCTCATCCCACCCCCGACCCTCGCCACACTCAAGTAAGCATCAACAGTGTTAACCTCTGTGACACTGCCCTGTTACTTCAGGATCAATCAATCAGAGAACAAGCTGATCCCCTGCAAGTCCCTTCCCTCACCTGACCTTTAAAAATGCCTCGCTGGGACTTCCCAGTGGTTAGGACTCTGTGCTTCCACTGCAGGGGCACAGGTTCGATCACAGGCCAGGAAACAAAGATCCAACATGCTGCATAGCCTGCTGCCCCCAGCAAACACCTCCCTGAAACCCACAGGGGAGCTGATGTATTTTGAGGACCAGTTGCCCTGGACTCCTCACTTAGTGCCCTGGAATGAAGGCTGGACCTTCCTCATAAGCCAGGGTCAGTAGACTAGCTTCACTGAGCTCAGGCGAGCAGACCTAAACTTGGTCTAGTAACCATTTCTTAGGGAGACATTTCTACCTGTTAGTAGACATAAGGACAAAGAGTAAATAATAATAATCCAAATAATAATGATGAGAGTGTCTTCTGTTACATTGTAAAAGGTCTTAATATTTAGAACTTTCTGAGTCTTTTTCCTCATACGAAACCCGAAAGAAAGGCAGTAAAGCATTCAACATTGCTGCAGAATTAAACCACTACTAGTCCTTACCAATACTGGAGATACTTTTATCCATTTGTCATTCATTCTTCACTCAACAACTTTTACTGACCATGTATTAAGTCCCTGGGCTTCCCTGGTGGCTCAGATGGTAAAGAATCTATCTGCAGTGCGAGAGGCCTGGGTCTGTCCCCATGGACAGAGGAGCCTCGCGGGCTGTAGTCCATGGGGTCGCATGGCTGAGCAACTAAACACAAGCAATGTTCTAAGGTATGAGTACTACAGCAATGAGGAAGAGCCACCAAAGCTGTAAAGGGAGGTCACGAGCAAACATTCACAGAGAAGGAAGCTCCTAGGCTATGGGAAAGAGGGTAACGCTAAAGTAAGAAAACTCCATGGCCAGTCAGGAGGCTCCTTTCTATAAATACACATTCTGTGTGTGCTGCAAACTAACCAAGACCCTGGGCATGCAGAGAGACTGGATTTCACCAGCCCTCATGACCGAGTGAACAGAAGACCCTGGACCTTAATTATAGAGTCTCTTTGGTGCCTTGTTCTCCTTTTAGTCACTTCCCCTTTGCCCAGAGCAGACTTTACTGTTTGCAATCACCAGGGACCAGGGTAGCTGAACCAGCCTGGCCTTCCTGGCCTCTTAGGAGAAGGTCAGTGAATTAATGAGGAACAAGAGGTAGGGCTGCAATGCTGGACCCACTGCAAAGCCCCGGTGAGGGGAGGGGAAGCAGGCGGCGGCCCAGTCAACACAGGACCTACTCAGGACCTGGATGGCCTTGCGGGCCACCTTCTGTAGAACCCAGATTTGCTGTTCTCACTACAGCGCAACTCCAGCTAAGCCGAGGTGAGAAAACATAATGAGGTCCCCAATCTGCATTCAAACATTTTTGCAGATTTTGTTCTTGATGTGGAAAACTGTTCCCACAAGATCTATTTTTAACCATTTTAGTTTAAAGAGATCAGAAAATCTCTTCGTGCTGAAATTTCTCAGTGGGCAATTTTACAGTAACGCTACTTAAATCCACCCAGATGATGACGAAGCAAAGGAAGTGAATGAATGCTTCACTAAGTCTGGGGAGATACCCCCACCCTTAAATCGAGCAGGGCTCAGAGAGGCCCTGGATGCAATACAATGACAGGACTCGTTTCCGGTCCAGTTCATCTGCTTGACTTCAGTTCAGTCTTGCGTTTTGGGAAGCTACTAGTTCATAATCAGACTTTTTCTTTTAAACCACAGGTTAACTCCACACTCGCCTCAAGGAGGCAAAGGCAGCATTTCAAGTAACTGGTGACATCTTGGTTATAATAAACTGAAGTCATGACCCCTGATGATTGAATCTTGTGGTATCAATTACTTTACTAAGAGAAACAATCAACCTATTAATCAGAATCTGATTTCCTAGCCTGACTGTATGCGTCGCTAAAAGCTCAAAAGAGAAACCCACTGGAAATAAGTCGCATCATTCTTTCATTCACCAAACATTCTGTGGTATACACTGTGCGGTAGGCACTTGAGATACATCTCTGAAAACAAACTCTGTCCACATGGAGGCTTTATTCTGATGAATGATGGACAAGCTACTTGTATTTCGGTATAAAGTCTCTCAAAGGGCTAATTTGAGGAAAATAGGGAAAGGGGGAAGAGGATTTGAAAACAAATACTGTAGACGGAGAAATCCCTTGTTCTAAGTGCAACTGGCCCAGAGTCCTGTCCTACTCTCCTAATTCCACAAGAGGATGTTTATAACATTCAGTGATTCTATTCTAGAACCAAAGAAACACGACCAGGCCCTAGAGTATAGTCAGCATGGCATGCCAGTCAGCTGGGCAATATGCTGCAGCAATAGCTCAGTGGCTTTCAACACCATGGCCACTGTCAGTCAGCTGAGGGCTGTGCTGCATGTCTTTGTGAGGGGACCTGGGCAGCTTGCCTCTCGGACACCCTTACCCACTTCAGGTTGTCCGCCATTTTGTCATTCAATGGCCCGTAAAGCTTTTCTTCATGAGTGACACAGGTGACTTGAGCTCACATTTCACTGCCCCAAACAGGCTACCATGGCTAGAGGTCAATAGGGCAATAAGGTATCATTATCCTACAGGAGTGGCCGACAAAACAATCAACGATGGGTAGGTTGTAGCATTCATCAGAATGTAGCCGATGATCCAGTAAGATGTAGAGAATATTTCCAACCTTCAATTTTCCCAAATCTGTGATTACTATTAAATGGTGACTGAGCCTTCTAAAAGAAGTGACTCCTTTTACATCATAATTCCTCACCAGACCAGAAGCACACAGGATACAGAATGAAGTAAAAACAGAAACTGAAGAAGTTGGAGGAGACTAATGTTTCCCTCCGTGGTTAGATGTCAAACGAGTTCTTTTCCCCCTCAATCATTCCTTTCCACATGAAGGAAAAGGAATTCAGGAAATTACAGTGTGGAAGATGGTATTTTACTGCAGCTAGTAAATTCTTCCTGAGATCCATATGATACTTTACACTGCCAAGAGACAGGGGGCTGAGACCTCTTGAATTTTTATTCTGCAGCAATTAAATGGAATTGAAACACTGGAAAGATGTACCTTAGATACATCTCTGAAAACAAACTCTGTCCACATGGAGGCTTTATTCTGATGAATGATGGACAAGCTACTTGTATTTCGGTATAAAGTCTCTCAAAGGGCTAATTTGAGGAAAATAGGGAAAGGGGGAAGAGGATTTGAAAACAAATACTGTAGACGGAGAAATCCCTTGTTCTAAGTGCAACTGGCCCAGAGTCCTGTCCTACTCTCCTAATTCCACAAGAGGATGTTTATAACATTCAGTGATTCTATTCTAGAACCAAAGAAACACGACCAGGCCCTAGAGTATAGTCAGCATGGCATGCCAGTCAGCTGGGCAATATGCTGCAGCAATAGCTCAGTGGCTTTCAACACCATGGCCACTGTCAGTCAGCTGAGGGCTGTGCTGCATGTCTTTGTGAGGGGACCTGGGCAGCTTGCCTCTCGGACACCCTTACCCACTTCAGGTTGTCCGCCATTTTGTCATTCAATGGCCCGTAAAGCTTTTCTTCATGAGTGACACAGGTGACTTGAGCTCACATTTCACTGCCCCAAACAGGCTACCATGGCTAGAGGTCAATAGGGCAATAAGGTATCATTATCCTACAGGAGTGGCCGACAAAACAATCAACGATGGGTAGGTTGTAGCATTCATCAGAATGTAGCCGATGATCCAGTAAGATGTAGAGAATATTTCCAACCTTCAATTTTCCCAAATTTGTGATTACTATTAAATGGTGACTGAGTCTTCTAAAAAGAAGTGACTCCCTTTTACATCATAATTCCTCACCAGACCAGAAGCACACAGGATACAGAATGAAGTAAAAACAGAAACTGAAGAAGTTGGAGGAGACTAATGTTTCCCTCCGTGGTTAGATGTCAAACGAGTTCTTTTCCCCCTCAATCATTCCTTTCCACATGAAGGAAAAGGAATTCAGGAAATTACAGTGTGGAAGATGGTATTTTACTTCGCAGCTAGTAAATTCTTCCTGAGATCCATATGATACTTTACACTGCCAAGAGACAGGGTTGGGGTAACTGAGACCTCTTGAATTTTTATTCTGCAGCAATTAAATGGAATTGAAACACTGGAAAGATGTACCTTAGCAATTCCAAGGGGCATCCTAGGCTTTCCAGTTTCTAAGCAACATGCTGAGAAATAAACTTCAGTATCCAGCCACATGGGCTCATACCCAGCATTTCTGATGCTGATTTCAGCTTCTGAAAGGCTTGGCAATGGTGATTCTATGACACTAAACTTAACATTGTCCTTTTTTTTCTTTTTTTCTTAACTATTTGAAAGTGAGGATGAGCAGGTACAAGGGCATGTGCCAGCTAGAGCTAATGACTATTTCATGGTTTTTCCTAAGAAACACAAAGAAGAACTAGAAATGTTCGGTCTCTGATCACTCCTACAAGATGGGGTCCTAAAAAAGATCTGAGTTGATATTCCTTTAGCTACTCTGGAAACAGAGAGCCTACCACTTACTAGAAACTCAGGAGCCATATAGGTGCAGGCCTCAAGGTGGCGCTAGGGGAAAAGACTCCACCTGTCACTGCAAGAGACACAAGAGACACAATGCAGGAGACATAAGAGTTCAGTCCCTGGGGTGGAAAGATCCCCTCCAGGAAGAAATGGCAACTTGCTCCAGTATTCTTGCCCAGGAAATCCCATGGATAGAGGAGCCTGCCAGGCTGCTGTCAATGGGGTTACAAACGGTTGGACGTGACAGAGCACTGACTGAAGCTCAGGTGTTCACTAGACAAGTTTTCCAGCTTTGCTGGGTGTTTGAAAATTTACAAATGCTAATTTATAAGCATTTAAGGGGGAAACTGTAAGCAGGCCCAGAACTGATCCTGCTTTTGAACTCCAAGAACAAACATTCTCCACACAGACTCATGAATGAAATTCGCTTGCTCTGTAGGAATCTGAGAAGGCTTCCAATGTAAACAATTAATGTTATCTTACATGCAAGTTTGGCCACATGCAAGTCATCGTAATGTGTGCAACCATCCAGCCAAAGTGCATTTGAAAGCATGACATGTGCCTAGATCGATCCTTATCTCTCCTGGGCTCCTCTGGCAAAATCAACATGCCTAGTTAAAACAATGATGCCAATTCACCAAAGATAGAACAAAAATTTCTTCCATTCTTTTTATTCTGCAGCAATTAAATGGAATTGAAACACTGGAAAGATGTACCTTAGCAATTCCAAGGGGCATCCTAGGCTTTCCAGTTTTAACAACATGCTGAGAAAATTAAAAACTTCAGTATCCAGCCACATGGGCTCATACCCAGCATTTCTGATGCTGATTTCAGCTTCTGAAAGGCTTGGCAATGGTGATTCTATGACACTAAACTTAACATTGTCCTTTTTTTTCTTTTTTTCTTAACTATTTGAAAGTGAGGATGAGCAGGTACAAGGGCATGTGCCAGCTAGAGCTAATGACTATTTCATGGTTTTTCCTAAGAAACACAAAGAAGAACTAGAAATGTTCGGTCTCTGATCACTCCTACAAGATGGGGTCCTAAAAAAGATCTGAGTTGATATTCCTTTAGCTACTCTGGAAACAGAGAGCCTACCACTTACTAGAAACTCAGGAGCCATATAGGTGCAGGCCTCAAGGTGGCGCTAGGGGAAAAGACTCCACCTGTCACTGCAAGAGACACAAGAGACACAATGCAGGAGACATAAGAGTTCAGTCCCTGGGGTGGAAAGATCCCCTCCAGGAAGAAATGGCAACTTGCTCCAGTATTCTTGCCCAGGAAATCCCATGGATAGAGGAGCCTGCCAGGCTGCTGTCAATGGGGTTACAAACGGTTGGACGTGACAGAGCACTGACTGAAGCTCAGGTGTTCACTAGACAAGTTTTCCAGCTTTGCTGGGTGTTTGAAAATTTACAAATGCTAATTTATAAGCATTTAAGGGGGAAACTGTAAGCAGGCCCAGAACTGATCCTGCTTTTGAACTCCAAGAACAAACATTCTCCACACAGACTCATGAATGAAATTCGCTTGCTCTGTAGGAATCTGAGAAGGCTTCCAATGTAAACAATTAATGTTATCTTACATGCAAGTTTGGCCACATGCATGTCATCGTAATGTGGGCAACCATCCAGCCAAAGAGCATTTGAAATCATGACATGTGCCTAGAACTATGCTTATCTCTCCTGGGCTCCTCTGGCAAAAATCAACATGCCTAGTTATCAAATCAATGAATGGCCAATTCACCAAAGATAGCATACTAAATGAATAATTTCCTGCATTCACCGAGTTTTGAAAAGACTTGTTTCTTTAAACTATCTATGGAGTTGGCAGTAGCTCTGATCTATGGGATGAGGTGATCTCAAAAACTTCAGATTTCTGAATTTGGTGACAAGTGTCTATCTTGTCCTCACAGCATTAAAGGAATAGTCAGTTCATCCAAAGTTACAGATGACTTAGTTTCCTTATGGATGCTTAATATCTGGTGGCTTCCCTGGTGGCTCAGATGGTAAAGAATCAGCCTGCCATGCGGGAGACCTGAGTTTTATCCACAGTTACTAATTCTTATTAATAATAAACTAGTAAAAAAACATATTTTTCAAAATACTGCTTTGGCTTTTATACAGTGAGTCTGTTCGCTGGTTATATTGACATCTTAACCTCTTCAGGGGTCTTTTACTTTATGATCCTCAGCTTTCAAGTTCTGAACTTTCCTTGTTTTAAACTATGTGAGGCCTTTAGGAACACACCTTCCACATAAAATACAACTATTCAGTAGAAATGAAAGGCAGATTACTAGAAGGTACACTCAACAAGGGCAAGAATATCATGGTCTGGTTCAGGAATGGTAAAGAGTGGGTCACATGTTACCTATTTTTATAAATCAAGTCTGACAGTCGTTTATACGGTGCTATGGTTACTACCAGGGCTTCCCTGGTGGTTCAGTGGTCAAGAAACTGCGTGCCAATGCAAGAGATGCAGGTTTAATCCCTGGGTTAGGAAGATCCTCTGGGGAAAGAAATGGCAACCCACTTCAGTTTTCTTGCCTGAGAAATCCCAGGCAGGCTACGGTCCAAGGGATATCAAAAGAGTCGGAAATGGCTTTGTAAGTAAATAATAAGAAGAATATGGCTACTATACACACAAACCAAAACCAAAAAAAACACCTCACCAACCCATAAATACCAAGGCAGAGTTGAAGAGCTGTAACAGGAACAGTTAAGGCCTACAAAAGCGAAAGTATTTACTATCTGGCACTTCAGAGAAAAAGTTTTGCATCTGTGCATCTAGTTCATTGCTGTATCCATAGCTCTTGGAGCACTGCCTGGCTCATTTGGAGAATTCCATAAATACTCATTGAATGAATGAATGATTCTTTGTTTTTAATGAAGGTTGGCCACTCTTTCCCTCTCCTTGCAAGGTTCCTTGTCTCCCAGCCTCACGGGCTGGTTCTTCATGGTGATACGGAAGTGGAGCAGGAGGAGTCAACTGGGAAAGCAAACCACTCCTGTGGTTCCAGGAGAGGCCAACCCTAACGCAAAGGGCTGGTCTGTCGCAAGGTAGAAACCAACCCATGTCTCTGCAAAGACTATATTGGGGAACTCCAAACACAACTCAGTGGGCTGGTCTCTAAGAACCCAAGTCACTGCTTGCCATTAAAAAGAAAAGAAAATGTCGGTTGGCCAATATTTCTTTCCCTTTCTGCAGGCTGGCAGTGATTTTGTGGCTGAAGTGACCAGTGGCCTGAAAAAGACGGAAACCACGAAACCACGCCCAGTGCTTCTCCCAAACTGTAGTCGCTGCTGCAGACAAAAGCTGCAGGTCTTCTTGTAAAGGTTCTCTGGGACTGCCCTGGCATAAAGGATTTTCCCCAAACAGTATTCTGATGAGAAATACTGCTAAGTAGTGACAAATCTAGTGCTTCGGTTTTCTTTGGCCAGGTAACACTTAAGTCCTAAGTCTATGAAGGAAACTGTACCCAGATAAAATCTTGTAAGTTTGATTTTTATTGTTTAGTTTATTTTAAATAGCTGGTGGCAGGTTTATCTGTACGAGTTGAGGAGAGACAAGGTCTTGCAAGCTACTTTAATTTCCTGTTGTCTTAAGGTCACTGCTATTAACACGGTCCACCCTCATCAATACTCGGTTCTACCAATTCTCAGGTAGCCGCAGTAAAATCCCCAGAGTAGAAAAAGGACATGGATCATTATTTTGCAGCTTTAGAGATTTAGTTGTTTGTTGTTGTTCAGTCGCTTGGTCGACTGACTCTTGGCGACCCCATGGACTGTGGCACGCCAGGCTTCTCTGTTCTTGACCATTACCCAGAGGCTCAAACTCACATCCATTGAATCAGTTTTTATTTTTCAATCTGTAACAGGAACAGTTAAGGCCTACGAAAGTATTTACTATCTGGCACTTCAGAGAAAGTTTTGCATCTGTGCCACTCTTTCCCTCTCCTTGGCTCATTTGGAGAATTCCATAAATACTCATTGAATGAATGAATGATTCTTTGTTTTTAATGAAGGTTGGCCACTCTTTCCCTCTCCTTGCAAGGTTCCTTGTCTCCCAGCCTCACGGGCTGGTTCTTCATGGTGATACGGAAGTGGAGCAGGAGGAGTCAACTGGGAAAGCAAACCACTCCTGTGGTTCCAGGAGAGGCCAACCCTAACGCAAAGGGCTGGTCTGTCGCAAGGTAGAAACCAACCCATGTCTCTGCAAAGACTATATTGGGGAACTCCAAACACAACTCAGTGGGCTGGTCTCTAAGAACCCAAGTCACTGCTTGCCATTAAAAAGAAAAGAAAATGTCGGTTGGCCAATATTTCTTTCCCTTTCTGCAGGCTGGCAGTGATTTTGTGGCTGAAGTGACCAGTGGCCTGAAAAAGACGGAAACCACGAAACCACGCCCAGTGCTTCTCCCAAACTGTAGTCGCTGCTGCAGACAAAAGCTGCAGGTCTTCTTGTAAAGGTTCTCTGGGACTGCCCTGGCATAAAGGATTTTCCCCAAACAGTATTCTGATGAGAAATACTGCTAAGTAGTGACAAATCTAGTGCTTCGGTTTTCTTTGGCCAGGTAACACTTAAGTCCTAAGTCTATGAAGGAAACTGTACCCAGATAAAATCTTGTAAGTTTGATTTTTATTGTTTAGTTTATTTTAAATAGCTGGTGGCAGGTTTATCTGTACGAGTTGAGGAGAGACAAGGTCTTGCAAGCTACTTTAATTTCCTGTTGTCTTAAGGTCACTGCTATTAACACGGTCCACCCTCATCAATACTCGGTTCTACCAATTCTCAGGTAGCCGCAGTAAAATCCCCAGAGTAGAAAAAGGACATGGATCATTATTTTGCAGCTTTAGAGATTTAGTTGTTTGTTGTTGTTCAGTCGCTTGGTCGACTGACTCTTGGCGACCCCATGGACTGTGGCACGCCAGGCTTCTCTGTTCTTGACCATTACCCAGAGTTTGCTCAAACTCACATCCATTGAATCAGTGATGTCATCCAACCATCTCATCCTCTGTCACTCCTTCTCCTCCCTGCCCTCAATCTTTCCCAGCATCAGGGCCTAGTCAACTCATTTTCTCTAAAGTTCAATCAGTCCTTTGAGCCTATCAGTGGGTATTAATATGATGTGGCATTATACACTACAATTTTTTTTAAATTTTATTTATTTATCTTTTGGAGAGTGGGTTGTGGAGGGAGGGGGATGGACGGGCCACTTCTATTGGTCTTTCATTTCTCTATTTTCATCCGTCTTTGTTCTTTGGCTCCTGTGGGCCTCCCATCGTGGTGGCCTCTGTTGTCGCACAGCGCCAGCTCTGGGTGCACGCGCGCCAGAGCTCCGGCTTGGTAATTGGACACATCGGTCCAGCCGCTCCGTGGCACGTGGGATCCTCCCAGGCCAGGGATCGAACCGGCGCCCCTTGCACTGCAAGGCGGTGTCCTTACCCACTGGACCACCAGGGGAAGCCCTACACTACAATTTTTAAAGAGGTTTTGCTATCTGGGAAATATCAAGAAATAAAGGAATAAACATAAAAACACTCAATATTCAGTGAAGGGTTCTAACTCAGCTAATTCACCCCCAAAGGATGCATATTCTTCAATTGCATATATTTTTAAGGGGGTCTAATGATGTGATTTTGGATTTTCCTTTTAAGTGCTGGAAATATTTAAACATGGTCCTGGGTACCCAGCGTTGGAGAAAAAAAAACAAAACAACTCAAGGTTTTGTCTGTTTGGCATCTTCTCATGGTCAATGTCTACTTTCTTTACAAACTTCTTTCTGGTCTTTGTGCCACAGCTCCTGAAATTACAACTCACTTCCAGAAATTCTCAGGAACTGCTCTTCACCAGATAGTGCGTATTCTCATTGGCCCTGGATAGTGCTCCCCATGAAAGCAACAATAAAAGCTCATCAAAATCATCATAGCCACAAAATACTCATTGGCAATTCTGAATGGCTGGAGCTAAGGCTTGAGTCAATTCTGTCCCTCTTCTAAAAGCACTTCTGTTGATACCACTTCTCTTTCTAGTTTTCTGAGACAAGTAGACAAACCCAAACTAGAGCTAACCTCAGGAAAGTCCCCGAGCTAAGCGATGGTTTCCGTGGAGTATGCCCCAGAGTGGGCTTCCAGAGGGCAGAGAGCTATGCGAGTGTCTTTACAGAGACCACAGACCCACTGGAGGTGAGGCCAGATAACCATTTTCATAGCAAGAGCCGCTAAAGTTGTAGTCAGACTTAAATGTACATTTAACTTTTTTGAATTCAAGGTAGTTTCTCTGTAAGAAGACATCATGCCGTAAAGGTGCAAATCAGCTTTTGTCTTCACATCTGTGAGCTTTCAACCTCTCAACCAGCTCAGGAGTGGCACTGGGGGTTTGGAAGGGTTGGAGAGAGGAAGGAAATCATTGCTCAGAGTCTTCAAAGAGATTTGGGAGCCTCTTCTCATGGAAGTGGAGGTTAATAAGTGACTCTAATTACAAAGTGGTCATAAACTTGAAACAAGACTCTGCTCTGAAAATTCCTTAAGTCTGTTTAAGCATGAAAAGAAACAAAACTAAGTATTATCAGACCTCCCTCTCTCTTCTCCACCCCATTCCTTGGCATCATTCCTTGCTCCATACTAGGCAGCGAAAAAAAAAAAGAAAGAGGAATCTCACATTCTCAAGAGCCCCGAAAGAAAACTGAAAGGGGAAAGGAATCAGCAAATGCCTCTTTGGTGTCACTGAGTGGTAAAGAATGAAATCAGCTGCAAGTCAAGTCTACCCCCACCTGCCCAGCTTGTGGAATTTGGAAGTGGCAGAGGTACAATGTGTTTCTTACGTAGAATAACCAACCTCAGATGTACAAGGAGCAGTCAGCCTCATACCACCTGTATTAAGCATATCTTTATACTGGTATTTTTGGCATCTGGGACCTGGCAGACACTGGAGAGCCGGCCCCTCCCAGAGCTAGCTAATTCTTAAAGACAATAAATCCATCAGCCCAGAACCTACCCCCCCGCCCCCACATTAGGTTCTTATAGCCCATGCCACCATCCCCTGACCCAAACCATTCCAGAGCCAAGTACCAGACAACAGAGACAGCACATACGTTCCAGAGTTGACTGAAGTGATTCTCAACTAGCCAATCTAAGCCTGTTTACTTGGATTCACCCTCCCCTTCCCATCAAAACCACACACACACACACACACACACACACACACACACACACACTTGTCTAGGTTCCTCCCTTGTTTCGTCTGCCTCCTAACCAATCAGGTGATTTCCCACGTGGCCCTGAGGGTACAGCATGCCCCTTCTCCCTTGGAACTTGTCAATAACAAACTACCTTTTCAATAGCAATCATCTCTGTATCTGTCAGCCCCTCCATACCTGAATAATAATAATAAAGCCTACATCTCAAAACACCACCCAAGGATGAACAGCCACTAACTACAGTAAACACAGCCAATTCACAAAGACATTCGTGCTTCAAAACTATGATTGTGTCATTAAGGTACAGCAACCTGCACACTTGCCTTAACAGCAGGCTGGAAATGGCCCCACCCTCAAATTCTCCTCTATTCTATCACACTGAAGTAAAGCTACCTACATTCCACTAACCCCTAAATATTCGCCTGCTGGCTTGCTTTATTAAACAAGCACTTAGGAGCGGTGTCTACTGGGGAAGAGGGTAGGTGTGGCACCAAGCAACATGCTGTATGATTAATCAAAAAAAGAAACTTGACATTACATCCACTCTTCCTTCTAGCTTTCCGTAGGAATGACATGGCTCAATTTCCCATGATGAACACAAGGATCTGGATTCACTTTTCACAAGAGCTAATCAGCTTCAGCTTAAATGGATCAAAATGTAACACAGAAGGGGCTTCCCAATTAATACAGGGTTTGCTGAGGCTTTTTTTCTCCTTGAATACTACATTAGAGATGAATCTAAAACAGTTACAAATAGGTATTTTTTCGAAAGCATGACACCATCAACATACAGAAAGGCGCGTCAAGGTATAGCCTACACATCAATATAATCTTCAGACTGAAGAGTTGGCTAGTGCAACCCTCTCTTGTAACTCATTGCAATATAGATGACATTACCTACTAAAGAACAAGCCAAATAAATAAATCAACAGTTATCTTCAATGCATTCCTACCAAGTGCTGTGTACACGTGTAAAAGTAAATATTTTAAGTAAATATGAAAAGGAGGGAGCTTGTCTAGAGATTTAAATGCAAACTAAACAGCAAAATCAAATTGCTATATTAAGTCAATGTTTCTTAATATCTAAAATCTAAAGTTGTCCTAGCAATACTGACTCTAACATTGGTGGCAGTGGCAAAAGGGCCTTAAAATAGTTCTTTGGTGTTCTCCCCTCCTCCCATTTCCCCCAGAAAATGAGAAGGAACCGATCGAGAAGAAGGAAAATCTAGACTGTCAATCTTGAGACACAGTTATAAAAACACAACGGTGCCTCCTATAGGTTCAAAAGGATGACATACCAGGGAGAGGGGAAAAAAATCTATTTCTTGGCTCAAAACTTAGTGCTGCAAGTCTTGACAAGTGTTAACGCAACCAACTTGTCCCATCAAGACCTTCCTTCCTGTCCTGTCTGACAGCCATCTACATGTTCCAAGGGGGTTGAGGGTTTCTCTTCAGTGGCTACATTAGGAAAGAACTCATTACTTTTGTTTTAACCTGCCTTTCTTCACTGTAATATAGGTATGTATACTCAGGGACTTTCAAAATATACAACCTCTCCAAAAGACAGAATTTCTGTTATCTTCTCCAGTGGACAATGGCCTTTTGGTCCTTAATGTAGCACTGGGAATAGCATTAATAAAATGGACTTAAGACTTTTGAGTCCATTGGACCTGGTTTCAAATATCAGTTCCAAGTTGTGTACTGTACACAATTAACGCATTCAACTGTGTGACCTCTCTCGGAATCTCAGTCTTTATGTTAATGTGATAAATCTAAATCTAACATGCAGCTCATGAGGTTGTTAGGAGATGACATATTTGTTAAATGTTGTTGTTTAGTTGCTAAGTTGTGTCCAACTCTTTTGTGGCCCCATGAACTGTAGCCTGCCAGGTCCCTCTGTCCTTGAGATTTCCCAGGCAAGAATACTGGCCATTTCCTTCTCTAGGGGATCTTCTTAACCCAGGGATTGAATCACATCTCCTGCTTGGCAGGTAAATTTTTTACCACTGAGCCACCCAGAAAGTCCGTATTTGTTAAATACCAGGTATTTAATACAGAGATTTTTTTATAAATGGCAACAACATTATTTGTAAAATTATAACTTGTAAGTGAGCTGGCTTCAGAATAAAAGTCTTTCAATGTACCATCAATTAAACCCTCTTCAATAGAGTAACAAATGGACTGCCTTGTACTGGACCGGATTTGGTCTGCTGATGAATAGAGTTTCAATGTTAACTTCTTCCCATTTCAGTGTGAGCTCTGTAGACATACTCACTCAGATGACCCATCAGTCAGCCTGATGCCACAGACATGTAGTGGCTACCAGCTGTGTCCGCCTTACAAGACAGGGTCAGCATTCCAACCTTCAGAGGCAAAGCAGCGAAGCAGTTGACTTAGTAAACATTTACTAAACCAGATTGGCAGCACTATAGCATGACCGATGTGACAGATTTACCTGCAAATTGGCTGAGCGCAAAAAAAAAAAAAAAAAAAAAAAAAAAACAGTCAAATTCCAAAGGAAGCTTATCCCTTAGAGACAGAAACGAGGTATTTATACAGTCTCTGGACAAGACCCAGTAGGACTTCCTTGAGCACTGTTCTTCCTATGTCTTCTCATTCCATGTTCAAGGTGGCCAAATCAATTATGGTCATCTCACTTCCCAATTTCAGAAGGCAGGTTTCTTACCTGCTCACCTTGTTTAAGTGGGCAAAATTAAAAGGGTGTCAATACTCCTAGTTAGAAATTCCATGATATAGGATAGAGGTTAACATCTAGGATTAAAAGCACAAAAAGCTTAGGATCTGATGTTGGTTCACCAGACTGAATTCTTGTTTTGCAACTTACTGGTTTGTGACTTCAAGTCTGTTAAATACTTTCTGTTCCTTCGCTATACACATGAGAATGAAAGAAATCACTGGAGGGACTTCCCTGGTGGTCCACTGGCTAAGGCTAAGACACTGTGCTTCCAATGTAGGGGCCCCAGGTATGATCCCTGGTCAGGGGAAATAGATCCCACATATGGAAACTAAAGAGCTAGCTTGCCACAACAAAGTTGGAGGATCCTGCATGCCACAGCTAAGACCTGGCACAGCCAAATAAATAAAAGAAACAATTACTCAAAATATTTTTTTTTTAAAAGAGAAACAAATCATTGGAAAAACACTACCAATAATACAATCTTCGCTTAACAGTTCAGCCAAGAAAGCCTCTTTTTCTTTTTTTGTGAAAAGTGGCCACCTTTGCCTTACCTTGGTAATGCATAACAAATATTGTTATATTTATTTTCCAGGCCATGTCTTACTTTTCTAAGATATCTACTGGCTAATAATTCTTCCCATTTCAGTGTGAGCTCTGTAGACATACTCACTCAGATGACCCATCAGTCAGCCTGATGCCACAGACATGTAGTGGCTACCAGCTGTGTCCGCCTTACAAGACAGGGTCAGCATTCCAACCTTCAGAGGCAAAGCAGCGAAGCAGTTGACTTAGTAAACATTTACTAAACCAGATTGGCAGCACTATAGCATGACCGATGTGACAGATTTACCTGCAAATTGGCTGAGCGCAAAAAAAAAAAAAAAAAAAAAACAGTCAAATTCCAAAGGAAGCTTATCCCTTAGAGACAGAAACGAGGTATTTATACAGTCTCTGGACAAGACCCAGTAGGACTTCCTTGAGCACTGTTCTTCCTATGTCTTCTCATTCCATGTTCAAGGTGGCCAAATCAATTATGGTCATCTCACTTCCCAATTTCAGAAGGCAGGTTTCTTACCTGCTCACCTTGTTTAAGTGGGCAAAATTAAAAGGGTGTCAATACTCCTAGTTAGAAATTCCATGATATAGGATAGAGGTTAACATCTAGGATTAAAAGCACAAAAAGCTTAGGATCTGATGTTGGTTCACCAGACTGAATTCTTGTTTTGCAACTTACTGGTTTGTGACTTCAAGTCTGTTAAATACTTTCTGTTCCTTCGCTATACACATGAGAATGAAAGAAATCACTGGAGGGACTTCCCTGGTGGTCCACTGGCTAAGGCTAAGACACTGTGCTTCCAATGTAGGGGCCCCAGGTATGATCCCTGGTCAGGGAACTAGATCCCACATATGGAAACTAAAGAGCTAGCTTGCCACAACAAAGTTGGAGGATCCTGCATGCCACAGCTAAGACCTGGCACAGCCAAATAAATAAAAGAAACAATTACTCAAAATATTTTTTTTTTAAAAGAGAAACAAATCATTGGAAAAACACTACCAATAATACAATCTTCGCTTAACAGTTCAGCCAAGAAAGCCTCTTTTTCTTTTTTTGTGAAAAGTGGCCACCTTTGCCTTACCTTGGTAATGCATAACAAATATTGTTATATTTATTTTCCAGGCCATGTCTTACTTTTCTAAGATATCTACTGGCTAATAATTCTTCAGATAGTCTCATACAGAATGATATTTTTGTAACTAAGAGATGTTTCTTTATCTTATCTCTGCTAAGAAAGACCATGCTACATTCAATCTTCCAAAAGTATTTTAAGGACACACCATCAAGCAAAACAGGTTTTCAGGAATGTCTCCAATCCCTTATTCTTTTTTTTTTTTTTTAAAGATTTATTTATTTATTTAATTTGGGCGGGGGTCGGGTTGGGGAGGGAGGGGAGTGGGCGGGCCACTTCTATTGGTCTTTCATTTCTCTATTTTCATCCATCTTTGTTCTTTGGCTCCTGTGGGCCTCCCATCGCGGTGGCGTCTGTCATTGCAGAGCGAGGGCTCTGGGCTCACGTGCTCCAAAGCTCCGGCTCGGTAATTGGACACATCGGTCCAGCCACTCCGCGGCACATGGGATCTTCCCAGGCCAGGGATCGAACCGGCGCCCCTTGCACTGCAAGGTGGTGTCCTTACCCACTGGAGCACCAGGGGAAGCCCCCCTTATTCTTTTTTATAGGTTTCTCTTTTTTTGCCACTTCTACTGTTCTTTCATTTATTTATCTTTGTTCTTTTGGCCCATGTGGGCCTCCCATCGCAGTGGCCTCTCTTGCTGCAGAGCACCGGCTCTGGGCTCACGTGCTCCAAAGCTCCGGCTCGGTAATTGGACACATCGGTCCAGCCACTCCGCGGCACATGGGATCTTCCCAGGCCAGGGATCGAACCGGCGCCCCTTGCACTGCAAGGTGGTGTCCTTACCCACTGGAGCACCAGGGGAAGCCCCCCTTATTCTTTTTTATAGGTTTCTCTTTTTTTGCCACTTCTACTGTTCTTTCATTTATTTATCTTTGTTCTTTTGGCCCATGTGGGCCTCCCATCGCAGTGGCCTCTCTTGCTGCAGAGCACCGGCTCTGGGCGCATGTGCTCCAGAGCTCCTGCTCGGTAGTTGGACACATTGATCCAGCCGCTCGGCAGCACATGGGATCTTCTCAGGCCAGGGAACGAACCGGTGCCCCTTGCACTGCAAGGCAGTGTCCTTACCCACTGGACCACCATGGAAGCCCCCTTATTCTTTTCCTTTAATAATTTCTCTCACTGTTCATCTTTCTTCTTTTATCTTTCTTCTCAATGTTCATCTCACTTCTCATCTGAATTCTCTTTTTTTTAAAATCAAATATACATAATTTGAAGGATAATGGCAAAAAACGGTAACAATAGACTCTTCTATTCAAACATAAAGCTGCTTCTCAAAATACTTACTTTAAGCAAAAATTCTGCAGACTTGTGGTATCTAAGTAAACATATGAAGTTAGAAGAAATATATGTCAAGTTATTTTCACAGAGGTTATCCTTTTATGCTGTACTGAACTATCTCAAGATTAGGGTGACAATAAAAACAGATGATATAATAATAAATTAAATAATACAATTACAGATTAAATAATACAATACAGATTCATGATCCTTGTAGATGTTGAGAGCATGAGTCTCAGATCTTTTAGTTGTTTAACAGCTTGGGAAATAGTCTGAATACGGTTATATAATATTTCTCATTTTGTAAAATCCTAAGGAGATCACAACATATAATAACACCACAATATTTATATATCCTAGAAAGGGCAATAGGAGTTAGTTGAGGGTTCTGTAAATAGTTAATATAGACTTGCATGCTTGCTAGAACCGAAGAAACCAGACCATTCATTGGTCTCAGGTCTTAGCTAAATACCCTTGAACCATGGCTTCTAAAGAAAACAGACTCCCAACGTAGCTCTTTATAGTGGACTCTGTTTAGTTTTCCTATTTTTCCGGTTTTCCAAGCTTTGCCTTTCTTTCAAGGCCTGCTCAAATCCCAGCTCTTCCCCTTTGCCTTCCTTGACTGTCTTGGACCCTGACATCAAGCTTTGCTTAAATTCTAGTACCATCTTTAGGGTTTCCCTGGTGGCTCAGCAGTACAGAATCCACCTGCCAATGTAGGAGATGCGGGTTTGATCCCTGGGTCAGGAAGATCCCCTGGAGAAGGCAACCTGCTCCTGTATTCTTGCCTAGGAAATCCGGATGGACACAGGTGCCTGGTGGGCTACAGTCCATGGGGTGGCAAGGGGCAGACACAATTTAGAAACTAAACCACCACCACCATCTGTTGTCACTTAGTACTTGCTCTTTCCACTATTAGGGACCCAATTCATCCAGAAGAAAGTACGCAAAATTACTTTGAATTCAATGGTCCAGCATTATGGTAAGAAAGCAAGGTGCCAAAAACCTGACAGCATCTTTAGGTCTAACTGCCACCATGCTGCTTTAGAGCATACAGTGCCCAGACTATTCAATTACTCTGCCAACTCTGAAAAACCTAGAGCTAGTCTCTGGTACATGATGTACACTTTATATAACAAAACAGTGACTTCTCTTAGAAAACCATTTGAAATAATTCTCACAAAATATCAGATTTTTTACCAGTGAATGAAAAAATTCTCTGCAAATTTACTAGGAAATTTGGGATGCATATGTTATACCAACAGGTGCTGTACACTCTCACAAAACAGTAAGCATCTTATTTCAGTCTCTTCTTGTGCTGGCTTACACAGAGATTCACTACATATTTAAGTATAGCCCTAAAGTCTGAGTTAACTTTCTAGTGATAATATGAAGTGTGAATCAACAGTGGTTGATTCTGAAAAGAAATGCAGAAGAATCAGTCCTAATGAGGTGGCTGGATCTAGAACCTATCATAAAAAGTGAAGTCAGTCAAAAAGAGAAGGACAAGCATAAAATACTAACACATATATATGGAATCTAGTAGGATGGTAATGATAACACATGCAGTGAAGCAATGGAAAAACAGACACGGACAGTAGACCTATGGACATTGTGGGGAATGAACAGTGGGTGGGAGGTGCAAAGAAAGTAGCATGAAAACCTATACTATCATATGTGAAAAAAATAGCTAGTGTCATTGCGCTATGAGAAAAGGGGATCTTGCAGGGGTGCTGTGCGACGGCCTGGAGGGGTGGGATGGGGGGGATATATATTTGACTAATCTGAGATCATACATATCTGCAAACAACAAAACTCTGCAAAGTAAAAAGTAAAATAAAAATTAAAAAAAAAAAAAAAACAGTGATTGATTCTGCCTTCCACAAGACCGTCAGCACATCCACAGATGTTTTTGGTTGTCACAATTGAATGACAGGTGGGTATTATTGGCATCCATGGGGTAGAGGCTGGGGAAGCTGATAAATATCCTCTAATGCCCAGGGGCAGCCCCTGTAACAATAAATTGTCCAACCCAGTATGCCAATCATGTAAAGGTTGAGAAACCCTGGTCTTACACATGCCTGAGATTATGGATATTAAACTCTAGAGCTTGAACTCATAGGAGACCAGTTATTGTTGACTTCCCAGTTGACATGGTATCCTGAGAGCTCAAAAATAAAGAAGTCTGTAATTACCAGTAAGGATCAGAGAGCAGAGTGCAGTTTAGAGTAAGCTGGGTATTGCCAAGGTTGGGGTCTTTCCATTATTTGGTTACTAACAATAGCCCCTCACATCCACCAATGAAGCTAAAGGTGTGGACAACTTCAAGGCAACAGTTGTTCCCTGATTTCATCCTAACCCATAAAACCCAAAGATTCTATGTAATCTGTCAACTTCTTTTTCTTTTCATATAGATTTTTGTCTCACTGCAGCCACTACTACAAAAAAAAATGATAGTGTGGAGCTTGAAAGAGGACGGTTATTGTTTCGTCCTTTAACTCTCCTTCCTCCAAGCTACTCCCAGCGCCAAGCTGTAAACCTGCGTCCCGACCTCACACCCACAATCTCTTCCATTCCCAGACTGCATCAAGCTTCTCAGAAAAATTTAGCCACTTGGCACTTATTTGCACTTCAATCTAAGTAAGAAATTTCTGTCCTCACCATCTTTTTTGAGCTCTACACATACCCAAAAGCCCTCCTTTCTTTTCAAAAGAGGTTGCTTCTCCTAATTAGACTCAGCTTTGCTAATAAAAATTATGATAAGGCATTTTCAGCAACGTTGAAGGAGGCAGCACTTACGCAGGTCAGTAGGGGTTTTCCTAAACATTCTGATTACAACTTTAACGGCGCTAAGACACATGTAAAAGTCCTATCATTAAATTTAAACAGCCTGATGAGATGCTGAACAAGACGATGAGAACGGCAAATAAATTGCTGTCATCTGCCACACTGTCACTTACCCTGCTCTTCAGCAGCTGTAATTGACTAATAGGATAATAAGGTGGCAGTTTACAAATCTGAAAGCTATACTCCTTTGTTGGAAATGCCCTTGAGGGGGAAAAAAAAGTCAGGAAGACAGAGTGGGTGTGATCAATATCATCATCCTGGATTCAATTTATTTAAAGATGCTTCTCCTATGAAGTCAAAAGAAGTTGCTGAGTGCTCTTACACGTGGCAGGAGGACCAAATGCCACAGGGTCTAGTTTGCCTTTCACTAATCCAGACATAGAAAATACTCAGAAGGGCTTTCTCCCAGTCCAGGGGTCCTGGCTGAAGGCACTGTCCTGATCAGGAGTGAGGGGCAGGGGGGACCACCTTGGCACAGGTCCACTGAGGGCAAGGGCTGATCCCTGACAGCACCCTCGATTTCCAGTTTAATTATCTCCCGAGCTTTGGACACTCAGTAGAAGATTCCAGTAACCTCAAAACCACACAGTCCACTGCTGGGTGAGGACCCGGGACTTGTCAGCAAAGTCTCAAATGCACCCAGCTTGGAAAATGCCCAAAGTAATTATTTTTACTTTTTGGAGAAGAAAAGGCTTTATTGTAGGCCCAAGCAAGGAGAATGAGTAGCCCATGCTCAAAAGAAAAGCAACAACAACAACAACAAAAATAACAGACCCCAAAGCCAGTGATTTTATAGCGATCTTTTCCATGGGAAGATTCTAGCCAACAAATGCCAGCTTAAGCTTGATAAGAAAATGACTTCTAAAGCTACTCTCATTTCTACCACAGCTACTACCGTCTGGACATCCTAGTCGCCTGGGAGATGAGTGAGGAGAGGAGTGTTAGGAGACATCAGACAGCATCCTGTAGGACTTGGAGGAGATGTAGATCTCTTGGGAGTGAGATAGGAAACTCCTAAGGATTGTGAGCAAAGGAAGCTTGAGAACCAACTTATCCTTTAAAGGTTTCCTCGGGTGGCTGTTGGTTAGAGAAGAACTGGTAGTGGCCCAATGGTGGGAGGAAGCAGGAAGGATAAAAATCTGAGGTATTCCACTCCCAAAAACCTAAATGCGTCATCTGCCAACACAAGACGATGAGAACGGCAAATAAATTGCTGTCATCTGCCACTGTCACTTACCCTGCTCTTCAGCAGCTGTAATTGACTAATAGGATAATAAGGTGGCAGTTTACAAATCTGAAAGCTATACTCCTTTGTTGGAAATGCCCTTGAGGGGGAAAAAAAAGTCAGGAAGACAGAGTGGGTGTGATCAATATCATCATCCTGGATTCAATTTATTTAAAGATGCTTCTCCTATGAAGTCAAAAGAAGTTGCTGAGTGCTCTTACACGTGGCAGGAGGACCAAATGCCACAGGGTCTAGTTTGCCTTTCACTAATCCAGACATAGAAAATACTCAGAAGGGCTTTCTCCCAGTCCAGGGGTCCTGGCTGAAGGCACTGTCCTGATCAGGAGTGAGGGGCAGGGGGGACCACCTTGGCACAGGTCCACTGAGGGCAAGGGCTGATCCCTGACAGCACCCTCGATTTCCAGTTTAATTATCTCCCGAGCTTTGGACACTCAGTAGAAGATTCCAGTAACCTCAAAACCACACAGTCCACTGCTGGGTGAGGACCCGGGACTTGTCAGCAAAGTCTCAAATGCACCCAGCTTGGAAAATGCCCAAAGTAATTATTTTTACTTTTTGGAGAAGAAAAGGCTTTATTGTAGGCCCAAGCAAGGAGAATGAGTAGCCCATGCTCAAAAGAAAAGCAACAACAACAACAACAACAAAAATAACAGACCCCAAAGCCAGTGATTTTATAGCGATCTTTTCCATGGGAAGATTCTAGCCAACAAATGCCAGCTTAAGCTTGATAAGAAAATGACTTCTAAAGCTACTCTCATTTCTACCACAGCTACTACCGTCTGGACATCCTAGTCGCCTGGGAGATGAGTGAGGGAGAGGAGTGTTAGGAGACATCAGACAGCATCCTGTAGGACTTGGAGGAGATGTAGATCTCTTGGGAGTGAGATAGGAAACTCCTAAGGATTGTGAGCAAAGGAAGCTTGAGAACCAACTTATCCTTTAAAGGTTTCCTCGGGTGGCTGTTGGTTAGAGAAGAACTGGTAGTGGCCCAATGGTGGGGGGAGGAAGCAGGAAGGATAATTAAGAAGCTACTGTGGTCTGAATGTTGTATTCCACTCCCCAAATTTTTGTTGAAATCCTAAAGTTCAATATATTTGGAGGTGGGGTTTTTGAAAGGTAAACAAGGTCAAGAGGGCAAAGCCCTCATGAGTGACGCTTTTTTTTTTTTTTCTTTTTTGGGTGTGCTGGGTCTTCATTGCTGCACACAGGCTTTCTCTAGTTGTGGTGAGCAAGCTTTTCATTCCGAAGGCTCCTTTTATTGTGGAGCATAGACTCTAAGCACTCAGGCTTCAGTAGATGCTGCAGGCAGGCTCAGTAGTTGTGACCTATGGGCTTAGCTGCCCCACAGCATGTGGGATCCTAGTTCCTGGATCAGGGATTGAACCAGTGCTCCTCACACTGGTAGGCGGATTCTTAAACCATCAAACCACCCAGGAGTGATGGAAAAAAAACACAGAAGTTACTCAGGAATGAGATGAATGGCTCCATAACGAGGCCTAAGGGCTCCTTCGCTCCTTCCGCCCCATGAGGACACAGCAAGGAGCCAGTGAACCCAACGAGGGTCCTCATCCAGCCATGCTGGGACCCTGACCTTGGATGTCCATTTCCTTGAACTGTAAGAAATAGATGTTTGGAGCCACCAGTCCAGGTGCTTTTCTCTGGCAGCCCAAGTGCACTAAGAGGCCACTGCAGCAGTCAGGTGAGAGGGGACCATAATTGAGATTTGGGAAGAAGCCCTGGAGATAAGAAAAGGCTGGGTTCTGGACGTCTCCCAAAGTTACAACAAACAGAATGTTCCTGTGAGCTGGACAGGGTTTATGAGAGAAAGGAGTCAAGCACAAGAACAAGGCATTTGGTCTGAGCCAACTGAGAGAGAGGACTTGCTTTTTTGCTGAGATAGGAAGACAGCAGAAGTTGAACACTTGGGAGGTGAAGGGGGACTTGGCTCTACACAGGTTATTCCAAAATACAATCTTCTATGTTTAAAACTGTGCTCTCGGGCTTCCCCTGGTGGTCCAGTGGGTAAGGACACCGCCTTGCAGTGCAAGGGGCGCTGGTTCGATCCCTGGCCTGGGAAGATCCCACGTGCCGCGGAGCGGCTGGATCGATGTGTCCAATTACCGAGCCTGGAGCTCTGGGGCGCACGCGCCCAGAACTGGCGCTCTGCGATGACAGACACCACCGCAATGGGAGGCCCACAGGAGCCAAAGAACAAAGACGGATGAAAATGGAGAAATGAAAGACCAATAGAAGAGGCCCGCCCGCTCCCCTCCCTCTCCAGCCTGACCCTCGCCCAAAATAAATAAATAAATAAATAAATCTTTAAAACTGTGCTCTCTGTTTCACTCCCAGACAATTCTAGAAATGTATCTGATATGTTATAGCTACATTTATGCACAAACATATGCATACATACATAAGTGTGCTAATCACTTAGCTGTGTTTGACTCTTTGCGACCCCATGAATTATAGCCTGTCAGGCTCCTTTGTCTATGGAATTGTCCAGGCAAGAATACTGCAGAGGGTAGCCATTTACTTCTCCAGGCGATCTTCCAGACCCAGAGGTCGAACCTGGACCTCCAGTATTATAGGCAGATTCTTTACTATCTGAGCCATATATGTGCAGATATTTGTCTGTACATATATGTATACGTCTGTATATACGTCAAATGATTGATGCTGACACACTCTTTTTCCTCTTCCCTTCAGAGAGTCACTGCTTCCAGAACAAAAATGGCTATGATACACCATCTTTCTTACCCATGTGAACCCTTGGCTAACTAAGAACAGAAGTACAATGAAGTCAAAGGAAAAAAAAAAATGAGCATTTTCTAATCTTTCGAGAGAGGAGGCAGAGGAAAGCCATTTGGACAGAAGGAAAGGTCTCTGAGAACAACCAAAGCTGTGTTGCTAATACCACGGGGTTTAGATCCACCTGTTCCATGCCAAGGCCATATGGGAAGCTCACAGGGAGAATGGCATGAAGAAACAAAAGGTCTCTGCACTCCTGTGAGGGTTGCTGGGTGCAAATGGAATTTGGGCAGTGAGGCAAGAAGCTTCCAGGCTGACCTCCCTGGGGTACAGACAGCAACATCAATTCAAGAGATTGGCACTCAAGCGGGCTGATCAACCCCTAGGGTGCTGCCAAACACCTGAGCCTGTGCCTAATCCCTGGTGCCTTCTGCTCTCACCTCAGCAAAGAACTAGCCACACTACGACATGGTAAAAACTCTCCCACCCTTGCTGTACTTGTGGTTCATGTTGCCTGAGAGCAGACAGTGAGCAGCAGCGGCCACCCCTCTTGGACTCCCTCCCTCCATGGCGGGTGGGTTGGATTCTGTGTGAGGCTGGTGGGAAGGTGAGAGAGCCATCAATTGCAGCACAAGGTCCCCGATTCTCTCTCTCCTTCACACCGCTGTTAAAATTAACAGCATCCATCCAGAGGGAAAACCACAAAGACGACAGCCCTATTTGTACTTACATTCCTAATTCTGCCTGCTGCCTTCATTCCCGCCTCCAAGTCCTTTTTAAGTAATACCGGAGAAATATGCGCCTGTTGGCAATGAATGTAAAGCAACTCTGAATTAGTTATCTTTCCCGCTACGACCAGAGCCTTGTTTCAAAGCAGAGCATGGACAGTGTACACGTCTCCTCCCCAAGTCTGCCACCTCTGTCACTTGTCGTTAGAGAGCCCTCGGCTGATCCTGGCTGGGGCAAATTAAATGCATTATAAGAAACATGCTCCAAACGACACTGTCTCCTTTATCACAGTGTCCAGTTTAATCCCTGCACTGCATCTGGGGAGGAGAAAGAACCATGAAGGGGAATGAAAGGAAGCGTTAGAAAAAGGAGCTGAAAAGAAATACGGAAATGTGTAAATTGAGTGTTTAACGGAATCTACACAGGAAGACTGGACCAAGCATCAATGAATTCAGTCCCTAGAAGCTTCGTGGGCTTGCTGTAATCAAATTGGCAAAACCTCTGGGTGGGTGAATTAACCCACAGTCGATGGGATATCTGAGATGACATGATCAGAATGTTTATAAACCAAGAAAGGCTGTGAATGCATAAGGAGCAAGTTGATAACATCCTGGTGTATTTGGCTTGCACCTCACAGAGACTCATTTGCAGGGTTATCTGTAATTTGGGAAAAGCACCCCATGATCCTCAAATACCAGATGTTATCTATGGATATAAAACAGTCATGACGACAAGAGTTATACAAAGGCTCCCATATTTTGGCTTAATGTAACCACCTCAATCATTACTGAGCACCTATATGGCCGGGCATTAGACAAGGAGAGAAAGAATCAAGTCAATCTGATCGGTACGACTAACACAATCAGATTACAAAACGTTATCAGGCACAGCAGGGCCCGCTAAGTCAGGGCAAACCAGAGTGGTTTCCAGTACTCCACAATCAACCTGTAAACAACTTCACTCAAGACTGAAGGGATCTCCTTAAGACTCATCCAACTCTGACTGTTATATGAAAAAGTTAGTGTTATTAATTAACTTTCAATAATAATGCAAAATGACAGCAGATAATGAGACTATTTATCCACCACACTGATAGGGGCCGGACTGTCAGAGTCGCCCAGAATAACCTAGGCAACAAGAAATGTTCTCCCTTGTCTCGCCGCCTTGCCTTTTTTTCGTTTTTCTGCTAACCCACTTCAAAGGTTTCATGCTGGAAACACTCATCAAGTTCCTGTTTGCTGGAGTCAGTCACACTCCTTTTGCTTCCTGCCTGGTGTCTCTGCTCGCTCCCGAAGTAATGATCATTACTTACACACTTAGACCTGTAGGGGTTCACGCACATGTGGACACAGAGCTGTGTATGGCTACTCTGGGTTGCCCCTTAAAGATCTCATGGGTTTCAGCCGGACATTAGATGGACACGTGAGTAAAGCAGTTAAGACTTTAGATTATGAGGGGAGCCCTGCCTTTATATTGTATCTGGAATGTCAAGAAAATTTTGAACATTTGTTGGGTTTTCTTTATACTCTCATAAGAAAATACACATTCCTAGGGTTTAAATGGAAAATCACATCCACGCACACAAATGCTGGAATGTATGCACATGTGAGCATGCCATGTTAAGAGTTTATAATTTTAAAAATTTTGCACTGAAAAATGAAAACCCCAGATCACTTTGTAAGGCAAACAATTGTCTCCTATATCATGACAAAATCTTCCAGTTAGGATATTGAGCATCCTTGATTCATACGATCATATACATACAACTCTCTCTTTGACACATATTTTTTTTAAAAAACTTTTAATTTTATATTGGAGTATAGCTGATTAATTTGATTCAGAGAAGGGGTTAAAAAATGGTTAAAGAGAAAAAAACATCAGAATATGGAAGAATGTATACGTAGAGGGAAAGGAGATAGGCAGCTGCTTAGCTGGCCTTTTAAAAGGTAACAGGGAATTAAGCCTGAGGCAATTAATCCCCCAGTTTTCACTCCTCTGCCAACTCACTGCTTACATTATCAAGCCATCGTCCAGATTAAAAATGGGTTTCCACAAGGGTTTCTGCTGCCCCAGGAACCTCCTCTCCACCCTCCCCATCTGGTACGCCTCACACAGCGGCACAGCAGAAACCACAAGAAGAATATCAAAATCAAACGAGGCTTGAGGATTTGGGGAGGTGGATGGAGAGCAGGTTATCTATTCTTTAGCACAATATTCCTTCTTCAAAGTCTCCTTAATTACACAGAGAGAAAGAACAAGGGACAGATTAGCTGCTTTCTAAACTCCCTGCCCTTAAAGAAAGGGCTCACTTTTACAGGTTTTCATCCCGAGGGAGAAAGATGAACTCTGTGCACAACCTCTTCTGCCCTTGGGGTCCCAATCCACTAGCTCCTGGCTCATCACCTCCAAGAACAGTGTTCTGCCTCCTCCCTGCTCCAACAGCGCCCTCCGCTGCCAGCTCCTCTGGCCCTGCTGGGCCACCACATTACAATTTTTTGATAGGGAAGAATAGCAGACTAAAGCTAAGTTTCTACAACGCCAAAGCAGTAGCTGGTTTAAAAAAACAAAATTCGATCAGACGAATTCTCTCCATAGTAGACCGAACTGCATGTGGCTTTTACCTACGGCCTATCAAAACCCCTCAATGGAGAAACGAGATTAAACCATACCCAACAGGGCAGAGAGCGCAGGTATCCCCAACCTGAGTGGAGGTGATTCCTCAAAAGCAGCTGGTCACTAGGTAACAGGATGTGGTGGTCTTACATCTATCCACAGCATTCTAGGAGTGACACCTTGGCCAGTCACAAGATGGTGGTTTTAAGCCTCAAGTTCACTACTCTTTACATCCAGGAACTTACTCATAAGAATAATATTGAGCATGGGGTTGGTTACAAAGGGCCTCATCTCTGAGCGGGTATTGATATCGATACACCTAATTTATAGTTGAAAAGTTAAGTCATTTCTCCAGGAAACTAAGCCAAGAATGGGCTCCCTAACTTGTCTCAACACCAAAGCACAAGACCCCATTGCTTCCTCGTGAATATCATGAGGAGAGAGATAAGAGTGGAGGTAGCTAGGTTTTGCAATCAAGCTTCAAATGAACCAAGTACATGCAAAGGGCTTCCGTGATTCCGCACTGGAGTCTCCACTTTGATTTCCTTCTCAGAAGCAAGGGGTGGGGACCCAGCTGTTGGAGGAAGTGCTTCCCTATGGGTTGATAGATACATGGTCCCAGACAAAGCCATCCTAGGGGGTTTATGAATATTCACTCTAGTTTCAGTCTGGCAAATCTGGTGCTAAAAGGGGTTAGGGACTTTAAAGCCATGGAAATGCTGCCTGCTGACAGAATTGTGGTGCCCAAACATTGGGAGGTGTAATTTTAATCACATCTTTTTTGACGCAGCTATTGGGCTTCCCTGGTGGCTCAGCTGGTCAAGAATCTGCCTGCAATATGGGAGACCTGGATTTGATCCGTGGGTCAGGAAGATTCCCTGGAGAAGGGAATGGCAATCCACTCCAGTATTCTTGCCTGAAGAATTTCATGGACAGAGGAGCCTGGTGGGCTTCAGTTCATGGGGTCGCAAAGAGTCAGACACAAGTGAGAAACTAACACTACCGCTATCACACAACTGTTCAATTATGCCTCTATGACAAGCTCAATTTGAACTTCGTCCCTCCTTGCCCTCTTTGTGACTTTTGTAAAACACGTGAATGGCTGAGGGCCATGTGAAGTTAGACCGTTCAACATCATGAAAAGCATATTATAGGCCTTTCCAGGCAGAGCTACATGGAAGTGAGGGAAAAGAAGAAGAAAAAAACGAACCAAGGGAACGCAAGCACAAGTTCCAATTCTGTTTGGTATCTTGCAGCAATTTATTTAGGGTAGATGGCTTCCACATTACTTACTAAACTCAGTCTGTAGAAGTAAAATAAAAATGAATGAATACTGCTCTCCCAAGCTCTTCAGGTCGGTAAAATCAGGAACTTACTCATAAGTTAGAGCATGGGGTTGGTTACAAAGGGCCTCATCTCTGAGCGGTATTGATATCGATACACCTAATTTATAGTTGAAAAGTTAAGTCATTTCTCCAGGAAACTAAGCCAAGAATGGGCTCCCTAACTTGTCTCAACACCAAAGCACAAGACCCCATTGCTTCCTCGTGAATATCATGAGGAGAGAGATAAGAGTGAAGGTAGCTAGGTTTTGCAATCAAGCTTCAAATGAACCAAGTACATGCAAAGGGCTTCCGTGATTCCGCACTGGAGTCTCCACTTTGATTTCCTTCTCAGAAGCAAGGGGTGGGGACCCAGCTGTTGGAGGAAGTGCTTCCCTATGGGTTGATAGATACATGGTCCCAGACAAAGCCATCCTAGGGGGTTTATGAATATTCACTCTAGTTTCAGTCTGGCAAATCTGGTGCTAAAAGGGGTTAGGGACTTTAAAGCCATGGAAATGCTGCCTGCTGACAGAATTGTGGTGCCCAAACATTGGGAGGTGTAATTTTAATCACATCTTTTTTGACGCAGCTATTGGGCTTCCCTGGTGGCTCAGCTGGTCAAGAATCTGCCTGCAATATGGGAGACCTGGATTTGATCCGTGGGTCAGGAAGATTCCCTGGAGAAGGGAATGGCAATCCACTCCAGTATTCTTGCCTGAAGAATTTCATGGACAGAGGAGCCTGGTGGGCTTCAGTTCATGGGGTCGCAAAGAGTCAGACACAAGTGAGAAACTAACACTACCGCTATCACACAACTGTTCAATTATGCCTCTATGACAAGCTCAATTTGAACTTCGTCCCTCCTTGCCCTCTTTGTGACTTTTGTAAAACACGTGAATGGCTGAGGGCCATGTGAAGTTAGACCGTTCAACATCATGAAAAGCATATTATAGGCCTTTCCAGGCAGAGCTACATGGAAGTGAGGGAAAAGAAGAAGAAAAAAACGAACCAAGGGAACGCAAGCACAAGTTCCAATTCTGTTTGGTATCTTGCAGCAATTTATTTAGGGTAGATGGCTTCCACATTACTTACTAAACTCAGTCTGTAGAAGTAAAATAAAAATGAATGAATACTGCTCTCCCAAGCTCAGAAAATGATACCAATCAGGTCGGTAAATAGTCAGGAAACTACAGTTTTGCCGATTCTTGATTTGTTTTGATTCAAGGAACTGGCCCCCAAATGCTTTCTTTTTCTACCCTCCAAATCTGTAGGTGGAGAAAAACGATGTGATTGATAATAAAGCTTTTACGATTATAAAAAAAAAATGCAATTTGAATAAAAGGCCATTTACTCTCCTATTTTGGGAGAATACATTTATTTCATTCTGATAAAGCACACATTTACACTGGAGAGAGGATGGTCTTCAGAATAAACACTTCCTGGGATTAAATATACATTCTTTGTCTAAACACACACACACACACACACACATTTATTTTAAACCTACAGTGAAACATGCAGTGCTCCTATTTGCAAACACTAAAAAGCAAGTTTTTGAAAAAACAGTTTTATATCTTTAGAAACTGGTAGAAACAGAATTTTCTAATGCTAGCATTCCCTGGTGGCTCAGTGGTAAACAACACGCCTGCCAATGCAGGAGACACAGGTTCAATCCCCAGCTCAGGAAGATCCCCTGGAGAAGGAAATGGCAACCCACTCCAGTATCGTTACCTGGAAAACTCCACTGACAGAGAAGCCTGGCGGACTACAGTCCATAGGGTCACAAAGAGTCAGACACAACTTAGCAAGTGAACAACAACATGCTGTCTTTAAGAGTTTGGAAATCATAATAGCATAGTGACCTGTTTTAATGATGAAGGATTCAGAGCATATCTTCCCATACTTAAGACCCAGCTCAGTCTCAGCCTATCACTGGAAAAGAGCATGATCCAGTGCATAAATAATTAGGCAACCTCAAATCGTGTCTGCAGCTGCTCTAAGATGAGGCCAGTGAAGTTAGACCGTTCAACATCATGAAAAGCATATTATAGGCCTTTCCAGGCAGAGCTACATGGAAGTGAGGGAAAAGAAGAAGAAAAAAACGAACCAAGGGAACGCAAGCACAAGTTCCAATTCTGTTTGGTATCTTGCAGCAATTTATTTAGGGTAGATGGCTTCCACATTACTTACTAAACTCAGTCTGTAGAAGTAAAATAAAAATGAATGAATACTGCTCTCCCAAGCTCAGAAAATGATACCAATCAGGTCGGTAAATAGTCAGGAAACTACAGTTTTGCCGATTCTTGATTTGTTTTGATTCAAGGAACTGGCCCCCAAATGCTTTCTTTTTCTACCCTCCAAATCTGTAGGTGGAGAAAAACGATGTGATTGATAATAAAGCTTTTACGATTATAAAAAAAAAATGCAATTTGAATAAAAGGCCATTTACTCTCCTATTTTGGGAGAATACATTTATTTCATTCTGATAAAGCACACATTTACACTGGAGAGAGGATGGTCTTCAGAATAAACACTTCCTGGGATTAAATATACATTCTTTGTCTAAACACACACACACACACACACACATTTATTTTAAACCTACAGTGAAACATGCAGTGCTCCTATTTGCAAACACTAAAAAGCAAGTTTTTGAAAAAACAGTTTTATATCTTTAGAAACTGGTAGAAACAGAATTTTCTAATGCTAGCATTCCCTGGTGGCTCAGTGGTAAACAACACGCCTGCCAATGCAGGAGACACAGGTTCAATCCCCAGCTCAGGAAGATCCCCTGGAGAAGGAAATGGCAACCCACTCCAGTATCGTTACCTGGAAAACTCCACTGACAGAGAAGCCTGGCGGACTACAGTCCATAGGGTCACAAAGAGTCAGACACAACTTAGCAAGTGAACAACAACATGCTGTCTTTAAGAGTTTGGAAATCATAATAGCATAGTGACCTGTTTTAATGATGAAGGATTCAGAGCATATCTTCCCATACTTAAGACCCAGCTCAGTCTCAGCCTATCACTGGAAAAGAGCATGATCCAGTGCATAAATAATTAGGCAACCTCAAATCGTGTCTGCAGCTGCTCTAAGATGAGCCCGCTGACAAACTGGCAATGACAGCTTGCTAAAGTGTTCACAGGACATCCGTCTCTCTGAAAAGTTGCTTTCGAAAGGATCAGCTGGGGTTCCTACTGGGTTAAAACGCAAGTGTTCTGAGGCAGAGTGTGTTTCACAAATACATAAATCTATTCATCCAGTCTAGAGAGAGGAGGGCAGGGGGATGATGTCTCAGAGGCAACATCGGCCTGTGTTGTGAAGTAGCAGTGAGATAAATGTAACTAACATGAAAATCAAAGCTGATCGGCCATCGGGGTTTTGTCGTGGATGCCTCCTTTTGGGGGGTTAGAGGATCAGGAAAGCACATGTCTGAGGAAAGTGGTTCTCTCCATGGGGCAATCTGAGCACAGGACACTCTAGGTCAAGCTATCCTACCACACTTGGTGTGTGCTCCCTAAGAGCCAACCTGGATTCAAACCAGAGATCCAAGAGGAAGAAAGTCCTTAAAAGCCCAGTGAAGTTGAGGTCAATCACATCAAAATGGGCCAAGCTCCCCTTTCATGTTATGTGTTAGCTTAGGAAATGCATGTATCACGATGACCATAGGAAGGCCCTCACCTTCATGGGGCGCAAATCTTATTGGGATAAACCAACTCACAACCCGTTCATTTCTATACCATGTGATGGGTGCTTTGAGAGACGTGTTCTGTAGAGCATGATTAGGAGGAAGCCCTACCTGGTGATGAGGAACCATGGCAGAGAGGACACCTGATGAGGTGCTGGTCTTGAAGTACTCAGTTAAGCAGAATAATGTCGGCGAAGGCAACATCAGCACAGTCAGTATCCAAAGGCACAGGATTCAATAAATGTACACTTTTCACATATAAAAATCATACGAGGAAACTCTTTGTTTTTAAAAGCATGTTCAAAACAATTGCCTTGCATTGGTATTGTCTGGCAGAGAATACCTGGGTACAGTTGATAACTGAGGTCATTCCAGTTCAAGATGGAGAATGAATACAGGGCTGAGCATTGCCACTAAAGCCATGAAAGTCATCATTGCAGGCTGCTCTCCCCTGCGTGTCTAATTCTGCAGCAGGAATCTATTCTACCCCACAGTCACCCCCATTACTGAAAAGCAGGGAAACCTACCATATATTTCAACAGCCTAGGTTAGCTAGAGACTCGGTCTGCGGTTTCCAAGCCCCCTGCTCTCACAGTCCCTTGTGATTCCCTTTCAGAAACAGACTTGAGGACTCCTAGAATGAGAGGTTAGGGAAAGTGGAAGAAAAAGGAGCCTTCCTCTTGGTCTAAACTAGACACACTGAAGCGACTTAGCCTGCATGCATGCAGTAGTTACTATCCATTGGTACTAACAGTGACTTTTCCTCAGGTCATTATTAACTTTAAGAAGGAGGTGATACCTTCCCCCGACTTATCGATGAGGTTCAAAGGTTAAATAACACACTCAGGGACATTTAACTAATAAGCAGAACAGCCATGGTTCCAGCACTCTAGGTCAAGCTATCCTACCACACTTGGTGTGTGCTCCCTAAGAGCCAACCTGGATTCAAACCAGAGATCCAAGAGGAAGAAAGTCCTTAAAAGCCCAGTGAAGTTGAGGTCAATCACATCAAAATGGGCCAAGCTCCCCTTTCATGTTATGTGTTAGCTTAGGAAATGCATGTATCACGATGACCATAGGAAGGCCCTCACCTTCATGGGGCGCAAATCTTATTGGGATAAACCAACTCACAACCCGTTCATTTCTATACCATGTGATGGGTGCTTTGAGAGACGTGTTCTGTAGAGCATGATTAGGAGGAAGCCCTACCTGGTGATGAGGAACCATGGCAGAGAGGACACCTGATGAGGTGCTGGTCTTGAAGTACTCAGTTAAGCAGAATAATGTCGGCGAAGGCAACATCAGCACAGTCAGTATCCAAAGGCACAGGATTCAATAAATGTACACTTTTCACATATAAAAATCATACGAGGAAACTCTTTGTTTTTAAAAGCATGTTCAAAACAATTGCCTTGCATTGGTATTGTCTGGCAGAGAATACCTGGGTACAGTTGATAACTGAGGTCATTCCAGTTCAAGATGGAGAATGAATACAGGGCTGAGCATTGCCACTAAAGCCATGAAATTCATCATTGCAGGCTGGTCTCCCCTGCGTGTCTAATTCTGCAGCAGGAATCTATTCTACCCCACAGTCACCCCCATTACTGAAAAGCAGGGAAACCTACCATATATTTCAACAGCCTAGGTTAGCTAGAGACTCGGTCTGCGGTTTCCAAGCCCCCTGCTCTCACAGTCCCTTGTGATTCCCTTTCAGAAACAGACTTGAGGACTCCTAGAATGAGAGGTTAGGGAAAGTGGAAGAAAAAGGAGCCTTCCTCTTGGTCTAAACTAGACACACTGAAGCGACTTAGCCTGCATGCATGCAGTAGTTACTATCCATTGGTACTAACAGTGACTTTTCCTCAGGTCATTATTAACTTTAAGAAGGAGGTGATACCTTCCCCCGACTTATCGATGAGGTTCAAAGGTTAAATAACACACTCAGGGACATTTAACTAATAAGCAGAACAGCCATGGTTCCAGCACAAGTCTGTCTGACCCCAAAGCATACTACGCCATCAGCAGCGTCCTCTAACTGCTACCAAGTAGACACTGTGTAAACTTGGCAATGATGCAGTCTGGTGTAGGGGCTGAAAGCACCCAGGAAGAAGTCCCTGTGAAGCCATCTAACAGAGTCGTACCCAGTCATTTAGTCATGTGTGACTCTGTGACCCAATGGAGTGTAGCTCACCAGGCTCCTCTGTCTGTAGGATTTCTTAGGCAAGAATACTGGAGTGGATTGCCATTTACTTCTCTAGGGGGTCTTCCTGACCTAGGGATCAAACCTGAATGTCTTGCATTGGCAGGCAGATTCTTTACCAGAGTCAGTCACCTGGGAAGCTCTTCTTTATGTTACTGGCTTTCAATGCTGCTACCAGAAAAGTCACCTGGGAAGCTCTCCTTTATGTTACTGGCTTTCAATGCTGTTACCAGAAAAGCTGCATTCCATTTAGCATCTGCTTGTTTGAGTCCTCATTCTCCATGCACTGTTATGATAATTTAGTTTCTCAGCTCTGGTGGGACTTCCCAGGCAAACAAGGAAATGTCAAAACATGGTAAGGAACCCACCTGCCAAAGAAGGAGATGTGAGTTCGATCCCTGGGTCAGGAAGATCCCCTGGAGGAAGAAATGGCAACCACTCCAATACTCTTGCCTGGAGAATCCCATGGACAGAAGAGCCTGGTGGGCTACAGCCCATGGAGTCGCAAAGAGTTGGACACAACTGAGTGACCAAATGGGTATACACACACACACACATACACAAGAAAACAATGCAATAGCCTGCTACAGCTTCCAGTAACCCTATGCAAACAGGAGGGCAGAAACCTGTGGGTGTAACAATACATTTTGCATCTTCTCCCATTCATGTTTTTCTTTCTCCTCTATTACAGTCAAGAAGCCTCTCAGCTTCCTGATTTAGCACATGAATCTTTAAATGGAGTCCTTGTCACTGCCAGACAGGGAGTGGGACTTAACAGACACACTCTACAATCTGGGCATGAGGGATTTCTTTCTTTAGCCACTTAGGGGTTCTTTGATTTTCCCATCAAATCCCCAACTTTATAAAAGGAAAGTCCATTTTTCTATTCTACAAACAAGAAGAATGAAACCAAGATCTGTGTACATCACTGCTGAGTTACACAATCTTCACTGTCATAAATTTTTCATTCATTCCATCCATATTTATTAAGTTCTTAATATGCACACAAGATTGTACTTGTTGAGAAAACCACACCTAGCACAAAGGAAGCATCAAACCATGTATCTTTCCTTCTGATTTTCACCTATTTGGGAAGTGTTTTTATTATGTTCAGGTATATCTGAAGGCCCAAAACTAAGATAAGAAGCAGTAGGATGTTGCCAAGGCAAAAACTCCTAAAGAGGTTAAGGAATGGACCGGGGGGAAAGGGTGATAATTTAGCTCCAAGGATTCCCAGATACCAACAGAACACACTCCCCTGATAAGCCCAAACTCCCTGATGAACAATGGGAGGGAAAATGTTCTCCAAAAAAAGAAAAAATGCTCTCATTTTTCGCATTAAAAACTATGTTTATTGTGAATATACTAGAGCATTTTAGAAATTTCCCAGATAACCCTTGAGTGAGAATTGATTTTTAACGTGGAAACAAAGGTTTATCATGGATTCAACTGAACATGAATCAAAATGGCATTCTTGAAAGGAGACATACAGGGTAAAAAAATTATTTTCCATCTCCAACGAGCTCTGCTGAAACTCGTTTCCTCCTCCTCGTTGGAAATGTGCTTGCAAAGAGAAGTCAGTCTTACAAACATGACATACAACTGTCTTTGTCCAAATACCAAATTAAATGGCACCTTTAATTTATAATCTAAGGACAGGCTTAATCCCAACGTTGAGTTAAGGTATGAGAAGGAGCTGAAAATAAGGAGACTCTTACTTCAAAACAACTCTTAAGAGTTGCTGTTGCTGTAATGAGAGAAGCTGTAAACAAATTCTCAGATGCCCTTCTCTTGAACTGCGGTTGTGTCCTTTAAAGTGCATTTCAACTACTTCCTAAGAACACAGGTTACTCAAGGGAGAGTAACTGACCTGAGATTCTTAAAAATTTGTTCTTGTAATTAACCAGAACACAAAGAAGGCTGATTAATCTCTTGTTAGAATTGCTTCAGGAACTTCTGGTTCTAAGAAAACCAGCTGCATTCGCTTTAAGCCAACAGTGTAACTCAACAGGGCTGCAAAGACAGGCTCTTCCAGAGACCTGGAAACGTGAGAACAGCTTCTCAAAATATGAGATAGAGTCTCTATTTTCAGGACTGCAATTATACGGAATCAGAGTTCTAAAAGAGAGAGAGAAGGGAAAAAGCAGTTCCTGTAACAAACCTGGTGTGTCTATGCCTTTTTTTTTTTTTTTTCTGCTAATTTAGTTTTATTTTTAGTCATGCAAACTTGGTTCAGCAAGGCACAAATGGGCAGCTAAGATTCATTTTAAGGAAAAATGGATGAAGAGTAAAAGAAATCTACTATTTACGAGACTGTATATAACTTGGCAAAAGTTACCTAACCTCTGAATTTCAGTGTCTTTGTAGGCAAACATGGGTATATCTGTGAAGGTTGATGTGGAAATATTCTTTAAAATATCACAGTGCCTGGTGTATTTTGTGTGAGTAGAAGGTGGCTTCAAGAGAATGAAATCAGCACTCAACACTGCTGGTATTTCTCATGTTCTTTATAACTGAAGTGATTCCCAAAAGATAGGCATTTTTCCCTCCAAACCACCATTTTGGATGTCCTTTGGGAAAGAGTTCTGTGATCAAGAAATTCAAGGGAACACTTCAGCCTGGAGGAAATGGGGGAGAAAAAGGCAGAGGAGGTGGAATAAGAGAAATGGGGAAAAAGGAGAAGAGAGATGGAAGAAATATATGAATATGAATTACCTATGGTCAATTTCCACTCACTTTAAATAAGTGAAATGAATTAAGCTCCTCTGTGTGTGTAAGTCACTCAGCTGTGCCCGGCTCTTGGCGACCCCATGTACATAAGAAACAGATTTCTTTCTTACTGAATTCAAAAGTCCTCAGAATCCTTCTAAACACACCAGTCCAGGAAACTATCACCAATTAATTTAAGTTGCCATCCGTTGAAATCCATTAGTCATCCCCAGGGATAAATATCCACCCAAATGACAGCTCTCCAAGATCTTATAACCTCAAAGTGCATTTTGAAAATCTGTTCCATCACCTCGCCTATATCCTGTGTGATTTCTTACAGCCCAGAACTTTTGTATTCTGGGTGCTATGCTTTTTACATGCAACTGGTATACCTCAAAACAATAACAAAAAAGATGATTAAAACAATGGGTGGGCTTCCCCTGGTGGTCCAGCGGGTAAGGACACCGCCTTACAGTGCAAGGGACGCCAGTTGGATCCCTGGCCTGGGAAGATCCCGCGTGCCGCGGAGCGGCTGGACCGATGTGTCCAATTACCGAGCCGGAGCTCTAGAGCGCATGCGCTCTACGACGACAGTGGCCACCGCGATGGGAGGCCCAGTGGTGCCGAAGAACAAAGATGGATGAAAATGGAGAAATGAAAGACCAATAGAAGTGGCCCGTCCCTCCCCCAACCCCCAATAAAAACAACGGATGTATAACTGGGTTTGTTGGAGGCAAACATGGGTATATCTGTGAAGGTTGATGTGGAAATATTCTTTAAAATATCACAGTGCCTGGTGTATTTTGTGTGAGTAGAAGGTGGCTTCAAGAGAATGAAATCAGCACTCAACACTGCTGGTATTTCTCATGTTCTTTATAACTGAAGTGATTCCCAAAAGATAGGCATTTTTCCCTCCAAACCACCATTTTGGATGTCCTTTGGGAAAGAGTTCTGTGATCAAGAAATTCAAGGGAACACTTCAGCCTGGAGGAAATGGGGGAGAAAAAGGCAGAGGAGGTGGAATAAGAGAAATGGGGAAAAAGGAGAAGAGAGATGGAAGAAATATATGAATATGAATTACCTATGGTCAATTTCCACTCACTTTAAATAAGTGAAATGAATTAAGCTCCTCTGTGTGTGTAAGTCACTCAGCTGTGCCCGGCTCTTGGCGACCCCATGTACATAAGAAACAGATTTCTTTCTTACTGAATTCAAAAGTCCTCAGAATCCTTCTAAACACACCAGTCCAGGAAACTATCACCAATTAATTTAAGTTGCCATCCGTTGAAATCCATTAGTCATCCCCAGGGATAAATATCCACCCAAATGACAGCTCTCCAAGATCTTATAACCTCAAAGTGCATTTTGAAAATCTGTTCCATCACCTCGCCTATATCCTGTGTGATTTCTTACAGCCCAGAACTTTTGTATTCTGGGTGCTATGCTTTTTACATGCAACTGGTATACCTCAAAACAATAACAAAAAAGATGATTAAAACAATGGGTGGGCTTCCCCTGGTGGTCCAGCGGGTAAGGACACTGCCTTACAGTGCAAGGGACGCCAGTTGGATCCCTGGCCTGGGAAGATCCCGCGTGCCGCGGAGCGGCTGGACCGATGTGTCCAATTACCGAGCCGGAGCTCTAGAGCGCATGCGCTCTACGACGACAGTGGCCACCGCGATGGGAGGCCCAGTGGTGCCGAAGAACAAAGATGGATGAAAATGGAGAAATGAAAGACCAATAGAAGTGGCCCGCCCATCCCCCTCCCTCCCCCCCAACCCCCCAATAAAAAACAACAATGGGTATCTGAAAAATTAATAAATTGTAAGTACTTTACTGGTAAAGCATTTGTGACCTTAGGAAAAAAGACTGTACATATGTTTTACATCTATTTTAAGAAGTTGGTGACATTAACAAGGGCCATAAGGCAAAGGTCATGTCATACAGGTCTTAACCCACGTGGCTAATATAAAACTATATTACTCAAAATTTGGAAAGTTCCAAGTGAAACAAAATAAGAGAAACTATATAAGGGAAGAGAAACTGCTTGTTTTAACACATCTCCCGCATCCCTCTGTATGGTGACAACCCAGACAGTGTGACTCTGCACATGCACACATGTGGCTGTTAAGTCTTCGTGTCTGACTCTTTGTGACCCCATGGACTGTAGCCCGCCAGGCTCCTCTGTCCATGGGATTTCCCGGGCAAGAGTACTGGAGTGGGTTGCCATTTCCTTCTCCAGGGGATCTTCTCCACCCGGAAACTAAACTCATATCTCCTGCTCTCCTGCATTGGCAGGCAGAATCTTTACCACTGAGCCACCAGGGAAGCATCAAAGTCACTCATAGCTGTTCTGAGTTCTCTATTAAAGAACATAGCATTCTTCATGGAATTCTTTCCTGACATCCCCCTCGGCACACACCCACCCTCAAACAATTCTCCAATCAAACAAGGCTGCCTTGATGAACCAAATGCTTTCACAGTAGCCAAGTCCACTAATATCCAGAGTCTTACCCAAATAAAATAGGTAACTGTAAACAGCTGGCATTTTAATAGCTAAAACAATCAGTCTATATCTAAGGGTTTAGCAATTTCCACCATCAACAACTTCATTCCAGGACTTCCCTAGTGGTCCACTGATTAAGAAATCACCTGCCAATTCAAGGGACATGGGTTTGATCCTTGCTCTGGAAGATTCCACATGCCCCAGGGCAACTAAGCCTGTGCACCAAGACTCCTAAGCCTGCTCCCCAGAGTCCAGGAGCCACTACATCTGAAGCTCACGTAGCCTAGAGGCCATGCTCCGCAACAAGTGAAGCCACCATCATGAGAAGCCCACACGCTCCAACAAAAGAGCAGCCCCTCCTCGCTGCAACTAGAGGAAGCTCCAGAGCAGCAATGAAGACCTAGTGCATCTGAAGCAAACAAACAAAAAATAATTAATTAATTTGGGGGAAAAAAAACAACCTTGTTCCAACTTCAGTTCCCATTTTCCAAGCTTTTGAACATCATAGAAAGCCTGCTCTAGGTACGTGCATTAGAGCTGCTGCATGTGAAGAAGTGGGAAACATAAAACAAAATTAAATTAATAGTAAATAAAATTTAAAAATAAAAGGAAGTGGGGAACAACCCATGGAGCTTCTGTCTGTTTCAGGAGGATGATCATATCTGATAATAAGAGTGTTTCCTGCCCATCTTCTGACTTTTACGGCCAGTGGGAACATCGCCACCTTAAAACAACATTCCGAAATCGCTTACTGCTGAGCACACTGGCACTTTCGGTAGTGACACTTAAAAATGAAAAGCTCAATTATTAATAATGGAAAATGAGATGCTCTGAATGAGGAATACCCTCTCACTTCTGTTTTCACTAGCAACTCATTTTCCCATATTACATATGAATTAATAAAATGTGCTGTGAAGATTACTGTCATACTGCACTTCATTTGGTAAGAATCCATCCTAGGTCTTCTGGATGAAATTCACATTTAAAAAACAAATGAACTGGGAAATCTTTCTCCACTATTGGGAAGCTCTCACTTTTTAATGCAAACTATGACGCTGGCTGAGCAGCCTGTTTGTCAGTTCTGATATTTATAAGTCTATGAAGTATGCTGGCTACCCATAGGTGTTTTACATTTAAACAGCAAGATAATATTAGCTTAAAAAATTTTTCAGCAAAGGTTTATACCTTCTTCCTCATCATCTGCAAGGTCAAGGGACAATCTTATCAACATGGGTTAGGGCTTCCCTGGTGGTCCAGTGGATAAGGACACCGCTTGCACTGCAAGGGGCGCCGGTTCAATCCCTGGCCTAGGAAGATCCCACATGCCCTGGAGCAGCTGGACCGATGTGTCCAATCACCGAGCCGGAGCTCTGGAGCGCATGCGCCCAGAGCTAGTGCTCTGCGACAACAGAGGCCACTGCGATGGGAGGCCCACACGGGCCAGAGAAAAAAGAAAATAAATAATGAAAGACCAATAGAAGCAGCCCGCCCGCACCCCTCCCTCCTCAACCCACCCCCTCGCCTCCCCTCACCCAAAATGGGTTACATTTCTTTTCTGAAATATGGTCTCAACGTTAAAGAAAATGAATTTTTGCCCAAACAACATCTCCACTAATTTCAGGCAACATTTATTTGGTATACACTAAATACTGTGCACCAAAAAGGCTCTTTAACCAAAGACATGTTATCAATAATATAGAATTAAGGGAAACTGTGTTCTTTTAGGAGAACTACTTTCCCAAACTGAAATAAAATTTAAAAATAAAAGGAAGTGGGAACAACCCATGGAGCTTCTGTCTGTTTCAGGAGGATGATCATATCTGATAATAAGAGTGTTTCCTGCCCATCTTCTGACTTTTACGGCCAGTGGGAACATCGCACCTTAAAACAATAGTCAGAAATCGCGTAATGGTGAGCACATTGGCACTTTCGGTAGTGACACTTAAAAATGAAAAGCTCAATTATTAATAATGGAAAATGAGATGCTCTGAATGAGGAATACCCTCTCACTTCTGTTTTCACTAGCAACTCATTTTCCCATATTACATATGAATTAATAAAATGTGCTGTGAAGATTACTGTCATACTGCACTTCATTTGGTAAGAATCCATCCTAGGTCTTCTGGATGAAATTCACATTTAAAAAACAAATGAACTGGGAAATCTTTCTCCACTATTGGGAAGCTCTCACTTTTTAATGCAAACTATGACGCTGGCTGAGCAGCCTGTTTGTCAGTTCTGATATTTATAAGTCTATGAAGTATGCTGGCTACCCATAGGTGTTTTACATTTAAACAGCAAGATAATATTAGCTTAAAAAATTTTTCAGCAAAGGTTTATACCTTCTTCCTCATCATCTGCAAGGTCAAGGGACAATCTTATCAACATGGGTTAGGGCTTCCCTGGTGGTCCAGTGGATAAGGACACCGCTTGCACTGCAAGGGGCGCCGGTTCAATCCCTGGCCTAGGAAGATCCCACATGCCCTGGAGCAGCTGGACCGATGTGTCCAATCACCGAGCCGGAGCTCTGGAGCGCATGCGCCCAGAGCTAGTGCTCTGCGACAACAGAGGCCACTGCGATGGGAGGCCCACACGGGCCAGAGAAAAAAGAAAATAAATAATGAAAGACCAATAGAAGCAGCCCGCCCGCACCCCTCCCTCCTCAACCCACCCCCTCGCCCTCCCCCTCACCCAAAATGGGTTACATTTCTTTTTCTGAAATATGGTCTCAACTTTAAAGAAAATGAATTTTTGCCCAAACAACATCTCCACTAATTTCAGGCAACATTTATTTGGTATACACTAAATACTGTGCACCAAAAAGGCTCTTTAACCAAAGACATGTTATCAATAATATAGAATTAAGGGAAACTGTGTTCTTTTAGGAGAACTACTTTCCCAAACTGAAAAAGGAAATTTAAAGCCTGTATATATCTCTTACAAATCACTTTTTTCAAAAATTATTTTATAAAAGGGTCAGACAAGGATAAAAACTTAGAATTAGACAGATAGAGGAGACAGTGGCCTAAAGAGGTACTTACAGCCCTGATTCACAAGTAGCTTAGTTGTTGACAGATAGAGGATCGGGCAATAACCAGGTTTTCTTGGGTTCATATCAGGCCTTCCTTTTCAAGAACTCTTACTCAATCTAACTAACCTTGGTTGCTTGATGAACTTGAAATAAATATAAAAGAAAATGGAAATATAAACCAAGAAATCTTTTTTAGAACCTACTCATTACTCATCTAACTCCCTAAGTGAAACCACTACAAAGCCAGCTGCTTCACAAGATCCAATACATTTATGTTCATAATTTCTTGAAGACTTTGGTTCGCCTTTTATTGGCTGCTACCTGATCTTTTTAAACCCCAGCGTTCTCAACAGTAAATGGATCGATATTATTATAAGGACAGTATGCTAGAAATGGAGTTCCATGTTGTAAATGAAAAAGTTTTATACTTCTTTTCTGTTCGTTTCTTTAGGTAAGAAATGGATTTATTCAGATTCAGGGAAAAGCACACTGCACAGACAGAGTTTGGGCCATTGCAGCGGGTGAATCCAGTGGCCAGTTTTATATTTCTAATTGCATCTGAAGAGCCTGATTTGGCATTTCTTAACGTCCTACTCAGATTAGATGAGGGCCCGCTAACACATTTTGTTCACCCCTCATCCTGACAGCAGGTTTATCTACAGCAGGCTCTGTAATTCGAACCAAATCAGGTGGCTCAGGAAACTCCATGAAAGAAAAGACAAATTTTTAATGAAAGCCTACCCAGCTCTCCAATCAAATAGGTCTCCATCCAGATCTAACAGCATGACGCCTAGTCAGGGGTGGGCACAGGCCTTAGAAGGGGAGCCACTGTCCTTTGTTTCAGGCTGCTGTACCCAGAGGTGCCTTCAGCACTTCTGCTCCTTTGATCTGCAGGTGAAAGGCCTTTCATAGCCCCTCAGGGGCCCCACCAATGACAAAGGAGTAATAACAGAGCTGTCAAAAGTATTAGAAATGTATTTAAACCCTGGCATTTTATTATCCTTTAAAGACTATACAGTTCCTCTCCAAATGTTTGCAAAAGAGGTATCCTGTAACCTCTTTATAGGAAGGGGTGGTTTTCTCACTGAAGGGGACCCACCAAAGGCCAAATGGCAGTGTTGACTTTGATTTAAGAGCCTTTGAAAGGTTCATCTTTTTTTGCTCTCTGTCCCTTATAGTATTCAAGTTAAACAGGAAAAGGTGGGGGGCAGTTTTAACAAAAGCCCTATTGTGATGCTAGGCAGGGAGACCTCCAATACATTCCTGTTGACCAGGTAACCCAGGAAAGATGTTTCTCACAGGCTGTGGGAGAAAGGGAAGGGCAGGGTTCTTTTCCCTAGAACCACAGTCCTCAGAAATTGTCCTCACTCAGTTCACAGATATTTGGGCTATTTCTCTAGTGAGCTACTTCTCAGATGCCAGGCATGTTTTGGACCTAAGGAGACAGTTGTAAGCAGACTGAAGTCCTTGACTCCCAAGAAGCTCACATTCTATTAGGGACAGCAATTCAGGGAATACCTATGAAAGCGAATGGAACATACCAAGGCCAGTTTATGATTAAAATTGCTTTGCTTGTTGTCTAAGCCAATATTTATCATTAAAGTCATGGATTATAGTGAAAACCTTTTAGGAAAATCAAAATGGAATCGATAGCTTTCAAACGCAGGGCCCTGAGGTAGGAGGGAAGAATGAGCTTGGAATGTTTGAGGAAGAAAGACCAGAGAGGCTAGAAAATCTTGAAGGAGGTGGGGGAGGCAGGCTGAGGCTAGTAATTGGACTAGATTGAACTCCAACCGTGAAGGTAAAATTTTTGAGGGTTTAAGGAAGGTTCCCACATGACAACAGGCTAGGACTGGCTCCCCCCTAAACATGACCTTCCATGCATCTCTAGCACGTCCCCTTATTTTTCTGTCCTCCATTTCTTTATGTGCAAGACAAGTCCTTGGAGAAAAATACCAGAAGCCCTTTCGCTATTCATTCTGTGACTATTAAGAACTGAGTAGTAGTGTGTATGTGAGTGCTTAGTCGTGTCTGACTTATTGCAATCTCATGGATTGTAAGCCATGAGGTTCCTCTGTCTATGGGATTTCCAAGGCAAGAATATTACAGAGGACTGTCATTTCCTCTTCCAGGGGATATTCCTGACCCAGGGATCGAAACCATGTCTCTTGCGTCTCCTGCCGTGGCAGGTGGATTCTTTACTACTGCACCACCAGGGAAGCATTAAGAACTGAATCACTAGCCTAATCCTGAAATTTATGGCAAAGAGAAATTCCAGACACTTAATAAACCATGCACTGAAAATTTCTCATATTGGAACGCTAAATGAAAAAGCTGAACTAGGGCTTCCCTGGTGGTCCAGTGTAAGCACACCGCCTTGCAGTGCAAGGGGCGCCAGTTCGATCCCTCGCCTGGGAAGATCCCACGTGCTGCGAAGCGGCTAGACCCATGTGTCCAATTACCAAGCCAGAGCTCTGGAGCGTATGCACCCAGAGCCGGTGCTCTGTGACAACAGAGGCCACCGCGATGGGAGGCCCACATGGGCCAAAGAACAAAGATGGATGAAAATGGACAAATGAAAGACCAATAGAAGTGCCCTGCCTGCTCCCCTCCCTCCCCACCCCATCCCCACCAAAATAGATAAATAAATAAATCTTTAAAAAAAAAAAAAAAGCTGAACTACAGTAGAATAATGTTGCCATAAAAGAAGTTGGAGATAATGACTGAAAAGAAGCATTAAAATGAATAATGATGGTTAATATCAGGATGAATAAGGAAAGACTGGGGATGGCCACAACTGGAGGAGACTTAAAAAAACAACAACAAAAAATGGCAAGACTAAAGGCAAGGTGGAGATCCTGGCCTGGTCTGGATCCAGGAACAGAAAGAGAAGCAGTGTTAAAAAAAAAAAAAAAAAGGAATTCAAATAATCTGTAGTTTAATTAATAGTATTGCACCAATGCTAATTTCTTAGTTTGAATATTATACTACAATTACATAATATGGTAACTTTTAGGGGATGCTGGATGAAGGATATAAAAGGACTCTCTATACTATTTTTTTACAACTTTAAGTATAAAATTATTTCAAAATAAAAAAGCAAAAGAGGAAAGGATGATTTGAAGTCCTGTAATTGCTGGTGACTTACCTCTCTTTAAAACTCATTTTTATTTCTTCTTATGCTTATGACTTGATGCTCTTAATCATTTAGAAAGAAAAAAAAAAATCACAGTTGGATGCTCCATTCACTAGCAATCACTGACTCATGATCACCATTCCTTTCTTTTGAATTTGCTAACTTTTAAAAAGTCTTTATTGAATCTGTTATAATATTGCTTCTGTTATTGTTTATGTTCTGATTTTTTGGCTAGAAGGCATGTGGGTCCCAACGTGGGACCCAGTTCACAGCTCCTGCATTAGAAGGCAAAGTCTTAACCAATGGACCATCAGGGAAATTCCACCATTGTCACCATTTCCCTTTCTTGGAAACTGCTGCTTGATAAAGCATAAAAATGAATTTAGATATGAGATATCCAGGATGGGGGCTAATGAACACTCCCCATGATAAACATAATCTACCTTTGATTTCCTTTAAGGAAGGTGTCTCCACAGTGGGTTAAATGCTTCTGGAAGACCCATAGGACTGCACAATTCAAATCTTGGGACTTGAAGATACACTGCTGGTGAAATAAAATCACTCCCAGAAGAAAGAGACATTGGAGACGTTCCTGGCGGCCCACTGGCTAAGATTTCATGCTTCCAAGGCAAGGGTCCTGGGTTTGATTCCTGGTCAGGGAACTAGATCCCTCAGGGTACAACTAAGGTTCCAGCATGATTCCAACATCCAACTAAGATGCTAGCAGAGCAGCCAAAGAAATCAATGTTTTTAAAGAAAGAGGTACCAGAATGAGAATGTATTCCACAAGTTGGCCATCCCTTCCTGTAGCACATTTGTCTACGAAAAGACTTAAAACTCAACATTCAAAAAATTAAGATCATGGCATCCGGTTCCATCACTTAATGGCAAACAGAAGCGGGGAAACGTGGAAACAGTGACATATTTTATTTTTTGGGGCCCCAAAATCACTGCGGATGGTAACTGCAACCATGAAATTAAAAGACATTTGCTCCTTGGAAGAAAAGCTATGACAAACCTACACAGCATATTCAAAAGATGAGACATCGCTTTGCCAACATTAATCTGTATTGTCAAAGCTATGGTTTTTCCAGGAGTCATGTGTGGATGTGAAAGTTGGACAATAAAGAAGGCTGAGCACCGAAGAATTGAGGCCTTTGAACTGCGGGGCTGGAGAAGACAGGGAAGTCTGGCATGCTGCAGTCCATAGGGTCACAGAGAGTCAAACACAGGACTGAATGACTGAACAACAAGGGACGAGAGAGGAAAACTTTGGCTTTCTCCTTCATTCCTTTCCTTACTCTTTCATTTGTTTATTTTAATTATCGAGAAGTACTTTAGTGTTCAAAAATAAATTTTATATTTAAAAAACTAATTAAAAAGAAAAAGAAGCTTCCTTTAAGGCTAGAAGAGATGATTAATTTCAGTGGTCTCATGTACTGGCCTCAGACTGGTTCCCAGCCAATTTGTACCTCAAACCAACAGGATAGCAAATCCCCATTTGAGATAAGGCCTGATTCTGTTTTGGCTGAATGGAAAACCTAAAATTATAAAGCAGAGATGTTGTGGGCTGTGCCAAAGCCAGTGAGATAGCAGGAAACCACTGTCTTCTGTGGATTTCTTTGATAGCAATGGCTTTTGGGGCATTTCATTTTTTTCACAGAAGAGATATTATTCTGGAGAGACTGAAGGATACTACGTCTTGACACAGAGAAGTTATTTATACATAAATTACAGTAACTTTACCCATGTTAACGAGTCTGTCAGCCTCTTGTGTGATTTACTGCAATCTTGTAATAGAAAAGCTTCATTTCCTTGACACCTGCATGGCAATGCAGAGCAGCCAAAGAAATCAATGTTTTTAAAGAAAGAGGTACCAGAATGAGAATGTATTCCACAAGTTGGCCATCCCTTCCTGTAGCACATTTGTCTACGAAAAGACTTAAAACTCAACATTCAAAAAATTAAGATCATGGCATCCGGTTCCATCACTTAATGGCAAACAGAAGCGGGGAAACGTGGAAACAGTGACATATTTTATTTTTTGGGGCCCCAAAATCACTGCGGATGGTAACTGCAACCATGAAATTAAAAGACATTTGCTCCTTGGAAGAAAAGCTATGACAAACCTACACAGCATATTCAAAAGATGAGACATCGCTTTGCCAACATTAATCTGTATTGTCAAAGCTATGGTTTTTCCAGGAGTCATGTGTGGATGTGAAAGTTGGACAATAAAGAAGGCTGAGCACCGAAGAATTGAGGCCTTTGAACTGCGGGGCTGGAGAAGACAGGGAAGTCTGGCATGCTGCAGTCCATAGGGTCACAGAGAGTCAAACACAGGACTGAATGACTGAACAACAAGGGACGAGAGAGGAAAACTTTGGCTTTCTCCTTCATTCCTTTCCTTACTCTTTCATTTGTTTATTTTAATTATCGAGAAGTACTTTAGTGTTCAAAAATAAATTTTATATTTAAAAAACTAATTAAAAAGAAAAAGAAGCTTCCTTTAAGGCTAGAAGAGATGATTAATTTCAGTGGTCTCATGTACTGGCCTCAGACTGGTTCCCAGCCAATTTGTACCTCAAACCAACAGGATAGCAAATCCCCATTTGAGATAAGGCCTGATTCTGTTTTGGCTGAATGGAAAACCTAAAATTATAAAGCAGAGATGTTGTGGGCTGTGCCAAAGCCAGTGAGATAGCAGGAAACCACTGTCTTCTGTGGATTTCTTTGATAGCAATGGCTTTTGGGGCATTTCATTTTTTTCACAGAAGAGATATTATTCTGGAGAGACTGAAGGATACTACGTCTTGACACAGAGAAGTTATTTATACATAAATTACAGTAACTTTACCCATGTTAACGAGTCTGTCAGCCTCTTGTGTGATTTACTGCAATCTTGTAATAGAAAAGCTTCATTTCCTTGACACCTGCATGGCAATGGGACCGATAATTCCATGCTGCACAGGTTTTCTCTACTCCTTGGAGGTGTGTTAAAAGCTAGGGTGTAGTTTTAGGGCAGAGTAATTCTGATACCAGTCTCCAGGGCCCAGACCATCAGCATGCAGGTGCTCATGCACACACATACACACACACAATGTTAAATCCAATACCCAGGAAACTCAGATATGCCTCCTCTTTTCTTTTCTTTAAGAAACTTACAATTTTTAGGATACAGGCCTGCAACAGTTTTTGGAATGACATTACGTAATAAAATTTCATGCTATAGCTATATAATTTATATATAATTACTATATATACTAAACCATGTTAATAAAATTGTCTATTAACCTCTGTATATACACCTAACTAAAATGACATGACAAGGTAGAGAGAAGTTAAAAATGACCGAACTGAAGTTGGAAGTGGCACTGCCCGTAAAAGTACAGGTTTGTAGCTCTTAATAACAATATTAAGAGAAAACTATTTTGGAGCATACTGGCTAAGAGGGAATACAATAATTCAAGAACACCTACCAAAATCAACTCCTTTCTCTCTAGACATTACCAAAACAGTCATATGAGTACTCCATATGATGGGGAGGAGCAAAAAAGAGAAGAAGAAAAGGATTTTTGACTTTCATAAGCTACCACCCTGTAAAGACACCTTTTCCTAAGTTGCTTCCTTCTGCTACCGTCCATTCTTATCTTCAGCCTAATTCCTTCTGCTAAGTACTGGCCTCAGACTGGTTCCCAGCCAATTTGTACCTCAAACCAACAGGATAGCAAATCCCCATTTGAGATAAGGCCTGATTCTGTTTTGGCTGAATGGAAAACCTAAAATTATAAAGCAGAGATGTTGTGGGCTGTGCCAAAGCCAGTGAGATAGCAGGAAACCACTGTCTTCTGTGGATTTCTTTGATAGCAATGGCTTTTGGGGCATTTCATTTTTTTCACAGAAGAGATATTATTCTGGAGAGACTGAAGGATACTACGTCTTGACACAGAGAAGTTATTTATACATAAATTACAGTAACTTTACCCATGTTAACGAGTCTGTCAGCCTCTTGTGTGATTTACTGCAATCTTGTAATAGAAAAGCTTCATTTCCTTGACACCTGCATGGCAATGGGACCGATAATTCCATGCTGCACAGGTTTTCTCTACTCCTTGGAGGTGTGTTAAAAGCTAGGGTGTAGTTTTAGGGCAGAGTAATTCTGATACCAGTCTCCAGGGCCCAGACCATCAGCATGCAGGTGCTCATGCACACACATACACACACACAATGTTAAATCCAATACCCAGGAAACTCAGATATGCCTCCTCTTTTCTTTTCTTTAAGAAACTGACAAGCTTTAGGATAAAGTCCTGCAACAGTTTTTGGAATGACATTACGTAATAAAATTTCATGCTATAGCTATATAATTTATATATAATTACTATATATACTAAACCATGTTAATAAAATTGTCTATTAACCTCTGTATATACACCTAACTAAAATGACATGACAAGGTAGAGAGAAGTTAAAAATGACCGAACTGAAGTTGGAAGTGGCACTGCCCGTAAAAGTACAGGTTTGTAGCTCTTAATAACAATATTAAGAGAAAACTATTTTGGAGCATACTGGCTAAGAGGGAATACAATAATTCAAGAACACCTACCAAAATCAACTCCTTTCTCTCTAGACATTACCAAAACAGTCATATGAGTACTCCATATGATGGGGAGGAGCAAAAAAGAGAAGAAGAAAAGGATTTTTGACTTTCATAAGCTACCACCCTGTAAAGACACCTTTTCCTAAGTTGCTTCCTTCTGCTACCGTCCATTCTTATCTTCATCCTAATTCTCCAAAGAACATCTAAAAGCTCACTTAAGCTTCTTTACTATTTTCATGGTTAAGATGCTTTCATAAAATTCTCACCCCAAATTCTGGAAGTGGATGGTCTCAGAGTGATTCAATAGATCTCATGGTAGTAAAAAAAGAAAAAAAGAAAAAAAAAAGATCTCATGGGATAGTCTCAAAGACTCAGAAGTCTCCTTGGACCTGTTGAGATCGGCATATTTGCACATTCTCGTAATAATACCAACTTTGCTTCTGAGTGTCCAGTTGCATGGTGCCTTGTAGGAAGGAAAAAGAGAACAGGAGATGAGGCTGTGCCTGGACAAGCAATCATACACTCCACCCCAGTGGCATTCTCTGGGGGCACTGTAGGTGTACAGCACCTAATCCTCTCCTTTCTCTTCCCTCCCTCACTGACTTGACAGGCACTGAGAGCCTAACACGAGCTCGGACCTCTCACAGACAGGTGCAGGTGACCACAGGGCAGTCAGCACACAGGGATCGCCTGGCAGCAAGGATTCTGACCTCGTGAACATCAGCTGGGGGTGTCCCGAGCCCTTTCTGGAATGGTACTTAAGCCACAGTGAGCATTGCTAACTGCTTCCCTGCAGTTCAAGTGTCCAGCATGCTTGTATACACTGCAAATTTCTTTGAGAATTTCAAGTGAAAATTGCTCAGTTGTGTCTGATTCTTTGTGACCCCATGGACTGTGGCCTATTAGGTTCCTCTGTCCATGGGATTTTCCAGGCAAGAGTACTGGAGTGGGTTGCCATTTCCTTCTCCAGAGGATCTTCCTGACCCAGGGATCAAACCCAGTAGACGGATTCTTTACCATCTGAGCCACCAGGGAAGCCCAAACCCCCTTACATTAGTTACTCTTTCCAAACGCCTGAGCAAGTAGGGTCAGCATTATTATCGTATGGATTTACTTCTGGGAGGAGGAAATAGACCTGAGGCTATTAAGAGGACTTATCCACACCTGTCTTGGGGTACCAGGAATGGTTGGTTCCGAATAGAGCCTGCTATGCCCCTGCATAAGATTCAGGGAGACCCCATGGCTCCATAGGTACCCACAACCCCTAAAACACAGACGAGGTAAAATTCAGAACAAACATGTATCTTCAAATTTGAAGTACTCAGGATCACAGTCATGATAAAGGTCATCTTTTAACATGCTATATCAAAAAGGTGGTTTCTATTTTCCTTTCTCTGTTGCAAAAATGCACTCACAGATTAGGAAGTAACATCCTGACTGAGGTACATTTCCTGATGGTAATGACCGCTAAAGCCTTCAGACAAAGGCCAGGAACCAGCAAGTCCTCCAGCCAGTGTCATTAACAACCTGAGAGCAGCTACTCAAAATGCCTTGCTCTTTCATAGAAAATAAATACTAAGAGGTCTTCTTCTTTATCTGAGGATTCTGGTGCACCTTACAGACAGTGCTCATTAAGTCTCATGAGGCTGCTCTAAGAGGCACATAAAGGCGTCCCCTTCACGAAGCGAGGAAACAGCAACCCATTCAGACACCTGCCAGGGTAACAACAATTTTGCTGGAGGATGACATTATGAACATTACCTCGAAAGCTCTCCTTTGGATGCCTTTCTTCTGAGCGTAACTCCCTCACTGGCAAAATGAGAAATAATAACGCCCATTTGGCCAACTTCACTGGGTTGGAGAGAAGATCAAATGAAAGAACAGATGGAAAGGTGCCGAGTGAACTCTGACATTTGGACAAATAAAAGCATGATTTGTATTATCTACACCAAACCTAGACTGGAGGCAGAAAATGCCATCCCTAACACTGTGCCCCTAGACAGGAAGTCTTTCCTTCAAATAGCTTGGGCGTTATTTATACCAGTGCAAATTCTATTTCTAAGGCTGTGATCACATTCCTATAGGATACAGCAGAAGATGAAGAAGAGAAAGAAAATCAGAGCCAGAGCACACAGACACAGCAATTAGCCTTGATTGGGATGTTTGCATATATTCAACATTCCAGAAAGTCTGTTCATCTGCCTAGAAAATATTCACTATCAAAGAAACAGAACTATACACTCACCCTTCGTACAGGATTCTCTCTCTTTATGTAGACTGTTTTTCTTTTTCTTTTTTTTTTTTACTCCAGTTACAAAGAAAACAGCTTCAAAAGTTTTGCATAAATGTCTGTAAGAACTGCGAACATTCAATTGTCAATTGGATTTGCTGCTGGAGAGAATCCATTTGGTTCAAAGGCAACAAATCCTGGAAAGGAGACAGGTCTTCCAGAAATGCACAGGCGATCTGACCACACAGCCCTTAGCACTTCTAGGCCCAGCACCTCCTCTACAATTCCCAAGATTTCCCTTCCTAAAGAAAGGAGATGCCTCCATCCATTTTGAAGAGGTCAACTGATTTCTAACATCAATTAGCATCAATTAAAAGAATAGAGGGGCACTTTGCTCTCTGCTATTGGGGCTGGTTGATAGCCAAGTTTTAGCCGCAATTACAATTTTGCTAAGTAACTTTCCATGAGCATTAAAGCTAAGGTGGACATCTACCTCTTTGGGCTTCCCTAGTGGCTCAGACAGTAAAGAATCCACCTCCAAGGCGGAAGACCTGGGTTCGATCCCTGGGTTGGGACAATCCCCAAGAGAAAGGAAAGATTACCCACTCCAGTATTCTTTGGAGAATTCCATGACCCATGCGTTCATGGGTCGCAAAAAGTCCGACAGGACTGAGACCTTAACTTTTACTTTTCTACCTCTTTGGTTGCCCTGATTTCCTTTTCTATGATAAAGGAATTCTCTGCTCTGAGAATCTGTGGGGAGGGGAACAAGGTTTGCTTTTCATTATGAAAGCAGGAGAAGGCCAGTTTCTCTCTCCCTTTACCTACTTGTCCAGGCAAGGCTATAAATAAAACCTGAGGTGGCCAATCAGATGGCGCTTTCAGGATCCAGTGGAGGCACTGCCTAGCACCCGGTGAGGCTGAGCTGTTTCTAAGAAGGTCATAGTCAAGGTGCCAGCCGGTGTTCCCAGTCAGGTCCTCACCACCTCGTGAAGGCTGTAAATAGTCCAATATTTCTCAATAATTTCTTTTTTCTGGTGAACTCAGAGTCAGTTTCTATGGTTGGCAGCAAAGAATGTTCCCTGGACTTATCAGAAGATAAAGAGGTAACACTTGCTAATGCTCAATGCTAGATGGGACTTTGGATGATCAATGTAAGTTCCCTACATACGAACAAGTTCAGTTCCAAGAGCTCATTTAGGAGTGCAATTTATTCATAAGTTCGATAAAGTTAGCCTAGCACCCAAATACCCCATCGGCTATATAGTACTGGACTATGATAGGCTGATAATACTTTTCACACAAACAATACATAAAAAACAGAAAAAAAAATGAACATTTTTTAATCCTTCAGGACAGCACCTTGAAAAGTCCAGGACCAGTTAAAATACTGTGGCTTTTACACTTGCTTCCAGACATCCTGGGCTTGAAAGAAAGATATTGTAACTACTATACTCTATACAGTTCTGTAAAGTAGAGATTTAAAGATATTTAGAGATATTTAAAGATAAGTGGAGATTTAGAGATACAATAGAGATACAATAGCTCAAGCACTTGTAGACGATGCACGTGTGTGACAATCTACGCTGGACACATGAACCAACTTACGTGACTGGACAGGGGAATGCATGTTCACATCTTTGAAAGCTTGAAGGCTCACAGGTAGGGGCTTAGTATGTTTAGCTAATACTGAAAAGCTACAGTGAATGTAAGGATAACTCCCCTCTCTGCCAGCCTGCTACCCTCCAAGTGTGACCTGGCATAAAATTCAGCTCACTGGTTGTTGGGGCAAGAAGTGGCCTGTTACACTGTTGCTGATGCTGCATCTTAGGGGCTCAGAGGGAGAAAGCTCAGCAGCCAATCAGAGGTGGGAACCACGTAAGATGAAAGACAACTCAGGGAGGTGCATTTGCCATCATGATGTCCTGGAAAGCACTGCCAGGGTGGAAGTCACAATAGCGAGGTTCTGGTCCCAGTGCGGCCTAACTACCTTGTACTCAAAGGAGGCTCTGTGATCAGAGGAACAAGACATGCCACAGGAGCACATTAGAAATGCAGAATTTTAGACTCTACCTTCAATCTACTGAATCACAACCTTCATTTTAAGAAAATAAAGGGATGCCTCATACAGACTGATTTGGTCACAATTCTTCCCTTTACTTCTATTGTATTAGTAACATAATTACTGAATGCCCTCTCTGTGCATAGCACTGGGCTAGAGCTTCTGCAGGAAACTAGCTGATTCCACCTAGAGCTCACATACGATTAAGAGACTGACTTTATATGTCATCAGCTACCCTCCAGAGTAGGGTCCAGGGGCGGGGGAAGGGTATGTTTGGCTGCTATCGGGAAAATTTTAGCCTAGCACCCAAATACCCCATCGGCTATATAGTACTGGACTATGATAGGCTGATAATACTTTTCACACAAACAATACATAAAAACAGAAAAAAATGAACATTTTTTAATCCTTCAGGACAGCACCTTGAAAAGTCCAGGACCAGTTAAAATACTGTGGCTTTTACACTTGCTTCCAGACATCCTGGGCTTGAAAGAAAGATATTGTAACTACTATACTCTATACAGTTCTGTAAAGTAGAGATTTAAAGATATTTAGAGATATTTAAAGATAAGTGGAGATTTAGAGATACAATAGAGATACAATAGCTCAAGCACTTGTAGACGATGCACGTGTGTGACAATCTACGCTGGACACATGAACCAACTTACGTGACTGGACAGGGGAATGCATGTTCACATCTTTGAAAGCTTGAAGGCTCACAGGTAGGGGCTTAGTATGTTTAGCTAATACTGAAAAGCTACAGTGAATGTAAGGATAACTCCCCTCTCTGCCAGCCTGCTACCCTCCAAGTGTGACCTGGCATAAAATTCAGCTCACTGGTTGTTGGGGCAAGAAGTGGCCTGTTACACTGTTGCTGATGCTGCATCTTAGGGGCTCAGAGGGAGAAAGCTCAGCAGCCAATCAGAGGTGGGAACCACGTAAGATGAAAGACAACTCAGGGAGGTGCATTTGCCATCATGATGTCCTGGAAAGCACTGCCAGGGTGGAAGTCACAATAGCGAGGTTCTGGTCCCAGTGCGGCCTAACTACCTTGTACTCAAAGGAGGCTCTGTGATCAGAGGAACAAGACATGCCACAGGAGCACATTAGAAATGCAGAATTTTAGACTCTACCTTCAATCTACTGAATCACAACCTTCATTTTAAGAAAATAAAGGGATGCCTCATACAGACTGATTTGGTCACAATTCTTCCCTTTACTTCTATTGTATTAGTAACATAATTACTGAATGCCCTCTCTGTGCATAGCACTGGGCTAGAGCTTCTGCAGGAAACTAGCTGATTCCACCTAGAGCTCACATACGATTAAGAGACTGACTTTATATGTCATCAGCTACCCTCCAGAGTAGGGTCCAGGGGCGGGGGGGAAGGGTATGTTTGGCTGCTATGAAAACCAACGGGAGCAGTGCTAAATGAGAGGAATCCCTTTAGGTTGTATCATTAACAGGAGCTAAAAAGAAATGATCTGTTTATGCCCTTATGCAATATCTTTCTAAATCTTCTGAGCACAAAGACAATCAGCAGCTGCCAGTAATTACGGTGCCATGTGGGTACCACCGACCTCACACTGGCCTCCATGGTTACATCATGCACTTCAGAGAAAAATAATGATCACTACAGGGCACACAGGTAGGGTAAGAAGCAAATCCAGAGAAATACACTGTTCTCTCCCTAACAGACTTAGAGGGAAAAGAAGCAGAGGGAGAAAGGAAAGTCTGGTCCGGTCCAGTTCAGAAGAACACGAAACCTAACTCAAGTTTGAGAAGGATTAGGCAAAATTAACACCCCTTTATTCTGCAAATTGGAGTCTGCCAGTTCAAAGAGGATTTTAATATCAGAGATAAGTTATTAATAAAGCATATAAGTAAATGGCTCTTGAAATGCATCCAATATTTGATATGTAATGGACTCATTAAAGGTTGCCTAAATCTCAGCAACCTATTTCCCTAAAAAACTCACAAGTAGGTGTTCTGTTAGTTTGACTCCTAAATGATCTTCATTATAAATATAGAGATGTGCTCTTACAGAGGAAAATATCCAGGAAGATAGATGGGAAATGTTTTGGGCTAGAAGGGACTGTGTTATGTATGTGTGTGGCTGAGTTCCTTCCTTGTCTGTTCACTTGAAACAATGACAACATTGTCTGTTAATCAGTTAAGTCTCTTCTGTCGTGTCTGACCCCTACAACCCTCAGTGGACCATAGCCCACCAGGCTCCTCTGTCCATGGGGCTTTCCAGGTAAGAATACTGGAGTAGGTTGTTGTGCCCTTCTCCAGAGGATCTTCCCAACCCAAGGATCGAACCCACTTCTCTTATATCTTCTGCAACTGGCAGGTGGGCTCTATACCACTGACACCACCTGGGAATTGACTGTTGTTGTTGTTATGGTTCAGTCGCTAAGTTGTATGTCCCCCAGCACAAAATAAAAAGTGAAATAAAAAAGAAGGAACTATGTCATGCCACTGCGGGTATCTTTTGATTAGAAATGAGAGCGCTTTGTAAATATTTCATGATGTCCCTTCTCCACCCCAGCTACAGTCTACAGCTTTGCTTACGTGATAGGAGGCAGTTCTAAGAGCTCTGAGGCCAGGAGCTTTATCTGTCTTATTCGTCATTCTTTCCAAAGCATTTAATATACTACTTGGCATGTAAGTGTTGAAAGAATGAATGGATCAATGAACAAAACAAAACCTAACCCACAACTTATGACTGCAGGGGGAGGCTTGGTACAGTATTTCAAAGCTGCAGTAGAAGTTTGCAGAGAAAAAGATTTTCTTCTCCGAAGACAAATCATCTCGTGGCCTTTTCCAGTTACAGAAGAACACGAAACCTAACTCAAGTTTGAGAAGGATTAGGCAAAATTAACACCTTTATTCTGCAAATTGGAGTCTGCCAGTTCAAAGAGGATTTTAATATCAGAGATAAGTTATTAATAAAGCATATAAGTAAATGGCTCTTGAAATGCATCCAATATTTGATATGTAATGGACTCATTAAAGGTTGCCTAAATCTCAGCAACCTATTTCCCTAAAAAACTCACAAGTAGGTGTTCTGTTAGTTTGACTCCTAAATGATCTTCATTATAAATATAGAGATGTGCTCTTACAGAGGAAAATATCCAGGAAGATAGATGGGAAATGTTTTGGGCTAGAAGGGACTGTGTTATGTATGTGTGTGGCTGAGTTCCTTCCTTGTCTGTTCACTTGAAACAATGACAACATTGTCTGTTAATCAGTTAAGTCTCTTCTGTCGTGTCTGACCCCTACAACCCTCAGTGGACCATAGCCCACCAGGCTCCTCTGTCCATGGGGCTTTCCAGGTAAGAATACTGGAGTAGGTTGTTGTGCCCTTCTCCAGAGGATCTTCCCAACCCAAGGATCGAACCCACTTCTCTTATATCTTCTGCAACTGGCAGGTGGGCTCTATACCACTGACACCACCTGGGAATTGACTGTTGTTGTTGTTATGGTTCAGTCGCTAAGTTGTATGTCCCCCAGCACAAAATAAAAAGTGAAATAAAAAAGAAGGAACTATGTCATGCCACTGCGGGTATCTTTTGATTAGAAATGAGAGCGCTTTGTAAATATTTCATGATGTCCCTTCTCCACCCCAGCTACAGTCTACAGCTTTGCTTACGTGATAGGAGGCAGTTCTAAGAGCTCTGAGGCCAGGAGCTTTATCTGTCTTATTCGTCATTCTTTCCAAAGCATTTAATATACTACTTGGCATGTAAGTGTTGAAAGAATGAATGGATCAATGAACAAAACAAAACCTAACCCACAACTTATGACTGCAGGGGGAGGCTTGGTACAGTATTTCAAAGCTGCAGTAGAAGTTTGCAGAGAAAAAGATTTTCTTCTCCGAAAGACAAATCATCTCGTGGCCTTTTCCAGTTACAGAAGGCACATGACTCCAAGTCTTTGAGAGGACTGCCACTGCTGCTCGGCCACTTCACTAGAGTCTGACTCTGTGTGACCCCACGGACTGCAGCCCACCAGGCTCCTCTGTCCATGGAATTCTCCAGGAAAGAATACTGGAGTGGACTGCCATGCCTTCCTCCATGGGATCTTCCCAACCCAGGGACGGGACCTGGGTCTCCTGCAATGCAGGTCCCACCACTGAGCTATCAGAGAAGCCCTAAATGTGTGTGTGTGTGTGTGTTGAGACCCCATGGACTGTAGCCTACCATGCCTCTCTGTCCATGGAATTTTCCAGGTAAGAATACTGGAGTGGGTTGCCATTTCCTCCTCCAATAAGAGTACTAGTATCCTGCAATAGCCACACCCTGTATTGTTTCTTTGAGCTTCTTCATTTCAAAATTAAGGAAACCGAGACTCAGAAGGTTAAGCAATCTGCCTCAGGTCTAGCTGAAATTCCCAGAAGAGCCTGGACTAGATCCCAGGCTGGCTGCTCCTGGTTCATCCTTCTTTTCTCTCCAGCCTGTTGACACCCTCACTCAAAGGGACAAGGGTGATCCTCTTCATAAGAACAAAGTATATTAACTCAGTAGAATCTCAACGCAACTGTCAGGGCAAACTGTGATCTCATTCTTTAGATCATTTGGGTGGAAGAACTTCTCTTTCTCTATTTAAAGTATTTTAGAGACATGTATTGGCCCCCAAATGGACTGAAATGGAACTCGTCTGTGATCCTAAGGAATAAGGAGCCAGGTGAGTTCTTTTGAAGATGGATCTGGTAAAACCCTAGACTGGGCTTCCACTTCACCATTCACCTAACTAACTACTCTGTCTCACCTCCTTCCGTGGATATGTCATGTCATCACTCCAGCTCAATCATTTCTGCAGAGTCCTGGCTCAGTGCAGGCAAGGAGTGCTAGTGCCTGAGCACGGAATCCACAGCAGGTCATTAACTGTCGAAACTACCGAATAAATTCCAACACTGACACACATCAACTTATAAATACAACAGGCTTCTCAAAAACTTGGGGTAGGAGAGAGGAGAGGAGGGCCATCACTGAAGCCAAGGTGACAATACTGGAAGTCAAACAGAGTGATGTGAAGCAAGAGGTGGATGGTTCTATTCCAAGGATTCAGAAAACTCACATCCAACAAAAACTCAGGAAAGGTTTTGCCCAAGAACACTTGTATTTACCTTCTATTTAGATGGATTTCTAAACTTTCCTAGAGAGTTCCAGTTATTGAAAATACCTGCACTGCTCATGGTCTTGGATAAAGACCTGCCCACGATTCTAGAAGAACACAAACAACTAAAGCCCCAGGTGTGACACACCAAGGTCCAGCTGTTTATATGTGCAATTTATTATTCCTTCAGTCAGCCCTCTTTTGGATTCTCTGCCATGTGGGATATATAATAATAATATAGTAACACCCATCCCTGGCTTCTCAGGCGGTGCTAGTGGTAAAGAATCTGCCTGCCAATGCAAGGGACGTAAGAGATTCAGGTTCAATCCCTGCATCAGGAAGATCCGCTGGAGGAGGGCATGCCCACCCACTCCAGTATTCTTGCCTGGAGAAGCCCATGGATAGAGGAGCCTGGTAGGTACAGTCCATAGAGTCACAAAGAGGCTGAAGCAACTTAGCACAACACTCCCCGCCATAAGATGACATTTATAATATCACACAGAAGAAATGCAAGAGTTACCAACTCTGCAAGCCTGTCAGTTTCACTCCCTGGTTTTCTTATCTCTCAGTCATCTGGCTATCATCATCCATGAAGTTCCAACTAGCAACAAAAACACTGAACTGAGTTGCAACCAAAAGATTTCAAGCAAAATCAAACAAACTCATGTCACCGCTTCATGGCTTTTTCCTTTTCCACGGCCTTGTCTCCCTCCAAATAGATGAGGGGACAACCCACCTTAATTTCCACACATAATTCATACTAAGCAGTACTCTGTCTTCTTTAAAGTGAGTACTGGCTTTTCTTTGTTTTTTGATGCTTTTTTCGCCACACCATACAGCTTGCAGGATCTTAGTTCCCCAATCAGGAACCCAGGTCCCCAGCAGGGAAACCCTGGAGTCCTAACCACTGAAACTGCCAGAAAACTTCCTACACTGTATTCTTAAAACCTATTTCCTGGAAAAAGTAGTCTCTGAAAAAAAAAAAAAAATAAATGCACACATTATAAATACAACAGGCTTCTCAAAACTTGGGGTAGGAGAGAGGAGGAGGGCCATCACTGAAGCCAAGGTGACAATACTGGAAGTCAAACAGAGTGATGTGAAGCAAGAGGTGGATGGTTCTATTCCAAGGATTCAGAAAACTCACATCCAACAAAAACTCAGGAAAGGTTTTGCCCAAGAACACTTGTATTTACCTTCTATTTAGATGGATTTCTAAACTTTCCTAGAGAGTTCCAGTTATTGAAAATACCTGCACTGCTCATGGTCTTGGATAAAGACCTGCCCACGATTCTAGAAGAACACAAACAACTAAAGCCCCAGGTGTGACACACCAAGGTCCAGCTGTTTATATGTGCAATTTATTATTCCTTCAGTCAGCCCTCTTTTGGATTCTCTGCCATGTGGGATATATAATAATAATATAGTAACACCCATCCCTGGCTTCTCAGGCGGTGCTAGTGGTAAAGAATCTGCCTGCCAATGCAAGGGACGTAAGAGATTCAGGTTCAATCCCTGCATCAGGAAGATCCGCTGGAGGAGGGCATGCCCACCCACTCCAGTATTCTTGCCTGGAGAAGCCCATGGATAGAGGAGCCTGGTAGGTACAGTCCATAGAGTCACAAAGAGGCTGAAGCAACTTAGCACAACACTCCCCGCCATAAGATGACATTTATAATATCACACAGAAGAAATGCAAGAGTTACCAACTCTGCAAGCCTGTCAGTTTCACTCCCTGGTTTTCTTATCTCTCAGTCATCTGGCTATCATCATCCATGAAGTTCCAACTAGCAACAAAAACACTGAACTGAGTTGCAACCAAAAGATTTCAAGCAAAATCAAACAAACTCATGTCACCGCTTCATGGCTTTTTCCTTTTCCACGGCCTTGTCTCCCTCCAAATAGATGAGGGGACAACCCACCTTAATTTCCACACATAATTCATACTAAGCAGTACTCTGTCTTCTTTAAAGTGAGTACTGGCTTTTCTTTGTTTTTTGATGCTTTTTTCGCCACACCATACAGCTTGCAGGATCTTAGTTCCCCAATCAGGAACCCAGGTCCCCAGCAGGGAAACCCTGGAGTCCTAACCACTGAAACTGCCAGAAAACTTCCTACACTGTATTCTTAAAACCTATTTCCTGGAAAAAGTAGTCTCTGAAAAAAAAAAAAATCACAATTTTTTCCTACAAGTAAACATGGCATCCAGTGCATTCAACAAACATATGCCAGGTACCATGGGGAGGATGGCGATCAAATATTAAGTAAGCTGTAAGCTCTGTCCCAGGAAGTTCAAGCTTTCACAAGAGAAGACGGGCAGAGGAACAGTACCATTTAAAATAATAATTGTAGGGCTTCCCCTGGTGGCGCAGTGGGTAAGGACACTGCCTTGCAGTGCAAGGGGCGCCGGTTCGATCCCTGGCCTGGGAAGATCCCACGTGGCCTGGGAAGATCCCACGTGCCGCGGAGCGGCTGGACCGATGTGTCCAACTACCGAGCTGGAGTTCTGGAGCGCATGCGCCCAGAGCTGGTGCTCTGCAACGACAGACGCCACCGCGATGGGAGGCCCACAGGAGCCGAAGAACAGGGAAGGATGAAAATAGAGAAATGAAGGACCAGTAGAAGTGGCCCGCCCGCTCTCCTCCCTCCCCAACACGACCCCCGCCCAAAATAAATAAATAAATAAATAAAATAAAAAATAAAATAAAATAAAATAATAATTGTAGCAACTTTTCCCAGTGGTTAATAATACATCTTCAATGCAGGGGGCATGGGGTCAAGCCCTTGTTAGAGAAATAAGATCCCACATGCCATAGGGCAACTAAGCCTGCAGACCACAGCTATCAAGCCTATACGCTCTGGAACCTTCACACCCCACAGAAGATTCCACATGTGGCAATTCAGACCCAACACAGTCAGAAATTAAATGAATAAGTAAATATTTAAAATCAAATAATGATTATAATCATTATAATAATAAGAAGAATTTATTCAGGGTGAAATAGTGGAGTATCCATTTGATCTGCTTACAAAATATTTCTCTTTCATTGAATTCAGTCACAGGAAGAGCTGGCTTCAGGAGTGGGTGTCCCAGGGGACGACCCAGAAACCTAGTCCTCTGAGAAGCATCCCAGCCTTCATTTAAGGCTGTGCTGTGGCTTAGAAGTCTTAAGAATTTTGGAACCAAGAGCCTGCATTTTTATTTCGTGTTGGACCCTTTAAATTATGTGGTTGGTCCTGCTTTCAGGTTAAGACCTGCAAGCATCCTTCTCTGGCTTCCAAACAACTCCCTTTCACATGAGCTGCTGTGGTCGAATGAGAGAGCTGAGGGGCAGAAAAGGACATGGCATTTGTTCTGTGCAGCCTCCAGCTGAGAAGACAACTTGCAGAACCGGTTAGAAATGATGCTATTGCTGATCTGAACTGAGAGAGCCCTGCCTCTATCATCAATATCTTAGACCTTTGGAGTCAATAAGAGAACCACTGGCCTCATTTTGGGGGTGAAGAGCCAGATACTGGGGTGACTCACCCAAGAATGAACAGTTAGTTCCAGGAAGACAAGAGAACACCAAGGCTATTGCCCTCTCAGCTACATTAAGTTCTATTTGATGATAACTGTTAAACTGCCCGGCTCGCTGTTGGCATGTACTTAATACCTGGTTGAACGCTCGTGTGTACGCATGCACACATGAATGAAGACACAAACCAAAAAGGCAAGAAAATAAATTATTTCTCTGCAGGCATGGAATATAAAAATTCTGATGTTTTCTTTACTTAAACTTTCTTGAAAATCTTCCAATTTTTTAAAAATCTTTCAAAGAAGGAATGCTTTTCTGGAAAAACACCAAATGGAGATCATAAAATAATAATGATGATAATAAGAGCAGTAACATTGATTTAGAACACGACAACGCAGGAAGGTGGAGCGATCTCGCTGGCAGCCTGCTCAGATCTCACATCCAACAGAAGTTAGCAGTTAAGTCTCCTCGCCTGATAACTCTCAAATACACAAAACCTCAGACCAGAGCCTGAGTGTCTGTCAGATGTGACGCGAGTTGCGGGTGTTCACAGTCCCCAGGGTCCCTTGACACACTGGTCGATACTTCAAAAACAAAAAGATTAAACCAATGCATTACCGAGAAGGAATTTTTTTTTTTTTTTTAAGAGAAAAGTAAAAGAGAGACCATTTATGGAACAAGTACTTATGACATTGACTAAAACGAGCGTGAAAAGGCCAAGGACTTTGAGTTATGCTCCCATTAAAACAACCCCAAAAGCCCAAGGCCAAATCGAATACTGAACTAGCTGAGCCTCAGGTCCTGATGAAAGGACCTTCCTGTGTGGTAGCTCAACTTGAGCCAAGTCTCAATCCACCCTGTTCCTTGGCTTTATCAGTCACGGTCCTTGTGGATGCCTTAGAATTCACCAGGAGGAGGAAATTAGCTCATACATAGGCTGTGGGTGAAAGAGTACTGGGTATATAGTATGTGTTCAATGCATGTTGTCTGTTTTGGGGTTAAGCCTGATCGAGTAGTGCTCTGCACTGTAGTGCCTGTGATGCTGAGCTCAAGAGAAAGCTCCCTCAATGAAGGCAGAGAAACACACTCACACAGTGGAAATACCAGACACAAGCTAAAAAAAAGCTCATCTACAGGCAGGTGACCTAAACCAAGAAGCACCCCTTTCTCCGAGCACCTTCCCCAATCTTACTCCATGCACAGAACGAGATTATAAGCACCCACTCCATGCTATGCCCTGTGGAAGATGCTGGGGGACACAGCCATAACCCACACCACCAGTCTCCCACTAACTGTGCTCATAGACTAGACAGGAAAACAGGGAGCATCCATGGAGTGGGAGCAGAGTAACTGCCCAATGAATGAGCTGATGGAACATGATGACCGAAAAGAAAAGAAACATCAAAGAATTACAAGTAGGCTCAATGGATTTTTCTGGTGAGATTCACGTCCGATTCCCCAGAAGTGTTCCTATCAGGGTCACAGGTGGCAAGGTTGAAGGAAATGCACCAAAGACGAAGATCTGCCCAGCAATCCACACGTGCAAAGCTTGGGCAGCCATATGCGTCTTTTAAGATGGGTCTCGATCTATAGTCATGTGTTTTATAGAAGCGTGGAAAGCTGGCTAAATGGGATTATCCTCAATCCAGAAGTGCAAGATGGCCTGTCACTCACTGTCACCTCCACAAGTGACGGGCCAGTGAATATTTTTCTTGATACACTCACACACTCAGACACACACTCAGAGGAAGAGAGGAGCACCAAATGTGAGGAGTGGGAGGAAGCCATGAGTGACAACCATTGCTCCTCTCCAGGCTATGAAGATAGATACGGCAATCTAATGTCAATTAATTCTTTTCCCCATAATTTCTTTTTGGCAGGGGGCGGAGAGGGAGGGGGGCGGGCAGGCCACTTCTATTGGTCTTTCATTTATCTATTTTTTCATCCATCTTTTGTTCATTAGCCCGCATGGGCCTCCCATCGCAGTGGCCTCTGTTGTCACAGAGCACCGGCTCTGGGCGCATGCGCTCCAGAGCTCTGGCTCGGTAATTGGACACATCGGTCCAGCCGCTCCGCGGCACGTGGGATCTTCCCAGGCCAGGGATCAAACCGGCGCCCCTTGCACTGCAAGGTGGTGTCCTTACCCACTGGATCACCAGGGAAGCCCTCCCCATAATTTCAAAAGAGTAGAACATTTGTCCACACAATCAAGGTGTTAGCTCTTTACATTCACATCTGATCCATCCCATCAACCAAAACTCACCTCCAAAAATGGATTAGGGATATGGAAGAAAAGAAGATGGGGGCAAACATGTCTGTCAAGTGTTAAATGCATATGTCCATACTTCTATTAGCAAATGACACGTTGACAAAGTCTTCTCCAAGAGTCAAGCAGACTGATACGTAGATACAATTCCTGGACACACAGTTGTGCAGACAAGATTAAAAACTGGGTAGATCGAGACACTGAGGAACTGATAAATTGCTAAAACCACACTGAAATATACGGGTGTGGGGGGGCGGGGAGGGCAGGAAGGAGGGAAATGATGATTAGCTAGATATTAAGATGAATTCTGGGCTTTCCAGCTGGCACTAGTGGTAAAGAATCCGCCAGTGCAGATGTGGGTTCAACCCCTGGGTAGGGAAGATTCCCTGGTGTAGGAAATGGCAACCCACTCCAGTATTCTTGCCTAAAGAATTCCAGACAGAGGAGCCTGGCGGGCTACCGTCCATGGGATCTCAAAAAGTCCAGACACAAATGAGTGCACACAAGATGAATTTTACCAAGATTATTGTTTCAGAAGCCTCACTACCACCAAAAAAAAAAAAAAAAAGGTTTGGAGAGGTTGAAGACGTCTCTTTCCAAAAAATATGCTTCCAAAGAGGCCTGGTCCAGGATATGCCACTAACAGCTACAGGCTGCAAAAATCCCATTGTTGCATAATACCTGTCCTGTACTGGCACATCATAGCAGTAATCGTGTCCATTCCTCAATGTTACTCTGAGAGTTGAAATCGGAATCCCAAAGCTCTGATCATCCTATCTGGATCCTAGACCACTTGAAATGCTCTGGCTTATTTATAAACTGGAGCAGAGAACCTCAAAATTAAGACACACACATGCAAAGAAGGAGATGCCCATGTGGAAAAGGCATTAAGTAAATGCATTCCCTCAAATGATTTTCATTGCAATGTCATTCCTTACGCACAAACAGAAAACTTGGAAAACCAAAGAAATGTCATTTACTTTCATCTGAAACTGTGTTTGGCTTAAAAAAAAACAAACAAAAAACCACCATTGATCCATGCTGCATTCCATAGTAGAAAACCAAAGTTCTGGTTGGGTTCTGTATTTAAGATTCCAAAGCCTAGGGGGAACTTTAACTTCCTTTTACATAAGCAGCTGAACAAAAAGTTATTAGGAACTTCAAAGTTTTCTTTGCCGCCTCGAGATAATCGGACTTCAACTTCCCCAAATGTGGACCAGGGAGCAATCTCTTCCTGCTGAGTTTACTGAGCAGTCATTTGGGTAAATCTGAAGACGTGCTTTGTTCGAATGAAGATAAGGCTAGTTTTGAGGCATTGAAAGCTGCATTAAATGGTAGCTAATCCAATTACTGAGTCTGGGAGCAAAGGGAAAAAAGCTGGAGCAGACACCAGCTAAGACTGTTTCTAAGAAATGTGGCAAGCCGACAAAAATGGGCATCCAACTCAAGACATGCACACGGCACTGATGGCCTGGGTTCAACTGCACAAAACGAACATCAATAGTTATGAAACCTGTAGCTCTGCTTGGTCCTAGGAACATCATGATGATCCAGAAAATGCTTTTAGAACTGCTCTTAAATTATGATCAAAACGGAAACACAAAATAAAGGAGTTTGGGTTCACATCCATGGACATCCATATTCGAGTATGTGAGACCCAGAGTTGGCCAGGTGGAAGAGCACAGAGAGGCAGAGGAATGTGTTCAAGGACACTCAGCACAAATATAAGGCTAATACTTCAGGGTCTTCCTTGTGGTCCAGCAGTTAGGCATCTGCCTTTCAATGCAGGGGATACGGGTGTATTCCCTGGTCAGGGAATTAAGATCCCATATGCCACTAGGCAATTAAGTCTATGTGCAGCAATGAAGAGCCCATACGCCACAATTAAGAAGCAGCTCAAAAATAAATTAAAAATATAATAAATAAACTAACAATCTTCCTCAACTCCAGCCGCACTGGCCTTCCCCCATTTCCTGACTTTACTCTCTTGACTGCCTCAGGGCCTTTGCACAGGCTGTCCTTTCTACACTCCTGGACGGCACCTTTCTACACTTATGTTCGACCTCAAAAGCCCCACTCAGAGCCTCCTGGTCTTAATTGATCCATTCACTTTCTAGCACAGTATAAACATTTTAATTTTCCACACAGCCTTCATCAGTTTTAGGTATATTTTAACCTAAGAACCAGCTAGGTTGTTCATTCTCTGTCTATAGACTATAAGACCCATGAGGGCTAGGCCTTTCTTGGTCTTATTTACAGTTTTGTCCCATAGGCTGGCCGCCCCCGTGGCTCAACGGTAAAGAATCCACCCGCAACTCAAGAGATGTGGGTTTGCTCCCTCGGTCAGAAAAATCCTCTGGACAAGAAAATGGAAACCCACTCCAGTCTTCTTGCCTGGGAAACCTGATGGACAGAGGAGCCTGGTGGGCTACAGTCTATGGGGTCACAAAAGAATAGGACACGACTTAGCAGTTGAACAACAAACCTCATATGCCTCAGCCCATTGTAAGAAATCCGTAAACACTTGCTAAATGAACAGATGCAGGAAGAACTGAACGGCACAGGCATAGAAAGGTGATGCAGCCACCCCTTCTATTTAACTGCCTACAGTTCCCATTCTACACCTGTCACAGCACACTTTTCTTATCTCGTTTCCAAATGACCCAGTCCGGGCTCCCTGCTCACAGGCTGTGTGGGGAGCGGCTTGCTCCACCTGGAGCTGCCTACCTCCAGGGTCATGGACCCTCCCCTCCTGGCTCCATCTCTGAGAACCTCTGCCACCATCCTGCCAGCCAGACTTCTTCCTCTCTTGACTTCGATTCTGGACAAAGATTATCTTTCCCACCCATAACAGTCTGTGCCTTCCCCGACATGCACTGCTTCAGCGCGATGTTTTGCAAACCCCTCAGCCTGGGACACACCTGCACCCTTCCAGAGCCCTCCTCCCCACCCAACTCCACCCCTGACACAGGAAGAGTAGGATTATGAGGAACCCGTTTTGTTCTTCTCCATCTGTTTTCCAAGAGTGCATGTCTTTAAAAAAAAAAAAAAATTCTTTTACTTGCCTTCAGGAAGAGCAAAGAAGTGGTCCAGGGAGGCAGGGGGACAGGGTGGAACAGAGCTGGCTTTATAAGAGAAGAGGGAGGCAGGCAAGCCCTGGGCCTCTAATAAGGAGAGATGGGAGAGCCTGGGGAGCTGGGGAGAGGTCCCCAAGGCTTCCATGGAGACCAGGAAGCCACTGCCCATTAAGCTTCAGTGCGGAAGCCCTGGAGGCAGTGGCCACTGGGGAAATTCTCTCCAAGAAATGTCACACTCCACTTCCCTTCCTTCTCATCTTGGCGACCCCCTTTGCTTCCATCTATCTCTTCAAAGAGCTCATGCCTTTCAGCTTCCGGCTACAGAATGAAAGCTGAAAGGCGGCAAATTCCCAGAGAGGCAGGCCAGATGGGTGCTTCGAAAACCCAGAGCTCCAAAGGGATAAGGCGGGTGGGTGGGGGAAATAAACCAGGAATACGGAACTAACATAGACACACTATTATATATAAAACAACAAGGGCCTACTACATAGCACAGGGAATCAGATTTAGTATCTTATAATAACCCATAGTGGAAAAGAATCTGAAAATGAACAGATACATATGTGCAACTGAATCACTCTGCCTGAAATGAACAGAGCATTGTAAATCAAGTATAACTTCCATTAAGAGAGAAAGAGAAAACACAAGCACGCAAGCCCAGAACTCTTCCTCACTCTGGCTCACTCCTAAAGTAAAATGGAAACTGAATCAAGCTCTGTGGGCCAGGACATAGGTCTGCGTGCTTCGACTTATTTTATTATTAATTTTTAAAGCACAGAAACTTTTCCTCCACAAGAACGTTAAAACTCAAGATATAAAATCAATTAAGAGCAGAGGTCGGGAGGTGCAAAGCCACTCCAGTCCTCTCGCCCTGGCTTGAACTCGCATGCGCAGCTAACCTAGGGATTCTTAAGGCTTCAGCAGAACATAGCTTGCAGAGCATCCTCAGGGAGAAAGGCTCGGAGTTCTGTTATCAAAAAAGATCTGGGGGCTTCCCCTGGTGGTCCAGTGGGTAAGGACACCACCTTGCAGTGCAAGGGGCGCCAGTTCGAGCCCTGGCCTGGGAAGATCCCACGTGCCACGGAGCGGCTGGACCGATGTGTCCAATTACTGAGCCGGAGCTCTGGCGCGCTTGCGCCCAGAGCCGGTGCTCTGCGACGACAGTGGCCACCGCGATGGGAGGCCCACAGGAGCCAAAGAACAAAGACGGATGAAAATAGAGAAATGAAAGACCAATAGAAGTGGCCCGTTCATCCCCCTCCCTCCCCACCCCACCCTCCAAAAAGATAAATAAATAAAAAATTAAAAAAAAAAAAAATCTGGGTTTGGAAATTCACTCAGATGCTTCCTAAACACCGGCTGCTTCAATTCCTTCATCTCTAAACTGAAGACCTACAAACCTCCTAGGATTGTGGTGAGAATTAGAAGGTTGCGGGCATTAGGGAGCCAGCCCTCTGGGGTGGCTCTCAGGAAATAACACAGCAGTTGTGGGGGTCAGGGGCAGACACCATCACTGCCACCATTAAGCTCCCCCATTTCTACTAACTCAGTTTTCCATTTCTCAGACACAAGACTTTTTTCCAGTACAAAATCCTGTTTAGTCACCTCTTACAACCCTGGGATGCCCAAACTGTTTTCTTGAATATCCTAAAGCACCTATGTATTTTGCTAACTTATACCCTTATTTTGTATTTTCTAATGTTTAGACGTCTGTCGCAGTCTCTGAACACAGGAAATCACAGGTACAGAGAGAACTGGGCAGTCAAAACACTAAGTTGCAAACTTGAAGGGCGGGTATTTAATATTTAATGACAACCGACTTCTATGTTTCAATGCTGTGTTCAAAGCTCCCTGTTTCGGATTTACAGAAGAACACCAGGCAGAGAGGAATGAATGAACCGCTTTTATCCACGCTTGCCTGAGACAACAGAAGGGCTAAGGAAAGAGAGGGCTTGTTCCTTCCTCAGTTCAGCCCATCCCCCAACAAAGCCTCTGTATTTGGAAAACTGTGTACTCATATTTGCTCAAGTAGAATAGTGGTCTTACTGGGCAACCTAATTCCACTGAGAAGTGTACAAAGAACACAAAATGAATGGTTGGTGGATGGGAGGAGGGGGTTACCTTCAGGACTGGAATTTCCCTGACTGCCCTCTGGTTGGAGTCTGCTCTCAGCCAATGCCGCCAATGGAGTATGGATCCAGAAGCTCCAAACCCCATGAGTTATCTCACAACAGGAGGTCCTGGTAAGGAACATGGACTCAAGCTACCACCAGCCAGATGAATTTGGGAGAGGTCAAAAAGGGGAGGGGACACCAGTGCAGATATCCTACCAACCTCCCGGAATCCTTGCTGGAATTCATCTTGGCTGAGTGATGCACACACCACCAGGAAGGATCCCGAGTCAGAATGATTGGCGAGTGACAACCGAGAAACAAACCCCATGATCATAACACCTGGGACTGCAAGCCACAGGGCAAAGCCTTCCTCCTGGGTTCCCTCCTCCTCCAGCTCTCCACCCCGGCACCCCTTCCCAATAACGTCTCTCACTTTGTCGGCACACGTGTCTCCTCGGACAATTCATTTTCAAGAGCATGACAAGCGCCCACGCTCTGGCCATGGAAGGAACCCGCAACAGATCTACTAGGGCGCCTCATTTCTCAGACACAAGACTTTTTCCAGTAAAAACCTTTTCCTGGGATGCCCAAACTGTTTTCTTGAATATCCTAAAGCACCTATGTATTTTGCTAACTTATACCCTTATTTTGTATTTTCTAATGTTTAGACGTCTGTCGCAGTCTCTGAACACAGGAAATCACAGGTACAGAGAGAACTGGGCAGTCAAAACACTAAGTTGCAAACTTGAAGGGCGGGTATTTAATATTTAATGACAACCGACTTCTATGTTTCAATGCTGTGTTCAAAGCTCCCTGTTTCGGATTTACAGAAGAACACCAGGCAGAGAGGAATGAATGAACCGCTTTTATCCACGCTTGCCTGAGACAACAGAAGGGCTAAGGAAAGAGAGGGCTTGTTCCTTCCTCAGTTCAGCCCATCCCCCAACAAAGCCTCTGTATTTGGAAAACTGTGTACTCATATTTGCTCAAGTAGAATAGTGGTCTTACTGGGCAACCTAATTCCACTGAGAAGTGTACAAAGAACACAAAATGAATGGTTGGTGGATGGGAGGAGGGGGTTACCTTCAGGACTGGAATTTCCCTGACTGCCCTCTGGTTGGAGTCTGCTCTCAGCCAATGCCGCCAATGGAGTATGGATCCAGAAGCTCCAAACCCCATGAGTTATCTCACAACAGGAGGTCCTGGTAAGGAACATGGACTCAAGCTACCACCAGCCAGATGAATTTGGGAGAGGTCAAAAGGAGAGAGGGGACACCAGTGCAGATATCCTACCAACCTCCCGGAATCCTTGCTGGAATTCATCTTGGCTGAGTGATGCACACACCACCAGGAAGGATCCCGAGTCAGAATGATTGGCGAGTGACAACCGAGAAACAAACCCCATGATCATAACACCTGGGACTGCAAGCCACAGGGCAAAGCCTTCCTCCTGGGTTCCCTCCTCCTCCAGCTCTCCACCCCGGCACCCCTTCCCAATAACGTCTCTCACTTTGTCGGCACACGTGTCTCCTCGGACAATTCATTTTCAAGAGCATGACAAGCGCCCACGCTCTGGCCATGGAAGGAATCCGCCTTTCTGCAACAGATCTACTAGGGATTCCTCATGTGCCACCCACCTCATTTGCCTCATATACCCCCAGGGGTGAAGAAGAAACTCCAGCGGAGAAATAAACCTCCATTTGGTCGAGAATGACCAAACCTAGAGAACACCAAGCTCGTTCCTCCAAAGTTAACCCGGAACTCTGACATCATGGTGGTTTACAAACCTGACACAACAATAAGAAACGCCACTTTCAAACTGGCTACCGTCTCAATCCTTTCCCTGCAAGATAGTACCTTGTCTTTACTGTGTAAACTACCTGGAGTGGGGCAGTCTCCTAGGTGTGGCCCGAGGCGTTCTGATACACTCACTCGAGTCCGCACCTGTCACACCGATGGATGAACAGCATCACGACTGTCGTTATTACTACTGTCTTTCGCCATCTCCTCCGCCACTCTCCTCCCCCACTGCTACTTCTTTCAACATTCCTCCTGGAACACCCCATTTAGCTAAATTCAAAACCCTTTTTTAAAAAATTTATGCTTGTTTGGCATTTTTTTTCCCAGAGAGGCTGTGTGTATTTAATATGATTAACAGCTTTAGTCATTAAACAGCCCTTTCTTTAAGAGGATTGCACGAGATTACCCTCAGGGTCCTGGGCGGCTGTCACTGCACAGACGCGTACATAGAAAAGGTAATGGAAGTTCATCATCATGCAACAACTCCACTCAGGACTTAATACAGTCGACGACACAACCCATAAAAATATTCTTCCTAAACTAATCAACTCATTAAAATGTCAGCTTCCACGGCAGACACTCTGCAACGCACAGGCCTCTGGCCCGAAGTCAATGCAAATGCAATCTCGCCGAATTGTCCTGATTTATGAAGCCTGTGTGTCTTCGGGCAGTCCCCTCCCCATGGCTCAACTCTTGCCTGCCCGAGTGGTGGTCGTCTCAGTGAGGGACTCAATGGGCTGGAGGCCAGAAGCCGCTATCCAGAGCCAGATCTTGTCAAAGTGGCTCCCTTATTAGCTGTTCCCGCACAAGAAAGGCTTCAAGGTTTCCCCTGAACTCAATGGGCTTCAGAGAATCCTGCCACTTGTTCACAATCTGAGGCTGCGATGAAAAGGAACTGGGATATGCTTTGTGCCAGAGTGAGCACAGGATCGAGGGGGGGGGGGGGGAAACAGAGACAGAGAGAGAAAGAGAGAAACAGAGAGAGACAGAGAGAGAGAGAGACGGGGAGGAATACACACTGGCTTGTGGTCTTTAGTTTATTCACAGAGGCTGATCTTCCTGAGAATTCAGTGATACACCTTGTATTTTCAAGGTCCACCATTGCAGCTCTGCTTACTTGAGCCAGAGAGAGCCTATTTCAGAGGTGGACTCTCGTGAAACCACACTGATCAAAATAAACGGCTGGTTCAGTGGTCTTTTCTTCTGGAATGACAGGACCAGAAACCTCCCTAGGAAACATCCCCCTTGCCTCAGGCCAATCTAAACCCAATACTTCACATGTGCGCACTGCCTCTGTGGATGTCCCAAAATAATTTCCAGGTTGTGATGCCGTATAGTCTGGTTGCCCTCATCCACCCAAGGTTTCTTCAATTTAAACTAATTAAAATTAAAGAAAATTAAAAACTCAGTTTCTTCATCAAACCAGTCACACTTGGAGTGCTTGGTGGCCTCATGTGACTTACGTGTGGCTGGGGTGCTGGACTGTGCAGATTTCAGGAGCAGGCCAGATCTCTGAAAATCTGTCTGTTTAAGGAGGTATATTCTGAATTAGTTTTATTTTGCAAGAAAATAAACTTGGACCTATTGCCTATTATTATCCTTTAAAATGAATGAAGGCTAATGCATGAACACAAAAAAGTAATTCGAGACCTATAGATCAAAGAAATTTGGGAAATATTTATTGAGGACTCATTGTCTGCCAGGTACTGGGCCCTGTCTGTCTATGGCTTCAGCTCTCAGAGAAACCCGTCAGTATTTGTCAGTACATCCCCAGTCCAGATCACTTGCTAATTCCCAAATAAACATCCCCTCACTTCTTTTTTCAGTTTGTTTCTTCCCATTGGAAGTCTCCATTGCCTATAAAAACTCAAGCCTTCACTAAAACATCACCTATTCTATGAACCTCTCCAGAGAAATGGTTTGTTCTTACTGTTGTGCAATCACTAAGTCGTGACTAATTCTTTGCGATCCCATGAACTGCAGCACTCCTGGCTCCTCTGGGGAGCCTTCACCATCTCTTGGAGTTTACTCAAATTCATGTCCATTGACTCAGGGAGGCTTTCTAACCTTCCTTCCTTGTGGTACATACCTCCTAATTCCTCTGATTAACGCAAATTATGTACATTCCTGTCTCAATTCCATCTCTTTCCCCAGAGTATAAACTCCTTGAATGCAAAAAACACATCTCACTTATTGCTCCTCTACCTAGTGCACAAGAAACAGAATACAAAGAAGGAAAGACTGAGGAGAAAGCAAATGAAAGAATGAATGTTTTCATGGGACTCCAGGATTATGAGCACAGCTTTCAGAATCTGCTCAACTATGAGGTGGTAGCCCTTTTAAATCGCCAGAGAGGATTCTGGGGTCAGCCAAAGAAGTCTCAGCTGTCCTCTGAAAAATTTCCAGGTTGTGATGCCGTATAGTCTGGTTGCCCTCATCCACCCAAGGTTTCTTCAATTTAAACTAATTAAAATTAAAGAAAATTAAAAACTCAGTTTCTTCATCAAACCAGTCACACTTGGAGTGCTTGGTGGCCTCATGTGACTTACGTGTGGCTGGGGTGCTGGACTGTGCAGATTTCAGGAGCAGGCCAGATCTCTGAAAATCTGTCTGTTTAAGGAGGTATATTCTGAATTAGTTTTATTTTGCAAGAAAATAAACTTGGACCTATTGCCTATTATTATCCTTTAAAATGAATGAAGGCTAATGCATGAACACAAAAAAGTAATTCGAGACCTATAGATCAAAGAAATTTGGGAAATATTTATTGAGGACTCATTGTCTGCCAGGTACTGGGCCCTGTCTGTCTATGGCTTCAGCTCTCAGAGAAACCCGTCAGTATTTGTCAGTACATCCCCAGTCCAGATCACTTGCTAATTCCCAAATAAACATCCCCTCACTTCTTTTTTCAGTTTGTTTCTTCCCATTGGAAGTCTCCATTGCCTATAAAAACTCAAGCCTTCACTAAAACATCACCTATTCTATGAACCTCTCCAGAGAAATGGTTTGTTCTTACTGTTGTGCAATCACTAAGTCGTGACTAATTCTTTGCGATCCCATGAACTGCAGCACTCCTGGCTCCTCTGGGGAGCCTTCACCATCTCTTGGAGTTTACTCAAATTCATGTCCATTGACTCAGGGAGGCTTTCTAACCTTCCTTCCTTGTGGTACATACCTCCTAATTCCTCTGATTAACGCAAATTATGTACATTCCTGTCTCAATTCCATCTCTTTCCCCAGAGTATAAACTCCTTGAATGCAAAAAACACATCTCACTTATTGCTCCTCTACCTAGTGCACAAGAAACAGAATACAAAGAAGGAAAGACTGAGGAGAAAGCAAATGAAAGAATGAATGTTTTCATGGGACTCCAGGATTATGAGCACAGCTTTCAGAATCTGCTCAACTATGAGGTGGTAGCCCTTTTAAATCGCCAGAGAGGATTCTGGGGTCAGCCAAAGAAGTCTCAGCTGTCCTCTGAAAAATTTTCACGGCTGGACCAATGAGCCATGACATTCAGTGACACGAGCCAGGATTTACCAACTGCCAGATTCTGGGGGGCAGCCAGAGTGGCATGCAGGACGTGATGCTTATTTCAATTTCATCTCCCTGGGGGCCCAGCCCAGGCAGGGAGCCAAAGATGGCAGGCTACCTGCCTGGGCTCAGTAAGGAATGAAGTCGGGTGACGTTTGGGGGTGGGGCAGGAGGAAGAAAACACATGTCCAGACAGAAGACTTACATCGGGCTGTAAAATCTCCACGGAATTCTGGGGGAGCAAAGAAGAGCAAGCTGAGCTAGCGTTTCTGGAAGAGAACCCCCACCCCCAAATTGGGAAGGCTTGGATGAACAGTCCCTTGGGCCCAAAGAAGGAGGCAGCCTGGAAGAATGTTCCAGCTCATTTCAAATCAGACAACCTTTACTAGAGAGCTACAGGGGGACAGTCCTGGGGCCTGGGGAGTAGCTATTTAAAGGTGAATTAAAACACACTGTGCCTTCAAGAAGAAACTCATTAGTCTAGCAGGGCTACACACATTAAGCCAATCCACAGTGCTACAAAGTGGATCTTGATAAGGCATATAATGAGGCAGAAAGAAAAACCAGAGATGGTAGATAACGTCATTAGCTCAGAATGAGGACGTCCAGGCTGTGGAACGCTTCAGGAGGTGTTGGGCACACCTGGGTCTTGAAGGATCAGTAGGAGTTGGATTAGCAGGTACAGTTGAAGCTTGGTGGTCTGACCAGATCCCCTCTATGCTGGGCCACTACAGCCGTCCCTGGCTACTAATGTCTCTAGGGAACTTGCACTGGTACGTGGGGGTACAAGTGTCATCTCCAGTGTAAATCCTGGTCTGTTACCACCAGAAGGGCAACCAATGGCTGATCAATATCAAGATACAAAGGCCAGCCTTCTAGCCTCAAGGTGAGATGACTCAGAGGCCAGCCAGAACTGAGGTGTGGCTACCTTGAACTTACATCTCTCTTTGCCCAATTTCTTGTCCCATCCTCTCCTGCATCCTTCATGCCTCCACTGGTTTCCATAGAGAACACTCTCTCAATAAATCACTTGCATGAGAATCATCTGAGGAACCCTACCTACCGCAGGGGGAGGGCAGCAAACGAGGGAGTGAGACTGTCCAGGGGCGCAGAGATGAGGACATCTGATGAATACACGCAGTATACAGGTGAATACCAGGCGGCTCAAGTGGGAAAGAACCTCCCTGCCAATGCAGGGGCTGCAGGAGATGCGGGTTCCATCCCAGGATTCGGAAGATCCCCTGGAGGACGAAACCACAATCCACTGCAATATTCTTGCTGGAATAATCCCACGGACAAAGGAGTCTGGTGAGCTACAGTCCACAGGGTCGCAAAGAGTCAAACATGACTGAAGCAAGAGAGGACACATATGTGCACCGGTGAGCATCAAATGTCATGGCAGGAAGTCTGGATTCTTATTATGCAGAATGCAATGCCACTGGCAAATTTTAGAGAGGCAAAGGCAAATAGGCGTCTAACTTGCCAAGCTTGAATGCAGGAACTTGGCCACTATAACCTAAGAAAGGGAGAAAAGATCTTGGGCTGGGTTCATCACTTTAAAACACCGACGATCTGAGCAAACTCCAGGAAGGCTGAAGCTAGGGGAGCAACAACAAACTGGGAAACAGGTTGGATTCTTCAGGACCAGCTGCGGAAACTGCCTCACCAACTAGTCACTACGGTGGCGGTGAGCTAAGGCCTTCGCCACACACAGCACAGAGTGGGCTGATGGTAAATGAACCTTTTTCAGCCCATGCCGCATACAGGCCTCCTAAGAGGGCTGGCACAGAAGGGCTCTGTTTGTCTCCATTTCACACCCTCGCACCAAATCCTTGGCTCTTCCAGAAGAAGTCCTTCAGAAAGCTTCACACACAAGCTCACTGTCTCTTTTCTTCATGGGACTCCTCATTTTCTAATAAAAATACAGGGTGAAAATCATAACGTCAAGCCTCACACCGTCCAGTTTACGACACAGGTTAGAAAGGTCACAGCGGCTGAGCATCTCAGCCCTCCCCTGCCCTGTTGCTCATGCTGAGTATGCCACCACTGTATTAGCCATTGGTGGCTAATTAGCACCTTCAGGTAATCGTCTTATTTCCAGACACGACAACTGAGGCTCACAAGAAGTGTACCAGCTGTTCAACAGATCAAGACACAAGCACAGGGTAAACTGTCTCACAGTTGATCATCTTTCCACCAACTCAAGCTGCCTCCTTATCTTCGCTGATGTCCAAACGTCCCAGCTTATTCACTTGGACCTGCAAGGCCACATGGGTCCCTTTAACCCCAGCTCCCACCTCTTTAAACTCAGCTCAAGGTTCAGTCCTTCCATTAAGTCTTCACCCCAAACACGTCACACTTTTCTCTTTATCCTCCCTATATGCTTGTGCTCAGACTATAATCACACCACCTGGATCCATGAGGCATTTATTTACTCACCAACACTTTCCCAGGTCTCTCACCTCTGAGACTACAATGACACAGAGGTCAGACTCAGCCCGCGACTTTTATATCCCCAGAGCCTAGCAGGGTGGCTGATAGGAGTAAACAAGCAAAGGTCTACATGCACAGGTTCTGCTGACATAACAAAATTGACAGTTAAAAGGTCAGATGGCCTGGGGTCTATTCTTAACCCTAGGAATACAGAAGTCAAGTGATTTTGAGAAAATAGAGAGCCTTCTTAGACTCCGGATCACTGGAACATGAACCCACTTTTCGGGATCACTGGATAGGGCTGCAGAAAAGGGCTTTCTGGTTCCACCAACTAGTCACTACGGTGGCGGTGAGCTAAGGCCTTCGCCACACACAGCACAGAGTGGGCTGATGGTAAATGAACCTTTTTCAGCCCATGCCGCATACAGGCCTCCTAAGAGGGCTGGCACAGAAGGGCTCTGTTTGTCTCCATTTCACACCCTCGCACCAAATCCTTGGCTCTTCCAGAAGAAGTCCTTCAGAAAGCTTCACACACAAGCTCACTGTCTCTTTTCTTCATGGGACTCCTCATTTTCTAATAAAAATACAGGGTGAAAATCATAACGTCAAGCCTCACACCGTCCAGTTTACGACACAGGTTAGAAAGGTCACAGCGGCTGAGCATCTCAGCCCTCCCCTGCCCTGTTGCTCATGCTGAGTATGCCACCACTGTATTAGCCATTGGTGGCTAATTAGCACCTTCAGGTAATCGTCTTATTTCCAGACACGACAACTGAGGCTCACAAGAAGTGTACCAGCTGTTCAACAGATCAAGACACAAGCACAGGGTAAACTGTCTCACAGTTGATCATCTTTCCACCAACTCAAGCTGCCTCCTTATCTTCGCTGATGTCCAAACGTCCCAGCTTATTCACTTGGACCTGCAAGGCCACATGGGTCCCTTTAACCCCAGCTCCCACCTCTTTAAACTCAGCTCAAGGTTCAGTCCTTCCATTAAGTCTTCACCCCAAACACGTCACACTTTTCTCTTTATCCTCCCTATATGCTTGTGCTCAGACTATAATCACACCACCTGGATCCATGAGGCATTTATTTACTCACCAACACTTTCCCAGGTCTCTCACCTCTGAGACTACAATGACACAGAGGTCAGACTCAGCCCGCGACTTTTATATCCCCAGAGCCTAGCAGGGTGGCTGATAGGAGTAAACAAGCAAAGGTCTACATGCACAGGTTCTGCTGACATAACAAAATTGACAGTTAAAAGGTCAGATGGCCTGGGGTCTATTCTTAACCCTAGGAATACAGAAGTCAAGTGATTTTGAGAAAATAGAGAGCCTTCTTAGACTCCGGATCACTGGAACATGAACCCACTGGGTTGATGTTGGTCGATGGATTGATGTACCTATCATTGCCACTGGTAGTTACAAACATTCTTACCAATCTACAGTTGATATACACATTTATGTTCCAGCAAAATAGTCCCTGTATCATTTTCTAGCAGCTCCCTTACCTGTATGAAATGTTCATGGATTACGGAGGCATTTGTCTAGATAATTAAAAAAAAAAAAAAAAAATGGTTTTGCTTAAATCTTTGAGGCAAACATGATATTCTTCCCTGAACCATCCAGACTTAAACTTTGAATACCCCACCCTGCCCCTGTAACTGGCTTGCCGATACAGCTTTCTTACTCCATCTTTATTTAAAGGTAGAGGTAGACAATTCTTCATTGTTCTTAATGTTCTGATACCAAAGTAGAAACTGTCTTCTATCGAGCATACTGGTTGAGGACATGTAACTGCAATATTGAAATGTTCAGTAGAAACAGACCTTCTTTATGGCAACCAATCCCTGAAGGATGAAAGAATCCTTGCGCTTGTTCAGTTGTGTCTGACTCTTTGTAGCCCCATAGACTCCTCTGTCCATGGAATTTTCCAGGCAAGAACACTGGAGCAGGTTGCCATGTCCTCCTCCAGGGGCTATTCCTGTCCAAGGGATCAAATCTGCATCCCTTGTGTCTCCCATACTGCAGGTGGATTCTTTACTACTGAGCCACTTGGGACTTTAAATCCAAAGTTAGTCTCGCTGTTTCTGAAGAAACAATCAGTCCTTCCATTAAGTCTTCACCCCAAACACGTCACACTTTTTTTTATCCTCCCTCTATGCTTGTGCTCAGACTATAATCACACCACCTGGATCCATGAGGCATTTATTTACTCACCAACACTTTCCCAGGTCTCTCACCTCTGAGACTACAATGACACAGAGGTCAGACTCAGCCCGCGACTTTTATATCCCCAGAGCCTAGCAGGGTGGCTGATAGGAGTAAACAAGCAAAGGTCTACATGCACAGGTTCTGCTGACATAACAAAATTGACAGTTAAAAGGTCAGATGGCCTGGGGTCTATTCTTAACCCTAGGAATACAGAAGTCAAGTGATTTTGAGAAAATAGAGAGCCTTCTTAGACTCCGGATCACTGGAACATGAACCCACTGGGTTGATGTTGGTCGATGGATTGATGTACCTATCATTGCCACTGGTAGTTACAAACATTCTTACCAATCTACAGTTGATATACACATTTATGTTCCAGCAAAATAGTCCCTGTATCATTTTCTAGCAGCTCCCTTACCTGTATGAAATGTTCATGGATTACGGAGGCATTTGTCTAGATAATTAAAAAAAAAAAAAAAAAATGGTTTTGCTTAAATCTTTGAGGCAAACATGATATTCTTCCCTGAACCATCCAGACTTAAACTTTGAATACCCCACCCTGCCCCTGTAACTGGCTTGCCGATACAGCTTTCTTACTCCATCTTTATTTAAAGGTAGAGGTAGACAATTCTTCATTGTTCTTAATGTTCTGATACCAAAGTAGAAACTGTCTTCTATCGAGCATACTGGTTGAGGACATGTAACTGCAATATTGAAATGTTCAGTAGAAACAGACCTTCTTTATGGCAACCAATCCCTGAAGGATGAAAGAATCCTTGCGCTTGTTCAGTTGTGTCTGACTCTTTGTAGCCCCATAGACTCCTCTGTCCATGGAATTTTCCAGGCAAGAACACTGGAGCAGGTTGCCATGTCCTCCTCCAGGGGCTATTCCTGTCCAAGGGATCAAATCTGCATCCCTTGTGTCTCCCATACTGCAGGTGGATTCTTTACTACTGAGCCACTTGGGATTCTTTAAACAGCCTCCAAAGTTAGTCTCGCTGTTTCTGAAGAACCAAGCAATCTGCTTCATTTGGGTGTTCTTTTTCTCTTGCTTCCAGAGGCTCATACTATGCCCAGAATATTCTCTTTCCTGGAAGATCAGCTCTTCAGAAAATTCTGCCAACATTCATGTCCAACAGTAAGAAAATAGACTGAATAAGTAAAAGAGTCTTTATAATATAAAAAAGAGCCACAATAACAGAAAATTAGGCAAAGAACATCAGGAGGCCCATCACAAAAGAAAAATTATATACAGTCAATAAATATAGGAAAAGACTTGCAACCTCACTAGTAATAACAGACGTATGAGTTAAAGCAAGGGAGCTTTTTCAGCCTAACAAATGGGCAAGATTTTTTTTTATAAGATAATTACCTGATAACCAGCAAGGATGGGAGTAAATAGGAATTTATAAACTGTTGGAAAGAGAGTGAATGGGAGGTTTTTAGTGGAGAAAGAGCCAAGGAGGTTCATAAAGAAATGACTGTTTCTTATAAGCATAAGAATTATGATAGAATCATACATGATTATATCAGTAAGATAAATTAGTGTCCATCTATGCCAAGGAATACTAATACTACACAGTCACACAGCAAAAAAAGTTTACAGAAGTATATTTAATAGAATGGAAAACTGTCTATGGTAGACTATTGCATGGAAAAATGTTAGAAAGCAGAGATAAGATTCTTGTAAATGAAAGAACACAATGATGAACCTATTTGCAGGGCAGGAACAGAGATGCAGACCTAGAGAATGGGCTCGTGGACACCATGGGGAAAGGAGAGGGTGAGAGGAATTGAAAGAGTGATGTTGACATATATACACTACCATGTGCAAAAGAGATAGCTAGTGGAAGCTCCCGTGCAGCCTGGGGAGCTCAACTGTGATGACCTGTCGGGGGGCGGGCTCGAGGGAGGGGATATATGTCTCCTTATAGCTGACTCACATTGCTGTACAGCAGAAGCCAATACAGTATTGTAGAGCCATCATCCTCCAATAAAAAATAAATTTAAAAATAAAGAAAATTAAAAACAAGAAAAGAAAGTATATGAGCCAGGGTACAGTGCATGTATTTGCAAATGGGTATGCTGGTCACAGTCAACAGGAGTATCTACCTAAGAGGTAAAATGACAAGTGATTTCTATTTTTACCATAGATGAGTATTACCTGGGTGATAAAGTTAGTCTCGCTGTTTCTGAAGAACCAAGCAATCTGCTTCATTTGGGTGTTCTTTTCTCTTGCTTCCAGAGGCTCATACTATGCCCAGAATATTCTCTTTCCTGGAAGATCAGCTCTTCAGAAAATTCTGCCAACATTCATGTCCAACAGTAAGAAAATAGACTGAATAAGTAAAAGAGTCTTTATAATATAAAAAAGAGCCACAATAACAGAAAATTAGGCAAAGAACATCAGGAGGCCCATCACAAAAGAAAAATTATATACAGTCAATAAATATAGGAAAAGACTTGCAACCTCACTAGTAATAACAGACGTATGAGTTAAAGCAAGGGAGCTTTTTCAGCCTAACAAATGGGCAAGATTTTTTTTTATAAGATAATTACCTGATAACCAGCAAGGATGGGAGTAAATAGGAATTTATAAACTGTTGGAAAGAGAGTGAATGGGAGGTTTTTAGTGGAGAAAGAGCCAAGGAGGTTCATAAAGAAATGACTGTTTCTTATAAGCATAAGAATTATGATAGAATCATACATGATTATATCAGTAAGATAAATTAGTGTCCATCTATGCCAAGGAATACTAATACTACACAGTCACACAGCAAAAAAAGTTTACAGAAGTATATTTAATAGAATGGAAAACTGTCTATGGTAGACTATTGCATGGAAAAATGTTAGAAAGCAGAGATAAGATTCTTGTAAATGAAAGAACACAATGATGAACCTATTTGCAGGGCAGGAACAGAGATGCAGACCTAGAGAATGGGCTCGTGGACACCATGGGGAAAGGAGAGGGTGAGAGGAATTGAAAGAGTGATGTTGACATATATACACTACCATGTGCAAAAGAGATAGCTAGTGGAAGCTCCCGTGCAGCCTGGGGAGCTCAACTGTGATGACCTGTCGGGGGGCGGGCTCGAGGGAGGGGATATATGTCTCCTTATAGCTGACTCACATTGCTGTACAGCAGAAGCCAATACAGTATTGTAGAGCCATCATCCTCCAATAAAAAATAAATTTAAAAATAAAGAAAATTAAAAACAAGAAAAGAAAGTATATGAGCCAGGGTACAGTGCATGTATTTGCAAATGGGTATGCTGGTCACAGTCAACAGGAGTATCTACCTAAGAGGTAAAATGACAAGTGATTTCTATTTTTACCATAGATGAGTATTACCTGGGTGATAACATATTATGTTTCTAATTTGCCACGTGAAATAGGCCAGTAACTGGGTAGCTAGGGTGTGATACCCTCACTTCCTTGAACAGCCAGCTGGGTCTTTAGGCCACATGCTGCTAGCATCACTCCTGCTCTGGCTGCGGGGTGACCTAGGCTGAAACTCCAGCAGGTCAAGCGGGCACGCCTTCCCAGGCTGCACAGCCTCACCTCCCATCTGTTCCTCCCTTAGCCGACTGTCCCACTAGACTGGCTGCTTGCTGAGAAACTCTCTTCATTTCTGCATAAGGAGATGCAATAGATACAAAGGAGATGGGGAGTGGGGGTTCCATTGTCATTAGTTGATCTTCCCCAATGCTACCTTTCACTACAGGAAATGAAATGGGAACAGGGAGTCGAATGCCCCTGAGGCCATATGTGGTCATGGCGCTGAGTTACTCTTTTTTAACTGTTCTCTTTCTACTCTTCAGAGCTCTTACTTGGAATTTCTTTTCCACTTGATGAAGAAATGAAAGAGAGGAGAGCTCTGCCTTGCTACAGCTATTGGACACCTGAGACTCTACACACAGGATAGGTTTTAACACAAAACTGCTCCATGACTGCTAAGTTAGAAAACTTCGGATCACAGTTGGAATGCCTCTCAAGAACACACCTATTAAAAGAAGGGATTCTTTACCATCTGAGCCACCAGGGGAAGCTCCACGAAAAGAACAGGCGACTAATTTACTGATAATGGTTTCAGTTTTTAAACCTACCCACTACCTCAATTCAAAGTACAACAATTATTACTGACTTTTAAGTAACAGCAGCAACAAAATTAGCAATGATATTGCCATTCTCGAGCCAGGCCTATGGATGGAAACATATGTCAGCAAGAAGCCAATACAGTATTGTAGAGCCATCATCCTCCAATAAAAATAAATTTAAAATAAAGAAAATTAAAAACAAGAAAAGAAAGTATATGAGCCAGGGTACAGTGCATGTATTTGCAAATGGGTATGCTGGTCACAGTCAACAGGAGTATCTACCTAAGAGGTAAAATGACAAGTGATTTCTATTTTTACCATAGATGAGTATTACCTGGGTGATAACATATTATGTTTCTAATTTGCCACGTGAAATAGGCCAGTAACTGGGTAGCTAGGGTGTGATACCCTCACTTCCTTGAACAGCCAGCTGGGTCTTTAGGCCACATGCTGCTAGCATCACTCCTGCTCTGGCTGCGGGGTGACCTAGGCTGAAACTCCAGCAGGTCAAGCGGGCACGCCTTCCCAGGCTGCACAGCCTCACCTCCCATCTGTTCCTCCCTTAGCCGACTGTCCCACTAGACTGGCTGCTTGCTGAGAAACTCTCTTCATTTCTGCATAAGGAGATGCAATAGATACAAAGGAGATGGGGAGTGGGGGTTCCATTGTCATTAGTTGATCTTCCCCAATGCTACCTTTCACTACAGGAAATGAAATGGGAACAGGGAGTCGAATGCCCCTGAGGCCATATGTGGTCATGGCGCTGAGTTACTCTTTTTTAACTGTTCTCTTTCTACTCTTCAGAGCTCTTACTTGGAATTTCTTTTCCACTTGATGAAGAAATGAAAGAGAGGAGAGCTCTGCCTTGCTACAGCTATTGGACACCTGAGACTCTACACACAGGATAGGTTTTAACACAAAACTGCTCCATGACTGCTAAGTTAGAAAACTTCGGATCACAGTTGGAATGCCTCTCAAGAACACACCTATTAAAAGAAGGGATTCTTTACCATCTGAGCCACCAGGGGAAGCTCCACGAAAAGAACAGGCGACTAATTTACTGATAATGGTTTCAGTTTTTAAACCTACCCACTACCTCAATTCAAAGTACAACAATTATTACTGACTTTTAAGTAACAGCAGCAACAAAATTAGCAATGATATTGCCATTCTCGGAGCCAGGCCTATGGATGGGGCTCTGAAACAAATTAGCCCATTTACTATCCCCACTTTATTGATGAGGAAACTGAGGCATGGCAAAGTTAAATAACTAAGATCATGCAGTTAGCAAGCTGGCCAAGTGAGAAATGGATTCCAGCAGGCCCAATACCTGCAACATGTCACCTTTTCTCAATCAAATACTCACCCTCCTCTGTGTGCTCCAAGTGACACCCTCAAGATCCTGGAGATTTCTCTAAGCTGGACTCCATGCCTTCCTCTCCGAGACCATTTGGCCAGAGAAGGCCAAGTTTAATGGATCTGGGAGAACCATCTTCCTGTTTAAATGTTGGGCTTTCCCATAAGATTTCAGTATTACAGAATACTTGACAAGGGCCAGCTAATGTATAAGATTCCTATGTGATGTTGGAGGAAACTGACTGGAGTGAGTGATTGTGTCTTGGTCGTGTCCAACTCTTTGCAACCCCATGGACTATATATAGCCCACCAGGCTCCTCCGTCCATGGAATTCTCCAGGCAAGAATCCTGGAGTAGGCTGCCACTTTCTTCTCCAGAGCTCATCTGAGGGTCACCCTAGACATGCAAGTTGCATCTCTGGAGAGGTGGCTATGGGATTGTGGCATGAATCTGGGAAGGGCCTGACCCTGGCAACCTCACCCACCGTCTGGCTGCCCTGTCCTCCCTTCAATCCAAGCCACAAGTTGAAGACACTGAAATAGATACTAAAAGGTGTGACTGTGGGGAGTTCCCTGATGGTTCAACGGTTAAAACCCCATGTTCCCAAGGCAGGAGCCCTGGGTTCAATCCCTGGTTAGGGAACTAGATCCCATAAGATGCAACAAAAAGAAGAAGAACAACAAAAAAAGATATCCACGCTGCAACTAAGACCCAGCACAGCCAAATAAACTTTAAAAGTGTGACTGGGGTTTAGAAGGACTCCAGTTTCATGTGGATTTGTTTTCAAGGCACATTTGACTTGCCTCTCTCTGGTTCTTCCCCTTTGGCAATAAAGCTTGAGCAATGATTTTTTTTACTTGACATCAACGGTCTAAGCAAGAACCCGTAAAAGGGAAGGCAAACCTCCCAAACAGTGGGACGCTGTACCTAAGAGTGCCATGCAGCGTCAGCACCCTCTGGGGCCTGTGCCTAAAGCCAGTCACACGGGAGGAAGATACAGACAGGCCAGGACCTGTGAGACACAACCAGGGGCCCGACCAACCCACAGGAGCTGGCACGTAACTCAGGATCATACGGGAAGCAGATGAAAAGCTTCGTCAACAAAAAGAGCCGAGCCCTGGCAGGAGGATGGGGAGCCAGCCTGCAACTTGTCTCAGCATCAGGCATCGATCCAGGGAGGAGACCTAGGACTTTTAATTATTAACGTCTTGTGTTCCCATATGGACTTTGCCATTGGCCCTTAGGCCACCTGGCACCGTCCTGAGGGAGTTTCCACCCTCCTCCTTGGTGAAAGTGAAAACTTATGTTGAGGAATAAAAAAGCATTGACTCCTGGCCCCTCCTTGACAACGTTTCCTTCTTCCTTCTTCCACACTGCTTCATGAGCTTCTCACAGAGGACACCATGGATGACTTTGAAGCCAACTTCAAAATTATGGGATGTAATTTTCAGAAGTACATGCACAAGAAGCCTGAGCCAAGCACTGTTATAAAGGAACCTCCTAAGCTTTAAGTAGAGATCTGTTCGGTCTTGTTTAAAAGGACCATAATAAGTGATTAATTTCACTTAGGATGAGAGAGAGAGGAAAAGGCAGACCTGATTACACTCACACAACATACATAAACTAGAAAATAAGCCACCTTAATGGGTAAATACACTTCTGTGCCAGTGATAGAAGGGTAAAATGGTCTGTGTTAGGCCTAAAGATCCATGGTTCTTGGGGTTCAATCCCTGGTTAGGGAACTAGATCCCATAAGATGCAACAAAAAGAAGAAGAACAACAAAAAAAGATATCCACGCTGCAACTAAGACCCAGCACAGCCAAATAAACTTTAAAAGTGTGACTGGGGTTTAGAAGGACTCCAGTTTCATGTGGATTTGTTTTCAAGGCACATTTGACTTGCCTCTTTTGGTTCTTCCCTTTGGCAATAAAGCTTGAGCAATGATTTTTTTTACTTGACATCAACGGTCTAAGCAAGAACCCGTAAAAGGGAAGGCAAACCTCCCAAACAGTGGGACGCTGTACCTAAGAGTGCCATGCAGCGTCAGCACCCTCTGGGGCCTGTGCCTAAAGCCAGTCACACGGGAGGAAGATACAGACAGGCCAGGACCTGTGAGACACAACCAGGGGCCCGACCAACCCACAGGAGCTGGCACGTAACTCAGGATCATACGGGAAGCAGATGAAAAGCTTCGTCAACAAAAAGAGCCGAGCCCTGGCAGGAGGATGGGGAGCCAGCCTGCAACTTGTCTCAGCATCAGGCATCGATCCAGGGGAGGGGGGGAGACCTAGGACTTTTAATTATTAACGTCTTGTGTTCCCATATGGACTTTGCCATTGGCCCTTAGGCCACCTGGCACCGTCCTGAGGGAGTTTCCACCCTCCTCCTTGGTGAAAGTGAAAACTTATGTTGAGGAATAAAAAAGCATTGACTCCTGGCCCCTCCTTGACAACGTTTCCTTCTTCCTTCTTCCACACTGCTTCATGAGCTTCTCACAGAGGACACCATGGATGACTTTGAAGCCAACTTCAAAATTATGGGATGTAATTTTCAGAAGTACATGCACAAGAAGCCTGAGCCAAGCACTGTTATAAAGGAACCTCCTAAGCTTTAAGTAGAGATCTGTTCGGTCTTGTTTAAAAGGACCATAATAAGTGATTAATTTCACTTAGGATGAGAGAGAGAGGAAAAGGCAGACCTGATTACACTCACACAACATACATAAACTAGAAAATAAGCCACCTTAATGGGTAAATACACTTCTGTGCCAGTGATAGAAGGGTAAAATGGTCTGTGTTAGGCCTAAAGATCCCGCAGTTAGTTCAAGGTTTAAACAGATAAATTCTACCTCACATTTTTCCAGAGTCACCACTGGAAAAGTGGTGACTTTCTTTCGATTTCTTGTGAGATAATGTTTACAGGAACTACATCAACTACATCATACACGTCCCAGCAATCAGTTACTATGAATTAAACTGGATCCCCTCTGTTTAGAAGGGGACATTTCTCTCGAGTTCTGGCACAGTCGATTGTCTTAGGAAAGCACAAATCATCACTAAGCTCTCAAACGTTCTGGAAGGTGACGACACGTTTACCACAAACCTCCCCGTGATGTTTATAAGATCTTCCACGAAGCACGGTTAGGCAGTTAGTGTCTTGATCATTAACTTCCATTGCATGTTGCCAGTTGTGTGAGAAGCCCTTCCCAAAGAACAATCATGATAAACAGAAAAAGAGTGAGCATCCTCATTTTTAAGGAACTCAAAGTCCACTGGAGAAGACAAAATAAACCAGGAGGAATTCAAACCCCCACTGGAAGCATACAAACAAGTAATTAGCCTAAATTGTGTTAGGAAGGCAGAAATTATCTTAGTTCTACTTTAGAGGTCAACCTAAGTCCGCATTCCTCCCTTTCTGTCCTCTCATTTGAAGAGGGCTTTTCCCAGCCACCATCAGTAGTAGAAACAATTGGAGGCTGTTTTCTGTTGCTCACAACAGGTGCGGAAATACCTACATTCTCTGCCTCTCTCGCCCTGTAATCAATTAACCAGCACTCTGAGATCTTGGGGAGGCATGCGTTTTATCACATCCAACCTGCTTTCAAAACGGATTGAAGGTAGCTCAGGACAAACACTCAGATGCCCTGGCAATTTCTTTTTTAATAAAAAAAAAAAATAGAGACCAATATCTAACTATGTCTAGAGTAAGACAAGAAAGAGAAAAAGGCTCTGAATCAGTGACAAATAGGTTAGTCTTGCCGAGCAAGACCAAATTTGGTTGAGAGCATCCTCAAGGCCACAGTAAGGTAGGGGAATAAAACTATTCCAATTCTCCCCACCTTAAAATCAAAGGTGGGAGAGACTGAAGGCAGAAGGATAAGAGGTGGCAGAGGACAAGACGGTTAGGTAGCATCACCAACTCGATGGACATATATTTGAGTAAACTCTGGGGATACTGGAAGACAGAGCAGCCTGGAGGGCTGCAGTCACAGGGTTATGAAAAGTCACACAACTTAGCGACTGGACATCAAAATCAGAAGCTGTAACAGTTTATAAGAAAGCAGCTCTGGTCAAGGGACAAAGTCAACAAATGTCCACATTGCTCAAGAAGCAATTTTAAATTTCTCGGACGGTTTTAGGATCATAGACTCCACTGAGAATCCAAGCAAAGTTCTAAACTCTTTCCCAGAAGAAGCTCATAACGGTATGGTTTTGTATATACTCTCAGGGTGCCTTGGACATAGACTGAATACTTCTGGAACACTTAAATTCACATAAGAAATCCTCAATAGTTATTCTTCACTGAATGCCTTAGAAGGGCCACTCAAAGCCAGACATGTTGAAGTAACTTTATGAAGAATGTTTCCTTCCTTCTGCCTTGTCAAGCCAGCAACAGCTCATAATCATAAGTCAGAATCATTCCGCATGAAAGGAGCTTTAGTAAAACCCGAATACTTGGTCTTGATCATGTTTTCCTCCCTTCTTTATCCCGGGACCTGCTTGCACTCGTATGCTGAGATGTTTTCCCTGTTTAATCTACTTTGGTTTGTGAGTTGCTGGTTTTGAATTCTTGGCTCCACATATTCTGCATCTTAAATTCTCCTAATTTACTGTGTAATTAAAACACCCATGAACATTTGTTCTCAATTAATAGAGACAAATTATTCCCCCGTGGAAGACAACTCTCCTCCAACTTGGAACTTGAAGGTAGCTCAGGACAAACACTCAGATGCCCTGGCAATTTCTTTTTTAATAAAAAAAAAAAATAGAGACCAATATCTAACTATGTCTAGAGTAAGACAAGAAAGAGAAAAAGGCTCTGAATCAGTGACAAATAGGTTAGTCTTGCCGAGCAAGACCAAATTTGGTTGAGAGCATCCTCAAGGCCACAGTAAGGTAGGGGAATAAAACTATTCCAATTCTCCCCACCTTAAAATCAAAGGTGGGAGAGACTGAAGGCAGAAGGATAAGAGGTGGCAGAGGACAAGACGGTTAGGTAGCATCACCAACTCGATGGACATATATTTGAGTAAACTCTGGGGATACTGGAAGACAGAGCAGCCTGGAGGGCTGCAGTCACAGGGTTATGAAAAGTCACACAACTTAGCGACTGGACATCAAAATCAGAAGCTGTAACAGTTTATAAGAAAGCAGCTCTGGTCAAGGGACAAAGTCAACAAATGTCCACATTGCTCAAGAAGCAATTTTAAATTTCTCGGACGGTTTTAGGATCATAGACTCCACTGAGAATCCAAGCAAAGTTCTAAACTCTTTCCCAGAAGAAGCTCATAACGGTATGGTTTTGTATATACTCTCAGGGTGCCTTGGACATAGACTGAATACTTCTGGAACACTTAAATTCACATAAGAAATCCTCAATAGTTATTCTTCACTGAATGCCTTAGAAGGGCCACTCAAAGCCAGACATGTTGAAGTAACTTTATGAAGAATGTTTCCTTCCTTCTGCCTTGTCAAGCCAGCAACAGCTCATAATCATAAGTCAGAATCATTCCGCATGAAAGGAGCTTTAGTAAAACCCGAATACTTGGTCTTGATCATGTTTTCCTCCCTTCTTTATCCCGGGACCTGCTTGCACTCGTATGCTGAGATGTTTTCCCTGTTTAATCTACTTTGGTTTGTGAGTTGCTGGTTTTGAATTCTTGGCTCCCACATATTCTGCATCTTAAATTCTCCTAATTTACTGTGTAATTAAAACACCCATGAACATTTGTTCTCAATTAATAGAGACAAATTATTCCCCCGTGGAAGACAACTCTCCTCCAACTTGGAACTGGAAGGGCAGATACGCCTGAATTTTAAAATGTTGTCTAACTATGCTAATATTCTTTGTTGAGTGTTTAAGAGATAAGTTAATGTATCTTTGGGAGATAAAGATCCTAAACTCTCATTCTCACTCAGAACCAGATGATTCTGCAAATTCCCAATAGATTTCCCAATTCATATTATCTTCAATATGTCAGCAGTTTGTATATAACACCATCCTCGGAAGAAAGGGAAAATTAATCTGGATGGAAGAGAACCAGTTGGATGTGGCTGAGTAATATTTAGGTTGAATAACAAACACCCATTTGAAGTCAAAGGATCAATCATAAGTCTACCCACTTACCGCTCTAGAAATACTTGAGAGCCTTAGAAAAATCAGCAATCTAAAGAGACAGCTGACATGTTTATAATCTGTGGGTAAATCTAATACCAGTATCTGCTTTTTTAAATTATATATATGTATTTATATACACATGTATATAGACACACACACACTATATTGGCCAAAAAGTTTATTTGGGGTTTTCCATAATGTTTTATGGAAACATTAATATTAATAATTGATATAGGGCTTCCCTGGTGGTCCAGTGGGTGGAGAGTCTGCCTTGCAGTGCAAGGGCCACTTGCACTTGCCTGGCCTGGGAAGATCCCATGTGCCGAGGAACGGCTGGGCCAGTGTGTCCAATTACAAGGCAGTGCTCTGGAGTGCATGCACCCAGAACTGGTGCTCTGCAAGGAGTGAGGCCACTGCGATGGGAGGCCCACACAGGCCAAAGAATAAAGATGGATGAAAAAAAAAGATGACTTAGAGGCAAAAAAAAAAAAAAAAACTTGAAAAAAAGAAAGCTTAAAAAAATTGGTATATGCACACATAATAATATATATATATGCATGAGGCAAGTATAAAGACAGAAAAATCTGAACATTTGGAACCTTTTCTCTCAGATTTGCTTATGAACCATTTCTGAAAAAAGAAAAATTACAAAATAAATGGATTGGGCTTCAACTTCAGCTATTTTGTACATAAGTAATAACACCACAGAAAGTCCCTAATAATATAAAACACAAACTAGGCTATGTAGTAAAGATTTCAACCTTTCTTTGAAATTAAGAAAGAATTCTTTTACTAATTAAGACTTTTTCTTTTTTTCTAAACACCCCGCAAAAGTAGTAACAGTCACTTATTCTTGATGATCTACTAATCTGAGAAAGTGTGCTAAGTAAATGCACTTAAAATGATTCTGCAAATTCCCAATAGATTTCCCAATTCATATTATCTTCAATATGTCAGCAGTTTGTATATAACACCATCCTCGGAAGAAAGGGAAAATTAATCTGGATGGAAGAGAACCAGTTGGATGTGGCTGAGTAATATTTAGGTTGAATAACAAACACCCATTTGAAGTCAAAGGATCAATCATAAGTCTACCCACTTACCGCTCTAGAAATACTTGAGAGCCTTAGAAAAATCAGCAATCTAAAGAGACAGCTGACATGTTTATAATCTGTGGGTAAATCTAATACCAGTATCTGCTTTTTTAAATTATATATATGTATTTATATACACATGTATATAGACACACACACACTATATTGGCCAAAAAGTTTATTTGGGGTTTTCCATAATGTTTTATGGAAACATTAATATTAATAATTGATATAGGGCTTCCCTGGTGGTCCAGTGGGTGGAGAGTCTGCCTTGCAGTGCAAGGGCCACTTGCACTTGCCTGGCCTGGGAAGATCCCATGTGCCGAGGAACGGCTGGGCCAGTGTGTCCAATTACAAGGCAGTGCTCTGGAGTGCATGCACCCAGAACTGGTGCTCTGCAAGGAGTGAGGCCACTGCGATGGGAGGCCCACACAGGCCAAAGAATAAAGATGGATGAAAAAAAAAGATGACTTAGAGGCAAAAAAAAAAAAAAAAAACTTGAAAAAAAGAAAGCTTAAAAAAATTGGTATATGCACACATAATAATATATATATATGCATGAGGCAAGTATAAAGACAGAAAAATCTGAACATTTGGAACCTTTTCTCTCAGATTTGCTTATGAACCATTTCTGAAAAAAGAAAAATTACAAAATAAATGGATTGGGCTTCAACTTCAGCTATTTTGTACATAAGTAATAACACCACAGAAAGTCCCTAATAATATAAAACACAAACTAGGCTATGTAGTAAAGATTTCAACCTTTCTTTGAAATTAAGAAAGAATTCTTTTACTAATTAAGACTTTTTCTTTTTTTCTAAACACCCCGCAAAAGTAGTAACAGTCACTTATTCTTGATGATCTACTAATCTGAGAAAGTGTGCTAAGTAAATGCACTTAAAATGCTTCTTTTAAGCCCAACCAACATTGATCCTAACGGGACATAAAATTATATACTCTATGTAGACAGGTAACTGGGGTTCAGAGAGGGAAGACCAGACGATGTCTAAGTATCTCTCTAAAAATACTCCCAAGGAAATGTGTAACAGGCTTTCCATAGGACAAGGACTTTCCATGTCCCTGGAGAGGCCACAGAGCTTCCAACCAACAGGTCATTCACATCCCAGGTCCTAAGCCTGCTTGCTGTAAGAGCCAAATGGGGATTTACAACGGGGACTTTGTTCAGCATTCAATACACTTAAATTACATCAGATAAGGCCTGCTGTTCTCATTTTTCCTGGAAATGGGGGTATGAGTGCAATTCTTATTTAATTAAGCTGCTGTCACAATAAGCCTTCACTTTGTCAAAATATCACAACACAACAGCTAAGCGAAAGTGGCCACAATAGGAGCAAAATTGTCTGGTGCCAGAAGCACAGTCAGGTCTGAATTGTCCCTTTGAAGCCAACATCAGCTTAACTTGATAAAACCAAGGATAAGCACACAGGAGTAAGAAATGGAAAGAAAAGACAGACACACAAAAAAGAAAGAAAAAACCCCCAGTATACTGGAACAATAAATGGATGACCTATGAACTGTGGTCAAAGATAATTCACAAATTCACCTTGATTGTTTTAGTAGAAACCACCCCAGAGCAGAACAAGACTAAGTATAACCATATACTAAATAGGAGGATTTGACAGGTCTCTAAGAGCTGACTCACTGAAAAAGATTTTGACACTGGGAAAGACTGACAGCATGAGGAGGAGCGGGAGACGGAGGACAACATGGTCGGATGGCCGCACTAACTCAATGAACATGACTTTGAGCAAACTCCAGGAGGTAGTGAAGGATAGGGAAACCTGGCGTGCTGCAGTCCAGGGGGTTGCAAAGAGTTGGACACAATCAAGTGACTAAACAACAACAACACTGCATCCATGGAGAAATAAAAATGTAAGATGAAAAAATATAAGCTTCTTTGCTTTTAAACTATCCAATTGTGAATCTTAATTAAAGATCAAATAGGGCTTCCCCTGGTGGTCCAGTGGGTAAGGACACCGCCTTGCAGTGCAAGGGGCGCCGGTTCGATCCCTGGCCTGGGAAGATCCCACGTGCGGTGGAGTGGCTGGACCCACGTGTCCAATCAACGAGCCGGAGCTCTGGAGCGCATGCGCCCAGAGCCGGCGCTCTGTGACGACAGACGCCACCACAATGGGAGGCCCACAGGAGCCAAAGAACAAAGGTGGATGAAAATAGAGAAATGAAAGACCAATAGAAGTGGCCCGCCCGCTTCCCTCCCTCCCCAACCCAATCCCTGCCCCCCCCCAAAATCAATTAAACATCAGAAATAACAGTATCAATACACATAAGAAGATGGCTCCTAGTTAAAGAAAAAATAAAATCTTATTTGAGATCATTTCGTTATGGAAACCTTTCCTGAGAGTTAAGCAGCTCCTCTGTAAAGGCATAAAGCAGAAGAAGAGGTAACATTTTAGAGTATCATTGATGACCAATCATTTTAAGAGAAGAACCGAAATGCCTCAGCAACCCTGAGTCCACGGGGATTGAAAACTTTCTAAATGATTTGTATGTTTCCCTCCTTACACAGGGCTTCCCTGGTGGTTCAGATAGTAAAGAATCTGCCTACAATGCAAAAGACCTCAATTTCATCCCTAGGTAGAGAAGATCCCCTGGAGAAGGGAATAGCAACCCACTCTAATATCATGCCTGGAGAATTCCATGGACAGAAGAGTCTGGCGGGCTGTGATCCAGGGGTTTGCAAAGCGTCGGACACAACTGAGCGACCAGTTTCACAGGAATCTTCCTTTTCAAAGCAGACTATTTAGGCCTGACAGGCGGGAAAGACTAAAGGAGGAGGGGGACGGAGGACAACATGGTCGGATGGCCGCACTAACTCAATGAACATGACTTTGAGCAAACTCCAGGAGGTAGTGAAGGATAGGGAAACCTGGCGTGCTGCAGTCCAGGGGGTTGCAAAGAGTTGGACACAATCAAGTGACTAAACAACAACAACACTGCATCCATGGAGAAATAAAAATGTAAGATGAAAAAATATAAGCTTCTTTGCTTTTAAACTATCCAATTGTGAATCTTAATTAAAGATCAAATAGGGCTTCCCCTGGTGGTCCAGTGGGTAAGGACACCGCCTTGCAGTGCAAGGGGCGCCGGTTCGATCCCTGGCCTGGGAAGATCCCACGTGCGGTGGAGTGGCTGGACCCACGTGTCCAATCAACGAGCCGGAGCTCTGGAGCGCATGCGCCCAGAGCCGGCGCTCTGTGACGACAGACGCCACCACAATGGGAGGCCCACAGGAGCCAAAGAACAAAGGTGGATGAAAATAGAGAAATGAAAGACCAATAGAAGTGGCCCGCCCGCTTCCCTCCCTCCCCAACCCAATCCCTGCCCCCCCCCAAAATCAATTAAACATCAGAAATAACAGTATCAATACACATAAGAAGATGGCTCCTAGTTAAAGAAAAAATAAAATCTTATTTGAGATCATTTCGTTATGGAAACCTTTCCTGAGAGTTAAGCAGCTCCTCTGTAAAGGCATAAAGCAGAAGAAGAGGTAACATTTTAGAGTATCATTGATGACCAATCATTTTAAGAGAAGAACCGAAATGCCTCAGCAACCCTGAGTCCACGGGGATTGAAAACTTTCTAAATGATTTGTATGTTTCCCTCCTTACACAGGGCTTCCCTGGTGGTTCAGATAGTAAAGAATCTGCCTACAATGCAAAAGACCTCAATTTCATCCCTAGGTAGAGAAGATCCCCTGGAGAAGGGAATAGCAACCCACTCTAATATCATGCCTGGAGAATTCCATGGACAGAAGAGTCTGGCGGGCTGTGATCCAGGGGTTTGCAAAAGCGTCGGACACAACTGAGCGACCAGCACACTTCCTACACAGCCCTGCTGCACTAGTTATTCTTCCATGTTTTATACAAAGCAGACTTACAGTGTTCAGTATCTGCAGGCAAACTGATAGCAATGCTATGGGCCTCTGGTTTTTGTGCTTTTCTCAAAGGAAATTTCATCCTTTGTGACTCAGTAACCTAGCACCTACCGTGACATGCACATTGGATTGATTCTTTTATTGTTTTGTTCATTCATTCATAGGCACTAGACCCTTGACTATGGCGAAGAATGGGCCACGAGGCTGCCCTCACAAGGGACACCCACTGCCTATGGAAAAAAGACACGTAGCAAAACCCAGTGGAATTACGACTGTAAGAGACGTGCATGCAAGCGGCTGCACAGAAGCCATTCTGCCCACTCCTGATTTCTCCAAATTATGCTCTTTATGTAGATGTCTTCCTCTGCGGGCCGCACATTGAGTAGATGACTTGGGTTTACATCAGGGATCTCCCAATTACACCCCAGGGTCTGTTTTGGGACACTCCGTAAGTTAAGAATGATTTTCACGTTTCTAAATGGGGGGGGCGGGGGACGGAAACCAAAAGAAGAATACATGAAATTCTAATTTGAGTGTTCATAGATAGGTTTTTCTGGAACATAGCCATGCTCCTTCAAATATTATCTGTGGTTATTTTCATGCTACAAGAGCAGAATTGAATAGCTAGGACAGAGATCATACAGACCACAAGACCAAGCATATTACTAAGTGGCTTATTAAAGAAAAGCTTGCTGACCCCTGCTAAAGATGGTTTTGATCTTATCTAAGATAAGCATAAAATAAATCAGCACCAGAAATTATTAGTTTAATTATTAGAACTCATAAAAATGGGATTCCGAGTGGCTTCCTATGAAGCATATTTGGTGATCATCGGAGAACAAATATCTCCCATAAGTCACTCTTAAATAATCCTTTAAAAAAAAAAACCCATCACCGCATGACGTATCACAAGCCATATTTAGTGAATACACATCATATCACCACATGTCTTCACAAAGCAGCACTCACATTACTTGTATAGATTATAAAGCATGAGATACTAAAATGCTATTTGAACACAAAATTAGCATCATATTACCTTTATAGTGCAGCTGGTTCACACCTTCAACATCAATTCGGCAAACACAGAGTAAGTACTTCATTCAGGTACAAATAGAGTTTGAGGTGGACAAAGTTCCTTAAAGGAATTTATAATTTATCAGGAAAACAAAACTCAATGCTCAAAAAAATGTGAGTGAAAAGACATTCTAGAATAAAGACTTAGAATCCTTCCCCCTCATTTCAATTTTGCATTGGCTGAAATGAGGTAAGCCACCGAAGATGGGTTTGTGTACACCCAAGAGGTCTATCATTTTACAGTAATATAAAGGTTATCCATTGGCTGACGTATCACAAGCCATATTTAGTAAATGACTGAATAATGCAGTTAGAAAACCAAGGATGTAATCACTTGTACTTCTGTGTGTATTTTAATTAATTTGCCTTTCTTCTTGTCACTCACTGTCCCACTGTGTCCCCAGTAACAATTCCTGTCTGTTTCCCAGACCTCCGAGGATTTGTAGAGCCAGGATCCTATTCTGAGTTCTAACTACTGTCCCACAGTTAAGAATTTCACGTTTCTAAATGGGGCGGGGAGGAAACCAAAAGAAGAATACATGAAATTCTAATTTGAGTGTTCATAGATAGGTTTTTCTGGAACATAGCCATGCTCCTTCAAATATTATCTGTGGTTATTTTCATGCTACAAGAGCAGAATTGAATAGCTAGGACAGAGATCATACAGACCACAAGACCAAGCATATTACTAAGTGGCTTATTAAAGAAAAGCTTGCTGACCCCTGCTAAAGATGGTTTTGATCTTATCTAAGATAAGCATAAAATAAATCAGCACCAGAAATTATTAGTTTAATTATTAGAACTCATAAAAATGGGATTCCGAGTGGCTTCCTATGAAGCATATTTGGTGATCATCGGAGAACAAATATCTCCCATAAGTCACTCTTAAATAATCCTTTAAAAAAAAAAACCCATCACCGCATGACGTATCACAAGCCATATTTAGTGAATACACATCATATCACCACATGTCTTCACAAAGCAGCACTCACATTACTTGTATAGATTATAAAGCATGAGATACTAAAATGCTATTTGAACACAAAATTAGCATCATATTACCTTTATAGTGCAGCTGGTTCACACCTTCAACATCAATTCGGCAAACACAGAGTAAGTACTTCATTCAGGTACAAATAGAGTTTGAGGTGGACAAAGTTCCTTAAAGGAATTTATAATTTATCAGGAAAACAAAACTCAATGCTCAAAAAAATGTGAGTGAAAAGACATTCTAGAATAAAGACTTAGAATCCTTCCCCCTCATTTCAATTTTGCATTGGCTGAAATGAGGTAAGCCACCGAAGATGGGTTTGTGTACACCCAAGAGGTCTATCATTTTACAGTAATATAAAGGTTATCCATTGGCTGACGTATCACAAGCCATATTTAGTAAATGACTGAATAATGCAGTTAGAAAACCAAGGATGTAATCACTTGTACTTCTGTGTGTATTTTAATTAATTTGCCTTTCTTCTTGTCACTCACTGTCCCACTGTGTCCCCAGTAACAATTCCTGTCTGTTTCCCAGACCTCCGAGGATTTGTAGAGCCAGGATCCTATTCTGAGTTCTAACCTAGCTGGTCCCACAGCTGTCGGTTCTTCCAGCAATACAAATGCCAAGTATCGCAGTTTTAATCCATCCTCAAAGAATGGGGCCTGGGGCTCCAGATTATGGGGAGAAATGATCACTCTGCTCCCATGATTCTCTGACAGGTGTTTTCCATGGCTGTGAACCCCTCCAAAAAGCTTACAACCCAGTTAATGCCCTGTGTCTCAGTGCCCTGCTCTCCCTAGCTCCTCCTTACCAAAATCAGTCCAGTGGCCCATACTCCTGCTCACAGTGGATCCTGAAAGCCCCACATGCTCACAGCTCAGTGTGACAAGAAACCAGTCCCAGGTGAAGCAGAGGAAGGACGCCGTTGCTTCCAGTTCAGACTGTGGTTTGTTAAGCAGCCATGTTAGTGGGTCATTCCCTTCACTTGTTTATTATCGTTTTTACATTTAACGCACATTATAACACTGAGGGGTGGTAATGCTTTCATTATTGTAATAGTCACAGCTATCACGTACTATGTGGCTGGACCTCTCTTAGGTGCTTTAGAGTTGGGGCCCCCAACCACTGAGCCTTTGTACCTCCTGTCAGATCAATGGTGGCATTACATTAGAAATAAAGGGCACAATGAATACAAGTGCTTGAATCCGTCTGAAACCATTACCCCCATCACCCATGGAAAAACTGTCTCCCATGAAACGTGTCTCTAGTGCCAAAAACACTGGGGACTGCTGCTTTAGAGAATCAAGTCACTTGATTCTCACAATGCTGTGTTTAACACAGTGAAACAGCCCAGTTCCATTTGACTCTTTTAGACCCCTTGGACTGTAATCCCCCAGGCTCCTCTGTCCATGGGATTCTCCAGGCAAGAACACTGGAGTGGGTTCCCATTTCCTTCTCCAGGGGATCGTTCTGATCCCATCAGCATACCACCACCCAAACCAGCCTCCCCTGGAACCATAACCCAACCGGAAGCTACCCTGGACCTGGCCAACTCGCTCATTATAAATAGTCAACAATACTCAGAGAAGACAGACTCCGAAACAAAAACTACAAAAGCATCGGATTCTAAAGTTCATCACAGCAATGTTAAAACAGCTGCTGCTTACAGATACTCCGAACCCCCTCTGCATCTCTTTCAAGTGTGATTATTAATAAACAATGATGCTACAGAAAAAAAGTTCCCAAAATGATAAGCATGGACTGTAAGGAAGTATTTTAAACCAGAGAAAAGGGCTACCTTTGCTTTCTCATCTTAAGATTCTAAAGTGGGAGGCAACGACATTTCAACCTAGGTTTCCCTACCAATGGGCATCAATAGGCATATATACAGTGGAAGAGAAGAGAGAAAGAGGATTTGGGGTAGAAACATACTGAAGAGTGGATGCAGTGTAGGGCCTCCCCAGGGTGGGCACCACTGGCTGAGAATTGGAAACTGTCTGCTAGAGTCAGCTCTTACCACCAAGGCAATTTCCACTTATGCAGATGAAGTGGCGAGTTCAAAACGCTCTGTTTCGCTTTTCCCAGGCTCTAACAACATAGTCACAGTTTGCTTTTTAACTTGAACCACCTGACAGTCCTGGAAAAGCTGTTCTCCCTGTTTTGTGTCTCAGTGACAATGTTGTGTTAACCGTCACAGAGAGTTATACCCTGACCAAGGTGAAGAGTCTCAGAAGCGCAGAGTGTAGTAAAGAGAAACGCTGAAGATACCAGGCATGCGTGTCTTAAGAGCGTTACTGCATCACCTCATTGCAGCCGATGTCTTCTGAAGACAGCTAAGAAGCCAGGATGAAAGCAAAGGAACTGGTTAAATCCACTACCTCTGAAAAAGTTGCAGACTCTTCAACCAGCAATATGGTGTCACTAAATTAAATCGACGCCAGGGCCTCTGATAACACGCAGGAATTCCCTTCAGTGTGAGTGAGTTTCTGCAGTCTTCTGTCCAGAACAGAAAGGTTGCTCTTCCTCGGCTGCAGGTCCATCCCTGGGGCATCCTTAAACAGTAGACAGATCTTGAACCCTGAAATAGGCAATGAGATACCCCTGGCACAAGCTTAGTCTTGCCCTGCAGAAGTCACTTCCACTCACCTGGCCAATCCAGAATCGTACTGAAAGGGCAAAGGAATCATACTGAACGGACAAGGAGACGAGTCCTTAATAAAACCCATGCCATGGTTTGATCAGGACTGCATCTTATTGTAAAGCTGTACTTAGTTCAGTCGCTAAGTCATGTCCAACTCCTTGTCATCCTACAGACTACAGCACGCCAGGCTTCCCTGTCCTTCACTATCTCCCAGAGTCCGCTCAATCTCACGTCCATTGATTCGGTGATGTCATCCAACCATCTCGTTCTCTGCTGCTCCTGTGCCCTCTGTCCTCAGTCGTTCCCAGCATCAGGTCATTGCCAGTGAGTTGACTCCTCAGTGAGTTGACTCCTCAGTAGCCAGAACTTCAGCTCCAGCACCAGTCCTTCCAATGAATATTCAGGGTTGATTTCCTTTAGGACTGATTTCCTGTAGGACTGACTGGTCTGATCTCCTTGCAGTCCAAAAGAATCTCAAGAGTCTTCTCCAACACTACTCAAAAGCATCAATTTTTCAGTGTTCAACCTTCTTTATGGTCCAGCTCTGCAGGGTCCTAACCTTATCTGAAAAGAACTGAGGGTTTGACCAAGACTGGTGTGGGTTATCTGTATTCGGGGGTTACGGGGGCATTATAGAAATGGAGATTCCTCGAGGTCCCCCCAGGTAAACCTTTAAGACAGCAAAACCTTGTCTCGCTTATACACTTGGAGGTGTTTTAATGGCACAGTACCAAATTTCAAGAAATTCAAGAGTATCTGTACTACTTTTTAAATTCTTTAATGAAGGTTATGAGGTAGAGGGAGTGAAAAAAGTTCATTTTTTTCCTTTGTTCTTTCTTTATTGTTTTTTCAAATTTATTTCTTTTCATCCATCTTTGTTCTTTGGCCTGTGTGGGCCCCATTGCAGCAGCCTCTCTTGTCGCAGAGCACTGGCTCTGGGCGCATGAGCTCCAGAGTGCTGGCTCGTAATTAGACACACCAGTCCAGTGGCTCTGCGGCATGTGGGGTCTTCCCAGGCCAGGGATCCGACTGGTGCCCCCTGCACTGGAAGGCAGACTCTTTACCCACTGGACCACCAGGGAAGCCCTGTTCATTCTTTAAAGAAGATAAAAATACTCATTTCCCGATCAACATTGAAAGCATGTCTGTGCAGTTCAAGATACTGAACTATGCTGGGCTTTCTTAGAATAATGCCTTTAAATAGTGAAATGATCTTATCTTGACCAATTATAACAGTCAGCTCATTCTAAAAATAAGAGGACTAGTAAATGTGGTTATTTTGGAGATGGGGTGGGGGAGGGAACAGCTTCTAATTCCTTTAACAAAACCAACCTCTACCCCAGGAGTTCCTGGTAACAAGTCTTCTTAACTGATGAACTTTACTTTCAAAGGTTTAGAGACTTATTGAAATGGGGACTAAGCTAGAGCAGAGGAGAGGTCCTCCAAGCCTTTTCTGAAGTGACCAGTTCATTGTACACAATATCCCAGTCTCACAGGAAAATGTCCAGATTTTCAAGTACACAGGAGAAGGCACAGAGGAAAGTGAGAAGCGGCTCTGGGACGTGTGGATAAGGTTCAGGAAATGAAACCTAGAGAGGTCACTGCAGTTCCACACGTCACCCTAAACCTCCTACAAAGAACCTGACTTCCTAAAAGAACCAAGCCTGTGTTAACTATATGTTCCTCACGGGACGAAAACACAAGACACTGCCCACCGACTGCCACAGGTAGACAATGGAGAGACTCCGACTCCAAATCCACCCATAAACAAAGAGAAAACTTAGTCATCAAAATAGTTTCCAAGTCAAACCTAAACATTCATATCTTCTTCAAGTTAATGTGGTACCTCTAATATAGTCATGACACCTCTTACCTGCTTTCCAAATAAAAATAAAAATCAATAAAAATAGACTAAGCTAAAAATATAAGAGCAACACAGTCACCTTTATTGGAGTTCATTGGTTAGCAAATATTCATTGAGCATTTACCTATGTACCCACAGGCTCCAGTTTTAGTCCCTGCAAGTAGAACTGAACACTTTTAATTTGCTCAGTCAAAAATTAGTAATTCATTGGAGTTTAAATTATTCAGTTAGACCCAATGAGCCGTTTTTGTTTGTTGGTTAAATACACCATTCATTTCCCTCCAAAGGTCTTACACTTACTACCTCTGGCTTCTCTATTAATCATCCTCATTTTAGCCCACGTAGAAGTCTCTTCCCTGAAGTCACTCTGAAGAACCAGCAGTAGGATAAGTTGACCTAGACTCTGGTTCCCCTATTCCTACCTTTTAGTAAGACTCAGTTCTGTCAGCCCCAGAGTCCCAGATGAACCCTCCAGTACTCGACATCTCCAATTAGCACCTCTTTGCACCTAGAAAACTGGTTGTGCCTGGAGTGCAGGCATGAGAATGGCTGAAGAGACCAGCTTCTGCCTCTGACAGGTGCTCTCCTTGGGGAAAGCCATCAGGGGAGCTTTGTTCAGGAGGAGACACAGAACTTTTCACTGGTACCCAAGCCTGGCCTGCCCAGCCTCCTGTCTCTTCTCCTGGTCTCACTGCTGCCCATCACTGTCTTGTACATGGAGCATCTATCAATCAGCTGTGCTTTAAGGTCCCCACAGATTAAAAGGCTGCGTCCTTTGTGCTTTGGCTAGCTAGTGTTCCTTACCAGATGTGCCCTTAGTCCTGGGGGAGGGTCCCTATGTAGGGGGCGGGAGCCCTGCATAGGAAGTGTGCCTGCTTAAGTCCTTCAGTGTCTGACTCTCTGTGACCCCGTGGACTGTAGCCTATCAGGCTCCTCTTCCATGGGATTTCACAGACAAGAACATTGGAGTGGGTTGCCATATTCTACTCCAGGGGATCTTCCCAATCCAGGGATGGAACCTAGGCCTCCTGCATTTCAGAGGGGTTCTTTACTGTGTGTGGTCTCCCTAGCGGCTCAAATAGAACATCAAATTCAGCGCAATGAGTACACATAATACACAACAAAACAGAAAACCTCAATTATGGATTAATAGCAGGCTGAATAAAAATCAGGATTTTTCCTGGTAAAACTTAAAGCTATTTTGTACAAGTAATCTAAACACACCCATCCCCCAGCATTTTACCCCATACTCCTTTACTTTCCACAGAAATTTATCAAAAGCTCCAAATCTAATGGACTCTTCCAGGTTTTATTTACCTAGACCCAACACAAATTATTCACCACCACCACCACCACCATCTGATCTTAGAAGCACTCAACTGAAATGAGACAGAAGAGGAAATGAGAGGAAAGAATGAACCTTAGGAGACAGTTTGGGGTCTTTGGTGCATCATCAGGAGTCCCTGGATCAGTGCAGTGAGGAACTTTCGCCATGCATAATAAGTAGAGAAAAATGAGAAGGCAGGTGTGCAAAACTAAAATCGCTTAGTTACAACTTGGTTTTGACTGAATCGGCTGCCCCAGGTGGCCATGTTGGAGACGTAATAATGACCATCCTGGGTGCTGTACCAACAAAGGATGTGGAAGCAGTGAAATCAGACATTTAATTTGGATACTGCTGCTTATGAGAGGCCTGGGGCACAGGAGGCGAGTGTTGGAAGGGCTACAAGGAATCCTTTGTTTTTCAAATAAGAACGAGGAAGAATTCCACAGGGCTGAAATCTGCCTGGGATGTTCTATGCCCCACCCTGACCTTGAAGATTCTAACAGCAAGAAATTCTTCAATGATGCAAGACTCTGCCTGACATTCACAAACTTAAACAAAAAACAAAACCAGGAATAGTCTCAATACCCTTTTCTGTGGTATTAAAGAGACTCTAACTTTGACCAAATTTCAGGGTGTTTACTTGTCCAAAGCATTCCTTGAATTTTGAAGCAGATGTCAAGGAAAGAGCATATGGAATTGAGGGAGGGAAAAAAAAAAAATAAGAAAAATGCCTTAGCATACAAGCCTGAGGATAAATAGTTATCTTTGACACTAATCACTGACTTGAATATGCTTTGCAATTAAAATTTATAGTGAATTTAAGCAAATCCAGCACAAAGAAATCTGGAGGTAGCAAAAGCGTCATTATGAGCTGAGCTGACATCTTATGAGTCTATACCTGTGAATTCCAAAAAGCTTTTAAAATGAGTTTTTTCAAACTGGAGGCTACTTGTGAACATGCAACCTATATAAATTTATTTTTTTAAAAAAAGTCACATATAAAGAGATGCTTCAATCCTCTCCTGTTGAGAACAATTATTGCTGCAGAAAATAAGCCCGAGTCTGGTTATAAAGGCTGGCTGGATCGTTCTCAGGAGCATAACCAAGATAAACTGTAGGTTGCCCACAACAAGATGTACCTGGACTAGTACCTTTACCTGGTAGGCTAAGCTGCTACCTCAGTCGTAAAAGGGTCTTAGAGATGGATCTCCCAAATCTCTGATGAACTATAAATCTTCCATTCAAGTGTCATTCGTAAGTTAAGGATGCACAATCTGTTTTCGTGAGATCTCAGATATTAATTAGGAATGATCAGTGCAGAAGGGAAAAAAAAACTAGCAAGGTCATCATTTCCATCTTTCCGTTGCCTCTGATCTTGTCCATCTATACAGTGTCACAACAGAGTTCATATCTGTCAGTTTTGGTCACTGCTCTCTCCCTCATTCCTTACCAGGTAATCTTGTTCAGAGGACTGGCTTCCTGAATTGGAAGAACCACCACCTTCTGGTAGACGATGGTACTGCAAGCTACACAGTGGCTATACTAAGCCATTATCCATTTGGAATACTCAACTTTCTAGGAATCCATGCTACGAAAAGCAGAAACTACTTCTGTAAATGCAGCAAATCAAATTTAGCCACTGCTAACTTCCTTTATTATTCCCGAGAGCTTAGGGAATGTGGATGTTTATCCCCAAATATAAATTGGTTTTATTATATACAACCTCCTTCCCACTCCCAGGGAATCAGGTTCATTTCATGAAAGTCTCAATAATTTTGATAACATGGTTATGCTAATTAAAGCTGGTGAAAGTTATGAAACATGGAATATTAATCTTAAATACAAACCACTGTATATGCTCAAAGAGAGTGCTTTGGGGAATCAGGGTGTTTTTTATCATGTGTTTACTTATATATATTTCCCCTCTATCCTTTTAATTTACATTATCTTTGAAGATAGTAATGTAAAACAAAGATAAGCTTCTGTCTAGACAACCCTGTAAAACGATAAGATAAGCTTCAAACTGGAGGCTACTTGTGAACATGCAACCTATATAAATTTATTTTTAAAAAGTCACATATAAAGAGATGCTTCAATCCTCTCCTGTTGAGAACAATTATTGCTGCAGAAAATAAGCCCGAGTCTGGTTATAAAGGCTGGCTGGATCGTTCTCAGGAGCATAACCAAGATAAACTGTAGGTTGCCCACAACAAGATGTACCTGGACTAGTACCTTTACCTGGTAGGCTAAGCTGCTACCTCAGTCGTAAAAGGGTCTTAGAGATGGATCTCCCAAATCTCTGATGAACTATAAATCTTCCATTCAAGTGTCATTCGTAAGTTAAGGATGCACAATCTGTTTTCGTGAGATCTCAGATATTAATTAGGAATGATCAGTGCAGAAGGGAAAAAAAAACTAGCAAGGTCATCATTTCCATCTTTCCGTTGCCTCTGATCTTGTCCATCTATACAGTGTCACAACAGAGTTCATATCTGTCAGTTTTGGTCACTGCTCTCTCCCTCATTCCTTACCAGGTAATCTTGTTCAGAGGACTGGCTTCCTGAATTGGAAGAACCACCACCTTCTGGTAGACGATGGTACTGCAAGCTACACAGTGGCTATACTAAGCCATTATCCATTTGGAATACTCAACTTTCTAGGAATCCATGCTACGAAAAGCAGAAACTACTTCTGTAAATGCAGCAAATCAAATTTAGCCACTGCTAACTTCCTTTATTATTCCCGAGAGCTTAGGGAATGTGGATGTTTATCCCCAAATATAAATTGGTTTTATTATATACAACCTCCTTCCCACTCCCAGGGAATCAGGTTCATTTCATGAAAGTCTCAATAATTTTGATAACATGGTTATGCTAATTAAAGCTGGTGAAAGTTATGAAACATGGAATATTAATCTTAAATACAAACCACTGTATATGCTCAAAGAGAGTGCTTTGGGGAATCAGGGTGTTTTTTATCATGTGTTTACTTATATATATTTCCCCTCTATCCTTTTAATTTACATTATCTTTGAAGATAGTAATGTAAAACAAAGATAAGCTTCTGTCTAGACAACCCTCCCAGTTTATATGAAATCCAGAATTAGTAGAATTCCAATGAAGCACTTACAATTCTTGTCTGCTAAGTTTTTATAAGGATCCCCTGAGGTCAGCTATCACACTGGCTTCTTGAAGTACTGCATGTCAAAATGAAAGAAAAAAATAACTACCATCCTTGTAAATTTATGGAGAAGGCATAACTTTTTGGTACTAAGAAGTGTCCAATTGTCTTGGGGGCAACGAGGAGACAGTCAAAGCTGATTCTATAAAATGCCCATAATTAAGACTGGGAGACTGAATTATCCAGACCTTTGGTATGATCACAGCAAATACTACCATGTTCAATCAATTTTATCTTGCTTTCCTTTCCTCCTCCCAGAAAGGTGCATATTCATGGTAGTTTGGAGGAAGGGGGTAGAAGGTGAGGGAAGAGATGTTAATTCACCAAAATAGGGTTTTTTGAGTATTTAGCCTTCTGATTTAACTCTTCTTTCCATATGCAATGACAGGAGCCTAAAGGGGGCTTTAAGACATCCCAAACACCTCTATTCAGGATGGGTGTGGATTTCACTCCAACAGAAATCTTGGTTTTACACGCCAGATGACTCGATGAATGTCTCTCTGCGCAAAGTGAATATTCAATAAGTATTTGTTAGATAGACAAGTGAAATAAAAGGATGAACCAGAAATAAATGGCTTTACCATAATTAACTCTCAATACCTTTCATGTTGGGCTTCATGTCTGAGAGTGAACTAGACCATAGAAAGATACAATCGCCATATTGTCTAGACCTTGAAAATAAAGATAAAATGTGTTTCAAATGATGTGTTGTTTTTCTTGGGTCTTGGGTACAGAACGATTTCATAGTGCATTACACAGTGTCTGATGTCCCAGGAGTCAGTCAGCAGCCGGAGAAGATTAAAGATCACACAGGCTGATTGCTACTGTTCAATTAACAACTGGGAATCAAATGGTACTGCCAATTCGAGGACTCCCTTGGCAAAAGAACACTAAACATCTCCATTTGGTCCTTTAATGGATACACGAAAAACCAGGAGAAATTCAGTCCGAAGACCGCAAAAAAGATGCTGCTGGCATTTTGGGGTCAGAAGCCTCTTGTCCAATAGTCTCGAGGTCTTGCAGACTGATCATCATGTAATTCAGAAATCTCGTATACGACTCTTAGAACTTAAAAGACAGTCTTCTAATCCATGTGAAGCAAGAATCTTTTTCTTCCTCTTCCCCTCCAGATATTCTTGATTAAGTTAGACAGAAACTGAAAACATGACCACTCTGCCAGCGATATAATTGGTTCAATAAATATTAACAGTGACTCTCTTGAACTTTTTCTCTAATACCCCCAAAGAAGCTACCTTTTCAGAATTAAAAAAAAAAAAAAAAAAGGAAAAAAACTTTCTCTAACTGTTTAATTTTTAACTCTCTGTATGTGTTAACTATTCACACAGATAGTTCAGATGGAATAACTAGAAACTTGTCCAACTATGAACAAAAGGGCAATGTCCAGATTTCCTACTGGAGAAATAACCAAGAAAATTCTTTCTTGGATAGGACAGGTCTGTGGGTTTCCCTGGTGCCTCACATGGTAAAAAGGCTGCTTGCAATGCAGGAGACCCGGGTTCAATCCCTGGGTCAGGAAAATCCCCTGAAGAAGGGAATGGCAACTCACTCCAGTATCTCGCCCAGAGAATTCCTTGGACAGAGGAAGGCGCCTGGCAGGCTCCTGTCCATGGGCTTGCAAAAAATTGGACATGGCTGAGCAACTAACACTTTTCACTTTTCAAGGACAAGTCTGTGACAGGAAAACGTTTGCAAAAGTCACCTAGCCAAGCCATCACTCACAGGTCTATTTCATCACTTAATCCTCTCCAAAAGGTAAGAAGTACTGATCCAGTGGGTGACGCTAAAAATTCTTCAAATCAGCCCATTTGTGAACTTCACATCACCATCCCTATCACAGTGCCTCAGAGCTGCAACTAATTCCAACACAGAATGAGATTACTACCTTAGACATACTACATGTGTTCAGAATTCCAAAGTTGAAAAAAAATTTCCCTGTTACTCAAAACTATTTTCAATCAGCCATAGCCCTAACTGATAGGACATAATGACATCTAGTATTATTTTATCACCCCTATGCAATAAACATGTCTGGCTAAGTGCTCTACTTAACAATATTTCATTTAATCTTTACCATAAAGAGTATTACATTAACAGTCTCATTTTTGCTGATAAAGAAATTAAGGGTCAGGAAGGTTGAGTAACATTGAAGAGGCCATGCAGCTAGTAAGCCTGGAGACTGGGCTTCAACTAGGGGACTTGTCTGATTTCTGAAGTCAGGTTTTGGACTATTCTCATACACTAAGCCTAACATACGCCTTCCCTTCTTACATGAGATGCTTATTCTTTCCTATATTTATTCAAATCTGAATGATAACAATGCCATTACTATTTAAATGCAAACAAATCATCCTCCATTTGGATCCAGGGAATGACCAAAACAATAATTTTTCTTTAAGACTGAGGATAATGTCCACTGATCATTTTAATGATAAAATCTATTTTTATTTTCCCTATCTCTTTCTCATTTTTCAATCGAATAGAGTTCACTTTGTCCCCTTAAATAAGGCATTCTACTGCTATAGGGAAACCAATTTTCTCTCAAGACTTTATTGTAAAATTATCAGAAAACTGGCTACTTAAACAGCAGGTAATCTTTTATTTCATGCATAATTACCATGCACTATATTTTGATTTGATCCTAATGGCCCTAAGTACATTTTAAACAAACCCTCAACCTGCCCAAATGAAAAACATTTTGCTTCCTCTGATGCACTTGTGTGGCGATGATAATTAACACATCTTGGGAAATTCGAGCTACATCTGATTAAATCAAAACACACCATAAAGGTCTTTACAAATAATCCTTTGAAGAATCCAGCTGAGAAAATCATGAAAAGAAGAATTATGAGAAAGGAAGCTCATTCCAGTTTTGTGCCTGGCACTTAAAGGTGACCCTGCCAAGGTGAGGGTTTTGAATTCAGTTAACTCGCCCAGAATGCATCTGAATGTCTGAACGAGGAGGGCTGTCCAGGTGACCAACTCGTCACTCACAAACTCCACATTTCTGTTCAGGGACCAGCTCCTAATGTTATGTCTTTGGGCCAACAGCCAAGGAAATACTGCCCTTTCATCAGACCAAAGACTTAAGAAGCAGCAGTTATTAAATTTAAAAAAAAAAAAAGTTTTCAGAAAAGGAGACCTCTTCGGGCTTCCATGCTTAAAATTCCAACTTGGTTAACTTGAGGTAATATGATCAAAATGGAAACATCACAAAATAAACGAAACCAAACAAACCAAACTGGGCCGGACAGGGGGCGGGGAGAGTCAAACTCAGAAATTAAGCTTAGCTGTTCCTTCCAAAAGTCAAAAATCAAGTAAGATGAACACTTCGGTAATTCAGCACAACCATACACCTTCAATAATGCAATCGCTACTATTACAGTTCTTGCTTACAGTAATACCAACAGTCACTGTTCTTGCCATTTACGGAGCACCTGCTGATGCAGTCTGCTACTTAATCTTCCACACAGCATTGAGAGCTGCTATCAAATCACAGATGAGTAAACTGAGGCAGAGTGGTGCTAAGCAACCTTTACAAGATGACTCAAGGAGCAACAAGCCTTATTGCCGGGGCTCAAACGCAGCCAGACTCAACCCAAAGCATGCACGTTTCATTTAACACTACCATCGGCCTTACGTAAAGCAGTAACTATTTGACTAGAACCTACCTACCGTGTACAGCTGTGTTCAGTAATCTGGACAGAGTGTCACTATAAGGTTGAGCACAGAAGGTGCTCAATAATACTATGTGGAAAGAATAAATATGTATCTCTTCTCATGTTCCAAACTATTTATGAAGCAAAACCAGGTTCTATACCATGAGGGTGTATAGAGAAAGGAGTGTATAGAAAAAGCAGACCTGGTCCCAAAATGTGTGTCATCTTTACTTGGAAGATAAGATTCTCACAAATGAAAAATTAGGGAACAAAACAAATCAGCCACATGTATTAGGGAAGGCCTGGGGGCGGGATCTAAGCTTTCCAGGAGACGCTGCATGATCTGGAATCCAAAGCACAAATGGGAACAAGCAGGATTTGCTTTCCTCCCCACTGGACCCCCACCCAAGAAGAATCTTTTTGCACTATTCAATGAGAAATAATAAATAATAAGCAAGTATACTGCACTCAGGGATGTGTTTTTCATAACTGAATTAAAGAGTTTTCCAAACTAGTCTCTCCAACCTTTTTGTTTGTCCAGTTATTGTCTGGCAATCTGTGTTCAGTCCTACAAACTAAAAATGTCAGTCATTGTGTGAGATCTTCCTAGCCTCATGCTAAAGTATGCTCATGAATCCCAGAAACGCCAATACTCTTCCTTTTGAGGCCACAGCAAAATTCCAGCTTAATCTTGAGAGGACAGTTTTATTAGGTGGTTTAAGAAATCATCTGCAAATACTGAAAAAGCCATGAAAATCTTGCCTAAATTATGTATGTTTGCCAGTCTCCGCCCCTCATGTTATGGCAGACCTGGGCTGTATGGTGATGGTGTGTGTGTGAGAGAGAGAGAAGGAAATCTTTTCAGCTAGCTTATTGAATCTTTCCACCTCCCATAGAGAACTCTGAAGAAATGCAGTTTTTTGGGTTTTGTTTTTTTTCAACATTCAAATGAGTGTGAATCAGAACGGCTATTCTCCCAGGACTCATCTTTTATGTGGAGTGTAGGGCCACTGACAGGGTTGAAATGGATCCAAGTTTCCTTGATGAGCTGATTTTGAAAAGGCTGGAGACAGCACGCTATGGTGTGGAAAAAAGGAGAACCAGTCCTAGTCTCTGCTTTACTGCACAGAAGCCAGGAGAATTTTAACCATTCCTCAAACCCTCCAAACCACAGTTTTCTTTTGTGAGGAATGAGAAACAAGAACTAGACACTCTTCAGGCAGAATTCACTCCGACTCATTGCCACAGAAATACTGGGTTCAACCATTTCTCTCCCCAAGGCATTTTTCTATTGGAGCGCTATAAAAAGTTTGTACCCCAGAGCTCTCAAATTTGGGGCACCACAGAAATTTCCATCCCCAAAACATGAAGTCTAGGTGTTTAGAGGCAAGACCCAGGAATCAGTATTTTTAGCAAAGGCTCCATGGGATTTCGACGTGTGTGGTCCACCGACCAGACCACACTTAGGAAATGAGTGCTTTAGATGAAATTCCTGATGATCTGGGTGCCCATGTCATGATTAAACAATTACAGACCTGGCTGAGATGGATAGAAAATTCCTTGTGAATCAGAACTAAACCATTTTAATGAGAAAACCTATGAGAGAGGGCACACACAGAGGATTATGCTTGGAGAGCAAGGACTCTGATTCTACCACTTTCTGTTACGTATAGGCAGTGTCATCCTGGGTTATCTCAGTTTTTTCATCTGAAACAAATCAAAGTGGGCAGGCTTCTCTCACAGGGTACTAGGAGGGAAGGATGAGGAACCCTGAGGATCACCTAGCATGGATCCGGGTTCAGAGAAGGTCCTCAAACTCTGTTATGTCCTCTCCCTCCCTTCCTCCTCCCACTGGGCTGCAGGGAGCTGGCCTATCCCAGCCCCTGGTGTCTAGCCTGCTTGCCCTCAGCACCCACAACCAACAGAAGGATGTAAATTTGTCTTGTTTCCAAAAGCAGTAAGTAGCCTGCAACTTACCAGCGCTTATTTGAAACCAGACCCCTTCACTGACTGTAGGAAGGAAAATGCATCTCCTCTGTGCTTCCCACAAACACTACTCCATCCCCTCCACCCCCAGGGGCTGAGCCTCTAGGGCACATTCCCAGAGTTAAACGGTGTGATAAACTTGGGCCAACCCACAAAACACAGCACGCTATGGTGTGGAAAAAAGGAGAACCAGTCCTAGTCTCTGCTTTACTGCACAGAAGCCAGGAGAATTTTAACCATTCCTCAAACCCTCCAAACCACAGTTTTCTTTTGTGAGGAATGAGAAACAAGAACTAGACACTCTTCAGGCAGAATTCACTCCGACTCATTGCCACAGAAATACTGGGTTCAACCATTTCTCTCCCCAAGGCATTTTTCTATTGGAGCGCTATAAAAAGTTTGTACCCCAGAGCTCTCAAATTTGGGGCACCACAGAAATTTCCATCCCCAAAACATGAAGTCTAGGTGTTTAGAGGCAAGACCCAGGAATCAGTATTTTTAGCAAAGGCTCCATGGGATTTCGACGTGTGTGGTCCACCGACCAGACCACACTTAGGAAATGAGTGCTTTAGATGAAATTCCTGATGATCTGGGTGCCCATGTCATGATTAAACAATTACAGACCTGGCTGAGATGGATAGAAAATTCCTTGTGAATCAGAACTAAACCATTTTAATGAGAAAACCTATGAGAGGGGGCACACACAGAGGATTATGCTTGGAGAGCAAGGACTCTGATTCTACCACTTTCTGTTACGTATAGGCAGTGTCATCCTGGGTTATCTCAGTTTTTTCATCTGAAACAAATCAAAGTGGGCAGGCTTCTCTCACAGGGTACTAGGAGGGAAGGATGAGGAACCCTGAGGATCACCTAGCATGGATCCGGGTTCAGAGAAGGTCCTCAAACTCTGTTATGTCCTCTCCCTCCCTTCCTCCTCCCACTGGGCTGCAGGGAGCTGGCCTATCCCAGCCCCTGGTGTCTAGCCTGCTTGCCCTCAGCACCCACAACCAACAGAAGGATGTAAATTTGTCTTGTTTCCAAAAGCAGTAAGTAGCCTGCAACTTACCAGCGCTTATTTGAAACCAGACCCCTTCACTGACTGTAGGAAGGAAAATGCATCTCCTCTGTGCTTCCCACAAACACTACTCCATCCCCTCCACCCCCAGGGGCTGAGCCTCTAGGGCACATTCCCAGAGTTAAACGGTGTGATAAACTTGGGCCAACCCACAAAACACAGCAGGGGTCCTAAGTCACAAAACAACTCCTGAGGCACATTCCCTGATCCAAATCGCACCTTTCTAGGAGTTAGAGGGTGATTGAAAGTCACCCAGTCGTGTCCAGCTCTTTGCAACCCCATGGACTACAGCCCGCCAGGCTTCTCTGTTGATGGAATTCTCCAGGCAAGAATACTGGAGTGGGTTGCCATTCCCTCCTCCAGGGTATCTTCCTGACCCAGGGATCAAACACACGTCTTCTGCACGGAAGGCAGATTCTTTACCATCTCAGAGGTAAGGAGACCCCAGAGATTTGAAGGGAGAAAGACAGTTTTGAGGATACTAGAGAGAAAGGGTCTATTTATATTCAAAGGAGATCACTCTTTGAGTTTTCTATATTAATGAAGGTTAAATCCAGAGTTTATAAACTCTTCATGATTATTAATGATTTAACTGCAAGGAAGTAAAGAAGCCATTTGGGTTAATATCTGGGATGAAGAGCTACAGAATGAGCAGCATACTTTCTTTCCCTGCCTCTCCCCCCGGGAAAAGCCCTCTGAATGAATGACGGTCCTGGAAACCAGGGTTCCCCAACCTCCAGGGTGTGGGGCAGTGCCTGCTGTCAGATCAGCAGTGGCATTAGATTAGAAATATTAGGGCCTATGTGCTCAGGATCACCAGGAGGAGGACCATTCATAACGTATAGCCACCTGAACAGCAAAAAAAATGTTTTCAAGTTTGGCATTGATAGAGGCTCCTGGATTTTCAGAGACAAGCTGAAGAATCCATTGTGCTGGATGCCCGTTTTATAACCTCTGCCCATTTATTCGGCAGAGCAATAAACATCGTAGAGGAATATTTACTGTTTTCCACTTGAAAAGCAAATTTGTGGCAAGGGTGCCGGACACAAATAAAATTAGTTAAGTAATAGGTAGACATAGGCAAGGTCAATTGCTGGAAAGAATATATGAAATGTTCTCGCTGAAATGGTAGGAAGAGGTGAAGAGGTGCCAAGAGATTAAGTTCATTACAGTCTAAGTGCCTTTTTTTCCATTCCAGGGGGAGAAAGCACATTCTCACACAACACACACATGCACGCATATTACAGTAGCAAAGGTACAATCCAACACTGGTAACTTTTCTTCAGTAGTTCTCATACGTTTTACCAGCAGCCAAAGAAAGATTCTAAAAACCAAGAACAGACCTGTGTGGATGCTGCCTTACACCCGAACAAGATTTTCAGACACAAACGAGGTGTAGACTTTGTACAGAAACTGTAAAATATTTTCTGTTGGTGAGAAATTAAGGGCTAGTGTTTCTGCACTGAAGTGACATCTTCAGGAAACTGACAAGCACAGAGGATTGAAGATAAAATGACTGGGAGTGGAAATCACCAGTAAGCCCCTCCCCTTCTCCTGCAAGGGCCCTTTTGGAAACCCTCTTGGTGAGATGGCAGGGATGGGACTGGTGGATTGTCAAATGCGGTTCTAACCACAACTGTACGCAATGTGTGTGGATAGATAGATGAAAAAACTCTGGCAGCCTTTGGGATCTCCATCCCCAACGGTGTTTACAGTTATTTGCAAATCATTGGTTGGCTTAAATGGAAGAGCTCTAAACCAGGTTCCCCCCCGAAAAGCCCTCTGAATGAATGACGGTCCTGGAAACCAGGGTTCCCCAACCTCCAGGGTGTGGGGCAGTGCCTGCTGTCAGATCAGCAGTGGCATTAGATTAGAAATATTAGGGCCTATGTGCTCAGGATCACCAGGAGGAGGACCATTCATAACGTATAGCCACCTGAACAGCAAAAAAAATGTTTTCAAGTTTGGCATTGATAGAGGCTCCTGGATTTTCAGAGACAAGCTGAAGAATCCATTGTGCTGGATGCCCGTTTTATAACCTCTGCCCATTTATTCGGCAGAGCAATAAACATCGTAGAGGAATATTTACTGTTTTCCACTTGAAAAGCAAATTTGTGGCAAGGGTGCCGGACACAAATAAAATTAGTTAAGTAATAGGTAGACATAGGCAAGGTCAATTGCTGGAAAGAATATATGAAATGTTCTCGCTGAAATGGTAGGAAGAGGTGAAGAGGTGCCAAGAGATTAAGTTCATTACAGTCTAAGTGCCTTTTTTTCCATTCCAGGGGGAGAAAGCACATTCTCACACAACACACACATGCACGCATATTACAGTAGCAAAGGTACAATCCAACACTGGTAACTTTTCTTCAGTAGTTCTCATACGTTTTACCAGCAGCCAAAGAAAGATTCTAAAAACCAAGAACAGACCTGTGTGGATGCTGCCTTACACCCGAACAAGATTTTCAGACACAAACGAGGTGTAGACTTTGTACAGAAACTGTAAAATATTTTCTGTTGGTGAGAAATTAAGGGCTAGTGTTTCTGCACTGAAGTGACATCTTCAGGAAACTGACAAGCACAGAGGATTGAAGATAAAATGACCGGGAGTGGAAATCACCAGTAAGCCCCTCCCCTTCTCCTGCAAGGGCCCTTTTGGAAACCCTCTTGGTGAGATGGCAGGGATGGGACTGGTGGATTGTCAAATGCGGTTCTAACCACAACTGTACGCAATGTGTGTGGATAGATAGATGAAAAAACTCTGGCAGCCTTTGGGATCTCCATCCCCAACGGTGTTTACAGTTATTTGCAAATCATTGGTTGCTAGGCTAGTTGAAGACTGGGTCTTTACACCTTAAAGGAAAAGGTCTATAGATACATTTGGGAAAAACAGAGACAGGAGCAGAAGCTGATTTTTGAATATAATTACTCCAAAGCACGTGGTACATGTGGCTCTGTTTAAGCCAAGTTAAAGTAACAACTCCCAAGAACTAGTGGAACAGTGAAAACAAATCCCCAACAGGACCGTACCTAAGTTTTTAGCCCAGGACAGGCCAGCTCTGACTATTTAGCCCCTCATTAAATAAAGTCTTTAGCTAACATAGAAAGTCGATCATTTTTCCTTTACCCCTCCCCACTCACTGGGCCATAAAACAATTCCCATCTTCAAAAAGAACAAGGATTGATTAACTAAATACACGAGAGATGACTGATCCAATCTATGTTGACGGTAGGAAGGCTTTGGGCTTATTTTTGCTCACATGTCACAGGAGCCACTGAACTAAGAAAAGGCCAACTCAAAAAATACAGTTGGAGGCAAGGCTTTTTAACTGATTGTTGTCTGAGCCAGGCCAGCTTCTTTGACTCTAAGGATTCCACCTCCTGCCTTCTCGAACCCTCTGTTCTGTTACCTTTCTCCACCTTTCCCATCTGCTCCATGACTTCATGGATCTGCTTTTCTGTTACCCCAATTTGGCTGACAGCACAGACGATCATCACCAAGATGTGACTTTCATTTCTCAACGCAGTCTCCCAGATGACCCTTAGTTCCACGGTCTGTCTACAAGCCAGTTTGGCCAAATCCGGAGCTAGTTATAACATTACAAGAATAGATTTCGTCCTCCAAAAGCCCCCGGGCTTCGTAGAAGGCATAGTCACTATTGCTCGCCCTACAAAATGATCCAATTTTGACATAAAATCTCTAAAACAGAAACGTGGTTAAAGGCTGAAACTAAACTTCAACCTTAAAGAGGTTACAGACATATTCCAATAAGTGCTTCTTGCCCACACCTGGCTTCCAGGAATTGATTTCTGAGTTCGGAGGCACACATGACCATTTAAATGTTCTCAATAGTGGTACATCTTAAACCTTCTGAAGACACACTGCATCACTTTCGAATGAGCAAAAAGTCAAAAGCATTCAGGAGACAAATCTGGTGAGGACCCAGCTGGGGAATATCATTTGGGTCAAAGCTACAAAGCATTGAGAATGATTTTCTGGTAGAGTTTGAAAATGAGCTCCCAAAGTCATTACAAAAGAGGCATGGCAGAAAGGGATACATCAGGAGCACCACCTTTGGAATAGAACACATTTTATCCCCTAAATTGGCTACTCCATAGATACTACTCTCCATTTCTTTAAATACACTATTTGGTCCTTTTGCTTGAATACAAGCCCTTGACCCCACCCTATCTCCCAAAATATCTTTTTTATTTTCTTTCAAAACCTAGGAAGCCCCTTCGAGTTTCAATCTGACTCAGATGCCCTGCAGCCACACTCCCATGTTGCTACCCTCCCGCCCTGTCCCCTCCCACCCTCCCATTCTCCCCTCTGACATGCAAAGCAATATTTAAAGGACATTAAAAACACTGGTTTCCTTTCCTGCCCCCCATGACCAAACTGTCAGCTCCTTGCAAATAATGGCTGTATTTTGGGGTACTCGACAGAGTGATGGCTTCACAGAGTGTTCCATAAATGCCCGTTGTCCAAATACATCCATTTGAAAAATTAACCTCCTCACTTTACTTTTACCTCATATAATTTGGCAAACTTGTCATCTGCAGTTCAATGTCAAGCTAGGAGCAATTTTACAAGAAAGATTCTGACAGTGTTGACCCTGAACTCACATGTTATTATTTTTAAAAAAAATGATCTGAATGCTGGAAAAGAAAAAGGGCTAATCTATGGATAGAAAAATAGTGACATGAGCTTAAAGAAGTGGGCTCGGGGTAAAAAACACACATACAAACAAACTTGAATTCATGTTCAAAATGGCATTGGTAACTTGGAGAAATAGTTTCTCTAGGAGTATCAAGCAAAAAACGTAGGCAGATCTGTACTGGAGCTATTTTTCAACTCAAGGAAAAAAATACGCCATCAGGCTTACTATGAAGCATAATTCTCAATAGCAGATTCAATCTCTCCCATTGAAAAAATCTCATATGAATAACCTACTACTCTTCCTCTTGTGAGTGCATAGCCAAACGGAAATAAGTGTTTGCATCAAAATATTATATACATATTACATTTTATATATATATATAAGCTTCCCTGGTAGCTCAGCTGGTAAGAATCCACTTGCAATGCAGAAGACCTCAGTTTGACTCCTGAGTCAGGAAGATCCTCTGGAGAAGGGAAAGGCTACCCACCTTTGGAATAGAACACATTTTATCCCCTAAATTGGCTACTCCATAGATACTACTCTCCATTTCTTTAAATACACTATTTGGTCCTTTTGCTTGAATACAAGCCCTTGACCCCACCCTATCTCCCAAAATATCTTTTTTATTTTCTTTCAAAACCTAGGAAGCCCCTTCGAGTTTCAATCTGACTCAGATGCCCTGCAGCCACACTCCCATGTTGCTACCCTCCCGCCCTGTCCCCTCCCACCCTCCCATTCTCCCCTCTGACATGCAAAGCAATATTTAAAGGACATTAAAAACACTGGTTTCCTTTCCTGCCCCCCATGACCAAACTGTCAGCTCCTTGCAAATAATGGCTGTATTTTGGGGTACTCGACAGAGTGATGGCTTCACAGAGTGTTCCATAAATGCCCGTTGTCCAAATACATCCATTTGAAAAATTAACCTCCTCACTTTACTTTTACCTCATATAATTTGGCAAACTTGTCATCTGCAGTTCAATGTCAAGCTAGGAGCAATTTTACAAGAAAGATTCTGACAGTGTTGACCCTGAACTCACATGTTATTATTTTTAAAAAAAATGATCTGAATGCTGGAAAAGAAAAAGGGCTAATCTATGGATAGAAAAATAGTGACATGAGCTTAAAGAAGTGGGCTCGGGGTAAAAAACACACATACAAACAAACTTGAATTCATGTTCAAAATGGCATTGGTAACTTGGAGAAATAGTTTCTCTAGGAGTATCAAGCAAAAAACGTAGGCAGATCTGTACTGGAGCTATTTTTCAACTCAAGGAAAAAAATACGCCATCAGGCTTACTATGAAGCATAATTCTCAATAGCAGATTCAATCTCTCCCATTGAAAAAATCTCATATGAATAACCTACTACTCTTCCTCTTGTGAGTGCATAGCCAAACGGAAATAAGTGTTTGCATCAAAATATTATATACATATTACATTTTATATATATATATAAGCTTCCCTGGTAGCTCAGCTGGTAAGAATCCACTTGCAATGCAGAAGACCTCAGTTTGACTCCTGAGTCAGGAAGATCCTCTGGAGAAGGGAAAGGCTACCCACTCAGTATTCTTGAGCTTCCTGGTGGCTCAGACAGTAAAGAATCCACCTGCAATGTGAGATACCTGGGTTTGATCCCTGGGTTGGAAGATCCCCTAGAGGAGGGAATGGCAACCCACTCCAGTATTGTTGCCTGGAGAGGCCCGATGGACAGAGAAGCCTGGTGCACTGCAGTCCATGGGGTCACAAAGAATTGGACACAACTCAGTGAGTAAGCACATAAATGTGTGTGTGTGTGTGTGTGTGTGTGTGTGTGTGCACTTCTACAAGTTTTATTCACAAATATCCACAAATGAGAAACAACCAGAGTGTTAATCCATAGTACTAGTGGAAAAACACACCATGGTATACTCATACAGTGGAATACTGCTTCATAAGAACAAAGGGTGAACCACAGGCAAACACAGCTTCATGGAGAAATCTCCTAGACACGATGCTGAGTTACAGAAGTCAGACAGAAAAGATGTGTACAGCAGGATTCCACTGGTATGAAATCTAAAAACTGAGGATTGAGTGCTTAATGTAAATTTATACATCCATGAAGGTTTAAATAAGTTTAACAGCTCCAAATGGGAGACTTAACCCTCAAGCAGTGAAGTAGGAGCAGATGGGCTGGCAGGAAGAGGGAGCTGATGTGAGGTCCAGGCGGAGGAGGAAGGCCAGGGCCCCTTGGACGAACACGAACATCAAGAAAGGTGACGTCAGGGCACTGGTATCCCAGGTCTGTCTCCTGAAAGAAGACTGGCCTTAGATACTGAGGTCCTAGGATCTGTATCCCTGGACACTGTGATAAGAATCTTTCGGAACTGGTCACTCACACAGAACTCAATGATACATGGTACAATTCACTCTGAATGTCAGTAACTCTGAATCTTGAGGTTTTTTTCATATAGATGATCATATATCTTAAATGACCCTTCAGTATGGCAAAGTAGTCAAAGAAAGTGCTGGTGGGAAAGTGCTGGTGGGAAAAGAAATTGCCTGATGCTGAAATGAAGTTCAAACGAGCTAGTTAACGTGAGAGGTAAAGATGATGCGAGGCTCACAGCAGCCCACAAGTCTGATACCAAGACCACATACACAGGGGAAAGGAACACAGCGGATAGACGGGGTAGAACAGTTATTGCATGAAATGAAACACTGGTTCATCCCTTGGTTGAGTATTGGGGTCCTTTCAATCACTGACTGGCCTTAATAGCAATGGAGGATCAGCTGAGAGCCATGTAAACATCTCTGTACTCAACACTCAAGACTGATAGCCTGGTAGGTACGCCATAAAGAAGACAAACTTAAGGACCTAAACAGTGAAGCCAGTCACAAGGCTTTCTTTCTTCAACAAGCTTAGCTCCCAAAGCAGAGCTATACATAATCCAGGCCCTTAACCAGAGTTAATGAGGACATAAAGTTGATATGGTTTCATTTCAAGGAAAAGAATCCTGGCACAGTGATTAACAGTAAAGTTGCCTTAACTCAGTCTCTACGATCTTTAAAGGAGTATCTGTTCGGGTGATGGCAGGTGGAGGGGGACAGATCCAATATCCACTCTGTCCCACGATGTTGGGAGCCTCTTTGCAGATGAAAGGTGTGGCTACATTATACCTAACTTCACAGGGAGTGTTTCCAGCTGTGACAACAGCCATACATGGCGCCCAAGGAAGTGTGAATGCCTGGCTTAGCACATCTGGCTCCAGCTAAACCCACATCCTTAAGCTCACATTTTACACACCTACTTACTCTAGGAGGTTACAAAATAAAAAACAGTAATAAGTTAATGACTTTTTCCCATCCCCTATCTGTCAGCTTCCTTTGGCCAGTACATCACCCCTTTGGAATTTTAATGCAAATGCTAAGACCCAAAAAGAGAATCTAGAGGTCACATTCAACCATATAAAAATAACTTCTTATCTGGAAATGTCTCGTAAAAAAAAAAAAAAAAAAATACAATTTATCTAAACTAACAAGGGAAAAGAATCAGACTGGCTTGTGTCTCTGTCCAAAGACGTGGTGGGGTGGAGGAGGGGTAGATTTCCTCTGCTGGGTGACCTATAAGGGGAAGATAACCTAAACATTCCCACGACATCCCAGAAATGTGTTGTGGCTGCATGATTCACTTTTAGTTTGGACACACTGGTCCTTGTTTGAAAGCAGTGATTAACACCAGGAAAGAGAGCCTCTAGAAAGGCTGGGTTTGGTTTGGGGTCCACCCAACACTCCCATGACTGGTCTAGAAATAACACTAACATCCGCAGATGGTGACAGAGCGCTATGTAACTGAGCCAGCCACTGACTTCAGGTTCGATCTTCCCTCTCCTTTGATTTTTCACTGCAATCTGTGATGGAAGCAGGCCTGGTATTGTTAAATGGCAACCCCCTCCAGTATTCTTGCCTGGAAAATTCCACGGACAGAGGAGCCTGGTGGGCTACTGTCCACGGGGCCCCAAAGAGTCAGACATGACTAAGCGACTAACACAGAGTCAAGAAACAGAAGACCAGAGCTGACGGGCGACTTAGGCTTCATTCCGCCGCCAGTCACCAGCACAGTTCAGCATGGATCCCGCAGAAATGACTTCAAGAGACATGACTCTTCTCCCATCTCATGCCACTGTCCCCCAGACCCAGACCCCAGGAGGGAGACATTACCATGCTGGGTTAAAAATCAAATGGGATCATTTAGCCTTCATGAGTCCCGTCCATCATTTGTCTTCATTTCCACTTACAATGATATATTGTTCTAATAATGGGGGGGGCCTTCATGGGAAGGTAGATAACCAACGTTCTAGAACTGAGTCGGCTTTAAGAAATATTAAGAGAGAGAAAACTGCTCTAGCCCAGGGGAAGCCCCCAGATCATCCTGGTAAACATAATGAAGAAAGGAAAAACAGAAACACAAAGACAACTTCCCTTTGCAATTACATCACTAGACCAGGCAACACACAGTGCACGTTAAATGCATAGTCTCCACCACAGAATGGCCCGGGTTCTGATTTCTAATCTCACCCTTTGAATGGATAAAGTGACTCTTTTCATCTTCCCAAAGCTCTGTCACAGAACATAGCGCCATGGGGAAACATTCATAACATACAACATTTGTTGGGACCATCATACCTCTAGTGATTGACCTCCAAAAGCTAGAAAATAAATTCCCATTTAACCAAAGTGTTTCACTCTGTGTCTGCTTCCCAATGGACCCCCAGCCCCAGCCCCTCCAACCCGTCAGGCCCATGGGTCAATGTGAGCATTTCCAGTGACGCACTGGGACCAAAGCCTTTAGCATGAAGCTTGTGGGTCCCACGGACCAGGGAGCAAAGCTGTAATGAATAGACCTCCGTGGTGTCAACGACGGGTCTCAGTCTAGGATAGCTGAGGTATGTTATTAATTCACAGTGGGCCAACTCTGCGTACCAATGTCTAGAGGCTTCAAGACACGCAGCACAGAACTCTACATCACTAGCTTCTGGCCTAGACTGAGCAAAGCGACTGTCTCACAGGCTCATTTTTCCCACAATGGTGAGTTAGAGGAAAAGGGCAGCACAAAGGAGAAATGGGAGGCTGGGACGCCGGGGGTCACCCTGGTCCTGCCCTCTTCCGGGTCCCCATCGTCACTTCCCATCAGCAACAATGTTTTTCTGGATGGCAGCAACAGCCATCTTTCTGGCCCTTTCTGCCTTGCTCCTTCCCTTCTATACTGTCCACTCTCCAAAAAAGCAAGCAGAGAGATTATTTTTCCAGAGCACAACATTCCCTGCTATATAACCTTCAATGGCTCCCTGGCACTCTGACACTAAAGTAACACTTCCTTGAAGCCTTTGTGTAAGCATGCCCAGTTTACCTCCCTGCCCCCATCTGGCGACCCTCCTACTGATCACCACCCTAACCATGCTAGCATCCTTGGAGGTCTCCAGCTACTCCAAGCTCCTTCCAAACTTGGGCTTGGCATGTGTTTTTTCCTTATCAGGAACATTCTTCCCCTGGCTCCTCATAGACTGCTCCATTCTGAATTCCCCTCTCTGCTTAAAGGTCACCTCTCCTAAGAGGCTTTCTCTGATCGCCACATTTTACAGTCCCTGAGCTTCCGCCACGGCCTGCCGCTAGCACTTCTCACATCCCAACAGCTGGTGAGTCTCCTCTCTATCACAGCAGAATTTCTAATGAGGAGGTTACTATGTCCAATTACTACGCTTAAATTCCAACTGAAGATCACTGGTATTTTCTAGCTCCCCCAGGAGAGCATGAGCTCCATGAAAGTGAGATAAGTGGTATTTTTCCCATGGGTGTTCCACTGAGAACCTAGCCTGGTTCCTAGGACACCATGAAGTGTTAGTCCTTCAGTCCTGCTGATTCTTTGTAACCAGCCAGGCTCCCCTGTCCGTGGAATTCTCCAGGCAAGAATACTGGAGTGGGTAGCCATTCCCTTCTCCAGGGGATCTTCCCAATCCAGGGATCGAACCTGGGTCTCCTGCATGGCAGGCAGATTCCTTACCATCTGAGCCTCCGGCGAAGTTCAGAACACCAGTGAACCCCTTCCCAAAGTTTAGGCCACACCAAGCAGGGCCATGAGCACCTATGTCACGTCGAGGGGAGACCTTCCGAGGTAGGGGGCTTGAACCAACATGCACGTGGATCCCACCACGCCCATCTTCACTACAAAATGGACACACGGCTTTCCAGTTTCCTGTTTTCCACCACTGGGCCCTCTGCCAACTTAAAACATGGAAATCTCACTTGGAAAGTTTGCTAAACAACAACTATTCTCATTATGTTTTCCCTGTCATCTGGGTTCTGGCTCGCTGGGCTGTGTTTTAACCCAGATGGTCTTTCATTAAGGGAGGTTTGTTGGTTCAGCGGGTGTTTTACAGGCTGAGTCCTTGAGTGGAAACTTCGCTCTGGTTTTCCAACGCTGCTTTCACAGCAGCTGGAGAACAGAGGCTGCTCTCCTCACTCCCTCTCTTGTAAACAGAAAGGCCAAACCGCAGTCCCCAGCCGGCAGGACAAACATACACAGTCCTGCCGGGAGGGCAGCCCCAAGCGGCATGCGAGGCGGTGGCGGAGGTGGCCCGGGGAGCAGGCGTCTGCCTTCCTAGGACTGCAGGGTCATCCGTGCTAAAGCCAGCCGGCCCGCAAAGGCATCAGGACTGCCTTTCACAAGGGCCACTTGCAGGAGTGTGTGGGCTGCACTTGGCCAGCCTCTCGCATAAACATGCTTCACTCATGTCTCAGGAAAGAGACCTCATGGATGCAAACCCACTTTAAAATCTGCCTTTAGAGAGAAACGTTGTGTGGATATCGGGATCTTCGTCAGACTCCTCTTTATGGGAAACCAGCAGTACAGGGAATTTTAAGTGCTTTATTTATGATATTTTAAGACTGTGAATTCCGACTCTACTGGTTCAGAAACTACAGTCTTCAGACAGAAGAGCACAGAAATCTCTATACTGTCTATGAAGAAAAGACTGAACCAGCCAGGTGGGCCCCAAGAATACTGGAGTGGGTCGCCATTCCCTTCTCCAGGGGATCTTCCCAATCCAGGGATCGAACCTGGGTCTCCTGCATGGCAGGTAGATTCCTTACCATCTGAGCCTCCGGTTCAGAACACCAGTGAACCCCTTCCCAAAGTTTAGGCCACACCAAGCAGGGCCATGAGCACCTATGTCACGTCGAGGGGAGACCTTCCGAGGTAGGGGGCTTGAACCAACATGCACGTGGATCCCACCACGCCCATCTTCACTACAAAATGGACACACGGCTTTCCAGTTTCCTGTTTTCCACCACTGGGCCCTCTGCCAACTTAAAACATGGAAATCTCACTTGGAAAGTTTGCTAAACAACAACTATTCTCATTATGTTTTCCCTGTCATCTGGGTTCTGGCTCGCTGGGCTGTGTTTTAACCCAGATGGTCTTTCATTAAGGGAGGTTTGTTGGTTCAGCGGGTGTTTTACAGGCTGAGTCCTTGAGTGGAAACTTCGCTCTGGTTTTCCAACGCTGCTTTCACAGCAGCTGGAGAACAGAGGCTGCTCTCCTCACTCCCTCTCTTGTAAACAGAAAGGCCAAACCGCAGTCCCCAGCCGGCAGGACAAACATACACAGTCCTGCCGGGAGGGCAGCCCCAAGCGGCATGCGAGGCGGTGGCGGAGGTGGCCCGGGGAGCAGGCGTCTGCCTTCCTAGGACTGCAGGGTCATCCGTGCTAAAGCCAGCCGGCCCGCAAAGGCATCAGGACTGCCTTTCACAAGGGCCACTTGCAGGAGTGTGTGGGCTGCACTTGGCCAGCCTCTCGCATAAACATGCTTCACTCATGTCTCAGGAAAGAGACCTCATGGATGCAAACCCACTTTAAAATCTGCCTTTAGAGAGAAACGTTGTGTGGATATCGGGATCTTCGTCAGACTCCCTCTTTATGGGAAACCAGCAGTACAGGGAATTTTAAGTGCTTTATTTATGATATTTTTAAGACTGTGAATTCCGACTCTACTGGTTCAGAAACTACAGTCTTCAGACAGAAGAGCACAGAAACGAATCTCTATACTGTCTATGAAGAAAAGACTGCTAAAACAAAATAAAAACAAACAAACAAAAAAGGATTGCTGGGCTTCCCTGGTGGTCCAGTGGGTAAGGACACCGCCTTGCAGTGCAAGGGGCGCCGGTTTGATCCCTGGCCTGGGAAGATCTCACGTGCCGCGGAGCGGCTGGACCGATGTGTTCAATTACGGAGTCGGAACTCTGGAGCACATGCGCCCAGAGCCGGTGCTCTGTGACAACAGAGGCCACCGCAATAGGAGGCCCACAGGGCCAGAGAACAAAGATGGATGAAAATAGACAAATGTAGGACCAATAGAAGTGGCCCGCCTGCTCCCCTCCCTCCCCACCCCATCCCCACCCAAATAAATAAATAAATAAATCTTAAAAAAAGAAAAAGGATTGCTAAGCAAACGATAATGCATGAATAGGCTATTCCAAGAACAGATAAGGCACTCAGGAACTATTTCAGGGCTCCTCTTATACTATGGAGCTACCCATTAATTTATAAACGCTTGATACTAATTACAAAAACCTTCAATCTACTCATTTAGCCAGAACCCAAAAGACCAAGCATCGGCTGAAAGAGACCTGGGTTCAGCAGCAGCCTGGTCATCTGCCTTGCTTGCCACATCCCTGCCTACCTTCCCCTCCACTACCATCAAAGTCAACAAAGGCAAAGCTCCCACAGGTCAAATCCCTTTCAGGCTTGAATCTTATCTTGAGGAAATGCCCAGTCCCTTTCTAAAGGTTCATCTGATTAGGGCGGATTCACTCAAGATAATTTCCCTATCTTAAGGTTAACTATTTAGGACCTTAATTACATCTGCAATCATCTTTTTCAGAGCAGCACCTCCAATAATGTTCAACTAGATAACTAGGATAAGACGTGTGTATACCAGGGAGTAGAAATCATGGGGGCCACGTGAGAGGTCTGCCAAACCCCAGTTATTCAAAATTAATGATGCTTTTCACAAGATGAAAACCAAACTTCCATCTGCTCCCCAGTCAGCACCACTCTTCTGGTTCTAACTTAAATGTTCTTGACACTTCAACAAGGCCAATAAAAGTGCTAAGATACCACTACCATCTACTGCAATCAAACAAGATTTGTAGTCTCCTTGAAGGCAGCTAACAAAGTCCGTCTTTCTATTTTCTATTCTCCACGTAAGTAATACCAGTCAGGGCAGGGAAGAAGGAGTAGTGACTGTCAGACTTAACTATCACAATAAAAAGGATATCAGAAGAATTCAAAGGTCCACGTGCCAACTTGGTGGCAGTAGACCCCATGGCCCACATGTGTTCCAAACATCTCCCGGCATTGGTAACACCACCCCTTCCCCTCAAAAACAACAAAAAAAGAAGTAGTCCTACTACAAACAAAGTCAATATTATAGCCATTAAAAATTTTTAATACTGTTTTAACAGGATCTTTTGGAGGAATCTAATGATTTACCGGTATGTGCATGTTTACTATAAAAGGCTAGACAAACAGTATTTTGTTCAGAGCTAACATTACTTAAGCAGAAGTATTCTGAGTCATGGTGACACTTTCTGCCTGGTTCTCCATACTTTGAGTTGATCTATCTCTATCCCACATTGGGTGTCTGTCTGCTCTGGTTCCCCTCCTATTGAAAATTTCAGAGAGCATGTCATTGGGAAATGGAAAACTCAAACCCCCACTATTCAGCATAAAAAGACTGAGTCCCTATTATGGGCTAGGCAATGGTGTAGGTGAGAAGATTGATCAATTTACCAGAGAACTGCCCACTTTCATGGAGCCTCTGTTCTAACAGGAAAGACAAATAATAGGCAAGTTGTCACTGGAAGCAAGTAAGGCAGGGGTGGTGACAGTGGGGGGTGGAGATGATGTTTTCAGATGGGCCCCTCCCCCACCCCCTACACATACACGTGCAGAAGGAAATAGCAAACCACTCCAGTATTCCTGCCTGGGAAACGCCACGGATAGCAGAGCCTGGTGAGCCCTAGTCTATGGGATTCGCAAGGAGTCAGACATGACTGAGCACGCATAGCTCCACACACACACTTCCCTTTTTCCTGTGCACAGAGGTGCCCTTTCAGGTCCTGGGGCCCATGGTACCAGGGAGAAGGCTCTTAGTAAAGCCTTATAACTCACCGCCTAAATTAGGGACACTTCTCAGAACTGAGCACAGGCATAGTACACTATTTGCAGATTTGCCTATTCGTGAGATCTCCAGAAATAAGACACCAGGAATAGAAAGTGTTTCTGGTATGGCCAAAAAAGAAGGCTCTTAGTCAAAGCCTTATAACTAGCAAATTTTCTGAGGCAGGGAAGAAGGAGTAGTGACCCCATGAAAGAATTCAAAGGTCCACGTGCCAACTTGGTGGCAGTAGACCCCATGGCCCACATGTGTTCCAAACATCTCCCGGCATTGGTAACACCACCCCTTCCCCTCAAAAACAACAAAAAAAGAAGTAGTCCTACTACAAACAAAGTCAATATTATAGCCATTAAAAATTTTTAATACTGTTTTAACAGGATCTTTTGGAGGAATCTAATGATTTACCGGTATGTGCATGTTTACTATAAAAGGCTAGACAAACAGTATTTTGTTCAGAGCTAACATTACTTAAGCAGAAGTATTCTGAGTCATGGTGACACTTTCTGCCTGGTTCTCCATACTTTGAGTTGATCTATCTCTATCCCACATTGGGTGTCTGTCTGCTCTGGTTCCCCTCCTATTGAAAATTTCAGAGAGCATGTCATTGGGAAATGGAAAACTCAAACCCCCACTATTCAGCATAAAAAGACTGAGTCCCTATTATGGGCTAGGCAATGGTGTAGGTGAGAAGATTGATCAATTTACCAGAGAACTGCCCACTTTCATGGAGCCTCTGTTCTAACAGGAAAGACAAATAATAGGCAAGTTGTCACTGGAAGCAAGTAAGGCAGGGGTGGTGACAGTGGGGGCTGGAGATGATGTTTTCAGATGGGCCCCTCCCCCCCCACCCCCTACACATACACGTGCAGAAGGAAATAGCAAACCACTCCAGTATTCCTGCCTGGGAAACGCCACGGATAGCAGAGCCTGGTGAGCCCTAGTCTATGGGATTCGCAAGGAGTCAGACATGACTGAGCACGCATAGCTCCACACACACACTTCCCTTTTTCCTGTGCACAGAGGTGCCCTTTCAGGTCCTGGGGCCCATGGTACCAGGGAGAAGGCTCTTAGTAAAGCCTTATAACTCACCGCCTAAATTAGGGACACTTCTCAGAACTGAGCACAGGCATAGTACACTATTTGCAGATTTGCCTATTCGTGGAGATCTCCAGAAATAAGACACCAGGAATAGAAAGTGTTTCTGGTATGGCAAAACTATCCAAAGAAACAAAACACATTGCAAATGTGTCTACACGTTCAGGATGCGCCAAGGATACAGGGAACCTGCAGTTTCAGGGAAATGGGAGGAAAACATGAAGAGGTCATTTGAGGGAAAAGATTAGACAAACTTTTGCTGAAAATATAAAGAGACAAACTCTGTTCACATGAATGATTTTCTTAATGTTATAAACTGCGTAAAGATGAAGTGATGAAGCTGTAGCCACATTCATTACATTTGTTTTATTTAAGGCAAAACACGTCACATGAGATGGCATCCACTGTTGGCTCCTTAGCTAATTTGTCATTTTTATGACTGAAACAAATCACATGTTAGAGTCGACTCACAAATCACTTTTCTATAATATTAGAGTAAGTTATATTGGAATCAGCCTATTCTTCCTTAGTCTGAAGGCTAGAATTGGATGCTGTGTTCTAATTTTAGTGATTCTGGACTGGGAATGCCTTCATTTCCAGAAACTTCTGGAGGCTTGTCTTGTTGAAAAAGGGCAGTGGTGGCAGCTGAGTGTTAGGCTGTTCTTTTCACGGTGTTACTAAACACATTATAGCTGTTTGTAACCCTAAGTATCCTACGTGAAAATAAAAAAGAAACCAATCAACAGTCCATACCCCACACCAGGTGCAGGAATAAAGGGGCAGCAAAGTCTTTCTGTGATGCTTAAAACAAATCCTACAATTAGGTACATATGCACACACACACATACACAAACTGTGCTCAAAGCCCCCTCTTTCTGCCCCTTATACTGAGCCTGGAAACGTCTTTCTCTGTGCCCCGCACTCTTCTTTTCTACAAAACGCAAACCTTCTCATGTCCCTGGCTCGCATCAGAAATGTTTGTCTTGAGTTTCCCTGGTCGCTCAATGGTAAAGAATTCACCTGCCAGTGCAGAAGAGAGTGGTTTGATTCCTGGTTCAGGAAGATCCCATATGCCATGGAGCAACTACGCCCATACAACACAACTGCTGAGCCTGTGCTCTGGAGCCCAGAGCCACGGCTAATGAATCCTGCTTGCCCTAAAGCCCATGCTCAGAAACAAGAAAAGCCACTGCATGAGAAGCCTGCACCACTGCAGCTAGAGCATATCCCTCAATTGCCGCAAATAGAGGAAAGCCCAAGCAGAAACAAAGACTCAGGACAGCCAAATAAAGAAAACTATTTTTTAAAAAAGCTTTGAAATTCAGTGTTTTAAGAATGCCTGTCTTTATCTCTCTTTTATGGGAAGTAACTTTAGGACTAAATTTGAAGCCCATGAATCCAGGACAGAGTGAAAGTATAGTCTCTCAAGTATCATGTCATCAATACCCGATACTTCAGCAGAGAGGAAATTCTAATGATGAGATACTAGTTTCAGAGAAAGTTGTACATTGATCATAGGCTTGTTTTCAGAAAACTGGCCAGAAAACTTCAAGAGTTCTTATCATCAACAGCTGGTAAAATGTGAGTCGTCACAAATCACTTTTCTATAATATTAGAGTAAGTTATATTGGAATCAGCCTATTCTTCCTTAGTCTGAAGGCTAGAATTGGATGCTGTGTTCTAATTTTAGTGATTCTGGACTGGGAATGCCTTCATTTCCAGAAACTTCTGGAGGCTTGTCTTGTTGAAAAAGGGCAGTGGTGGCAGCTGAGTGTTAGGCTGTTCTTTTCACGGTGTTACTAAACACATTATAGCTGTTTGTAACCCTAAGTATCCTACGTGAAAATAAAAAAGAAACCAATCAACAGTCCATACCCCACACCAGGTGCAGGAATAAAGGGGCAGCAAAGTCTTTCTGTGATGCTTAAAACAAATCCTACAATTAGGTACATATGCACACACACACATACACAAACTGTGCTCAAAGCCCCCTCTTTCTGCCCCTTATACTGAGCCTGGAAACGTCTTTCTCTGTGCCCCGCACTCTTCTTTTCTACAAAACGCAAACCTTCTCATGTCCCTGGCTCGCATCAGAAATGTTTGTCTTGAGTTTCCCTGGTCGCTCAATGGTAAAGAATTCACCTGCCAGTGCAGAAGAGAGTGGTTTGATTCCTGGTTCAGGAAGATCCCATATGCCATGGAGCAACTACGCCCATACAACACAACTGCTGAGCCTGTGCTCTGGAGCCCAGAGCCACGGCTAATGAATCCTGCTTGCCCTAAAGCCCATGCTCAGAAACAAGAAAAGCCACTGCATGAGAAGCCTGCACCACTGCAGCTAGAGCATATCCCTCAATTGCCGCAAATAGAGGAAAGCCCAAGCAGAAACAAAGACTCAGGACAGCCAAATAAAGAAAACTATTTTTTAAAAAAGCTTTGAAATTCAGTGTTTTAAGAATGCCTGTCTTTATCTCTCTTTTATGGGAAGTAACTTTAGGACTAAATTTGAAGCCCATGAATCCAGGACAGAGTGAAAGTATAGTCTCTCAAGTATCATGTCATCAATACCCGATACTTCAGCAGAGAGGAAATTCTAATGATGAGATACTAGTTTCAGAGAAAGTTGTACATTGATCATAGGCTTGTTTTCAGAAAACTGGCCAGAAAACTTCAAGAGTTCTTATCATCAACAGCTGGTAAAATGCATCCCAACAACTTGGAAACATTTGGCAAATGGTTAACAAGACAATTAGTCGTAAATCTTGAAGCTGCCACAAACATACTAAACTTGCATATGTTTAGCATGCAAGACCATTATATTTTTAAAGTACATTTTCTTAAAGATTAGGCTTTGGATTTTCAAAGTGCTCACAATTCAAGTAAAGCTAAAGCCAACAAAACTGCTTTCAGAACTGGCTTGGGATACAAAGAACTTCTGTTTTTTTAAGGTCTCAGAACATGAGATGCAAGGATAAATATAAGTCACCATCTCTCCCCAAATATTCTATCCTAAAAAACGTCCTCTAAGAAAGCTGAAAGTCTATACGTATTGAAAAATCTCCTTCCACCTTAAGTGATGTGTGAGGTCGTTCCTTCCCTGGAGTTGGAAGCAATAGGAATCTTAAGTCAGAAAGCACTATGCATGGAATGACTGATTTTTATCTGCAAGCCTGCTTGGGCTGGTCTTATTTTGATGGCCAGCTTTTCTCAGACGCTAACCTGGAATCACTAAGAAGAAAAAACAAAAACTACCTTCAGCGACCTCCAGATGAGAGGGAAGCCCCAGCTTCTCCGTCTCTTTAAAGAGCCTCCCAGGAAGCAGATCAGCGGCCAGGGGAGTGGGGGACAGCCAGGGCATCCCCATGCACAGGTGGTAGCCTTTTGGAAGAGACTGTTCTGGGTGCTGATCCAGGACAGCATGAGCCTCCCGCAGCAGGTCAAGGTTTACAAGAGATATGGGGCCACGCCATGGGGTCTGATTTACCACAGTGAACCAAAAGGAACCTTCCTTAAAATAATGTCCTTCGGGTGTACACGTGGGTCAAAATCTAGCCAAATCCCAAGCGTTAATGTCAGTTAAAGCTCAATTTTAAAGCATTCCATGCTTATGTTACTTTTTTTTCTTGGTCACTTCTACTGGTCTTTCATTTATTTATTTTCATCCATCTTTGTTCTTTGGCCTGTGTGGGCCTCCCATCACAGGGGCCTCTCTCGTTGCAGAGCACTGGCTCTGGGCGCATGCACTCCAGAGCTCCGGCTCAGTAGTTGGACACATCGGTTCAGCCGCTTCGTGGCATGCGGGATCTTTCCAGGCCAGGGATCGAACCAGTGCCCCTTGCACTGCAAGGCGGTGTCCTTACCCACTGGACCACCAGGGAAGTCTTATTACTTTTTATATAAAAGTGCTTACCCAGGACTCATTTTAAACTAAGATTCATTCACAGAGTATCATAAGGGAGACAGAAAAGAGGAGAGGAAGGACAAGAACTGGGAATCTGAGTTCAGATATGGGCCCTTTCATCAATATTTGAGCAAACTGTTTCAATCCTCTAAGCTCAGTCACGTCCGACTCTTTGTAATTCCATGCACTGTAGCCCGCCAGGCTCCTCTGTCCATGGGATTCTCTAGGCAAGAACACTGGAGTGGGTGGGCATGCCTTCCTCCAGGAGATTTTCCCAATCCAGGGATCAAACTCGCATCTCTTGTGTCTTCTGCATTGGCTGGGGGACTCTTTACCACTAGCACCACCTGGGAAGCCCGCTAAAATCCTCTATGCCTCAGTTTATTCACGAATAAAGTAGATGACTGGAATCTATTGGACATGGTTATTGCATGTAAAACATAATAAACTTCCCACAAATGTTAGCTAGTTTTATGACTCCAAGGGCAAAATCAAATTTTCCAAATGAGAGAATATCAAGATTTAAGCTTCCCAGGCTGACAGAAAGAGCCCATCAGTAAGAGCGAATTCTGGGGCCCAGCCCCGGTGATCTAATTCAGGAGATCTGAGGGAAGCCAGGAGTCTAGACAGTCCTGCCAGCAAGGGTACTCAGTCCACACGTGGAGACCCACTGCTCCGGGCAAGATGGCTGCAGGCACCAGGGACTGGGGAAAGGTAGGGCTGACAGACAGAGGGACACCAGTGCAGGCCCGAGGCGGCCCTCCTCCCGATCCCTGGCTGCTCCCTTCGACACTCTCTCCACCCCCAGGAGTCAGGAGCAGGCCCTGCAGAGGTAGCGGGACAGACAAGTGCGCATCCAGAGCATTTATTTTCATCCATCTTTGTTCTTTGGCTCCTGTGGGCCTTCCATTGCAGTGGCCTCTCGTTGCAGAGCACTGGCTCTGGGCGCATGCACTCCAGAGCTCCGGCTCAGTAGTTGGACACATCGGTTCAGCCGCTTCGTGGCATGCGGGATCTTTCCAGGCCAGGGATCGAACCAGTGCCCCTTGCACTGCAAGGCGGTGTCCTTACCCACTGGACCACCAGGGAAGTCTTATTACTTTTTATATAAAAGTGCTTACCCAGGACTCATTTTAAACTAAGATTCATTCACAGAGTATCATAAGGGAGACAGAAAAGAGGAGAGGAAGGACAAGAACTGGGAATCTGAGTTCAGATATGGGCCCTTTCATCAATATTTGAGCAAACTGTTTCAATCCTCTAAGCTCAGTCACGTCCGACTCTTTGTAATTCCATGCACTGTAGCCCGCCAGGCTCCTCTGTCCATGGGATTCTCTAGGCAAGAACACTGGAGTGGGTGGGCATGCCTTCCTCCAGGAGATTTTCCCAATCCAGGGATCAAACTCGCATCTCTTGTGTCTTCTGCATTGGCTGGGGGACTCTTTACCACTAGCACCACCTGGGAAGCCCGCTAAAATCCTCTATGCCTCAGTTTATTCACGAATAAAGTAGATGACTGGAATCTATTGGACATGGTTATTGCATGTAAAACATAATAAACTTCCCACAAATGTTAGCTAGTTTTATGACTCCAAGGGCAAAATCAAATTTTCCAAATGAGAGAATATCAAGATTTAAGCTTCCCAGGCTGACAGAAAGAGCCCATCAGTAAGAGCGAATTCTGGGGCCCAGCCCCGGTGATCTAATTCAGGAGATCTGAGGGAAGCCAGGAGTCTAGACAGTCCTGCCAGCAAGGGTACTCAGTCCACACGTGGAGACCCACTGCTCCGGGCAAGATGGCTGCAGGCACCAGGGACTGGGGAAAGGTAGGGCTGACAGACAGAGGGACACCAGTGCAGGCCCGAGGCGGCCCTCCTCCCGATCCCTGGCTGCTCCCTTCGACACTCTCTCCACCCCCAGGAGTCAGGAGCAGGCCCTGCAGAGGTAGCGGGACAGACAAGTGAGCATCCAGAGACGGGACAGGGCTCCCCCATGAAAACCAACACAAGGTGCTTGCTCTCATGCAGACCCTTCAGTCACAAGAGAAAAATCCAGGCATTTGTAACCACTACAGCTCGATGAAGTAAGTTAATTATGACTTCCCTTCTACAGAGGGGGAAAAAAAAAATAGAAGATTTTACAGAGAAGTTAACGAACAAGCCACAGCACAGGCAAGACCTGACAGGTCCTGATGAATTCTCTGCCAAACTGCAGATGAAAAGCCCACCTCCCCTGGCTCCACCTCACTCCAAGCAGCCTGACTAAGGTCTGGAGAACATCAAAAGCCTCCTGAGGGGTCTCCCCGCTCCCACTCCCCTCTCCAGTCTGTTTATCTTCGTTTATTTTGGCCTCCAGATTTGCTGTCTGTCTGTCCCCCCACACTATACATTCCTAGGAAACAAAGAACCGGCTCTGTCCAGCTTATCCCTGCAGCTCCAGACCTCAGCACAGAGCCTGACACATGCGTTCAATAGTTCTTTTGAAATGGCCAACTCCAAGGCCCATTCTGTTTGGTGACCATTCCTCTTGTGTGGAAGTACCTCTTAAAGAAGCCCTGTTGAGCGTTACTTACAAACCACCAAGTCACCCACTCAACCAGTCGAGAAAGTCCAGAACAAGAAGTCAGTTCACGGAATTACCAGTCAGCAGTCTGGTGGAGATGGGTCACTCACATTTGCAATCAATGCCCAAGAACAAGAGACGCCATGCCCTGCCAGAAAACGTCTGATGTTTTCCCACCTCCACGCCTGATGTTTTCATGTGACCCCAATGATGTTACAAATCAAATGCATACACACAAGGGGGAAAGGGTGAAAAACTCAAAGGACCCCTTGGAAGCTAGGTGTAGACTCCCTCTCTTCCTATAAAGGTAGTTATCCTTTCCTGTCCTTGAAGATGGTAACAATTAAGACCAGAAGAGCAATTTGGTTTCAAGACAACAGATAAGTAATAACAACTGGCTTTATGTTAAACAAATTCCAGAGAACTGAGACCACCCAACGGCTGAGCACAGCATCCACACAACCGGATTTAACCACAAGAGTTGGTGCAGCAAAAGCAGACTCCTCAGCAAATGAGACGTCTTGACATACTCCAGCCTCCCAGAAAGTGTTTATACATCTTCACCTAAATATATGGTTTCCCTGACAGCAAAGTGCTCACAAGTCATGGAGCAATTCCAGCAGTTAGCTCCCAGTCGTCAGATTGGTGCATGGGAGCTAGGTCTGAGGACCCAGTCCTGGAGGACAGAGGTTCCACATGTGTCTTCACAACCTGATTTCCTAGAAGAGAGGTCCCTACCTTCCAGGTTGAGGATCATCGGAACCTCCTGTCCAATCAGCGGCAGCATAAGACTAGACATAAAGTGCACAATAAATGTAATGCACTTAAATCATCCTGAAACCATCCACCCTCCACCCTAGTCTGCGGAAAAATTGTCTTTCATGAAACCAGTCCCTGGTGCCAAGAAGCCTGGGGACCGCTGTCCTAGAGGTCTTGAGCATATTCACATGCTTCATTGCTCCTTCCCTGTTTTTATTTGAAGGACTTTTTTTTTTTTTTCCACATTGTAGTATAGTTGATTCATGGACTTCCCAGGAGGTTCAGTGGTAAAGAATCCATCTGCCAATGCAAGAGAAGCAGATTTTCTCCCTGGGTTGGGAAGATCCCCTGGAGTAGGAAATGGCCACCTATTCCAATATTCTTGCCTGGAAAATTCCATGGACAGAAAAGCCTGGAGAGCTACAGTCCATGGGGTCACAAAGAGTCAGACGCAAAAGCCTTTAGAACAAGAGACGCCATGCCCTGCCAGAAAACGTCTGATGTTTTCCCACCTCCACGCCTGATGTTTTCATGTGACCCCAATGATGTTACAAATCAAATGCATACACACAAGGGGGAAAGGGTGAAAAACTCAAAGGACCCCTTGGAAGCTAGGTGTAGACTCCCTCTCTTCCTATAAAGGTAGTTATCCTTTCCTGTCCTTGAAGATGGTAACAATTAAGACCAGAAGAGCAATTTGGTTTCAAGACAACAGATAAGTAATAACAACTGGCTTTATGTTAAACAAATTCCAGAGAACTGAGACCACCCAACGGCTGAGCACAGCATCCACACAACCGGATTTAACCACAAGAGTTGGTGCAGCAAAAGCAGACTCCTCAGCAAATGAGACGTCTTGACATACTCCAGCCTCCCAGAAAGTGTTTATACATCTTCACCTAAATATATGGTTTCCCTGACAGCAAAGTGCTCACAAGTCATGGAGCAATTCCAGCAGTTAGCTCCCAGTCGTCAGATTGGTGCATGGGAGCTAGGTCTGAGGACCCAGTCCTGGAGGACAGAGGTTCCACATGTGTCTTCACAACCTGATTTCCTAGAAGAGAGGTCCCTACCTTCCAGGTTGAGGATCATCGGAACCTCCTGTCCAATCAGCGGCAGCATAAGACTAGACATAAAGTGCACAATAAATGTAATGCACTTAAATCATCCTGAAACCATCCACCCTCCACCCTAGTCTGCGGAAAAATTGTCTTTCATGAAACCAGTCCCTGGTGCCAAGAAGCCTGGGGACCGCTGTCCTAGAGGTCTTGAGCATATTCACATGCTTCATTGCTCCTTCCCTGTTTTTATTTGAAGGACTTTTTTTTTTTTTTCCACATTGTAGTATAGTTGATTCATGGACTTCCCAGGAGGTTCAGTGGTAAAGAATCCATCTGCCAATGCAAGAGAAGCAGATTTTCTCCCTGGGTTGGGAAGATCCCCTGGAGTAGGAAATGGCCACCTATTCCAATATTCTTGCCTGGAAAATTCCATGGACAGAAAAGCCTGGAGAGCTACAGTCCATGGGGTCACAAAGAGTCAGACGCAACTGAGAGCACACATATGCACAGTTGATAAGCAACGTTGTGTTAGTCTCAGGTGTACAGCAAAGTGTTCATCACTTTCCTTGTATTCGTTGGAACCTCTCTCCAACCTTTTCTTAAATCTCTCATTTTGTGGGAAAACATCTGACTCCTGAAGGACTACCCAGTTTGAGTTGTTCTAGACGCAATGAAAGCCCTGGAGAAAAAACTCAGGAAATCACTTCAGAAGCCACTTTAATCCAACCTGCAAAATAAAGGGGACTCTCAGGTGTTAAAAGGCTCTCTACCCACAACTCCAATACAAGCATTCACCCCAGCTCTGGAGGGAGACTTGTACTTTCTCTAAATGTCACTCAAACACGTGAATGGTGTTTATCATGCCTACTTCACAGATGGAAAAACCAAGCCACCAATAAGTAAAACACTCTTCCCAAAGTCCAAACACAGGAAGGAGGAAAAGCTTCATATTCCGTTCTCCCAGACCCCAATGACCTCAACGTGCAAACAAGTTCTTCAAGACTTCTCTGAGTAAGACTCACCAAATCTTGAATCTAACAAAGAGATGGTCTACCCCATCACAGAGGAGGGACGGAGCCAGAAGACCACCATCAGAGTTAACAGCTCAGCCTGCCCCCCCACCTTCCGTGACATGCACAGACCCACTCACAGGAAGGGGCTGTAAGCTCTGACTTGCCTGTTACTCCCACTCAGAAAGACAGGATGGTGGCTGGCAGAAAACCTCTGGCAAAGACAAGTGTCTAACCTATAAAACATGTTGGCAGCTGCCCAGAGTGGCTCCTCTTTCTCCAGAGTTTCATCTCCTCACTTTGCTCTGTGATCAGCGGCAAAGGGAAGCCTGGCTGAGGTCTCTCAGGAAGGAAAGTCTTAGGGAAGTCCAAAGAAGCATCATGGCCCCAACTTCACAAGCCTCCCAAACACATGATAAACTCTTCCTTAGGCTACTGTCAATATGAAGGTGTGCACTGAACACTCAGGAGAGCCGCTCTGGTTACTTAATTAGGAAGAGCCACCTATTCCAATATTCTTGCCTGGAAAATTCCATGGACAGAAAAGCCTGGAGAGCTACAGTCCATGGGGTCACAAAGAGTCAGACGCAACTGAGAGCACACATATGCACAGTTGATAAGCAACGTTGTGTTAGTCTCAGGTGTACAGCAAAGTGTTCATCACTTTCCTTGTATTCGTTGGAACCTCTCTCCAACCTTTTCTTAAATCTCTCATTTTGTGGGAAAACATCTGACTCCTGAAGGACTACCCAGTTTGAGTTGTTCTAGACGCAATGAAAGCCCTGGAGAAAAAACTCAGGAAATCACTTCAGAAGCCACTTTAATCCAACCTGCAAAATAAAGGGGACTCTCAGGTGTTAAAAGGCTCTCTACCCACAACTCCAATACAAGCATTCACCCCAGCTCTGGAGGGAGACTTGTACTTTCTCTAAATGTCACTCAAACACGTGAATGGTGTTTATCATGCCTACTTCACAGATGGAAAAACCAAGCCACCAATAAGTAAAACACTCTTCCCAAAGTCCAAACACAGGAAGGAGGAAAAGCTTCATATTCCGTTCTCCCAGACCCCAATGACCTCAACGTCAAACAAGTTCTTCAAGACTTCTCTGAGTAAGACTCACCAAATCTTGAATCTAACAAAGAGATGGTCTACCCCATCACAGAGGAGGGACGGAGCCAGAAGACCACCATCAGAGTTAACAGCTCAGCCTGCCCCCCCACCTTCCGTGACATGCACAGACCCACTCACAGGAAGGGGCTGTAAGCTCTGACTTGCCTGTTACTCCCACTCAGAAAGACAGGATGGTGGCTGGCAGAAAACCTCTGGCAAAGACAAGTGTCTAACCTATAAAACATGTTGGCAGCTGCCCAGAGTGGCTCCTCTTTCTCCAGAGTTTCATCTCCTCACTTTGCTCTGTGATCAGCGGCAAAGGGAAGCCTGGCTGAGGTCTCTCAGGAAGGAAAGTCTTAGGGAAGTCCAAAGAAGCATCATGGCCCCAACTTCACAAGCCTCCCAAACACATGATAAACTCTTCCTTAGGCTACTGTCAATATGAAGGTGTGCACTGAACACTCAGGAGAGCCGCTCTGGTTACTTAATTAGGAAGAGCCAATATTTGTCCAAATCAGCCTCAATGTAGACCTCCCCTTTTCTGCTAATTAAAAAAAAAAATTGTTTTAAGTAGATGGATATAAGACACAAAGGCTTGGCCCCAGATCTTCCCCTGGCCTTGACGATTTCATGCCTCAGGCACCCATGAATCTCCTTAACAATGAGGAGGCTTCTAGGCCTCCTGCTCTAACCCTGCATTTTCTCCTCAAGTCTTGAGTGTATCCTATTTCCTGCAGGGCTGTAGTGGACACTCTTCAGTCTGCAGACCCTTTGTCTCTTGGCAAGATCACCAGTATGAGCCCGATAACCACTAACGCAGAGGAAGCGGAGATGGCACTCATTCCTAAGTGGTGGGACTGCCAAGACCAGGAGCCTGGGGGAGCCTGGACAGACCTCAGTAGACTCCTGTGACTGTGAGTTTCTTCTTCCCGGAATTCATACCAAATGGGACTGTCGTCAAGCAGAAAAACACCCCTTTTTGTTACTTGATCGTCATCTCATAAGGCTCTGTGTTTCAGCTTCCCAATAGACAATGTCTTGCTGATTTCACTTCTGTTGAGCGGCAAAAACTCTTCCCTCCAACCAGAAGGGCACCCGCTGAGATAAGAAACCAAATTGCATTTACTTGGGGGGAGACAGATGCTTGCTACAGGTAACTCGCTGGACAATTTTTGAAGAGAAAGGGAGAAATAAAAGAGGAAGAGGAGGAAATATTTCTCTTTCCTTTTCATAGTTCCTGCTTTTTCCTTGCTTTAGTAACTCACATGATTAAATGAACAGAGCGCTGGGATCTGCTCAATTTGTCAACTGCTGACTGATTAAGTTATTTAAAAAAATAGAAGAGAGAGGTATCCATGCACTCATGTGCAAGTCTATACAAGGAGAGAGCAAAGAGAATAATTATTGATACAGGAAACACCAACATTCCTCCAAATACAAGAACTAATTCTGACCACTCAAGAGTCAGTAGCAAGTCCTCAGTAGTGCAGGGGTTAAAAAAGTCTCACCTTGTCCCAGGAAAGGAAAAAAAAGGCACATTCAGGGCTGTGGAGCTAGATGTTACAGCCTGGGGCTCAAGCAGTTGAAATTGTCAGAAGCAGACACCAGAGGCTTCTGTCGGTAGGGCATGCTGTCTAGCCAGACCCGGCCGGGTATTTCCAGACTTGAGAGCCAACGGACAATGCACACACCTCAAAGGATGGACTGAACAACCAGACTCATAGCACAAATGCAGATTTTCAACTCAGCAGAAATCCAGAAGAGGGGCAGATACACTGCCTATAACAGCCTTTGAGTTGATCAGCTCTTGTGGCAGACAGTGTCATGGCTTAAGCCAGTATTTTTGAAAGCATTTCATAGAATAACAAGAAAGAGAATAGAGAATCAAATACAGTGGTCCTGAAGCCTGACCTGGAAACTCACAATCCATATTAGTGTATTTAAGGCTGAGAAAATCCTCAGAAAAAAAACCGTGTAATTGCAATTAACACGGCTTTCCCCAAATGTCTTTGGCTACTGAAGCCACTACCAATACCCTGGTTCTCTCACAGAGAAGCTAGAGGGGAAATGAGTGCTGTGATCCAAGCCTTCCACCTGCTAATGACCCCCCAAGCCATTGCGTCTTTCCATGGATTGCTGCTAGAGGAAAGACTGGACTCTTGAGTAAAGATAATGTTCAAAAACTAGAAAACCGGGCTTCCCTAATGGCTCAGTGATAAAGAATCTGCTTGCTGATGCTGGAGAAAAGGGTTCAAGTCCCTGATCCAGGAAGATCCCACATGCGTCGGAGCAACTAAGCCCACATGCCACAACTATTGAGCCAGTGTTCTAGAGCTCAGGAACCACAGCAGCTACTGAGCCCATGTGCTGCAGTTACTGAAGCCCATGAGCCCTAGCGCCCGTGCTCTGCAACAAGAGGCGTCACCACAACCAGACAGTAGCCCCCACTCACGGAAACTAGAAAAAGCCCATGCAGCAATGGAGACCCAGGACAGCCATCAATCAATCAATCAATCAATAAAATCATTAAAAAAAAAAAGTTACCAAAGCTGTCATGCTCACCTCAGCAAATACTATTTCTAAAATCAGACCCCATGACTGTGTTGCTCAGTGGGGTAACTGCTACCCCCATGTGGCTGTTTACTTTGAAATTAAATTGTAAAGTTGAGCTCCTTGGCTGCACTAACCACATTTCAAGCATTCTATAACCATATGTGGCTAATGGTCACCATGCACACTGAGGCCATTTGCACTGCAGAAAGCTCTACTGGAGAATGCTACTCCGCAAGACAAACACATTTCAGGTTTCTAAGCAAAAGAGGAGATTTTGAAAATCTTCAATTAAAAGACTCTAGATCAGGCTTTAAAAGAAGGACTGAGCCCAGTCAGTCTTATCCCTGGAGCAACAAGTTGTTGTAGTCGATCTAGATCCACGGAGCTGGCTCATCTAATTTGCTAAAGACAATGCTCCCTTTCCAGTATCTCATACTAGCGAACGGAGATATTTCTAATCCAGTTGACAGTCAGATGCAATCAGACACAACCAGAGCATTTTTCTTCCAGTGTAATAAGAACACCCAGCAGACGGTCTGAATCCTAAATCTGAACACTGCTGAACATTAGCTGTTTGGACATTCATACTCAATTAAGTGAATGTTGCACAGTGTTTAAGAAATAGACACATGTCCCAAGAAGCAACACACAGAACAGGAGACAGAGGAGGATGTTTAGGACCTGTGGCCACAGTAACAGAGGCCAACTCAGAGACTGTGCCTTAGCCTGGGATTGGGTTCTAACCCACTCTCCTTTTGCCCTTCCACCTGCTTAAATATTTCCCCATCATTTTTGAGATCTTAAAAATAGGTGGGAGCTTTTATACCGGTCAATCAGCACAATTAATGGTTTTCCACACTCCAGCACTTTCTGACATCAGACTCTAACCCACTCTAGCTTGGTTCCCCAGCAGGGGCCAATCAATATTTGCTTTCAGTGCTGACCATGTGTTCAAGCATCTTTGTTCCTCTCTCAGAACCAGACTTTCTTTAGAAAAGCCAGAGGATTCTCTAATACAATCCATGTTTCCTGCTGACAGGCAACTTGTTGGTAATTCATCAATGATATCCCCGTGGGCTATGGATTTCTCTGGATTGGTGACCTGCTGGGTGAGAGGCTGGTTTTTAATATACGTAGTGCGGATGGAGACATACACAAGAGAAATGAAGGATGTCATTGGTTGGCAGGGCAACTAGCCAGTCTTCCTTCTTGACCAAGCTCTTAGTGTTCAGGTATCCTAGGAAAAGCCTAGCTTTTCACCTTTCTGATTCTCAATATGCTTGTTCTTTTGCCTGAATTACTGGTCTCTCTCTGGCACTTAGTCAGTCTAGTGGGACTGGCTGCATAGCATGACATGTAGGATCTTAGTTTCCCAACCAGGGACTGAACCTGCATCCCCTGCAGTGGAAGCATGGAATCTTAATCACTGAACTACCAGAGAAGTCCCTCTAGCATGACTTTAAGATTCATTTTCCTTGTTGCTCCTTCAAACAGACTCCTATGTGTCTCAGCAAATTGTCTCTACTTTCTAAATATTATCACGGTACATTTCACACTGCCTTGGAAAGACCTACAAGTGTTCCCCGCTCGCCCCTTCCACTCTGTTGTAAGTTTCACTACTTTCAACTGCCATCCACCCCCAAAAATGTAATGCAAGTACAGAGCAGATGTTCAACATCTGCTGACTGAATAAATGAGTGAAGAGACTGGATACCTAGAACACCAATGGCAGATGACAATTTCAAGAAATACAGTAGTATTTCTTGTTCTAATGTTCTTCCAGAACCTTACCACTTGTCATCAATAAATGAAGTCTACTGCCCCTCCTCTTGAACCTGGATGGAACTCTGTAAGTGCCCCAATGTATATAATAAGATGGAATAACACTGTTTATTCCAATGGTAGGTCAGTCCCTTGACTCCTCTCAAAAAGCTCACCCTTGGAGGCTTCCCTGGTGGTCCAGTTGGTACAAGAGTCCGCCTTGCAGTGCAGGGGGCGCCAGTTTGATTCCTGGCCCAGGAAGATCCCACATGCCGTGGAACGGCTGGACCGGTGTGTCCAATTACCAGCCAGTGCTCTGAAGCGCATGTGCCCAGAGCCAGTGCTCTGCAGTATGAGAGGCCACTGCAATGGGAGGCCCACACAGGCCAAAGAACAAAAGATGGATGAAAATGAATAAATGAAAAACCAACAAAAGAGGCCAAAATTAAAAAAAAAAAGTTTAAAAAAAAGTTCGCCCTTGGAACCCAGCCGCCATGTGACAAGGAAAAGCACGCCAAGTAGAAAAGCCACAAAGAGAGAGGTACTCCAACAGAGACCAGCCCAGCTAAATTTTCAACTAGGGGTTCATGGCTACTGTACTGGATAGTATATATCTATACCTAGCTATGTAAACAAGTCTTCAGATTTGTCCTGTCCAACATGGTAGCCACAAGACAGCCACGAGTGGCTATTTACACCTAAATTAACTAAATAAAGAGTTTAATTCTATATTGCATTAGCCATATTTCAGGTATTCAATGGTCATGAGTGGCTACTATACTGGAAAGTGCAGATATAGAATCTTGATCTCACCGCAGAAAGTTCTATTTGACAGCACCGTTTCAGACGATCCCAGCCCGAGCGTTTGAGCTCTTCAGTTGAGGCCTCATATATCAAGGAACAAAGACAAGCCATCTCTGCTCTGCCTTGTCCTAATGCTTGACCCACGGAATCTGTCAACATAAGAAACAGCTGTTTATGCCAGTAAATTTTGGAGTAATTTGTGAGGCAGTCACAGCAACTGGAAAAAATGTCTTTCCTATTAGAACTTCTGAAACCCTTTGCAAAACTCCATTACTCCTACATTCCTTAAGGCAGGACTGAAAAGGGGGAAGCTGAGAGCAATAGGTAAGGAGCCAACAGTCATTGCTCAAATGACTTATTGTAAGACCACTGAACACTCAGTCTCTGTCATTGACCCTCAACTTGTTCTGAGCAGAGCAGTTACAGCATTTTGCACGAGAAGCAGCTAAAATTTGCATCATTACCTCTTCTGGCTGCAGACCAGCAATATTCCAGACTCTGGAATATTTGTCTGAAATATTTGTCCCTCCTCTCGCACACCCTGAGAGATAAGATGAAATGCCTTCAGATAAGATGAAATGCTACAGCCTGGATGTTACACTGGCCCTTCCTGGTGGGTAAGGTGGCCACTTGCATTTTTTTGTTTTTCAAATCACCACAGCAAGTGCTAATCCCCTTCCCAATATGACCGACTAGGACATGTTGATAGCTATGTTTGTTGATTACTACCCCCACTTTGTTCAAGAAGGATTTGCAGTGCACCATTAACCCACTTATCCAATAAAGCCATAATCATTAATATAGATCAAGGTTGATACATTTTTCCTGTTAAGGGTCTGAAGCACAGTCTGCCAACCCCTTATAATCAACTAAAAGACAAGGGGTTAATGCCATTACTTCAAACAGAAACTGCTTCAGGAAAGCGATCAAGAAAAACTAAAGCAGACAAACTGGCTGAACTGATATACATGTTTTCCATCATTCAGTAGAGGCAGAGAATAGCAAACAGCCTATTCTGGCCTTCATCTGAAAGCATTAGCTTAGATTAGATTATTCTGATTATTTTTTATAAGTTAATAAGCACAATTTCTGTTCCATTAATATCCCAACACAGATGAAGCCACGAAACTAAAAATAAACCCATTCCTTTCAGGTGTCAAGTTTATAAAAAGAAAAACAGCCTGCTTGGATGGTCAATGGAGTAATCAACTGTCCAGACTGTTGCTACCAGAGATAAGGGAAACCAAGCACACAACCTGAGGATTAGGTGGGAACGCTGACAGATGACAAAATCAGGAGCTCATGGTTTCTGCCCAAAGGCATGCACTGGCCACTCTGTGAATACAGCCATCCCAGCCTGATATCGTTTCCCTGACATCCCGGTGGGCTGTGTGATCATGCAAGATCCAAAGCCATGAAACAGACCGTGCAGGCAGCACTGTTTAGCCCACAGTTCTACACCCATCCAGCTCTTTCCAGTAAAGCTTAGGCCTTCTCTAGATGGCAATCCTCAAGACCTAAACCTAAAATCTGTAAACTTCAGTGACAGAGGTTGCCTCCTTCCATGCGAGGAAATCCCCTCTCATCAGTGAGCCTTCTTAAGCTGCACAGAATCTCACCTTCTGCCCCAGTTTCCCTCTCCAAGTCTTTCCTGGACCATTTTACATGGGACAGAATGATTCAAGAAGGCCCACAGTGTCCTGAGCTCTACTTCCCCCCTGATTGGGTGGCCTTCCCCATATCAGCTAACCTCTCTCCTCACTTGTCAAAGGAAGGTAACATGACTAACAGCCCAAGGCTTCCGAGAAAGAAGGGCATGTCTGTCTTGTATAAGACAATGCCTGGCACAGAGCAGCTCCAGGGGACACAGTCATTCACTTCCTCTTCACCCTTTCAGAAATTCCAGAAGGAGAGGCCCCCGCGCTGATTTCAAAGGAGAATGTGAAAACCCAACAGTGGTTGAACAGTACCATCGTTTATAAAGTTGGTTGTTTTCTTTCAGTGTTTCCCAGAATTACTGATAAACAATGGAATCCCTAACTCTACCACTGAAAACAACCAGATTCTGCACAAAACAGTCCCCACAACCTGAAACGGTGAACATGTAATCTAATCAGGCCTAACCAACCAACCACTCAATATCTGACTCTCAGTTTTAAAGAGAGATGGGTCTGCATCAACTGACAGGGGATGCTCCACAATTTAACTCCTACAAGTGGATCCCGCAGAGACGAGAGCTGAGACAGCATGGGCGGTCGAGACAAGGCGGCCCGCCTCGAGGAACCTTGACTCAGACACACACCACTTACCATTCTTGCAGATGTATCAAATGTGATCAAACAAAAGAATCCAAAATATATCTGTGCTTCAGTTTTAGTTGCTCTTGAACTGAGGATTAGGTGGGAACGCTGACAGATGACAAAATCAGGAGCTCATGGTTTCTGCCCAAAGGCATGCACTGGCCACTCTGTGAATACAGCCATCCCAGCCTGATATCGTTTCCCTGACATCCCGGTGGGCTGTGTGATCATGCAAGATCCAAAGCCATGAAACAGACCGTGCAGGCAGCACTGTTTAGCCCACAGTTCTACACCCATCCAGCTCTTTCCAGTAAAGCTTAGGCCTTCTCTAGATGGCAATCCTCAAGACCTAAACCTAAAATCTGTAAACTTCAGTGACAGAGGTTGCCTCCTTCCATGCGAGGAAATCCCCTCTCATCAGTGAGCCTTCTTAAGCTGCACAGAATCTCACCTTCTGCCCCAGTTTCCCTCTCCAAGTCTTTCCTGGACCATTTTACATGGGACAGAATGATTCAAGAAGGCCCACAGTGTCCTGAGCTCTACTTCCCCCCTAATTGGGTGGCCTTCCCCATATCAGCTAACCTCTCTCCTCACTTGTCAAAGGAAGGTAACATGACTAACAGCCCAAGGCTTCCGAGAAAGAAGGGCATGTCTGTCTTGTATAAGACAATGCCTGGCACAGAGCAGCTCCAGGGGACACAGTCATTCACTTCCTCTTCACCCTTTCAGAAATTCCAGAAGGAGAGGCCCCCCCTGATTTCAAAGGAGAATGTGAAAACCCAACAGTGGTTGAACAGTACCATCGTTTATAAAGTTGGTTGTTTTCTTTCAGTGTTTCCCAGAATTACTGATAAACAATGGAATCCCTAACTCTACCACTGAAAACAACCAGATTCTGCACAAAACAGTCCCCACAACCTGAAACGGTGAACATGTAATCTAATCAGGCCTAACCAACCAACCACTCAATATCTGACTCTCAGTTTTAAAGAGAGATGGGTCTGCATCAACTGACAGGGGATGCTCCACAATTTAACTCCTACAAGTGGATCCCGCAGAGACGAGAGCTGAGACAGCATGGGCGGTCGAGACAAGGCGGCCCGCCTCGAGGAACCTTGACTCAGACACACACCACTTACCATTCTTGCAGATGTATCAAATGTGATCAAACAAAAGAATCCAAAATATATCTGTGCTTCAGTTTTAGTTGCTCTTGAACTCCCAGTCGGATTTTCTGATTAACCCTCCTACACACAAAACACATCCTTAACATGCTAAAACGTTTCACTCTAAGTCAGGTGGTTAGAAAAACAAACCAATCTCAAACTGTTGTGAGGTTCACACCAGCCTAATCCTCAAGGCTATATTCATTCAAAGAACCAAAGGGAAAGGACTATTTTCATGACGGTGGCGGGGCAGTGGGAGGTGGGGGTGGTGTATACCTAGCTTTTACTCCACAGGGCCTTTTAATATGGATTCCTATTGTTTTCTTTGCCCCAGTTCACCCAAGTAGGACCTGTGACATCTAGGAAGAAAAGAAGAAATATTCTTTAAAAAGTTCATTAAAATTTTTTTTTCAATTTTTCACAGATGGAACATAAAACTCAGAGCTGAGCTTTAGAACACAACATAAAGCAAAAACTAGATTTTTCCCTACATTTTTCTTTAATATATATATATATATATATATTTTTTTTTCTGTAACAGAGTTTTATGTTTTTCCCTGAATAAGGCACCTCTGTAGTTTCTTACACACCTAAGCACATGCAAAATGTGTTTGTATTTCATCAAAGGTTACCAGAATCTCTCCTGTCTGTCCATCTTTCAATGTCAAATGATAGTTTCAAAAAAATTATAAATAGGTTTGTATATATAAAGATAGATGATAGAGATGTTATAGAAGTGACAGAGAGAGATTCAGATAGAGGATATATAGATAGATGACAGATAGATGATGGTTAATAAATGGATAGACAGATAAGACAGATCATAGATGATAGAGAGAAATAGACAATAGACAGACAGACAGAAAAGGTAGATCAGCATTAGGAAACATGACCTGGTACAGCCTATCCAGCAAAACCCTGTAGTGAACTCAGGTGTACCAGCAGAAGTCTCCCTGTTAGATTATTATCTTCAAGAAGAGGAGAGGGAGAGGAGAGGAAGAAGCAAAGAGACTGACAGAGATTCTATACACACAAAGAAGATGATGTGACCCATACACAGAAAAAGCCCCCCCCGCCAGTCTACAGACTAAAACCTGGGACGTCAGCATATCCCAGAGAAAGGGATCAGAAAGGATGAGTTAAGGAGGAAGAAACAGAACACACAACTCCCTAAACAGCGGAGGCAAAAACAACGACAAGAAAGGGAACAATCCCTGTGCGCCTGGAGGCCAGCTGTCAAAAAACGCTCAGCATCATGGACATGTCCTCTGCATCAGGACCAAGCAAGCCGAAGTTCTGGCAGACACAAGACCGCCTGGTGCTGTTAAGCATCTAGTCCGTGTGCACCCTGTCTGTGTAAATGGAAGTGGCCTGAGGTGATCTCTTGTCTTCCTGGCCCGGAGGCAACGTCTTAACCGGTGTAGCCAGGCACTGTTTAACTTCTTATTGGTCAATAACATGCCCCAGCAAGCAATAAATATGCCCTGACCCTGCAGCTGCCCTTTCGCACTACATGCATCATTGATCTTCTGGGGCCTTGGAAAAAAGTCAATCTGAATAAAAGCTAAGCAGAGGCCAAGTGCCATTTTCCAGCGCCTTCTTACAATTCCTTAGTAACTGGAGCCAGAAATAGAGCACTTGGCAAGTCATCGTATCATGGATGTTAGATTATTACCTTCAAGAAGAGGAGATAGGAGAGGGAGAAAGAGAGAGACTGACTGAGATTCTATATACACAAAGAAGGTGGGCTGGCCCAAACACAGCAAAAGTCCCCAGTCTACAGACTAAAAACTGGGACTTCAGTATATCCTAGAGAAGGGGATCAGAAAGGATGGGTTAACAAGGAAGAAATAGAACCCGTAATTCCCTAAATAGGAGAGGCAAAAGAAAAAAAGAGAAGGAAAAAAAAACCCACACATACAACAATCCTAAGGAGAACAAACTATATCTTTTACTAAATAACTTTAAAAAAAATTTTTTTTTTTCTATCTTCCTCAACTAGAATGTAAACCTTCCAAAGGGAAGGACTGGAGAACACATGTGTACGTATATCTGTGTATGTGTGTATATGTATGCTTTACTGTTGCATCTTCAAGACCTGGTGCACAGTAGAGGTGAAAAAAATATTTATCGAACAAACTGTCGAAGAGAGGCAAGAAAAGACAGACTGTGTGTCAGGCTCTCCATCATTTCCGTCTGACTCTTTGCAACCCCATGGGCTGTAGCCTGCCAGGCTCCTCTGTCCATTGGATTTCCCAGGAGTTGGTAGCCCTTGCCTTTTCCAGGGGATCTTCCCAACGCAGGGATCAAACCGTGTCTCCTGCATCACAGGCAGATTCCTTACCATCTGAGTCACCAGGAAAGCCTAGAGAAGATAGACTAGACAGAATTAAAGCAAAAAATGGAACTGTTTTTGGCTGGGAGAGGAAGGAGCACTGACCTCCAAATTTTTCATCCATTAAAGGAAGGAAACTGAACACAGAGCACAGTGTAGATGTCCAGCTAAACTCGGCCCATTGCTCAATCCTCCATCACTTTTACAACCACCTGTAATCACTGTTCTTGGTTCTTGCATCTGGGGTTTCACTTCCTGGCTATTCTAGCCACCTTGGCTGTGAATTTCCTTTATATCACAAACCCAGGATCTTCTGGGGCCTTGGAAAAAAGTCAATCTGAATAAAAGCTAAGCAGAGGCCAAGTGCCATTTTCCAGCGCCTTCTTACAATTCCTTAGTAACTGGAGCCAGAAATAGAGCACTTGGCAAGTCATCGTATCATGGATGTTAGATTATTACCTTCAAGAAGAGGAGATAGGAGAGGGAGAAAGAGAGACTGACTGAGATTCTATATACACAAAGAAGGTGGGCTGGCCCAAACACAGCAAAAGTCCCCAGTCTACAGACTAAAAACTGGGACTTCAGTATATCCTAGAGAAGGGGATCAGAAAGGATGGGTTAACAAGGAAGAAATAGAACCCGTAATTCCCTAAATAGGAGAGGCAAAAGAAAAAAAGAGAAGGAAAAAAAAACCCACACATACAACAATCCTAAGGAGAACAAACTATATCTTTTACTAAATAACTTTAAAAAAAATTTTTTTTCTATCTTCCTCAACTAGAATGTAAACCTTCCAAAGGGAAGGACTGGAGAACACATGTGTACGTATATCTGTGTATGTGTGTATATGTATGCTTTACTGTTGCATCTTCAAGACCTGGTGCACAGTAGAGGTAAAAAAAATATTTATCGAACAAACTGTCGAAGAGAGGCAAGAAAAGACAGACTGTGTGTCAGGCTCTCCATCATTTCCGTCTGACTCTTTGCAACCCCATGGGCTGTAGCCTGCCAGGCTCCTCTGTCCATTGGATTTCCCAGGAGTTGGTAGCCCTTGCCTTTTCCAGGGGATCTTCCCAACGCAGGGATCAAACCGTGTCTCCTGCATCACAGGCAGATTCCTTACCATCTGAGTCACCAGGAAAGCCTAGAGAAGATAGACTAGACAGAATTAAAGCAAAAAATGGAACTGTTTTTGGCTGGGAGAGGAAGGAGCACTGACCTCCAAATTTTTCATCCATTAAAGGAAGGAAACTGAACACAGAGCACAGTGTAGATGTCCAGCTAAACTCGGCCCATTGCTCAATACTCCATCACTTTTACAACCACCTGTAATCACTGTTCTTGGTTCTTGCATCTGGGGTTTCACTTCCTGGCTATTCTAGCCACCTTGGCTGTGAATTTCCTTTATATCACAAACCCAGGAAATCCCCTTTGATTTCATCTCAAGCAAGTCACCCTTTGCCTGGATGCAATGAGTTCACCCACATTCTCCAGGTAATATGCAATCTACAGTATTTACTGGTCTTCAGAGATGGTGATGATTTAAGGAGTGAGGGTACTTTGAGTTACAGGATCTGAGGCCAGACATTTTCATTCATCACAATACTGAGAGTTCCTGCCAGTTCCTGAGCACCTCCTAGGCCACCACGCTCGACAGGACCTTCACCAGACATGATCTATTCATGGCCCCCATGGGCCCTGGAAGATGATATTATGATCTCACTTTCATATAGCATGCAGGAGACAAAGCCCTGAATCAGAAGTTGTCCACATAAGATCCTAGAGTGGGAGTGGTGGAGTCAAAGTTCAAACTCAAAGTCTATGGTTCTCCCGCAAGTCAGCCATCTTCTGAAAACTACAGGTCTGTGTGCAAGTGACTATCCCAGCCCCACAGGTCTTCGAACACGGACAGAAGGGTATCCCAGACCTGGGTCCAGGTCGGCAGATTCTTAGGGATGAGGCTAATGCCCTCACATGAAGGCTCAGGAAAAGGGTGCTCATTCCTGGCATCTGTGCCCACCAGTTTCTTGGCTCTAGATCCCAAGATCTTTCTGCTACCACACAGGGGAGCAGCATCTCACCCATACTAAGAGCAGCAGCCACAGCTGCCAATACCTATGCTCTGCTGATCATGTGCCAGACTCTGTCTTAAGTATTTTTCACATGTAACTCTCTCAGCTTCACAATAATTCCATGGCCCAAAAGCCTGCATCACAGGCAGATTCCTTACCATCTGAGTCACCAGGAAAGCCTAGAGAAGATAGACTAGAATTAAAGCAAAAATGGAACTGTTTTTGGCTGGGAGAGGAAGGAGCACTGACCTCCAAATTTTTCATCCATTAAAGGAAGGAAACTGAACACAGAGCACAGTGTAGATGTCCAGCTAAACTCGGCCCATTGCTCAATCCTCCATCACTTTTACAACCACCTGTAATCACTGTTCTTGGTTCTTGCATCTGGGGTTTCACTTCCTGGCTATTCTAGCCACCTTGGCTGTGAATTTCCTTTATATCACAAACCCAGGAAATCCCCTTTGATTTCATCTCAAGCAAGTCACCCTTTGCCTGGATGCAATGAGTTCACCCACATTCTCCAGGTAATATGCAATCTACAGTATTTACTGGTCTTCAGAGATGGTGATGATTTAAGGAGTGAGGGTACTTTGAGTTACAGGATCTGAGGCCAGACATTTTCATTCATCACAATACTGAGAGTTCCTGCCAGTTCCTGAGCACCTCCTAGGCCACCACGCTCGACAGGACCTTCACCAGACATGATCTATTCATGGCCCCCATGGGCCCTGGAAGATGATATTATGATCTCACTTTCATATAGCATGCAGGAGACAAAGCCCTGAATCAGAAGTTGTCCACATAAGATCCTAGAGTGGGAGTGGTGGAGTCAAAGTTCAAACTCAAAGTCTATGGTTCTCCCGCAAGTCAGCCATCTTCTGAAAACTACAGGTCTGTGTGCAAGTGACTATCCCAGCCCCACAGGTCTTCGAACACGGACAGAAGGGTATCCCAGACCTGGGTCCAGGTCGGCAGATTCTTAGGGATGAGGCTAATGCCCTCACATGAAGGCTCAGGAAAAGGGTGCTCATTCCTGGCATCTGTGCCCACCAGTTTCTTGGCTCTAGATCCCAAGATCTTTCTGCTACCACACAGGGGAGCAGCATCTCACCCATACTAAGAGCAGCAGCCACAGCTGCCAATACCTATGCTCTGCTGATCATGTGCCAGACTCTGTCTTAAGTATTTTTCACATGTAACTCTCTCAGCTTCACAATAATTCCATGGCCTATGGATTTTTTTATTCCCTTGGTTTTACAGAGGAGAAATCCGAGGCATTAGGTGGCTAAATAAATGAATGATCTAAGGTCATACAAACTGGTAAATGATAGGACCAAGACTTTTTTCTTTCCTGAGCAAAATTTTCAAGATTTTGAACATTATTTATTGTTTCTTTTTCTTTTCTTTTTCTTTTTTTTTTAAACAAACTCTGTCATTCTAAACAAAACAATAAAAGTCACCTTCCAAGTTTTGCCCTTTATTATTTCATGTTCTGAAACAAACTTTAAGTCACCAGTTCTCTCTCTCAGAAGATTCATAAAATCAAAGCTATTTTTACAACATACCTTATTTTGGTTAAAATGTGCTGTGTTCATCATTGCTGTCTATTGATAGGTGAATCTGACAAATATGTACTTAATAATGTTGAAGATGCTCCTTTTCAACATGGTAAACACTGATGGTTGTAGCCCACATAAAACAAAGCTCTGCAGAGACTTCACTAAGCCCAAAGGTATTGGGGTGACCCAAAAGTTCGTCTGAGTTTTTGCATGTGATGGAAAAACCCGTACAAACTTTTTAGCTAACCCAACACAATGAAGGCTAGAGATCAAAAAAGTCTGATTTGAAAGGTAGAACAAACAGCTCTTTTCTTCCTTGTAAAACAAAAGCCTCTGCATACTGCATTCCTATGTTGCTACTGCTCCTAGAAAAGATTCAACTACTTATATTCATTAATTGAGCCAGGTTAAGCAACTTCTATCTCACAGAGAAAACTGGGGAGTATGGATGAAAAACAGAACTGTCTCATATACTCAAGCATTTGAAAGACAGTTAAATGAACACATGTAGCAAACTCTATAGCTATGTATCTATTTTTTTTAAAGAACCGTTTTATTTTACATTGGGGTATAGCCAATTAACAATGTTGTGATAGTTTCAGGTGGACAGCAAAGGGATCCAGCCATCCCCCAAACATGTATACATGTATCCATTCTCCCCCAAACTCCCCTCCCATCTATGCTGCCACATAGCATTGAGCAGAAGTCCCTGTGTTATACAGTAGGCTCGAATGTTACCCATTTTATAGAGAGTAGTTTTATCTATGCCAATTCAAATCTCCCCACTCATCCCATCCCCCCTTCTTGCCCCTTGGTGGCCATACATTTGTTCTCTATGTCTGTGTCTCTATTTCTGTTTCGCAGATAGGTTTAGCACGATTTACAATAGCCAGGACATGGAAGCAGTCTAATGTCCATCAACAGAGGAATGCATAAAGAGGATGGGTAATGTATATATGCAAGGGACTCGGCCACAGAAAGGAACAAAACTGTGCAATTTGCAGAGATGTGGATGGACCTAGAGACTCTCCTATCCAGAAACTCAGAAAGAGACAAATATCGTGTGTATCAATGCATATGTGGAATCTAGAAAAATGGCACACATCCCTGTTCATCTTCTTAAAGTGACAGAGCCAAGATTTAAACCAGACAGGCTGATCCTGAGTCCAGGGTCTTCACCGATAGACCTACTGTCTTCGAGAGTCTGGCTCTGTCTGCATCTTTATGAAAGTGAAGAGTACAGGTTGAACTTGCCAACTGGTGAAGAAGAAGCCAGGAGAACAGCACACCTGTATTTCTTCATTTGGGGCAGAGAACCTCTACCTTACTAACATAGTCACTAATACAGAACACCAAAGAATAGACTCCAAATAGCACCACACAATGGCTGACCACCCATCTCCCTCAAGCAGCCACCTCAAACTGAAACAACCTACCATCCTTTCTACACTTTAGGTAAGAATACAGTTAAAACAATGTTAACAGGCTAACTGAGGTATAGCCTTTAACAACAACAAAAAAAAGGTGCTTAGGGTTTCCCTGGTGGTCCAGTGGGTAAAGAGTCGGCCTTGCAGTGTAAGGGCACCAGTTCGATCCCTGGCCTGGGAAGATCCCATATGCTGCAGAGGGCTGAACCAGGGTGTCTAATTACGAGCCAGCACTCTGCAGCACATGCACCAAGAGCCAGTGCTCTGCAACAAGGGAGGCTATTATGGTATAGCCAATTAACAATGTTGTGATAGTTTCAGGTGGACAGCAAAGGGATCCAGCCATCCCCCAAACATGTATACATGTATCCATTCTCCCCCAAACTCCCCTCCCATCTATGCTGCCACATAGCATTGAGCAGAAGTCCCTGTGTTATACAGTAGGCTCGAATGTTACCCATTTTATAGAGAGTAGTTTTATCTATGCCAATTCAAATCTCCCCACTCATCCCATCCCCCCTTCTTGCCCCTTGGTGGCCATACATTTGTTCTCTATGTCTGTGTCTCTATTTCTGTTTCGCAGATAGGTTTAGCACGATTTACAATAGCCAGGACATGGAAGCAGTCTAATGTCCATCAACAGAGGAATGCATAAAGAGGATGGGTAATGTATATATGCAAGGGACTCGGCCACAGAAAGGAACAAAACTGTGCAATTTGCAGAGATGTGGATGGACCTAGAGACTCTCCTATCCAGAAACTCAGAAAGAGACAAATATCGTGTGTATCAATGCATATGTGGAATCTAGAAAAATGGCACACATCCCTGTTCATCTTCTTAAAGTGACAGAGCCAAGATTTAAACCAGACAGGCTGATCCTGAGTCCAGGGTCTTCACCGATAGACCTACTGTCTTCGAGAGTCTGGCTCTGTCTGCATCTTTATGAAAGTGAAGAGTACAGGTTGAACTTGCCAACTGGTGAAGAAGAAGCCAGGAGAACAGCACACCTGTATTTCTTCATTTGGGGCAGAGAACCTCTACCTTACTAACATAGTCACTAATACAGAACACCAAAGAATAGACTCCAAATAGCACCACACAATGGCTGACCACCCATCTCCCTCAAGCAGCCACCTCAAACTGAAACAACCTACCATCCTTTCTACACTTTAGGTAAGAATACAGTTAAAACAATGTTAACAGGCTAACTGAGGTATAGCCTTTAACAACAACAAAAAAAAGGTGCTTAGGGTTTCCCTGGTGGTCCAGTGGGTAAAGAGTCGGCCTTGCAGTGTAAGGGGCACCAGTTCGATCCCTGGCCTGGGAAGATCCCATATGCTGCAGAGCGGCTGAACCAGGGTGTCTAATTACGAGCCAGCACTCTGCAGCACATGCACCAAGAGCCAGTGCTCTGCAACAAGGGAGGCCACTGCAATGGGAGGCCCACACAGGCCAAAGAATAGAGATGAATGAAAATAAATAAATAAATAACCAAAAAAAGAGGTCAGAATTAAAAAAAAAAAAAAAATTAAAAAAAAAGGTGCTTAAATCCTTTCAGGTATGTACAGCTAGGTTCCCTATTAAAGATTACAGGACGCTGGAAAGTAATCTGTTACCCTCTTAACATCGCTCCTTCTTGTCAGCCACATCATGTGCTCCAGTTCCCAGACCAGTTCTTGCCTTGCAAGCAAGGAGTCTTTTACAAGTTGTGGTCTGATTAACCCCAGGAACTTTTCACTAGTTATGAAACAATGTCAACAATGAGGGTCCCTCCACCTTTCCTGCTTCTGTTTGGAATCAAACATGTTAGAATCATTAACATCTTGGCGGCAGAGACTCTCAGAATCATATAGATCTCTGTTGTTCCTACAACCTGACAGCTAAAAGGGTGTAGAGTCAGGATTCAGAAGACCTGGGACCAAATGCCAGCCCTGCCCTTCTGGGACATCACCTTCCTTTCTCAGAGCTGTACTAAGTTCTGCTTTGCTCACCTGTAAAATGGATACAACACTTTACCTATCACTAGCAATGCTCTGATTGTCAAGTTAAAAAAAAATAATAATAATGGGAGATAACTGTGGATTAGTGGAGAAAATGCTAGAAGCAAGTCAGATGATCTGAATTCAACATTCACGTTCTCCTGTCCACATAATAAGTATTTCTAGTTTTCATTTGGGGCAGAGAACCTCTACCTTACTAACATAGTCACTAATACAGAACACCAAAGAATAGACTCCAAATAGCACCACACAATGGCTGACCACCCATCTCCCTCAAGCAGCCACCTCAAACTGAAACAACCTACCATCCTTTCTACACTTTAGGTAAGAATACAGTTAAAACAATGTTAACAGGCTAACTGAGGTATAGCCTTTAACAACAACAAAAAAAAGGTGCTTAGGGTTTCCCTGGTGGTCCAGTGGGTAAAGAGTCGGCCTTGCAGTGTAAGGGGCACCAGTTCGATCCCTGGCCTGGGAAGATCCCATATGCTGCAGAGCGGCTGAACCAGGGTGTCTAATTACGAGCCAGCACTCTGCAGCACATGCACCAAGAGCCAGTGCTCTGCAACAAGGGAGGCCACTGCAATGGGAGGCCCACACAGGCCAAAGAATAGAGATGAATGAAAATAAATAAATAAATAACCAAAAAAAGAGGTCAGAATTAAAAAAAAAAAAAAAATTAAAAAAAAAGGTGCTTAAATCCTTTCAGGTATGTACAGCTAGGTTCCCTATTAAAGATTACAGGACGCTGGAAAGTAATCTGTTACCCTCTTAACATCGCTCCTTCTTGTCAGCCACATCATGTGCTCCAGTTCCCAGACCAGTTCTTGCCTTGCAAGCAAGGAGTCTTTTACAAGTTGTGGTCTGATTAACCCCAGGAACTTTTCACTAGTTATGAAACAATGTCAACAATGAGGGTCCCTCCACCTTTCCTGCTTCTGTTTGGAATCAAACATGTTAGAATCATTAACATCTTGGCGGCAGAGACTCTCAGAATCATATAGATCTCTGTTGTTCCTACAACCTGACAGCTAAAAGGGTGTAGAGTCAGGATTCAGAAGACCTGGGACCAAATGCCAGCCCTGCCCTTCTGGGACATCACCTTCCTTTCTCAGAGCTGTACTAAGTTCTGCTTTGCTCACCTGTAAAATGGATACAACACTTTACCTATCACTAGCAATGCTCTGATTGTCAAGTTAAAAAAAAATAATAATAATGGGAGATAACTGTGGATTAGTGGAGAAAATGCTAGAAGCAAGTCAGATGATCTGAATTCAACATTCACGTTCTCCTGTCCACATCAGTGTGCAACTTGGATTAATGTCATTTAACCTGAGTTTCAGTTCCCTAACCCAAGTCTCATCCTATATGAAGAATGATGCACGTTGTTTTAAGAGTTGCTTTGGGGGGCTTCCCTGGTGGTCCAGTGGGTAAGGACACCACCTTGCAATGAAAGGGGTGTCGGTTTGATCCCTGGCCTGGGAAGATCCCATGTGCCGTGGAGCGGCTGAACCGATATGTCCAGCTGCCGAGCCGGAGCTCTGGAGTGCATGCGCCCAGAGCTGGTGCTCTGCAGTGAGAGGGGCTGCTGCAGTGGGAGGCCCACACAGGCCAAAGAACAAAGATGGATAAAGGCGGCCAAAAAAAAAGAAAAAGAGTTGCTTTGGGGAGGAAAGAGGCTAAAACCCACTTCTCAGGTCAAATCAACACCATTTAAACTACGGTTGGCCATGAAGTTTGTGGTCTGAGGCAAAGCAGAGAGTACAAACCCCATTAAACAGGCCCCACACAAAGGAACCTATGCACAAAACAAAACTAGACTCACAGACAGAGAACAGACCAGTGGTGGGGAGAGGGGACAGACAGTGAGTCTGGAGTTAGTAGATGCAGACTATTACATATAGAATGGATAAAAAAAACAAGGTCTTACACCAAGGAATTACATTCAGTCTTCTCAGATAAACCACATGGAAAAGAATACAAAAAATGTATATATGTGTGTAACTCAGTCACTTTGCTGGACAGCAGATATTAGCAAAACATTGTAAATCAACTATATTTCAATTTTTAAATATTTTTAAAAAGAAGCCCCAGAAGACTAGTGCCCTAGAACACTGCAAACTCGGTGCTGTCAAGTCTTCCAATTTTTCTACCTAAGCACTGAATCCAGGTTTTTATGTGAAATCTCCCAATTATTAGAGTTGGCAATTAATTCAATTTTTTAAAGTATTTGATGGACACAGAACACCTGTCCAGAGGTTACAGAAGAAGTGCAGCACCCTCTGAGGATAATAATCCTAAGCAACCTCAGGGGATCCTGAATATCTTTGATGGTCTGAATTAAAACTACCTTTGGAAAATGCCTCCATGCAAAGTAACACACAGAAAGTTTGCCCCCAATTCCCTAGAGCTGTGTAAACCCCCAAAAGCCTACCCATGTCCCCCAGGTTAGGATAGCATTTTTCCAGTATTCTGACTCTTGCCAAAACACTCAAGAGAGAAATACCAGACTGAAGGTCTCCTTTGTCTTACTCTTGAAAATAAAGCCTCAAAGGACTAAAGAATAATTTAGAGAAGCATTTTTTCTAATTCATTTTAGAAAACACTAGCAACAGAGTCTCATAATTTAAGATTTAACATTTTAAAGCATCACTAACTCACCACTGAGCTCTCAAATTAACCTGGTAAAATGTATTTCTGTAATTGGATCAAATGAGTTGAACTTCGTTTACTGGCTTCCTTTTCTAATAGATGCAAAAGGGGCTAAAACCCACTTCTCAGGTCAAATCAACACCATTTAAACTACGGTTGGCCATGAAGTTTGTGGTCTGAGGCAAAGCAGAGAGTACAAACCCCATTAAACAGGCCCCACACAAAGGAACCTATGCACAAAACAAAACTAGACTCACAGACAGAGAACAGACCAGTGGTGGGGAGAGGGGACAGACAGTGAGTCTGGAGTTAGTAGATGCAGACTATTACATATAGAATGGATAAAAAAAACAAGGTCTTACACCAAGGAATTACATTCAGTCTTCTCAGATAAACCACATGGAAAAGAATACAAAAAATGTATATATGTGTGTAACTCAGTCACTTTGCTGGACAGCAGATATTAGCAAAACATTGTAAATCAACTATATTTCAATTTTTAAATATTTTTAAAAAGAAGCCCCAGAAGACTAGTGCCCTAGAACACTGCAAACTCGGTGCTGTCAAGTCTTCCAATTTTTCTACCTAAGCACTGAATCCAGGTTTTTATGTGAAATCTCCCAATTATTAGAGTTGGCAATTAATTCAATTTTTTAAAGTATTTGATGGACACAGAACACCTGTCCAGAGGTTACAGAAGAAGTGCAGCACCCTCTGAGGATAATAATCCTAAGCAACCTCAGGGGATCCTGAATATCTTTGATGGTCTGAATTAAAACTACCTTTGGAAAATGCCTCCATGCAAAGTAACACACAGAAAGTTTGCCCCCAATTCCCTAGAGCTGTGTAAACCCCCAAAAGCCTACCCATGCCCCCCAGGTTAGGATAGCATTTTTCCAGTATTCTGACTCTTGCCAAAACACTCAAGAGAGAAATACCAGACTGAAGGTCTCCTTTGTCTTACTCTTGAAAATAAAGCCTCAAAGGACTAAAGAATAATTTAGAGAAGCATTTTTTCTAATTCATTTTAGAAAACACTAGCAACAGAGTCTCATAATTTAAGATTTAACATTTTAAAGCATCACTAACTCACCACTGAGCTCTCAAATTAACCTGGTAAAATGTATTTCTGTAATTGGATCAAATGAGTTGAACTTCGTTTACTGGCTTCCTTTTCTAATAGATGCAAAAGGTCCACATAGAGATAGAATGGGGGGAAAAAAGTGCAACGGGCTTTAAAATCAGCCAGTCCTCATGTCAGAGCTGGTGCTTCAGGCATCAACTGTTTTTCATAAGCCTCACTTTCCCACCCGTGAATGGTGCCAATAACATCTACCATGCAAGGGTTGATGGGATGAAATCATGTATAGCAAATGCTCAGGTCAAAAAAACATTTGTGATGGTTGTCATTTTGTTATGGTTTTAACCACAGAGTGAGCTGTTTCATTTATATTTTGCTCATAATCAGTCACAAGACTGATGTGGAAGCTTCAATATTTTGGCCACCTGATGCAAAGAGCTGACTCACTGGAAAACACCATGATGCTGGGAAAGATTGAAGGCCAAAGGAGAAGGGGGCAGCAGAGGATGAGATGATTAGATGGCATCACCGACTCAATGGACATGAGTTGGAGCAAACTCAAGGAGATCATGACAGACAGAGGAGTCTGGTGTGCTGCAGTCCATGGGGCTGCAGAATCAGACATGACTTACCGAATGAAGAGTATAACACTATTATTGAAATTACTATTATATTTAGGTAATCATGGATAGAAAATATATTCACATGGTTCCATAAATAGGCCAGTGGGAAAAAATTCTCTTTCCACTTGTGTCTGTCATCTGCCAGTCTGGCCCCTTCTCGCCATAAATAATCACTACCATTCATTTCCCGGATATTAGAAAAATAATCCTTAGAAAGTTTTCTTAGAGCTGTGTAAACCCCCAAAAGCCTACCCATGTCCCCAGGTTAGGATAGCATTTTCCAGTATTCTGACTCTTGCCAAAACACTCAAGAGAGAAATACCAGACTGAAGGTCTCCTTTGTCTTACTCTTGAAAATAAAGCCTCAAAGGACTAAAGAATAATTTAGAGAAGCATTTTTTCTAATTCATTTTAGAAAACACTAGCAACAGAGTCTCATAATTTAAGATTTAACATTTTAAAGCATCACTAACTCACCACTGAGCTCTCAAATTAACCTGGTAAAATGTATTTCTGTAATTGGATCAAATGAGTTGAACTTCGTTTACTGGCTTCCTTTTCTAATAGATGCAAAAGGTCCACATAGAGATAGAATGGGGGGAAAAAAGTGCAACGGGCTTTAAAATCAGCCAGTCCTCATGTCAGAGCTGGTGCTTCAGGCATCAACTGTTTTTCATAAGCCTCACTTTCCCACCCGTGAATGGTGCCAATAACATCTACCATGCAAGGGTTGATGGGATGAAATCATGTATAGCAAATGCTCAGGTCAAAAAAACATTTGTGATGGTTGTCATTTTGTTATGGTTTTAACCACAGAGTGAGCTGTTTCATTTATATTTTGCTCATAATCAGTCACAAGACTGATGTGGAAGCTTCAATATTTTGGCCACCTGATGCAAAGAGCTGACTCACTGGAAAACACCATGATGCTGGGAAAGATTGAAGGCCAAAGGAGAAGGGGGCAGCAGAGGATGAGATGATTAGATGGCATCACCGACTCAATGGACATGAGTTGGAGCAAACTCAAGGAGATCATGACAGACAGAGGAGTCTGGTGTGCTGCAGTCCATGGGGCTGCAGAATCAGACATGACTTACCGAATGAAGAGTATAACACTATTATTGAAATTACTATTATATTTAGGTAATCATGGATAGAAAATATATTCACATGGTTCCATAAATAGGCCAGTGGGAAAAAATTCTCTTTCCACTTGTGTCTGTCATCTGCCAGTCTGGCCCCTTCTCGCCATAAATAATCACTACCATTCATTTCCCGGATATTAGAAAAAATACATCGTCTTCCCTTCAATCAAACCCATAGACAACTGCAGCATATTATACTCGCTATACAGAGTTATGTGTTTTCCCTTATTATATCATGGAGATTTCTACAAGTGTGAATACATGATGGTATTCAATATCATCTTTCTATGACTACACCGTATTCCACAATTATATATTTATCGAGACATACAGTGAATAGCTTGCTTCCAATCTTCTGTTACCAAAAAACACATAAATAAAAAAAATTGTTTCAGTCATGTTACTTAATTTCCTCCTGCCTCCACTGTCTTGTTTAGAAATGGAGACACTATTTGTCCCACTGCACAGAGATGTATTAAGAATGAAATGAGTTTAAAATATATAAAACCTTTAAGTTCCTGGAATCAGGTAAGGGCTCAGCAAGGGTGACTATTATTAATTACACAGGTCATCTCACACCCATGTAAGTGTACACATAACAGAGGTTCCAACAGTGGAACTATTTAGGACATTTAAAAGGAAATGGGGGAGGGATGTTAATGGTGAAAATTCCCACAAGATAGGAGAAATCAATGTGAGAAGTGAGGTGTCCACTGACTTCACTGGGAGAGAAAAAGATCAACGGTCACCACAGGGACTTGGGAAGTCTGCAAGTCCCTTCTGAGGAAAAGGGCTCTTGACCTGTTTTGGGAAAATACCCTCACCCCTCAGATTCTAAACTCTTCTTCATTGTTCTCATACATCACCCAAGTGTCCTGTAAATGCCCAGCTCTTGGCAGCCAAGCTATATTTCCCAGATGACCTCTCAATCCTAGAAGAAGCATTAAAACCTTGGCCCAGATCACACGTCCTTGTTTTCAGTGAGCAAACTCAAGGAGATCATGACAGACAGAGGAGTCTGGTGTGCTGCAGTCCATGGGGCTGCAGAATCAGACATGACTTACCGAATGAAGAGTATAACACTATTATTGAAATTACTATTATATTTAGGTAATCATGGATAGAAAATATATTCACATGGTTCCATAAATAGGCCAGTGGGAAAAAATTCTCTTTCCACTTGTGTCTGTCATCTGCCAGTCTGGCCCTTCTCGCCATAAATAATCACTACCATTCATTTCCCGGATATTAGAAAAATACATCGTCTTCCTTCAATCAAACCCATAGACAACTGCAGCATATTATACTCGCTATACAGAGTTATGTGTTTTCCCTTATTATATCATGGAGATTTCTACAAGTGTGAATACATGATGGTATTCAATATCATCTTTCTATGACTACACCGTATTCCACAATTATATATTTATCGAGACATACAGTGAATAGCTTGCTTCCAATCTTCTGTTACCAAAAAACACATAAATAAAAAAAATTGTTTCAGTCATGTTACTTAATTTCCTCCTGCCTCCACTGTCTTGTTTAGAAATGGAGACACTATTTGTCCCACTGCACAGAGATGTATTAAGAATGAAATGAGTTTAAAATATATAAAACCTTTAAGTTCCTGGAATCAGGTAAGGGCTCAGCAAGGGTGACTATTATTAATTACACAGGTCATCTCACACCCATGTAAGTGTACACATAACAGAGGTTCCAACAGTGGAACTATTTAGGACATTTAAAAGGAAATGGGGGAGGGATGTTAATGGTGAAAATTCCCACAAGATAGGAGAAATCAATGTGAGAAGTGAGGTGTCCACTGACTTCACTGGGAGAGAAAAAGATCAACGGTCACCACAGGGACTTGGGAAGTCTGCAAGTCCCTTCTGAGGAAAAGGGCTCTTGACCTGTTTTGGGAAAATACCCTCACCCCTCAGATTCTAAACTCTTCTTCATTGTTCTCATACATCACCCAAGTGTCCTGTAAATGCCCAGCTCTTGGCAGCCAAGCTATATTTCCCAGATGACCTCTCAATCCTAGAAGAAGCATTAAAACCTTGGCCCAGATCACACGTCCTTGTTTTCAGTCCTGGAGAATGATGCCATCGGAGATCAGTGGCTCTGGCCAACAGAGGGCAGTTCAAGAAAAGGACGTGGAGACCGTGGGTCACAGCAAGTAAAGACCACGTACCAGCCAATGTCTGCACGCTCAGCACCAGCAAAGGAAAACAGAACAGGGACCCTCAGCTGGGAAGAATTTCAACTTTGGCTGGCTGTTGACAACACCAATGTAAATTCTTCTTGAGTGCGTTACACTGGCCTCCCCAGATCCATCTCACCTAGTTAAAAGGAGGCGTTTCAGAGCAGTTACGTCTGACCTCAGAATTGACGACCATCAGGGGCATATGTAAAGAGCACGTCAGTTTACAAGGAGCCTTCCATTACCTTGGGCTGAGGGCATCAACGTGCATCAATCACAGAGGAGGCCCCCAGGTGTTCTCGCAGGCTCTGTAAACCTCATCAAAGTTTGAAGAACTCTCTCAGCCCACATCTCCGTGGTTCTCACCCCGTCGCATCTCAAGCTTCAGTTTCTCTTGTTGCCAGAAACAACTTTCGCAGCCAGCTCTGGGAGTGCCAAGGTTTACGGTAACACCCCGATGGAAGAGTTGCCTTGATGAGAGCCTTCTGGGCGGTAATTCAATTCTGCCTGGTAACGTGATGCGAGGAGGGTAACGGTCGGCGGAGGAAGGGAGAGTGCAGAGGTGAGGAAAAGCAAGAGCTATAAAGATACTCGAAAGAACACGTATGTACTGCAGGAAAAAGACAGATCTGTCCAGTGATGGCGATTTGTCATCTTCAGCACGGCAGCCACTCACCGCAAGAAAGTGTCATGCTCAAATGTCACCTCCTCAGAGAAGCCCTCCCTGGCTACCACAGCCACCTACCCTTCTATTCCTACTTCCCACCTGCTTTGCCTTCAAGAGGCTCTCTGACATTAAAAGGCCAATGGGACGGAAGCTGCAGAGGAGTCACGCCCATCTCATACATAGTCTATCCCTAGGGGCTTGAAGATGCCAGGAACAGAGTGGGCACCTATAAAGATTCATGAATGCAAAGCTGGAATTAGGCAACGGCTTTTCTTTTTTTCCCCATTTTAAAAACTGTCTCTCCAAAGAAACAGATTCTCCATGGAACACTCCAGGAGGGAACCACCTTTAATTTTAGATTTCTGACCTTCAGAACTGTAAGAGAGTAAATTTGTAATTTTTTTAATTAAAAAACAAAAAAACTGCCTATGAGATTTCCAAAATCCATTTCCCACTGCCATATTATGATGTGGGAGGGGCTGGGCATGCTTAGTTGTGTCTGACTCTTTGAGATCCCATGGACTATAACCTGCCAGGCTCCTCTGTCCATGGAATTCTTCAGGCGAGAACACTGGAGTGGGTTGTCATATGCTACGCCAAGAGATCTTCCTGACCTAGGGATTGAACAAGCATCGTCTGCATCTCCTGCATCGCAGGGGGATCCTTTGCCCCTACATCATCTGGGAAGATGTGGAGAAGAGAGAAAAAAAGCACTGAGCAAATACTGGGTCCAGGTTAGCTACCTGGCCTTTCACATGTCATATTTCATTTAACTCCCAGGACTCTCTGAGATCAGCATTATTAATGGTATTTCAGATTAGGAAAACTGAGGTTCTGAGAAGCTAAACCAACTTACCTCCAATCAGATACACAGAAGGATATCATTTCTCCTCTGACTCCGAAAACTCCCTGCATCTCCGATCTCCCACTTTTCCCCCTTTTCTGGCACTGAATCCTGTTCCCCTCTGCCGAGCTTCTGAGATTGAGTTAATATTCACTGAGGGATAAATTCCGAACAGCGCTTTTGATCTCACTATTTAAAGGAACCCTTATTCGCTTTTGAAATTGGGAAGAGTCTGTTTTTGTAAATGATTCTGCGAGGGAGAACGTGTGTCACCATCAGTGCACCAGACAGGACGGTGCACCGCAGGTGGCCCTGGTCGGGGCGGGGCGGGGGGCGGGGGGTGTGCTCTGGGCTGCAGCAGCAGGAGCGCAGGGTTCCACGCTTCAAAGACCTGCTCTCCGCCTCCACAGTTCTCCTTCCCACAACTGCCGCCACAAACATTATTTCTTGCCTTTAAAGTGCTTCATTATCATTTACTGATAAAGGAAAACACAGGCACAAGTTTTCATAAAACTCTCGCCTGAAGCAGGGAACCATTATTTAAGGGCGTGTCAGACGCTGGTTTTAATTCCAAAGTAATCCTGCAATCCTCAAATCTTTAAGAAGGCTTGCTGGAAGCTTCCGTGGCACACAGACCAAAGACAGCATTTCCCCAGCACTAAGGTCTAATCCCTGAAGAGTGCGCTGTGGCCTCCCTGTGTGCCACAGCGACCAGAAGGCACTTCAGAAGGGACGGTGTTCCTGGGAAGCTACTATGTGGAAAACTAGAGGGAGAAAGCTGCTGGTACCTGCATTTTCGTCCTGAGTCCTCTGCTAGCACCCCAGGTGGAGCTCACAGCGTCCTTCAGGGCTGTGCACCTCCCAAGCCCCAGGGAAGAGATTCCTGGAAAACCACTTTTTTGTGGCTGCACTGGGTCTTAGTTGCAGCTTGTAGGCTCTCTAGTTCTAGCATGCAAACTTTTAGCTATGGCAGGTGGGATCTAGTTCCCTGACCAGGGAACTAACCCAGGCTCCCTGCCTTGGGAGAATGGAGTCTTAGTCACTGGACCACCACCAGAGAAGTCCCCCTACAAGGCCACTGGACAGGGCACTGGTCAGGGGAAGGATTGTGCTCAGATGGAAAGTTCTAGCTGGTGGTAGCAAGGACAATGTGGGGGAGAGAGGAAAGGAGGGATGAGTTGAGAAAGCAAGATGGAAATACACACACTACCATGTGTAAAACAGATAGAGGGAAACTGCTGTACAGTCCAGGGAGTCCAGCCCAGGGCTCTCTGAAGACCAGGAAGGGTGAGATGGGCAGGAGGGAGGGAGGTTCACAAGGAAGAGGATATGTGTATGTGTAGTGGGTTCCCACTGTTGCACAGCAGAAAGCAGCAAGACATCATAAAGAACTTTACTCCAATTAAAAATCAAAAATTTAGGGCTTCCCCTGGTGGTCCAGTGGGTAAGGACCTTGCACTGCAAGGGGCGCTGGTTCGATCCCTGGCCTGGGAAGATCCCACGTGCCGCGGAGCGGCTGGACCGATGTGTCCAATCACCGAGCCAGAGCTCTGGAGCACATGTGCCCAGAGCCGGTGCTCTGCAACGACAGATGCCACCGCGATGGGAGGCCCACATGGGCCAAAGAACAAAGGTGGAGAAATGAAAGACCAATGGAAGTGGCCCGCCTGCTCCCCTCCCTCCCCAACCTGACCCCTGCCCAAAATAAATAAATAAATAAATCTTTAAAAAAAAAAATCAAAAATTTAGGGAAAAAAAAAAAAAACTGCAGGATGTGAAGAACAAACAAGAAAAACGGAGCTGGAGGAATCAGCCTCTCTAACTTCAGACTCTACTACAAAGCAACAGTCATCAAGACAGTATGGTACTGGCACAAAAACAGAACTATAGACCAATGGAACAAGATCGAGAACCCAGAGATAAACCCACGCACCTATGGGTACCTTATTTTTGATAAAGGAGGAGAAACTATAAAATGGGACAAAGACAGCCTCTTCAACAAGTGGTACTGGGAGAATTGGACAGCTACATGCAAAAAAATGAAGCTGGAACACTCCCTGACACCATACACAAAGATCAACTCAAAATGGATTAAAGACCTAAATGTAAGACCAGAAACCATCAAACTCTTAGAGGAGAATATAGGCAAAACCCTCAAGGACATCAATCAAGGAAAGATCTTCTCTGATCCAGCAACTAAAATAGCGGAACTGAAAAGAAAAATGAACATGTGGGACCTTATGAAACTTAAAAGCTTTTGTACAGCAAAAGAAATTACAAAAAAGCTCAACAGACACCCCACAGAGTAGGAGAAAATCATAGCAAATGAAACAACAGACAAAGAATTAATCTCCAAAATCTGCAAGCAACTCAGACAACTCAGTACAGGGAAAACAAACAACCCAATCAAAAAAATGGGAAAAAGATCTAAAGAGACGCCTCTCCAAAGAGGACATACAGATGGCCCAAAAGCACATGAAACCATGCTCAACCTCACTTATTATCAGAGAAATGCAAATTAAAACTACAATGAGATACCACCTCACACCCATCAGAATGGTCATCATCAAAAAATCTGCAGACAATAAATGCTGGAGAGGGTGCGGAGAAAAGGGAACCCTCTTGCATTGCTGGTGGGAATGTAAATTGATACAGCCTCTATGGAAGACAGTAAAGAGGTTTCTTAAAAAACTAAAAATAGAAGCACCCTACGACTCAGCAATCCCACTATTAGGCTTATATCCTGATGAAATCAAAACTGAAAGAAGCACCTATACCCCAATGTTCATTGCAGCTCTCTATACAATAGCCAGAACATGGAAGCAACCTAGATGTCCATCGACGAATGAATGGATACAGAAGCTCTGGTACATATATGCAATGGAATACTACTCAGCTGGTAAAAGAAATGCAGAAGACTCAGTCCTAATGAAGTGGCTGGCTCTAGAACCTATCATAAAAAGTGAAAAAGAGAAAGACAAATACAATATACTAACACACATATATGGAATCTAGTAGGACGGTCTTGATAACACACGCAGTGAACTCATGGAAAAACAGACAGAGCATAGACATAGGGACATTGTGGGGAAGAAATAGGGAGGGGGAAGCATGGAGGGAGTAACATGGAAAGCTCTACTGTTATGTGTGGAAAAGATAGCTAGTGTCACAGTGCTAAGGGAATAGGAGTGCTTACAATGGCTTGGGGTGAAGGTCTGGAGGGGTGGGATGGGGGGAACTGGGTGGGTGGGGACCATGGATATGCACATGACTGATCTGGGAACATACATGTCTGTGAACAACAAAACTCTGTAAAACCTTTAAAATAAAGAATAAAAAAAAAAATTTAGGGAAAAAAAAGGACTGCAGGACGTGAAGAACAAACATAGTGATACCAAGGAAGAAAGAAGGGATGAACTGAGAGTGTGAGGGATCAACATACATATAGTCGTGTATATATAGTGTACACATACATACACTATTGATACTACATATAAAATAGATAACTGATGAGAGTCTACTGTATAGCACAGGGAGCTCTGAGTCCAGGCTATGTGGGAAAGAAATGGGAAAGAAATCCAGCTAAGAGGGGATATATGTCAACATCTAGCTGACTCACTTTGCTGTGCAGTAGAAACTAGTTCAACATTGTACAGCAACTATACTTCTACAAAAATTAAGTTAAAAAAAAAGAAAGAACGAAAGAAAACGAACTGGGCTGTAGGGTAGAGAGAGCTGGCTGAAACACCTGCTCTTGATGTCACCACCGTTATACCGAGGGCTGTGTGTATCACAGCCCTATCAGCTTCCACTTCTCTAAAACAGAGCGATAATGACTACTACCTCGCAGGGCACTTGTAAGAGTGATGTATACAGACGGCCTGCCACATAACAAGCACGCCATCTAATATCAACCAAAAAAGTAATTACTATTTTTCTGCCAAAAATTTTACCCCAAGAGCCATTTTTTTCAACTTACCCTTATTGTTCTGCTTTTAATTATACCCCAAACAAAAGGTACATTTGATGCAGCTAAAAAGTTACATTTGATTAAACTAAATTTGATATAGCAGACGGGTGGCCTGATTCTTTCTATCATCCCTGAGAAGCAACCTGCCTCTGGTTCTAACTCTTTTCTCTAAAATCACCCTGGTTCTTACTCTGTTGTTTAACTTTGTTTTTCCTTTTAACACCATGTTTTTGTTTTCGTTTTTGTTTTGCCTGCCTCTAAGTTATCATTTTTCATCCATCTTTATTCCCTGGCATGTGTGGGCCTCCCATCGCACTAGGCGCATGCGCTCCAGAGCGCTGGCTCTCAGCTGGGCATACCAACCCAGCCGCTCCTTGGCGTGTGGGATCTTCCCAGGCCAGGGACTGAACTGGTGCCCCCTGCACTGTAAGGTGGACTCCCCACCCACTGGCCACCAGGGAAGTCTGGTTCTTACTCTTGTCTCTAAAATTCAGCAAATGAAGCTATCCATGCTGTGGGTGAAGAACGTGTCAGTCATGCCTGTGTGCTTACTGGTTGAGATTGTTCCTACTTCCGCTTCTGTTAGGCTTTACTGACCTAGGATGAGAGAACTTGAACAGGTAAGTCATTCAGTAGACACAAAGAGAAAACAGGGAAACACCTGACAGAGAACAGGATGTGGCTCTCAGGAAGGAGGGAATGGACTTGGAGTCAGAAGTCAGGAGAGGGTGATCCTACCACCTGAAGCCCATGATCCGTGTATTGTACTACCAGATTTAGCAAAAGAAAATACAGGATGCCCAGTTAAAAGTGACTCTCAGATAAATCATGTGTTTTTCCATACATTGACACCCATAGTTACTTTTAATTATAAACATATTCCACCAGTATTTTCATCTATCTCAATGGCTTTATGGGCCATACTACAAATATTCACTGCTTATCAGAAATTCAAAAGCAACCTGGCCGTTCTGTCATCTAGCAATCCAAGCCACATAAAGATCTTGATTCTGGCCGATGTAGTAACAAGACCATGGGTTTTGGAGTTCAAGAGAGCTGTGTATGAATCCCAGTTGGAGCCCAAGCTAAATGTGTAATCTAGGCAGGTTATTTGAACTACCTGACTCGCACATCCTGTATCTGTAAATGACAACAGGAACACCTCTCAGGGATGTTCTATAAGGTTCAGGAAATAAAGATAATGTTAATAACTACTAATATCGCTAATGCTTCGAGTTAAGTGCTCAACCAGTGTTCATTTTCTTCACTCTGTGAGCCTCAGTAAAATGGGCTTAAGGGTACTGGTGAAAAGTGGAAAGTACTAGTCACTCAGTCATGTCCAATGCTTTGCAACCCCATGGACTGTCCTAGGGAGTTCTCTTCCATTTATGGAATTCTTCAGACAAGAATATGGGGGTAGGTAGCCATTCCCTTCTCCAGGGGATCAAATCCAGGTCTCCTACATTTCAGACGGATCCCTTACTATCTGAGCCACGAGGGAAGCCTATTGGTAATAGAAGTCAAATATATTTTCCAGGAAAAATGATAGTTTAGCCTTCCTCCCACAGGTCTCCAGGGAAATCTCAAGAATTAATTTTGGGGGGTTTGGAAAAAATATCCCCTTTCATACTCAAAGTACATTTTGGTTCACTCAGTTGTGATAAATGTGTTTGATGAGAAACAGTCATGATTTTCTTCTCCAGAGCTCCCGAACTCTCCCTCTCACATCCTACAAAGCACTACTTCCTTAAAAATGTGATCTGAGAACATCAGCTGAAGAGCCACCAGTGGTTACAAAGGACCTGTCTGGGTCCAACCACATTCCTACCAAATCAGAGTTTCTGGGGGGAGTCCAGAAAACATCCTTCCTTGGGCGAATCTTAAACACACTGAAGTTTGGGCACACTGGTGACTAAGATGGTAAAGAAATTGCCTGCAATCCAGGAGACCCAGGTTCGGTCCCTGGGTCAGGAGGATCCCCTGGAGATGGGAAAGGCTACCCACTCCAGTATTCAGAATCCCACGGACAGAGGAGCCTGGCAGGCTACAGTCCATGGGGTTGCAAAGAGTTGGACAATAGAAATTCAAAAGCAACCTGGCCGTTCTGTCATCTAGCAATCCAAGCCACATAAAGATCTTGATTCTGGCCGATGTAGTAACAAGACCATGGGTTTTGGAGTTCAAGAGAGCTGTGTATGAATCCCAGTTGGAGCCCAAGCTAAATGTGTAATCTAGGCAGGTTATTTGAACTACCTGACTCGCACATCCTGTATCTGTAAATGACAACAGGAACACCTCTCAGGGATGTTCTATAAGGTTCAGGAAATAAAGATAATGTTAATAACTACTAATATCGCTAATGCTTCGAGTTAAGTGCTCAACCAGTGTTCATTTTCTTCACTCTGTGAGCCTCAGTAAAATGGGCTTAAGGGTACTGGTGAAAAGTGGAAAGTACTAGTCACTCAGTCATGTCCAATGCTTTGCAACCCCATGGACTGTCCTAGGGAGTTCTCTTCCATTTATGGAATTCTTCAGACAAGAATATGGGGGTAGGTAGCCATTCCCTTCTCCAGGGGATCAAATCCAGGTCTCCTACATTTCAGACGGATCCCTTACTATCTGAGCCACGAGGGAAGCCTATTGGTAATAGAAGTCAAATATATTTTCCAGGAAAAATGATAGTTTAGCCTTCCTCCCACAGGTCTCCAGGGAAATCTCAAAAATTTAAATTTTTGGGGGGTTTGGAAAAAATATCCCCTTTCATACTCAAAGTACATTTTGGTTCACTCAGTTGTGATAAATGTGTTTGATGAGAAACAGTCATGATTTTCTTCTCCAGAGCTCCCGAACTCTCCCTCTCACATCCTACAAAGCACTACTTCCTTAAAAATGTGATCTGAGAACATCAGCTGAAGAGCCACCAGTGGTTACAAAGGACCTGTCTGGGTCCAACCACATTCCTACCAAATCAGAGTTTCTGGGGGGAGTCCAGAAAACATCCTTCCTTGGGCGAATCTTAAACACACTGAAGTTTGGGCACACTGGTGACTAAGATGGTAAAGAAATTGCCTGCAATCCAGGAGACCCAGGTTCGGTCCCTGGGTCAGGAGGATCCCCTGGAGATGGGAAAGGCTACCCACTCCAGTATTCAGAATCCCACGGACAGAGGAGCCTGGCAGGCTACAGTCCATGGGGTTGCAAAGAGTTGGACATGACAGGGTGACTTCACCCCAAAACCTCAGCCCTGACCAGAGAGCCCCACGGCAGACTCAGCTTTCCCAACACGCTTGCGAAAAATGAACGGACCCTGAATATTCTGTGAAGGAAGGCAATGGCACCTTCTAGAATGATACAGGAATGTAGGTTTCAAAGCTTTTCTGGGAGGACAAGATCAGTTCATCTAACACTCTGTTTTGTAGCATTTGTGTCAAATTGACATTCCAATTTCAAGACCATACATAAAACCCCATTCAATTATTTAGCACTGTACAGATTTTACATAACTCTTGAAGTTACTGACTCAATTCATTTTCCTTTGGTCTACAAGATAGATTAATCTAAAATGAATTAAGACAGGCAAGCAGAAGTAATGTTACCACGGCTGGTAAAGAGTCTTTAAACTGTTGGATCAGTAAGCTGCTTAAGGGTCCTGGGGAGAACCGGATGCCACATCTGCTCGACAGTCATATGCTTTCGAGTCAATGATCAAGAAACTGTGTTCATCCACAATGACAAAAACTCAGGATACAGGGTGATACTTAACCCAAGCTTCTGCTTTTACAAATAAGTCCCACTTCCCTCCTTCCCCAAAAGAGAGTTGACAAAGATGACTCATATTTTCAAGCGACCTCAAAATGCATAAATGCCTGAAAATTACTATCATGTAACAATTCTGATAACTTAAAAATAAACATTTCTAAAATACCCTATCACTGACATCAGGCTGCTTAGGGTTGAACAGAGAATGAAAATACAGAAATAATCATAAGATATGCTACGAAATATTACAATGAGTTGTGGTGTCAGAATGACACCAAAGCCAAAGAAACATCATGGAAGACTTCCTGAAGAAGGTGGCATCTAAACCAAAAAAGAAGAAAAAGCAGTTGTTACCGGTTGAAAAAAGTCCTACCCCACCCACCACCAAAAAGACGTTGAAATCCTAGCTCCAATATTCCAGAATGAGATTTTTTTTTCAGAAATGGGTTGTTATAGATAAAAATTTGTTAAAATGAGATCATACTAGAGTAGCGTGGACGTTTAATTAAGATGATAGGAGTCCTGATAACTCAAGGGAAAGAACACAGAGAGGAGAATGCCATGTGACATCCTGACAGAGAGACATAAGACCCAGAGGGAAGACAGTCTTGTGGAAATCATACAACCAAGGATACCTAGACATATCAGAAGCTGAAAGACACAAGAGAAGAAGTCTTGAGGCTTCACAGGGAAGAGAGCCCTGACAACACCTTCACTTTGAACTTCTAGCCTCCAGGGCTATAGGAGAACAAACCTCTGTTGTTTAAAGTGTGTGAAACTCTATTACGTGTGTGAAACTCTATTACGACAACCCTAAGAAACTAACAGAATAGGAGTCAGTGTGGGAGAAAGGTCTCCTGGCAGGGGTAACAAGAAGTGTAAGACCTAGAGGTGAAGGGGAAGCGGGCTTTGGTTCCAAGGAACTGCGGGAATTTGTCTTGGTGGAGAGAAGGAACGGTGGGCAGTGAAGGCCATCCTCTGCTTGGTGTCCCACCACCAGATGTCCCAAACACAACCTCCAGGAGGCTGTACAAGAAGCATAAAAATGCTTCTAGTAAAAATGAACCGACACCTAAAATGCCAGGATGGAAGTGTGCTCTCAAAAACTGTCAGTAGTTTCTGCTGGTAAAACAAGTTTTCAGCACAAGCATAAAACCTGGAGGGAGTGACTAGAAGAGACACAGCAGGCTTTCACGGTTCTGTCTCTTCACCTGAATACTCATTACACAGGTGAGTTCACGTTTTGAAAAATCAGGCTGAGACCCTGTGATTTGTGAACTTCTCTGTATGCATGGTATGTTCATAAAATTTGCAATGAAAGAGGGAAAGTGCAACATGTAGCCTCCTTCCCCCAGAGGGACTGATAACAATCTTGTTTATAAGGATAAGATGTCCATCACCTTGAACTTTAATTATGTGTATCCTTTTGTACCCCTGATTCAGAATCTGACCACCTTAGCATGAATTATAAACCTCTAAGACATGACTAAGTAAAACTGCCTCCATTCTCCTTACATATTATCCTCTCTTTTGTAGGCTAATTAAGGAGCATGTCTTGGCTGGCCTGGGTTAATAATAGAATACTACCTCATATTTAAACAATAGATCTCACATTTGAAAGGTTTTTCTCTTGCAAATCCTCAGGTTTTATATTCAATGGAAAAGTTGTTTGATGCGTATTTCTTCCTGGTTGCTAAAGGAAATAGTAATAAAACCAAAACTGGGTCTTCAAGAAAGCTGAGGTCAGGACCAAGGGTTCAGGATACTGCCTCTATCTCCGCTTACCTGGATGGTGTGCAAATACTCTTGCCGTTGCTTTAGAAAGTAGAGAAAAAATACTTCAACTAAGCCTGCAGTTTAATGAACAAAACAGATATCAGACAGAAAACCTCTTAATTGGAAGATTACATTTCTAGTTATAACCCCAAAATGTCTTTTGCAAATTACCAAAGCAACTCAAATCTGCACAATCTTAATTTAAAGCAACATAATTGCCAAGGAACTGCGGGAATTTGTCTTGGTGGAGAGAAGGAACGGTGGGCAGTGAAGGCCATCCTCTGCTTGGTGTCCCACCACCAGATGTCCCAAACACAACCTCCAGGAGGCTGTACAAGAAGCATAAAAATGCTTCTAGTAAAAATGAACCGACACCTAAAATGCCAGGATGGAAGTGTGCTCTCAAAAACTGTCAGTAGTTTCTGCTGGTAAAACAAGTTTTCAGCACAAGCATAAAACCTGGAGGGAGTGACTAGAAGAGACACAGCAGGCTTTCACGGTTCTGTCTCTTCACCTGAATACTCATTACACAGGTGAGTTCACGTTTTGAAAAATCAGGCTGAGACCCTGTGATTTGTGAACTTCTCTGTATGCATGGTATGTTCATAAAATTTGCAATGAAAGAGGGAAAGTGCAACATGTAGCCTCCTTCCCCCAGAGGGACTGATAACAATCTTGTTTATAAGGATAAGATGTCCATCACCTTGAACTTTAATTATGTGTATCCTTTTGTACCCCTGATTCAGAATCTGACCACCTTAGCATGAATTATAAACCTCTAAGACATGACTAAGTAAAACTGCCTCCATTCTCCTTACATATTATCCTCTCTTTTGTAGGCTAATTAAGGAGCATGTCTTGGCTGGCCTGGGTTAATAATAGAATACTACCTCATATTTAAACAATAGATCTCACATTTGAAAGGTTTTCTCTCTTGCAAATCCTCAGGTTTTATATTCAATGGAAAAGTTGTTTGATGCGTATTTCTTCCTGGTTGCTAAAGGAAATAGTAATAAAACCAAAACTGGGTCTTCAAGAAAGCTGAGGTCAGGACCAAGGGTTCAGGATACTGCCTCTATCTCCGCTTACCTGGATGGTGTGCAAATACTCTTGCCGTTGCTTTAGAAAGTAGAGAAAAAATACTTCAACTAAGCCTGCAGTTTAATGAACAAAACAGATATCAGACAGAAAACCTCTTAATTGGAAGATTACATTTCTAGTTATAACCCCAAAATGTCTTTTGCAAATTACCAAAGCAACTCAAATCTGCACAATCTTAATTTAAAGCAACATAATTCCAGACCGTGAGGAACCTAATTGCTGGTTAAGTGACTGTTTCCAACCATAATTGGCTTCACACAACCTTGCGCACAATCATGTACACACATGCCTAAACCACCAGACATGGAGGCCTCTGGACTAAGCACAGGGCTGCCGAAAGAGTCTTTGGAAGAATGCAACAAAAGGAATGATCACTCACACAGGATTTTCCATGCATTGGCTCAGAGCAATTTCACTGTTCAGCATGCTTCCCTGAAATGTCAAGAAGGAAATTAGTGCTGTTCATTGCTCAAGGAATTTTCTTCCCCTTGCAACTCATTTCTATGCTTCTTAAAAAGTCTCAACAACTTAGAACAGTGTGACATATACATATACCAATAAAGATGAATCAGTTGAATCATGTCCCACTAAAAGTCTGTTTCAACCCCAGTACCTTAGACTATGATCTTATTTGGAAAAGGAGTCATTATAGATGTAATCAGTTAAGCTGGGATGAGGTCACACTGGAGCAGGGAGAAACCCTTAAATCCAATCTGACTATTGTCCTTATAAGAAGAAATTTAAAGACACGCAAAGAGTGTCTACGCGAAGATGAATGCAAAGACTAAGGCGAGGACTTCCTTGGTGGTTCAGTGATTAAGTATCAGCCTTGCAATGCAGGGGCCGGGTTCAATCCCTAGTCAGGGAACTAACATCTGGCAGGCTGAGGAGCAACGAAACACATGCCAGCAATTACTCTGCCTGCATACCACAACTAGAGAGTCCATGTATTGCAAAGAAAGATCCCGCATGATGCAACAAAGATCCCACATGCTACACCTAAGACCTCATGAAGCCAAATAAACAAATAAATATCAAAAAAATACTGATTAAGGACCCAAAACATTTGCTTACTTAGGTAATTACAGTAAATAATTTACTTTGAGAATCATTGTTTTTCAGGTGTTTAAAAAATTATACCCACCAAAATGTCATCTGCTTAATTTTGCAAATTACCAAAGCAACTCAAATCTGCACAATCTTAATTTAAAGCAACATAATTCCAGACCGTGAGGAACCTAATTGCTGGTTAAGTGACTGTTTCCAACCATAATTGGCTTCACACAACCTTGCGCACAATCATGTACACACATGCCTAAACCACCAGACATGGAGGCCTCTGGACTAAGCACAGGGCTGCCGAAAGAGTCTTTGGAAGAATGCAACAAAAGGAATGATCACTCACACAGGATTTTCCATGCATTGGCTCAGAGCAATTTCACTGTTCAGCATGCTTCCCTGAAATGTCAAGAAAGAAATTAGTGCTGTTCATTGCTCAAGGAATTTTTTTCTTCCCCTTGCAACTCATTTCTATGCTTCTTAAAAAGTCTCAACAACTTAGAACAGTGTGACATATACATATACCAATAAAGATGAATCAGTTGAATCATGTCCCACTAAAAGTCTGTTTCAACCCCAGTACCTTAGACTATGATCTTATTTGGAAAAGGAGTCATTATAGATGTAATCAGTTAAGCTGGGATGAGGTCACACTGGAGCAGGGAGAAACCCTTAAATCCAATCTGACTATTGTCCTTATAAGAAGAAATTTAAAGACACGCAAAGAGTGTCTACGCGAAGATGAATGCAAAGACTAAGGCGAGGACTTCCTTGGTGGTTCAGTGATTAAGTATCAGCCTTGCAATGCAGGGGACGCGGGTTCAATCCCTAGTCAGGGAACTAACATCTGGCAGGCTGAGGAGCAACGAAACACATGCCAGCAATTACTCTGCCTGCATACCACAACTAGAGAGTCCATGTATTGCAAAGAAAGATCCCGCATGATGCAACAAAGATCCCACATGCTACACCTAAGACCTCATGAAGCCAAATAAACAAATAAATATCAAAAAAATACTGATTAAGGACCCAAAACATTTGCTTACTTAGGTAATTACAGTAAATAATTTACTTTGAGAATCATTGTTTTTCAGGTGTTTAAAAAATTATACCCACCAAAATGTCATCTGCTTAATTTTGAAAATAAAGTTTTTATTAGTTCTTTTATTTGTGACTAGTGTTTTCAAGACAACGGAAATTTAAGTGAATAATCTCACAAAGGCTAGTATTTAATTGGGAGCTTACTATGCAAACAAAGCACAATGAAATGTTAAGTCCAAACATTATTTGGGGTTATTTTAGGGTATGGCAATATAATAATGAGCATAAGCATTAATATAATGAAATTATCATTCCTGGAGTATTTTCTATTTTTAAGACACAGTATGAAGTATATTTTACATTACATCAACTTATTACATCTTTGAATACAATCACAAATAGACTTCCAGGTTTTGTAACTTCTTTTTTAGACTTGTCTGAAATTCCCTTCTTATAATCAGTTCCTTGAATTATGTAACAAAGATATGGAAATATTCCATAAATTCATGAATTAATTTTGCCTGTGACTATAGAAAAGAGTCTGTACTTGATGTATGTGGGAAATAAAAAGTCCTATCTTTAGCTAAAAAATAAAAAATACTGAGTATCGGGCTTCCCTGGTGGTCCAGTGGGTAAAGAGTCCGCCTTGCAGTGCAAGGGGCACTGGTTCAATCCCTGGCCTGGGAAGATTCCATGTGCCACGGAGCAGCTGGACCAGTGTGTCCAATGACAAGCCACGGCTCTGGAGTGCATGTGCCCAGAGCTGGTGCTCTGCAACGGGAGGCCACTGCATTGAGAGGCCCACACGTGCCAAAGAATAAAAAAGATGAATGAAAATAAATAAAAATAAAAGAGGCATGATGGGGAAAAGGAAAAGGAAAAAAAAAATACTGAGTATCTATCTTTAAAAAAAAGATTGGAGCGACACTTCTATAAGTCAAGACACACCAAAGATTGCCAGCAGACCACCAGAAGTCAAGTGAGACGTATAAATCAGATTCTCTAGACCAGCCTGCAGAAAGAACCCAGATAACACTCTGACCTTGGACTTCTGGCCTCCAGAACTGTGAGGTTTATGTTGCTTATGGCATCAAATTTATGAACGTTGTTATGGAATCCTTAGCAAACTAATACAATGCACATGTTTAGAATTTTTAACTAAAAAGTTCATGTACCCCCGCGTCCTATTTGTGTATACACACAGGCATCCATCCATGAGTAACTTAGATTACTAACCCCTCGCTTGTCTGATGTGCAATAGTTGTAGGTATGTGAGGTTCATCACAGGACTGGGGACATTTTGACTCACAAGCCGCAAAGGCGGAAGTTCCAAATTTTGTCAGGCAGCCCCGAATTCACTTCAGCTCTGGGAAGCCTCAAATCCCCAAAGAGAAACACGATCTGATTTTCTCTCTTCTTTCCAACACAGATGCAGGTATAATTTAATAATAGTGCCCTGCTTCCCACGTGCAATTAAAAATGGCCTTCATTACTTCCCTGAATGAGTGTGTTTTATAATACTGCAATCTATGGTTCAATAAAAAAGCAACTACTGCACCTATCATGGCAAAGCTGTAAAAGTGATCAATGTGCTTCTGGTAGCTCCAGAGACAGAGGAAAAAGGAAAAAAATAAAATAGACTTAAAGAAATATACATGAAATAACCTAGTCCAATGTGAGTAGCTTTAGAAGTACTTGTTTCTTCATTTCTGAAAACTACAATTTCCTACTTTTGTTTTTCTCTATTTCCGCCTTGCAACTGGTTCAATCTGGCCTGGGAAGATTCCATGTGCCAGAGCAGCTGGACCAGTGTGTCCAATGACAAGCCACGGCTCTGGAGTGCATGTGCCTAGAGCTGGTGCTCTGCAGTGAGAGAGAGGCCATTGCATTGAGAGGCCCACACGTGCCAAAGAATAAAAAAGATGAATGAAAATAAATAAAAATAAAAGAGGCATGATGGGGAAAAGGAAAAGGAAAAAAAAAATACTGAGTATCTATCTTTAAAAAAAAGATTGGAGCGACACTTCTATAAGTCAAGACACACCAAAGATTGCCAGCAGACCACCAGAAGTCAAGTGAGACGTATAAATCAGATTCTCTAGACCAGCCTGCAGAAAGAACCCAGATAACACTCTGACCTTGGACTTCTGGCCTCCAGAACTGTGAGGTTTATGTTGCTTATGGCATCAAATTTATGAACGTTGTTATGGAATCCTTAGCAAACTAATACAATGCACATGTTTAGAATTTTTAACTAAAAAGTTCATGTACCCCCGCGTCCTATTTGTGTATACACACAGGCATCCATCCATGAGTAACTTAGATTACTAACCCCTCGCTTGTCTGATGTGCAATAGTTGTAGGTATGTGAGGTTCATCACAGGACTGGGGACATTTTGACTCACAAGCCGCAAAGGCGGAAGTTCCAAATTTTGTCAGGCAGCCCCGAATTCACTTCAGCTCTGGGAAGCCTCAAATCCCCAAAGAGAAACACGATCTGATTTTCTCTCTCTTCTTTCCAACACAGATGCAGGTATAATTTAATAATAGTGCCCTGCTTCCCACGTGCAATTAAAAATGGCCTTCATTACTTCCCTGAATGAGTGTGTTTTATAATACTGCAATCTATGGTTCAATAAAAAAGCAACTACTGCACCTATCATGGCAAAGCTGTAAAAAGTGATCAATGTGCTTCTGGTAGCTCCAGAGACAGAGGGAAAAAAGGGAAAAAAAATAAAATAGACTTAAAGAAATATACATGAAATAACCTAGTCCAATGTGAGTAGCTTTAGAAGTACTTGTTTCTTCATTTCTGAAAACTACAATTTCCCTAACTTTAATTAATGCCTTTCTCTTTCTCTTAGGAAGAAGTAAGACGAGTCAGTAACAAAAAAGGAGGTGGAAATGGGAGAAATAGATTGAAATGTCTACTCAGAGAGGGACCCAAGTCTTGAGTACAAGTAATTCCAAGGAGTTCTCTGCACTGTTCTTCCTCATAAAAAAAAAAAAGCGTGTGTGCGCGTGTGTGTCTGTGTGTGTGTGTAGAAAGGAAGAGAGAGATAAGAGAGAGAGGAAGAAAAAGCATGTGAATCAGAGTCATGCTGGGCAGAACAGGAATAATGATTAACAATAAGTAAACCAGCATTAAATTGTTAGCAGAACCACAAGTAAATGGTGGGTTCCACTGTAAGAAAGATTCTTTTCCCTGATTATTCGTCTCATACCACCTAGACCCAGAAAAGGATTCCTTACATTTTCATATGAATGGTCACTTTCCAGGCCCTAAGGCCCCAAGAGGCTTTTTATCTTTCCTTCCCTCATCCCCAACCATTCTTTTTTTTTTTTTTAATTTAAAATTTTCTGTTTTAATGTTTTGGTTTTTTGTTGCTTTCTTTGTTTGCTTGGGCTGCACCAGATCTTAGATGAGGCAAGTGGGACACAGGACCCAGTTCCTCAATCAGAGTTCAAACCCAGGTTCCCTGCACTGGATCACCTGGGTTCCCAGCCATTAAGAATGGCTCCCTCTCCAGCCATTCTTAACAGGATGAAAGGTTTCTGTGGGTCAGGCACTATTTTACATACTGAGTATGTATGAAATAATGGTTAACATCCCTTTTTAGATGTGCCAAGGTTAAGCAACTGCCCCAAATGATTTACCCCGTTGGTAAGCGGCACAGCCAGGACTGGAACTCAAGGCAGACCCATGTGTTTATAATACCTCCCAATTCTTTTTGGTTTTTCAATAAAAAGCAACTACTGCACCTATCATGGCAAAGCTGTAAAAAGTGATCAATGTGCTTCTGGTAGCTCCAGAGACAGAGGGAAAAAAGGGAAAAAAAATAAAATAGACTTAAAGAAATATACATGAAATAACCTAGTCCAATGTGAGTAGCTTTAGAAGTACTTGTTTCTTCATTTCTGAAAACTACAATTTCCCTAACTTTAATTAATGCCTTTCTCTTTCTCTTAGGAAGAAGTAAGACGAGTCAGTAACAAAAAAGGAGGTGGAAATGGGAGAAATAGATTGAAATGTCTACTCAGAGAGGGACCCAAGTCTTGAGTACAAGTAATTCCAAGGAGTTCTCTGCACTGTTCTTCCTCATAAAAAAAAAAAAGCGTGTGTGCGCGTGTGTGTCTGTGTGTGTGTGTAGAAAGGAAGAGAGAGATAAGAGAGAGAGGAAGAAAAAGCATGTGAATCAGAGTCATGCTGGGCAGAACAGGAATAATGATTAACAATAAGTAAACCAGCATTAAATTGTTAGCAGAACCACAAGTAAATGGTGGGTTCCACTGTAAGAAAGATTCTTTTCCCTGATTATTCGTCTCATACCACCTAGACCCAGAAAAGGATTCCTTACATTTTCATATGAATGGTCACTTTCCAGGCCCTAAGGCCCCAAGAGGCTTTTTATCTTTCCTTCCCTCATCCCCAACCATTCTTTTTTTTTTTTTTAATTTAAAATTTTCTGTTTTAATGTTTTGGTTTTTTGTTGCTTTCTTTGTTTGCTTGGGCTGCACCAGATCTTAGATGAGGCAAGTGGGACACAGGACCCAGTTCCTCAATCAGAGTTCAAACCCAGGTTCCCTGCACTGGATCACCTGGGTTCCCAGCCATTAAGAATGGCTCCCTCTCCAGCCATTCTTAACAGGATGAAAGGTTTCTGTGGGTCAGGCACTATTTTACATACTGAGTATGTATGAAATAATGGTTAACATCCCTTTTTAGATGTGCCAAGGTTAAGCAACTGCCCCAAATGATTTACCCCGTTGGTAAGCGGCACAGCCAGGACTGGAACTCAGGATCTGGGTTCTAGATTCCCCCTTGTTCACCACCACCAACACTGCTTTCTACTAAACAGTGGTTAAGCAACCAAAAGCCATACATCCCATGCATGCAGAATGCTTCCTATAGTCTCGTGTTTCAGACCTCTGATGAGTCCAAGATGGGAAAGATACTGCAGCAACACAGGCTACTCAGCCCTGGCTGTCCATCTGGGGAATTATTCATCATCTCTGCTTCTCTTCTACCTTTATTGGCCTTTATTATTTTAGTGTTCTTCCAACAGCTTCAGAAAAACACTTACTTTGTTTTTACAAAGGAAGAGAACCAGAAATCTTCAATGGGGGCTTTATGTTCGTAATCCTTCTGAAAATATTCATCTGGAGAGGATTTTTAAAAGGATCATTGGGAGATGCTCAACAGAGGCTGTCATCTGGTGTCTGTTCCTTCAGCCACAGAAAATGGGAAGAGTTTGCTCTGAGTTCACTCTGACACTATTTGAGCTTCCGTTTACAAATCTTCCCCCTGGCTAGAATTAGAAAGAGACAGCTCAAGGTCTCTTCTCCATACACCTTTGCTTTTAACTTTTGTGTCACATTTTGATTCAGACCTAGTTATTGATGGAGGTGTCCAAGGTAGAGAGAGTCTTAAAAGTATCGAGTGAAATCAGAGCTGTTTTGCTATCTAAAATATGCTGCAGATGCTATGATAATCCTTTATAAAACAATGCCTAGTGTATTATCTGATCAAATATACCAATATAGAGCTTTTTTCAAATATTCAGCTAGCCAGCAGTATACAAGGGGCAAGAGCAAGCTAATCCTTGCTGTCATGATCTTCTTTAATTAAAAGGAAGCACATGCCCTTCAGCATTAGACTCTGTCTGGGGCTATTTCAGGACCATGCCTGATCGAATAGTATTACATGATAGGTTAGCATAGCTGAGGGAAAAGAGACCTGGACTTGTGAGTCATAGGATCTGAGTCTTCTTAGGTCCCCACTTTGCTGTCTGGGTGACCTTCCAACAAGTGCCTTAGCCTCTCTCCACCAAAGTTTCCTTGCCTATAATACCAGGATGATAATACCTACTCTCCTTCTGACTTGGGGTAGTCCCACAGATCAAATAAACAATATACATAAAAAGCATTTTACAAAATCCGCCTGTCAATACAGCAGACACAGGTTCGATCCCTGGTCCAGGAAGATTCCACATGTCACAGCGCAACTAAGCCTGTACATCACAAACATTGAGCCTAGGGTCAGAAAGCCACAGCCATTGAAGCCCATGTGCCCTAAAGCCCTAGCTCTGCAAAAAGGGAAGCCACAGCAATGAGAAGCCCACACAGCAACTAGAGAAAAGCCCGTCCATCAACGAAGACCCAGAAGAGCCAAAAATAAATAAATAAACACAACTATAAGAAAATAGTACTTCGGAAAAGTTCACCATCAATGTTATCACTGAGCCCCGAGGGGAAGACAGAGTTAAACCAAATCTACATTCTTTAATGTAGCCTAACTTTTCAGTGATAAACTGTTGCACATTTTACAGCTTCCAGTATATTTTTGTATGTTAGAATAATATTTATGAGTTCATTTCAAAGCTCTCTAATTTCAGTTAGACTTGGTGGAAAGCTCACACATTAAAATTTCTCTATAAATCATTTATTGTGCAAATATGAACTTTTATTAAAATTTTTTTTACAAAGAGGGAGGCTTTCATTGATAACAACTGCCTAGTATACAATTTGGGTTGCTTCTAGGAACATGTTTTTCATACAGTGGCCAGTTAGTATTACAAAGGTTTTCTTACAATCACTAAAACATGAGCTCTTAAGGTATCTCTCCCAAAGTTTCATGAAACTACTTCCCACCAGAAAATCCTCATTGGGTTAAAGTTATTTGGTAGCTAAGTTATCATATATATGTACTAAATATCTCTTTTGGAAGAAACATTTAGCTAATAATAGTCAGGAAAGTTTTGACATTAAATAATGTATGACTCACATAAAATTTCTCTGTTAGAAGTTCACGTACTGAGATACAAGCATGACCAAATGGACACATCTGGAAGATGGCCAGTTTTAAGCACATAAAAATAGTCAATGTGGCTCAGACAAGAAATCAAAGTTTTCACCAACTCTATGTCTGACAATCGCATCAAAGCATACACGGTCCAACAAGACAGTCTGCCTGTGTGGTGATGAACTTAGACGCTGGGATGGTGTATGAATGCTCCTGGATACTGAGAAGCCATGACTGGGCTTTGCCTAAACCATCCATCCCTAAACACGTGCCCTAGGATTTCAGAGGGCAGAAGTGCTGGGATATTGAGCTTGATGTGCTTGTTAGCCTCTGGGCAAAGCCATTCCACATCCCTTTATTTGCACTAAAACTACTCCTTCTAGCTTACAGAGAGGCCTTTTGTTCCAGCATCCTGGGATGAGGTGAACAAGTCCACACTCCACCTGCCCCTTCCCTAGCCATCTCCCTTTCTCCTACCACTCTCGAGTCTTCATCTTCTTGCTTTGCATCTAGAAACCACACCACCCTCTGATCACTTGAGTTTCCCTGATCAACTTATTTTAATGAATGTAGAAAGAGACCTGGGTATTCCACCTGAAAAAAAAAAAAAGCAACTTGGATGAAAACCAGTAAGTTCCGTAAGCTTTCTGACTTAACAGAATTCCAGGCAAACTGACCATCCATGAAACCTCAATTATGGCTTTCACATCAGGCACAGAATGTGACATTGTTATTTAGTCGCTAAGTCGTGTCTGACTCTTTGGGACTCCATGGACTGTAGCCTACCAGAGGCTCCTCTGTCCATGGGATTTCCCAGGCAAGGGTACTGGAGGGGGTTGCCATTTCCTTCTCCAAGCGATCTTCTTGACCCAGGGATCGAACCTATGCTTCCTGCTCGGCAAACAGATTCTCTTACCTCTGAGCCACCAAGGAAACCTCCACAGTTTGTGTTACCTAAGAGCAATAACTTGCTTGCTATCTATGAAGCTGATAAATATATGAATATATAATCGAGGAAATAAAAGGAATAATGGGGAGTGATACAGAAAAAAAGATATGTTCTTAATTTCCCTTAAGATTAGCTCCCAAGGTTAACCTAATAATGTCTATAATTGTTGCTCATTATTTCGATAACTTCAGAGATTTGTTGCTTTCTGGCGTGCAGCTGGGTAGCTTAAAAGAAACAACCAATTACTTTTCATTACTGGAAGAAAATGTGTCTTATCATTTATGGAGGAAAGTGCCTAGGGAAGCAGAGAGGGTCAAATACTTTGAACCCGGGATCATTCATAACATGAGGTTTGGCACCTAGGCATATTTTTATATGTGAGCACTATATCAGAAGTCAAAAGTCAAATGAATGAAGGGAAGGAAAAGAGGGGCAGGTGGGTAGGGGATTTAACTCTATGGCTTCCATCTGGTAGCATAAACCAAGTCCATAAGCCACATGAAATTTCAGGGCAAGGTCCCCTAAGTTCCTGGAAAATTACCAAATGTGACATATAAGTATTTCAAATGTCTCATCAAAGACTAAAATAACTTCACTACTTAGGATGACTTCGTGTTAGCTTGGCTTTTGTGATTAGATAAGGAGAAAGGAAGCTTTGGGGGAATGATGTAAATAGAGAGAAAACTGACTTGAGAGGTTTTTCAAGCACTTCATATCGAGTAACAAATGAGCAACAGACTAATTATAAATAACTCCAAAACACTTAGAAAGAAGGAATGATCCTACCCACTGACAAGTAAGTATGGTGCTACCACAACCCATAGAATGGAAGATGCCATCAGGTACCCCTTCCCAGGCTCTGGGTTAGAAGAAAGCTCAAACAGGAAAACCTTGACTCCTTTGACCATCTGAAATGCAAGAAGTGGACTGATGTAAACTGAATCCCAGGCTGTAAGAAAAATTCAGTGGTCAACCTTGAAAAATGAATGAATTCAAGACCAAGTCCAGAGGCAAGGCTGTACCTAAAAATTCATCACCCTATCCCTGCCCCATATGCTCCCAATACTTCCTGTACAGTTTAGAGACAAAAGATTAATACTCTAGAGTTCGAGGGAAAAAAGTAAAAAGGGAAAAAAAGCGATGGTAAATTTGAAAAAGTGGCTACAGCATAAGTCATACAAATCTCTGGAGCGTGGGCTTCCCTGGTGGCTCAGACGGTAAAGAATCTGCCCACAATGCAGGAGATCTGGGTTTGATCCCTGGGTTGGGAAGGTCCTCTGGAGAAAGGAAAAGCTACCCATTCCAGTATTCTGGCCTGAAGAATTCTGTGGCTCCTCCAAGGGTTCCAAAGTGTTGGACACGACTGAGAGACTTAGACTAGTAGCTTATTAGACTCAAAACTTGAGCAAAGAAATAGAGTGGATAATGAGCCAGAAAACCAGAGGGTAATCAGATCACACGAAATGTGTCCTCATAGGACAAAAGGAGACTGTCCTTCACCTAAATTGCAAGAGGGAGATGATAGATACTAATATGTTTTAAACAGCAGTCTCAGAAGTTCAGACTTACATGAATTCAAACTTGATCTGGACATTTGTTTCTGTGTGTTTCCAGGCATGTGTGTTAATGAGTCTTTATATGTGCATGGCATATCTTTAAAAGGATACAAAAGAAACTGATACTAGTCATTGCTTCTGGGGAAGGAAACTGAGAAACTATGAACTAGGGTAAAAGAAAGACTTCACTGTCATTGTACCCTGGGGGCAGAGTGGGAAGGAAGTCAGTTGCTATAATATCTTTCACTAAATGAGAAAGATGCACAGAACTGAGGTGCAAAAACAGTGAAATAAATACTCAAAACACTTAGAAAGAAGGAATGATCCTACCCACTGACAAGTAAGTATGGTGCTACCACAACCCATAGAATGGAAGATGCCATCAGGTACCCCTTCCCAGGCTCTGGGTTAGAAGAAAGCTCAAACAGGAAAACCTTGACTCCTTTGACCATCTGAAATGCAAGAAGTGGACTGATGTAAACTGAATCCCAGGCTGTAAGAAAAATTCAGTGGTCAACCTTGAAAAATGAATGAATTCAAGACCAAGTCCAGAGGCAAGGCTGTACCTAAAAATTCATCACCCTATCCCTGCCCCATATGCTCCCAATACTTCCTGTACAGTTTAGAGACAAAAGATTAATACTCTAGAGTTCGAGGGAAAAAAGTAAAAAGGGAAAAAGCGATGGTAAATTTGAAAAAGTGGCTACAGCATAAGTCATACAAATCTCTGGAGCGTGGGCTTCCCTGGTGGCTCAGACGGTAAAGAATCTGCCCACAATGCAGGAGATCTGGGTTTGATCCCTGGGTTGGGAAGGTCCTCTGGAGAAAGGAAAAGCTACCCATTCCAGTATTCTGGCCTGAAGAATTCTGTGGCTCCTCCAAGGGTTCCAAAGTGTTGGACACGACTGAGAGACTTAGACTAGTAGCTTATTAGACTCAAAACTTGAGCAAAGAAATAGAGTGGATAATGAGCCAGAAAACCAGAGGGTAATCAGATCACACGAAATGTGTCCTCATAGGACAAAAGGAGACTGTCCTTCACCTAAATTGCAAGAGGGAGATGATAGATACTAATATGTTTTAAACAGCAGTCTCAGAAGTTCAGACTTACATGAATTCAAACTTGATCTGGACATTTGTTTCTGTGTGTTTCCAGGCATGTGTGTTAATGAGTCTTTATATGTGCATGGCATATCTTTAAAAGGATACAAAAGAAACTGATACTAGTCATTGCTTCTGGGGAAGGAAACTGAGAAACTATGAACTAGGGTAAAAGAAAGACTTCACTGTCATTGTACCCTGGGGGCAGAGTGGGAAGGAAGTCAGTTGCTATAAATATCTTTCACTAAATGAGAAAGATGCACAGAACTGAGGTGGGCAAAAATACAGTGAAATGAAATAGAACAGAACAGAAAAGAAAAAAGTCAGATAAAAAATAAACAACAAGATCATCTCTATGTAAGAAGGGACCGGATCCACCCCAGACTGCTTGCTGCCTTCCCGGAGAAGAGAAGGGCAAAGCACTGAAGCAGTTTCTAGGTTGTGAAAGCTGCCAAAGACCTGGAGAACTTGCCAGCCAAAGAATGTTGGCTTGTGGAATGAAAATAAAACACAACAAAGAAACACAAGCTTTAAGGTAAGGGAAAGAGCTTGATACCATCTACGCAGGCCCCACGATGCAGATATGCTTTGAAAGACAACCGAAGGAAAAGCTTACAAACTTAAACTGCTCCTTTCGACAGCTTTTACCATCTGGATCTGAAAAGGCCCAAACAAGCAAAATACAAGGCACGGTAAACACAGGCAGGAGACTTGGGAAGGGGGGGGCAAGGTGACAGGTTTGCAAGCTCAGCACATCACCATCATCACAGAGGGCTCCAAGAGGGGCTGAGAGCCTCCTACAGAGCAGTTTGGGACACAGAGGAGAAAAAAAAACCATGATTAAAGGAGTTTTGTTTTTTCTTTCTCCCACTGTTATTGCTGGGTTTTTTTCCTTTTTTTCCAGAAATACCACTTCCATCAAAGTTTTGACAATTATGAAATCTGTCAGCTGAGAGTGAGAATTCATCAAATGAGCCACAAAAGACAAGACATCCTGAAATTGGATGGGCTTCCAAAGTCCCTGACAATCACTGCGATCAATCACCCAGCACATCAAGCTCTGGCTGCAGGAACTTTTGCAGAGAACCAAAAATGCAAGACCCAAAAAAGCACATGCCAAAAAGTGCTGCCACGCTCTGAATGTAAAAGGCGGATGCCCTGGGGTCAGGATTGTCTGTCGACTCACAGAGGTTGCAGTTGTGCAGAGCGTAGGAGGTCCTGTTCTTTCTCTAGTCATGATGAAACTACACAGAGGTTTCCACCCAGACTGGAGGATGACGAGGGCCCCCAGCCCAGCCCTGCAATCTGCTTGGCATCTTGAGATCCATACTAACTCTGCTAAGAGAATTCAGTCTCCAGGTCAGAGAAGATATCCACTTCCCTGTCCAAGACACCTCCGTGCACCACCAAAGTGAGCTGGAGGAGAAAATTGTACAGTCACAGTATGTACTTCCTTAGAATCCCAAGGTAGTTTGGGTTATGACTTCTTATTTAGAGTCCTATGATGTAATCTTGACAAAGATTTTAAAGAGGAACAATGTCTTCTAGATGTTTTTCTTTCAACTCTGCTACTTCTATTTTTCTGAATGCAATAAAACATCACAAACCTGCCTCTTAGCTGTAGGGGTTTTTTTTTAAACATATATTAACTGTCATATTTTCAAAAGGGAAAAATAAACTTCTGAGATGGCTCCTTGACAATATATTCATCCTTGCCCTCATCTTGAAGAGTCTGACCCATGTTAAGCCACTAGGGAAGAATCCTTTGAAGAATAGTAGTAACTTGACTTTTATTTGGTTTCCAGTTCTGCCATAAATGATGTTATAGTCAACTTAATTGTTGGGGGGAGGGTGTCATATCTTTGGGGGGGGGAATGATGATAGCTACTAACAACAGTCAGCTGCTGATGCACTGGATTCTTGAGCTATGTCTAACACCTTCAACAGTCAATTAGTCACACATTCCAGACAGTGCCTCTTCCAAGCCCTAGGGGGTTCATTTGGATCTTCTCAGGCATCGGATGGCCCAAAGTAATAATCTAGTACAAGCTACAGGAATCTGGGTTACCAAAAAAAGAGATACTTCAGAAGCCCCAGAGAATAGGTCATAAACTGACTTTTTAATAATATTCTTTTAAACAGAGAAACTACAGGCACTCCTCCAGGGTGGTCAAGCCTGGCTGAAAGGGAACTTTTGCAGAGAACCAAAAATGCAAGACCCAAAAAAGCACATGCCAAAAAGTGCTGCCACGCTCTGAATGTAAAAGGCGGATGCCCTGGGGTCAGGATTGTCTGTCGACTCACAGAGGTTGCAGTTGTGCAGAGCGTAGGAGGTCCTGTTCTTTCTCTAGTCATGATGAAACTACACAGAGGTTTCCACCCAGACTGGAGGATGACGAGGGCCCCCAGCCCAGCCCTGCAATCTGCTTGGCATCTTGAGATCCATACTAACTCTGCTAAGAGAATTCAGTCTCCAGGTCAGAGAAGATATCCACTTCCCTGTCCAAGACACCTCCGTGCACCACCAAAGTGAGCTGGAGGAGAAAATTGTACAGTCACAGTATGTACTTCCTTAGAATCCCAAGGTAGTTTGGGTTATGACTTCTTATTTAGAGTCCTATGATGTAATCTTGACAAAGATTTTAAAGAGGAACAATGTCTTCTAGATGTTTTTCTTTCAACTCTGCTACTTCTATTTTTCTGAATGCAATAAAACATCACAAACCTGCCTCTTAGCTGTAGGGGTTTTTTTTTAAACATATATTAACTGTCATATTTTCAAAAGGGAAAAATAAACTTCTGAGATGGCTCCTTGACAATATATTCATCCTTGCCCTCATCTTGAAGAGTCTGACCCATGTTAAGCCACTAGGGAAGAATCCTTTGAAGAATAGTAGTAACTTGACTTTTATTTGGTTTCCAGTTCTGCCATAAATGATGTTATAGTCAACTTAATTGTTGGGGGGAGGGTGTCATATCTTTGGGGGGGGGAATGATGATAGCTACTAACAACAGTCAGCTGCTGATGCACTGGATTCTTGAGCTATGTCTAACACCTTCAACAGTCAATTAGTCACACATTCCAGACAGTGCCTCTTCCAAGCCCTAGGGGGTTCATTTGGATCTTCTCAGGCATCGGATGGCCCAAAGTAATAATCTAGTACAAGCTACAGGAATCTGGGTTACCAAAAAAAGAGATACTTCAGAAGCCCCAGAGAATAGGTCATAAACTGACTTTTTAATAATATTCTTTTAAACAGAGAAACTACAGGCACTCCTCCAGGGTGGTATCTTGAAAGAACGTCAAGTATAAAGACTTACAGTGATGCATCCTCTGGGTCCATTTGTCTCACTGGGAAATTAAGAAAGGGAGGTATCCAGTTTCCTTATGCTTAAAAGAGTTTACTAAGTCATTTCTCAATATCCTACATTATCTCAGGGAATACTCATAATGAGCCTAACAATGCAGCTACATTCTGCAAATATCGCTGATCTGGAATTCACTCAGTTGAATGCATTTGGCCAAGGGCATTCAGCCAAGGGACACAGCTAGCCTCAAGTTCAAATCTTCTGACTTATCCTCATCCTTTTTCCCTCTACAAGTACGAGCTCTGAGTATCAGCTGCCATGAAAGAATCGCTCAGTTATGTCCGACTCTGTCCCTGGAATTCCCCAGGCAAGAATAGTGGAGTGGGTTGTCATTTCCTTCTCCAAGGGATCTTCTCAACCCAAGGACTGAATCCAGGTGTCCCGTACTGCAGGCAGATACTTTACAGTATGAGCTACCAAGGAAGCCCTCAGTTTCCAGGACATGTGGATCTCAAAAAGCAAGCAGACTCCTTTTTGATCATACAAGGCTGAGGCACAACTTCTGAGAAGCACTTGCTATGGCATTCTGAGCCTTTAGCAATTATCTGAAAAAACCATCTGCTCCACATACATCATGCCCCCATACGGAGACAAAGTCTTCCGACTCCAACACCCATTGTTACTGTTTCTCAGTTGCCGACTCTTTGCAACCTCATGGACTGCAGCACGCCAGGTTTCCCTGCCCCTCACCATCTCCTGGAATTAGCCCAAGTTCATGTCCACTGCATGGATGATCACCCCTATTCAGACCAGAGAAAATTTCCCAAAGCATTATCATTACTCAGATCAGTTCCCACTCACTTACACATAGCCAAACATGGCCAACTGGCCAGAGCTGAATCTATAGCCATCTTCGGCTCTCTTCCTGACTGTCCTGGGAATTATTATCGTTTATAAGTGCAATCTTAGAGTTTACAGTTATCAACAATATGCAGTTAACAACACATAGGAGTCAGGCTGTTGGATGTTTGAGCTTATTCTTCCATGAACAGGAACGCAGACGTTTCTAAACGAATTATAGTGGGAGTTCACGCTTGCCAAAATGAGTTTTCACCTACAAGTGAAAGTTTTACAACCAATGAGGCAGCTGCAACTGGAGAATAAGAGGAAAAGTTGTGGCTGCAACCCTCAAAGGCCCTGGTGGTGAGGACAACATTTAAAATGCTAAGTGTCGGGCTTCCCTGGTGGTCCAGTGGGTAAGGACACCGCCTTGCAGTGCAGCAGTGCAAGGGGCGCCGGTTCGATCCCTGGCCTGGGAAGATCCCACGCCGTGGAGTGGCTGGACCGATGTGTCCAATCACCGAGTCAGAGCTCTGGAGCACATGCGCCCAGAGCCGGCGCTCTGCAACAACAGACGCCATCGCGATGGGAGGCCCGTACGGGCCAAAGAACAAAGATGGATGAAAGTAGAGAAATGAAGGACCAATAGAAGTGGCCCACCCGCTCCCCTCCCTCCCCAACCCGATCCCCGCCCAAAATAAATAAATAAATAAATATTTTTTAAAAAAACGCTAAGTGTCTACAAAAATGGACAGATGGTGGGCTTCCCCTGGTGGTCCAGTGGGTAAGGACACCGCCTTGCAATGCAAGGCGCCTATTCGATCCCTGGCCTGGGAAGATCCCACGTGTCGCGGAGCGACTGGACTGATGTGTCCAATCACCGAGCCGGAGCTCTGGGGGGCATGCGCCCAGAGCTGGTGCTCTGCGACGACAGACGCCACTGCGCTGGGAGGCCCACAGGAGCCAAAGAACAAAGACGGATGAAAATGGACAAATGAAAGACCAATAGAAGTGGCCCGCCCGCCCCCCTCCCTCCTCACCCCACCCCCCCCAAAAATGGACAGATAGTGAAAGACTCAATGCTGGGACACTGAAGCAGTAACCTCTTCTCTCAGAGCCACCAATGCTCCACTGCTGGCCCAGAGCCACTCAGATGAGGGGCAGGGACTCATCTGGCCTTGAGGAAAAAGAAATCCTTAATAAAAACACACTTCCAGGTTAGCTGGGAGAGTACCAGTTATCTCCTGAAAACCGACACGTGTGAGAATTCTCAATGGAAAACCTAATATGCTCTGTTCACCAGATGTTGCGCTTTTTTACAGAACATAGGCCTCTGCTTACTTTATTTAGGTGGGAGTCTAAAAACCTAGTGTCTTCCAATTTTCCTAAACGAAAGAAAGGAGATTAAAATATTTATTTCCCTATAAGTGTGTCTGGTTGGTGGAGGAATCAACCACAAGAAGGAAAAAAATAAACAAAAAGAAGGTTAAGGCATAAAGCTATTTGTTACAAAGTAAGATGAACTCACCATAATATATACATCAATATTCATTAAAAATCTAAATATGTTCAGGCCATGACAAATCAACGGTGTATGCTAAGCAATACCCAAAGAACTTTATGTACCCAGTTTAGGAGTTTAAAATAAGCAGCTTTGGGGGCTTCCCCGGTGGTCCAGTGGGTAAGGACACCGCCTTGCAGTGCAAGGGGCGCCAGTTCGATCCCTGGCCTGGGAAGATCCCATGTGCTGCGGAGCGGCTGGACAGATGTGTCCAACTACCAAGCCAGAGTTCTGGAGCGCATGCGCCGAGTCGGCGCTCTGCAACAACAGAGGCCACTGCGATAGGATGCCCACACAGGCCAAAGAACAAAGATGGATGAAAATAGAGAAATGAAAGACCAATAGAAGTGGCCTGCCCACCCCCCTCCCTCCCCACCCACCCCCTCAAAAAAGAATAAAATAAAATAAGCAACTTTTATAATGAGGCATTTGTAGATTCAACATTTATGAGTATAAAAAATAAAATTTACAAAGAATAGTCTTCTAAGGGCCAGCACATATACAGATAATGTGTCATTCTAAAGGTGGACCTAAGGCTTCTCTGGTGGCTCAGTGGTTAAAAAATAATCCACCTCCAGTTCAGGAGACATGGGTTCAATTCCTAGCCTGGGATGATCCCACATGCCACCGGGAAAATAAGTCCATGCACCACAACTACTGAGTCTATCTCTAGAGCCTGGGAGCAGCGACCAGGGAAGCGCATGTGCCTAGAGCCCATGCTCCAAGAGAAGTCACTGCTGGCCCAGAGCCACTCAGATGAGGGGCAGGGACTCATCTGGCCTTGAGGAAAAAGAAATCCTTAATAAAAACACACTTCCAGGTTAGCTGGGAGAGTACCAGTTATCTCCTGAAAACCGACACGTGTGAGAATTCTCAATGGAAAACCTAATATGCTCTGTTCACCAGATGTTGCGCTTTTTTACAGAACATAGGCCTCTGCTTACTTTATTTAGGTGGGAGTCTAAAAACCTAGTGTCTTCCAATTTTCCTAAACGAAAGAAAGGAGATTAAAATATTTATTTCCCTATAAGTGTGTCTGGTTGGTGGAGGAATCAACCACAAGAAGGAAAAAAATAAACAAAAAGAAGGTTAAGGCATAAAGCTATTTGTTACAAAGTAAGATGAACTCACCATAATATATACATCAATATTCATTAAAAATCTAAATATGTTCAGGCCATGACAAATCAACGGTGTATGCTAAGCAATACCCAAAGAACTTTATGTACCCAGTTTAGGAGTTTAAAATAAGCAGCTTTGGGGGCTTCCCCGGTGGTCCAGTGGGTAAGGACACCGCCTTGCAGTGCAAGGGGCGCCAGTTCGATCCCTGGCCTGGGAAGATCCCATGTGCTGCGGAGCGGCTGGACAGATGTGTCCAACTACCAAGCCAGAGTTCTGGAGCGCATGCGCCGAGTCGGCGCTCTGCAACAACAGAGGCCACTGCGATAGGATGCCCACACAGGCCAAAGAACAAAGATGGATGAAAATAGAGAAATGAAAGACCAATAGAAGTGGCCTGCCCACCCCCCTCCCTCCCCACCCACCCCCTCAAAAAAGAATAAAATAAAATAAGCAACTTTTATAATGAGGCATTTGTAGATTCAACATTTATGAGTATAAAAAATAAAATTTACAAAGAATAGTCTTCTAAGGGCCAGCACATATACAGATAATGTGTCATTCTAAAGGTGGACCTAAGGCTTCTCTGGTGGCTCAGTGGTTAAAAAATAATCCACCTCCAGTTCAGGAGACATGGGTTCAATTCCTAGCCTGGGATGATCCCACATGCCACCGGGAAAATAAGTCCATGCACCACAACTACTGAGTCTATCTCTAGAGCCTGGGAGCAGCGACCAGGGAAGCGCATGTGCCTAGAGCCCATGCTCCAAGAGAAGTCACTGCGATGAGAAGCCACAACTAGAGAGGAGCCCTTGCTCATTACAACTAGAGAAAAGCCCGGGCAGCAATGAAGATCCAGCATAGCCAAAAATAAATTAATTAATTGAAAAACTATTTTAAAACGAGATGAACCCAGGTCGCAATGGCATAAAACAAGATATTAACCTCACAGAGTCAACGGAGGCCACCGCAATGGGAGGCCCACATGGGCCAAATAACAAAGATGGATGAAGAATAGACAAATGAAGGACCAATGGAAGTGGCCCGCCTGCTTCCCTCCCTCCCCACCCCACCCCACCCCACCCCAAAATAAATCAATAAATAAATGTTAAAAAAAAAAAAAATAAAAGATACTAACCTCACAGAGAAACGACCAAAGGTAAACTCAAGGTCTGGTTCCTTCATGTAGGAGCTGTGAGATCACCACAGACAACTGACTTCTCCAAGAGACAGTTTCTCCATCTCACAAGCAAGACTCGTGATAATGCTAAATTCCTACACGTGATGTACCACGTGGCACAGAGTTAATGCTAAATAAATCCCACTGATTATTTGTCTGTGGATAAACTTTCACTTGAACACCCTAAGACAAAGACCCAGGAGGAGGGGCCCTTAGCAAGTCAGCACCCCCAAACGAGACTCAACATCTTCACTCCTCTCCCTTCTCTTGACAACTGCCACCAAGTACTGAGCTCAGCTGCAAAGCAGACAGAGCTCTCAGTGTGGGCAACGTACTGCCTGCTCCTTATTGATTTTGAGCACAAATATTTTCCCACAAGGATTGTTTACCCTTCCCAGGTTAAAAAGAATAAAATAAAATAAGCAACTTTTATAATGAGGCATTTGTAGATTCAACATTTATGAGTATAAAAAATAAAATTTACAAAGAATAGTCTTCTAAGGGCCAGCACATATACAGATAATGTGTCATTCTAAAGGTGGACCTAAGGCTTCTCTGGTGGCTCAGTGGTTAAAAAATAATCCACCTCCAGTTCAGGAGACATGGGTTCAATTCCTAGCCTGGGATGATCCCACATGCCACCGGGAAAATAAGTCCATGCACCACAACTACTGAGTCTATCTCTAGAGCCTGGGAGCAGCGACCAGGGAAGCGCATGTGCCTAGAGCCCATGCTCCAAGAGAAGTCACTGCGATGAGAAGCCACAACTAGAGAGGAGCCCTTGCTCATTACAACTAGAGAAAAGCCCGGGCAGCAATGAAGATCCAGCATAGCCAAAAATAAATTAATTAATTGAAAAACTATTTTAAAACGAGATGAACCCAGGTCGCAATGGCATAAAACAAGATATTAACCTCACAGAGTCAACGGAGGCCACCGCAATGGGAGGCCCACATGGGCCAAATAACAAAGATGGATGAAGAATAGACAAATGAAGGACCAATGGAAGTGGCCCGCCTGCTTCCCTCCCTCCCCACCCCACCCCACCCCACCCCAAAATAAATCAATAAATAAATGTTAAAAAAAAAAAAATAAAAGATACTAACCTCACAGAGAAACGACCAAAGGTAAACTCAAGGTCTGGTTCCTTCATGTAGGAGCTGTGAGATCACCACAGACAACTGACTTCTCCAAGAGACAGTTTCTCCATCTCACAAGCAAGACTCGTGATAATGCTAAATTCCTACACGTGATGTACCACGTGGCACAGAGTTAATGCTAAATAAATCCCACTGATTATTTGTCTGTGGATAAACTTTCACTTGAACACCCTAAGACAAAGACCCAGGAGGAGGGGCCCTTAGCAAGTCAGCACCCCCAAACGAGACTCAACATCTTCACTCCTCTCCCTTCTCTTGACAACTGCCACCAAGTACTGAGCTCAGCTGCAAAGCAGACAGAGCTCTCAGTGTGGGCAACGTACTGCCTGCTCCTTATTGATTTTGAGCACAAATATTTTCCCACAAGGATTGTTTACCCTTCCCCAGGTTAAATTACAAGTTCAACCAAACTCTTGAAACACATCATTTAAACTTCACTGAACAATGTTGGACCCCACACATTGTGGGTGGCCTAAATGTCTGCACAGTGTCAAAACGTAAGAATGATATGTTTATCCAGAAAATTCCCAGGGATATTTCTTCCTGAAAGTTGCCAAAGTATTTAGCTCTCAATCTGATAATGATCAGATTTAAACCCAGGCTTTTCTCCCAGAGACCCTTAGAACATCTCCCTCAAAGAAAATAACCACAGTGTGGTTCAGGCAAGTCCAAGATTCTGTGAGAAAGAGTTCCTTCTGCTCTGTGTTTTCCCATATGCACAGATGCTAAGGATATAAAAACCAACCTGAGGGCTTCCCTGGTGGTCCAGTGGGTAAGGACACCACCTTGCAGTGCAAGGGGCGCCGGTTCGAGCCCTGGTCTGGGAAGATCCCACGTGCCACGGAGTTGCTGGACCGATGTGTCCAATCACCGAGCCGGAGCTCTGGAGCGCATGAGCCCAGAGCCGGTGCTCTGCAACAACAGAGGCCACCGCGATGGGAGGCCCACATGGGCCAAAGAACAAAGATGGATGAAAATAGACAAATGAAAGACCAATAGAAGTAGCCTACTTGCTCCCCTCCCTCCCCACTCCATCCCCCGCCCAAATAAATAAATAAATAAATAAACAAACAAACCTGAGCAGGGCAGATTCAAGATGCTGAGAGTGAATGGGAAAAGAAAATACCAGAGGAACAAACAAATAGCAGGATTTGGAAAAGAGAATTGTTTATACCATATAAATAATAATTAAACCACCTAGGAACAATATTCTCTTATCAGGAATATCATCACGTAGATCTTAGGTCTAGAAAAGAGAAATCAGAGGGTTTTCTGTGTCTTGGCTTCTGATTCAATAAAGTATGGGTTTCCTTGGTAGCTCAGACAGTAAAGAATCCACATGCAGTGCAAGATACCAGGGTTTCATCCCCAGGTTGGGAAGATCCCTTGGAGAAGGAAATGGCAACTTAGTCCAGTGTTCTTGCCTGGAGAATTCCATGGACAGAGGAGCCTCGTGGGCGATAGTCCATAGAGTCACATATGACTGCACAATTAGCAGTCCCTCTTCCCAAGTAAACAGAGGATGAAAACACAGAAGAAGGAACAAAAAAGACATCTGACCACTTTAAGCGTTCAATCTGTAAAGGCCCACCAAATGCTTCCATTCTCCCCACCAGTGTTTGCAACCATGACGGAGGATGCCCATGATCCTGGATGTGCATCTTCACATGACGCAGAGGGCATCACCAGCTGGCACAGGTCAGTGTAAGTGTAGACGGATGAGGCAGGTCCAAGGATAGCAGAACTGAGAGCTACGGACAAGGATGGATAGGGACGGTCCTGCCCAGTCTAAATGGGGAACAGGAAAGAGCAGCTACAAAGCTCCAGCTAATGGCTGATGAGTAAGAATCTGGGTCTGGAGTTCCCACAACTTCCAACTTTTCGTCCAGCCAAAGATAGAAATTTAGTTTGCTTTTTTTTAATATGGAAAAGCTCAGTTAAAGTCAGCAAATATTAAAAGGCTTTAGACAAATAAAACTTCTCTGTGGACAGCTAGTCTTCAACTTTTCAACTATTATGTTCATTCCTTCTCAAACAGAATCACCTTGACAGAGCACTCAGGTGCAAATAAAAATTTGCTTTTTATATCTCTCCATACCTGATCCTCAAAAAGAAGGTAAAAGTCTATCTCACAAAAGGCTAAGTTCATTTTTGTTTTTCCTTCCTGTCTTCCTTTCTCCCTCTTTCCTTTACTTTTCCTTTTTTTCACATATGTACTCTTTTTCTGGTGGTAGTAGTAGGAACAGCTGAGGTCTACTCTCAGAAAATCTCAAATGTGCAATACACTATTATTATCTAAGGTTAGTCTGTTGTATGTTCGATCCCCAGAACTGACTCATCTTACAATTGAAAGTTTAGCCTGTTGACCTACACCACCTCTCTCCCCACACCCAGCCCCTGAGAACCACAATTCTACCTACTGCTTCTGTATGACTTCTTTAGATTCCATACATAATGCTATTATAGAATATTTGCATTTCTCTATCTAGATTATTTCACTTAGCATAATACGCTCAAGGTCTATACATGTTGCTGTAAATTACAGGATTTCTTTCCTTTTATGGCTGAATGATATTCCACTGAATACACATACCACATTTTAAATATCCATTTACTGATGGACACCTAGGTTGTTTCTGTATCTAGGCTATTGTGAAAAATGCTGCAGTGAGCATAGGAGTGTGGCTATCTCTTTGAGAAACTGATTTCCTTTTGTTTGAGTATATACCTAGAAATGGTACTGCTGAGTCCTAGGACAGTTTTTTGTTGTTTTTTTTTTTTTTTTAATCTTGAGAAACCTCCATACTGACTCTTTTCTATAATGGCAGTACCAACTTATAGTCCCATGAAGAGGGTTTCCTTTTCTTAAGGCTAAATTTCAGCATGACCTTTGACACTTCCTTATGATTCTATCTTATGCTAAAGATGATGGTTCCAAAATTTTCCTGAAATTTTTTGAGAAATTTTACACAAGGTGGTGGTTGTGATATTGGCAGCTTGCATGATGGGAGAATGGGCACCACTCAGACAGGCAACATACAAATTATGGTTCCTCCTTAACCCTAAAGCCAACTGGGAAACACTGACCAGTTAACATGCTTATGACGTTCCGTCTCAGAGTCACAGTCCTGAAGTCACTGGCTGAGCAAGCTGGTTGAGAATAAAGACACCATGTGAGATGGAAGACTCATATAAAATTAAGTAAACTGCTGGCTTTGCTTTAATCCAGTGGTTCTCAAAGCCCAGTTTCTGGAGCAATGGAAGCAACAGGTCCTGGGAACATGCTAGAAACGCAAATTCTTGGGCTCCACCTATAACTAGTGAGTCAGAATTTGGTGGTGAGGCTCAGTAACCTACAGTGAGAAGCACTCCTGGTGATTCTGACACCCACAGCTGTTTGAGAACCACTGCCTTCAGATGATACAGATTTGTCTCAAGGTCTGTGATTCTAATAATCTAGCATCTTTAAGATCCCATCAAAGTTTCATAGTATTTTCCATAGACAGTGTGAATTTAACTTTGAAGCTAAATTGAAATTGTATTCCTGGGTATATAATTTCATTCATAACCAGGCATCAGGTATAAACGTAGCTCTCAAATGAAAATTCTATGTACACTTCTTACCACTTCAACCTCTTTAATTATGAAACATACCACTTTAGGAAAAGGCAGCACCAATTCAGTTTACAGCTTCTTTCAAGAAAGGCTAAGGCAGGGCTGCTACCCATCTGGCTGTTAAGAGTCCTTTATGTAACTTCAAGTATTTGTACCCACTGCAATTCACCATATCCTTGCCCAATCTTTGTTCTTTTGTGATAGATCAAGTCTTCCTATTTGTAAAGACTAACAGACTCTGGGGCTTCCCTGGTGGTTCAGTGGATAAGGACACAGCCTTGCAGTGCAAGGCATACCAGTTTGATCCCTGGCCTGGGAAGATCCCACGTGCCGCGGAGCGGCTGGACTGATGTGTCCAACTACCGAGCCGGAGCTCTGGAGCGCATGTGCCCAGAGCCGGTGCTCTGCAGCAACAGACGCCACCGCGATGGGCAGCCCACAGGAGCCAAAGAACAAAGAACAAAGATGGATGAAAACAGATAAATGAAAGACTAACAGAAGTGGCCCACCCACCCCCGCTTCCCAAACCCACCCCCTCCTCCCCAAAAAAAAGACTGACAGACTGGTGTAACATATGAGGTTGGGACCTTTACATTCAAAACTGTCCTAATCCTTCTGCTGTTTGTGAATTCAATGATTTCTTTTTTTTCTTTTTCCTGTTGCCCAATGCTCAGAAATCTTTTGTAACAAAAAGAAATGTTAAAACAGTACTGGTGATCACATGACAGGACCAGTATCAACACTTGGGCCAAGAATATCCCCAAAAGGTGTGTATTCGGAGTCATGGCATGGCTTCTGCCTGTCCAAGTAACTCTCAGTTCAATTTCTCATGTGTTGAAAGAAAAGTTTGTATCTTCTAAGTCAACTCCAGGTTCTCTGATTCTGCACAACATGCATCTATTAGCAAAATCCATATGCATGCTAGGTAGCTGTTGAGTTGAACCATCACTGTATAATTTTACTTGTGCTGTAAAAGAGGTGGAGAGAATCTAAAGATTACTTGGGAAGAGGAGGCAAATGAACAATGATAGTAATAATACAAATAATAACACACAAGCCAAGGAAACCTTACTCCACTAAGATTTATCCAACATCCATTATAATGCATGTAAGACTCTGATTATTCATATGGTAGATTATTATATCCACAATGTATTGGGTTGCTCTTCTAAACAGTGCATTTTTAAAGAGGCAGTTCTTCATCCTCTTTGTTCATTCTTGATACAATTTCTGGAAGTGACCTAGTTTAATTTCCAGTCCCTTTGGAATCTTGCTGTGGGTGAGTCTGAGACAATCTCCCAAAGGTACCATCCTTTTTTTAAAGGAAGCTTTGCATCAGGGACATGTTTCCTTGGTTACCAGCATCACAAGCATATGTGCCATTTCAGATACTTCCTTCCCTCTATCTTAAAGACAACATTTCTGGGACCTGAGCAGAGTCGATCTGCTTCTCAAAGAAAAGAGTGATAAAGTTCGATAGCATCTCTTAGAGTTCTAGATGGTGGGCTAGTTATTTGTAGGGATAGAAACAACCACAACCCTGACAGCGATGGAAAAGCAAAATGGCATGAGATCACACAGATATGAATGTGACAGTGTCTCAGCTCACAACCAGAGTCGCAGTGGTCAGCTGACATGTAGCCTCGTGGAAAGAGGTAGCATCAGCCAGAATTCGCCCTTGTTGTGGTCCTGATGGGGTCTACGTTTCGGGCTGCTGTGACATTCAGGGTAACAACCAATTCACAGAGGAGCCTGGGTCAAGGACCGTTCTGATTTTATCCTTGCCACAGGCTACAGAAGCCAGAGAAATAATTCCACCAATGGCCAGAGCATGACACTCCTTTGGCTCTGGATACAGGGAACTCACAGCTGGGCAAGCAGGACAGCTGCCACCAGAAAGGTAGAAATAGAAACTGTCCCCTGTCCTCCACCCTAAACATTAACACCAAAAGGTGAGTTTATAAAGAACTTCCTGTTTTCAGTGAAGAAAGCTACGTAAGAAATGACACACTATACCAAATGCTTTGGGAAACATGGTTTCTGGCAATATGTTTAATATACTGTTTAAAATAGAGCGTTCAGTAGTAAAGAATCCTCCTGCCAATGCAGGAGACACAGGTTCAATCCCTGGGTCGGGAAAATCCCCTGGAGGAGGAAATGGCAACTCACTCCAGTATTCTTGCCTGGAGAATCCCATGGACAGAGGAGCCCGGCGGGCTACAGTCCATGGGGTGGCAAAGAGTCGGACATGACATAGCAACTGAGGGAAAGCATGTAAAACAGAACATTAGTAAAGGGTCTTCTCAGAAATAGCATGAATTGAGGGCAGGGAGGATGGAAAGAAAAGAACACAAAGGGAATGGACATGTTTTGGGCAGGTTAGAACTGGGCTTGGTTTTCACCCAGAGTGTAATTTAACCCTGAAACTCTCCTGAGCAATGCATGCTGTCACGCTCACTTGCAAACAGGAGCTCAGAGATCCTGAATCACTTCCAAGAGACCAAGAGTGCCACCGCTGGGAAGTCAACCACATCTGAAGCCATGAAAAGTCAGTGCATTTTCCAAAACCACACTCTTTATTTATTTATTTTTTAATTCTTTATTTTAAAGGTTTTACAGAGTTTTGTTGTTCACAGACATGTATGTTCCCAGATCAGTCATATGCATATCCCTGGTCCCCACCCGTCCAGTTCCCCACTTCCCATCCCTCCGGACCATCGCCCCATGCCACTGTGAGCACTCCTATTCCCTTGGCACAATGACCATAGCTATCTTTTCCACACATGACAGTATAGGTTTCCATGTCACTCCCTCCATGCCTCCCCCTCCCTATTTCTTCCCCACAATGTCCCTATGTCTATGCTCTGTCTGTTTTTCCATGAGTTCACTGCGTGTGTTATCAAGACCGTCCTACTAGATTCCATATATGAACCACACTCTTTAGAATCTGCTGCAAATTCACTGACAATACAGTTATTGTAAATTTTAAAAAATAAATTTGCCCCATTAAAAAAATAAAAACAAAACTCAAACTTTGTAAGCTAGAATACAGTGCCTGTCATTTCTTCCTAATCTAGAATTTTTAGAGGAATTAATAGAAAAAAAAGCTGATGTCAAAATGAAAATGTCCCCCAGAAAAATGAGTGATTTCAGATATAACTTCTATAACTCAGTTTAAACACACACACACACACACACACACACATACCCAAAAACACATCCAAAACTCATAAGTCAGTTTTTTAGTGCAACATTTAAAAATGTATCATCATCAGAAACACGATTTCTTTCACCACATAACTATGGGAATGCCCACCACTGGAATCTAAATTGAACATCTCTCTGAATTCATGAATACTCTGTAATTAGACATGAATTGAGGGCAGGGAGGATGGAAAGAAAAGAACACAAAGGGAATGGACATGTTTTGGGCAGGTTAGAACTGGGCTTGGTTTTCACCCAGAGTGTAATTTAACCCTGAAACTCTCCTGAGCAATGCATGCTGTCACGCTCACTTGCAAACAGGAGCTCAGAGATCCTGAATCACTTCCAAGAGACCAAGAGTGCCACCGCTGGGAAGTCAACCACATCTGAAGCCATGAAAAGTCAGTGCATTTTCCAAAACCACACTCTTTATTTATTTATTTTTTAATTCTTTATTTTAAAGGTTTTACAGAGTTTTGTTGTTCACAGACATGTATGTTCCCAGATCAGTCATATGCATATCCCTGGTCCCCATCCCATCCCTCCGGACCATCGCCCCATGCCACTGTGAGCACTCCTATTCCCTTGGCACAATGACCATAGCTATCTTTTCCACACATGACAGTATAGGTTTCCATGTCACTCCCTCCATGCCTCCCCCTCCCTATTTCTTCCCCACAATGTCCCTATGTCTATGCTCTGTCTGTTTTTCCATGAGTTCACTGCGTGTGTTATCAAGACCGTCCTACTAGATTCCATATATGAACCACACTCTTTAGAATCTGCTGCAAATTCACTGACAATACAGTTATTGTAAATTTTAAAAAATAAATTTGCCCCATTAAAAAAATAAAAACAAAACTCAAACTTTGTAAGCTAGAATACAGTGCCTGTCATTTCTTCCTAATCTAGAATTTTTAGAGGAATTAATAGAAAAAAAAGCTGATGTCAAAATGAAAATGTCCCCCAGAAAAATGAGTGATTTCAGATATAACTTCTATAACTCAGTTTAAACACACACACACACACACACACACACATACCCAAAAACACATCCAAAACTCATAAGTCAGTTTTTTAGTGCAACATTTAAAAATGTATCATCATCAGAAACACGATTTCTTTCACCACATAACTATGGGAATGCCCACCACTGGAATCTAAATTGAACATCTCTCTGAATTCATGAATACTCTGTATTTAGACTTCTTTCAAGTTAAAAAAACAGAAAGTTGATATGATGGCTACTTAAGGCATTTTCTGCTTTTTCAGCATGAGAGGTTGAATTTAATGGATTCATGAGAACAGACCCTATAACCTCTCTGTGACCGTGCAGCTAACTTACCCATCTGATCCCTCTACTACTACCAGTCTGAGTGCTGGGCCCTTATCTCATCAAGTCTTAAACACTTAAAGAGTTAGGACCCACTGTTTCTCTTGCCTTCCTTATTCTATATTTCTTTCTTTGTTGGTTCTTGTCTCCGTGGCTTCCAAATCCATATTCTTCGATTCCAACGCCCTCCTAAATTCCACTTTCATAATTCCAGAAGGCTAACAGATATCCTCATCTGCACACTCCCCTGGGCCTTTCAAACTTGGCATGTCTCCAACCATATGATCTGCCACCAAATTCTTCAGTGTCCTTAAGGACAACCCCTGTCCAGCCAGTTGACCCAGCCACAAACCTCAGAGGGCCCTCTGGTTCCCTCGACCTTTTTCACTCTCCCACGTCCTGTCCATTCCACTGTCTAAATTTCTCTCACCCAGCTTCTGCATTCTCCCAGACCTTAGCTCAGAGTTTCATTCATCTCTTTCCTGGGATACTGAAATGGCATCACACCTTATCTCTAAGCTGGAGCCTTTTCTCGCTGCACTCCACCGCCAGAGCTGTAATTCTAAATCATCCGATTCATGGGGTTCTCATTGGAAAAGACTCTGGTGCTGAGGAAGACTGAGCAAAGGAAGAGAAGGGGGCAACAGGATGAGATGGCTGGATAGCGTCACCAACTCAATGGACATGAGTTTCAGAAAACTCTAGGAGATAATGTAGGACAGGGAAACCTGGTGAGCTGCAGTCCATGGGGTCACAAAGAGGTGCTAAGTGGACATGACTTAATAACTGAACAACAGCATCTGATTTACCAAACACTTTACAATAGCAATTTCACTGGAATTGGCAAGGGTAGAATTATGTGAACATTTCATTTTGGGGATCAATTTATTCTCTATAATCTTTCCATTTTTAATGGATAAACGTTACTTCTGTGGTCATCAATAAGGACAAAAAAAAACGTGGATCGAATGAGGCACTAGGCCCATAATGAAGAACTCTTGAATCTAATACACAAGACCCTGGACCATGTGTCTGTCAATTACCTTCTGGGGTCCCTCTTCCCCACCTGACCACCCACCCATTGTGCCGTTGAGGCACAATGCTCCTTTCTCCGATGCTCTACTGCACCTGCAAGACTTGGCCAACTCTGTTCCCTATACCTGCAATACCCTTCTAAGTGAAAATTTATCTTGTTTGCCTCTTCCTGTGTGTCCCAAATCTGCTTTATCGTAACCGGACCAAGTCAGCAAGAATCCCTGGAGAAGACACCTCACAATCTGAATTTTGCTCCCCAAGAGACGCCTATTTTCAAGCAAGAGTAAGAAACACTGGCCTCAAAAAATGTGTGCAAGAAATCAAGAAAGGGAATTTAAATTCCTATCTTAGCATCATTGTACAAGTCAAATTTCCTAACTTTATATTCAAGGCAGATGGCTCTCTTCAAAATTTTCTCAGGAATAGTCTAAGGAAAACACTTGTGTGAAATAAGCAAGCCCCCACTGCCCTCAAGATATGCAAGTGTGATTAGGTAAAGCCATGAGAGGTGGCCATGAGCTTGCAGGGGCACACCCACGGACACATGCATCTAGGCACCAATGCCTGCCGTCAAGCGCTTTATAATTTTCTGATGAAAAGATGCTGAAAAGAGATCCCCTCTTATAATAAACCAAGAAAGAGGGATTTGTGTTTATTTTCTCTCACACACTTTAATGATCTGACTGCTCCTATGCAGCCTGCATGCATATTATTGAGTGTGCTCTGTGAGTTCTCCACTGAAAACTAAGAGGTCGAAGATCTACTCTCTTCTCCATAACCAGCTGGTTAAGTATCCTTGGATGCGTTAGGTTTTAATCTTTCTGTCTTCCTCCTCTGAAACAATTCCAGATCTTTCATTATATCAAGAAGAGATTTTAAAGGATGTTAGAAAAAAAAAGCTCAAAAAGAATGAGTTCTGGGTCCCCAAAGCATTCTGTTTTAATGCAGGAGAGGCATAGATAAATCCTAACAGTATTTAAAACATAATATGTTAAAAAAAAAAAAAATGCTGAATAATGACAAATTATAAAAAGAACAGCTTATATTGGAGGCTTATTTGCTCCCTTAATGAACTAGATACAAATTCATTAAATTAGTTTAAATATATAAGTAAATTCAGTTTACTCTAAGGTCAATAGCTATCTGCACATTTGTAGAGGGCTTTGTCAGGGTTTGTGCACAATGCCTTGGAAGGGGCCAAATCAGCACAGCCGGCGTAGGGGTAGGGCTGCGGGTGGGGGAAGGTTATCAAGGTCTGCCATCCTCTCCTTCTTTGACTCTCTTATTTGATACACTCTCTTGTCTGACACAGCCTCGAGGTCTTCCCCCACTAGGAACCTAATTAAACTTGGTGATTTTCATTTTTATTTATGACCAGCCATGCCCCCTTCTTCCAAACTGGCATTCATTGAGGACCTACCTATACACAGGACACAACACTTACAAGAACACTTACTGTTTATTGAGTACTGACTGTGCCCTAGCACCCTGGGCTTGCCTTTACTCCTTTTAACAACTCTGCACGGCAGAGATGACTCCTTCCTCTTGCTGAGAGGACATCCAAGAAGTCATTCTGAGATTTGAAGCTAGCATTGCCTCACATCAAGTCATTACCCTTTGTCTTGGCCACCTGGGCTGCTATAGCAGAACACCATAAAGTGGGTGACTTGTAACAGTGGACACGCACCTCTCACAGTTCTGGAGGCTGAAACGTCCAAGATCAAAGTTCTGGCAGAGTTCGGTGTCTCGGGAGAACCCAGAGCTTACACAGCTGTGTTCTTGCTGCATCCTCACATGAGGGAAGAGGCCAGGAGTCTCTGTGGTGCCTGTTTTATAAGGACCCTAATTCCACTCATGAGAGCTCCACCCACCTAATCACCCTGCAAAGGCCCCACCTCCAATCCACCACTGAGATTATTTTAACATGAAATTCAGGGTAACACCACAATCTTTCTGTCTTCCTCCTCTGAAACAATTCCAGATCTTTCATTATATCAAGAAGAGATTTTAAAGGATGTTAGAAAAAAAAAGCTCAAAAAGAATGAGTTCTGGGTCCCCAAAGCATTCTGTTTTAATGCAGGAGAGGCATAGATAAATCCTAACAGTATTTAAAACATAATATGTTAAAAAAAAAAAAAATGCTGAATAATGACAAATTATAAAAAGAACAGCTTATATTGGAGGCTTATTTGCTCCCTTAATGAACTAGATACAAATTCATTAAATTAGTTTAAATATATAAGTAAATTCAGTTTACTCTAAGGTCAATAGCTATCTGCACATTTGTAGAGGGCTTTGTCAGGGTTTGTGCACAATGCCTTGGAAGGGGCCAAATCAGCACAGCCGGCGTAGGGGTAGGGCTGCGGGTGGGGGAAGGTTATCAAGGTCTGCCATCCTCTCCTTCTTTGACTCTCTTATTTGATACACTCTCTTGTCTGACACAGCCTCGAGGTCTTCCCCCACTAGGAACCTAATTAAACTTGGTGATTTTCATTTTTATTTATGACCAGCCATGCCCCCTTCTTCCAAACTGGCATTCATTGAGGACCTACCTATACACAGGACACAACACTTACAAGAACACTTACTGTTTATTGAGTACTGACTGTGCCCTAGCACCCTGGGCTTGCCTTTACTCCTTTTAACAACTCTGCACGGCAGAGATGACTCCTTCCTCTTGCTGAGAGGACATCCAAGAAGTCATTCTGAGATTTGAAGCTAGCATTGCCTCACATCAAGTCATTACCCTTTGTCTTGGCCACCTGGGCTGCTATAGCAGAACACCATAAAGTGGGTGACTTGTAACAGTGGACACGCACCTCTCACAGTTCTGGAGGCTGAAACGTCCAAGATCAAAGTTCTGGCAGAGTTCGGTGTCTCGGGAGAACCCAGAGCTTACACAGCTGTGTTCTTGCTGCATCCTCACATGAGGGAAGAGGCCAGGAGTCTCTGTGGTGCCTGTTTTATAAGGACCCTAATTCCACTCATGAGAGCTCCACCCACCTAATCACCCTGCAAAGGCCCCACCTCCAATACCACCCCACTGAGGATTATGTTTCAACATGAAATTTCAGGGGTACACAACATTTACATTATTCTTCATTAAACCATACTGAAACGATCCTAACATGTCTGCCCACTTGCTGCTCTCATTCATTTTCCATAAAGGACCCTCTGAATGCTGCCCATGACCTGAACATGCTGTTCCCCTGTCTTAGCCTCCTTCCTTTGATATAGACCATTTGCTCCTTTCATGGAACTTCTGATAGTCTGAAATGGTCTTCTTCGTTTATTTATTTATTTATTTATTTAACAGAAGGTGTTTCTAGTGCTTGTTTTTTTTAAAATTATTTATTTATCTGGCTCCATTGGATAGCAGTTGCAGCATGTGGGATCTAGTTCCCTGACCAGGGATTGAACCCAGGCCCCCTGCATTGGGAACACAGAGTTCAACCACTGAACCACCAGGGAAGTCCCAGTCTTGTTAGTTTATTAAATTATCTGTCTTCTCTCCAGACACACACACACCAAAAACAACACAGGCCCTTTTAGGGCAGTGGTTTTGAACCATTTGCTTCTTTCATGGAACTTCTGATAGTCTGAAATGGTCTTGTTAGTTTATTAAATTATCTATCTTCTCTCCAGACACACACACACCAAGAACAACACAGGTCCCTGTAGGGCAGTGGTTTTGAACATCTAGTTCACTCTCCTATATCTTACAACTGGAACACTGGGCTCAATAAATATTTGTAGAAAGGTGACCTTCCTCTTGCTGAGAGGACATCCAAGAAGTCATTCTGAGATTTGAAGCTAGCATTGCCTCACATCAAGTCATTACCCTTTGTCTTGGCCACCTGGGCTGCTATAGCAGAACACCATAAAGTGGGTGACTTGTAACAGTGGACACGCACCTCTCACAGTTCTGGAGGCTGAAACGTCCAAGATCAAAGTTCTGGCAGAGTTCGGTGTCTCGGGAGAACCCAGAGCTTACACAGCTGTGTTCTTGCTGCATCCTCACATGAGGGAAGAGGCCAGGAGTCTCTGTGGTGCCTGTTTTATAAGGACCCTAATTCCACTCATGAGAGCTCCACCCACCTAATCACCCTGCAAAGGCCCCACCTCCAATACCACCCACTGAGGATTATGTTTCAACATGAAATTTCAGGGGTACACAACATTTACATTATTCTTCATTAAACCATACTGAAACGATCCTAACATGTCTGCCCACTTGCTGCTCTCATTCATTTTCCATAAAGGACCCTCTGAATGCTGCCCATGACCTGAACATGCTGTTCCCCTGTCTTAGCCTCCTTCCTTTGATATAGACCATTTGCTCCTTTCATGGAACTTCTGATAGTCTGAAATGGTCTTCTTCGTTTATTTATTTATTTATTTATTTAACAGAAGGTGTTTCTAGTGCTTGTTTTTTTTAAAATTATTTATTTATCTGGCTCCATTGGATAGCAGTTGCAGCATGTGGGATCTAGTTCCCTGACCAGGGATTGAACCCAGGCCCCCTGCATTGGGAACACAGAGTTCAACCACTGAACCACCAGGGAAGTCCCAGTCTTGTTAGTTTATTAAATTATCTGTCTTCTCTCCAGATTCACACACACCAAAAACAACACAGGCCCTTTTAGGGCAGTGGTTTTGAACCATTTGCTTCTTTCATGGAACTTCTGATAGTCTGAAATGGTCTTGTTAGTTTATTAAATTATCTATCTTCTCTCCAGACACACACACACCAAGAACAACACAGGTCCCTGTAGGGCAGTGGTTTTGAACATCTAGTTCACTCTCCTATATCTTACAACTGGAACACTGGGCTCAATAAATATTTGTAGAAATGAGTAAGTAATTCATCAGATTTAGTGGCATCATCTCATTCCAAACAGTGGAAGAGCATATATATATATATATATATATATATATGTATGTATTTTCTTTTTAATGTATGGTGGGCTAGACATGCCCAGATATTTTATGTTCTAATTCTTTTTTTCACTCATAACGGTAAGCCTATATTCTGATTCAACATTACAAACCAGGAAGTACAATGAAAAAACCACAACCTGAAAATATCAAGTCAAAACTGTCAGGGAAAAAAATGAGAATTTTTGAAGAAAATATTGATGAATTATTTTCACTGAACCCCCAAGTATGCACCAATAAGTCACATGAATTCTGAGTGAAGGTGAAAGGTCTGACACTTCCTTCAGCTGGGCAGGTGGGACGGGGCAGTGACTAAGCAGGCATTTTTTCCCCTCAAATAAATGAACACACCGAAAACACAAAACCTTTTAAGTAGAAAGGCAGATAATAGCACTTCTACTATTGGCGTTTACCACGTTAGCATTTTCACTTCGTATTTTCACCCCCAAGTGTGGTCACCTTTCAAAAAGTTTGAGAAAGCACAACGGGTCCCCCAAAACATACAGCCTAGTAATGCTGAAACTCTTGTCTGATGAAGAAGCTTTCTGGGTCATGAAAAACTCAAATGTGAAGTAGAAAGGGCCAAAGTTTGACCTCTGAAACCTTCCTTCTCGTTACAGTAAGAAACCAGATTGTGAGGGGGGTGGGCGGTGGGGGGGAGAATCTGCACATTTTTAAACACTTTTAACAAATTGCTCTGTTGTCAAGAAAATTAGAGAAAAAAAAAGTGCTGAGTCCTCAAACCACAGAGTCACATAAACCGCCATAGAAACTGTCTCTTCCTACAAGTGTCTTCATTGCCTAGAGAAGGAAGCCCCAGGGGTAATTAAAATGGTGGAAGGTTGGAGGAAACTATCTTTATATATCTTTATGAAATGACCTTCTGTGACTGTGGAGGGAAGGAGGTAGGAGGAAATGGTGGGCACATTTGTTGGAGCTGCTGATTACTTCAAACATCTCCCCTACATCATCTTCTTCCCTTTGTCTATGTTTCACTTTGTTTCCATAAACTGGAATACAAGCCTACTGGATGAAGGCCAGGTTCAACTCTTATCAATGGAGGTTTCCTTCAAGATCACCCATGGTATGGGGTTATTCCAAGTTCAGGATCACAGAAAAGCCCATGAGGCAGCCATCCAATGCCTGTCTCTTCTCTCCTCCAAGTTCTTCCAGTTTTGATTAAAGCCTTTACTATATTCTGCCCTGTTTTCATGAGTTTTACCTCCTCCAGCAGACTAGAAGCTCCTGGGGCAAACAACTCTTTCATTTCTCACAGTACAGAGGACTACGCCTGAGAAAATGTCTGGGAATGGAATGACCTATCCTTGTTCAGTAAATTCTTGGACTGTTTTTGTCCACTGTTCACATGAATTCCAACAGCTGAGCCCCTAAATTTCCAACTCTGGGGTTCTCCAGACTCAGACCTACCCCAGACTCCAGCAGAGGGTTCAGGCTCCAAGTCACAAGTTTTCCAATCTGTCAGAGTTAGGTTACAGCAGGGGATCCCAATCTTGGGCAAAGCATGCACTGCTTGTTAGCAGGTGGAAATCAGATGTGAACGTGCACACTGTTACAAATGTATAAAACAGAAAGCCAGCCATCTACAACAAATTAGAGTGACCAGAAGTACCTGTGTGGTGCATTCCACAACCAGAACACTAAAAGAGTGTAGAAGGGTCAGGGGGAAAAACTCAAATGTGAAGTAGAAAGGGCCAAAGTTTGACCTCTGAAACCTTCCTTCTCGTTACAGTAAGAAACCAGATTGTGAGGGGGGTGGGCGGTGGGGGGGAGAATCTGCACATTTTTAAACACTTTTAACAAATTGCTCTGTTGTCAAGAAAATTAGAGAAAAAAAAAGTGCTGAGTCCTCAAACCACAGAGTCACATAAACCGCCATAGAAACTGTCTCTTCCTACAAGTGTCTTCATTGCCTAGAGAAGGAAGCCCCAGGGGTAATTAAAATGGTGGAAGGTTGGAGGAAACTATCTTTATATATCTTTATGAAATGACCTTCTGTGACTGTGGAGGGAAGGAGGTAGGAGGAAATGGTGGGCACATTTGTTGGAGCTGCTGATTACTTCAAACATCTCCCCTACATCATCTTCTTCCCTTTGTCTATGTTTCACTTTGTTTCCATAAACTGGAATACAAGCCTACTGGATGAAGGCCAGGTTCAACTCTTATCAATGGAGGTTTCCTTCAAGATCACCCATGGTATGGGGTTATTCCAAGTTCAGGATCACAGAAAAGCCCATGAGGCAGCCATCCAATGCCTGTCTCTTCTCTCCTCCAAGTTCTTCCAGTTTTGATTAAAGCCTTTACTATATTCTGCCCTGTTTTCATGAGTTTTACCTCCTCCAGCAGACTAGAAGCTCCCTGGGGCAAACAACTCTTTCATTTCTCACAGTACAGAGGACTACGCCTGAGAAAATGTCTGGGAATGGAATGACCTATCCTTGTTCAGTAAATTCTTGGACTGTTTTTGTCCACTGTTCACATGAATTCCAACAGCTGAGCCCCTAAATTTCCAACTCTGGGGTTCTCCAGACTCAGACCTACCCCAGACTCCAGCAGAGGGTTCAGGCTCCAAGTCACAAGTTTTCCAATCTGTCAGAGTTAGGTTACAGCAGGGGATCCCAATCTTGGGCAAAGCATGCACTGCTTGTTAGCAGGTGGAAATCAGATGTGAACGTGCACACTGTTACAAATGTATAAAACAGAAAGCCAGCCATCTACAACAAATTAGAGTGACCAGAAGTACCTGTGTGGTGCATTCCACAACCAGAACACTAAAAAGAGACCTTGGGACTTCCCTGGTGGTCCAGTAAGGGGCCCAGGTTCAATCCCTGGTCAAGGAACTAGATCCTGTGTGCAGCAACTAAAACCCAGGGCAGCAAACTGAATAAATGTTTCTTTAAAAAAGAGAAAAAAGGAGACCTCAAGTCTAAAAAACATTGCAATTTTCTCCTTTAGGCATCAGGGAGGTGATATCACACAGAGTGAAGCATCCAGACTTTGAAACCATCCAGTCTTGGTCTCCAGTTCCTACACAGAACCAGTATGAGGTGGTCAAATTATGCCTGCCCTTGATCTTTTCAAATCCAGCACCTACCATGTGCCAGGAACCTTTCAAGGCATGGGAGACACAACAAGGAACAAAAGAGATAAAGTCCCTGTCTCAAAGCAACAAGGTAGGAATAGTACCTATCTCACTGGGATATTATGAGAATTCCATACCAAGTACTAGAGATGGAGCCTTTAGAACAGGGTCTTGCAAGTGCATCATGATCCCTCAATGAATGGTAGCTGTTAATTAAGCAGGAAATGTCAGTTCCTACAACCTACAGAAAGTGTGTTGGATGTATTTTTAAAAAAGATACAATGCCCAAATGTGACATGTGGCACCACTGGAGCCAGGGCTGCATGGACCATCCTCCTCCCTCCTTCCCCAGTGTTTGCTCTATTAAAACTTACTTTCCCATTAAGGGCAATCCACGAGTAATGCCCTTTCACCTCCTCCAGCAGACTAGAAGCTCCTGGGGCAAACAACTCTTTCATTTCTCACAGTACAGAGGACTACGCCTGAGAAAATGTCTGGGAATGGAATGACCTATCCTTGTTCAGTAAATTCTTGGACTGTTTTTGTCCACTGTTCACATGAATTCCAACAGCTGAGCCCCTAAATTTCCAACTCTGGGGTTCTCCAGACTCAGACCTACCCCAGACTCCAGCAGAGGGTTCAGGCTCCAAGTCACAAGTTTTCCAATCTGTCAGAGTTAGGTTACAGCAGGGGATCCCAATCTTGGGCAAAGCATGCACTGCTTGTTAGCAGGTGGAAATCAGATGTGAACGTGCACACTGTTACAAATGTATAAAACAGAAAGCCAGCCATCTACAACAAATTAGAGTGACCAGAAGTACCTGTGTGGTGCATTCCACAACCAGAACACTAAAAAAAAGAGACCTTGGGACTTCCCTGGTGGTCCAGTAAGGGGCCCAGGTTCAATCCCTGGTCAAGGAACTAGATCCTGTGTGCAGCAACTAAAACCCAGGGCAGCAAACTGAATAAATGTTTCTTTAAAAAAGAGAAAAAAGGAGACCTCAAGTCTAAAAAACATTGCAATTTTCTCCTTTAGGCATCAGGGAGGTGATATCACACAGAGTGAAGCATCCAGACTTTGAAACCATCCAGTCTTGGTCTCCAGTTCCTACACAGAACCAGTATGAGGTGGTCAAATTATGCCTGCCCTTGATCTTTTCAAATCCAGCACCTACCATGTGCCAGGAACCTTTCAAGGCATGGGAGACACAACAAGGAACAAAAGAGATAAAGTCCCTGTCTCAAAGCAACAAGGTAGGAATAGTACCTATCTCACTGGGATATTATGAGAATTCCATACCAAGTACTAGAGATGGAGCCTTTAGAACAGGGTCTTGCAAGTGCATCATGATCCCTCAATGAATGGTAGCTGTTAATTAAGCAGGAAATGTCAGTTCCTACAACCTACAGAAAGTGTGTTGGATGTATTTTTAAAAAAGATACAATGCCCAAATGTGACATGTGGCACCACTGGAGCCAGGGCTGCATGGACCATCCTCCTCCCTCCTTCCCCAGTGTTTGCTCTATTAAAAAACTTACTTTCCCCATTAAGGGCAGGGGCACCTCCATGGTCTCTGATGCTTAGAGCACAAGAAGGAATTCTAAGAAATCATGGTCCCTGAATCAAAGAACATCCAAAAATCATCAGCCAAGGTACTCTGGGTATGTGTATCAATGGCCCTTGTCTTGAGGCTTTGACTCCAATCACAAGAGGCTGGTTAAGTCTCTCCTGAACTCATCTTGTTCTTTAATTTCAGCATGCCTTTGCCCAGCTCGTCCCATTGTGAGGTACACCCTTCCCTGTTATCCATGCCTTGACATCCCTGACATAATCCCACCCATCCTTGAAGACCAAGCTCCTACAACAGCACATCTGAAGCCTCCCTGAACCCCAAGATGGGCAGCTGGTTCATGCACCTCTTCCCACGTGAACACTCATCACAGTCCTGTCTATGGACTATTCTCACTTGTACACATCCAGTCTGTCTCAAGACTCCTCTGCTTGAATGCCCAATATCCATCAAATTTAGGGCACCAAGCCCACCTTCAATATTTCCTTTGCTCACTTATTTAGAAAAAAGAAAAAACGTACTGAGCTTCAACCCTATGGCACATTCGGTTCCAGTATGCCGTATGGGTATACGGCCTTGAACCCAGCAGCCCCAAATACCTACTTGTCCTGTGGAACCGCACTCCTAGCGGAAGAAACTGATCCTTGGGCTTTCCTGGTGGTCCAGTGGGTAAGGACACCGCCTTGCAGTGCAAGGGGCGCCGGTTCGATCCCTGGCCTGGGAAGATCCCACGTGCCGCGGAGCGGCTGGACCGATGTGTCCAACTACCAAACCCGGAGCTCTGGGGCGCACGTGCCCAGAGCTGGCGCTCTGCGATGACCGACATCACCGCGATGGGAGATCCACATGGGCCAAAAAAGAACAAAGATGGATGAAAATAGACAAATGAAAGACCAATAGAAGTGGCCCGCCTGCTCCCCTCCCTGCCCACCCCACCCCGCCAAAATAAATAAATAAATAAATAAAAGAAAGAAAAGAAACTGATCCTCACCTCCCTCTCTCCACCACCTCTCACCAGAACAGCCTGACCACCCACAACAAGAATTCCAGGCATGAACAGCAGTTCTGTGTGGCCTGTTTCATAAATAAATTAATCCCCCTCACTTTTAGGTTCTCTGAAGTATGATGCAAACTCAATGCCTAAAGCTGTGACTGCTGCCCTGGGTTGTCACCGCCATGTCCTACCCTCTGCATCACTGCCTTGGTGACTGGGTGCTGGTTTTTAAGTAAGGAGACACTTTATCCATCAAAAATCACACTCATCACCTGAGGGGACAAGTATTTCCCAGTGAAGTCATCTTCCCAGTTGAGATGATCTACCCTCTCAATAACCCCATCCAGATTTTATTTCTTGAAGTTTCTACTGGTTAACACCAACTGGTAGGATTTTTATTCTCATGCTGAATTTCCTCAGTACCTTTACACAGTGTCCCTGGCATCACATAAGCCTTCACTTATTATTTACCTCTTTTTTTCTCCCTTTAGTTTTTTACTTATTTCACTTTTTTCATATACTGCCTGAGCACTGTGCCCAGCTCTTTCACATATGGATGTATTTCTCTTTCAACTCCACCACCAGGTCCATGATTACAGAAACCCAAAATGCCCTCTGCAGTCATGGCACCTGTCGCAGTGTGAGCATGCAGCAGGTGGTGCTCTATAAGTGCTTGTTACATTTCGAGAACTTATTCCTTACATCTCAGCTATCATGGGGGAGGGGAACCCAATTCTACATCCACCCAAAATAGGTAAATGTCTAATTCACTTCCAGAAATGGAACAATACAGAATTTCCAAGAAGAAAACCCATCCAAAGAATACACACTATGGGCCATGTGGAGCTTTCCATGATCTCATCAACTTTTTCTTGTCTGTTAAAAGCCAACATATAGCTAGTTTATATCTGCTCATTGTGATTGCAAATGGTCCTTCAAAAATTGTGGTTTGCTAGCTCAGCTGGTAAAGAATCTACCTGCAATGCAGGAGACCCTAGTTCGATCCCTGGGTAGGGAAGATCGCCTGGAGAAGGGATAGGCTACACACTCCAGTATTCTTGGGCTTCCATTGTGACTCAGACGGTAAAGAATCTACCTGCAATGAGGGAGAACCTGGTTCAATTCCTGAGTTGGGAAGATCCCCTGAAGAAAGGAAAGGCTACCTACTCCAGTATTCTTGCCTGGGGAATTTCATGGCTTGTCCACGGGTCGCAAAGAGTTGGACACGACTGAGCAACTTCACTTTTTTTCAGTCTCTCCTTCTTACCTGAAAATGACTGTAAGCAAACCTCAGAATCACTGGGAGTTCCCTGGATGTCTATTGATTAAAATTCTGTGCTTCCAACACAAGGGGCACAGGTTCAATTCCTGGTAGGGGAAGCAAGATCCCACCTGCTGTGAAGTGTGACTGAAAGCAAAATAAAATTAAAAAGAAAATACTTTAAACTCCAGGATTACTGTATAATGAAGACTAAAGTGGACTGTTGAAATTTGAGATTTTGTGTTTTTTTCTCTTCAACATTTTCTATACCCTTACCATTTTTAGCTACTTTGCAAAACTACTTGTATGATCTCATTTAACATCAAAATAAACCCCATGAAGCTGGTTCTTCTTTGGATCCCACTTTACGGCTGACAAAATGGCGACTCAGAGAGGTAAGTCACAAAACTAAGAACTGGCCAATCAGGCCAAGAGTTCCTGGCCCCATGGCCCATATAATATGGCAGAAGTCAGAAAACTCTAGCCTGAGGCCCCAAATCCAGCCTACTGTGTGTTTGTAAACAAAGTTTAATTGGAACATGGCAAAGTTCATTTGTTTGTATATTGTCTCTGGGTGTTTTCCATGTACCAAGAGCAGAGCTGAGTCATTGCAATGAAGACTCTATGGCCCATGAAGCCTAAAATATTTACTATCTGGCATTTTGCACAACAAGTCTGCCAACCCCTGGCCCCAGCTATACTGGCAAAGATAAACTGTTTAAGTCATAACAATCTCCTAAAAGTCTCAACATATCGTTCACAAAGTGCAGAGCCTGCAATAAAAACAGAAGCTTTCCAGTGACCTTAAACATCCCAAGTAGGAACAGTCTTTGCGCATCATCTGCCTTCTGTTTCTGAATGGTAAATTGAGCCTGGCATTAGTAAATCCCTGACAACACCAACTCCCATCGAGAAACAAACATACTCGGAGTATCAGAAGTATTCATTGCTTGCAGAACTCTCTGGTAACAAGGAAACCTGCCCCATTGATCAAAGAGCAACAGAAGATTTATCGAGTCCCTATGCAAAGTGTTATACGTAGACCTACTTATAAATCAGGGTAAGAAAGTACAAGTTCAATATAAAGGACTGATGTTAGTAGTGGTATGAACCTTTTTTTTTTTTTAATTTTGGCCTCTTTTATTGGTTTTTATTTATTTATTTTCATCCATCTTTATTTTTTGGCCTGTGTGGGCCTCCCATTGCAATGGCCTCTCTCACTGCAGAGCACCTGCTCTAGGCGCATGTGCTCCAGACTGCTGGCTCTTTATTGGACACACTGGTCCAGCCGCTCTGCAGCACATGAGATCTTCCCAGGCTAGGGAACGAACCGGTGCCCCGTGCACTGCAAGGCGGACTCTTTACCCACTGGACTACCAGGAAAATCCTAGTATGAATCTTTTGTCATTCAAGTTCATTCACCAGCAAAAGTTAGACAGAGAAAAATTCCATACTATCCCTAAACATCCAGTCACAGCACACCCAAAAATAAGGTAGAACATGGCACTGCTTTGTCTCTGATGCAGACTGTAATGTAAATTAGCCTGGAACCTCATTCATCACCCTTTTTCCCCTTAGTAATAAGCTCTCATCCTGTGCCATTCATCTCTGAATGTCTCCTGAGGACTGGAAGCTCAGTCCTTTTCTCCCCACGACCAAATATAGTACATATCTGAGTCCCCGTACCGAAACAGTCCCTTATTTCTATTTCTGCTGCTTTCTGGTTTAGATATTCTTTTCCTTTTTTTCAAACAAGTCAGGCTCTCGAGGTCCTATCACATTCTGCTCCAGTTCCCACTGGGTTGGCAAGTTATCTTCTAGAACTGTGCCCAGTTCCCTATTCACACATCTTCCTGACCCTTCATGGGCTCGGAATGAAGGCAAATTCTTGACCCTGTAAATTCAAGGAGTAAGACAGAAAGTGTAGTGACCTAGGATGCATGCTCTGTTGCTGCTGTTGTTTAGTCTCTAGGTCATGTCTGACTCTTTGTGACCCCACAGACTGCGGCAAGGGGGTCAGTGACCTAGGATACATGCTTTAGGCCCATCAGTTTTAGCTACGGCCAGTTGGAAAGCTTAAAGTTATACACAGAAAAAATTAAAACATAAAGCAATGCAGAGAGCTGACAGCTCACAATGACTGGAGCTCCCGCCCTGGCTGGCTCAGCTGTGTGCACTCCATGGGCATGAACTGACTCTCTCACCCCCATCCAAGGACTGAACATCCAGTGTGCCAAGGAAGGCAGGGAGACTGGGGGACAGTGGGTAAGGGATGGAGCAGGAATTCAAACCAAGGCGGGCAGACTGCAGAGGTCAGCCCTCACTCCACCGCCCCTGCCTCCGCTGCCTCTGAAATCCTCAATATTCTGGACTCTCCAACGGGACTATTAGAAAATTAAACCAAGAATGACATTAATATACTTCCCCTCCAAAACTGCAAACTCCCAGAGGGCAGTGCTCCGGTTTTATTAACCTGTGAACTTCCTCAAATACCCAGCGTGGTCCCCAGCTGGAGCTAAATGAGGAACAAAGGAATATGCCCTCCTCCAGGAAGTCTAAGGGGTGAATGAAAAAGAAAAGATCGCACAGAAAATCCATCAACAGAATACCCCCAAGAGATTTTTCTTTGTGGTTTGTTTATGCCCCAACATACATCCACCAGGACTTCCTGAAAATAATTTTGAGGAAACAAAAACCATGAAAAATTAGCTGCCAGATTTGGAATGCTGAATGCCTGTGGAGGAGGAGGCACTAAAGGCACGGCCACATAGGGCGACTAGATTTCCTAACGACAGTCATTCATTTCACTCCAGAAAGGGTGGCGAAAGCCGCTGCTCTCAACCCTGGCTGCACGCTGGAATCGCCGGGGGAAGTCTGAGGAATTCTGAGAGCCAGGCCAAGCTCAGACCAAGCAAATCCAACTCTCTGGGGGTGGGCTCCGGTCATCTGCAGTTTTTAAAGCTCTGCAGGGGGCGTCCAGCATGCAGCCAGAGTAAAAACTGCCAGAGTAAAGGGACATTCATGGGAATCCTCGCTCCACTAATCACAAATGATGTGACCTGGACCAAGATGCTCCTCACTCGTCCTTCTGAAAACCTCAAACAAGCCCTTACAGGACTGCAGCTCAGCCCTCTCCCCCTTATAAAATGGGAATTCTTGGGGTACTTAACCCTCATAGGGTCACTGCCAGAATTGAATGAGAATACATCTAACTGCTCAGAACAGTGTGCGGCACATGGGAAGCACTCAATAAATGTTAGCTATTTTTATCATCAAAGGTATAAAGTGTTTATAACAAACTCAGCCCTCCATATCCTCAGAGTCTGTATCTGTGGAGTCAACCAACTGAGGATCAAAAACATCTGAAAATGTAAAAATTTCAGAAAGGTTCCAAAACGCACAACCTGAATTTTCCAGATGCTCTGCAACTCTTTTCGTATCTATTATGTCATATTTACAACTACTTACATAGTATTATATTGTGTCCTATTTTAAGTAATCCTGTGACTCCGTGGAAAAGAATCTGCCTGTCATGCAGGAGACCTGGGATCAATCCCTAGATTGGGAAGATCCCCTGGAAAAGAAAATGGCAGCCCACTCCAGTATTCTTGCCTGGAAAATCCCATGGACGGAGGAGCCTGGCGGGCTACAGTCCATAGGCTGCAAAGAGTCGGACACAACTGAGTGAGTAAACAACAACAGAGATGATTTAAAGTGTATGGGAGAATATGCATAGGATATATGCCAACACTATATCATTTTACATAAGAGACTCTAGCACTCACAGATCTTGGTGTCCAAAGGGGTCCTGGAACCCATCTCTCCACAGATACTGAGGATGATCTTATCTGTCTCACAAGCTAAGGACTAACTATGAAGGAGTTGGTATTTTTAAAATGCTTCATAAATGGCATTCTTTTTCCATTCACAATTTGGGTCCACCATTTCACTCCAGAAAGGGTGGCGAGCGCTGCTCTCAACCCTGGCTGCACGCTGGAATCGCCGGGGGAAGTCTGAGGAATTCTGAGAGCCAGGCCAAGCTCAGACCAAGCAAATCCAACTCTCTGGGGGTGGGCTCCGGTCATCTGCAGTTTTTAAAGCTCTGCAGGGGGCGTCCAGCATGCAGCCAGAGTAAAAACTGCCAGAGTAAAGGGACATTCATGGGAATCCTCGCTCCACTAATCACAAATGATGTGACCTGGACCAAGATGCTCCTCACTCGTCCTTCTGAAAACCTCAAACAAGCCCTTACAGGACTGCAGCTCAGCCCTCTCCCCCTTATAAAATGGGAATTCTTGGGGTACTTAACCCTCATAGGGTCACTGCCAGAATTGAATGAGAATACATCTAACTGCTCAGAACAGTGTGCGGCACATGGGAAGCACTCAATAAATGTTAGCTATTTTTATCATCAAAGGTATAAAGTGTTTATAACAAACTCAGCCCTCCATATCCTCAGAGTCTGTATCTGTGGAGTCAACCAACTGAGGATCAAAAACATCTGAAAATGTAAAAATTTCAGAAAGGTTCCAAAACGCACAACCTGAATTTTCCAGATGCTCTGCAACTCTTTTCGTATCTATTATGTCATATTTACAACTACTTACATAGTATTATATTGTGTCCTATTTTAAGTAATCCTGTGACTCCGTGGAAAAGAATCTGCCTGTCATGCAGGAGACCTGGGATCAATCCCTAGATTGGGAAGATCCCCTGGAAAAGAAAATGGCAGCCCACTCCAGTATTCTTGCCTGGAAAATCCCATGGACGGAGGAGCCTGGCGGGCTACAGTCCATAGGCTGCAAAGAGTCGGACACAACTGAGTGAGTAAACAACAACAGAGATGATTTAAAGTGTATGGGAGAATATGCATAGGATATATGCCAACACTATATCATTTTACATAAGAGACTCTAGCACTCACAGATCTTGGTGTCCAAAGGGGTCCTGGAACCCATCTCTCCACAGATACTGAGGGATGATCTTATCTGTCTCACAAGCTAAGGACTAACTATGAAGGAGTTGGTATTTTTTAAAATGCTTCATAAATGGCATTCTTTTTTTCCATTCACAATTTGTCCACTCATAATTCTCTCTGAATACCTGATTGCACTTAGGGACCCTCAGTATAGAGAAACCCAACACCCCAGCACTCAGCTAGGGTTGCCAGATAAAAGACAGGCATATACTCAATATGATCAAGTATAATAAATACAATATAATTTTTTAAAGTATTCATTGTTTACCTAGTTATGCTCTATTTTCACTTGCTAAAATCTTGCCAACCTACATTCAACTTTTATTGAAATTTAGGCTAAAATTGAGGGGGAGAGCAGAGTCTAATCCAAGGAGACACATGCACACACACAAACTCATGCAAAAGTACCTTGGACCTTTGCTGTTCATTCCTTGGTAGCCAAAAGACACATTACTACAATTTATGAGCAATAAGCCAGCTCCCCCACATTGGGCAAGTTAACGCATCGTTCAGATGAACCAAACACAGGAGGAAATGATTCAAAGGCAAAGCACGGCTAGAAGGGAAACAGCTTTCAAACCACTGACCCTTCTATTTTGCAGTCACCTATCCTACTCATCAATCAAGTTAACTGAAGATTTGAAAAGAAACCCTAGCCTCCTGGTGGAACACATGGCAACCATCCCACAGGTCAAAGGCTTAATTATAAATTACTTAGCCTATAAATGACACAATATCAAAACCCAAAGCCACGTGATGGACTTTGACAGTTCTAGAGCCTATAGACCTCGAAGGTCGTACGTGTTTTGTTTCACATCTAATTGGTTTTAACCCTTCTTTTGAGAAAACTAAGTTTATTTTACTTTGTTTCATTGTTGGTTTATGAGAAAAACAGCAACAACAACAACAACAAAAAGCCAGACCCCTTAGAAAAACAATTTTCTTGAAATCTATTTCACAGGGCATTCGTTTTGAATTCACGAAGTCACAAGGGAAATGCTTAATTCTGAACTACATTCGCTCTAATATTGGTGGATGTGTAAGAAACTAAAGATTAAAACAGTACAGAAGAAGTGATAAGGTGCTAAGCCAATGAGTCAGCTAGTTCTGTAAGAAATGAATTAAACCAACCACTAGACTGTTCATTGATTATCACAAACAGTGAAAGCTCTCCTACAAAGACATGGTTTTCAGTTCACTTGGCTAATCCCTTCTGAACAAGGATCCAAGGAATGAATATTATTTATTCAATGGCAAGCTGTACAAATTAATCACACCCAAGCACCATGCTGGCAGCCAAAGACAATCTGTAAAATAACTCCAGACGATCATCATAAGCCAATAACAAGAACGAAAGCTCTGTTATCCATCCCCCATCAAACAGTGGTAAAGTATCAAAAGATTTGACACTGTATCCCTCTAACCTCTTTACAGTCAACTAATAAGGAATGGTAGGTCACATGAAAATATCTTTAAAAGAGGAGAAAGATAGACAAGGTAGTTTCTAACAATAAGAAAAGTGAAAGGTCATATGGGCATATCATTCAACAGTCTGGACAAAATTCACATTAAAACCCAACTGTAATGAACACATTACACAGCATCAGCGTCACCCACCGTTGACTTAGGTGAGTTACCACATGTCCTAATAACCTAAATGAGTTTGATACAATCTGATTCAAGTTTTTTTTTTTTTTTCTTTTTACAAACAGTAGTAAAATGAACTCATTTTCCTGGACGGGCAGCAAGACTCAGACAGCGACTCACTGGCTCCTGAAGCCAGTGGCTGGCAAGGTTCCGACTTTGCAAGGTGGCTAATAATACATGCGGCAGAGACAGCACAAAGGGAAAGGAGGCCAGGAGGACAAAAATGCCCCATTCATGACACCCCACATCCCTGGCACAGCCGACTTGAATGCCGCTCTTATGAGGCTGCCAGCTTTGAAAGTAAAGAAGGGGAAAAATATGTGTAACTTAAGTCAGAAAGAAGGAGTTCTCTGTTTGCTGTGCACGCTAGGAGACAGAGGAATACCCTGCCAAAGAACCTTCATCTTCACAGAGCAGCTTTGTGTTTCTTTTGGCCTGTGGAGATGCAGTTTAGAAGGAGCCACGTCAGCTTAACAAGAAGCCTGTTACCTGGGAAAAAGCACCGGCTGGTGGGTGGAGGTGAGCACCGGGGCTGGCCTTCTGATAACAAAAAAAAATGATAGTAAATCAGCTAGTTCTGTAAGAAATGAATTAAACCAACCACTAGACTGTTCATTGATTATCACAAACAGTGAAAGCTCTCCTACAAAGACATGGTTTTCAGTTCACTTGGCTAATCCCTTCTGAACAAGGATCCAAGGAATGAATATTATTTATTCAATGGCAAGCTGTACAAATTAATCACACCCAAGCACCATGCTGGCAGCCAAAGACAATCTGTAAAATAACTCCAGACGATCATCATAAGCCAATAACAAGAACGAAAGCTCTGTTATCCATCCCCCATCAAACAGTGGTAAAGTATCAAAAGATTTGACACTGTATCCCTCTAACCTCTTTACAGTCAACTAATAAGGAATGGTAGGTCACATGAAAATATCTTTAAAAGAGGAGAAAGATAGACAAGGTAGTTTCTAACAATAAGAAAAGTGAAAGGTCATATGGGCATATCATTCAACAGTCTGGACAAAATTCACATTAAAACCCAACTGTAATGAACACATTACACAGCATCAGCGTCACCCACCGTTGACTTAGGTGAGTTACCACATGTCCTAATAACCTAAATGAGTTTGATACAATCTGATTCAAGTTTTTTTTTTTTTTTCTTTTTACAAACAGTAGTAAAATGAACTCATTTTCCTGGACGGGCAGCAAGACTCAGACAGCGACTCACTGGCTCCTGAAGCCAGTGGCTGGCAAGGTTCCGACTTTGCAAGGTGGCTAATAATACATGCGGCAGAGACAGCACAAAGGGAAAGGAGGCCAGGAGGACAAAAATGCCCCATTCATGACACCCCACATCCCTGGCACAGCCGACTTGAATGCCGCTCTTATGAGGCTGCCAGCTTTGAAAGTAAAAGAAGGGGGAAAAATATGTGTAACTTAAGTCAGAAAGAAGGAGTTCTCTGTTTGCTGTGCACGCTAGGAGACAGAGGAATACCCTGCCAAAGAACCTTCATCTTCACGCAGAGCAGCTTTGTGTTTCTTTTTGGCCTGTGGAGATGCAGTTTAGAAGGAGCCACGTCAGCTTAACAAGAAGCCTGTTACCTGGGAAAAAGCACCGGCTGGTGGGTGGAGGTGGCCACATGACCACCGGGGGCTCCCTCATGTCTGCAGGGGAGACACTTCAATGCCAACATCAGGTGTGAAACTCTTCACTGTAAGTCTGGGTTCCCCTCACCAGCGCTCTCTTAAATTCCACCAACATGGAGATGCCTGGCATGCTTTCCTTTCATTGAAGGTCAAGACCAATTCTATACACTTATTCACCTCAAGGTAAAAGGCATTTCACTGCCTGCCTTGGCCGAACGCCGCCATCAGTTTTGTGGAGGAAAGAAAGAAGCTGCTGAATAAAGGAAGGAAAAGGGAAGGAGAGAGAAATGCATTTCTAACTCTTTAGCTATGGGCACGCTTGGAAAATGGTGCTTTCTGCTACAGTTGTGTTAACAGGTGATCTGGGATAAGAAAATGAACTTGACAAGCTGGCAGCCATGACACAGCACCAACCGCGTGTCTGTGAAGCACACATATATATCCATGCACAAATATATTACACATACACAGTGCAGCTGCATGTTGTTTATATACAGTATATATAGGATTATATCTATTATACTAATACATGCAGATTAATATTATAAATTATTCCACTCCACCTATACATATGTATTTATATAAAGTATGTGTTATGTAGTTACGTGGGGTTCCCTGGTGGCTCAGTGGTAATAAATCTGTCCACAGTGCAGAAGACCCGGGTTCCATCCCTCGGTGGGTAAGAGCCCCTGGAGGAGGGCGTGGCAACCCACCCCAGTATTCTTCCCTGGAGAATTCCATGGACAGAGGAGCCTGGAGGGCTACAGTCCACAGGGTTACAAAGAATCAGACGTGACTGAAGCAACTAAGCAGAAGCAGCACACAGTTATATGCATCATATTACATATATATATACACACAAGCACTTTATCTTCTTTGTCCCGTTTCACCTCTACCAACACCTTTGAAAGCAGAACAATCTGTAGTCATTTTACCTTTGAGGAAAGCAAGACATGGTCTCCATCCTGCCTGCCTGTAAAACTGACGCTCTTTCTCTTATGGATGGTTCTCAGTTTCTAATTGGCCTCCCCACCGGGGGCCGCAGACTCTTCCACAAAGAGCCAGAGAATCAATGTTCTGGGTGTGCTGACAGTCGAGTCTCTGTCGCCACGCCTCACCTCTACCACTGTGAGGCGAGTTCAGCCAGAGAGAACACGTCAATGAACGCACATGCCTGGGATGCAATAAACCTTTACATGTGGACACTTGCCTTTGGCATTGCAGGTAATCTGCATCTGTCCCAAAATGTTTTTCTTCTTTTGATTCTTCTAACCGTTTAAAAATGTGAAAGTCAATCTAAGCCCGCAGGCCATGTTTAGCAGCCCTGCTCTATGGCATTCATAGGTAACACACTGATTCATTTCAGAGAAGGTAAAGAAGAGTGATTATACTGCCTGAAGAGTTAGATGGGCTTTCCAGGTGGCGCTAGTGGTAAACAGCACACCTGCAGGTTCAGTCCCTGGGTCATGAAGATCCCCTGGACGAGGCCACGGCGACTCACTCCAGTATCTTGCCAGGAGAATCCCTTAGACAGTGGGGCCTGGTGGGCTGCAGTCCATGGGGTCTGAGGCAGACACAACTGAAGATACTGAGCACACAAGAGTTAGATGAGAGAATGGGGAGAGGACGCCCTGTGTTGTTTAATGTGGTTGAAAACCTCATTCCCACTTCTGGACAGGTCAGATGTCTTCTCCACCGCACCACACAGAAAGAATGTAGGGAACCCCCAGTCACCGGCCCTGGCAGAGAAAGGATCATCTATACATGCAGACAAAGTGATGTTTAATTAAAACGAAGTCAGCTCCCAAACTAGCATACCATCTTGAAATGCATCCTTTTTGAAAAATCTCTGAAGCATCTTATGAATTTAGTTTGCTTCCTGGGCACAACCGCCTCTGTTACTCTGATGGGAAAAGAAGGGTGAACAAAACTGGCTAAAAATCACAAAAGTTGAAGACGATGTGGTTGAGCAGGGAAAACAAAGCAGAGAGATGATGTCACTGGGCAGAGAAAATATAGGTGACCCTGGCCAGAGAGGAGCAAGACATATTCCATTAGGAACATCTTTCCAACTTCGCAAGGACAGGCTGAGGTCCCAACCTGAGAGTGCGGGGCGAACTTGCCAACTGATCAATGTCTTTCCTTCTTTGATTTCTCTCAAACATAGAGTTCTGGCTAGCTGCAGGGGGTAAAGCTCATCAGCGATCAACACTATACTAGCAGTGTCAGGGAGATCAATCATGCATAAAATTGCTCTTGTCTCTTCTGGCTTTATGTCTCCACACGGCTGGCCTGTTATTTTCGGCTATGCCTTCCCAACAGAACATGTATCCACATTTTGAAGTTAGACATGGCCTTGCCATTGGCCTTTGGAAAGGCACTTACTGCGGGCTTTCTGAAAAGTCAATGTGCGCTAGGGGACGGGAGCATTCCTATGTCAGAAACAGCTTTGATGGGAATAGAGGACACAAAACTTGGAAATCAGGATTGTCTGGTCCCTCGGTGTCTTTGTAGGACAAGGTCATATGTGAATCAGGTCAACTAACTCCTAGCATCATCAAACCATTAATGGTGGGGAAAAAATCTAAAAAAGAAAAGACGTGTATATGTATAAATGATTTGCTGTGCTTTACAACGGAAACTAACATGACACTGTAAATCAATTAAACTCCAACAAAAAAATTTTATTGAAAAAGAAATGGGAAAGGGATTTGCAAGCGCCAATGCAGGAGATGTGGGCTTGAATCCTGGGTTGAGAGGATCCGCTGGAGAAGGAAATGGTAACCCACTCCAGTGTTCTTGCCTGGAAAATCCCGTGGATAAAGGAGCCCAGCAGACTACAGTCCATGGGGTCACAAAGAATTGGACACAACTTAGGAACTAAACAACAACAATGTGATTAAAGTTACTCTCCAGAATTCAGAGACTCAGGTATCATAAAACATTAGCCAATAGGGAATATGGTCAATTCTTACTCTTTGTCAATCAGCTTGAAACGCTTAGGAAAGACTATCCAAAAAAGAAAAAAAATTTTCAGCACATCTCCCCTCAATCCCTCCTTATACCTGGATTCTTGGTTATTTTTTTTAAAACTTTTTTATTTCAACCAGTAAGTCTGAACAGTAAGACAGGGACACGCGTTTAGCTTTTATTTGAGTATCTGCTGTTACAATTTTTTTTTCTTTTAGGGTTGCTTGTATTTCTATAGTTTATCTCCTTTGGTTCAGCCCTAAACACACATGTCCTATAACCCTGAATTACCCGGAGGATTTTGCCCACTTTTAGGATAAGCGGACTCACAGAAACAGTATACTCGCAGAATGATGTATCTTAAGCCCCAGAACTACCTTCAAGTTTTAGAGGTCCAAAAAGCAAAATCTTTAAACCATACTTAATATTCACCTCTCCAAAGGAAATACTGGGCCAAATGATTTTCCCTTTGTTTCGGAACATTTCAAATGCTGTCCTCAAAGCAGTTTAGATTCATGAGATTAAGTGAGTAAATAAAGTTAAGAAGCAGCAGCAAAATGTTATTAAATAGCCTCTATTTAGGACAAAGGATGGCCATCTGTCTGTAATGAAGGCTACACAAGGGCTTAAAAATAATCTACCTTCCCCGCACCCCGGGGGGACATCACTCTGGCATGAGGGTGCCTGCTTTGTGTTTGGAATCTGAGGAATTTGGGAGAAAACCCTGGACTGTCACAGGGGCCGGGGGGAGCCTTCTTTGAATGCGGCCACAATGGGCCAGCTGCCACTCAAGACCTTGATAAGCCATCACATCCATCATTCTGCCAGGCTCTACACTGCCCTTGCACCACTGGAGTTGGCGGGGAAGAAGTTCCGGTTTGTTGAAGTCTGACACATCCCTAATAGCATTTCCTAAAAGCAGCAGAAGGCTCTGGTTGGGAAATGGTCAGAAGAGGCAATCTGGCTCTCCAGTGTCCCTGAAAAGTCCTCTTGGAATGGAGCCCTTTTGTGCTTTCGCTTTTGTGTCTGCAAGGGGCTTCCTTCAGTTCCAAGAAGATTTCCCTGAGGCCGAGGCCATTCCCAGAAGTTCCATTCCAGAACAAAGCCACTCAACTCAATGGCAACCACTTCTTGCCTTAGACATCATTTTCTGTTCTGCTGGAAGGACACCTGGCACTTAAAAACCCAAATCTCCCTCAACCTCTAGGGTTATTTTTTTTAAAACTTTTTTATTTCAACCAGTAAGTCTGAACAGTAAGACAGGGACACGCGTTTAGCTTTTATTTGAGTATCTGCTGTTACAATTTTTTTTTCTTTTAGGGTTGCTTGTATTTCTATAGTTTATCTCCTTTGGTTCAGCCCTAAACACACATGTCCTATAACCCTGAATTACCCGGAGGATTTTGCCCACTTTTAGGATAAGCGGACTCACAGAAACAGTATACTCGCAGAATGATGTATCTTAAGCCCCAGAACTACCTTCAAGTTTTAGAGGTCCAAAAAGCAAAATCTTTAAACCATACTTAATATTCACCTCTCCAAAGGAAATACTGGGCCAAATGATTTTCCCTTTGTTTCGGAACATTTCAAATGCTGTCCTCAAAGCAGTTTAGATTCATGAGATTAAGTGAGTAAATAAAGTTAAGAAGCAGCAGCAAAATGTTATTAAATAGCCTCTATTTAGGACAAAGGATGGCCATCTGTCTGTAATGAAGGCTACACAAGGGCTTAAAAATAATCTACCTTCCCGCACTCGGGGACATCACTCTGGCATGAGGGTGCCTGCTTTGTGTTTGGAATCTGAGGAATTTGGGAGAAAACCCTGGACTGTCACAGGGGCCGGGGGGAGCCTTCTTTGAATGCGGCCACAATGGGCCAGCTGCCACTCAAGACCTTGATAAGCCATCACATCCATCATTCTGCCAGGCTCTACACTGCCCTTGCACCACTGGAGTTGGCGGGGAAGAAGTTCCGGTTTGTTGAAGTCTGACACATCCCTAATAGCATTTCCTAAAAGCAGCAGAAGGCTCTGGTTGGGAAATGGTCAGAAGAGGCAATCTGGCTCTCCAGTGTCCCTGAAAAGTCCTCTTGGAATGGAGCCCTTTTGTGCTTTCGCTTTTGTGTCTGCAAGGGGCTTCCTTCAGTTCCAAGAAGATTTCCCTGAGGCCGAGGCCATTCCCAGAAGTTCCCTTCCAGCACACAGCCACTCAACTCAATGGCAACCACTTCTTGCCTTAGACATCATTTTCTGTTCTGCTGGAAGGACACCTGGCACTTAGGAAGCAACACAAGGATCTCTCCACAGGCTCAGGGAAGAAAAATCAGCCTGGAGACAAAGGGCTCTGGGAAGAAGAATCAGTGTGGAGACAAAGTATCATTTTCCACATTTATCTTTCAATGTCTTCTTTTCAGACTAATGTTTTAACCAGTCTTTTCAAGAGATGGACACTTGAAAAATCAATTCAAGAAGGCTAGAAGACATCACTGTCTTCCTGCAGGTGCCTTTCAAAGTCTTTTGACTAAAAGAAGATGCACTATGCTGTCTTCGTCAAGCACATAATTCACGGTTTCAGTTACAATTTATTTATTCTCACAACGACCCTATTGGAAGACACCATGATTGCCCCCCATTTTTCAGATAAGGGAAATGAAGAAGAAATAGGTTATTTGCCAAAGGCACTGTGGCTTGTAAGTGACTGAGCCAGGATGTGAATCGGTTCTGACGCCTGATCAATGCTCTGAACTGTTCTGCTTCTGCTAAAATAAACCTCTACGGCTAGAACAGTTTAGTTTCTTACTGTATGAGTTCCAATCTTTTCTTCCTTCCAACATGAAAAAGAAAATATCATCATCAATGAAGCTTGGTCTAACCAGTAGAGTACAGTGGTCCTCATTGGCCCTTGGGACACTTGATAGTCTAGAGATACTCGTCATCATCATGACTGCATAGAGGCCAGGTTACTGGCATCTCGGTGATAGAGACCGCGGATACTCTCCACCAGCCAGCAGTGTATCAGGTAGCTCCCACAACAAAGTCACAGGCTCTACACTGCCCTTGCACCACTGGAGTTGGCGGGGAAGAAGTTCCGGTTTGTTGAAGTCTGACACATCCCTAATAGCATTTCCTAAAAGCAGCAGAAGGCTCTGGTTGGGAAATGGTCAGAAGAGGCAATCTGGCTCTCCAGTGTCCCTGAAAAGTCCTCTTGGAATGGAGCCCTTTTGTGCTTTCGCTTTTGTGTCTGCAAGGGGCTTCCTTCAGTTCCAAGAAGATTTCCCTGAGGCCGAGGCCATTCCCAGAAGTTCCCTTCCAGCACACAGCCACTCAACTCAATGGCAACCACTTCTTGCCTTAGACATCATTTTCTGTTCTGCTGGAAGGACACCTGGCACTTAGGAAGCAACACAAGGATCTCTCCACAGGCTCAGGGAAGAAAAATCAGCCTGGAGACAAAGGGCTCTGGGAAGAAGAATCAGTGTGGAGACAAAGTATCATTTTCCACATTTATCTTTCAATGTCTTCTTTTCAGACTAATGTTTTAACCAGTCTTTTCAAGAGATGGACACTTGAAAAATCAATTCAAGAAGGCTAGAAGACATCACTGTCTTCCTGCAGGTGCCTTTCAAAGTCTTTTGACTAAAAGAAGATGCACTATGCTGTCTTCGTCAAGCACATAATTCACGGTTTCAGTTACAATTTATTTATTCTCACAACGACCCTATTGGAAGACACCATGATTGCCCCCCATTTTTCAGATAAGGGAAATGAAGAAGAAATAGGTTATTTGCCAAAGGCACTGTGGCTTGTAAGTGACTGAGCCAGGATGTGAATCGGTTCTGACGCCTGATCAATGCTCTGAACTGTTCTGCTTCTGCTAAAATAAACCTCTACGGCTAGAACAGTTTAGTTTCTTACTGTATGAGTTCCAATCTTTTCTTCCTTCCAACATGAAAAAGAAAATATCATCATCAATGAAGCTTGGTCTAACCAGTAGAGTACAGTGGTCCTCATTGGCCCTTGGTGACACTTGATAGTCTAGAGATACTAGTCATCATCATGACTGCATAGAGGCCAGGTTACTGGCATCTAGTGGATAGAGACCAGGGATGCTCTCCAACAGCCAACAGTGTATAAGGTAGCTCCCACAACAAAGAATTGTCCAGACCAAAATGCCAATAATGCAGATCAATCAGATAAGAGCCCACAGGACCCAGATGTTTCTTCCCCCCGTCCTTCGCTTCACCCTCACTTTCAAGTTACTCAGTTCATGCCACCTGTCTAACAACTTCTATACCGGCTTCAAAAGCTGTTTCGTTTTTGCACAGCTTGTGGGATCTCAGTTCCTTGACCAGGGATCAAACCTGAGGCTCCTGCAGTGGAAGTGCGGAGTCCTAACCACAGGACCACCAAGGAATTCCCATCCAAAGCTATTTCAAGTGAGATTTGCCTGCAGAGACCAGTCCACAGCAATGATTTCCTTCCCTTAGAATTTGCATTTCCAGTTTAGAAGTGACAATGCACCACCAATTCACAGGCTTAATAAAAATGATCACTGCCGATGCATTCCTACCGTGGACCCAGAGTTCGGCCAAACATTTGATATATATTTAGATACACATAAGACAACCCTGAAGGAAAGTTACTGTCATCTCTGTTTTTTTCACAACTAAAACTGAAGCTAAGAGAAGTCAATGGAGCTCAAAGGCTTCATCCTAACAGAGCAGAAGAGCCCAGTGATGTGGATTTTCAAATCCACACCCAACTGATGCCAAAGGTTGAGCTCTCTCTGAAGGGGTCTCGTTGCCAAGCCCGGGTAAGCGTGTGTCAGGCACACCTCCAATTTTCCCAAAATACCCGCCAGAATGTTCAAAAGCCATCCACTGGAGGACTGACCTGACAATAAAGACCTCACTGGGGTTCAGTGGCCACTCGGTGAGTAAGGTTCCCACTGTACACATTTTTATTTTCCCTCCAGATTCCTCTTTGCTTTCTCCTGTCACACACATTTTTCACAGCTTTAACAAGGTATAATGGACACAACATGAACTGCACATATTTAAATCATATACTTTGGAGAGTTTGACATACAAGCATGCTCATGAAACCAACTCCACAATCAAGTTAATGATCTATCCATCACCCTTGAATGTTTCTTCCCAGGCCTCTCCTTATCATCAGTCCCAGTCACTCCCAGGCAAGCACTGATTTTTTTGCCCTTGTAACTTAACCTGCATTTCCTGGAATTTTAAATAAATGACATCGTATGGCACATACACTTTTTTCCTCTGGTTTCTTTCATTCAGCATAATATTTGGAGGCAGATCCATGTTCACGTGTATCAATAGTTCATTCCCTCTCAGTGCTGTATATTATTCCATTGTATGAGTATGCCACGGTCTCTCCATCCAAACGCTGAGGGAGGGATATTTGTGCTGAGAGTTGTTGAGGGTTCCTACAAATGAAATTGCTACAAATATTTGTATACAAGTTGCCATTTGTGCTTTTTTTAATATTCATTTATTTACTTATTTATTTGGCTATGATGTGTCTTAGCTGCACCACATGGGATCTTTGTTGTGGCGTGTAGGCTTTCTCCAGTTGTGTGCAAGCTTAGTTGTCCCACAGCATGTGGAGTCTTAGTTCCCCGACCAGGGATCAAACCTGGGGCCCCTGCATTGGAAGAAGGGTTGTTAACCACTGGACTACCAGGGAAGTCCTGCCATTCTCTTTTCAATTTATTCACATCCAGAGAAAAACTTTGCCAATCATAAAACTGTGTTAAATTCTGAACCCTCTTTCCATCGTAAAGAAATGGAGATGAGAAAAAAAAAAAAAAAAAAAACCATGCCCTCTTATCAAGCTCATGCTTCAGAAATAGCTAGAAACATGTTCTTTCAGGAAGACAGCATGTCTTGTCATTTGGACCCATCCCTTAGCAATCATTTAACCTTATTTCACTTTCCAGAAACCACATGGAATCAAGGTAACAGGACTTCCTTCATGGGACTGGTGTAAAGATTTTATGATGATGATGATAACATACAATGGTTACCCTGCACCCAATGCGTAAGTATGTAATAAATACAGGATGAGATTACAGTTAATATGAATATATATTGTGAAAAATGACTAAGCCTCCTCATCACACCTTCAAACAGGAATTCCTGTTGTTTCTGCCAAATTCCTCTGGACTGGCTTTACCTTACGAGTTTGACATACAAGCATGCTCATGAAACCAACTCCACAATCAAGTTAATGATCTATCCATCACCCTTGAATGTTTCTTCCCAGGCCTCTCCTTATCATCAGTCCCAGTCACTCCCAGGCAAGCACTGATTTTTTTGCCCTTGTAACTTAACCTGCATTTCCTGGAATTTTAAATAAATGACATCGTATGGCACATACACTTTTTTCCTCTGGTTTCTTTCATTCAGCATAATATTTGGAGGCAGATCCATGTTCACGTGTATCAATAGTTCATTCCCTCTCAGTGCTGTATATTATTCCATTGTATGAGTATGCCACGGTCTCTCCATCCAAACGCTGAGGGAGGGATATTTGTGCTGAGAGTTGTTGAGGGTTCCTACAAATGAAATTGCTACAAATATTTGTATACAAGTTGCCATTTGTGCTTTTTTTAATATTCATTTATTTACTTATTTATTTGGCTATGATGTGTCTTAGCTGCACCACATGGGATCTTTGTTGTGGCGTGTAGGCTTTCTCCAGTTGTGTGCAAGCTTAGTTGTCCCACAGCATGTGGAGTCTTAGTTCCCCGACCAGGGATCAAACCTGGGGCCCCTGCATTGGAAGAAGGGTTGTTAACCACTGGACTACCAGGGAAGTCCTGCCATTCTCTTTTCAATTTATTCACATCCAGAGAAAAACTTTGCCAATCATAAAACTGTGTTAAATTCTGAACCCTCTTTCCATCGTAAAGAAATGGAGATGAGAAAAAAAGAAAAACCATGCCCTCTTATCAAGCTCATGCTTCAGAAATAGCTAGAAACATGTTCTTTCAGGAAGACAGCATGTCTTGTCATTTGGACCCATCCCTTAGCAATCATTTAACCTTATTTCACTTTCCAGAAACCACATGGAATCAAGGTAACAGGACTTCCTTCATGGGACTGGTGTAAAGATTTTATGATGATGATGATAACATACAATGGTTACCCTGCACCCAATGCGTAAGTATGTAATAAATACAGGATGAGATTACAGTTAATATGAATATATATTGTGAAAAATGACTAAGCCTCCTCATCACACCTTCAAACAGGAATTCCTGTTGTTTCTGCCAAATTCCTCTGGACTGGCTTTACCTTACGAGATCACTCAACCACTTCGAAGTTAGACAGTAAACAAAAAGAGGATGTAACACAATGCTTCTCTTGGTTTTAACAAACCATGCCTCCTTAGAGGGAATAGAAAAAAATATTTAATAAAAGTCTCATAAGAGCTGACATGCTCTGCTTAAGAACACACCTAATGGAAGGTTCTTACCCAGGTTAATACGATGGAACAAGTAAGAACACGTTGCAACCTTTGAACCCGTAGTTTTCTCTGAGTCACCTGATTATTCACTCATTAGCAAGAAGGAAATGAATGCATTTAGTGAAACCCACCTAGTTCCTAGGAAGGCTGTGATAAATGCTCCCTCTTACTGATTTACCTACCACACCTCCCCTCCTCAACATACCCAGCCCCCAATATCTACCCGTAATATCAATAGTACATGTGTAGGCAAGTCTAAAAAGGGAATATTCTGAAGAGAAGCAGCTGGCCCCAGGTGAAGAAGAAAGATGCTGTGTGATCTGAGCCTGGGTGAACATCAGTCAAAGTCAATCCTAAAGGAAATCAACCCTGAATATTCACTGGAAAGATTGTTGTTGAAGGTGAAGCTCTAATCCTTTGGCCACCTGGCTCATGAGTCAGTTGCAGAGGCGACTCATTGGAAAAGACCCTAAAACTGGGAAAGATTGAAGGTAAAAGGAGAAGGGGGCAGCTGAGGATGACACAGTTAGACAGCATCACCAACTCAATGGACATGAATTTGAGCAAACTCTGGGAGACAGTGGAGGACAGAAGAGCCTAGCATGCTGCAGTCCATGGGGCTGCAGAGAGTCAGACACAATTGAGTGACTGAATAACAACAGACCATCAGCCAGGAAGGAATGCTGCACTGGGCAGTCTGGTCTAGATAGACAGTAAGGTTTCCACAAAGAAAGAAAGGACAGGCACCTACCTTGACATTGATGGAATCAAGGGGAAAAAAAAAAGGAAGGACAGGACAGACTGTCAAGGAGCTCTACTAGAGAAGAGAGCCTGGAGGGGAACTCTGTGTAAGCTTCTAGTCTTGCCTGGGAATGACGCACCTGGTGCGCTTGGCCGGTGTCATTGGAGAGCTTGGCAGGCTGACTGGGTCAGCCTGAAGGAGAACAGCTCCTGAGAGGAAAATTCAGTTATGCCTGCGACAAAACAGCCCTGGAGGTACAACTTTTCTTTTTTTTTTTTAATTTTTAAATGTATTTATTTGGTTGCACTGGGTCTTAGTTATGGTATGTGGGATCTAGTTCCCTGACCATGGATCGAACCCAGGTCCCCAGCATTGGGAGCACAGAGTTTTAGCCACTGGATCACCAGGGAAATCCCGAGGGACAACTTTTGTTGTGTCTGACTCTTTGCAACCCCATGGACTGTAGCCGGCCAGGCTCCTCTGTCCAAGCGATTTCCCAGGAAAGAATACTGGAGTGGGGTGCCCCTTCTCCAGGGGAACTTCCTGTCCCAGGAATGAAATCCAAGTCTCCTGCATTTGTGGGTGGATTCTTTACCACTAGGGAAGCCCCAGAGGTGTGACCTATTGTCCCAGGAATGAAATCCAGCTGGCCCCAGGTGAAGAAGAAAGATGCTGTGTGATCTGAGCCTGGGTGAACATCAGTCAAAGTCAATCCTAAAGGAAATCAACCCTGAATATTCACTGGAAAGATTGTTGTTGAAGGTGAAGCTCTAATCCTTTGGCCACCTGGCTCATGAGTCAGTTGCAGAGGCGACTCATTGGAAAAGACCCTAAAACTGGGAAAGATTGAAGGTAAAAGGAGAAGGGGGCAGCTGAGGATGACACAGTTAGACAGCATCACCAACTCAATGGACATGAATTTGAGCAAACTCTGGGAGACAGTGGAGGACAGAAGAGCCTAGCATGCTGCAGTCCATGGGGCTGCAGAGAGTCAGACACAATTGAGTGACTGAATAACAACAGACCATCAGCCAGGAAGGAATGCTGCACTGGGCAGTCTGGTCTAGATAGACAGTAAGGTTTCCACAAAGAAAGAAAGGACAGGCACCTACCTTGACATTGATGGAATCAAGGGGAAAAAAAAAAGGAAGGACAGGACAGACTGTCAAGGAGCTCTACTAGAGAAGAGAGCCTGGAGGGGAACTCTGTGTAAGCTTCTAGTCTTGCCTGGGAATGACGCACCTGGTGCGCTTGGCCGGTGTCATTGGAGAGCTTGGCAGGCTGACTGGGTCAGCCTGAAGGAGAACAGCTCCTGAGAGGAAAATTCAGTTATGCCTGCGACAAAACAGCCCTGGAGGTACAACTTTTCTTTTTTTTTTTTAATTTTTAAATGTATTTATTTGGTTGCACTGGGTCTTAGTTATGGTATGTGGGATCTAGTTCCCTGACCATGGATCGAACCCAGGTCCCCAGCATTGGGAGCACAGAGTTTTAGCCACTGGATCACCAGGGAAATCCCGAGGTACAACTTTTGTTGTGTCTGACTCTTTGCAACCCCATGGACTGTAGCCGGCCAGGCTCCTCTGTCCAAGCGATTTCCCAGGAAAGAATACTGGAGTGGGGTGCCCCTTCTCCAGGGGAACTTCCTGTCCCAGGAATGAAATCCAAGTCTCCTGCATTTGTGGGTGGATTCTTTACCACTGAGCCACCAAGGAAGCCCCAGAGGTGTGACCTAGTTTCCCCGAAATGGGCCTCGGGATTTGGAATAAGAACACCCTCAAGATGGTCTTCTTTCTGACGACAGCAGATAGAAAGCTACAGGATGGCTTAATGCAGACATCGCAGACAGACTCGTCTCTTTCCTCTGTACATCTCCATTCCAAAGACCTGCCTTCTCTAAATCACCTCTCCTGACCCTGTCCCTACGTTCCCAATTTACGTTCCCCAAAGCATTTACCATAGTAATGAGTGTATGTATTTATTTGTATAAGTATTCAATTACTGCTAGTTCCCCAGCTGCTCTGTAAGCCCTGCTCACCACTAAACCTTTTATCAGTCAGCTCAATTCTTAAGGCGCAGAACAGATGCTCAATAAATACGCTGTAAACAAATGAATGGGATGGGTTGGATTCATGACTGTTCAACCTCCATTCTTCAGTTCCACATCTGGGCCATGACAATTAGGCAACCCTTCCACTAAGTCCCTAGGAGGGCCAAGCGCCCAGGTCAGTACGCAGAACTTGGAGGAGCTCAGTATATGTCTGCTCTCTGAAAATCGTCTAAAATGATTTGCACCTGGGCAAACCACTCTCTCTACCCAGAATGTTGAGTTGTTTCAGGAGAATATTACTCGAAGATAACATCTCTCTCTACACATCTCCATCACACAACCCTCCCCCAAGCTGCACACACACAGACATCAATACACACCAGAAATATCCAACATCACAAGTAAAGAGGGAGTCTGGTCCTGTTGGCAATAAGTGAAACCGACAAAAAAGCATCTACCAAATTGAAAGTAGGTGATAAGGAAGAACCTGGTTGTGGCTATAAGAAATAAGGAGGGAAAACGGGTAGCTGTGCACAAGGTAACTTCCAAATTAATGTTCTAAGGACTGAAAGTAATTTACCTTATCTTGTTCGGCAGTCACGCTGCCTACTGGTCAAGAAGGAGAAGTGGCCATCTTCTCAATAAACAGTAGAAATATCACCTAAAAGCAGCCCAGGCTCTAGCAAAAATTGCCAACTTCAGCCATAAACTTACAAACATGCTCCCCTTGACTGCAAGTATTTAATTCGCTAGCAACTCTGTAGTCAGACCAAAGGCAGACAAATTAGGAAGCTGGAGTTCTCATTTATCCGTGCATCCCCTCTTCTGGGGAGAACCCAATTATCTCACTGGAAGGTTGAAAAGAGACTGACATCTGAGACTGTTTTGAGTTTTATTTTGTGTGAGCATTTCTAGAACTGAAAATTTCTCTCTAAAGAGGATTATTATATCTACTTGATACAGAATCCTTTCAACATAAGATAGTCAAAGACCCATAAAATCTCCCCTGAAAAGCTTTTGATGTATGTGTTTATAGCAGGATACAGATTAGATAAATATACTGCACTTAAATTCAGATAAATGCAAGTATATGGTAAGTATATGGATATGGGTAAGTATATGGACATGGACCAATATGAATAGAAATAGATATTGATGGATTGATTGACAGGCAGGCAGACAACACTACAGGGTAGCAAATTTGTATATTCTGACACAAGGCAAAACTGAACTGAGTTTCCCTCAACCTGACCTCCAAAATTTCTGTCTTTCTCCCTTCTACTTCTCTGCATCTCTGCATTTCCTTCTCCCAAATACCACCTCTTTCCTCCAACCCACCAGACTAAAATTTTCCAAGAAGATCAGATAAAAAAATGTAACCTTAATATGAATGACTCATAAAAAGCTGGAAAGATCCTAAACAGAAAATCACGACCTTGGCCCGGCCAAAGCAGCAATGCCTCAATCTGCTATTTCCGTTCCTTGTTTCAGAGCAAAGAAGTCTTTTAAGGACACAGGAGAGAATTCAGGGTTCATCAAGGAAAAAATCTCCTGTTGGCAATAAGTGAAACCGACAAAAAAGCATCTACCAAATTGAAAGTAGGTGATAAGGAAGAACCTGGTTGTGGCTATAAGAAATAAGGAGGGAAAACGGGTAGCTGTGCACAAGGTAACTTCCAAATTAATGTTCTAAGGACTGAAAGTAATTTACCTTATCTTGTTCGGCAGTCACGCTGCCTACTGGTCAAGAAGGAGAAGTGGCCATCTTCTCAATAAACAGTAGAAATATCACCTAAAAGCAGCCCAGGCTCTAGCAAAAATTGCCAACTTCAGCCATAAACTTACAAACATGCTCCCCTTGACTGCAAGTATTTAATTCGCTAGCAACTCTGTAGTCAGACCAAAGGCAGACAAATTAGGAAGCTGGAGTTCTCATTTATCCGTGCATCCCCTCTTCTGGGGAGAACCCAATTATCTCACTGGAAGGTTGAAAAGAGACTGACATCTGAGACTGTTTTGAGTTTTATTTTGTGTGAGCATTTCTAGAACTGAAAATTTCTCTCTAAAGAGGATTATTATATCTACTTGATACAGAATCCTTTCAACATAAGATAGTCAAAGACCCATAAAATCTCCCCTGAAAAGCTTTTGATGTATGTGTTTATAGCAGGATACAGATTAGATAAATATACTGCACTTAAATTCAGATAAATGCAAGTATATGGTAAGTATATGGATATGGGTAAGTATATGGACATGGACCAATATGAATAGAAATAGATATTGATGGATTGATTGACAGGCAGGCAGACAACACTACAGGGTAGCAAATTTGTATATTCTGACACAAGGCAAAACTGAACTGAGTTTCCCTCAACCTGACCTCCAAAATTTCTGTCTTTCTCCCTTCTACTTCTCTGCATCTCTGCATTTCCTTCTCCCAAATACCACCTCTTTCCTCCAACCCACCAGACTAAAATTTTCCAAGAAGATCAGATAAAAAAATGTAACCTTAATATGAATGACTCATAAAAAGCTGGAAAGATCCTAAACAGAAAATCACGTACCTTGGCCCGGCCAAAGCAGCAATGCCTCAATCTGCTATTTCCGTTCCTTGTTTCAGAGCAAAGAAGTCTTTTAAGGACACAGGAGAGAATTCAGGGGTTCTCAGTGTACGGTGCTAATGATGGAATCACTCTTCATCACAAGGGATATTGATGGTACTACGGTCAACTTGGGGAATGGGAAGCTCTAATTCGATAGAATATCTTCCCCACTATGGTCTAGTTATAGCTGGTCATATGAGGAACCTGATGAGATCCAGAAAGCAGAAGTGAAGTCCAGTCCATGAGTCTCAGAGAGTTGACAGACAGACAGAAGGTGCCTGGTAGGGCCCAACGTGTCTTTGCTTTTGCTCTCACACCCTTGTCTTCCTGATTAATTTGACCTACTGAGTAACTGCGGGCCTCGTCTACCACTAGACACTTGACTGCAGACCTCAGAGGTGGCAACAACAACAGTGGCTTTTACAGAATGCTCATGGGCTTCCCTGTTGTGATCCCTTTTTAAAACCAGGTAGAATGTTCTTTAAATCCTCTGACGCCCTCTCCACCCTACCCCCCAAACAAGGCCTTCACTTCCCCCAGTTTCTCTCATATTTGAAAAAGGACTCATTTCTTTAAAAAAATTACTAAAAAGTGTCCTTAATTCCATAACACTCACCATAGTTCTGCTTCTTTTCACATGTCTGATAAATAGGATAGTACAAAGACAAGTCTCAGCCCACAGCCCCTGTGCCTACTTACAGATCCGCTTACGAAATCGCTTATAATGTCATGCAACGGGGACACAAGGATTAAAAACCTGTTCATTAAAGAACATGTTTCTATATCCCCACACATGTGACCTGTCCAAACACTAGAATCACCCTGAACCCCTAAAAGGTCTTCACAAAATAATATCCTCATCCCTGAAGGCTCTCTGCCAGGCACCCAGTGCCCCAAGACTAAAAGTTTCCAATATTTTGCAATTTAATAACTCTTGAGCAATAATGCCTAAGTGACTTCCTTCTTACCCAACGATAAATGTCTCAGATTCCATCTAGTCAAGTACCTGTAAGTCCATTTATCAACACACCTTCAACCAGTGGTCACAAGCTGGGTTCCCGCAAGCTGATTCTGGCCCACGGCCATGTTTGGTTGGGCCCCCTGACGTTTTCAAACTGTTGAACTGGTCCCAGTTTTTGAAAACTGGGAGATTTCCTCTAAAATTCCACATTTCCAGCTTCTCCTGAAAGAGCTGGTGATCTTGTCTACTTCTGCTTCCGTCCCGCTCTCCTGCGGGACAACCACCTCAGCAACACTCTGCACTCCACTCGCAGCACCTGCTAGGGCCAGGAGACCATTCAAGACTGCAGCCACTAACCTGTATTCTTAAGAAGCTAGTACTCAGGGGCCTCAGACGCTCAAAGAGATTACTTTCACATGATGTGTACATTTTCCCAACTGTTTCACCCAAACCGTGTTTCTGAGTTGGTGATGTGTGGCTTTGAGCGGTCTCGGTGGATAAGAATCATTTACACCTGGAGTTGCTAGAAACACCTAAATTTTCAAGGTCCTAGTACAGCACAGCCTTCATGTCAAAGGAGAGGTGATTAAGAGGTACATACCTTGCACAATTAAGGGGCTGTATCAACATGTCCAAGAACAAGACGGAACACCACCCAGCTCAGCTGATCCAGGGAAAACTCACAACCAAGCCCATGAAATACGCCTGTTATTCTACACCAAGGAGAACCATTTGATGAAGATATATACGTACATCTGCTTGTTATTATCGAAAATATTGCCTAGTATCATTCTCTTTCTTACCAGGTAGAACATCAAAAGTTGTTTCTAATCCGCTTACGAAATCGCTTATAATGTCATGCACGGACACAAGGATTAAAAACCTGTTCATTAAAGAACATGTTTCTATATCCCCACATGTGACCTGTCCAAACACTAGAATCACCCTGAACCCCTAAAGGTCTTCACAAAATAATATCCTCATCCCTGAAGGCTCTCTGCCAGGCACCCAGTGCCCCAAGACTAAAAGTTTCCAATATTTTGCAATTTAATAACTCTTGAGCAATAATGCCTAAGTGACTTCCTTCTTACCCAACGATAAATGTCTCAGATTCCATCTAGTCAAGTACCTGTAAGTCCATTTATCAACACACCTTCAACCAGTGGTCACAAGCTGGGTTCCCGCAAGCTGATTCTGGCCCACGGCCATGTTTGGTTGGGCCCCCTGACGTTTTCAAACTGTTGAACTGGTCCCAGTTTTTGAAAACTGGGAGATTTCCTCTAAAATTCCACATTTCCAGCTTCTCCTGAAAGAGCTGGTGATCTTGTCTACTTCTGCTTCCGTCCCGCTCTCCTGCGGGACAACCACCTCAGCAACACTCTGCACTCCACTCGCAGCACCTGCTAGGGCCAGGAGACCATTCAAGACTGCAGCCACTAACCTGTATTCTTAAGAAGCTAGTACTCAGGGGCCTCAGACGCTCAAAGAGATTACTTTCACATGATGTGTACATTTTCCCAACTGTTTCACCCAAACCGTGTTTCTGAGTTGGTGATGTGTGGCTTTGAGCGGTCTCGGTGGATAAGAATCATTTACACCTGGAGTTGCTAGAAACACCTAAATTTTCAAGGTCCTAGTACAGCACAGCCTTCATGTCAAAGGAGAGGTGATTAAGAGGTACATACCTTGCACAATTAAGGGGCTGTATCAACATGTCCAAGAACAAGACGGAACACCACCCAGCTCAGCTGATCCAGGGAAAACTCACAACCAAGCCCATGAAATACGCCTGTTATTCTACACCAAGGAGAACCATTTGATGAAGATATATACGTACATCTGCTTGTTATTATCGAAAATATTGCCTAGTATCATTTTCTCTTTCTTTACATCATGAGAAGGTGAGAGGAAAAGCAGAAATAGCTACACAACGGATGTTCGCAAGTGAAAGCGATTCACAGGCAAGATGCCTGAGCTCGAAAGGAGGAAGGAGCAGCGGCAGACACACACTGCAACTCCACAAAAAGTCCCTGTGTACAAACTGTGGTCAGCCATCTGGGGGCAGCTGCTTTCCTCCTTGCTGCCCTGGCTTCCTCGGCAAAAATCAGTCATTATAAGAGCACTGTAGTAAGAATGAATTAAACCCTGACTGCAAAACGCTTGGCAGAGAGGCTGGCACACACATTCAATAGAGGCTCAAATTACTGTTATGTTTTATTATTATCAACAAAGACAATGCATGCCAAAATTAAAAGCACATTCAACCAAAGCTGGGAAGGGGATTCCTTGGCAGCCACGCCACTGAAAGAGAGACATTTATAAATCAAGAGTCTTTAGGCTGGGGGTTGTATGCAATGCAATTTGGAAATTGTTTGTGTTTAGTTTGGTTCAAGAGTAAGCAACAACTAGAAAATGTGCTAATAAAATTCACCATCTGTGTAGAATTGTGGTGTGGCTCATTACACCTAAAACCATTTCATAACCTGCAAGGTTCAATACCCCAAGCTTCCTGTCCAAATGTTCAAACATAAAATAAGATAAATTCCCCACGATGGGCTCAGTTTATCATAGGGTGAGGGGCAGGGCTCACAAGGACTCTAGGGAGTTTGAGAAGCTAAAAAGTGGTACGTGAAGTAAACTACTCATATGCTTAGCTGATGAGCCAAATAACATTTCAAGATTTTAAAAACACAGACTGATTTCTAACAAGTCCGATCAACTGTGGAATTGTTCATCTCCACAGAATATTTGGAGATCCTAGTACAGCACAGCCTTCATGTCAAAGGAGAGGTGATTAAGAGGTACATACCTTGCACAATTAAGGGGCTGTATCAACATGTCCAAGAACAAGACGGAACACCACCCAGCTCAGCTGATCCAGGGAAAACTCACAACCAAGCCCATGAAATACGCCTGTTATTCTACACCAAGGAGAACCCTTTGATGAAGATATATCGTACATCTGCTTGTTATTATCGAAAATATTGCCTAGTATCATTTTCTCTTTCTTTACATCATGAGAAGGTGAGAGGAAAAGCAGAAATAGCTACACAACGGATGTTCGCAAGTGAAAGCGATTCACAGGCAAGATGCCTGAGCTCGAAAGGAGGAAGGAGCAGCGGCAGACACACACTGCAACTCCACAAAAAGTCCCTGTGTACAAACTGTGGTCAGCCATCTGGGGGCAGCTGCTTTCCTCCTTGCTGCCCTGGCTTCCTCGGCAAAAATCAGTCATTATAAGAGCACTGTAGTAAGAATGAATTAAACCCTGACTGCAAAACGCTTGGCAGAGAGGCTGGCACACACATTCAATAGAGGCTCAAATTACTGTTATGTTTTATTATTATCAACAAAGACAATGCATGCCAAAATTAAAAGCACATTCAACCAAAGCTGGGAAGGGGATTCCTTGGCAGCCACGCCACTGAAAGAGAGACATTTATAAATCAAGAGTCTTTAGGCTGGGGGTTGTATGCAATGCAATTTGGAAATTGTTTGTGTTTAGTTTGGTTCAAGAGTAAGCAACAACTAGAAAATGTGCTAATAAAATTCACCATCTGTGTAGAATTGTGGTGTGGCTCATTACACCTAAAACCATTTCATAACCTGCAAGGTTCAATACCCCAAGCTTCCTGTCCAAATGTTCAAACATAAAATAAGATAAATTCCCCACGATGGGCTCAGTTTATCATAGGGTGAGGGGCAGGGCTCACAAGGACTCTAGGGAGTTTGAGAAGCTAAAAAGTGGTACGTGAAGTAAACTACTCATATGCTTAGCTGATGAGCCAAATAACATTTCAAGATTTTAAAAACACAGACTGATTTCTAACAAGTCCGATCAACTGTGGAATTGTTCATCTCCACAGAATATTTGGAGATCAAATATTTCCATTCTGTCTCCCTCAAGATAAATATTAGGAACAGCAACGACATTATCCCCTCTTTATAGGACCAAAAAAAAAAAAAAATCTGAGTAACTAAGTAAAATAAGAAAAAATATCTAATCAGATTTTAAAATTTCAAAACTCCCAAACATTTTTACCTTGATAATGGAAAATAATATTTCACAGGAAACATGGAGAAGCAAAAATGACTTACAATAGTAGAGCTTTATTTTAAAATAAAACAATTTTCATTCAAACAACAAAAACAATTCTCAGATGCCATTCATTCATTTTTAAAGGTTAACTAGGGCTTCCCCTGGTGGTCCAGTGGGTAAGGACACCGCCTTGCAGTGCAAGGGGCGCCGGTTCGATCCCTGGCCTGGGAAGATCCCATGTGCCGCGGAGCGGCTGGACTGATGTGTCCAATCACCCAGCCGGAGCTCTGGAGAGCATGCGCCCAGAGCTGATGCTCTGCGATGACAGACGCCACCGCGATGGGAGGCCCACAGGAGCCAAAGAACAAAGACTGATGAAAATAGAGAAATGAAAAGATCAACAGAAGTCGCCCGCCCGCTCCCCTCCCTCCCCAACCCAACCCCCCCCCCAAAAAAAAAAAAAAAAAAAACTTTAAAAAAAAAAAAAAAAAAAAAAAGGTTAACTAAAGAGACATCTACATACTTGCACTGATTTTTTTTTTTTTTTTAGCTTCCTGGTAATGATGGTCTCTACATCTTCACAGTCCTTCCACAGTTGACACGGCTTACAGGCAAAGACGATTTGGTGTCTGCTGATGTATTCCACCACAGGTCACTCAATGCCTTGCTCAATATTTAGGCAGAGGTCCAGTACATGTCAAGCCCTGACTGGCCTACAGTTCCAATGATAAACCGTAACAGTGGGAGGGAGGAAGACTTGTAGGCACAAACTCCCAAAAGCTTCAATACCCCAAGCTTCCTGTCCAAATGTTCAAACATAAAATAAGATAAATTCCCCACGATGGGCTCAGTTTATCATAGGGTGAGGGGCAGGGCTCACAAGGACTCTAGGGAGTTTGAGAAGCTAAAAAGTGGTACGTGAAGTAAACTACTCATATGCTTAGCTGATGAGCCAAATAACATTTCAAGATTTTAAAAACACAGACTGATTTCTAACAAGTCCGATCAACTGTGGAATTGTTCATCTCCACAGAATATTTGGAGATCAAATATTTCCATTCTGTCTCCCTCAAGATAAATATTAGGAACAGCAACGACATTATCCCCTCTTTATAGGACCAAAAAAAAAAAAAAATCTGAGTAACTAAGTAAAATAAGAAAAAATATCTAATCAGATTTTAAAATTTCAAAACTCCCAAACATTTTTACCTTGATAATGGAAAATAATATTTCACAGGAAACATGGAGAAGCAAAAATGACTTACAATAGTAGAGCTTTATTTTAAAATAAAACAATTTTCATTCAAACAACAAAAACAATTCTCAGATGCCATTCATTCATTTTTAAAGGTTAACTAGGGCTTCCCCTGGTGGTCCAGTGGGTAAGGACACCGCCTTGCAGTGCAAGGGGCGCCGGTTCGATCCCTGGCCTGGGAAGATCCCATGTGCCGCGGAGCGGCTGGACTGATGTGTCCAATCACCCAGCCGGAGCTCTGGAGAGCATGCGCCCAGAGCTGATGCTCTGCGATGACAGACGCCACCGCGATGGGAGGCCCACAGGAGCCAAAGAACAAAGACTGATGAAAATAGAGAAATGAAAAGATCAACAGAAGTCGCCCGCCCGCTCCCCTCCCTCCCCAACCTAACCCCCGCCCAAAATAAATAAATAAATAAATCTTTAAAAAAAAAAAAAAAAAAAAAAAGGTTAACTAAAGAGACATCTACATACTTGCACTGATTTTTTTTTTTTTTTTAGCTTCCTGGTAATGATGGTCTCTACATCTTCACAGTCCTTCCACAGTTGACACGGGTTCCAGGAAAAGACGCTTTGGTGTCTGCTGATCTATTCCACCACAGGTCACTCAATGCCTTGCTCAATATTTAGGCAGAGGTCCAGTACATGTCAAGCCCTGACTGGCCTACAGTTCCAATGATAAACCGTAACAGTGGGAGGGAGGAAGACTTGTAGGCACAAACTCCCAACACAGGACGAGTCATGCTTTACACAAGGCTCCCTCAAGGGTTCAGGAAGCAGAGGAGGAACTGACCAGGTCAGCCTTACCTGGGGCATGATCTCAAGACTCAGCAAAGTGAGGGCATGTGACCTATATCTACATAAATTGTTAGAATGTTAGCAGCTGGCCTCAGAAGGAGGAGAGCCTAGGGGCATTCAAACCAAAAAGAACAGCATACCAGCCTATGCATGTGAGACCACCGTAAGTAAGGGTGACCTGGGAAGAATGATGAGGGCCAATTTAGAAAGAATCATCCCTCAAAGTGTGACTTTTGTTGTTTGTTTCCTTGTCTTCTGGAAAGAGACAGGTACAGAAGCTTTTAAATAAGAAGATGGTCTAACTGGACCAGTGTTTTCAGGAAGAGAAGTTCTGTATGTAGATTGAAGAAAGAAAGGAAACTGTATACTATATTGTTTGTCAAAAATCAGAATGTACGTGCTTCCCTGGTGGCTCAGTGGTAAAGAATCCGCCTGCCAATGTAGGAGACACAGATTCGATCCCTGATCCAGGAAGCTCCCACATGCCATGAAGCAACTGAGCCTGTGCAACAGAGCTACTGAGTCTCTACTCTTGAGTCCAGGAGTTTCAACTACTGAGCCCACTGCGACAACTACTGAAGCCTGCACACCCCAACTAGAGAGCAGATGCCACTCAACAAAACTAGAGAAAAGCCTGAGCAGCAATGAAAACTGAGCACAGTCAAAAATAAATAAATAATTAAAAAAAAAAAAAAAGAAGGTACAATTTATGCTGCTTGTTATTTGTTGTTACTTACCCATTCCCTCCACACCCAAGCACCTGATAGCCATTGCAAGGTTATTATAATTTCATAAACTCAAAATAATATGGAAGCTTAGCTTTCTGGAATACCAAGGGTGCATGCAAATATGGAAAATGGAAGCAGAAAAATGTCTTATCTCTATTTAAAAGGAAAAAAATCAGTGCTAACATTTGACCAATGATGCTTCTACTGAGTTTTTTTTTTTTTTTTTTAATGAGCTACTTTAAAAACTTGCCATCTCTGACAGGCATGGATTAGGTGGAAATTTTTTCTTTGAAACAACTAAAGATGGCAGCGATGAAGCAACTGGCAGTTATAGTAAGAAAAAAAAAATCAAGTTCCCTTTTAAAACAAAGAAGTGCTTATCTGCTTAGTAACTATAGTGTTAATTAAGGCAATCACACATCATTCAAAATGATCACAAACCTGTACTTTCCACTGCAGTTCATCTAGGGGGTTTTGTATGAAAGGTGTACGCCTCAACCAGGCTTGCCACGTTCAAAGAAAGCAGCTACTTAGTTATTTTTCTCTCTCCACAAATGATGAGGCATTTTCCTAAGCTTCTGCTGAAGAGCTCATCACACCATCACAGTGTGGACAGAGTTGAAGCACAGCAGCTGCAGTGATCACCAAGTTCACTACACTCGCTGATGGTCCCACCCTGATGTTTGGCCCTTCCAGGTCCTAAAACAAATTGTTTGACTTCTCTGTGGGAACATGGAGGAGTCTGTTTAACCGCAACGAGACTGAAAAGACCTCTGGTGGCTCAGTGGTAAAGAATCCCTGCCAATGTAGGAGACACAGATTCGATCCCTGATCCAGGAAGCTCCCACATGCCATGAAGCAACTGAGCCTGTGCAACAGAGCTACTGAGTCTCTACTCTTGAGTCCAGGAGTTTCAACTACTGAGCCCACTGCGACAACTACTGAAGCCTGCACACCCCAACTAGAGAGCAGATGCCACTCAACAAAACTAGAGAAAAGCCTGAGCAGCAATGAAAACTGAGCACAGTCAAAAATAAATAAATAATTAAAAAAAAAAAAAAAGAAGGTACAATTTATGCTGCTTGTTATTTGTTGTTACTTACCCATTCCCTCCACACCCAAGCACCTGATAGCCATTGCAAGGTTATTATAATTTCATAAACTCAAAATAATATGGAAGCTTAGCTTTCTGGAATACCAAGGGTGCATGCAAATATGGAAAATGGAAGCAGAAAAATGTCTTATCTCTATTTAAAAGGAAAAAAATCAGTGCTAACATTTGACCAATGATGCTTCTACTGAGTTTTTTTTTTTTTTTTTTTAATGAGCTACTTTAAAAACTTGCCATCTCTGACAGGCATGGATTAGGTGGAAATTTTTTTTCTTTGAAACAACTAAAGATGGCAGCGATGAAGCAACTGGCAGTTATAGTAAGAAAAAAAAAATCAAGTTCCCTTTTAAAACAAAGAAGTGCTTATCTGCTTAGTAACTATAGTGTTAATTAAGGCAATCACACATCATTCAAAATGATCACAAACCTGTACTTTCCACTGCAGTTCATCTAGGGGGTTTTGTATGAAAGGTGTACGCCTCAACCAGGCTTGCCACGTTCAAAGAAAGCAGCTACTTAGTTATTTTTCTCTCTCTCCACAAATGATGAGGCATTTTCCTAAGCTTCTGCTGAAGAGCTCATCACACCATCACAGTGTGGACAGAGTTGAAGCACAGCAGCTGCAGTGATCACCAAGTTCACTACACTCGCTGATGGTCCCACCCTGATGTTTGGCCCTTCCAGGTCCTAAAAACAAATTGTTTGACTTCTCTGTGGGAACATGGAGGAGTCTGTTTAACCGCAACAGACTAAAAACCCTTTCCACAACGGACTGAAAAAGAACCCTCTTGCAAATAACCCTGCAGTATTCGCTACAAATTCTGGCCTGAAGTTTCCATCCCACCTCCTCTGTGAGACCACAAGCCCAATTCACAACACTGTTTTGCTGCAAGTTTTATTGACGTATTTACTTCTCAGTACGTATGTCACAATTATTACACAAAGACCAGCAGCATAAGACCAAGCGACGGTGCTTTTAAATGAGATCTTAAATAGGCCTCAAGATGAAATCTTTGAAAAGACTCTATTCCCCAGGAATCAATAACATTCCAGAGACTCTGCAGAGTGGGCACAAGGAACTCAAAGGCTACAACAAACAGACCAGAGAGAGACCAGGACCACCATGATTTCACAAGGTTGTGTCCCTCCTCCATTTCTTCTTCAGCTTCGAGTCAGAACATGTTTAAGGGTCACAGTCTTCGCCAAAGGAATCTGAGAATCTGGTACATGTTATAAAGTGGAATACTGTGTTAAGGTATGGGATTGGGAGGAGTGAGAGAAGAACCATGACATTTGAGCTTACATCTTGGGAATTTCCTAAACAAACACTGGTTTTAAACACACATTTTGCAACCAAAGCACAACCAAAGATAAGTGTTCCTTTTAAGAATTAGAGCATATTTGTGTATAGAGAAAATTAGGAAGACAAAACTTGGTGGGTGGGCATTTTTCAATACTCCTCTCGTCCCAATTCTTCCAACTGGATGGTGACCTTGCAGAAAGGGACTGAAGCTCCTGTACTAAATATCCACTTGACCTTGCATTTGGGACTAAAATCTCCCTAGGTCTCAGCTGTCACACTGGAAAAGAAGGAAAGTTCACGAGAGAAACTGGACTGAAAAATTCAAAAGACAAACTCTAGGTCTATATCTAGTTCTAGTAAGGTTACTGTCCTGAAAGGTCTTTAACAAAATTCTTCTCCATCACACCTGTGTGAAACTTTATATTCTGGATATGCTAATCACCTACTTGCAGATGGAGCTAAACTTTCTGGAAAAGTTTTAAAACTAAAACCTAATATTGCAGATGCTTTGCCAATTACTATTTACTGGATAAATGTCTGTTCATAAGTGATGAAGTGGGGAAATAGTAGCTGCCCTCTTGAAATCTCTGGTAGGTTGTCGTGCAACATGGTCATGATAATCCTCGCCCTCTATGTAAAGGCCTTAAGAAATCTCCTCCTTCACTGACTCTGGGTTTAGCCAAGTGACTTGCTTGGACCCAAAGAATGTAGAGGCAACGATCCTATGAGACTTTCAAGCCTGAGCTGTGAGAAGCTTCCACTCATTGTCTTCTTGGGACATTGCTGCCACGTGGACCTGTCTGAGGTTTGCCTCTGAGAGTCTCTGTACTCCAGCCAGCACGGGGTCTAGCTCACAGTAAGCTTTCAGGATATAGCAGTTCTGACTTAGACATAGTGTGAACTAGATGGAAGAAGCAAGGAAAAAGAGAGACTGAGAGGACTTCCCTGGCAGTCCAGTGATTAAAAACCTGCCTGCCAATGGAGGGACACGGGTTCGATACTCGGTCTGGAAAGATCCCACATGCCATGAGACAACTAAACTCGCAAGCTTCAACTACTGAAGGCTGTGTGCTAGACAGCCCATGCTCCACAACAAGAAAGGAACTGTGTTAAGGTATGGGATTGGGGGGTGAGAAGAACCATGACATTTGAGCTTACATCTTGGGAATTTCCTAAACAAACACTGGTTTTAAACACACATTTTGCAACCAAAGCACAACCAAAGATAAGTGTTCCTTTTAAGAATTAGAGCATATTTGTGTATAGAGAAAATTAGGAAGACAAAACTTGGTGGGTGGGCATTTTTCAATACTCCTCTCGTCCCAATTCTTCCAACTGGATGGTGACCTTGCAGAAAGGGACTGAAGCTCCTGTACTAAATATCCACTTGACCTTGCATTTGGGACTAAAATCTCCCTAGGTCTCAGCTGTCACACTGGAAAAGAAGGAAAGTTCACGAGAGAAACTGGACTGAAAAATTCAAAAGACAAACTCTAGGTCTATATCTAGTTCTAGTAAGGTTACTGTCCTGAAAGGTCTTTAAAAAAATTCTTCTCCATCACACCTGTTTGAAACTTCATATTCTGGATATGCTAATCACCTACTTGCAGATGGAGCTAAACTTTCTGGAAAAGTTTTAAAACTAAAACCTAATATTGCAGATGCTTTGCCAATTACTATTTACTGGATAAATGTCTGTTCATAAGTGATGAAGTGGGGAAATAGTAGCTGCCCTCTTGAAATCTCTGGTAGGTTGTCGTGCAACATGGTCATGATAATCCTCGCCCTCTATGTAAAGGCCTTAAGAAATCTCCTCCTTCACTGACTCTGGGTTTAGCCAAGTGACTTGCTTGGACCCAAAGAATGTAGAGGCAACGATCCTATGAGACTTTCAAGCCTGAGCTGTGAGAAGCTTCCACTCATTGTCTTCTTGGGACATTGCTGCCACGTGGACCTGTCTGAGGTTTGCCTCTGAGAGTCTCTGTACTCCAGCCAGCACGGGGTCTAGCTCACAGTAAGCTTTCAGGATATAGCAGTTCTGACTTAGACATAGTGTGAACTAGATGGAAGAAGCAAGGAAAAAGAGAGACTGAGAGGACTTCCCTGGCAGTCCAGTGATTAAAAACCTGCCTGCCAATGGAGGGGACACGGGTTCGATACTCGGTCTGGAAAGATCCCACATGCCATGAGACAACTAAACTCTCAAGCTTCAACTACTGAAGGCTGTGTGCTAGACAGCCCATGCTCCACAACAAGAGAAGTCACCTCAATGAGAAAACCATGCATTGCAACAAAGAACAGTCTCTGCTCACTACAACTAGAGAAAAGTCAGGGTGCAGCAATGAAGACCCAACACAGTCAAAAAGAGAGAGAGAATGAAAGCGGCCACATTAGCAGAACGAAAGGAAGCTCTACAATGCTCACTGACTGTTTCCTGCCTAGGGAACTATCCAGTGTGGATTCAGCACATCATAGAGCCTAGTTTTAAACTAATGGCTGAGGGCTTCCCTGGTGGTCCAGTGGTGGAAACTCTGTGTTCCCAGTGCAAGGGGACTGGGTTCAACTCCTGGTCAGGGAACTAGATCCTGCATGCTGTAACTAAGACTTGATGCAGCAAAATAAATAAATATTATTTAAAAAAAAAAAACTGTGCACATCACAGCTAAGGAAATTGGACCAAGACACTGGGGCTTCACCCTAGACCAAAGCACCAGTGCAATCAATACTAATTGGAAATTATGGGCATTATCCTCCCTCAGTGACTAAAACGGCAAAGTAACTACCCAGAGATCTTATCTCAGCAGGGTTAAGGCCAGTTACATGCTGGTTGGTTTTCAGAAATTGCACATTAAATCAGAGAACTTATCTCAACACCAGCTACTTCTACTAAACTCTCTTAGCTTGCCAACACTTGTGTTGATCCATGATTCAATGCAAGCAAAACCCAAAGAATGTAGAGGCAACGATTATGACTTAAGCCTGAGCTGTGAGAAGCTTCCACTCATTGTCTTCTTGGGACATTGCTGCCACGTGGACCTGTCTGAGGTTTGCCTCTGAGAGTCTCTGTACTCCAGCCAGCACGGGGTCTAGCTCACAGTAAGCTTTCAGGATATAGCAGTTCTGACTTAGACATAGTGTGAACTAGATGGAAGAAGCAAGGAAAAAGAGAGACTGAGAGGACTTCCTGGCAGTCCAGTGATTAAAAACCTGCCTGCCAATGGAGGGGACACGGGTTCGATACTCGGTCTGGAAAGATCCCACATGCCATGAGACAACTAAACTCTCAAGCTTCAACTACTGAAGGCTGTGTGCTAGACAGCCCATGCTCCACAACAAGAGAAGTCACCTCAATGAGAAAACCATGCATTGCAACAAAGAACAGTCTCTGCTCACTACAACTAGAGAAAAGTCAGGGTGCAGCAATGAAGACCCAACACAGTCAAAAAGAGAGAGAGAATGAAAGCGGCCACATTAGCAGAACGAAAGGAAGCTCTACAATGCTCACTGACTGTTTCCTGCCTAGGGAACTATCCAGTGTGGATTCAGCACATCATAGAGCCTAGTTTTAAACTAATGGCTGAGGGCTTCCCTGGTGGTCCAGTGGTGGAAACTCTGTGTTCCCAGTGCAAGGGGACTGGGTTCAACTCCTGGTCAGGGAACTAGATCCTGCATGCTGTAACTAAGACTTGATGCAGCAAAATAAATAAATATTATTTAAAAAAAAAAAACTGTGCACATCACAGCTAAGGAAATTGGACCAAGACACTGGGGCTTCACCCTAGACCAAAGCACCAGTGCAATCAATACTAATTGGAAATTATGGGCATTATCCTCCCTCAGTGACTAAAACGGCAAAGTAACTACCCAGAGATCTTATCTCAGCAGGGTTAAGGCCAGTTACATGCTGGTTGGTTTTCAGAAATTGCACATTAAATCAGAGAACTTATCTCAACACCAGCTACTTCTACTAAACTCTCTCTTAGCTTGCCAACACTTGTGTTGATCCATGATTCATGAGCCCCATGCTGTAGGCATTGCAAAACTGGATCAACCGAGGGACAACTATGAAAGGGAAGTAAATCACTGATGTCCTCCATGTGGAAGGTGAGCATAAATCTCCAGGTATAAGCAGTCGCCACTGAGGCCTGTTTTCAGAGCATTTTCAGTAACTATCACAAGAACTGTAACTTTCTGACTACCTGAGCAGCCAGCCCTCCTCTGGCTATGCATTCCCATCTTTACAAACACACTCTCGTTGCATTTTGTGTGTGTGTTAGTCGCTTAGTCATGTCCAACTCTTTGGAATCCCATGGACTCCTGCCATGTCCCTCTGTCCCTTGGAATTCTCCAGGCAAGAATATTGGATGGAATTCTCCAGGCAAGAACATTGGAGTGGGTTGCCATTTCCTTCTCCAGGGCATCTTCCTAATCCAGGGATCGAACTTGGGTCTCCTGCATTGCAGGCAGATTCTTTACCATCTGAGCTACAGGGATGGAGCTGAGTGAAAGGGTTCAGCAAGGCTACATGGGGCTGGACCCCAGTCTGACTGACTTTGAAGTCTCGGTTCTTAAATACAGTGGTCAATGCCTGTTTTTTGAATCTTAAAAGAAAGCTCAAAAATATAGGCACACTTCTGAAATCATACCTGTTTTGAAGAAAGATCATATCAAACTTTAACCTCATGTTAAACAATTTGGCTAAGGCAGTAACATTAAAAATAAGCAGACGCTAGAATTGATAAAACAGCATACATTTATCAGATAAACCTGTGGGGGGTGGGGGTGAATCCCACTTTATGAGAGGCAGAACAGATTCCAAAAACATGTTATTCCAACTGCATGTGACTAGAAAACCCAATGCCCAGAGGTTTAAAAATTTTAAAATAAAAAACCAAAGCACCAGTGCAATCAATACTAATTGGAAATTATGGGCATTATCCTCCCTCAGTGACTAAAACGGCAAAGTAACTACCCAGAGATCTTATCTCAGCAGGGTTAAGGCCAGTTACATGCTGGTTGGTTTTCAGAAATTGCACATTAAATCAGAGAACTTATCTCAACACCAGCTACTTCTACTAAACTCTCTTAGCTTGCCAACACTTGTGTTGATCCATGATTCATGAGCCCCATGCTGTAGGCATTGCAAAACTGGATCAACCGAGGGACAACTATGAAAGGGAAGTAAATCACTGATGTCCTCCATGTGGAAGGTGAGCATAAATCTCCAGGTATAAGCAGTCGCCACTGAGGCCTGTTTTCAGAGCATTTTCAGTAACTATCACAAGAACTGTAACTTTCTGACTACCTGAGCAGCCAGCCCTCCTCTGGCTATGCATTCCCATCTTTACAAACACACTCTCGTTGCATTTTGTGTGTGTGTTAGTCGCTTAGTCATGTCCAACTCTTTGGAATCCCATGGACTCCTGCCATGTCCCTCTGTCCCTTGGAATTCTCCAGGCAAGAATATTGGATGGAATTCTCCAGGCAAGAACATTGGAGTGGGTTGCCATTTCCTTCTCCAGGGCATCTTCCTAATCCAGGGATCGAACTTGGGTCTCCTGCATTGCAGGCAGATTCTTTACCATCTGAGCTACAGGGATGGAGCTGAGTGAAAGGGTTCAGCAAGGCTACATGGGGCTGGACCCCAGTCTGACTGACTTTGAAGTCTCGGTTCTTAAATACAGTGGTCAATGCCTGTTTTTTGAATCTTAAAAGAAAGCTCAAAAATATAGGCACACTTCTGAAATCATACCTGTTTTGAAGAAAGATCATATCAAACTTTAACCTCATGTTAAACAATTTGGCTAAGGCAGTAACATTAAAAATAAGCAGACGCTAGAATTGATAAAACAGCATACATTTATCAGATAAACCTGTGGGGGTGGGGGCGAATCCCACTTTATGAGAGGCAGAACAGATTCCAAAAACATGTTATTCCAACTGCATGTGACTGAGAAACAACCCACACTGCCCAGAGGACTTTTAAAATAATCTTGAATGGTAAATATTTTTGATATTCCATGGACAAGAAAGAGACTCGTCTCAAAGAAGAGCTGTTTGCATTATTACTGGCACTGTTACTGTTTAGGTGTTGTTACTTGTTCAGTCCAAATCAAAACTGCAAGAAGCCTTGCAGCTTCCAGTTCCGCCCTCTTGGGACCCTGCTGCCATGTAAACATGGTCAGGTTAGTCAGCTGGGAAGGGAAGCCCCACAGACAACCCTCATCAGCACTGTATCTCACTCATAGCAAGTATCCATTATCTTGGCTGAGAGAAGGAATTCCCAGGTGGCTAAGTGGTAAAAAATTTGCCTGTCAATGCAGGATGCACAAGACAAGCAGGTTCGATCCCTGGGTCAGGATGATTCCCTGGAATAGGACATGGCAGCCCACTCCAGTGGCAAATCTCATGGATGTAGGAAACTGGCAGGCTATGGTCCACGCAGTCGGAAAGAGTCGGATATGACTGAATGACTGAGCAGAGAGCAGCCTGAGAGAAACCAAGCTTGCAGTAGCTGAAAGTAGCACACTGTGGTGTAACCAGAGAGAATGAGAAAGGATGCACAAGGTAGGACGGAAGTAAATCATGGATATCTTCCCACTTGTCCACGACTGTCTTTGTGGCTGAAGTGAACATCCCACGTGTGACACCTCACACAAGGTGAGGTAACAACCCACAATCATTTTGAGTCTAAGGTTTCTTCAGAGGACAGTCTCTCACCTGTGACTGGCAGTGACAATCCCCAACAGCTGCCCACCAAGGTGACTGTCAGGCCAGTTCCCATCTGCCCCTGCCTGGTTGCCCCCCAATCCTCCACTAGTGCCCATCCTGGACACTCTAAAAATAAGCAGACCTGTTTTGAAGAAAGATCATATCAAACTTTAACCTCATGTTAAACAATTTGGCTAAGGCAGTAACATTAAAAATAAGCAGACGCTAGAATTGATAAAACAGCATACATTTATCAGATAAACCTGTGGGGGGTGGGGGGGAATCCCACTTTATGAGAGGCAGAACAGATTCCAAAAACATGTTATTCCAACTGCATGTGACTGAGAAACAACCCACACTGCCCAGAGGACTTTTAAAATAATCTTGAATGGTAAATATTTTTGATATTCCATGGACAAGAAAGAGACTCGTCTCAAAGAAGAGCTGTTTGCATTATTACTGGCACTGTTACTGTTTAGGTGTTGTTACTTGTTCAGTCCAAATCAAAACTGCAAGAAGCCTTGCAGCTTCCAGTTCCGCCCTCTTGGGACCCTGCTGCCATGTAAACATGGTCAGGTTAGTCAGCTGGGAAGGGAAGCCCCACAGACAACCCTCATCAGCACTGTATCTCACTCATAGCAAGTATCCATTATCTTGGCTGAGAGAAGGAATTCCCAGGTGGCTAAGTGGTAAAAAATTTGCCTGTCAATGCAGGATGCACAAGACAAGCAGGTTCGATCCCTGGGTCAGGATGATTCCCTGGAATAGGACATGGCAGCCCACTCCAGTGGCAAATCTCATGGATGTAGGAAACTGGCAGGCTATGGTCCACGCAGTCGGAAAGAGTCGGATATGACTGAATGACTGAGCAGAGAGCAGCCTGAGAGAAACCAAGCTTGCAGTAGCTGAAAGTAGCACACTGTGGTGTAACCAGAGAGAATGAGAAAGGATGCACAAGGTAGGACGGAAGTAAATCATGGATATCTTCCCACTTGTCCACGACTCGTCTTTGTGGCTGAAGTGAACATCCCACGTGTGACACCTCACACAAGGTGAGGTAACAACCCACAATCATTTTGAGTCTAAGGTTTCTTCAGAGGACAGTCTCTCACCTGTGACTGGCAGTGACAATCCCCAACAGCTGCCCACCAAGGTGACTGTCAGGCCAGTTCCCATCTGCCCCTGCCTGGTTGCTCCAATTCCACGTGCCCCTCCCTGGACTGGCTACCTCAGGACTCCTACTAGAGGCCAATCTGGCAAACCCAGCACCCTTTTCCATTTACAAATCATAAAACCTTCCTGTGTGGCTACAATGAAAGCGACAAGAACACTTCAGCAAAGTCTAGACAGTAGAGTGAGAAGGACTACAAATGTATAGTTAGTGGAGATGGACAGGAAGAGGCCTGCGGCAGAAAGCAAATAGACACCAAGAAAGGACAACCTATGGCCAAGTTCAAGGTCAGAAAAAACTTTCCCGAAGGGTTCAAAGATTCCCTGTGGCGATGTGACAGGCATCGAAAGGGTGATTTTAATTCTCCCACCCTGAACCATGCAAAGGACTTGGAAATAATTCTGGTAAGACCCAGGATGAAAGTCTAGCTCTGATGACAATATACTAACTCAATGATCTTTCCCTACAGGTTAGCTATGATCCAGGCACATTAGAAAACTTTGTGTGATTCTAGCTCATTTACTTCTGACAAGAACCTTATAACCTAGATGTTATATTCACATACTTGTTATACTCGTAAGAATGAGGCTCTAGGGGTTTCCCTGGTGGTCCAGTGAGTAAGGACACCGCCTTGCAGTGCAAGGGGTGTCGGTTCAATCCCTGGCCTGGGAAGATCCCTTGTGCCGAGGAGCGGCTGGACTGATGTCCCACTAACGAGCCGGAGCTCTGGAGCGCATGTGCCCAGAGCCGGCCCTCTGTAGCAACAGAGGCCACTGTGATGGGAGGCCCACACGGGCCAAAAGAACAAAGATGGATAAAAATGAATAAATGAAAGACCAATAGAAGTGGCCAAAAAAAAAAAAAAAAAAAGGATGAGGTTCTAAAGGAAAAATATGATCATGTACTGGAGTACGAAATAGCAACCCACTGCAGTATTCTTGCCTGTAATATCTCATGGACAGATGAGCCTAGGGGGCTACAGTTCATGGGATTGCAGAGTCAGACAGGACCGAGCACCAGACAGACAGATGATCATTTATGTATAGTCAGATGCTTTTTAAATTTTAAGTAGTCATGAAAGTTTGAGGTTGTTTTTAAATCTCAGTAAAGAACTTGATTTATACCAAAATGTAACACTGAAGGTACACTTAGTCCAGGAATTACTTCAAAATTTTTTATTTTATTTACTTGACCTTTTCCTGATAGTCCCAAGATTCTTAAAGCACGTCATACATTTCAATAGGTGTGGTTGTGTGTGCCATAAGTGAATACGTATATGTACACATGTACACACACCTAGCGTAAGCATTGTGGTCATTTCAAAAAATAATCTCCTAAAACACTGGAAGTTCTCTCTTAGGATTTTTATTTATGTGATCAATTCCCTCAAATCAATTAGTGTCTGGCATGAGGTATTTTAAAGCTAATATAACTTAAAATCACTTTTCTTTTAGAAATCTTGGAAAGTGAGATTAACTGGGGATTACCCAAGAGTTTGAAAAATCAAAACTGAAAATAACTGATTAAAGAAAAATTGAAACTGATCTTTGAAGAAACCACCCCACTGGGGGAAAGATTCCATTTATGGATTCCAGTATTAATGCAAATATAAATAATCTTTTAAACTAAAGTTCAAGCTAACTGCTTTATGATTTCTAAGTGCAAATTCATTGGAATCATACATTATTATGTAGAAACAATATATTGGAACCAGAAGAACGGTATCTATCTATGCAATTAAGGGGAGGAAGAAACACACAAGACCAGAACTTTCTGGTAATCTCCCTTGACATAAATTAAATTGAAATTACTTACTGCAAATGGAAGCTAAGTATAACTATTCTCTCCAACCCAGTTAGAAGAGGGCTCTCAAGAGGTCCAAGCACTAAAAAGCGAAAAAAGACTTTACATAAAATACCCAACCTAAATATAAAACCATGTAAAATAAAACACTAAACATGCAATTTGAATGTTCGTGAGACTGTTTGAAAAACCTCCATTTGAAATCTGACCCTTTCAAACTAAATCCTAATTTATTTGTTTCCAAGCAGCTTTTATGAATGACTGTTTCTCACTCTAGTCATCTAAGTGGGTGATGCAAACATACTTAAGGTGTGAAATTTAAATATATATAGCATCAATAAAAAGCGATTTCAGTCTGCCGAAGAGCCCGTCACTCAATTCCTATAAATTGGAAGGTAATGCATTTGGCAGCATCCGTCAGCATGCCCATCCTTAGGACGGAACAACTGAATAAATAATTGTGCTCACGCTTGGTCTTAGGAGCCATGTTTACAGATTCCTTGACAGGACCTTCCTTAAGACAATGTATTAACATGGGGTAAAATCACACAGTTCTTCGTGTGTGTTGACACACTGTGAGGGAATGATGTTCTTTATCATGGTCAGGATCACAAGGCAGGAGTTAATGACAAGGTGAGTTCTCACTGTTAAAATCTTCAAGACAGAAAGAGACAGCTTTGCTTATGTTTCCCCAATAAATATAAGTCAAGTGGTGATGATTACCACCACGAGTGGTGGAAAGTATGGGTAAGAAAAAGACTGTTTCAATGAACAAATGATGAGGACGGCTAAAAATAACTCCACTGCAAAATGACATGGTTTCCACCTGCTGTAGGAACTCTTTTGATCTTTGAAGAAACCACCCCACTGGGGGAAAGATTCCATTTATGGATTCCAGTATTAATGCAAATATAAATAATCTTTTAAACTAAAGTTCAAGCTAACTGCTTTATGATTTCTAAGTGCAAATTCATTGGAATCATACATTATTATGTAGAAACAATATATTGGAACCAGAAGAACGGTATCTATCTATGCAATTAAGGGGAGGAAGAAACACACAAGACCAGAACTTTCTGGTAATCTCCCTTGACATAAATTAAATTGAAATTACTTACTGCAAATGGAAGCTAAGTATAACTATTCTCTCCAACCCAGTTAGAAGAGGGCTCTCAAGAGGTCCAAGCACTAAAAAGCGAAAAAAGACTTTACATAAAATACCCAACCTAAATATAAAACCATGTAAAATAAAACACTAAACATGCAATTTGAATGTTCGTGAGACTGTTTGAAAAACCTCCATTTGAAATCTGACCCTTTCAAACTAAATCCTAATTTATTTGTTTCCAAGCAGCTTTTATGAATGACTGTTTCTCACTCTAGTCATCTAAGTGGGTGATGCAAACATACTTAAGGTGTGAAATTTAAATATATATAGCATCAATAAAAAGCGATTTCAGTCTGCCGAAGAGCCCGTCACTCAATTCCTATAAATTGGAAGGTAATGCATTTGGCAGCATCCGTCAGCATGCCCATCCTTAGGACGGAACAACTGAATAAATAATTGTGCTCACGCTTGGTCTTAGGAGCCATGTTTACAGATTCCTTGACAGGACCTTCCTTAAGACAATGTATTAACATGGGGTAAAATCACACAGTTCTTCGTGTGTGTTGACACACTGTGAGGGAATGATGTTCTTTATCATGGTCAGGATCACAAGGCAGGAGTTAATGACAAGGTGAGTTCTCACTGTTAAAATCTTCAAGACAGAAAGAGACAGCTTTGCTTATGTTTCCCCAATAAATATAAGTCAAGTGGTGATGATTACCACCACGAGTGGTGGAAAGTATGGGTAAGAAAAAGACTGTTTCAATGAACAAATGATGAGGACGGCTAAAAATAACTCCACTGCAAAATGACATGGTTTCCACCTGCTGTAGGAACTCTTTTGATCCTTGTCCTATTTGGTCCTCCCATCTGTCCATTTCACAAATATTCCACAAAGGATGAATATTATAGTCGGAGGCGGGGGAGGAGTTGTGCTCAGCTGTTCAGCTGTGTCTGACTCCTTGGGACTCCATGGACCGTAACCCATCAAGCTCCTCTGTCCACGGGATTTTCCACTGGAGGGGGTAGCCATTTCCTACTCCAGGGGATCTTCCGGACCCAGGGATTGAACTGGGGTCTCTTGCATCTCCTGCAATTGGTAGGTGGATTCTTTACCACTGGGGTTTAAAAAAAATCGAGATAGACATGTTCCTTTTCTCTGCAATTCTAACAGATCTCTTTGGGGCAGAGACCATGATAATGACATTCTTATCATTGCTTTGAATAAACAACAGTTTCCATTCCTTGAGCTTCTAATCCATAGGAGCTATTTAAATCCAGCAAACAATCTTGCCCCATTTTACAAACTGACAAGTGAAGAATTTGCCCACAGACCTAGTTACATAGGTAAGTAGGTAAGAAGCCAGGATTAAAAATTCAGGTTCTCTTCCTAGAAAGCAACTCTGCCTCTCCCCACCTACCCTCTTAAGAAAAGGAAGAAGCAGTTAAGCAGAGCTCACATCCGGCAGATATGCACTCCCCACCTTGCCTTCCTCATCAAAAAATGAACACAAGAAACATATCCATCCCTAAGGTGTATGCAAAGGACCAAATCAGTTGTGATCAGTTCTTAGACCTATCTCCTGTCACATAGTAAGTACTCAGAAAATATTAATTATTATCATTGCTTTAAGAAAGCAGAAAAGTTTCAGTAGCAATGAACAGCCTCAGAATAAAGAGGAGAAACTTGTGTGAAATAATTCTGAAACCTGTTAAAGGCATCGGAGATGCTGTGAGAGAATCCTTTTTCCCATCCACATGCCTATCATCTGCTCTTCATAATTTAGCATTTATCCTAGGTTTCCTTCCATTGTTACCTAATTGTCTGATCCATCAAGATTCTCACCTGCTCCAAGGGAGAGAGCCCCACCTTTGTTTCTATCCAGGGAGACCCTCCTCTCTGGTCCCCGGTGACCAGACCCTTGGTCAATTTGTTAGCTTCATATCAATTAATATTTGCAGTGATTAAGTTTACAGAAAATGGAAGGAGACAAAATCGAAAACAATGTGGAAATTGCTTTATTCTAGAGATGGATCTGGTGATCCATGGCTTCTGTTCATTCAGCCTAATCATATCAGCATCTGTTCACAAGTGTGCCAAGATTTTAGCAAGGCATTTGAAAATCTCTCTCTAGTCAGCCTCATGGCTTGACTTTAAAAAAGGGAAAAAAAAAGAAACAATCTAGAGAGGAAAATACTTAAAGCAACTCTTACCGAAAGGCATCTACAAGTGGGCCTGTGTCAACTCAAGGCAAGAAGGTCTACAAAGATGAACTGAAGGGTACTGACCTGCCATTGCTCAGTCAACACAGCCATCAAAGACGCAAGTGGGTTGTTGTTTTGTCTCAGACAAAACCTGAGAGAGCTTGGAAGCTGAGAAAGAGGAACTTGCTAGATTTCTAGGGGCAAGATCCAAAATTTTCTCATCAGCTGGAATTTGGTGCCAAATCAGAGAAGAAAGTTAATCTAGAGATATATGTAGTTAAGTCCACCAGGTGGGAATAAGGAGGATATGTATAATTAGTGGCCCCCCTGTAGAAATCTTGCAGAGAATTTAGCTAACGGTGACTACACTATGAATTAGCGAGTTAAGGTTCCCTGCAAGCTAATGGATTCAAATTTTAGATTACCCAAAGAGAAATGAAGCAATCCTCCCATCAATTAAGCAGAAGGTAGTAGGCGTTCATCAGAGATAGATAAGCACTTAGGATCCAAGATCTAGTAAAAATAATTCATTCAAGAGCAAGAGAACCACTTACATCTGAGGTCTGTCATATGTTTTTCTAGCTTTTGCAGGTGAATAAGCTCCCAGAAAATAAATCTTACTTGAGCTCCCATTCAGTTCTTCCACGTGCATTCATATAGCTGATGCACTTAAATCATGAGGTAACAATTACCATAAGTATACTCCTTGGAAGGCAAACAGAATGATTCCATAGGAGCCTAAGGGCAGACTAACATAGACTCCAAGTGTTTACTTGGTGACTAAGCTCTAGCCAATTTTTTTTTTTTTAAGGAAATCTCTGGACATCCCAAAATAAAGTTGACTTAAGACAAAGATCCGGCTCTACCATGAGATTTTACAAAAACCTTCACCAGGAAAACTGAAAGGTAAATTAGGTATCACTTGGAATATTTCATTCACTGTGATGCAATGACATCTTTTCCTCGGGTCTGCAACTAAAAGTAGGAGGAGGCACAGTGAGTTTTTACTGCTAGATACAGAGGAAGTGGGAGAGGTACTGTGGCTAGCAAAATACTCTGCCCTCAGGATCAGGAAGAAATATTACTCTTAAGGGTTTTTTTATTTTTTAATTGAAGGATAATTGCTTTACAGAGTTTTGCTGTTTTTGGCCAAACATTAACATGAATAAGCCATAGATATATATATATATATATGCCCCCTCCCTCTTGAATTTCCCTCCCAGTCTCACCCCTCTGGGTTGTTACAGAGCCCCTGTCTGAGTTCTCTGAGTCTTACAACAAACTCTCATTGGTTATCTATTTTACATATGGTAACATAAGTTTCCCTGTTACTTTTTCCATACATCTCACTCTCTCCTCCCCACCTCTTTTGTGGTTTTTATAAAATGTGCTTAGTGGGTAAAACTGCATCAAGAAGATCCAAGATTAATGTTTGATTCAGCAGGTAGAAGGAAGGAGAGGAGAGGCCCAGGATACATGGAGAAACTGAAAGTCAAAAAATCAAGTCTGAAGCCAATTAAAGAAAAATCTAAGCTTATAAACTCTGTAGTTTTTTAACCAGAGGAGCGGGCTGTATTTGTACACATAAAGAATAAACAGAATCTAGCTCAGTACTTCTAACATTATTCCATTCTACCAAAATTCATTAAATGGAAAAGATTTAGAGCCCATATGAATTTCTGAGACCACAAGGAGAAACTTCAGAAAAACCAGTAAATATGTATAATAACATTAATTATAAATAGAGGTGATACTTATCAACCAATTACTGTAGCAAAATATTACACTAAAATTTTGTACGGATTTTCTCGCCCAATCTTTCAAAAAAACCTTCAGGGCAGGTACTGGAGCTCAGGACTTCTGGCAGGAAGAAGGGAAGGGGCTCAAGGGCCCTTAACCTTCCCCTATAGAGAAGCATTTAGTCTTCGCTTTTTTTAAAAAAAGTTGACTTAAGACAAAGATCCGGCTCTACCATGAGATTTTACAAAAACCTTCACCAGGAAAACTGAAAGGTAAATTAGGTATCACTTGGAATATTTCATTCACTGTGATGCAATGACATCTTTTCCTCGGGTCTGCAACTAAAAGTAGGAGGAGGCACAGTGAGTTTTTACTGCTAGATACAGAGGAAGTGGGAGAGGTACTGTGGCTAGCAAAATACTCTGCCCTCAGGATCAGGAAGAAATATTACTCTTAAGGGTTTTTTTATTTTTTAATTGAAGGATAATTGCTTTACAGAGTTTTGCTGTTTTTGGCCAAACATTAACATGAATAAGCCATATATATATATATATATATATGCCCCCTCCCTCTTGAATTTCCCTCCCAGTCTCACCCCTCTGGGTTGTTACAGAGCCCCTGTCTGAGTTCTCTGAGTCTTACAACAAACTCTCATTGGTTATCTATTTTACATATGGTAACATAAGTTTCCCTGTTACTTTTTCCATACATCTCACTCTCTCCTCCCCACCTCTTTTGTGGTTTTTATAAAATGTGCTTAGTGGGTAAAACTGCATCAAGAAGATCCAAGATTAATGTTTGATTCAGCAGGTAGAAGGAAGGAGAGGAGAGGCCCAGGATACATGGAGAAACTGAAAGTCAAAAAATCAAGTCTGAAGCCAATTAAAGAAAAATCTAAGCTTATAAACTCTGTAGTTTTTAACCAGAGGAGCGGGCTGTATTTGTACACATAAAGAATAAACAGAATCTAGCTCAGTACTTCTAACATTATTCCATTCTACCAAAATTCATTAAATGGAAAAGATTTAGAGCCCATATGAATTTCTGAGACCACAAGGAGAAACTTCAGAAAAACCAGTAAATATGTATAATAACATTAATTATAAATAGAGGTGATACTTATCAACCAATTACTGTAGCAAAATATTACACTAAAATTTTGTACGGATTTTCTCGCCCAATCTTTCAAAAAAACCTTCAGGGCAGGTACTGGAGCTCAGGACTTCTGGCAGGAAGAAGGGAAGGGGCTCAAGGGCCCTTAACCTTCCCCTATAGAGAAGCATTTAGATCTTCAGTTCCCCTTGATAGATTCTTGCCCTTAGGGGCCTCTCCTTTGCCAGGCTCAGGAGGAGACAAAGCAGAAAGGAAAAGGGGGAAGGAGAGGGGATGGGATGCCGATGAAATGGTGCAATTCCCTAAGTAAATGTTGGGAGGAGAGGAGGACCAAAAATGTTCTAAACCACCAACTGGAAAAGTGCATTTTTCTTTGATAACAACCACAAAGTTCAGAGGTTGCTCTAGACGTGGCACATCTTTTAGTGTCTTCGAAAAGTCACTTTCTGTCCCAGACATTCATCTTTTTTGCTGCTGCGAAGAGAAAGGGACCAGCGACCCGTGCAAGTGTCAGGAATGCATCCCAGGGAGCCCCAGTGAAGTTGCAAGGCAGCTATTGTGTTTCAGTGAAGTTCAAAGGAAGAAACCGTCCCGGGGGACTCGCAGCGGCGGCCAGGCTGCCGTGTGGGCGGAGGACGCGGGAGACCCGGCGGAGGCAGAGCTCCACGCAGGCTGATCCCCGCGCCATCGCGAGCCACCGCGAAACGGACAGCAGTTCCAGCTGGGAGAGGAGACCGAAAGAGAGCAATGAGGGGGAAACGCTGCAGAAAAAAAAAAAGAAGAAGAAGGAAAAAAAAAAAGTTTTTCGGGGCCAAGTCTTTAAATTGAGAGAGCCACTTTGTGATCCAGGCCGCGGGACTAAGATATGTACACTGCTCCTGGCAGGCTAGAGACGAGCAGGAGGTGGGGGCTGGGGGAGGCGGTACTGGGAAAGAAAGAAAAAGAAAAAGAAAACAAACTGTGCTCGCTATTAAATATTCATGACAGCCACTTTGCTAAGACTAATGGAAAGCATATAAATCCCTTTACGGCTTAGTTAAATGAAAAAAAAAAAAGATGGATGGGGATCACAGTGTACTCTGGGGCAAACTGGTAAAAATATGAAAATCTGGACCACAGGAGGCTGGGATTCTTGGGGCGAGGAGAGCTGGCTGCGAGTTTTATTTAGATCTATTCCAGTAGGTGTGGATACCTACTGGTATGAGTGGGCTCATTTCCAATGACTACAATAAAACACTACTGGATGATGGTGGGGTTTCAATTACCCTACACTCCTAAAGGATTTGTTTTTTCTCCCGAAAGTCCCCCACCCCACCCCTCAAATATAATGGCACCGTTAACCTTTGGCCGATACGACTGTTTTAAGTGATGCTTAAACTCAGGTCTGAATTTCTGAAACAGATCATCTAACTTGACTGAGAAAATGGAGATCCAATCGTCTTTTATCTGCAACATCTTGCCAGGGCACCTGCCAAAGAACCTTTCAGAAAGCACCCAAAGTCGTGGGCTCTGAGAGAGCAGGGCCAGGGAATTCCAGTGGGAAACAGGACTTGGCTGGACCCGTGCATCTGCACGTTTAGGAATCTCAGTTGTGCTACGTCTCTCTTCTCACGCTTAAGCTATATGAAGGGAAAAGAAGCTCACCCATTCATCTCAAGGAAGCCTCAGAAGTCCACTGGGAGACATTTCTGTTCTTCAGTCGCTCAGTCCTGTCTGATTCTTGGCGACCCCACGGAAAAGTTTATAATGTGGGGGCGCTGCATACTAAATAATGGTACTCAGGACCCACATTTCTCATTATTTAAGCAATGTTCCTGTGGAAGAAGGAGTCGTTATTTGTACTGTGGAGGGTAATTATTCTATTTCCTCTTACATTTTATATACTGAAAGAGAAAATAAATACAACCAGGGTTAGGCTTTAGCATGAGGGTAGATTTATGTATCACCACGAACATAATTCTGGGGTAAGGGAAGCATATTCCTGAAACAAAACATAAAACCATTCCAAAAGATCCTCATAGAAAAGTCACCAGTTGATACTTTAAGAATTAAAAGTTTCCCCAAGTCCACAGAACACAAACTTGGCTGCGTCTAAAAGTAAGCGTTAGGTACCCTGCTTTCAAGAATAAAATGAACTTTCTCCTTTCCATTACACTCCCTGTCTACAACAGAAAGAAAACGGTGTGACTTGCAGAATTCTGAACCCCTTCCATTGCAATCATTCTGGATCAGGGAAGGTATGCAGGATTAGCTGCTTTGGATGAATTTTAACAACAAATGCAAACATTCAAAAGTTTTCAGTGTGTCCTTCTCTTTTCTCTGTGACCTTCAGAGTCTTTTTAGGCACTTCCATTATCATCAGTAATTATTCCTTCTGGGAATGTGCCTGTCTTGACCCCTCTACCCTCAGCTCTCCCCTTTGTCTTTGAGCTTTTGGAGGCCAAAAGCTATGTCATTCATCCTTATGCCCAAGAACGGTGTGGGTGTCTTGTTAATCCCCCAGGAGTCCCAATGCTTGACACAGAGTAAGTGCTCAATAAACATGAGATACTACAATTATACAGAAGTGTATGATGAATGAATGTCTGATGGAATTTTCAGGAGCTAGAGATGCCTTTGGGTCGTGGGCTCTGAGAGAGCAGGGCCAGGGAATTCCAGTGGGAAACAGGACTTGGCTGGACCCGTGCATCTGCACGTTTAGGAATCTCAGTTGTGCTACGTCTCTCTTCTCACGCTTAAGCTATATGAAGGGAAAAGAAGCTCACCCATTCATCTCAAGGAAGCCTCAGAAGTCCACTGGGAGACATTTCTGTTCTTCAGTCGCTCAGTCCTGTCTGATTCTTGGCGACCCCACGGAAAAGTTTATAATGTGGGGGCGCTGCATACTAAATAATGGTACTCAGGACCCACATTTCTCATTATTTAAGCAATGTTCCTGTGGAAGAAGGAGTCGTTATTTGTACTGTGGAGGGTAATTATTCTATTTCCTCTTACATTTTATATACTGAAAGAGAAAATAAATACAACCAGGGTTAGGCTTTAGCATGAGGGTAGATTTATGTATCACCACGAACATAATTCTGGGGTAAGGGAAGCATATTCCTGAAACAAAACATAAAACCATTCCAAAAGATCCTCATAGAAAAGTCACCAGTTGATACTTTAAGAATTAAAAGTTTCCCCAAGTCCACAGAACACAAACTTGGCTGCGTCTAAAAGTAAGCGTTAGGTACCCTGCTTTCAAGAATAAAATGAACTTTCTCCTTTCCATTACACTCCCTGTCTACAACAGAAAGAAAACGGTGTGACTTGCAGAATTCTGAACCCCTTCCATTGCAATCATTCTGGATCAGGGAAGGTATGCAGGATTAGCTGCTTTGGATGAATTTTAACAACAAATGCAAACATTCAAAAGTTTTCAGTGTGTCCTTCTCTTTTCTCTGTGACCTTCAGAGTCTTTTTAGGCACTTCCATTATCATCAGTAATTATTCCTTCTGGGAATGTGCCTGTCTTGACCCCTCTACCCTCAGCTCTCCCCTTTGTCTTTGAGCTTTTGGAGGCCAAAAGCTATGTCATTCATCCTTATGCCCAAGAACGGTGTGGGTGTCTTGTTAATCCCCCAGGAGTCCCAATGCTTGACACAGAGTAAGTGCTCAATAAACATGAGATACTACAATTATACAGAAGTGTATGATGAATGAATGTCTGATGGAATTTTCAGGAGCTAGAGATGCCTCTTTCAGAGAAGGAAATCATTTGCTGAAATTATTTTTATCTTGCCACTAGATGACAAAATTCATTGTGCAACCACATGGAAATTACACAGGAATTTTTACTGGACTTCCTCTAAGCAGGAAGTCAACAATTATTAATGGGAAAATAAAAATATATAGAATAGTCACAATACACAAAGACTTCGCACAAATTTCACTCTAGGAATTGTTTCTATTAAAATGTTCAGAAAGCAATGTTCCAATTTTCCCCTTTTTTAAAACTAGAGAGAAGACAAGGGAGATGAAAACATCTGTTTCCAGGCAGAGCTTTCAATTAAAGAAACCACACCTAGAAAAGCCCAAGTCAATTGCGGTTAAATAAACAGCTTCATTTTTTTTCCAAAAAGTGCATTTTCGATTTTACTTTGAAAAATAACAAATGCTTTTGACAATATCCAGAATTCCTATGAGGCAATAAACTGTCTTTCAAGGAAGTATGCCAGGAATGTCAAGGGTTGTGCCATACAAGGAGAAGGTCACCAATGAGCACTGAGCTTCCAGCTTCAGGCTTTCTCAAGTCATCCACGACTACAAACAAGCTCTGCACAATCTCTTGGGACCCAGAGGCTTCCCTATTGAAGATTCAGTTGAGACCACCCTGGACAAAAACACCACCAAATGGGGGAAGAAATGCGTAAAGCCATAGACTGCAGTAATAACGTTATAGATGGAACTCCATAAACTTTTAGAGCAAAAATAATGAATCCTTATTCACTATTTTGACTTATTAATCAAGACCCTGTCCTGGGAGTCCCTGAGCAGCAGAATTATCTTGCTGTATTTAAACCCTGCAGTCCCAGCTCAGGGCATGGCAGCGTGAAGCCGCTGGTAACACTGGCAGAATGAATCAGCAAAGCAAAAGAAACCACAAAAATCAAGCAGAATTCCAACCAAATACTTAGGTCTTCATTATTCTGAAAAGCAATCAAACCAGAAATAACATAATACATCTACTTCACAATTTAAAAAATAATAATAGCGTCACCTTTCTAGCTAGTATCTCTGTTAGGCCCATACCTCGGAAATGATTCCTTGTATGTTTGTTAAGAACTCAGCACTGTCCTATTAGCTACTACTAAAATCTGTACCTATAAAACAAAGGTATCCAGGCCCAATTACAAGTGTCATTGTTGCAAAAATAGAAATTTTCCCTACGTTAATCTACAGATTGAATACAATCCTATTCAAAATCAAAGACTTTTGACCAAAGAAAAAATCTATACCTATAGCCTGTAATCTGATTTTATTGGTGTTTCTTCAAAAATTAAAACATGGGCAGGGCTTCCCTGGTGGTCCAGTTGGTAAGGAGTCCACTTTGCAGTGCAAGGGGCGCCAGTTCAATCCCTGGCCCAGGACGATCCCACATGCCAAGGAGTAGCTGGGCTGGAGTGTCCAATTACGAGCCAACGCTCTGGAGTGCGTGTGCCCAGAGCCAGTGCTCTGCAAGGAGAGATGCCACTGCAATGGGAGGCCCACGTGTGCCAAAGAATAAAGATGAATGAAAAATAAAAACAATGACTAAGAGGCAAAAAAAAAAAAAAAAAATTAGAACATGGGCAAGTAACAAAATGCTTCTATAAAGGAGTGTTCATTCTGTGCATTATTGGTAACATGTTTATAGATTACTTTTAATGGTCATCCTACTTTGCATTTCTTTATAGTTTTATCAACCAAGGATGCTTCCCTAGACATGATGGTTTTGTCTTGCCCATTTTTAGAACAAAATTCATGATACCTTTTCAGTCCTTTGACTCTACAAATTTCCCCCCGAAACCTTTCTGATCCTACTATTTATCAATTGAATGATAAAGGGCATTTGCTTATATTTTTAATTTTTAAATTTTCATAACAAGCCTTCTGAGATCAAGAGCATTTTAGGGGAAAAAAATCTCAGCCCCAAAGGTCATTATGAAAAGCATTTTACATAATACACATGTAAGTCATTTTTTCCAAAAATGAAGGGTGAATAAGAAAGTAAAATAAATAGTGACCTCTGTTTACAATACACATCACATCAAACCATGTTGGAAAAATTTAAATCACTCTTATTCATAAACAGGAAATGTTGAGTGATGGATGTGCTGTTTTTTGTTTTTGTTTTAATGAATAGGAAACCAAGGATGATACATCTCCCAAGGCACAGAAACAAGACAATTCAGGAGGGAGGTGAAGGAAAGGATGAAATATAGATAAAACAAAGGTATCCAGGCCCAATTACAAGTGTCATTGTTGCAAAATAGAAATTTTCCCTACGTTAATCTACAGATTGAATACAATCCTATTCAAAATCAAAGACTTTTGACCAAAGAAAAAATCTATACCTATAGCCTGTAATCTGATTTTATTGGTGTTTCTTCAAAAATTAAAACATGGGCAGGGCTTCCCTGGTGGTCCAGTTGGTAAGGAGTCCACTTTGCAGTGCAAGGGGCGCCAGTTCAATCCCTGGCCCAGGACGATCCCACATGCCAAGGAGTAGCTGGGCTGGAGTGTCCAATTACGAGCCAACGCTCGGGAGTGCGCGTGCCCAGAGCCAGTGCTCTGCAAGGAGAGATGCCACTGCAATGGGAGGCCCACGTGTGCCAAAGAATAAAGATGAATGAAAAATAAAAACAATGACTAAGAGGCAAAAAAAAAAAAAAAAAATTAGAACATGGGCAAGTAACAAAATGCTTCTATAAAGGAGTGTTCATTCTGTGCATTATTGGTAACATGTTTATAGATTACTTTTAATGGTCATCCTACTTTGCATTTCTTTATAGTTTTATCAACCAAGGATGCTTCCCTAGACATGATGGTTTTGTCTTGCCCATTTTTAGAACAAAATTCATGATACCTTTTCAGTCCTTTGACTCTACAAATTTCCCCCCGAAACCTTTCTGATCCTACTATTTATCAATTGAATGATAAAGGGCATTTGCTTATATTTTTAATTTTTAAATTTTCATAACAAGCCTTCTGAGATCAAGAGCATTTTAGGGGAAAAAAATCTCAGCCCCAAAGGTCATTATGAAAAGCATTTTACATAATACACATGTAAGTCATTTTTTCCAAAAATGAAGGGTGAATAAGAAAGTAAAATAAATAGTGACCTCTGTTTACAATACACATCACATCAAACCATGTTGGAAAAATTTAAATCACTCTTATTCATAAACAGGAAATGTTGAGTGATGGATGTGCTGTTTTTTGTTTTTGTTTTAATGAATAGGAAACCAAGGATGATACATCTCCCAAGGCACAGAAACAAGACAATTCAGGAGGGAGGTGAAGGAAAGGATGAAATATAGATTAGACGTTCAGAACATAAAGAACAGTCCAAATGGATTCAATTCAATGTTAAGAGCCTACCACATGCAAAAATTTGCTGCCAAAACAAGACTTAAGATCTTCAGTTCCATGAAGAGAATTTTTACCTGTGCTAAAAGCACACGCATTTACTGATTCATATTTTTGCTCCAAAAGTTGTCAGATGCTAAAAAATGTTACAAAATTCTCACAGTCAAGATTTTTCATGAGTAAAATGAACACCATTAGGTGTCTTGAAGAATCAGGGAGATATTCAAATCACTCCAATAAAACTCATTTTCATCAAATCCAATTTTGCATAGGGGAATTAATTTTATGGGTATTAAAAGCAACATACTGAAAATCTAGGGAAATCCTACCCATTGTATAAAAAAAAAAAAGAAAGAAAGAAAGAAAATCTATAATCCAAAGGAACTGAGCAAAGGAACTGATTTTTCTATCATGTCCACAAATCTGATGCTAATTTCTCTCTGTGCCTTAAAAGTATTAATTCCTTGAATACAACTTTTTTTTGGTAGAGCACAGAATTTCTTTTGATGTCCAAAATGCAGAAAGTTCAAAGGTTAGCCTGCCACTCAACATTATGACTCGTCAAAAATCTGAACAGGAAACCCATTTCTGAACTTTGCCATACAAGGGATTGCCATCCCAAAGGGAGAGCCGCCAGTCATTGTTTGGCTGGCTGGTGTTTTTGTACTTTACTTAAGGATTTATTCAGGAGGGTGACAATCACCAAGGAGAAACATTCTTTCGGGTACAAAGAATCTTCTAACGGGTTCCCCCAACTCACTAATTACTTTCTCAACATTCTGGAAGGCTAAAAGGGTCTCATCGAGTTGAATAGCCCTAGGATTTAGCCTATATTATATTCTCTCTTGTACTTTATACCCTCCAAAAATTAAAAACGCAAAACAAAGCATGGGCCACATCGGTAGAGAGCGGGGTAGAGAGACACATGGGCACGACAGGGTTTACATGAAATGAAAAAATTCCTTCAGTAGACAGGAAGTTAAGAAATGACTAATTATATAAAAATAGTTGCATTTACAGAAGGTGACCAGGGCCTATAAACTCAGGGAAGCCAGGTTTGGGCAGAAAGTGATTCATTCATTTATCCAATGAACATTTACTTCTGCCTTCAGGCACCCTGCTCCGGCACTGGATAAAAAAGACAAAAGTGGTCTGTCCCCAAAGAGCTGGAAGTTTAATAGGAAAAAGAGACCACAAACCAGATGATTTTAATATAATTATAATACTACACCGGAAGAGCTAGGAGAGGCAGCAAAAGTCAGATGCTAGGATCCCCAAAGAGAAGAGCCTCTAACCTAGGGCGGATCGACAAAGGAAGGCAAGATGCACTTCCCTCAGGGTGATGGGATAGCGGACTCCTTTTTTTTTTTATTTAAACACTTTAATTTTGTGATATTTATTTATTTGGCTACCTAGGGTCTTTGTTGCAGCATGCTGGATCTTTCTTTGTGGCACACAGACTCTCTCCTTGTGGCCTGTGGCCTTAGTGGCCCTGCTGCAAGTGGGATCTTAGTTCCCCGCACAGGAATCGAACCTGTGTTCCCAGAACTGCAAGGCAGATCCTTAACTACTGGACCAGCAGAGAAGCCCGTAGAGTGGAGTCTTAAAAGAAATAAAGGAGAGCAAAAAAATTAGGTTCAGGTGGAGCGAGTGGCAGACGCTGTAGCAGGCTGTGGAAATAGCAAATGCTGTGAATCTGAATTGGAAATACAAGTGTCAGTGTCTACTTGGTAGAGACCTCAGATAGTCACCAAAGCAATGCAGAAAGCTGTACGGAGGAGGCTTCCAGTGGTTCACATCATCTGTGCTTCCTGAGTTATTCAGCTGAAAATATCACTCGCCTGTCAATGAATTTCAATGAGAACTTCAGGCCATCATGAAATCTGATCAAATAGCTGTTTCGGTCGATGAATAGCCCTAGGATTTAACCTATATTATATTCTCTCTTGTACTTTATACCCTCCAAAAATTAAAAACGCAAAACAAAGCATGGGCCACATCGGTAGAGAGCGGGGTAGAGAGACACATGGGCACGACAGGGTTTACATGAAATGAAAAAATTCCTTCAGTAGACAGGAAGTTAAGAAATGACTAATTATATAAAAATAGTTGCATTTACAGAAGGTGACCAGGGCCTATAAACTCAGGGAAGCCAGGTTTGGGCAGAAAGTGATTCATTCATTTATCCAATGAACATTTACTTCTGCCTTCAGGCACCCTGCTCCGGCACTGGATAAAAAAGACAAAAGTGGTCTGTCCCCAAAGAGCTGGAAGTTTAATAGGAAAAAGAGACCACAAACCAGATGATTTTAATATAATTATAATACTACACCGGAAGAGCTAGGAGAGGCAGCAAAAGTCAGATGCTAGGATCCCCAAAGAGAAGAGCCTCTAACCTAGGGCGGATCGACAAAGGAAGGCAAGATGCACTTCCCTCAGGGTGATGGGATAGCGGACTCCTTTTTTTTTTTATTTAAACACTTTAATTTTGTGATATTTATTTATTTGGCTACCTAGGGTCTTTGTTGCAGCATGCTGGATCTTTCTTTGTGGCACACAGACTCTCTCCTTGTGGCCTGTGGCCTTAGTGGCCCTGCTGCAAGTGGGATCTTAGTTCCCCGCACAGGAATCGAACCTGTGTTCCCAGAACTGCAAGGCAGATCCTTAACTACTGGACCAGCAGAGAAGCCCTTAGAGTGGAGTCTTAAAAGAAATAAAGGAGAGCAAAAAAATTAGGTTCAGGTGGAGCGAGTGGCAGACGCTGTAGCAGGCTGTGGAAATAGCAAATGCTGTGAATCTGAATTGGAAATACAAGTGTCAGTGTCTACTTGGTAGAGACCTCAGATAGTCACCAAAGCAATGCAGAAAGCTGTACGGAGGAGGCTTCCAGTGGTTCACATCATCTGTGCTTCCTGAGTTATTCAGCTGAAAAATATCACTCGCCTGTCAATGACATTTATCAATGAGAACTTCAGGCCATCATGAAATCTGATCAAATAGCTGTTTCTCTGAAATCCATGTCATACATTTTTTCAAGCACTCGGATTTCTATGATCTAACAATATTTTTTAGATACAACATACCAAGGCTGTAAGTTAACAGATGAATTAAAACATAATAATAATAATCGCCTTTTCTTTTACCTCCCCAGAAATTGGATCTGGCCATCAGCACAACACTCTGAAGCTCCCTTGAAGAAGGCCTGACAGAGACTGAAACATTCATCTTTTTTTTTGTTTTTTTGGCCACTTCTGTTGGTCTTTCATTTATCTCCATCTTTGTTCTTTGGCCTGTGTGGGCCTCCCATCGCAGTGTCCTCTCTCGTCACAGAGCACTGGCTCTGGGTGCATGCTCTCCAGAGCTCTGGCTCGGTAGTTGGACACATCGGTCCAGCCGCTCCGCGGCACGTGGGATCTTCCCAGGCCAGGGATCAAACCAGCGCTTCTTGCACTGCAAGGCGGTGTCCTTACCCACTGGACCACCAGGGAAGCCCGGAAACATTCATCTTTAAGGGCGATTGGCTTTAATCAAATATTTGTGTCCCACCCCCCACCCCCCGCTTTTTTACCAATTGCCACTTAAATGGTGTTCTGCCGGCCTCAGGCATAATCCAAAGGGATCAATTTTCCTCTGAAGGTAGTTCTTTTAAAACTCAGACAATGATAAACCTTCAAAAGCACAGAGATTTCTGCCACCAAAAAAACCTGAGCAATGGAAAGACTGAAAGCTATGTTCTTAAAAACATAAAAAACATCCCTCATAGGTAATAACAGGGGTTGGAAAGGCTGTTGAGACCCAAAGGAGAAGTTCATACAATCCCTAATGAGCTGTGTCATACCCAGGAAAATGAAGGAGAATTCAAAAGAGCACATCCACAAAATACAGAACCACCTCATACTGTGGGAGGCACCAGAGTCCAATGGAAAGCCATAGGTTTAGATTCAAATCTCACTCTTTTTCTAATTAATACATCACCTCTGGGTCAGCTTCCTCACAGTCTTATCCTTCAATAGGTAGATGAGACTACAAAGTAAACAAAAAGCAATGCAGTTCACCATGCATCTGTGCTTCCTGAGTTATTCAGCTGAAAAATATCACTCGCCTGTCAATGACATTTATCAATGAGAACTTCAGGCCATCATGAAATCTGATCAAATAGCTGTTTCTCTGAAATCCATGTCATACATTTTTTCAAGCACTCGGATTTCTATGATCTAACAATATTTTTTAGATACAACATACCAAGGCTGTAAGTTAACAGATGAATTAAAACATAATAATAATAATCGCCTTTTCTTTTACCTCCCCAGAAATTGGATCTGGCCATCAGCACAACACTCTGAAGCTCCCATGAAGAAGGCCTGACAGAGACTGAAACATTCATCTTTTTTTTTGTTTTTTTGGCCACTTCTGTTGGTCTTTCATTTATCTCCATCTTTGTTCTTTGGCCTGTGTGGGCCTCCCATCGCAGTGTCCTCTCTCGTCACAGAGCACTGGCTCTGGGTGCATGCTCTCCAGAGCTCTGGCTCGGTAGTTGGACACATCGGTCCAGCCGCTCCGCGGCACGTGGGATCTTCCCAGGCCAGGGATCAAACCGGTGCTCCTTGCACTGCAAGGCGGTGTCCTTACCCACTGGACCACCAGGGAAGCCCGGAAACATTCATCTTTAAGGGTGATTGGCTTTAATCAAATATTTGTGTCCCACCCCCCACCCCCCGCTTTTTTACCAATTGCCACTTAAATGGTGTTCTGCCGGCCTCAGGCATAATCCAAAGGGATCAATTTTCCTCTGAAGGTAGTTCTTTTAAAACTCAGACAATGATAAACCTTCAAAAGCACAGAGATTTCTGCCACCAAAAAAACCTGAGCAATGGAAAGACTGAAAGCTATGTTCTTAAAAACATAAAAAACATCCCTCATAGGTAATAACAGGGGTTGGAAAGGCTGTTGAGACCCAAAGGAGAAGTTCATACAATCCCTAATGAGCTGTGTCATACCCAGGAAAATGAAGGAGAATTCAAAAGAGCACATCCACAAAATACAGAACCACCTCATACTGTGGGAGGCACCAGAGTCCAATGGAAAGCCATAGGTTTAGATTCAAATCTCACTCTTTTTCTAATTAATACATCACCTCTGAGGCTCAGCTTCCTCACAGTCTTATCCTTCAATAGGTAGATGAGACTACAAAGTCTTTTCTTTGTCTTAAAATTAAATTGGTAATAAAAGTAGTTACTATTCAGGGGGCACTGATCCTGTGCCAGGCACTGCACTAAGTGCTTTCTATCCTGTATCTCATTTAACCTCACAGAGAAACTATAATAAGACATATACTAAAATCCCATTTTACCAATGAGGAAATGAGGCAAGGGGTTGAGGGGGGCAACACACACAGCAAAAGAAGCCAGGTCAAAATCTCTACTACACCATTTGACGTTAAACACACTTAAACTCAAACCTTAATTAAAATTCTAAGTGATAGAGATAATCAGATTCCAACTGATTTTTTAAAAACATGTCTTCCTAAAAACAAGAAACACTTAGGCAGTTTTTTACGCAAGACTGACAAATACAGTGTTCCTCTGGAGTAAAAAGATCCTAACCCCAAATTTCCCAACAACCTCACTTGGTTTTTCTCTCTAAGCTGATGACTTCTATACAAGTATCTGCTCATACAGTCAAGTAGGCTTGGGGGCGCAAATACAGGTGGTCCCCAAGGATGCCCTGCCTTCACCCCTGGTTTACAGATAAGAAGAGGTACTGGGGGAGGTTCCTTCCATAAAGAGTTTTCATCAATAAGCCCCCAAAGCAGAGAGGGCTCAGGCATCTTAAGGGCTGTGGCTCCTTCCTGGCAGTCTGTGCTGCCAAGTCCCAAGAGGACAAAGACGGAAAGGGGCTTATAAAGAAATCGCAACTGTCATGTAATGAATTGACGCCAGCGTGCTTTTAATAGCCCCATTTAATTGTACAGTCGTATTTTCTGCACAAGCCCTCCCACCACTAAAGCATTAACAATCTCTCACTCAGTCCCTGGGGGAATCCAACTGTTCCATTTCCTCTTTCAGCCCAACCCCTCTGCTACCTGCTTTCCCCTTCACACTTTCACAAAAGCTGAGAACCAAACAGAACACAATGGGATTTTAGCCAGGTATTGCTTAGGGGTATTAAAGGATGGCACTGAACCTCCTAGAGAGGAGGAAGTGGCTTAAAGAAAGGAGTGTGATTATTAGCGTTAAAATGATGCAGGGCTTCCATCACAATCCTGGGGACAAGAGATGTTAATTTTCAATGGTTTTATTTTTATTTTCTCGGCCTTCATTACTTTTAATTTTTATGTTTTAATGGAAGTATAATGGATTTACAACGTTGTCCTAATCTCTGCTGCACTGCCAAGTGACTCAGTTACACACATATAGACATTCTTTTTTTATTCCTTCATTTTTAGTTATTTTAAAACCATAACATCATCGAGTCCACTATAGAGAACTGAGGGCTACCTCTGACCTCAGACTAAGGCCAGGGGTTGGCTTTTCTTACCCTAAGAGAACAAACACAACAGGCCCTAAATAGCAAAACGTATTAAAAATAGTAGATGTCTAAATGGAATCCTGTGGTGTTCAGGAATATGTTTATTTCTAAGTCTTCACATCATGCACCATAACACAATGCAAAAAGGACAATCTCATCCAGCAAAGTGTTCCCATTGTCCTAAGAAGCATTGTTCTTTACACCTGGTGGGAAAAGATGTGTTTCTAAAACTGGACACCACAAGAGAGCATCTGAAGATTGCTAACTGGCAATCTTTTGACTTTATTATTTGAAAAAGTCTCCATTTTCTCCCCAATAAGAGCCATCTATTCTTTCTCAATCACATCAATTGGATAAAACTCTCTAAAAATAGAATCATGATAAAGTCATAGTAAGACTGAATATGCTACAATGGATCTTTTATCAGATGCCTATGGTTTCTTTTAGCAAGAAAAGGATGGGCTAATTTTTTACATGTGAGTGTCAATATTCTCTTCAACCAAAAAGTTCCAAAACCACAGATAATGCATCCCAAAACATTATTGGGAAGGAGCTTCCCTGGTGGTCCAGTGGGTAAGGACACCGCCTTGCAGTGCAAGGGGTGCCAGTTCGATCCTTGGCCTGGGAAGATCCCATGTGCCTCAGAGCTGCTAGACCAATGTGTCCAACTACCGAACCAGAGCTCTGGCGCATGCGCCCAGAGCCGTGCTCTGGGCTGCGATGGGAGGCCCACGCAGAAAACACAATGGGATTTTAGCCAGGTATTGCTTAGGGGTATTAAAGGATGGCACTGAACCTCCTAGAGAGGAGGAAGTGGCTTAAAGAAAGGAGTGTGATTATTAGCGTTAAAATGATGCAGGGCTTCCATCACAATCCTGGGGACAAGAGATGTTAATTTTCAATGGTTTTATTTTTATTTTCTCGGCCTTCATTACTTTTAATTTTTATGTTTTAATGGAAGTATAATGGATTTACAACGTTGTCCTAATCTCTGCTGCACTGCCAAGTGACTCAGTTACACACATATAGACATTCTTTTTTTATTCCTTCATTTTTAGTTATTTTAAAACCATAACATCATCGAGTCCACTATAGAGAACTGAGGGCTACCTCTGACCTCAGACTAAGGCCAGGGGTTGGCTTTTCTTACCCTAAGAGAACAAACACAACAGGCCCTAAATAGCAAAACGTATTAAAAATAGTAGATGTCTAAATGGAATCCTGTGGTGTTCAGGAATATGTTTATTTCTAAGTCTTCACATCATGCACCATAACACAATGCAAAAAGGACAATCTCATCCAGCAAAGTGTTCCCATTGTCCTAAGAAGCATTGTTCTTTACACCTGGTGGGAAAAGATGTGTTTCTAAAACTGGACACCACAAGAGAGCATCTGAAGATTGCTAACTGGCAATCTTTTGACTTTATTATTTGAAAAAGTCTCCATTTTCTCCCCAATAAGAGCCATCTATTCTTTCTCAATCACATCAATTGGATAAAACTCTCTAAAAATAGAATCATGATAAAGTCATAGTAAGACTGAATATGCTACAATGGATCTTTTATCAGATGCCTATGGTTTCTTTTAGCAAGAAAAGGATGGGCTAATTGTTTACATGTGAGTGTCAATATTCTCTTCAACCAAAAAGTTCCAAAACCACAGATAATGCATCCCAAAACATTATTGGGAAGGAGCTTCCCTGGTGGTCCAGTGGGTAAGGACACCGCCTTGCAGTGCAAGGGGTGCCAGTTCGATCCTTGGCCTGGGAAGATCCCATGTGCCTCAGAGCTGCTAGACCAATGTGTCCAACTACCGAACCAGAGCTCTGGAGCGCATGCGCCCAGAGCCAGTGCTCTGTGACGAGAAAGGGCACTGCGATGGGAGGCCCACACAGGCCAAAGAACAAAGATAAATAAATGAAAGACCAATAGAAGTGGCCCAAAAAAAAAAACATTATTGGGGGCTAAGTGTAATTACAATATTACATACTGATCTGACCAGAAAGCAATGAAATTTTAAAAATTCAACTTCGAGTAACTATCTCACAAATTTCTCCTATTCACATCACCAATGACATGTCAGCTGGTTCTCTCAACTTCATTTTAATTTCCGTCATATAATCTAAAGTTCCTCTGAAATTAAAAGCAGAGAAGCAGGAAGTTGGTGGTAAGGAAAAGAAACCTGAAACCTCAGCACAGTGAGACTCACACAAATGATTAAACTTCTTTTCCAAACAGTTTTTAAATCTGTTACCAGGATATGCAATGGAGGATGGTACTTCTGGCTCAAGAAATTTTTGTACCTTCGAGAGCTGTCTGGCAAAACCAATCAGTAGAACTAGTGGAGTTTCGGCAAGGGAGCAACCCTTAATATTATAATTTGATAATATTCCTTCTCAGGGTAAAACAACGCCTTTAGCTAAACTCTAAATTTGAGTCATCTAAGAACCAAATTTGAAATTTAAAGACATTTGAATAAGCCTGGCACACAAAAAATACTTTATAAGTACATATCCAAAGCATTAAAGAATAAATTCATAGAACAGTCCTCTCCACAATTAAAGAATCTTGATGAAGAACATGGCAGTAGATGGACTACTTCCATCTAGTCCCGACTGCCCCTATCAGCTGTTGTGAATATATTATCTTATTATGTGTCCAATCACCTAATAGTCACTATAAGTATTTAATGATTCTAGTGTTCAATCTGGCCCTCATCTACATTCTGAAAATAAAGAATTCAAGAACTAAATCCCAGGGTTATTAGACAGATCCTCTGGCTACACCCTAGTTGTTAATACCTCAACCTCTCTTCCTCACCTAAACTAATTGAACTGGTTCCTAAAAAGTCACTCTCACCCTGGTGTCCTCACCCCCCAGCGTACAGGAAGACCAACAGAGGTTTTCTAAATGCAGGAATCAAGCGCTAGATTTTGTTCAATGGGTCTCAATAAGAAAAGAGTAAAAGAGGTGCAGGACTGTAGAAAATCAAGATGGTATGGATGAGCCTGCCTGAAGGACAGAAACAGAGACTCAGACACAGAGAACGGACTAATGGACACAGAGGGAAGGAGAGGGTGAGACGAACTGGGAGATCAGAACTGACAGGTATGTGTAACTTTATTTACCATGTGTAAAATAGCCAGCTAGTGGGAAACTGCTGTACAGCACAGGCTGCTCAGCTCTGTGCTCTGTGATGACCTCAAGGGGTAGAAGGGGGAGTTGGGGATGGGAGGGAGGAATATATATACACAAATAGCTGATGCACTTCATTGTACAGCAGAAACTAACACAACATTGTAAAGAAATTATACTCTAATAAAAAAGAAAAACTTTTATAAAAGAGAACACTATCATACCAGCCTGCTTAGTGTTGGCTGATAACCTTATCTCTGACCTAATAACCCCATTCAAGTGGACCTGGCAGAACACACCCATCAGTTTAGGAGGAAAAAAAAATTTTTTTTTAATATATAAATAATGGGTTTTATCACCCAAGCTCTCCCAGACAGACTCAATGGGGAAGCCTCCAAATCCCTGACTGGGACCTTCATAAGAACCTAAACCAAGGTAAACTGTAGCGTTTAGAGAGTTTACAAATGCAAAGAACTTTACTGAGCTAGAATAAACAGGACTTACTCTGGTCTGATGTTATGTTATGGTCTGAAGTGACCATGTTCAAGGTGCTACCACCCCTAATCCATCTGTAAGCCCTCTCATCAGAACTGTTGCAAAGCACAAAGTCTGTCCTACCTGCTACACTCTGAATGTTTGTGTGCCCCACAATTCATATGCTGAAACCTAACCACTAAGGGGATGGAATCACATGGTGGGTCCTTACGGAGAAGGCTCAGTTATTAGGTCAGGAGGGTGGGGCTCTCATGAGTGGAATCGGTGCCCTTATAAAAAAGCCACCAGAGAGATTCCTCGTTCTTCCCACCATGTGAGAACTACCCACAGCAAGAAAGGGCAGTTTGCCCCCTAGAAGAGGGCCTTCGCCAGAACTCAATTGTGCTGGTACCCCGATCTTGAATTTCCACCTTCACAGCTATGAAAAATAAATGCATGGTGTTGGTAAGCCCCCCAGGCTGTAGAATTTTGTTATACCAGCTTGCATCAGATTAAGACACTGCCCCCAGGGCTTCCCCTGGTGGTCCAGTGGGTAAGGACACCGCCTTGCAGTGCAAGGGGTGTCGGTTCGATCCCTGGCCTGGGAAGATCCCGCGTGCTGCAGAGCTTGCTGCTGGACCCATGTGTCCAATTACCAAGCTGGATCTCTGGAGCGCATGCGCCCAGAGCCGGCGCTCTGCAACGACGGATGCCACCGCCATGGGAGGCCCACAGGAGCCAAAGAACAAAGACGGATGAAAATAGAAAAATGAAAAATCAATAGAAGTGGCCGGTCAGCTCCCCTCCCTCCCCAACCCGACCCCCACCCAAAATAAATAAATAAATAAATCTTAAAAAAAAAAAAAAAAAGACACTGCCCCCATACCTGCCACATTGCGTCTTGCTCAGGCTTGGCTGTGTGCACATCCATCTCCCGGACCCAACGATAGGCTCAAAGACTGTGGGCATCAGATCCTTGTTTAGCAGTTCTACAACTAAGCAAGAAACTACACTGGACATATTAGAAAATTAAGCTGTTGTCAAGGCTGCCTGATGGAGCATCAGGGAGAAACCTCCAAGACACAAGATGCTGAGAGTCTAGTTCCTTGAGATGCTGAGTCCTTGCATAGCAGTGTTTAAAAAAAAAAAGTCCCTGGATGACTCTGAAAGCACAGGACAGACACACTGAGATCCAGGGCAAGGCGTAAAGCGTTTTCAAGGTTTCAGAGCCCCATCTGAGCTGGGGTCAAATGCTAAACCTATCTTATTCTTTGAGTGACTCTGGGCAGGCAAGTCATTTGACAAATTGAAGCCTCACTATTCTGTAAAATAGAGACCGAACAATAGTATATACCATGTGTAGTCTTTGCAAGGATTTTATGAGACAGTGTGTTACGCATCGTTCCCTCCTGGTGATACACTCTTGGTGCTCAATCCATGTCAAAAGCCCAACGCACAGGGCCTTCTATAATCCATATTGCACCACAATAAATGTTCATTGAAAGGAACTAGGAGGAGACTTCACTGCTAATCAAGTGTGGATGTTTCAATCACTAGGCATTAGGTACCACCTACTAGTATTCATGCAAAGATCTTGTAATAAATTGGTGAAGAGCTAGAAGAAAATGACTTTGAAACAGGTGAGTGATGTGCAACTTACATCTTCAAGTTAAAAGAACAAAACTTGGAGGTCAAGCTTACACCATATGGAGACAAGGATGCTGAGGCTATCAAAATAACCTATAAGCTTGAAGCCCTGGTGACGTTTCTCTCTCTGTAGAGAACAACAGGAAGAAAAGGGAAGGAAAAGAGTAACACCTTCAGAATTAGGATACTATTGTGTGTCGCCATTTTGTTATTAAAGACATACAGCACAGCTTTACTATGACAGGTTATGTTTTGAGCATCCATCAGAAGCTTGACTGAAAAGCCCAAGTTTCCTTTAGATATATGGTATTGAAAGGGTTTCTCTCTCTGCTCGCTTTCTCTCCCTTTCTTCCTTCCTTCCTTTCCTCTTGGTATTCTTACCTGAGAGCACACTACATTCACAGCCTTGTGAGAGACAACACCATTTCTACAACAGAAGTCACTGGGGAGAAATAATTTTCTTAATAGACATTTACTTTCCTGCAAACTTTAATGGAAGGCATCTATTATATAATCGGGAACTAAAAGCCACAGTCAAATACACTTACCTATCCTATGTTACACATCTATATCTGCGACTTCACTTAGGCAAAAAGCAGTGTTTTTGCTTAAATAAAATGGACCTTTTCTGTTGCAGAGCATTTAAAAAGGAAAGGTTTATATGTCCTGCATTTTCACCACCACCAAATTTTGTCACTGTGTATCCTCTCTGATAATCTACTTTAAAGGAACATTTTAAGCAGCAGAAAAAAAGAAGAATATCTCTTGGATGAATCTGACTTGTAAATAAGGAAAGCTAATAAGAGGTTAGTGTCTCGGGTCTATCATAAACACTATAAATAATCTCAGAATATACAGCTCACTTGACTTTACCCAATGAGACTTCACTGTCTGGGTAAGGAACAAAACCGAATCTGGCCAATTTTCTGGCACCCAAATTTTATCTCTTTAAGAATAAAATAAAATAAAAGGAGGGGAGGAGTGAGGTTGTCAATCAATTAAAATAAAGACTCTAGGAATGTCAGCTTGTATAATGTTGTATAATGTTATTAGGGTTGTTTAATTCAAAGATCTTGTAATAAATTGGTGAAGAGCTAGAAAATGACTTTGAAACAGGTGAGTGATGTGCAACTTACATCTTCAAGTTAAAAGAACAAAACTTGGAGGTCAAGCTTACACCATATGGAGACAAGGATGCTGAGGCTATCAAAATAACCTATAAGCTTGAAGCCCTGGTGACGTTTCTCTCTGTAGAGAACAACAGGAAGAAAAGGGAAGGAAAAGAGTAACACCTTCAGAATTAGGATACTATTGTGTGTCGCCATTTTGTTATTAAAGACATACAGCACAGCTTTACTATGACAGGTTATGTTTTGAGCATCCATCAGAAGCTTGACTGAAAAGCCCAAGTTTCCTTTAGATATATGGTATTGAAAGGGTTTCTCTCTCTGCTCGCTTTCTCTCCCTTTCTTCCTTCCTTCCTTTCCTCTTGGTATTCTTACCTGAGAGCACACTACATTCACAGCCTTGTGAGAGACAACACCATTTCTACAACAGAAGTCACTGGGGAGAAATAATTTTCTTAATAGACATTTACTTTCCTGCAAACTTTAATGGAAGGCATCTATTATATAATCGGGAACTAAAAGCCACAGTCAAATACACTTACCTATCCTATGTTACACATCTATATCTGCGACTTCACTTAGGCAAAAAGCAGTGTTTTTGCTTAAATAAAATGGACCTTTTCTGTTGCAGAGCATTTAAAAAGGAAAGGTTTATATGTCCTGCATTTTCACCACCACCAAATTTTGTCACTGTGTATCCTCTCTGATAATCTACTTTAAAGGAACATTTCAAGCAGCAGAAAAAAAGAAGAATATCTCTTGGATGAATCTGACTTGTAAATAAGGAAAGCTAATAAGAGGTTAGTGTCTCGGGTCTATCATAAACACTATAAATAATCTCAGAATATACAGCTCACTTGACTTTACCCAATGAGACTTCACTGTCTGGGTAAGGAACAAAACCGAATCTGGCCAATTTTCTGGCACCCAAATTTTATCTCTTTAAGAATAAAATAAAATAAAAGGAGGGGAGGAGTGAGGTTGTCAATCAATTAAAATAAAGACTCTAGGAATGTCAGCAATGCTTGTATAATGTTACATCTTGTTCATTAAATAGTTAGTTAGGGTTGTCAATTACCTAAAATTTTGTGAAAGCACAGAACTAGATTTTTTTTTTCATGCCATCCATATTTTTATGAAGTTGGGAAGCCTCTTTGGGTAAACCATTTTAAGAGCCAGAGTACAGAAATAATCCATCCTGAAAATGCCTTCTATTCTAAGCTTCTGGCAGAAAGCTATTGTGTCCAGTGATTTCATATTATGGCCTTCCACACATAAAGGAAATGCTTTGAATCCTAAGGACTAATTACACATCCCCAGACTTCCTCTTTCCACAGAGCTTTTTAATTGGGTACTTTAAGTTGCCAAGTATGTTCAAAAATGGTGTTTCAGATAAGCACACAAAGTAACTGCCCATCTAGAAGTGGAATATTCGGCCTCCCTCTGGATGAGGAACTGATACACTTATTTTAAGCTATTTGTTCTATGATCGATGACCACAGAGAAACCAAGTATTAAGCCTATTTAATTCCCCTGCACTCACAATCATATGAATGTTTCAGTATAATTTCAGTGTCAAAAGATAAGGTAAAAAGAGGATTAGAACTCTAAAGTTAGACATCATGACTCAGACTGGACATAAAGTATCTGTACTATATAATAGATATATGTACTTTATTACTTCCTGTAAAGCAATTAGTTTGATCATTGACAGAATGGGGTAACTACTTGGGGGGGGCTCCACGTTGTGGTTAGACTTGGTTATTTCTGAAGCCTCCCTTCTCCCATAAAACCCTGTGCTTTGATTAAAACTTCCTGCATTTTCACCACCACCAAATTTTGTCACTGTGTATCCTCTCTGATAATCTACTTTAAAGGAACATTTCAAGCAGCAGAAAAAAAGAAGAATATCTCTTGGATGAATCTGACTTGTAAATAAGGAAAGCTAATAAGAGGTTAGTGTCTCGGGTCTATCATAAACACTATAAATAATCTCAGAATATACAGCTCACTTGACTTTACCCAATGAGACTTCACTGTCTGGGTAAGGAACAAAACCGAATCTGGCCAATTTTCTGGCACCCAAATTTTATCTCTTTAAGAATAAAATAAAATAAAAGGAGGGGAGGAGTGAGGTTGTCAATCAATTAAAATAAAGACTCTAGGAATGTCAGCAATGCTTGTATAATGTTACATCTTGTTCATTAAATAGTTAGTTAGGGTTGTCAATTACCTAAAATTTTGTGAAAGCACAGAACTAGATTTTTTTTTTCATGCCATCCATATTTTTATGAAGTTGGGAAGCCTCTTTGGGTAAACCATTTTAAGAGCCAGAGTACAGAAATAATCCATCCTGAAAATGCCTTCTATTCTAAGCTTCTGGCAGAAAGCTATTGTGTCCAGTGATTTCATATTATGGCCTTCCACACATAAAGGAAATGCTTTGAATCCTAAGGACTAATTACACATCCCCAGACTTCCTCTTTCCACAGAGCTTTTTAATTGGGTACTTTAAGTTGCCAAGTATGTTCAAAAATGGTGTTTCAGATAAGCACACAAAGTAACTGCCCATCTAGAAGTGGAATATTCGGCCTCCCTCTGGATGAGGAACTGATACACTTATTTTAAGCTATTTGTTCTATGATCGATGACCACAGAGAAACCAAGTATTAAGCCTATTTAATTCCCCTGCACTCACAATCATATGAATGTTTCAGTATAATTTCAGTGTCAAAAGATAAGGTAAAAAGAGGATTAGAACTCTAAAGTTAGACATCATGACTCAGACTGGACATAAAGTATCTGTACTATATAATAGATATATGTACTTTATTACTTCCTGTAAAGCAATTAGTTTGATCATTGACAGAATGGGGTAACTACTTGGGGGGGGCTCCACGTTGTGGTTAGACTTGGTTATTTCTGAAGCCTCCCTTCTCCCATAAAACCCTGTGCTTTGATTCAAAAGAAAAGGGTCGATATCACATACAAGGCCCTGCAACAGCACACAACCACATAAAACTGTCACCGTGAAATACTGCGCTGCATGATTTTGTTACTGCTTCTTTTATTCTTGCAGGAATGGACACACAACCTCAGAGGATGAATTCGCCACTTCAAGGCTCGCGCCCAGCACTGGATAGGAACGATAAAAACAGGCTTGGGAACAGGAGCCCCCAGGGATGGAGGTACTGCCATCCAATCTAACAACAGATTCACCTCCAAATTAATAATTTTTATACTTTCCACAATCTGAGGGTTTGTTTTATTTTTTATTTTCTCAGACAGAAGAGTACTCCTCTTCCATTTCTAGAAAGAAGCTCAACCCAGAAATTAAATCCAATGCTACAAAGCCAGCGAGCAAATTTCCTTCATCAGATATTCAAATACTAAAGCTAACACCTTATCTTCAGATTATAACTACTGTTTTCAAAATAATCCTCAAGCATTGGCAGGAGTCTTTAACCAAGGATCAGAAAGCCTATAGACCCTATCTAAATATACACAAAAAATCTTTGATGTGTGCTTTTCTGAAAGGAAGGTTTTACAATCTATAGAGTTGTCTATGACCTTAAAAAAAAAAGAAAAAAAAATCAACACCTGATATAAAATTGTTTAATTATGGTGAAAAATCATAAATAAAGCTATCCCAATTGAACAGAATATCAAAGAGGAAGTAAATATTTTCCCTTTTTAACCTAATATGTTTACCTAGAGTGAATGTGAGGACAAATCTTTGTCATCTATGCCATAACAGAACAAATTTTTTGTTTAATAAAAAATAAGCTGGATTCATGCATGTAATTGGGAAGCTTTTGTTGTTATTATTGTTATGTATTAATGTACAAAAGGGATCTTTTATTGTACGAGCAGAATTTAAAAAGCTGGTAGAAACAAGCCCATTCTCAGGCTTATAAAACAAGCCTTTACAGATAATTATGTTTTATTACTCTTCATTTTATGGGGCTTGTGCTATACAAAACAAATACCAGATGCCTATTTGTTTTATTCATTTCAGAGAGAAAAAAAATAATCCTACAAGTACCTCTGCGAATAGAACTGCTTTTAATTAAACACAATGCACAAGGAGCACATAAAAATTAATACTGTTTGAAGCCAGCAGGTAGAAAGTGAATGTATGAAAAAGTAACTGCAGAAGATCCCACTCCCCGCCTCCTAGCTGAGCTCAGAAAGAAAATATTCCCAGGCTTATTCCTTGGGAGCGGAAATCAGCCAGATACGAGAGCAAGGTCATTCATAGGCTTGTCTGGGGTAAATTAAGGCCAATGTTCATAGAAACATACAACCTGGAAGGGAATGCGAGTGGGGGAGTGTCTTTTAATGGTATCTGTATTAAACCAGACCTCACATACACGCTCCTTTTTGAAATCAGGTGGGTCTACTCTAATCCATTTGGGTAAAGATGTGGAGATGGACTGAACCAGGTTCATTTCTGCTCCATCAGAAAAAAGCAAAGTGAGTTTTGGCATGATTCTGACTTAATCTGCTAATACCATGGAAGGACACGTCAAACATTGGCTGACCTGCTCAATATAGCCATGCTTATGGGTAGTGGAGAGACATATCAAAGGACAGCCACACTAAAATTTGACAGTTTCCTCCTGACCCCAAAGACATAAATCATATCTGTGCAACTGTCAGTTCTAATCAGAAAGTGAAAACTCAGCATGAAGCATTTTAGTCCCTCAATGAGAATCATTTAACTTTTTTTTTCTACTTGCTTTTGCTTTGTTTGCTTTTGATCAAATCAGAGAAAGACCCACTCACTCCATACCCTGGTTGCAGACTTTGATATCATCTAACCAGTTATGATTTGTATTCAGTTGTGCCAAGAGAGAAAATAAACAGACATTTTGAAACCACTATGTTAAGTCGTGCTAAAAAACCTTATCGAAATTACACTTATTTAAGGGGCCACACCCCAAACTTCACTGTCTGCAACTTTGAATCACAGAGTAGTCCTGATTCTAGGAAACTGTTGCTTTATTCCTTTACAGGAGATTTAACATCTTTTCAATTAGTAGACTTTGGTTCTAAAGTTAAAATGGCACACTAACCTGTATATTACTTCTATAATTTATAAAGCAATTAAAATCCTAAGGCTTTTTAGCGTTTAAAGGCTTTAAAATAGACTTTTAAACAGGTGTGGGCAAGTGAAAAACAAAAGCACTTAAACTAGTTAATCCCGCGACCTTCCCCCAAAAAACACTCATTTTGCTAAAAGTATACTTGGGATACTCCTTTTTCTTGGATTAAGAATGGAAGATAAATATACAGGAAGACAGACTGTGATCAGGATTCAAATGCCACATTTTATAACTCTGCTGTAACCTAATCCAAGAATTATTTTCACAATGGAATAACTTAGAGCTGTTAACACAGGGACAGATTTATACATATGACATGGCGCAGCGCTTGATACATAATTCAGTGATTAAAAAAAGAAATTACAAAGGAGGAGATATATGTGTGTGTATGTGTGTATAAAATAATCCTATTTTCAAGAAAATAAATAATATATTATGTGCCTCGAAAAAAGGAAACGTACACTCAACTATTCAAGGTGATCTACGGGTACATGACAGGTAAGTTTCACTTTCTGTGTTGTCTGAACTTTGAACAGTGCTCAAGTATTAGTTCTGCAATCTGCAATCACAATTAAAAAAACATTTTTTTCCCAAACATTCACTGGATGGTGGTTTATGCTGTACCCTTGGGTGGCTCTATCTTAAAAGTTAAATATAAACTCAAGTTTGTGAGATAAGAAACCCTAAGAACTAGAACAGTTTGATTTGAATGGGGGTGACATAGGGTAAGGGAATTAGGAAATAAGGTGTGTGTGTGCGTGCGCGTGTGCACACATGTACACACATGTGAACACAGCCTTCACCGGAGGGAGGGAGGGTTACTGAAAATAAAGATGAACTAAAGAACTGAAATGAAGGAGCAGAGAGCCAGAGAGTGGGGGACTCAGGCTGGAGGGAAGGCTTTCACAAACAGTCACAAAGAAATGTCTGCCAGTCCCTTGTGGACAGCTACAGAGGAGGAGGAAAAGGAAGTATAGGAAAGCCATCCCTGTCACACAGCAGTGGGAGGTGCCAGGAGCTGCTCCACAGAGAAGGACATGGCAATGGAAGGCCGGTAAAAAGAGAATGAAGTAGTCGAGGAACGAACCCTGTAAGCTGAGAGCTGCCTGTGGGAAACCCCCCCAGGGGAATGAGGCCACAGAACTGCACGCCTGGGCCTTCTGTGTATGGTCTCTAAGATGCAACGAAAGTTCAGGAATGCCGAGGGCAGCACCAGAGGTTGGCTCAGCAGACAGTGGGGACTGAGGTTCTGCTCTCTCCTTCGTGGTCGGTCCCCTCCTGGGAGGGGGCAGCTGAAACGAGTGAGCAGAGGCTTCTTTCCTTGTGGAGTGGCCTGGAAAGTCCACCACAGCCCCCGGGAGTACTTCCCTCTCTCGGCCTGCCCTCCAGGAGGAAGGGAACTCTGAAGCATAGACGCTATACCTGGCCAAGAACTGAGGCCTTAGACAACACAGCTCAGCTCAAGGTCCCTAAAGCAGGCTTTCCAGGATATTACAGAATTACGACCGGGAACCTACTAATAATGACAATGGCAGTCAAAGACACAAGTTATCTCAAAACTGCAAACCATCATCTGATTTTGATGAATCTCTAACTTCACTGCCTCAGACAGTAGAGAATCTGCCTGCAATGCAGGAGATCCAGGTTCGATCCTCGTCAGGAAAATCCCTTGGAGGAAGCGTAGCAACCCACTCCAGTATTCGGATGGTGGTTTATGCTGTACCCTTGGGTGGCTCTATCTTAAAAGTTAAATATAAACTCAAGTTTGTGAGATAAGAAACCCTAAGAACTAGAACAGTTTGATTTGAATGGGGGTGACATAGGGTAAGGGAATTAGGAAATAAGGTGTGTGTGTGCGTGCGCGTGTGCACACATGTACACACATGTGAACACAGCCTTCACCGGAGGGAGGGAGGGTTACTGAAAATAAAGATGAACTAAAGAACTGAAATGAAGGAGCAGAGAGCCAGAGAGTGGGGGACTCAGGCTGGAGGGAAGGCTTTCACAAACAGTCACAAAGAAATGTCTGCCAGTCCCTTGTGGACAGCTACAGAGGAGGAGGAAAAGGAAGTATAGGAAAGCCATCCCTGTCACACAGCAGTGGGAGGTGCCAGGAGCTGCTCCACAGAGAAGGACATGGCAATGGAAGGCCGGTAAAAAGAGAATGAAGTAGTCGAGGAACGAACCCTGTAAGCTGAGAGCTGCCTGTGGGAAACCCCCCCAGGGGAATGAGGCCACAGAACTGCACGCCTGGGCCTTCTGTGTATGGTCTCTAAGATGCAACGAAAGTTCAGGAATGCCGAGGGCAGCACCAGAGGTTGGCTCAGCAGACAGTGGGGACTGAGGTTCTGCTCTCTCCTTCGTGGTCGGTCCCCTCCTGGGAGGGGGCAGCTGAAACGAGTGAGCAGAGGCTTCTTTCCTTGTGGAGTGGCCTGGAAAGTCCACCACAGCCCCCGGGAGTACTTCCCTCTCTCGGCCTGCCCTCCAGGAGGAAGGGAACTCTGAAGCATAGACGCTATACCTGGCCAAGAACTGAGGCCTTAGACAACACAGCTCAGCTCAAGGTCCCTAAAGCAGGCTTTCCAGGATATTACAGAATTACGACCGGGAACCTACTAATAATGACAATGGCAGTCAAAGACACAAGTTATCTCAAAACTGCAAACCATCATCTGATTTTGGTGAATCTCTAACTTCACTGCCTCAGACAGTAGAGAATCTGCCTGCAATGCAGGAGATCCAGGTTCGATCCCTGCGTCAGGAAAATCCCTTGGAGGAAGCGTAGCAACCCACTCCAGTATTCTTGCCTGGAGAATTCCATAGACAGAGGAATCCGGGGGGCTACACTGCTTGGGGTCACAAAGAGTCAGACACAGATGAGTGACTAACATTCACTTCATTCCTACTATATTGAACCTCAGGTGCTGCGGACAAGGGAAGGGGAATTCTTCTAAATTTACTTTTTCAACTTCCCCTTTGGGTTGCTTATTCCAAACCAAAGAAAAGAATTCTATTAAGTTTCAAAAGTCTTTCTTTCCAGTAACATGGAAACTTCCATTACCATATGCAAAAACAGATAACCAATGAGAATTTGCTGTAAGACTCAGGGAATTCAAACAGGGGCTTGGTAACAACGCACGGAAGGGTGGGATGGGGAGGGAAATGGGAGGGAGGTTCAAGAGAGAAGGGACAGGGGGCTTCCCCTGGTGGTCCAGTGGGTAAGGACACCGCCTTGCAGTGCAAGGGGCGCCAGTTCGATCCCTGGCCTGGGAAGATCCCATGTGCTGCGGAGCGACTGGACTGATGTGTCCAATTACCGAGCTGGAGCTCTGGGGCGCATGCACCCAGAGCCGGCGCTCTGAGACGGCAGAGGCCACCACGATGGGAGGCCCACAGGAGCCAAAGAACAAAGACGGATGAAAATAGAGAAATGAAAGACCAATAGAAGTGGCTCGCCCATGCCCCTCTCTCCCCACCCCATCCCCCAAAAGATAAATAAATAAAATAAATGTTTATAAAAAAAATAAAAAATAAAAAAATTTTTAAAAAAAGAGAGAAGGGACATATGTATGCCTATGGTTGAGTCATGTTGATATTTGGCAGAGAACAACAAAACTCTGTAAAGCAATTATCCTTCAATTTTAAAAACATATAAAAAAATCTCTTCAAAGTCTCTCTTTCCATATTTACAGGCCACCATGACCAAAAAATACTTATTGAACAAATATTTTTATGCTCGGCACTGGAAAATAGATGAAAAACAAATCCACACGTGTGAAGACAAGACTTATGATTTAGGTCCACACAGAATACCATGCATAAAGCCTTTAAATAGCTTTATGATCAGAAGATGTCTGGAGATAAATGGTGAAAAGCCTTTTAAGGCTATTTTTCCACTGTAAAATAAGGTGCTATTTACTTGGATCTCAATAATTTTTTGACCCCCTTTATATGTATTTGAAAAACATAGATACTAAAGAAAACTGTGATGTTGGAGAAGACTCTTGAGAGTTCCTTGAACTGCAAGATCAAATCAGTCAATCCTAAAGAAAACCCACCCTGAATATTCATTGGAAGGAATGATACTGAAGCTGAAGCTGCCGGCCACTTGATGTGAAGAGAACTCATTGGAAAAGATCCTGATGCTGGGGAAAACAGAAGGGAGAAGGAGAAGAGGAGGACAGAGGACAAGATGGATGGCATCACTGAGTCAATGGACATGGGTTTGAGCAAACTCCGGGAAATGACAAAGGACAGGGAAGCCTGGCGTGTTACAGTCCATGAGTCGCAAAGAGTCGGACACAACTAAGCAACTAGAATTGACTGAAAGAAAACTTAAACTAAAAAAACAAAAATCTGTTTAAAAGATGTAAAATTCTAGAATATGCCACAGTCTTACCTCCATCTGTTCTGGAATTTCTAAAGCAAAGAAAGGACTTTAATGGACTAATGCATGTAGTAAGATCTAACTAAACAGCTATCAAGCCAGCTATCTGCAGTTGGAGGACAGGGGGTACAGAGGAGAATGAACCAGCTTTACCCAGGATTACACCTAGAGAGGGAGACTAGGCATCTAGGGAGATAAAACCTAAATAATTACATTGCACCATAGAATGCTGTAAGGTTTAGAACCACCCTCATCAAAATTCCAGAATTTCCCCAGGTCCTTGAATGACAGGACATAAGAGGCCCCCCAAAGCCTGCAGACCTCTAGAATTATACAGGGTGAGAGAACAGAGTAGGAGGGAAACTTCAGAGAGTCTGTGCGAACGTGACAGAAACAAGCCCTGAGGTTACCACCTCAACGGCTGTGTGTGGACAGAGCCGTGCTTAATCCAGGCTTCTGCTGATGAGCCCGGTGATAACCAGGGAATGCCCTGAGCCTGTTGACTTAGGCTCCACTATCCGAAAAATCACTTGGCCACTTCTGCACCCTCACCCCCAACCCCGGGGAACTATCATCCCCATGTTGTAAGTGAAGAAATGGAAGCCAAGAAGTAAGTTGCCCAGGGTTTCAGAGCAAGTGGCAGAATCACCATTCCAATTCAAGCCCCTGATTTCCAGAGCCCAAGGGCATACTCCTCCGTGCCATAGTCCATACTCCTGGAGGTCAAGGGATACGTGATCTGTTCCCTATTCTGTCACAACCAGCCACATGACCTTGGGCAAGTTGCCCAACTTCCCTGGATCTCTACTTCCTTATCTATATAAGATGAGAGTTACATCAGACCTTTAAGGTCATATCCATAAACTCGTTTCTCTCACTCCTGACACCATGATTGCATGACTGAACACCAGGCTCCTTGCCTCAGATGAAACAGACCTACAGATGCACTGACAAACAGATGTGTGTAAAGACAGACCTGACAGCCCCAAGCAGGGATGAACTCACAGGACTCTGGGCTAGAAATCCAGTTAAGGAAAATTGAGGGACCAAGGAGTCCCAAAGAGTCATTGGCGCCTCCAGAATTTCTACCTCATACTTGGAATGTAAGAGTGCTTAATCTCGGGCTTCCCTGGTGGTCCAGTGGGTAAGGACACCGCCTTGCAGTGCAAGGGGCGCCAGTTCGATCCCTGGCCTGGGAAGATCCCACGTGCCAAGGAGCAGCTGGACCGATGTGTCCAATTACTGAGCCGGAGCTCTGGAGTGCATGTGCCCAGAGCCGGTGCTCTGCAACAACAGAGGCCACCGCGATGGGAGGCCCACACGGGCCAAAGAACGAAGATGGATGAAAACAGATAAATGAAGAACCAATAGAAGTGGCCCGCCTGCTCCCCTCCCTCCCCACTCCACCCCCCACCAATAATAAATAAATAAATAAATCTTTTAAAAAAAAAAAAGAGTGCTTAATCTCGGCACTTACTTTTATAGAAACAAGATTTATTTTGACGGCATTATTTACAGTAGCCAAGACATGGAAACAACCTAGGACCAGATAAAGGAAACACAGTATGTACATGCACAATGGAATATCATTCAGCCTTAACAAAAAAGGAAGTCTTGCCATTTGGGACAACACAGATAGAGGGTAGGAGGCCAAGTGAAATAAGTCAGACAGAGAAAGACAAATACCACATGAATTCCACTTATGAATCCAAAAAAAAAAAAAAAGAATCCCTGAAACTCACAGATGCAAAAAGATTGATGGTGGCTAGAGGCGGGGGGGAGGGGGGGTGTAGGGGGAGGTCAGGGGAGAGGGAGAGAGGGGAGTGAACAGGAAAAGGTGGTCAAAAGATACAAACTTCTAGTTTCCAGATGAATAGTCCTGGGATGCAATGCACAGCGCGGTGTCCAGAGTTCACAACCCTGTACTGCACATTTGAAAGTTCTTAAGGGAATAAGTCTTCAACATTCTCATCACAAGAATATTTATAAACATGTGGTGATAGATGTTAACTAAACTTACTGTGGTAATCATTTCACAACACATATATATGTGTGTGTGTGTGTGTATATATATATATATTTCTAATACATAGATGGGCTTCCCTGGTGGCTCACATGGTAAAGAATCTGCCTGCAATGAGGCAGACCCAGGTTTGATCCCTGGATAGGGAAGATCCCCTGGAAAAGGGAATGGCTACCCACTCCAGTATTCTTCCCTGGAGAATCCCATGGATAGGGGAGTCTGGCCCAATATGTATGTATATATATATATATATATATATATATATATATATATATAATATTCTACAATATTGTCTATATACATCATCATTTGGTGATCTATGATACATACATATATATGTGTATGTAAAATCATTATGATGTACGCCTAAAACTAACACAATGTTATATATCAATTTTAGAGGGCTACCCTGGTAGTCCAGTGGGTAGAGTCCACCTTGCAGTGCAAGGGGCACCGGTTCGATCCCTGGCCAGGAAAGATCCCATGTGCCGCTGAGCGGCTGGACAGGTGTGTCCAACTACCAAGCCGGCGCTCTGGAGCACATGCGCCCAGAGCCGGTGCTCTGCAACAAGGGAGGCCACTGCAATGGGAGGCCCGCACAGGGCAAAGAATAAAATGATGGATGGAAATAAATACAAATAAAAAAATAAGAGAGGCAAAATGGGGAAAAGAAAAAAAAATTTAAAAACCAATTCCATCTCATTTTCTTTAAAAGATCTTTTTCAATATTTGACTCTTTTTCCCCTCTTTTATTCTACTTGCGTTACTCCTTAGATGCAGCTAAGTCTAAAATAAGTGGAAGAAAATATTACTCCTTCTTTGAACTGTGGTAAACATTCAGGTACTTAAATTTTATTTTCATATAGAATACTGTTCAATTTTTAAAAAAACATGTAACTCTACCATCTAAATACAGAAAATACATATTTCCAGCCTCTGAATCAACAGAAAACTGACGGCCCTACACTTTCAGGTTTGCAACATTACACTTGCAATACTTAAAAATGCAGTTATCATAAAAGGTGTTGCTTCAAGGTAGTTTTTTTAATGCACTGTGAATTTTAAAGGAGATGCAGCATTTAAGAAATGGTGTCTTTGAGAAAAATTTATTCTCTGTCACTCAGTAAAGCTGAAGCATCTCGGTATTAGATCCCTTCTGATTAGATTTTTAGATTGGCTCAGATATACAGACCTAGAAATCATTTTGGAAAATGACCTTCCCAAGCTTTGTAAAAACATAAAACATAATTCCTATTTAATCAAGTGTCAAATGACTGCCACCAAATCAGAATCCATATTTAAGACCTACTAAGAAGCCAAGTAACGGTGATCCATTGCCTTCTTTGTAATCTACGTACCCTGAACACTTCTATGCAATATCTGTACAATTCCACAAGCTAACATAAACAAGTCAGGAGATTTTTCAGTGCAGGAAATGGAGGCCAATGGGAGAAACAATGGAATACCTTTCCCCTGCTTTTCTTCCCCTTTGCTTTTTAATTAAATGATAAATCTCAATGTGAATTCTTTAGAAGTCTGATAGCTCAATTAAGCACTACATTACTATCTACTCTGGGCAAAGCTTCAGTATCAGTTCACAGAGGTGGGATGGAACCTGAGCAGGAAATGTAAGCCCAAAGTTATATTTGACTTACCATTTGGTAGAAAAATTGCAATGAAGGGGTGATCGAAAGTTCCAACATCTACAGACTATTAAAATTAAATGACAAAAAGACCATGATGGTAGTTACTATACCAATAAGTTCTTCAGATTCACATTACATAGTAAAGACCATCAGTTCATTTTAATCTGGTTTCACCAATAGCATATGCAACAGAACAGGAAAAAAAGAAAAAGAAGATAGGAGGGAAGGTTACTGGAAGAAATACCCCCTTTGAAAATGAAAGGGTAAATCAGCAAATGATGCACCTAGAAGAAACATGGGGATTCCTGGGCTTAAACCAGAGAGGGACGCCTATAGACCCAGAGGTCAAATAAATGGTCAACAGTATTTTGATTAAAAACTGGGATCAATTCTGGATACGAAGGTTACAGCTATTGAACGTCGATGTGAAACCTGAAACCAGCTCTACTGGATTCCTATAAGAAATCCTGCAGAAAGTCAGCTATCTGGGTTCTGATCTAAAAGGTGTTGCTTCAAGGTAGTTTTTTAATGCACTGTGAATTTTAAAGGAGATGCAGCATTTAAGAAATGGTGTCTTTGAGAAAAATTTATTCTCTGTCACTCAGTAAAGCTGAAGCATCTCGGTATTAGATCCCTTCTGATTAGATTTTTAGATTGGCTCAGATATACAGACCTAGAAATCATTTTGGAAAATGACCTTCCCAAGCTTTGTAAAAACATAAAACATAATTCCTATTTAATCAAGTGTCAAATGACTGCCACCAAATCAGAATCCATATTTAAGACCTACTAAGAAGCCAAGTAACGGTGATCCATTGCCTTCTTTGTAATCTACGTACCCTGAACACTTCTATGCAATATCTGTACAATTCCACAAGCTAACATAAACAAGTCAGGAGATTTTTCAGTGCAGGAAATGGAGGCCAATGGGAGAAACAATGGAATACCTTTCCCCTGCTTTTCTTCCCCTTTGCTTTTTAATTAAATGATAAATCTCAATGTGAATTCTTTAGAAGTCTGATAGCTCAATTAAGCACTACATTACTATCTACTCTGGGCAAAGCTTCAGTATCAGTTCACAGAGGTGGGATGGAACCTGAGCAGGAAATGTAAGCCCAAAGTTATATTTGACTTACCATTTGGTAGAAAAATTGCAATGAAGGGGTGATCGAAAGTTCCAACATCTACAGACTATTAAAATTAAATGACAAAAAGACCATAATGGTTTTTCCTATACCAATAAGTTCTTCAGATTCACATTACATAGTAAAGACCATCAGTTCATTTTAATCTGGTTTCACCAATAGCATATGCAACAGAACAGGAAAAAAAGAAAAAGAAGATAGGAGGGAAGGTTACTGGAAGAAATACCCCCTTTGAAAATGAAAGGGTAAATCAGCAAATGATGCACCTAGAAGAAACATGGGGATTCCTGGGCTTAAACCAGAGAGGGACGCCTACAGACCCAGAGGTCAAATAAATGGTCAACAGTATTTTGATTAAAAACTGGGATCAATTCTGGATACGAAGGTTACAGCTATTGAACGTCGATGTGAAACCTGAAACCAGCTCTACTGGATTCCTATAAGAAATCCTGCAGAAAGTCAGCTATCTGGGTTCTGATCTGCCGTAAAAGATGAAGATTTAAGTGACCTTAACTAACCCGTCCTGTGTCCCGTCCATAAGGAATACTCTGTAGTGGGGTGTCACTCTATTAGATTTCCCGGAACATGCTGCTCTCAAAAGAACCGATGTGTTTGGATAAAAAAAAAAAAAAAAAACTGCGATCAAATAAATGCTAAATAAATATAATTAAACACATATGCTAAATAAATAAATGAAAAACTGTAATTTCCTAAACAATTTTAATTTCTAAATAAGTACAATTTGTTTAAATCAAGGTAATTTTCCTTTTTCATTTATCCATCAAAAACTGAGGGTCCGGGGCTTCCCTGGTGGTCCACCGGGCAAAGCGTCCACCTTGCAGTGCAAAGGGCACCAGTTTGATCCCTGGCCCGGGAAGATCCCATGTGCCGAGGAACGGCTGGGCTGGTGTGTCCAACTATGAGCCAGTTCTGGATCACACATGAGCCCAGAGCTGGTGCCCTGCAACAAAAGAGGCCACGGCAATGGGAGGCCAAAGAATAAAAATGGATGAAAAATAAACGTTGACTTAGAGACAAAAAAAGAAAAAAAACCTGAGGGTCCAAAGTAGGTGGGTCAGGCACAGTGCTAGGCTATGAAGACACAGCAGTGAGAGAGTTCAATGTCACTTTCCTGACAGGGCTTTCCTGCCCCGTATTTAAACTGTTAAAGTCTCACTCCCATTCTGAGCATCCACATCACCTGGTGAGGTTTTTTTAAACACCTGAACTTCATCTGCAGAAAGTCTGGCCGGAAAAAGGCCACAGGCCCCGTTTACAGAAGCTACCCAGGTTGAGATTCATGGCCTTCATCCCTTTCCATAGGCTGCTTTCTTCCCAGAATCTAGCACCTTCTAACATAGGCCACATGGTATCAGCCTCCAGTCATTAGACAGGGGCCACTGTGGGGCAGGAACATGTGTCTACTTGGTTCACTGTTGAATCTCCAGTGTCTGGAAACAGTAAGTGCTCAATAAGTATCTACAGAGTAAATTCAATGAAAACACAACCTCCCCTTAGTGTCCATACGCTTACTAGGGAGAGAGAAAAACAAATGGCTAAACAAATGGAGAAAACCACAGCCGTGGCAGGTAGAACTGTTCAAGAGCTCATAACAGTGGAACGTGGCCAAGTCTGGGCATCCAGGGAGTGACTCTGGAAGAAATAAATGGAGTTGGGGGACAGCTTTCCGAGAAACAGAGAGGCAAGCACGTGGAGAAAGGGAGGAGGAGGAGGAACGAGGCTCTGCAGAGGGATGGGGATGGAAAGGCAGGTGGGGCTGGGCCAAACCCACCTTGGGATCATATGAATGAACGAGGAGCAGCCTCCGAGGTAAATTGGAGCAGGCTGGTGGCATGGTTCTGTGTTTAACGGTGGTGCTATGGATGCCTTCCACCAACCTGTCAGGCTGCTGCCATGTATGTAGGATCTGAGAAATCCATTCCAGACTTCAACCCTTTAGTTTCCATCCTGGCCACCCCAGGAAATGTAGAAAAAGCAGGACATGGCCCCAACATTCCTATCCAGGGCCGCCTTTATGCTACAGACGAGCTGCTCTTAGAGGAGGATCTATGTATACATATGGCTAATTCACTTCACTGGAGTAGACACTAACCTAACATTGTAAAACAACTATACTCCCATAAAAATAAATCTTTAAAAAGTGCAGGCTTTCCTTACTTCTGGATGTTATCATTTCCTGGCCTGCTTCCTTCTATTGGGTTGCCAGTTGTCCCTTCTTCCCAGAACTTCCCTCTCAAAAATAGCTCTCTCTCTTTTTAACCTGATTGCTTTGAATCTTCTGTGGGCTCAGAAACCAGATTACCCAGCTGGTTAGAACCGTCTCTTCTTCAGTAAGATTAAAGAAATTCTAGGTGAGAAACACGAGTGATATTCTATAAATCAATCACGCTCTTGCAAACACATGTGGTCTTTACGACATCAGCTGCAGCTATGCAGAAGCAAAAGCTACCGCGGTGAAGGACGCAGTTCAGAAGTCAGACGGCCCTTGGTTCGTATCCCAGTGGTGTGCTCTTAGGCAAGTCACTTTGAACGATTCTCTGAACTTCGTTCTGCATCTCAAATGAGTATCTTCCTGCTAGGGTAGACATAAAGATTAAAGAAGATACTGCCCATTACCCAGCACATGATACGCTCTCAAGAATGCTATTATCATCATCAACCGGGCTCAAGTATGTCAATGCCAACAGGATATGGCTTCAACAGTGCCTGCCACAGCCAACTTCCCCTAACCACAGTCCCCAGCTTCAGGAAGCAACTTTAGGCTGCTCTTTGCAAAAGGAGAGCCACCAATTCAATCAGAAATGACAATCTGATTGAAAAGGGCAGCCTTTTAACGGACAAGGTCACCACCAGACCCCAAGATGTGGCCGAATACGAATGGCTCACCATTGAAAGAATAAGGATTCCCCAGGAAAGCCCATCAGATCGGTTTCATCCAAGGTCTGCAAGGAGCAAATTCAGGATAGACTGGCCTGTGATTGGCAGACACACATAGGAATAGAGGTGCCCTCAAAAATCCAGGGATCCTGAGTACTTTTGTCACAATGTAGAAAAGCAGGACATGGCCCCAACATTCCTATCCAGGGCCGCTTTATGCTACAGACGAGCTGCTCTTAGAGGAGGATCTATGTATACATATGGCTAATTCACTTCACTGGAGTAGACACTAACCTAACATTGTAAAACAACTATACTCCCATAAAAATAAATCTTTAAAAAGTGCAGGCTTTCCTTACTTCTGGATGTTATCATTTCCTGGCCTGCTTCCTTCTATTGGGTTGCCAGTTGTCCCTTCTTCCCAGAACTTCCCTCTCAAAAATAGCTCTCTCTCTTTTTAACCTGATTGCTTTGAATCTTCTGTGGGCTCAGAAACCAGATTACCCAGCTGGTTAGAACCGTCTCTTCTTCAGTAAGATTAAAGAAATTCTAGGTGAGAAACACGAGTGATATTCTATAAATCAATCACGCTCTTGCAAACACATGTGGTCTTTACGACATCAGCTGCAGCTATGCAGAAGCAAAAGCTACCGCGGTGAAGGACGCAGTTCAGAAGTCAGACGGCCCTTGGTTCGTATCCCAGTGGTGTGCTCTTAGGCAAGTCACTTTGAACGATTCTCTGAACTTCGTTCTGCATCTCAAATGAGTATCTTCCTGCTAGGGTAGACATAAAGATTAAAGAAGATACTGCCCATTACCCAGCACATGATACGCTCTCAAGAATGCTATTATCATCATCAACCGGGCTCAAGTATGTCAATGCCAACAGGATATGGCTTCAACAGTGCCTGCCACAGCCAACTTCCCCTAACCACAGTCCCCAGCTTCAGGAAGCAACTTTAGGCTGCTCTTTGCAAAAGGAGAGCCACCAATTCAATCAGAAATGACAATCTGATTGAAAAGGGCAGCCTTTTAACGGACAAGGTCACCACCAGACCCCAAGATGTGGCCGAATACGAATGGCTCACCATTGAAAGAATAAGGATTCCCCAGGAAAGCCCATCAGATCGGTTTCATCCAAGGTCTGCAAGGAGCAAATTCAGGATAGACTGGCCTGTGATTGGCAGACACACATAGGAATAGAGGTGCCAGCCAGGAGAAAGACGAAGATCTAGATGAAGATACCCAGGTCCTGTTCTGGATCCTGAGAACTTACTGTTGTGTGTCCCCGTCACAATAAATCCTGTGGCTTAAGGTGGCCTGAGTGATACTCTGCTCTTTGCAACCTGTTGAACTCACCCATTTATATGAAGTGGGCTTCCAAAAGTTACCCTCAATCAAGGACGATGCAGCTATCACCTGCAACAGTGATCACTTGCATTCTTAGAGCTGTCTCCCTGGGAATTTGCAGGATATGAGGGCAAGGCAGTGCCTGACTGCCCAGAGAACCCCTCCACCTGCTCCCAGCTCTGCCCCAGGCCACCTGCAAGCTCCAATGCCCCATGTATGTCTTTTCATGGCCCAAACACAATAGCTGGCCTTCCAGAACACCTAGCACAATTTCCTGGGGATTACACCTCAAGAAAAGGTAAGCAGTTATTTCTGTGGCTTAGTTGATAGCCCAGTTATGAAACTAAGCAAACCTCTGTGGCTGATTAGAAAATGGCAGGAAGATGTTTTTTAGTAAACACTATCACCCTGTAGAGCCCATCAGCATTTACCAGGTTTTCATCACCAGCATTCACCCGCACTACCTCCTTTCAACCACCTCGTGAGGGGTTATGATCCCCACTTTCAGATGTGGAAACAGGTTTGAGAGGTTCAGCACCCAGGCCAGGAATGTGCGGGGATCAGTGACTTCCCTTACCCAGAGCCACCACACTCTTCTAAAGGACTTTGCTAAAGATAAGAGGGTACAGAAAATGAAGAAGCAGTGTTTCTCTAGAAATCTCACTGCTGCTCAAAGCAATTATGATGCAAAGAAAGTCTAACTAGGCATAAAGAGTTTGATTCACTCAGTTTTCTGTCTGGGTTTTTGCTTTTCTTTTTGTGTATTTGACTCACTTGTTTTCTTCTTTTCTTTCCCCCCTTTTTTCTGGCCACACCAAAGGCTTACAGAATTTTTACTTCCCTGACCAGCGATTGAACCAAGGCCCTCAATAGTGAATGCACCGAGCCCTAACCACTGGACCACAAGGGTATTTCCTGCCTCCAACCTGGTATTTAAATCACTTAGAATAGTACCTCATTTGCACTTAAAATCCCAGATCTAACCTGGATGCCCCAGAGGAAGAGCCACCTGCCTCAATTCATCTCCAAAGAACCACAGGCTCAACAGTCAAATGAGGGGCTTTTGAGCAACAGATACAATTAAGTTAAAAACTGACACCTGCCTCCAGATTCTGAGATCCCAGGAAAGGGTGTAAATGCAGGGAGGAAGAAGTTTGTTCAGAGACACACACAGAGGTTTTGGGCTCCAGCAAAAACAAAACTTCAAAGGGACCAGAGCCTCAGGAAGCTTCAAAGACCCCTTGCAGGACCAATTAACACCTACAAATGTTTATCTAAGCAGTCATTTCACGATGGCTACTTCAGTAAAGGCATGGTCAGAATGCCTCCAAACAGCTCTTCCTCCAAAAGGATTGGGGTGGGGGTTTGGAAAAAGGAAGTGCTGTGTTTTCTGAGACCTTAGTCAAAAAAAAGAAAACAAGTCCTCAATACAGTGACATTCATCACAGGCGTATATGTAATAAAAGATGGGAAACAAGTTAAACAAGTAACTAAGAAAATGGAAATCAACTATGATACAACCTAAAAAGAACCGCACAGCCATTAACAATCTTACTTGAATATTTTAATAGGATTTTCCTATTGAGTATGGAGAGAAAAATTGCTCTGGGATAATGTCAAGAAACAAGCAACACACACACACTTAAACAACGTATAAAACCGACAGACTAGCCTGGTCGACATGTTGCTGAATTGGCCCTCAAACCCTTTCAGATGTAAACAGTTAGGTTCAGCACCCAGGCCAGGAATGTGCGGGATCCCAGAGCCACGACACTCTTCTAAAGGACTTTGCTAAAGATAAGAGGGTACAGAAAATGAAGAAGCAGTGTTTCTCTAGAAATCTCACTGCTGCTCAAAGCAATTATGATGCAAAGAAAGTCTAACTAGGCATAAAGAGTTTGATTCACTCAGTTTTCTGTCTGGGTTTTTGCTTTTCTTTTTGTGTATTTGACTCACTTGTTTTCTTCTTTTCTTTCCCCCCTTTTTTCTGGCCACACCAAAGGCTTACAGAATTTTTACTTCCCTGACCAGCGATTGAACCAAGGCCCTCAATAGTGAATGCACCGAGCCCTAACCACTGGACCACAAGGGTATTTCCTGCCTCCAACCTGGTATTTAAATCACTTAGAATAGTACCTCATTTGCACTTAAAATCCCAGATCTAACCTGGATGCCCCAGAGGAAGAGCCACCTGCCTCAATTCATCTCCAAAGAACCACAGGCTCAACAGTCAAATGAGGGGCTTTTGAGCAACAGATACAATTAAGTTAAAAACTGACACCTGCCTCCAGATTCTGAGATCCCAGGAAAGGGTGTAAATGCAGGGAGGAAGAAGTTTGTTCAGAGACACACACAGAGGTTTTGGGCTCCAGCAAAAACAAAACTTCAAAGGGACCAGAGCCTCAGGAAGCTTCAAAGACCCCTTGCAGGACCAATTAACACCTACAAATGTTTATCTAAGCAGTCATTTCACGATGGCTACTTCAGTAAAGGCATGGTCAGAATGCCTCCAAACAGCTCTTCCTCCAAAAGGATTGGGGTGGGGGTTTGGAAAAAGGAAGTGCTGTGTTTTCTGAGACCTTAGTCAAAAAAAAGAAAACAAGTCCTCAATACAGTGACATTCATCACAGGCGTATATGTAATAAAAGATGGGAAACAAGTTAAACAAGTAACTAAGAAAATGGAAATCAACTATGATACAACCTAAAAAGAACCGCACAGCCATTAACAATCTTACTTGAATATTTTAATAGGATTTTCCTATTGAGTATGGAGAGAAAAATTGCTCTGGGATAATGTCAAGAAACAAGCAACACACACACACTTAAAGGTGGATTTCAACTGTATAAAACCGACAGACTAGCCTGGTCGACATGTTCGCTGAGCTCACTCCTGTGGGCCCCAGCTCCAACACCTTTGTGTCTGGCACGAACAAGGCATTTAAGGAAAATGTGTCAGATTCATTATTTACTGTTAATTAAATAATCATTAACATATCTATACAAGGTACCTGGAGATGCAGAGATAAAATGACATAATCCTATTGGTTATAACAGGCACACCCTCTGGAGTTTAATAATAGTGGTGAGCTCTTACGGTGAGGATTAACGAAGAAATTTATTTTCATATTCATATCTTTTGCATTTGCCTCATTTGCCACATAACTTTGCTAATTTCTTAACCACTGTTTTTCTGTAGGGATCCTGAGGTCTGGGAGCAGGAGTGTGCTCTACTCCAGAAACTTGGCCCATTCTGTCAGAAATGGAATCTTCCAGTGAGCCCCCCAGTTCTATCAGATCACACCTTCCACCTGGGGCAGTGGGAACTCCCGTTCCATTGCACCGGTTCACTGACACCTAGTACAGTCACTCCTGTACAATCTCGCAGGTTCACTGACACCACGTTCAGGGCAAACCCTCCAAGGTGCTATCATTGAGGGCAAAGGTCACACACAATTCACTTCATTACTTTTCTGAGAAGCACTCTGGGAGAGAATGAAAGCTATAATCCACACAGACAAAATTATACTGCTCTTTGAATGCAAGAGTTGAAGGCATCCAATGCTTACATGGGGCCATCTTGATCCCATCTCTGAGCCAAATTTTGTCCTTGGGACACACGTTTATAAAGCAAAGCAGGGGCAGGGGAGAGAGATGATGTAGAAACAGCCGAGTCTCATTAAACTCAAAGATACACAACTGTAAACAGGTGGACATGGTGTAGGGTTCTTTGAGGTGGTAACATTTTGTAGAGGAAACAGCACACTGTGTTCAGCCTTCGAGATGCCTGGTTCGAACACCGCCATGTCCTCACCAGATGCAACCGTGGCTCCTTACTTTACCTTCTCAAGGTCTGCCCTCCTACTGTAAAATGGAGATTTGATACACGGTTGTCGCAAGGTTTAACGGTGCTAAGAAAGGCAACCTCAAGTCAGGCACTGGACATATGTCGTGCAATTGTGAGGGAGTCCTGTGCATCAGAGGAACTTGGCCACTGGGTGGAAGCGCTCTGAAGGAAAACCCGTCAGTTGTGGAGCTCATGGAAACTCGAATTCCAAACACAAACACGCACAAGAGACGGCAGCCTCCAGTGACTGCGGAGCCAGACAGGTTTCTCCAAAGAGGCAGGAAAGTCACCGTCAGGAGGGAGCAGCAGTCCTCAGAGAATCACAAAGCTTGGGCTGTAGCCCCCGTCCAGGCACCTACAAGTGGTGCAGCCTAAGATAGTGCACCTCACCAGAGCGGGCCTCAGCTTACATACCTGGAAGATGGCCTAAGAGACACCGGGCAAGGTGGCGGCAAGCTGAGCAGGCAGACCCCAGTCAAGTACAACCTTTGGTATGACCTTAGCACCCTCAAGGCCATGGACAGCAGGTGTTTCCTTGTGACATCTACAGGCCTTCCAACAAAGGGAATGAGCACGTTGGCCAAGTCTCTGCCATCCAAAGCTGAGGTCACAGTCACAGGGACCAACAGTGGCCCGTCACAGGCAAGACCTTCTTGGCAAGACACCCTCTACAGCCTGCCAACCAGCTTAGGTCACAGACTCCACTGGCAACAGCCATGTATTGAACTGGACTCGATCAACTGGCAAACATTCCTAATATTTGCACACAGACCCCCAACCTTGCGGAATTCCTAATAAGTGAGGCGCTCGGGTTCTCTCCAGAAAGCAAGTTCAGAGGGATGAAGAAACACTGCGGTGGGCGGGAGGGAGGGACACGCAGGGATGTGTGTCACAGAAAGATTTAGAACCTCAGTTCCAGAAGACACAACTGCCAACTTCAAGATTCACCTAGGGCTGGCCTTAGCTTTATTTCAAAACTGTGCTTTTGTGGTTTATTTTAGAAATGCGTTTGTGCTGCCGTACACCAGTGGGGGAAAAGGTGCTAATATTTTACCTTTAAAATCTGAGAAGCACAACGTCCACCTTTCATTCCTCCAAGGTTCCCTGCTGGATCACAGACTTGCTCAGGTGTCTGGGAATATGGTTTGGGAAAAGGGGGAATAAACACATCATCATTTACGTGGGTGCACTTTCCTTTTGCCATAAATGGATCTGAACTCAGCTTCGCATTCAGTGAATTCCCAGCCTATTCTGTGAACACCTTGGAGCCAGACTGAAAGGTTCCCAAAATTCGTACTTAGACGCAACAGCTCCAGGGACCTCCAACTTAGTCAGCAATGAAAAGAAACAGGCAAGCCCAAGAGCAAAAGTTCTCAAGTCTGAGCCTTCATAGTGGCTCTCTACTCACCCCTAAAATGAGATGACAAATTGTATAGGTAGGTGCTTTCCTTTTTTTAACAAAGATTGTCCAAAGTCTTTATCATCTCAAATGAGTCCAAGAGAAATCCTATAAGAAACACCATCAGGGGCTTCCCTGGTGGTCCAGTGGGTAAGGACACCGCCTTGCAGTGCAAGGGGCGCCGGTTCGATCCCTGGCCTGGGAGGATCCCACGTGCCGTGGAGCGGCTGGACCGACGTGTCCAATTACCGAGCCAGAGCTTTGGAGCGCATGCGCCCAGAGCCGGCGCTCTGCAACGACAGACACCACCGCGATGGGAGGTCCACAGCAGCCAAAGAACAAAGACGGATGAAAATAGATAAATGAAAGACCAAGAGAAGTCGCCCGCCCGCCCCTCTCCCTCCACAACCCGCCCCCCCACCTCCAAAAAAAAAGAAACACCATCAGCAAGGACCTTCCTGTGGCTGGAAAGCTTTCAAGTGTGTCTGTAATTAAAGATGGAAAACTGTAGGTCAAGAGAGAAAAAGTCAGAAGAAGGTGTACTTTCGAGGGCTACCCTTGTAACAAACCAGCTTTCTGACCTTAAGTAAATCCCTTAAACAGTATATCCCTCATTTTCCACATCAGGAAAAGGAGGATGTTTGGAAGTGGAATGATCACTTACCCTTGAGACCCTTAAAACCACCAGGATTGTGAGGCCCAGCTTCAACAAACACAGGAAAAGAGCGTCCAAAAGGCCTGCACAGAATCATCCTGCCTGTTCCCAGAAGAGCTCCTTAAAATATTCTCCACCACTTTCCTCGGAGGGGTCAAAGATAGCAGCCTCCTCTCATTTCCTTCTCTTTCTTCTATTTCAGAAAGCCAAATTTGAAGTTTCACAGTAGTGCCCTCTGAAGGGACTGGAACTACGAAGTTCATGCAAAAATACAGTCATTGTGGAAGGACTCATGAGAAGCTGAAAAGATGTAAAACAGAATTTCTCTAAAACCTTACAAATCAGGTAATCACTGCAGCAACTTCTTTTAGCCAGCATCATCTACATCTGTTAATATATGTAACTGATGAAACTTAATTATGAGTGCCATAAAAATGGATGTTTTAATATAATACTGGAAATTCAGGTCAACACTGTTGCTCTATTATAAGAGGAAAGTCTTTCCCATCATCCCAGGTAGGTCTTCTCTCCCTTCCATAATAAATGACTGCCTTTCACAAAAGTGAGACGGAAGTCTCCAACTAAATACTGTTACAGAAGACCACATTTCACTAAAAGCAACTTTTTTAGTTGATAGATTTGTATATATTAGATAGTATCCTAACTTGGTCATGAGATCATACTTTTTAATCTAATTATCAGGCCCCCTAATTCCAAAGCAAAGGGTACAGGTAGTTACAGTGGCAGCAAATCAAACTGAAGCCTTTTCAAAGACACTTGCTAATAAAGAAAAGAAGAAGATGAAAACGGATCCTGTTTTTATAAGCCATCATCCAGCTAATGCAAAGCGTGCCCTTAAGCCATGTAAAACCCATTCCACCAAAGGGCAAACTAAGGTTCAAGGTGATGAAGCAGAAGTCACCCCAGTATGAGACAGTATGAGAAGTCAAACTTCGATGACTTCTGCAGACCTGCAGACCTAAGTGCAGTATTCTCCTTTAGAACACTGGGACGAGACTGGTATTTGACTGGAGGAGTTCTGTGTCTGATACACAGGGCTGACTTTCAGAAATCATCAGAGTAAAGACCCAAGTAGAGTAGTTGGGCTGACTTCAGAGCACAAAACAAGTTGCCTGCTGTGTGCGCATTCTCACTGCATTTCAGAGCTCACTCTTCATCATCATATCTTCTAAAGTTAATGTGAGAGACAATTGTGTTTGCCAATACCACTTCTCAGAGATAAAGCATTCAGATCACCCAGAGAGAGGAATGAGTTAAAACTCCAGGTCCACTAGGCCCATGAAGACAAACGTTCTACAACACCGTCCCTTCCCAGGAAACAAGGTTAGAGCAGGAAAGTATGCAAAAGAGGAATGAAGAAAATCCAGAAGTGACTGTAAAAGAAACCCCTGCTTGAGAGAAAGAGGCAAGTTGCCTTCCTCACTAACAAGCACTTTTCAAAGGAGACCCAATCCTGAGGGTCCGACCCCTTGTGGTCTTTCAACGTAAACCAAAACAAGGGTGTGGGTGTCAGATTTCTTGGCGTGATCACAAAGAGGTCAAAACTGAGGGACATGTAATAGCAAAAATTAAAGTTTCTAGGAAACCAACCCCTCCTTCCCTCATTGCCAAAGTCTCTAGAAGAGAATGCAGACATTCTCTAGCAGAGAATGTAGACATTTAATATTTATTTGAGGACTGGGAGGATAAAGGAGATATGACTGCTTTATCAAATGGAGGGTGTTTCCCAAACAAATGTACATATTTAATCTAATTATCAGGCCCCCTAATTCCAAAGCAAAGGGTACAGGTAGTTACAGTGGCAGCAAATCAAACTGAAGCCTTTTCAAAGACACTTGCTAATAAAGAAAAGAAGAAGATGAAAACGGATCCTGTTTTTATAAGCCATCATCCAGCTAATGCAAAGCGTGCCCTTAAGCCATGTAAAACCCATTCCACCAAAGGGCAAACTAAGGTTCAAGGTGATGAAGCAGAAGTCACCCCAGTATGAGACAGTATGAGAAGTCAAACTTCGATGACTTCTGCAGACCTGCAGACCTAAGTGCAGTATTCTCCTTTAGAACACTGGGACGAGACTGGTATTTGACTGGAGGAGTTCTGTGTCTGATACACAGGGCTGACTTTCAGAAATCATCAGAGTAAAGACCCAAGTAGAGTAGTTGGGCTGACTTCAGAGCACAAAACAAGTTGCCTGCTGTGTGCGCATTCTCACTGCATTTCAGAGCTCACTCTTCATCATCATATCTTCTAAAGTTAATGTGAGAGACAATTGTGTTTGCCAATACCACTTCTCAGAGATAAAGCATTCAGATCACCCAGAGAGAGGAATGAGTTAAAACTCCAGGTCCACTAGGCCCATGAAGACAAACGTTCTACAACACCGTCCCTTCCCAGGAAACAAGGTTAGAGCAGGAAAGTATGCAAAAGAGGAATGAAGAAAATCCAGAAGTGACTGTAAAAGAAACCCCTGCTTGAGAGAAAGAGGCAAGTTGCCTTCCTCACTAACAAGCACTTTTCAAAGGAGACCCAATCCTGAGGGTCCGACCCCTTGTGGTCTTTCAACGTAAACCAAAACAAGGGTGTGGGTGTCAGATTTCTTGGCGTGATCACAAAGAGGTCAAAACTGAGGGACATGTAATAGCAAAAATTAAAGTTTCTAGGAAACCAACCCCTCCTTCCCTCATTGCCAAAGTCTCTAGAAGAGAATGCAGACATTCTCTAGCAGAGAATGTAGACATTTAATATTTATTTGAGGACTGGGAGGATAAAGGAGATATGACTGCTTTATCAAATGGAGGGTGTTTCCCAAACAAATGTACATATTCCAATTTCTTGAGGTAACACCTCAGGGCTGACTCCTTTAGAAGAATGAAGACCATCAGGATCCTTCTGCAAAATTCAGTGAGACTGTTTTAGAAGACCCGGAAAGGTTAAGACTTCACATCTCAAGTTACTCCACCATAAACCAGACAAAGAAATTCCTGAAAGGCTGTGAGCATTTTTTCCTTACAAGCACCCACAGGAATAGGTCAACGTAAATGTCGTGTAAACAAAGCTTCATTACTAACCACAGTTTGTTTCTTTTCTGAGAAAATTTCAAAGCCACGGCCACTGCACCCAGCAGTCACAGGGAACTGACCCTGAAGCAGAGGACAGTTTAGATTCATCATCGACCCGACACCCTTGGATTTTGCTTATGCTTGAAAAGCAAGAGGTGTTGAGGGGAATCCCTGTGTTTGTTTGATCCCTTGTGCTTTACAGTCTACGATCAAGTACAGGAGGACTTAGATTTCCCTTTCCATCTCTTCAACAGAGGCCCGAGTGTCCGAGGAAACTCACAGACAACAATCAAAGCCTTCACATCAGGGCCCTTTCCCCACCATGCCCCTTCCTGTTCCAATCAGGTCTGCATTTCATGAATCAGTTGCAAAATCCACCAACCTCTGCCAGTTCCTCTTGTACTCAGCTGAGAGGTTTCCCCTTGCTTCCCCGGGTAGCACAAGGCTGCCCTGGGTTTTAACCGGCGTAACGTGGAAATGCACCGTAGGAAGGCGCTCACTAACTCTTTCACAGCCAGACAGAAGTGAGAGTCTGGAGCTCCCATCACATAGACCTGGAAACAGACCCTCCAAGCCCAGGTGAAAGCTCATTTGTGGAAACTAGTTTTGACCCTCCTGGCCAGGTGGGTCAGTTACCACCACTGGGAAGAGGAAGGAAGAGTGAGAGGGCTAAGAAGTCTCCAACTCAGTTACTTAGCAACTGGACAAAACTTGCTTCTCTCCACAGGGTGAGGAGGCATCTTGCAGCCCATTCAGAGAGTAACAGTCTCCGATTTACATGCAAAGTGATAAAGACAAAGGGAAAAGGAAATCTAAATTAGCAACTGGAGTTGGCAGCAGTGGGGCTGAGGCCCAGATTTACAAAGGGCTTCTCCTAGGGAGCAGGCAGGATAGATACAGACCAGCAAGCACACATGAACGAACATAGGCATGCGTGCCTGCAAGATCACAGGCCCTAACCCCCTTACAGTCTCCTTTCCTACAAGTCAGTGGAAAAGGTTCAAGACTTCACATCTCAAGTTACTCCACCATAAACCAGACAAAGAAATTCCTGAAAGGCTGTGAGCATTTTTCCTTACAAGCACCCACAGGAATAGGTCAACGTAAATGTCGTGTAAACAAAGCTTCATTACTAACCACAGTTTGTTTCTTTTCTGAGAAAATTTCAAAGCCACGGCCACTGCACCCAGCAGTCACAGGGAACTGACCCTGAAGCAGAGGACAGTTTAGATTCATCATCGACCCGACACCCTTGGATTTTGCTTATGCTTGAAAAGCAAGAGGTGTTGAGGGGAATCCCTGTGTTTGTTTGATCCCTTGTGCTTTACAGTCTACGATCAAGTACAGGAGGACTTAGATTTCCCTTTCCATCTCTTCAACAGAGGCCCGAGTGTCCGAGGAAACTCACAGACAACAATCAAAGCCTTCACATCAGGGCCCTTTCCCCACCATGCCCCTTCCTGTTCCAATCAGGTCTGCATTTCATGAATCAGTTGCAAAATCCACCAACCTCTGCCAGTTCCTCTTGTACTCAGCTGAGAGGTTTCCCCTTGCTTCCCTGGGTAGCACAAGGCTGCCCTGGGTTTTAACCGGCGTAACGTGGAAATGCACCGTAGGAAGGCGCTCACTAACTCTTTCACAGCCAGACAGAAGTGAGAGTCTGGAGCTCCCATCACATAGACCTGGAAACAGACCCTCCAAGCCCAGGTGAAAGCTCATTTGTGGAAACTAGTTTTGACCCTCCTGGCCAGGTGGGTCAGTTACCACCACTGGGAAGAGGAAGGAAGAGTGAGAGGGCTAAGAAGTCTCCAACTCAGTTACTTAGCAACTGGACAAAACTTGCTTCTCTCCACAGGGTGAGGAGGCATCTTGCAGCCCATTCAGAGAGTAACAGTCTCCGATTTACATGCAAAGTGATAAAGACAAAAGGGAAAAGGAAATCTAAATTAGCAACTGGAGTTGGCAGCAGTGGGGCTGAGGCCCAGATTTACAAAGGGCTTCTCCTAGGGAGCAGGCAGGATAGATACAGACCAGCAAGCACACATGAACGAACATAGGCATGCGTGCCTGCAAGATCACAGGCCCTAACCACCTTACAGTCTCCTTTCCTACAAGTCAGTGGCATCTGGAAGCAGGGAGCCAGGCACAGAAAGTTTGAGCACCTCCACTGCTAACACACGTTTAAGGTTTATGGAAAGATGACAACTGGAGGGTGGAAAAATTCCAGGCAAAGCAGCTCCTCCACCCCGCTCATGAGAAAAGCAAATAAACCATCCATCTTGGGGGAAGGCCCCTAGACTGGGTGGATGCAGCACTTTTGGGGTCCCCAGACCCTCTCACAAACACCCTCCTGGCTTCACTGGTGAATCGCCGCTTCCAAACTTGGATCAAATCCACCCCCTTCATAGAAGACACATTGCCCTGAAGGTTTTCCAAGCAAGAGGGAGACACGGTCACCTACTTGGCCCAAGAAAGTGCTTCAGGCTTTTCCGGTGCGCCCGAGGAGCTCCAACTCTGGGTCCTGGGCTCCGAGCACCCCGCCCCCACCACACACACACACACAGAAACACAGACACACAGACACAGACACAGACACCAGTGGCCAGCTAGGCTCAGAGGAAGAGGAAAAGAACCAGAGAGGATCCCCTGCCCCACACGCGCTCCCCAACCTCACACCTGGCCCCGGGTGGGCTGGGCCCAGGGGCTGATTCGAGCGGAGGCCCATCACTTACTTCTCGTACTCGGTGTTGTCTCGGTCACAGCGAGAATCCTTGTGCTTCTGCCAGTCTTTGCCATGCTTGCAGGTGGTGAGCAGCACCACGTCCTCTCCGTTATGGACGTGATATAAGGCATTCCTGGTGTCTGACCCTATCCCTGTCAGGTACCTCTTCCCCTTGAAGACCAGCATGTACTTCCTGAGAGGAGGGATAGTGTTAAACTTCAAAAACCCCCTCTCCCCTCCGGTCCTGGGATGATCCTTAGAAAAGAGGGGAATAGAAACATCAAAGTTGGGTCTGAAGTTTTCAGTACTGATGCTGGCTTTAGCTAGCATCGCCTGGCCGATGTCAAACCCCACGTCCTCGGTGTAGTCGGGCCAGGTGCCGGAATATAAATTAAAAATTAAATGATTCCTACCATTGTTCCACAAGTGGAGACTCTGCACTTTGGATCGCAAGTTGTGCACGTACTGAGGTGACAATTGGTCTCTGTCTAAAGTGTCCAGACTCAGGACAAAGAGGCACGCCTGGCTGGGGTCCGAGGTGTAGAACCTGGAGCCCTCGATGGCCGCTAGAATGTTTTGGTAACTTTCGGCGATTTTCTCCCCTTTCTGCTGTGGGTAGACGTAGACTTTGAAGCCGTTTTTCTTGCAAAGGGTGAAATCGAAGCAGGACTCCATGCGGCACTTCTTGCCTTTGTAGAGGCTCGAGTTGGCGTCTCGCTTCTGCCGGGGCGAAATGTGCACGCTGGCATCCTCGTTTTCCAATAGATCCCAGGGAACGAAGGGGCGCAGAGCGTCCGGGAAGCGGGGCCAGAAATGATCCGGACTCGGGTGGTGCAAGCCATTCCGACCGCTGTGCTCTTCTCTCCGGCTGTGGCTTCTCGATGCCCTAAACTGCAAGCCTCCGAAATAAAACAAAAGGGCGAGACAAGAGCCAGCTGAGAGCAGGATGAAATAGCGTTTTTTGGCCTGCATGTGTCCTGCCTGGGTCAAGAGGATTGTAAATAAACACAAGAATCACCCAAGTTTCCCAATCAACACTTTCAGCTCCAGTCCGCCATCTTCCCGCCTGTAAAGACTTCAAACTCTCCGCTCCCACCTTCTCTGGATGCCTTTCCCCAAGCCGTGGACTGATCCAGCGCATGTGGGCGATTTCTTTAACTTTCTCCCCTTCGGTCTTTCATCTTTGGGTTGCACAATGGACAGGAGAGAGCGGGGCTGAATATTTCGCACCCGGGGCGGGCGAGCAACGGACTGTAATTCTCTTGCATGCAACAAGACGGAGGAAAAGAAAGAGAGGGGGGAAAAACAAAAAACTCCGATGCCCAATCAATGGCAAGACGAAGTGATTTCCTTGCCTCTCGGATTCCTCTCGGCAGCGTGGAAAACGAGCCCCGGGAAACCAACTTCAACTCATCCACACTCCCGTGCAGAGCACTCCGGTTCCAACAAGTCAGCCGATCCCCGGGTTCAGCCGGCTAGTGCATCCTGCAGCTGGGGCGCCGTAACCTCACGAATCCCTGCATCTCTCTTTATTCCCGTCTGCAGCGGCTCCGAGACTCCGGCAGTGTTTACTCCTGCGCTCGCGGGGCCGGCCCCCGGGACGCGCGGCGGCCCGGCAGGAGGCGGCGGCGGCGCTGGGTGACGGCGGCGGCGCGTCCTTCCCGCGGGCAGTGCCGGCCCCGAGCGGCGCTTCCCAGGCCCCCGCGCGATCACTGCCGACCGCCGCGTTCGGTCGCCGAATGTTACCCGGTTCTGAATGTTACACTTACACATTCCATTCCCGACACGACAGCGCTGACCTCATCCATCCACGCAGCCCGCGCTGCCATTGGCCGAGCGTCACGTCCGGGGGGGGCGGTGCTTCCGCTGCGCCCATTCATAACCCCCGGCCACCGGCAGAGGCGCCGGCGCGGCGCTGGGGGCGCGGGCGGCGCGGGGACCCCAGGGCGCCGGGGTCTGGGGGGGGCCCGGGGGGGCGTCACGTCGCGGGGGCGGATGCTTCCGCTGAGAGCAGGATGAAATAGCGTTTTTTGGCCTGCATGTGTCCTGCCTGGGTCAAGAGGATTGTAAATAAACACAAGAATCACCCAAGTTTCCCAATCAACACTTTCAGCTCCAGTCCGCCATCTTCCCGCCTGTAAAGACTTCAAACTCTCCGCTCCCACCTTCTCTGGATGCCTTTCCCCAAGCCGTGGACTGATCCAGCGCATGTGGGCGATTTCTTTAACTTTCTCCCCTTCGGTCTTTCATCTTTGGGTTGCACAATGGACAGGAGAGAGCGGGGCTGAATATTTCGCACCCGGGGCGGGCGAGCAACGGACTGTAATTCTCTTGCATGCAACAAGACGGAGGAAAAGAAAGAGAGGGGGGAAAAAAAAAAAAAAAGCTCCGATGCCCAATCAATGGCAAGACGAAGTGATTTCCTTGCCTCTCGGATTCCTCTCGGCAGCGTGGAAAACGAGCCCCGGGAAACCAACTTCAACTCATCCACACTCCCGTGCAGAGCACTCCGGTTCCAACAAGTCAGCCGATCCCCGGGTTCAGCCGGCTAGTGCATCCTGCAGCTGGGGCGCCGTAACCTCACGAATCCCTGCATCTCTCTTTATTCCCGTCTGCAGCGGCTCCGAGACTCCGGCAGTGTTTACTCCTGCGCTCGCGGGGCCGGCCCCCGGGACGCGCGGCGGCCCGGCAGGAGGCGGCGGCGGCGCTGGGTGACGGCGGCGGCGCGTCCTTCCCGCGGGCAGTGCCGGCCCCGAGCGGCGCTTCCCAGGCCCCCGCGCGATCACTGCCGACCGCCGCGTTCGGTCGCCGAATGTTACCCGGTTCTGAATGTTACACTTACACATTCCATTCCCGACACGACAGCGCTGACCTCATCCATCCACGCAGCCCGCGCTGCCATTGGCCGAGCGTCACGTCCGGGGGGGGCGGTGCTTCCGCTGCGCCCATTCATAACCCCCGGCCACCGGCAGAGGCGCCGGCGCGGCGCTGGGGGCGCGGGCGGCGCGGGGACCCCAGGGCGCCGGGGTCTGGCCGGGCCCGGCGGGCGGAGCGCGGGGCGGCCCCTTGCGAGCCGTCGCGGCCCCTCGGCCTGCCCGCACCCGGACCCCTGCCTGGGCCGCACCGCCTCCTGCCTCCGCGCCGGGAACTAGCGCCTCCCAGAGGCGCCCGCGGGGCGCCCGGCGGCTGGGGAACCGGGGACCGGCGGGCGCTTTCCCGGCCCCGCTGCCCCGGCTGCTTTGGGCGCCCTTAAGAGAATCTGCTCTCCTCGGCTGCCTGCCGGGAACGCCTCCCCGAGCGGGCGGCGAGGAGTGTTTGGGTTCCTGGAGAAGGATGCTGAAAAAGTGGAGCAGTGGGGCGAGCCCCTGGGATGCAAAGGAAAGAAAGACTTCATAGAAAGCGATGGCCGAGCAGAAGGATGCTTCTCCCCGCCCACCTTCCACCCTCTGAGGCCCCCCAGTTTTCCCTCCTACAAAACATTTAAACAGGTCCCTTATTCCTTACATAGCCCGTCTTTTTTTTCTTTCCCCAAAGAAAACATCCCAGTCCCCCAGGATAAAGAGGAATCGTTACAATTCTCCCCAGCTGTGCACTAAGAGAAGACACCTATCCCAAATCAGTGACTTTTCTGCACCTCTTTTCCTAGTCTCCAAAAGCCTCTTGTCTATTCTGCAGAAAGCCTCCAAGAGATCCAGTCCCGGGGCGTGGGTGACTGGGGGCGTGGACAGAAAAAGAGATTTCCTAATAGCTGAGAAGAACCCAGTTGCTTTCAGCATGTCCCAGCACCCAAAGTGATGTTACTCTCTTTTGGGATGGAAGGGTGGTGGCTTTTAAGGAGCTGCCTCTGAGGGAAAGGAAGATGAGTCGAAGTGCCAACTGTCCCAGCTGTAGAGGAGAAACTTGAGGCAGGAAATGACCTTATTTACCATCAGTACAAGATAGGCTTCCTCCAGCTGCCCTCCCACACCCAGCCCCAAGCCCCCTCACTGGACACGTCAGATAAAGATCTGGGGTTTCTCTCACTCCCAAACACTATTTCTGGTTAAAAAAAAAAACAAACCACGTTCCTGGCCTCAGAGCCTGAATTCTGTTTTACTGAGAACACCTCCCACCCTCTTCCCCAGCCCAAGCCACAGGGCCTGGCCAAGCTGGACAAGCAGTTGCCTAGGACAGCAAGTTGTTTACTGATTGTTTATTATGGGAGGGACTGAGAGCTAGGGACAGACCCGTCCCAGCTTCCCCCCAGGGCTGCAAAAAACTCCAGTGGGTGAAGACAAAGGGCATGGTTGAAAGGAGGCAAGATGAAAAGATCAAGTGGAAATTTTTAGACGTTTGTTGTTTCAGATATGTTTTTAATAAAGGGGGGAAGGGGACCTGGCTGGGACGTGGCAGCAGTTTCCTGAAGTCTCTCCCTATCTCTGGCCTGCCAAAGATGAGGTACTTTTTCCAGATTTGACTTGTACCCCTGCGCAATCGGGACAGGCCTGGGAAAGAAAGGAGTGTTCAGTCATCTTCCAGATACAATGACAGTGATGCAGATAATGCAGTGATTGAAACCACATGCTACCCAGGGCCCCACCCCAGCCTGGGTTGCTGAGAGCAGCCATGCAAGGCAGGAACCCTTCTGTTGAGATCAGAGTGCAGATTTTCTCAGCCCTATGGGCTTCCCGGGGGGCTCAGATGGTAAAGAGTCTGCCTGCAATGTGGAGAGCCAGGTTCAGTCCCTGGGTCAGGAGGGTCCCCTGGAGAAGGGAATGGCTAGCCACTCGAGTATTCCATAGACAGCCTGGGAATTCCATGGACAGAGGAGCCTGGCAGGCTACGGTCCATGGAGCCTCAAAGAGTCGGACACAACTGGCTGACTAACACTTTCTTTTCATGGCACTGAGATTGTGAGGACTGTAGTCCCTCTGTATCCTGACGGCTGTCCTGTGCGACCTCAGTGGGAGCTGGTTACTGCCCTCGCTCTCTCTTGGGTCTCTTGCTGCTGCAGCACAACTTTCTCGTCTGGCCTAACTGTTACTGATTCCCTCGCCTGTGCCCCAGGGTTCCCAGCCCTACTCTCACGTGCCATAGTGGTGGTACTGCGAGAAAACTACCACTGAAAATGAGAGAAAATTTAGATTCAGACCCCAGATCTGTCATTTACAAGTGCCTTGGGCATGTGGTTTAACCTCACGGAATCTCAGTTTCTCGCTTAAAAAGTCTGAATGATGTTCAGAATCCAGAAACTGTAAACTACTCTACACACTCAACCCTTTTTGTCAAGGTCCACATTTCAAAAGCCAGCTGGAATCTAAAGTAGGCCCCTACAATAGCATCATCATTGTGCTTGGTTTTGTTTTCTCCCCAGCCTTTCTCATTAGCTGAAATCCTTTGTTTGTTTGTCTGTGTTTCTTCATGGTAAGAGGAGGTTCCTGAGTGCAGGAACTCTTATCCTACTCATTCCTCAATCCCCAAGGCCTACATAGGTAGTTCTGGCATTCAGATGGAGCTCAGTCACGGATGTGAATGATGAGTCAATTACTAAAGTTCGACTTCACCTCACTATATGAACACACTTGAAGAGAAAGGCTTCCATCATGATCTCTCAAAGCAGGACTGAATCTCACATTCGAGATGGAAATATTACAAACCAGGAATATCTTAATGTAAGGTGAATCAGTCCATCATAAATCTTTTAACAATGAATGTCAGATCGTGTTAATTCCTCTGGTCAAAGCCCTCAAAGGATCCCAGAATCTGAGCGAAAGCCCTCACAAGGCCCTATAAGGTCCCACAGGATCTTCCCTAACTGCCCCCACCTCTCCTCACCAGACCCATCTCACCTCATTTCCTGTCAATAACTCTCTCCCTCCTTCCCAGTCTACCCACTCCTCACTCCAGCTGGGCTGGTTTTCTTGATGTTTTTCATATATGCCACACATGTCCCTGCCTCAGGGCCTTTGCACATGCTCATCTCGGCTAGTCTGTCTCCAGTATTCTCACTACATCCTCTCTCCCTTTTAAGTCTCTCCTCAAGGCCACCTTACAATTGAGCCCACCTTTGACCTGACTAAACAAGGTAGCAAGTCCTCCCCAGCTCCCCTATGCCCTCAAATGTTTCATTTTTTATCCTTAACACTAATCGTTAATACTGTTAATATATATTGGCTTGTCAATTTATCATTCATCTGTTGCATCTAGAATGTGAGCTCTGTGAAGCCAGGACATGGTCTTTTAGTTCACAGGTATATCTGTGGCACGTCTAACAGGGCCCATCACTAAATAAGTGTTTCTTGACCTAATTAATTAATTTGATCCCATTGTCTGTAGGGCAAATAGAAAACATTCAAGGCTAGAGTACCAGTCTCTCTCTCTCTGTCTCTCTCTCTCTCTCTCTCACACACACACACACACACACACAGCTAAAGCTATCCCAGCGACCCAAGCCTTGCTTAATTTCCTCTTTCAGGGGTAATTTTTCCAAGGCCAAAGCAACATGGAGCGCACAAAACCCAGAAGATACGGGTTCTCATCTTGGCTTTATCACTTCCTTTATAACCTTGAGTGAGTCACTTCCCTAAGCTTTGGATTCCTATTGATAAAACCAAGAGTAACTGTCATATGTATTATGCTCAATGCACTGTACAAATGGGTAATATATGAGAAAGCCCTTTGTAGTCCACATGCAGATTGCAAATATAAGATCTGACTGTCCCACTCTATGGACAGCAGTACATGAGATCATGTTTGCAAGTCAACAGCATTACATACATGAAATATCACCCAGCAAACACTCAACAGTTTCCAGATGCTTTCCAAACTCTGAAATGGTCACTGACTCTTATAAGCCCACAGGAACAGGGAAGATGGAAAACTCACCAATGGACAAAAAGCAAATAAGATCTATGGGTAAAATATCAAATGCACAAATGCTTTTCAAGGGTCTGTAATTATATCTGCTTCTGGAGAAAAAAAAATTGACTCCAAAATAAAATATTGAGTGTAATAAATGCTTAAAATCTCTAAAGCATAACTTTCGGTTGACTGCCAAGGCAACCCAATTTTCATAAAGTTATACATGGTTTTTATTTGACGTGAGCACATTTGGGTGCTTTGGTGATGTGTGCTGGAGCTTCTGACAGTAAGCCTTCCCAGCTCTCATAAAGCTTGGGAAACTGCTGGTATGGGCTGACTGGTTGTAGGAGATGGGAAAACAGAACTGCAAATGGGGTATGGGGCTCCCCAGGCAGGAAACAGCAGCCTGGGTTCCAGTCCCTTTCTGGAATTTATCATTCATCTGTTGCATCTAGAATGTGAGCTCTGTGAAGCCAGGACATGGTCTTTTAGTTCACAGGTATATCTGTGGCACGTCTAACAGGGCCCATCACTAAATAAGTGTTTCTTGACCTAATTAATTAATTTGATCCCATTGTCTGTAGGGCAAATAGAAAACATTCAAGGCTAGAGTACCAGTCTCTCTCTCTCTGTCTCTCTCTCTCTCTCTCTCTCTCTCACACACACACACACAGCTAAAGCTATCCCAGCGACCCAAGCCTTGCTTAATTTCCTCTTTCAGGGGTAATTTTTCCAAGGCCAAAGCAACATGGAGCGCACAAAACCCAGAAGATACGGGTTCTCATCTTGGCTTTATCACTTCCTTTATAACCTTGAGTGAGTCACTTCCCTAAGCTTTGGATTCCTATTGATAAAACCAAGAGTAACTGTCATATGTATTATGCTCAATGCACTGTACAAATGGGTAATATATGAGAAAGCCCTTTGTAGTCCACATGCAGATTGCAAATATAAGATCTGACTGTCCCACTCTATGGACAGCAGTACATGAGATCATGTTTGCAAGTCAACAGCATTACATACATGAAATATCACCCAGCAAACACTCAACAGTTTCCAGATGCTTTCCAAACTCTGAAATGGTCACTGACTCTTATAAGCCCACAGGAACAGGGAAGATGGAAAACTCACCAATGGACAAAAAGCAAATAAGATCTATGGGTAAAATATCAAATGCACAAATGCTTTTCAAGGGTCTGTAATTATATCTGCTTCTGGAGAAAAAAAAATTGACTCCAAAATAAAATATTGAGTGTAATAAATGCTTAAAATCTCTAAAGCATAACTTTCGGTTGACTGCCAAGGCAACCCAATTTTCATAAAGTTATACATGGTTTTTATTTGACGTGAGCACATTTGGGTGCTTTGGTGATGTGTGCTGGAGCTTCTGACAGTAAGCCTTCCCAGCTCTCATAAAGCTTGGGAAACTGCTGGTATGGGCTGACTGGTTGTAGGAGATGGGAAAACAGAAGCAGTCAAGCAAAGTTGGGGCATCATGGAGGACTGGCGAGATCCCCAGGCAGGAAACAGCAGCCTGGGTTCCAGTCCCTTTTCTGGAACTCCAGGAAACCGGGAGCAAGTGGTTTCTGAATGCCAGGATTTTATCTGAAAAATGCGGAGTAGGACTTGGTATCTTTTCACCTGGAAGAGTCAAGGCAGCCCTGTGTAGACCAAGAAAGTAGACGAGGGGAGCCAGTTAGGAGGGAGAAAGGGTGAACACTACTGAGAAAGGAAGGAAAAATTGAATGGAAGTGAGAGGCTCTATGAGGCATCTGCCCAGGAGGGCAGCCAAGCTAAGGAAAACTAACCAAGAGCAAAACAAGGGCAGTTCTTACAAAGACAGTCAAATCCCAAGCCAGGTGCTTTGTACCTATTGGCTCTCTGATCCTCCCAAGGCTCCTAGGACCCAAGTACTGTCCTATCCCCTGCTGTAAATGAGGACGAGAAAACTCAATCCTGGGAAGGAGCTCCATGCAATTCATTCGTTCATCCATTCATTCCCTGAACAAATAAATATCCATTGAGCAGCTGCTCTGTGTAGGGTCTGTGTAAGCATCTGTGTAAGAATCCACCTGCCATGTAGGAGACCCAAGTTCAATCTCTGGTCAGGAAGCTCCCCTGGAGAAGAGAATGGCAACCCTCTCCAGTATTCTTGCCTGGAGAATTCCCTGGACAAAGGAGCCTGGTGGGCTACAGTCCATGGGGTTTCAAACAGCCAGACATGACTGAACCACTTAAACTTAACTACATCATTTTGATGTACACCTAAAACTAACACAACACTGTACATCAACTATACTCGGATGAAACAGAAGAGGAACTTGCTTGATGGTTCAGTGGTTAAGACTTCACGTTCCTATTCAAGGGGTGCTGATTCTGTCCTTGGATGGGGAGCTAAGATCCCATATGCCTCGTGGCCAAGGGGAAAAAAAAAAAAAAACACTGCAGAACAGAAGTAGTATTGTAACACGTTCAATAAAGACTTAAAATGTTTAACACCACTAAAATAAATAAATAAAATTGTGTATACACTCCTTTTAACAAAAAGACTTTAAAAATAAATAAAACCACATACAAGTTGGTCGGCGATGAGCTTAGGTTTCAGCTGATGCCCAGTTGATGAGAAAAGAGCCCAGGGAAGAGCATCCCAGACCAGAGGTCTGGCCAGGACACTGGTCGTGAGGCAGAAGTGAGTCTGGAGAGCTAGACCAGAGGTTTTCAGACTTCTGCAGGCAACAGACTCCCTAGATGCGCTGGTTCAAACACAGATCTCTGGGCCCTGCTCCCAGAATTTCTGGTTCAGTAGAGCTTGGGTGTGGTCCAAGAATTTGCATTTCTAACCACTTCCCAGAAGATGCTGATGCTGCCGGTCAAGGGACCACACTTTGAGAACCACTGAGTGAGAACATCAGCGGAGAGGCTATGGTTTCTGGAGTGTGCTGAGTGCAGGGAAGAGGAAAGGAGCGAGAGGCTGCAGCAACTTTTGCCTGCCCTGGTGCTGCAGCCCAGGCAGAGTGTAGGGATTTTATTTTTCATGGGGTGGATGAAAGCTGGAGGACTTTAAGCAGGGGAGTGCTGTGATCTGATTTCCATTTTCAACAGCTCCCATTTGCTGATTTTGTTGTCGTTTAGTCACTCAACCGTGTCTAACTCTTTGCGACTCCACAGACTGCAGCATGCCAGGCTTCCCTGTCCTTCACTCTTTCCCAGAGTTTGCTTAGATTCGTATCCATTTTCCAAAGTCTTTATTTCTTGAAGTAACAGCTGGAAGGCAGAACAGCAAGTCAGGAGAGAAGGCAAGCTTTAACTCCTGTTTTCGTGGTACAGAAAGGATGACAATCAGAGTCAAGCCAATAAGCCGGGCAATTAGCCTGTGATGGCTTATGACTGCATGCACATTTAGGGAAATTCCTAGTGGTTGAGTGGCTGAGACTCTGTGCTCCCAATGCAGGGGGCTCAGGTTCGACCCCTGGTCAAGGAACTAGATCCCACATGCTACAACTGAGACTCAGTACATCAAAATAAATGTAAATAAAATATTTTTAAAACTGGGATTTAAATTGAGAGTTTCCTCTTTGATCTTAACTCCAGTGCTTGACATGGCCCAGGTCATATACGGTTATATTTAGCTCTGTTGTCCATGTGTGTTTCACAACTTGGAAGTGGCAGCTGTTTTCAGGGGCAGGACACCCTCTTGTTGGTGAGTGTTTTCTGAGGAACAAATGGTGACAGAGAAGTTGCCCTTATCTCTGTCTAGATGCCCTTTTAAGAGTCTTGTAGGGCCTTCAGAGCTAGACCAGAGGTTTTCAGACTTCTGCAGGCAACAGACTCCCTAGATGCGCTGGTTCAAACACAGATCTCTGGGCCCTGCTCCCAGAATTTCTGGTTCAGTAGAGCTTGGGTGTGGTCCAAGAATTTGCATTTCTAACCACTTCCCAGAAGATGCTGATGCTGCCGGTCAAGGGACCACACTTTGAGAACCACTGAGTGAGAACATCAGCGGAGAGGCTATGGTTTCTGGAGTGTGCTGAGTGCAGGGAAGAGGAAAGGAGCGAGAGGCTGCAGCAACTTTTGCCTGCCCTGGTGCTGCAGCCCAGGCAGAGTGTAGGGATTTTATTTTTCATGGGGTGGATGAAAGCTGGAGGACTTTAAGCAGGGGAGTGCTGTGATCTGATTTCCATTTTCAACAGCTCCCATTTGCTGATTTTGTTGTCGTTTAGTCACTCAACCGTGTCTAACTCTTTGCGACTCCACAGACTGCAGCATGCCAGGCTTCCCTGTCCTTCACTCTTTCCCAGAGTTTGCTTAGATTCGTATCCATTTTCCAAAGTCTTTATTTCTTGAAGTAACAGCTGGAAGGCAGAACAGCAAGTCAGGAGAGAAGGCAAGCTTTAACTCCTGTTTTCGTGGTACAGAAAGGATGACAATCAGAGTCAAGCCAATAAGCCGGGCAATTAGCCTGTGATGGCTTATGACTGCATGCACATTTAGGGGGAAATTCCCTAGTGGTTGAGTGGCTGAGACTCTGTGCTCCCAATGCAGGGGGCTCAGGTTCGACCCCTGGTCAAGGAACTAGATCCCACATGCTACAACTGAGACTCAGTACATCAAAATAAATGTAAATAAAATATTTTTTAAAACTGCGCATTTAAATTGAGAGTTTCCTCTTTGATCTTAACTCCAGTGCTTGACATGGCCCAGGTCATATACGGTTATATTTAGCTCTGTTGTCCATGTGTGTTTCACAACTTGGAAGTGGCAGCTGTTTTCAGGGGCAGGACACCCTCTTGTTGGTGAGTGTTTTCTGAGGAACAAATGGTGACAGAGAAGTTGCCCTTATCTCTGTCTAGATGCCCTTTTAAGAGTCTTGTAGGGCTTCCCTGGTGGTCCAGTGGGTAAGGACACCGCCTTGCAGTGCAAGGGGCGCCGGTTCGATCCCTGACCTGGGAAGATCCCACGTGCCGCGGAGCGGCTGGACTGATGTGTCCAATCACCGAGCCGGAGCTCTGGAGCGCATGCGCCCAGAGCTGGCGCTCTGCGACAACAGAGGCCACCGCGGTGGGAGGCCCACAGGAGCCAAAGAACAAAGACGGATGAAAACAGAGAAATGAAAGACCAATAGAAGTGGCCCGCCCGCTCCCCTCCCTCCCCAACCCGACTCCTGCCCAAAAATAAATAAATAAATAAATCTTTAAGAGTCTTGTAGAAGTTTTACTGACCTCTGGTGGAAGGCACATATGCTCCACCCTGTTGACTTGGTAGCTTCTGTTTTCCCCCAAGATACTGTTTCAGTCCTTTACCAAAACCCAAACCTACCACACAGCCCAAATTCCAGAAGCAGAAACAGACATGGAAAGAAAAAGAATCCCAATAAAACTGGATCCATAGTATAATTTACTAGAGGAGGAAGCTGCTAAGTATGTGTGGGTCCCTATTAACATTTGAACATCCATTTATAGATGAGTAACTCAGAGAGAATGAGAAATGGAAATGTCAACTAGTGAAGGTGATGAAATCAGGAAGACACCCACAATTCCAGCCAATTTTCTCCATTAGATTGTAACTTTGTTATGTAATACTCTGTCAATTTTCCCTTCACTCAAAGAAAAAAATTAATGTCTGATACCCAGTTAGAATTGTTTGCCTTCTATCAACTGAAAAATGTGTCCCCTTCGACACTTGTATGCTACCCATGGTGCATAATTATTGATGACCACAGTGATAAATGAGAGACCCTGTAGGACCTTGAGGTACCCGTCAATTCGCACAAGGGAGGTTTAGATTATGTCCAGTCCTGTGTCCGTGATTCAGATGCATTTCATAATTGCCAAAATCATCTAAAGTTGGCGGTCCGTGTACAGTACATAGGATGACTTACTATTAGCACGGTGATGATATGGACAGTAAAGCTAGTTATCTGAATGATGCTCCAAGGTTGTTCTTTGATCAAATGTGCTCTATTTCCGGGAATCCTAATTCCTGAAGTCTTAGGAGGAAGCCTTCAAGCCAGTGTCAGGGAGCCTGTAGTCTTTCTAAATAGATAAAATATACACATACATCTACCAAAGTCTGCACGGCTGGGGATGAACCTCTGGCCTGGATAAACCATCATTCTGAAAATCTGTCATCTAAACAAACAAAATCATTCCTGAAACTGTAAACTATACATAACATTAGGTCTACCCCAGTATATCAACCTCCTAGTAACCCTAGTTCTCCTTCTGTCTTACACACATTTATTCTTCATTTCCAAGAGACTGATCCCCTTGTGGAAGTGCAGACAGCTCAGAAACAGTAGGAAAAAAGGTACGAAGAAGACCTGTATTTAAATATATTTCAGTATATTTACACGTAAATTTCAGCATAGGCTTTGTCTCTTCAAAAATCTGAATATTTAAATATCACAAAAGCAGACTAAAAATATACTTTCTTGCTTTAATTAAGCCTTGAGAAGGGAACTGCCCATGGAAGCACATTCTCACTTTCCCTAACTGTTCTCTTCTACTAGGAAGGAGCCTACCTTCTCCAATGGCCCAATAATTCCTCATCATACAGGAAAAATGCAGACGTTAGTCTTGTTTGAGACTGGATAAGCCTGGTTCCTTTCTTGTCCTTTTAGACCTGTGGAGGCTTGTTGTCAATAAGAACCCCCAGTTGACGATCGCCCCAGGTGCAATGCAGCCCGGCCTCACCGCTTTGTAAAACCGCCTCTCCCACCCTGACAGCTTCTCCATCTAAGCTCAGATCTGACCTGTCACCTGCCCCTTGGCTTGTCTGATCTTGGACTCCCTTGCAACAGGAATTGTCAATGGCTGCAAATCACAAGCTGTGTTGAGGAGGAGGGTGCTAATCCTTTAGGGGCTTAGGAGGAGGTAGTGGGATACTCCACGGCAGTCCTGACCACCTGACTTCCAAACAACACACCCCTGGGTGTGCGGGAAAGGTCCCCATGAATGACCTACTGCGGTCAGTGACCAGCCTGGCCGTCATATCGTGGATATCTGAGATCTTCATGATATTTCCCTGTCCGGTCTGGTGATACGGTGTCATATAGCTGTTCAGCTGTGTACACTTCCATGTGTGCAGAATATTTACCTAACAAGCTACATTCCACTGGGAGCAGGAAAGTTGAGTGCTTAAATCCAGGAGCTTTAGAGCCTGACCACCTGGGTTCCGTCATGATACTTCAACATCACACTGGCTGTGACTTGAGGCAAGTTAATTATGGGCTCCAAGCCTCAGTTCCCCCATCTACTCTCCCCAATGATAATAACTCCTTCAGATGTATATGAAATAATGCCTATAAAACATTTAATAGAGTACCCAGGACTAAGGAGGAGATCCTTAGTAAATGTTAAATAGTTAATGGCCTCCTACTCTTCCCGGCTCTCCAGCAGCCCCTTAGAATTAAAGTGACTTGGTTTCACATTCTGTGTTTCAGCAGTTTTGTCTTCCAGAATTTGAATGAATGTTCTTGGTGCCTGAGATTGGCATTTCAGCAAATCATGCTCAAGTGTTATGGTGGCTATGAAGGGATGTGTCTATTTATCCATCAATAACAAATATTTATTGAACGCCTACTATGTCCCAGGGAGGGCCCTGGGCAAGTGCCATGTGAATACAATAGACCAAACCCTAGCCAGGAAAGACCATGAAGCCTACTCAGGGAGACTCACAAGTAAAGAACCCAGTCAAGCAATAATTCCTCATCATACAGGAAAAATGCAGACGTTAGTCTTGTTTGAGACTGGATAAGCCTGGTTCCTTTCTTGTCCTTTTAGACCTGTGGAGGCTTGTTGTCAATAAGAACCCCCAGTTGACGATCGCCCCAGGTGCAATGCAGCCCGGCCTCACCGCTTTGTAAACCGCCTCCCACCCTGACAGCTTCTCCATCTAAGCTCAGATCTGACCTGTCACCTGCCCCTTGGCTTGTCTGATCTTGGACTCCCTTGCAACAGGAATTGTCAATGGCTGCAAATCACAAGCTGTGTTGAGGAGGAGGGTGCTAATCCTTTAGGGGCTTAGGAGGAGGTAGTGGGATACTCCACGGCAGTCCTGACCACCTGACTTCCAAACAACACACCCCTGGGTGTGCGGGAAAGGTCCCCATGAATGACCTACTGCGGTCAGTGACCAGCCTGGCCGTCATATCGTGGATATCTGAGATCTTCATGATATTTCCCTGTCCGGTCTGGTGATACGGTGTCATATAGCTGTTCAGCTGTGTACACTTCCATGTGTGCAGAATATTTACCTAACAAGCTACATTCCACTGGGAGCAGGAAAGTTGAGTGCTTAAATCCAGGAGCTTTAGAGCCTGACCACCTGGGTTCCGTCATGATACTTCAACATCACACTGGCTGTGACTTGAGGCAAGTTAATTATGGGCTCCAAGCCTCAGTTCCCCCATCTACTCTCCCCAATGATAATAACTCCTTCAGATGTATATGAAATAATGCCTATAAAACATTTAATAGAGTACCCAGGACTAAGGAGGAGATCCTTAGTAAATGTTAAATAGTTAATGGCCTCCTACTCTTCCCGGCTCTCCAGCAGCCCCTTAGAATTAAAGTGACTTGGTTTCACATTCTGTGTTTCAGCAGTTTTGTCTTCCAGAATTTGAATGAATGTTCTTGGTGCCTGAGATTGGCATTTCAGCAAATCATGCTCAAGTGTTATGGTGGCTATGAAGGGATGTGTCTATTTATCCATCAATAACAAATATTTATTGAACGCCTACTATGTCCCAGGGAGGGCCCTGGGCAAGTGCCATGTGAATACAATAGACCAAACCCTAGCCAGGAAAGACCATGAAGCCTACTCAGGGAGACTCACAAGTAAAGAACCCAGTCAAGCAAGTGCCAGATTCTAGTGCTGCTCAAGGGGTGAAACATGGGTTGAAACGGAGGTGTTATTTAAATACTGACCAGACCATCCTCCCTGGAAAGGCATATGAGCAGAAACACGAAGGAGCCTGTGTCTCAAGAAATGGGTGGGGGAGGAAGCTTTCAGAGTGAAGGAAAAGCTGATGCTGACCCCTGAAGGCCAGACGCACCAGGCTGCCTTATTAGGAGCAGAAAACAGGACCGAGTGGCTCAAGCCTTGCACCAGGCCCTGCATTCAAGCAGCTGCTGTTGAAGGAGGCTGTTGATGATGATGGGTTGGTCAGTCTTGCTTATAAAAGGGATGAGGCTCAGAAAAACTGAGACAAGGCTTTGAGGGTAACCCAGCCCATATGCCTCTGACCACCCCATTTATTAAGCCTCTCCCTAATGCCTCCACCCACTGTATAACAGGCTCCAGAATGAAGCTCATAATGTTTTAAAAAATCTTAATGATTTATTTATTTTTAATTATTTTTGCCTATGCTGGGTCTTTATTGATGCTTACGGACTTAGTGGCTCTTTGGCATGTGGGATCTCCCAGGACCAGGGATCAAACTTGTGTTCCATGCATTTGCAAAGCAGATTCTTAATCTCTGGACCACGAGGGAATCCCAAGTCCAGCATTTTAACTTTATATTGTGTTTATTGTTGTCTACTGCCCAACTCCTGGGACTGTTGTCCCAGGAGAAGTGAACCTATGTCTTATTTATCTTCGTAACTCCAGCATCTAGCACAATGCTTCACTTAGTTGGTGCCTTATAAATATTTGCTGAATGATGCATCGTCACGAAACATACTAGACGTTGCCAGACAATGTACTAAGGGTTTTAAATACATTAATTCAACCGATCCTCTTTATACCACCTAAAGGTATACTCTATCATTAGTAACAGTTTACAGAAGAAATGAAGGTACAGAGAGGTTAAGGAAGCTGCTCACGCTCTTACAGCTGGGATGGAGTTGAACCAGGATTTGAATCCAAGCACTCCACCTCCAAAGCCTCTCCTCCTAATTTAGTCACATGCAGTGCTTCTCGAACTACCTTGTGTGAACATCATCTGGAAAATAGGTTAAAATACCTGTTCCAGGGCCCCACTTACAGTGTTTCCCATTTAGTAGGTCTATTCGTTATCTACTGCTGCGTAACAAATTAACGCAAGACTAGAGACTTACAACAACAAACATTTATCATCGCCAGTATCTGTGAGTCAGCAATCTGGGCTCAGCTTCATCAGGTTCTCTGGCTCAGAGATTTTCAAAAGCTCCAATCAGGAAGTCGGCGAGTTGGTGTTGTTTCACAGCTTCACTAGGAGAGATCCATTCTCTCTGCTCATGTATGTAGCTGTTGGCCGACCGTGAGTCTTCACTGACTGTTAATCTCCTCATTTCTTGCCCCAGGGGCCTCCCCAAAAAGGATGTGCACAATATGGCAGCTGGCTTCCCTCACAGCAAGTGAGTGAGTGACAGAGAACACCCAAGAATGTCCCCATGTCTTTCTGTAACTTCATCTAGAAAGTGACATTCCTCTTCCTAGTCTTTGAGATTGCCTCCTGTGAGCATGTGGGGTGGGACCCAAGAATCTATATTTCTACCAAGTTCTCAACTGATGCTGCTGCTCTGCTCCCAGGAGAGGACCACACTTTGGGTAGCACCAGTCCACTAGAATGGAAGGAAGGGACGGATGGAAGAAGGAAGGAAGGGAAGGATGGAGGGAGGGATGAAAGAGAGAGGAAAGGAAGGAAGGAAGAAGAAAACCAAGGAAGTCATGAACATTGAACTTGACTGGATGGTGTACTGTATTTACACAGGACCTTTCTCCACCCTGGCCCATCCTCACCACCACCTGTACACCCTAGGCTCCTGTCAAAAACGGTTAAGAAGGTAACTATGAACCTAGGCAACCAGACGTGCACACTGTTACTCCTCGGAAAAGGAGGACCTGACCCCAAGTAGGTACATCCTGTCTGCCACTTTACATAATTCTACTCTCTCGTGGATACAAAATATTTCCCTGATGGTTCCCAACCCTGCCTGGTGACTTAAACCCTGCCTGGTGACTTACAGCCTTGCAGAGTCAATAGCAGGTGGGAGAGGGGTGTCATTTTGAGAGATGCTCTTTCCTGCTCTGTGATTTTGAGAAAGAGGTGTGAATTTCAAGTCCTCTTACTGCCGAAATTAGTTAGGGCTCTCTGGTTGGGTTTCTCTCTGAGCCCCTTCTCTGCCCTGGAGTCTCCTTCCTGACCACTGGCGGTGTTGGACCCCCTGCTGCCTGGTTAGGGGGATGGGGAGGCAGAGAGATGGGGAAGGAGAGGCAGCTCTAGAAGGCTGGCCCCAGCTCTCCCCTAGCTGGCAACTCCAGAAGCTTCGTGAGCATCACTTCTCCTTCCCCGCCAGGAAGGAGGAGTGCTTGCTGGAGCTGAACAGCTGCTCAGGGTGCAGGGAGGCGAATGTTACTAAATATATGTTCTCGTTGTACATTGGTGTGTCAAGAAAAACTGAATCTCCATGTTCCCCACTTGGGTGTTCTTTAAAAAAAGAGAAAACCTCACATGAGCACAGCATACCTCTTCACTCCTGCCCCGACCCCGACTGAAGAATCCAATTGCCGTCTCACTTATTCTCCTCCCGAGAGCCTCCAAATAAGTGTCGTCTTGTCACAGTCTGAGAGCTTCTGGTACCTTCTACCAGTCCCACTATACACGCCGCTTGGGTCTCTGAGTCTCTTAGCCTTCCAGGCTTTTTTCCAAACTTTTCTCAGGGTGGAACTCAGAGTAACATGCTTGAGACTGCCAGGGAAGAAGGCTCTTTAAAATGTGGGCAAGTCATTGTGACATTAGTGCTGTCTGTCCTTTCTGTCTAAGTCATAAATCAATTTCTGGAAATCTATAAATGTATCATATGTACAACATATATATGTGTGTGTAGCATATATGTGTGTGTGCAGACATAGGACCTTAAGTCAAATCATTAATATTGTGTTGTGTTTGTCTCTGTGTGTTAATCACTCCATTGTACCCAATTTGTTGCAATCCCATGGACTGTAGCCTACCAGGTTCCTCTGTCCATGGAATTCTCCAGGCAAGAATGCTGGAGTGGGTTGCCATTTCCTTCTCCAGGGGATCTTCCCGACCCAGGAATCAAATCCATGTCTCCTGCATTGCAGGCAGATTCTTTACCATCTGAGCCATTAGGAAAGCCCCAGTATTATGTTGGTCGAGCTATTTTTATGAGGAAATGCAGTTGCTGATTTGAATGCAGCGCTGAGCTCCCCGCTTTAATTGGAAAGAAAATGACTTGCACCAGTTGGTCTTTTAATCTAAGGTGGGAAATTGATTTTTAAATGTATGAGGCCCAGGATCCTAAATATTCTCTCAGTCACCAATATGGAATGGATATAGACCCACAGTTATTCCTGTTATTCCCTTTATTCCCTTCAAACCAATCTTTGTCTCTTCTTTCCTTATTCAACACTGCAAGGCAGAATTCTACCTCCCAGCATGTAATGTGTTGAATGAATGGCTAATAGATAAACCCATATTCTCCAGAAAAGCTAATTAAAATAGTTCTCGTTGTACATTGGTGTGTCAAGAAACTCTCATGTTCCCACTTGGGTGTTCTTTAAAAAGAAAACCTCACATGAGCACAGCATACCTCTTCACTCCTGCCCCGACCCGACTGAAGAATCCAATTGCCGTCTCACTTATTCTCCTCCCGAGAGCCTCCAAATAAGTGTCGTCTTGTCACAGTCTGAGAGCTTCTGGTACCTTCTACCAGTCCCACTATACACGCCGCTTGGGTCTCTGAGTCTCTTAGCCTTCCAGGCTTTTTTCCAAACTTTTCTCAGGGTGGAACTCAGAGTAACATGCTTGAGACTGCCAGGGAAGAAGGCTCTTTAAAATGTGGGCAAGTCATTGTGACATTAGTGCTGTCTGTCCTTTCTGTCTAAGTCATAAATCAATTTCTGGAAATCTATAAATGTATCATATGTACAACATATATATGTGTGTGTAGCATATATGTGTGTGTGCAGACATAGGACCTTAAGTCAAATCATTAATATTGTGTTGTGTTTGTCTCTGTGTGTTAATCACTCCATTGTACCCAATTTGTTGCAATCCCATGGACTGTAGCCTACCAGGTTCCTCTGTCCATGGAATTCTCCAGGCAAGAATGCTGGAGTGGGTTGCCATTTCCTTCTCCAGGGGATCTTCCCGACCCAGGAATCAAATCCATGTCTCCTGCATTGCAGGCAGATTCTTTACCATCTGAGCCATTAGGAAAGCCCCAGTATTATGTTGGTCGAGCTATTTTTATGAGGAAATGCAGTTGCTGATTTGAATGCAGCGCTGAGCTCCCCGCTTTAATTGGAAAGAAAATGACTTGCACCAGTTGGTCTTTTAATCTAAGGTGGGAAATTGATTTTTAAATGTATGAGGCCCAGGATCCTAAATATTCTCTCAGTCACCAATATGGAATGGATATAGACCCACAGTTATTCCTGTTATTCCCTTTATTCCCTTCAAACCAATCTTTGTCTCTTCTTTCCCTTATTCAACACTGCAAGGCAGAATTCTACCTCCCCAGCATGTAATGTGTTGAATGAATGGCTAATAGATAAACCCATATTCTCCAGAAAAGCTAATTAAAATAAAATGCAGGGGGGCTTCCCTGGTGGTCCAGTGGGTAAGGACACCACCTTACAGTGCAAGGGGCGTCAGTTCGATCCCTGGCCTGGGAAGCTCTCATGTGCCGCGGAGCGGCTGGACTGATGTGTCCAATCACCGAGCCGGAGCTCTGGAGTGCATGCGCCCAGAGCCGGCGCTCTGTGACGACGGACGCCACCGCGATGGGAGGCCCACAGGAGCCAAAGAGCAAAGACGGATGAAAATAGACAAATGAAGGACCAATAGAAGTGGCCCGCCTGCCATCCCACCCCCACAAAAATAAATAAATAAATCTTTAAAAAAAAATGCAGGCCTTCCCTGGTGGTCCAGTGGGTAAGGACAACGTCTTGCAGTGCAAGGGGCGCCAGTTCAATCCCTGGCCTGGGAAGATCCCACGTGCCGCGGAGCGGCTGGACCGATGTGTCCAATCACCGAGCCGGAGCTCTGGAGTGCATGCGCCCAGAGCCGGCGCTCTGTGACGACGGACGCCACCGCGATGGGAGGCCCACAGGAGCCAAAGAGCAAAGACGGATGAAAATAGACAAATGAAGGACCAATAGAAGTGGCCCGCCTGCCATCCCACCCCCACAAAAATAAATAAATAAATCTTTAAAAAAAAATGCAGGCCTTCCCTGGTGGTCCAGTGGGTAAGGACAACGTCTTGCAGTGCAAGGGGCGCCAGTTCAATCCCTGGCCTGGGAAGATCCCACGTGCCGCGGAGCGGCTGGACCGATGTGTCCAATTACTGAGCCAGAGCTCTGGCGTGCATACGCCCAGAGCCGGTGCTCTGCGACAATAGAGGCCACCGCGATGGGAGGCCCACACGAGCCAAAGAACAAAGATGGATGAAAAATAGATAATTGAAAGACCAATAGAAGTGGCCTGCCCGCCCCCTCCCTCCCCAACCCACCCCCCCCAAAAATAAATAAATAAAATACAGTAGATCCATGGTTTAAGCCAAGTCTTGCTTTAAGACCAATTAGTTTACTGAGATATGAAAATGGATCACTTCAGCCATGCTTGCTAAAGCTGTGGAAGAAAACTGTATCAAATGAAAGCCGCCCTTTCTGGAATCCCCTCCATGTGGAGCTGATCATTTCATCTGGTGTCACGCCCTTTCTTGCCCTTGCCTCTGTAGTAATCTTCCTCCTATCTTGCTTCATCTGTTGGTTTAGACCCTGGGAGTCTCAGAAGGACTGTTAACCCTATAAGGACAAGGATGATCTATTTTCCACCTCTGTTTCCTGGACACCTAGCAGAGTACCTGACACCAGTTAAGTGTGCATAAAATTCATGAGGAATGAATGAGGGAAGGAGTGACTAAATTCCTAATTTAATGTAATATAATTTTACTAAGAGGTTTGGGAAGAGAAGGTTCTCCTGGTGACTCAGTGGTAAAAAAAAAAAAAAAAAAAAAATCCACCTGCAATGTGGGAGATGTGGTTTCCATTCCCGGGTTGGGAAGATGCGCCTGTAGGAGGGCATGGCAACCCACTCTTGCCTGGAGAATTCCACGGACAGAGGGATTTGAAGGTTAGAGTCCATGGGGTCCCAAAGAGTTGCACATGACTGAGTGACTTTCACTTTGGGAAAAGAAAAGAAAAGTTTTAAGTCAAAGATTTGGAAACAAATACATTTGAAAATCCATCAGTCTGGGAAATCATCTTCCAAATGATACAGGCCACTAGGAGAATGGGATTCTCTTTACCGTAAGTTGGTTTTCATTCACGTTTCAGTGCTGCTTATAATCAGGGAAAGGAGGGACACATCTACAATGGTCTTCTTATTTCTGTAAGCCCATGTGTCTTATTCTCAATAGGTTTACTACTGTGTGGGTCTTATTCTCAAGACTTCACCTGAGTATTCAGCTCATTTGGCTCTAGGGAGCGGTCATGAACCCTTCAAACCGTGGCCAAGCAGCCAACATCAAGTTTTCCAGCTCAGCCATCTTGGCCCTTTCCCAAGTTGGCTGGGAGGAAGGTCCTCCCCAACCCGACCCCCCCCAAAAATAAATAAATAAAATACAGTAGATCCATGGTTTAAGCCAAGTCTTGCTTTAAGACCAATTAGTTTACTGAGATATGAAAATGGATCACTTCAGCCATGCTTGCTAAAGCTGTGGAAGAAAACTGTATCAAATGAAAGCCGCCCTTTCTGGAATCCCCTCCATGTGGAGCTGATCATTTCATCTGGTGTCACGCCCTTTCTTGCCCTTGCCTCTGTAGTAATCTTCCTCCTATCTTGCTTCATCTGTTGGTTTAGACCCTGGGAGTCTCAGAAGGACTGTTAACCCTATAAGGACAAGGATGATCTATTTTCCACCTCTGTTTCCTGGACACCTAGCAGAGTACCTGACACCAGTTAAGTGTGCATAAAATTCATGAGGAATGAATGAGGGAAGGAGTGACTAAATTCCTAATTTAATGTAATATAATTTTACTAAGAGGTTTGGGAAGAGAAGGTTCTCCTGGTGACTCAGTGGTAAAAAAAAAAAAAAAAAAAAATCCACCTGCAATGTGGGAGATGTGGTTTCCATTCCCGGGTTGGGAAGATGCGCCTGTAGGAGGGCATGGCAACCCACTCTTGCCTGGAGAATTCCACGGACAGAGGGATTTGAAGGTTAGAGTCCATGGGGTCCCAAAGAGTTGCACATGACTGAGTGACTTTCACTTTGGGAAAAGAAAAGAAAAGTTTTAAGTCAAAGATTTGGAAACAAATACATTTGAAAATCCATCAGTCTGGGAAATCATCTTCCAAATGATACAGGCCACTAGGAGAATGGGATTCTCTTTACCGTAAGTTGGTTTTCATTCACGTTTCAGTGCTGCTTATAATCAGGGAAAGGAGGGACACATCTACAATGGTCTTCTTATTTCTGTAAGCCCATGTGTCTTATTCTCAATAGGTTTACTACTGTGTGGGTCTTATTCTCAAGACTTCACCTGAGTATTCAGCTCATTTGGCTCTAGGGAGCGGTCATGAACTACCCCAGAATGAGTGTCCCTGCAGTGATGAAGTGGCCCCGTGGCCAAGCAGCCAACATCAAGTTTTCCAGCTCAGCCATCTTGGCCCTTTCCCAAGTTGGCTGGGGAGGAAGGGCTTGGAGGAAGGCTGCCAAGACCCAAAGCTCTGGGCACCTGCACGCCTCTTCTGGCTTCATGGCCATGGTCATCAATAAAGTGTTTCCCACTTTAAACTTTTAAAAATAAAGGTTTCTCTTGCTGGATACCTGATGAGATGAAATTTACTATTAAATGATGCTGGCAGAAAAAAATAGTTTCACCCTTTAAAAGCTGGAAATGCTTGTTTCCTCCAGCCACTCTGAAGTCAGAGCAATTCAGTGGCATTGATATCACCCATGGGAGAAAGGGGAGCCTTTTTCTTCTCTTCCCCGTTCTCTTCCAACTACAGCTCTGTGTCTAGCCACCCGTAATGTGAGCACAACCTCACACCCGCAATGTGAGCACAGCCTCACTGGCAGAAAGGATCTATGTTCTATACAGTTTTTGTCTTCCTATAGGGACTACTCCAGTGACCTACAGACAAACAGAATATGACATCTTTTTAAAAGTTTCTGATCATAAGGAGCAAATTAAAAAAAAAACAGATAAATGAAATATAATAGCAGGGGAGGGTTATATTTTTTCTTTCTTTGGTCAGTTTCTTTAAATTTATTTTTATTGGAGGATATTTGCTTGTGTTGGCTTCTGCCATATATCAAGATGAATCAACCATAGGTATATACATGCCCCCTCCCTCTGGAACCTTCCTCCTGTGGCCCACCCCCCGAGCCCTCTGGGCTGTGACAGAGGTCTGGTTTGAGCGCCCTGCATCACACAGGAAATTCCCACGGGTTATCTATTTCATATGTGGTACATGCTTCCATTGCTACTCTCTCAATTCTTCCCACCCTCTCCGTCTGCCACTGTGTTCACAAGCCTGCTCTTTGGCTAGTTTCTGACATAAGTAACAGCACATGTGAACTCTAAGTGCTTTAAATAAAATGTCTTATCCTTGGCTTCTCACTTCACTGGTGGGCTAGGAATTGGCTTTGGTTGGTGATGCAGGTCAGTAGTATCAGTAAGATTCCGGGGGCAGGAAGAGGAAAGCAACTAGTCATATGCAAAGGAAGGCCCCTAGGTGTTTCAGGTGATTTTTTCTACAGACACTTCATAGGCCAGAGGAAGTGGAAGGGTGTATTTCAAATATTAAAAGGAAAAATCTTACAACCTAAAATCCTCTATTAGGCAAGGTTACCATTTAGAATTGAGAGATCAAGAGTTCCTCAGAAAAGGAAAAATTAAAGGAGCTCATCACCATTAAACTGGCCCTACAAGAAATATTAAAAAATAAAAAGGCCACAGTTAAAAATAAGAAAATATATAAGGGAACATTTCGCTGGTAAAGGCAAGTAGCAAAAGTAGTGCATCAGCTTCTTAAAAGCCTAGTTAAAAGACAGAAGTGGTACAGTCAACTATAACTATAACGAGTAATTAAGGGATACACAAAATTTTAAAATGACATAAAAAACATATAACATGGGAGGGGAGAGTAAAAATATAGTGCTTTTAAAATATTTTCAAACTCAAGCAACTACTAGCTTAAAATTGAAGACTACACATACAGGTTGACATATATGAACCTCATGGTAACCACAGCCAAACACTTAACAATTGATACATAAGAAATAAATGACTTCCCCAGTGGCTCAGAAGTAAAGAACCTGTCAATGTAGGAGGTGACCATTCAGTCCCTGGAGGAGGGAAATGGTGACCCACTCCAGTTCCCTCTGAACTTCTCATGTGGCCCACCGGGGCCGAAAAGATGAATCAACCATAGGTATATACATGCCCCTCCTCTGGAACCTTCCTCCTGTGCCACCCGAGCCCTCTGGGCTGTGACAGAGGTCTGGTTTGAGCCCCCTGCATCACACAGGAAATTCCCACGGGTTATCTATTTCATATGTGGTACATGCTTCCATTGCTACTCTCTCAATTCTTCCCACCCTCTCCGTCTGCCACTGTGTTCACAAGCCTGCTCTTTGGCTAGTTTCTGACATAAGTAACAGCACATGTGAACTCTAAGTGCTTTAAATAAAATGTCTTATCCTTGGCTTCTCACTTCACTGGTGGGCTAGGAATTGGCTTTGGTTGGTGATGCAGGTCAGTAGTATCAGTAAGATTCCGGGGGCAGGAAGAGGAAAGCAACTAGTCATATGCAAAGGAAGGCCCCTAGGTGTTTCAGGTGATTTTTTCTACAGACACTTCATAGGCCAGAGGAAGTGGAAGGGTGTATTTCAAATATTAAAAGGAAAAATCTTACAACCTAAAATCCTCTATTAGGCAAGGTTACCATTTAGAATTGAGAGATCAAGAGTTCCTCAGAAAAGGAAAAATTAAAGGAGCTCATCACCATTAAACTGGCCCTACAAGAAATATTAAAAAATAAAAAGGCCACAGTTAAAAATAAGAAAATATATAAGGGAACATTTCGCTGGTAAAGGCAAGTAGCAAAAGTAGTGCATCAGCTTCTTAAAAGCCTAGTTAAAAGACAGAAGTGGTACAGTCAACTATAACTATAACGAGTAATTAAGGGATACACAAAAATTTTAAAATGACATAAAAAACATATAACATGGGAGGGGAGAGTAAAAATATAGTGCTTTTAAAATATTTTCAAACTCAAGCAACTACTAGCTTAAAATTGAAGACTACACATACAGGTTGACATATATGAACCTCATGGTAACCACAGCCAAACACTTAACAATTGATACATAAGAAATAAATGACTTCCCCAGTGGCTCAGAAGTAAAGAACCTGTCAATGTAGGAGGTGACCATTCAGTCCCTGGAGGAGGGAAATGGTGACCCACTCCAGTACTGTTGCCTGGGAAATCCCCTGGACAGAGGAGCCTGGCCAGCTATAGTCCATGGAGTGCCAAAGAGCTGGACAAGTCTGAGCACACACACACGCATAGAAAAAAACAATTCAAAGGTAATACTAAAGGAATAGATCAAACCACAAGGAAAGAGAAGATAGTATGCGTGTGTGTGTGACTATGTAGTCACATAGACCCATATATGCATAAAAATGGAATGTTATTCAGCCATAAAAAAGAATGAAATGTTGCCATTTGCAGCAACACTGTGATGGAACTGAAGGGCATTATGCCAAGTGAAAATGTCGGAGAAAAGTAAATACATACAATTTCACTTTTATGTGGAATGTAAAAAGCAAAACAAAAAATAAGAGAAAAAGACTCATAGATATAAAGAACGAATTGGTAGTTGCCACAGGGGAGGGAGGTGGGGAGACAGATGGAAGAGATGAAGGAGATTAAGAGATACAGACTTACAGTTAATAAAATAAGTCATGAGTTGTAACATACGCAAAGGAGATACATTCTGTATTGTGGTGATCATTTCATAATATATAAAAATATTGAATCACTATGTCATACACCTGAAACTGTAATAGTACTGTATTCAGTTGTAAAAAAGAACCCAGGGTTTCTCCAGCTTCCCATTTTGCTGTCTTTAATGTGTCAGTAAAGTCTGCAATAATGCTACAATATGGTTACACCTGGTGGCTCAGACTAAAGAAGCTGCCTGCAATGCAGGAGACCCGGGTTTGATCCCTGGGGTCTGGAAGATCCCCTGGAGGAGGAAATTGCAACCCACTCCAGTCTTCTTGCCTGGAGAACTCCATGGGACAGAGGAGCCTGGCAGGCTGCAGTCCATCCACGGTGTCGCAGAGTCGGGCAGTGACTGACAAACCTATGGTTCCACTGGCTCTAGGCATTTTGTCCTCACATAACCCAACCAAAAACAGGAAGCAAGAGGAGCCACAGCAGCTTTCTGCCATGGCACTCTCTCCTTAAAGAGGAAAAGTACCACAGAACACTCCCTCCCCAGTATCCCTTTACATTTCATAGACCGGAAGTGAGTCAATGCTCCCGAACACCAGTGAAAGAGAGTACAATGACCATGATTGACTCTATTAGTCTGGGTTCTCCAGAGAAACAGAATCAACAGAGAAAAAAATATATATGTATATATGATGTATTATATATACATTTTTACACTTTCATATATAAAGAGATTTATTATAAAGGATTGGCTCACGTGATGCTGGAAGCTGACAAAGCCCAGGTTCTGCAGTCAGCAGGCTGGAGGCTCAGGAGAACGAATAGTTTAAGGTCCAGTCTGAGTCCAGTGTAAGTCAGAGGGCAGGAGAACACTGTTGTCCTGGCTCTAAAATAGTCAGGAGAGAGAGGGGGTTTTCTTTCACTCGGCCTCCTAAATCCGGGCAGGCCACTGGACTGGATGAAGCCTGTCTGCACTAAGGAGGGCAATCTGTGTCACTAAACCAACTGATTCAAGGGTTAAATCTTCTTCAGGAACACCCTTACAGACACAGTCCGTTGAACCTCCCCCAAATGCCGGGCATCCTGTGACTTTATCAACATACGCAAAGGAGATACATTCTGTATTGTGGTGATCATTTCATAATATATAAAAATATTGAATCACTATGTCATACACCTGAAACTGTAATAGTACTGTATTCAGTTGTAAAAAAGAACCCAGGGTTTCTCCAGCTTCCCATTTTGCTGTCTTTAATGTGTCAGTAAAGTCTGCAATAATGCTACAATATGGTTACACCTGGTGGCTCAGACTAAAGAAGCTGCCTGCAATGCAGGAGACCCGGGTTTGATCCCTGGGGTCTGGAAGATCCCCTGGAGGAGGAAATTGCAACCCACTCCAGTCTTCTTGCCTGGAGAACTCCATGGGACAGAGGAGCCTGGCAGGCTGCAGTCCATCCACGGTGTCGCAGAGTCGGGCAGTGACTGACAAACCTATGGTTCCACTGGCTCTAGGCATTTTGTCCTCACATAACCCACCCAAAAACAGGAAGCAAGAGGAGCCACAGCAGCTTTCTGCCATGGCACTCTCTCCTTAAAGAGGAAAAGTACCACAGAACACTCCCTCCCCAGTATCCCTTTACATTTCATAGACCGGAAGTGAGTCAATGCTCCCGAACACCAGTGAAAGAGAGTACAATGACCATGATTGACTCTATTAGTCTGGGTTCTCCAGAGAAACAGAATCAACAGAGAAAAAAATATATATGTATATATGATGTATTATATATACATTTTTACACTTTCATATATAAAGAGATTTATTATAAAGGATTGGCTCACGTGATGCTGGAAGCTGACAAAGCCCAGGTTCTGCAGTCAGCAGGCTGGAGGCTCAGGAGAACGAATAGTTTAAGGTCCAGTCTGAGTCCAGTGTAAGTCAGAGGGCAGGAGAACACTGTTGTCCTGGCTCTAAAATAGTCAGGAGAGAGAGGGGGTTTTCTTTCACTCGGCCTCCTAAATCCGGGCAGGCCACTGGACTGGATGAAGCCTGTCTGCACTAAGGAGGGCAATCTGTGTCACTAAACCAACTGATTCAAGGGTTAAATCTTCTTCAGGAACACCCTTACAGACACAGTCCGTTGAACCAAATATCTGGGCACCCCATGGCCAAGTCGAGTGGACACAGAGGTAACCATCCCTGTGACTTTATCATATGTAAAAGAGATAGCTATTGTCGTTGTACTGTGGGAATAAGAGATCCTGCAGGGGGGCTGGACAATGGCCTGGAGAGGTGAGTTGGAGGACTGGGAAGGGGGTAGAGGAGGAGGGGTCAGGGACATACATATGACCAATCTAGGATTATCAAAGATATCCATAAACAACAAAATTCTGTAACAACTAAAAGTAAAATAAAAATAATTTGAAAAAGGCTTTCCTGGTGGCTCAGTGGGTAAAGAGTCTGCTTTGCAATGCAGGGGGTGCCTGTTCAGTCTCTGGCCTGGGAAGATCCCACATGCCATGGTGCAGCCGGACCGGCATGTTCAATTACGAGCCAGGGCTCTGGAGTGCATGCGCCCAGAGCCGGTGCTCTGCAACATGAGAGGCCACTGCAATGGGAGGCCCACATAGGCCCAAGAATAAAGATGGATGAAAATAATAAACCAAAAATCAATAAAAGAGGACAAAAAATAAATAAAGAATACTCCATCTGAGCCAAGCCTAGTTTTTCAAGTATGTCACTGCTCAACAGACAAGCAATATTTGGAGTGTGTTAGTAAGACAAAATATTTAAATATGGGCTAGGCCACACATTGTTCCTTTGCAGTTGTTTATATATTTATGAAAATTAAGCTTTTAAAAGTGGACTAACAGTATCCAAAAAATTTTAGAATTCTGGATGATAGTCATATGAAAGGATTGGCTCACGTGATGCTGGAAGCTGACAAAGCCCAGGTTCTGCAGTCAGCAGGCTGGAGGCTCAGGAGAACGAATAGTTTAAGGTCCAGTCTGAGTCCAGTGTAAGTCAGAGGGCAGGAGAACACTGTTGTCCTGGCTCTAAAATAGTCAGGAGAGAGAGGGGGTTTTCTTTCACTCGGCCTCCTAAATCCGGGCAGGCCACTGGACTGGATGAAGCCTGTCTGCACTAAGGAGGGCAATCTGTGTCACTAAACCAACTGATTCAAGGGTTAAATCTTCTTCAGGAACACCCTTACAGACACAGTCCGTTGAACCAAATATCTGGGCACCCCATGGCCAAGTCGAGTGGACACAGAGGTAACCATCCCTGTGACTTTATCATATGTAAAAGAGATAGCTATTGTCGTTGTACTGTGGGAATAAGAGATCCTGCAGGGGGGCTGGACAATGGCCTGGAGAGGTGAGTTGGAGGGGACTGGGAAGGGGGTAGAGGAGGAGGGGTCAGGGACATACATATGACCAATCTAGGATTATCAAAGATATCCATAAACAACAAAATTCTGTAACAACTAAAAGTAAAATAAAAATAATTTGAAAAAGGCTTTCCTGGTGGCTCAGTGGGTAAAGAGTCTGCTTTGCAATGCAGGGGGTGCCTGTTCAGTCTCTGGCCTGGGAAGATCCCACATGCCATGGTGCAGCCGGACCGGCATGTTCAATTACGAGCCAGGGCTCTGGAGTGCATGCGCCCAGAGCCGGTGCTCTGCAACATGAGAGGCCACTGCAATGGGAGGCCCACATAGGCCCAAGAATAAAGATGGATGAAAATAATAAACCAAAAATCAATAAAAGAGGACAAAAAATAAATAAAGAATACTCCATCTGAGCCAAGCCTAGTTTTTCAAGTATGTCACTGCTCAACAGACAAGCAATATTTGGAGTGTGTTAGTAAGACAAAATATTTAAATATGGGCTAGGCCACACATTGTTCCTTTGCAGTTGTTTATATATTTATGAAAATTAAGCTTTTAAAAGTGGACTAACAGTATCCAAAAAATTTTAGAATTCTGGATGATAGTCATATGACTGTCTCTCTGGGGCATTACCAAACCTATATATATATATATATATATATATATATAATTGTAGAAAATTCAGGAAGTATAGGTAAGCAAAGAGGTGATAAAAATGATCTGAAATCCCATTATCAAGTGACAACCAGTGTTAACATTTCCTTATAAATACTTCTAACATTTTCCCATTCATATTAACACATTTTTAAGGACAGGTGAGATCATATTGAACAACACTATTTTGCAACTGAAATTTTCTCCTGTAATATACCTCATACATTATTCCATATTGACTTTACTCAGCTCGACGGCATGATTTTTTTTTTTTTTTTTTTTTTGCTTACACAGTTGTTCCACATTTTGCTTAAGCAATCCCCTTTTAGACATTTCACTTATAAAGATATTTCTACATAAAAAGGGATTCTGTGGCTCAGAACTTTGCAATATTCAGTTTTTCATCCTCTGGTGAGGGCTTCCCATATATAGCGGTGCCCCTGGTGCCAGCAACCAGGAACTGCACAATCCTAGAGTGTACTTTCCATTTCTTTGAACCCTTCCTCTTACAGTGTGATATTATTAGTTGTGTGTGAATTGCTTTTGTTCTCAGCTAATGTTTCCAGAGCCTTATGAGGATGGAAGACCCATTCCCCACCACACTGCTCCATACTAACTCTGGAGGCGATGGCAGAGAAACCTGGAAAATGCAACACTGTGCACAGAGTTCAGAGTTTCTGAAACAAGTACTTCCAGAAAACTGGATAGTGTCCTCTAAGGCCCAGATTACAAAGGTGTGGTTCAAAGCCATTGCAACAGTTGCTAAGTTCAACAGCTTTTCAGAACTACTTTCTGGAACCATCCTAAATTCTCCCCTTCCATCACAGCCACTGGAGTCAAATGTTATTCATCCTAAGAGCTTGATGAGTAGATTTGCTTACATGTATTTTCATTACTAAACTAGGGTTAATGTTTGGGTCATTTCATAACGAGATCACGTATCAGTGAGTGTAGGGCTTCTCCAATGCAAGGGGTTACCTTCCAGTGCAAGAGACTGATCCTTCGGTCAGGAAGATCCCCTGGAGGAGGAAACAACCACCCACTCCAATATTCTTGTTGAAAATCCCATGGATACAGGAGTCTGGTGGGCTACTGTCCATGGGGTCAAAGAGTCAAACGTGACTGCACACACATACACTGTGTGTATGCTGTATGTCCCATTATCAAGTGACAACCAGTGTTAACATTTCCTTATAAATACTTCTAACATTTTCCCATTCATATTAACACATTTTTAAGGACAGGTGAGATCATATTGAACAACACTATTTTGCAACTGAAATTTTCTCCTGTAATATACCTCATACATTATTCCATATTGACTTTACTCAGCTCGACGGCATGATTTTTTTTTTTTTTTTTTTTTGCTTACACAGTTGTTCCACATTTTGCTTAAGCAATCCCCTTTTAGACATTTCACTTATAAAGATATTTCTACATAAAAAGGGATTCTGTGGCTCAGAACTTTGCAATATTCAGTTTTTCATCCTCTGGTGAGGGCTTCCCATATATAGCGGTGCCCCTGGTGCCAGCAACCAGGAACTGCACAATCCTAGAGTGTACTTTCCATTTCTTTGAACCCTTCCTCTTACAGTGTGATATTATTAGTTGTGTGTGAATTGCTTTTGTTCTCAGCTAATGTTTCCAGAGCCTTATGAGGATGGAAGACCCATTCCCCACCACACTGCTCCATACTAACTCTGGAGGCGATGGCAGAGAAACCTGGAAAATGCAACACTGTGCACAGAGTTCAGAGTTTCTGAAACAAGTACTTCCAGAAAACTGGATAGTGTCCTCTAAGGCCCAGATTACAAAGGTGTGGTTCAAAGCCATTGCAACAGTTGCTAAGTTCAACAGCTTTTCAGAACTACTTTCTGGAACCATCCTAAATTCTCCCCTTCCATCACAGCCACTGGAGTCAAATGTTATTCATCCTAAGAGCTTGATGAGTAGATTTGCTTACATGTATTTTCATTACTAAACTAGGGTTAATGTTTGGGTCATTTCATAACGAGATCACGTATCAGTGAGTGTAGGGCTTCTCCAATGCAAGGGGTTACCTTCCAGTGCAAGAGACTGATCCTTCGGTCAGGAAGATCCCCTGGAGGAGGAAACAACCACCCACTCCAATATTCTTGCCTGAAAAATCCCATGGATACAGGAGTCTGGTGGGCTACTGTCCATGGGGTCACAAAGAGTCAAACGTGACTGCACACACATACACTGTGTGTATGCTGTATGTATTCACTATGTGTTTGGGGGTGAGAGAGATCACCTAATCATGAATAGTGTTGTACATATCACATGAATTAATCAGAACTCTACCACTTTATCTGAATAATTTCCACATTGACAAAAACTGGCATTTTTCATCACCTATTGATTATACTCTCTCATTTTTCATGTTATTTCTCTTCCTAAGATTTCTTATGAATATTAAAATAGGCTCAGAGAAGTTAAGCACCAAGCTCAGTGCCCCCTGTAGAGAGCACTTGATAAAGGATATTTCCCTTTCCTTTTTTTTTTTTTGTACAGTGTTAGACTTTACAAAGCATTTTGGTGTACATCATTCATTTGGTCTTCTTGACCCTGAGAGGGAGGGGACACAGCCTGAACTGATTCTGCACGCAAGAAAGCATTTAAATCTAGCAATGTCAGTTCTACTCCCTTTTTTAAATCACAAATTATTTTAAGACAAATACCTTCCCTGTCTCTCTTTCTTTCAAATAGCTCAACAAGTCAGGGTTCAGTGAATGACACATGGCAACAGGGAGAATGTTTAAAAAAACATCGAAATCCACCTTAAAAGGGAGTGGACGTTTTTTGCCTCCAGAAATTTTGCTGCTGATAGGGAAAGACAAAGTACCTTTTCTAATGTGAATTTATGGAATGATTGTCTGCCCATAAAAAATTATTCTCTGGCTTGGAGCAATTAAAGTGGTCTCTCTCCTCTCCAAATTAATGTAATTAATACTACAGTCTTGGTTGTTTATCATGTCTTGATAATATCACAAGGGAATGAAAATATTGGCTCTTTTATCCCTTTAAATAGCTGAGATGAAACTGTTGGAGCTCTAATGTTACAACAGCTGTTTCTCATGTCCCTGTATATAATTGGTTGGTACTCAGGTTATTTAAATTGTAAGAAATTGACTTTGGTTTTATGCTTGCCTCCCTCTGGTGAAGGGAGAGATGGGAAATGTTAACTTTCTCCTGTAATGAAGAGAGGAAACCTTCCCTCCCATGAAATGGTAGCTTCTGGGTTTCACCTCTGTCATTTTCTTTACCAGCACCCCATCTCTGGGTCTGCAGGATAACACATCTGGGAAAGTAGGACCATTCTAGCTTTCCTCCTAATTAGCTCCCAACCCAACACAACTGGTCAAAATGCATGAGGGCTTTCCCATGAGGGTCTCTTTCTGGAAGTAATTACAAAGTGGTCTGGTCTCCCGTGGCAAATTCAATATGGGATCTGAGGGCATAATGATTCCAAATAATCTGTAGAAGGGAGATTCTTTTTATCTGAAAATTTTTATTGCTTAGGGACATGGTTCTTAAAGTGTTGTCCTGGATCAGCACCATCAGCATCACCTAGGAACTGGATGTCCAGCTCCAGGCCCATCTATTGAATCAGAAACCTGGGAGGAAGTGGACCCAGCAATCTATGGTTTAACCAGCTTTCTTGGTGATTCTGATACACACTAAACTGAGCCAGCCAGGTTTTCCTGGTGTGTGTCAGTCCACTGGCAGCTTAGTTATTACTTAACCTCCACCAGTATGTCAAGGAACAGAGCCTCTGGCAACATGCCTTTACACCAGCCTCTGGACAGCAAGTTCACCTGCCTCACTGTTGCTGTCTTTCCCTTGCTCATTTCTGGAGTTGTAGAACCCTGCCTCTCAATCTTTACTGGACAAATGAACCAAACAGAGATCTTGTTAAAATGCAGACTCCAGATACAGAGTAGGGCCTTGAGTCTGAATTTCTAACAAGCTCCTCGGTGATGGCGCTGCTGGTCCAGAGACGCTGCACAGGGATGACAGGAGAAGTGACTGGAGGAGCAGCAGTCTAATCGTGAAATCAGGTACACAGAGGACAAACTACCTACGATCCTGCAGGACTTGCCAGTTGGTCTGTATGCAGTGAGAGATCTACTTGGTGAATAAGAGTTTATCAGGTTGGATCTTTTTAAAAATAATTCTGAAGTTAAAAAATATTTTTTATTCTTGGCTGCTATGGTTCACATTGGTACACGTGGGCTTTCTCTAGTTGCCCTAAGTGGGGACTGCTCTTCATTATGACATGTGAGCTCCTCACTGCCACGGCTTCTCCTGTTGCAGAGCACAGGCTCTAGGGCTTGCAGGCTCAGTAGCTGTCTCTCAGCAGCTGGGATATTCCTCCACCAGGGATGGCACTGGTGTTCCCAGCACCGCAAGGCAGATTCTTACCCATTGCACCACCACGGAAGCCATGGTTTGGGTCTTGAAAGGGCTGAGACAAGGATCTTTCTTTCCATTGGAGAAAAGTTGTCTGTATCTACTTTCTTCCTCCATATGTTCCTGGAACCTTCGCTCTTCCTTCCCCCTCTCCTTGCTCTCAACCCCTCCCTCCTTCCTGTCCCTTCCCTCCCACCTGCCCCATCTTTTCATTCTGAAGCTGGTTTCACTGCTGGTACTCACATCAATTCTCATGAACTGAAAACCCAGAACCACCACCCAAACTACAGGATGAGATCTAGTGGGAAAGTCACAAGGTGAAACTTGAGGGGAAGATGGGACTTCACCACCGAGAGAACTTTTTTCAGTTGCAAAGCCAGATGCTCACCACTCAGTTCTGATGTCCCTGGTGTTCTTTATCCAATGAGCTATAGTGTCTTCATCCTTTAGGTTCTCCCCTTAGACTGGAAAGAAATCAAGTATGTGTCAGATTTTTCCAACAGCTTCCAGACCTTTAACCTTTGAAAATGACTTGAAAGTTTCTCTTTGAGAAAACCTGGTAGTATGCACAGCTGCTCTCTTCACTCCTGGAGCTGGTGCCCCTAGCCCAGCTGCAGCTATGTAAATTGGGGAAAGGGGAGTCATTTTGATGCCTCCTGTGAAAAAATGGCAGGAGACCTAAGGAGATGTGACATGTAGAGTAAAATTGTGATTGAGTCAGCAAAGAAGAAAACCGAGTTATGTGTTTGGATGAATTCCTAGATAGTTTCTTTCTGCCTTCTCCTCCCTCTCTATTTCTTAGGGGCTCTTCCTCCACTAAAACGGGCATTCTGATCTCCTAGTGGTGCTTGTCATTTCCCTGTAGACACCTGGATTATGGATATGGTAGGAGCTGCTGCTGCTGCTTAGTCACTTCAGTCGTGTCTGACTCTGTGCCTGCCAGGCTCCTCTGTCTATGGAATTCTCCAGGCAAGAATACTGGAGTGGGTTGCCATGCCCTCCTCCAGGGGGATCTTCCAAACACGGGGTTGGAAATTGGGTCTCCTGCATTGCAGACAGATTCCTCATCACTGAACCATGAGGGAAGCCATATACGTATATATATATGTATGTATTTGAGACTCCATGGACTGTAGCTCACCGGGCTCCTCTGTCCACGGAATTTTCCAACCAAAAATACTGGAGTGGGTTGTCATTTCCTTCTCCAATGGTAGGAGGAGTATCAACTTAAACTGAAGAATACAGGTTTTTCTTCTGTGCTGTGTTCTTATGCTCTACAAGTTAGCATAGTGTCATCCAATGAATATGAAGAATGCATGAGGGAATTAAAACTACAACAAGGTGCCATCTCACACTGGTCAGAAAGGCCATCGTTAAGAAGTCTACAAATAAATGCAGAAGAGGGTGTGGAGAACATAGAACCCCTTACACTATTGGTGGGAATGTAAATTGGTGCAGCCACTATGGAGAATGGTATGGCAATTCCTCCAAAAACTAAGAGCTGCCATATGATCCAGAAATCTCATTCCTGGGTATAGATCCAGACAACGCTATAATTCAAAAAGATCCGTGCACTCCAATGTTCATTGTAGCACTATTCACAACAGCCAGGACATGGAAACAAACTAACATCCATCAACAGATGAATTAAGAAGATGTGGTACATATATTCAATGGAATATTACTCAGTCATAAAAAAGAATGAAATAATACCACTTGCTGTAACATAGATGGACTTGGAGATTATCACTTACTGAGTGAAGTCAAAAAGACAAAGACAAAATACCATACATTATCACTTATCTAAGAATGAAAGTGAATGAAATGGAATCTAAAATATGACACAAATGAACTTGCATATGAAGCAGAAACAGACTCACAGACATAGAGAACAGACTTGTTGCTAAGGAGGAATGGGGATAGGATGGATTGGGAGTTTTGGATTAGTGGATACAAACTATTATATATAGTATGAATAAACAACAAGATCCTACTGTACAGCACAAGGAACTATACCCAGTATCCTGTGCTAAACCATAATGGAAAACAACATGAAAAAGAATGTATATATATATATGTATAATTATGTATATGTGTAAAATTTTGCTGTACCATAGAAATTAAACTATAAATCAACCTATACTTCTATAAAATAAATTTAAAAAAAATTTTTTTTTAAAGAATACACATTAGGGGTAATTGTAGAAGTGGTAGAAAGCATTTCTCTTGCCCTTGGAACTATTTTGTTTTTCCTTTTTGTGGAATGAAAATCAGAGAGGAAAATGAAGTCTCACTATTAGGCAGAATGAGTGACTAAGAAGAGGTATGGGAAGACACCTGCTTGGAATGGGGGAATCAGGAAGAGGGTGAGAATGGAGGTGAACCTTGATCTGAGCCTTAAATGACAGGAAAGGAGGCAACCTGGAGTAGCGACAAGAACATGTGTCTCAGACTGTGTTTCCTGACGACCAATGGCAGGTGAGTGACTTGGGCCGGGTATGGCCAATGAACACCCCAGTGAAACAGTGTATGGCCACACCATGCAGGTCAGGAAATAGGCGCAAGAAATGCCACTCAAGGTATTTCAACCAGAATAGGATTTCAAGTTAGGGAAGTAAGTGGTTACAAAAAATTTCAAAAAGACAACAAGGAACTGAAAACAGAGACTATCCAGACAACGCTAAAAAATCCATCAAGCAGTAGCACTATTCACAACAGCCAGGACATGGAAACAAACTAACATCCATCAACAGATGAATTAAGAAGATGTGGTACATATATTCAATGGAATATTACTCAGTCATAAAAAAGAATGAAATAATACCACTTGCTGTAACATAGATGGACTTGGAGATTATCACTTACTGAGTGAAGTCAAAAAGACAAAGACAAAATACCATACATTATCACTTATCTAAGAATGAAAGTGAATGAAATGGAATCTAAAATATGACACAAATGAACTTGCATATGAAGCAGAAACAGACTCACAGACATAGAGAACAGACTTGTTGCTAAGGAGGAATGGGGATAGGATGGATTGGGAGTTTTGGATTAGTGGATACAAACTATTATATATAGTATGAATAAACAACAAGATCCTACTGTACAGCACAAGGAACTATACCCAGTATCCTGTGCTAAACCATAATGGAAAACAACATGAAAAGAATGTATATATATATATGTATAATTATGTATATGTGTAAAATTTTGCTGTACCATAGAAATTAAACTATAAATCAACCTATACTTCTATAAAATAAATTTAAAAAAAATTTTTTTTTAAAGAATACACATTAGGGGTAATTGTAGAAGTGGTAGAAAGCATTTCTCTTGCCCTTGGAACTATTTTGTTTTTCCTTTTTGTGGAATGAAAATCAGAGAGGAAAATGAAGTCTCACTATTAGGCAGAATGAGTGACTAAGAAGAGGTATGGGAAGACACCTGCTTGGAATGGGGGAATCAGGAAGAGGGTGAGAATGGAGGTGAACCTTGATCTGAGCCTTAAATGACAGGAAAGGAGGCAACCTGGAGTAGCGACAAGAACATGTGTCTCAGACTGTGTTTCCTGACGACCAATGGCAGGTGAGTGACTTGGGCCGGGTATGGCCAATGAACACCCCAGTGAAACAGTGTATGGCCACACCATGCAGGTCAGGAAATAGGCGCAAGAAATGCCACTCAAGGTATTTCAACCAGAATAGGATTTCAAGTTAGGGAAGTAAGTGGTTACAAAAAATTTCAAAAAGACAACAAGGAACTGAAAACAGAGACTACCCCTAGATGTTGTCTTCTCGTGCAGCTGCCACCTCCAATTCAGAAGAGTATGCTCACCGTCCCAGCGGCTCCTCAGCCTCAAATCTCATTCCCAGACCAGCTGCCCTGTTCACCCCACAAGCTTCCGCTTGATGAGCATGGGCATCTGCCAATGCCAGCCCTGGAGAGGGCTTCCTTCCACTTCTCCCTTCCACTTTCTAATCTCACGAGAGTACAGCTCACTGATGGATCCTTCATTGCCCCTGGACATAACAGCAGGGGAGACTGGGGAATGTTGTTTTTAGCTTCCTGCCCATGTGATAGAAGGCAAATTGGAGACAGAGGTGGTCAACATGGGTGCTAACAATAATTAGTCTAAGTAGCAAGAGCAGTGCAGAGAATCAAGAAATGCCAGTCTGCGTGAGAGGAACAAGTCGTGTTGGGTGAAGATGGTCCAGAGACTGGTGTCACGGTTTGGGCAGATAAGGGTAAAAAGTATTTCTTAAACTGAAGGGAACTCCAGTGACAGAAGGAAAAGACTGTTTCAAGAAACTAGCAAAGAAAGGAAACATGACTGCATATTTTCCCCATTCAGTCAATGAAAACTAACAGTAGTTTTCCTTTCTCCCTGGCTAGGATAGTGAAAATAATATCACAGCTTGCTCATTCCCTGAGGCTGGGCCCCCGTCATCTCCCTGCTTATCCACCAAAAGGCTGAAGCCAGTTTTCCATTAGCTCTCTTTCAGGCTCTATCAGCTGGGACTTTCCCCTTCCTGCTCAGCCCCCTAGGGTGATAAGCACATTTTCCAGCAGTTCTGGAGTCACGGCTGCTTACAGAGATGGTGCCAATCTAAACAAGGCCAGCTGGAAGGTGCTGCCTCCAAGCTTTCCTTCCCCCATTCCCTCCTTCCAGCTGAAACCACACGGGCTTCTGAACCTCATGACCAGCAGACATGAGTTGAAGCAAGACAAGCAGATCTCATTTCTCCAGGGAGGAACACAGAGTCATCAGAATGGCCCCGGTTCTATTCTTTCAAGAACCTGGAGACCCTTTGAAAGGGCACAAGTGCAGTAGAGGGATAAACAGTGATTGAAGTGGAAGCATCGACAGCACATGATCCTGTAACATGAGAGTGCCTCCAGAATGTTCTCAGTCTTTCACCTCAACATCCTCCGCCAAGTCAGGGAATTTGTTTGCTCTGTTTCCCTTTGCTAGAACAGTATCTGGAATGTAATAGGCAAGACATTGTTGAGACGGAGGGCTGTGTTACGTTACAGAGAAGCTGTTGTTGTTCAGTTGCTAAGTTGTATTCAACTCTTTGTGGACTGCAGCATGACAGGCTTCCCTGTCCTTCACTATTTCCCTGAGCTTGATCACACTCATGTCTATTGAGTTGATGATGCCACCCAACCATCTCATCCTCTGCACCCCCTTCTCCTCCTGCCCTCAGTCTTTCTCAGCATCAGGGTCTTTTGCAAAGAGTTGGCTCTTCACTTGCAGAGAAATTAGCACTAAGCAAATAATTTGGCACTCAGCATTTGCTCCCCTGTGTTCTGTAGTCTCTTCTGGAGTCTGGTGGGTCTCTATGATTAGTTATGGCCAATAGGCGGTGAATGGAAATGACACCTGTCACATCCAAGTCAGGGCAATGAAAAGCTCTGAGATTTCTCCATCTTTCATTTCCTTTCCCATGGTAATCTTGAAAATCAAGTCTCAATTGCAATGCAGTAAAAATTCAGACCCTCTGAGTCTCTGGAGATCCCCTACTCCTCAAGTCTCACTGATCTGCATCAGATTTTACATGAGTAGGAAATAAAGTTTTATGAGGTTAACTTACAGAGGTTTCAGAGTTTATCTGTTGTTGAAGCATAGCCTAGACTATCCTGGCAAAAACACACATGAGTCATTCATACATTAATTCAACATATATAACTGAGCACGCCAGAGCATTAGTCACGGGGACAAGAGTAAATTTAGAGATTGGCATAAAAGATAAGAAAGTATAGAAGCAAATTCTAAGAGACTGGGAAATTCAAGAGACATAGTCAACATTTACCTGACTCAAGTTTTATGAAAGTCTTGGGATTTCAATAGCTATTTGTATAATGGACCAGGAATACTTAGTAGCTTGAGACTTCCATATGCTTGGAGAACGTTTTTATGTATTTATGTGCCCTATATCCTACAAAGGCTGTCACATGTGGGATCCTACCAGATTATTCTCCAGAATCCTGTGAGGATAACAGATTAAGCATTATTGTTTCTTTTTTACCATGTTTTTGGAAAATGAAGCTTAGGGAGAAAAGAGCCAGATAGTTCATCTGTGACAGAATCTAGTCTCAAACTGAGGTTGTTAGTTTTGAAATCAATATTCTACATATCAAACTGCCTCCCCATAGAAAGTCGGATGTGTTAACTTTCCATGATGCAAAAATACAAGTGAACAAACTGAGATGTAGGTTAAGGGGACAGGAATGAGGTCCAAAGAAAACTGGTGAATAGTTTTGACATACAAAGTAAGAACGTTAGTCCTGATTCAGTGAGTAATAGAAAGCATATGGATCTTAAATGGAGCATCATTGCAGTTAATTTATCTTTGCTAAACCACCTGACTCTATGACAATTATTAAGGATGTGAGCAAGCAAGAAAGATCAGATTTGGACATTCAGTGTAGAAAACCAAGCTCACAGAGAAGAACAAACAAGGGCTAGGGAGAGTCATGGTCCTGGTCATCCTCTGTGGCTGACTTCTGAAGATTTTTGGAAAGCAGCCTGTTTTGAGGATAATTCTCAATGGCATATGTCTTAGGACCAAAATGCCAGTTTGTCCTACCACGAAACACTCTCTTTGAGGCTCAGCAGCTGAAAGCCACACATATCTTGTCGGGTGGTTGGTAGTAGTTTAGTCTCTAATTGTGTCTGACACTTGTCATTCCATGGCCTATAGCCTGCCAGACACTTCTGTCCATGGTACTTCTCAGGCAAGAATACTAGAGTGGGTAGCCATTTCCATCTCCAGGCAATCTTCCTGACCCAGGTATCAAACCCAGGTCTCCTGCATGGCAGGCAGATTCTTTACTGATTGAACCACAAGAGTAAATTTAGAGATTGGCATAAAAGATAAGAAAGTATAGAAGCAAATTCTAAGAGACTGGGAAATTCAAGAGACATAGTCAACATTTACCTGACTCAAGTTTTATGAAAGTCTTGGGATTTCAATAGCTATTTGTATAATGGACCAGGAATACTTAGTAGCTTGAGACTTCCATATGCTTGGAGAACGTTTTTATGTATTTATGTGCCCTATATCCTACAAAGGCTGTCACATGTGGGATCCTACCAGATTATTCTCCAGAATCCTGTGAGGATAACAGATTAAGCATTATTGTTTCTTTTTTACCATGTTTTTGGAAAATGAAGCTTAGGGAGAAAAGAGCCAGATAGTTCATCTGTGACAGAATCTAGTCTCAAACTGAGGTTGTTAGTTTTGAAATCAATATTCTACATATCAAACTGCCTCCCCATAGAAAGTCGGATGTGTTAACTTTCCATGATGCAAAAATACAAGTGAACAAACTGAGATGTAGGTTAAGGGGACAGGAATGAGGTCCAAAGAAAACTGGTGAATAGTTTTGACATACAAAGTAAGAACGTTAGTCCTGATTCAGTGAGTAATAGAAAGCATATGGATCTTAAATGGAGCATCATTGCAGTTAATTTATCTTTGCTAAACCACCTGACTCTATGACAATTATTAAGGATGTGAGCAAGCAAGAAAGATCAGATTTGGACATTCAGTGTAGAAAACCAAGCTCACAGAGAAGAACAAACAAGGGCTAGGGAGAGTCATGGTCCTTGTCATCCTCTGTGGCTGACTTCTGAAGATTTTTGGAAAGCAGCCTGTTTTGAGGATAATTCTCAATGGCATATGTCTTAGGACCAAAATGCCAGTTTGTCCTACCACGAAACACTCTCTTTGAGGCTCAGCAGCTGAAAGCCACACATATCTTGTCGGGTGGTTGGTAGTAGTTTAGTCTCTAATTGTGTCTGACACTTGTCATTCCATGGCCTATAGCCTGCCAGACACTTCTGTCCATGGTACTTCTCAGGCAAGAATACTAGAGTGGGTAGCCATTTCCATCTCCAGGCAATCTTCCTGACCCAGGTATCAAACCCAGGTCTCCTGCATGGCAGGCAGATTCTTTACTGATTGAACCACCAGGGAAGCTCACACAAATTTTGTACCCTCAACTCTATATATGATTCTCACTATATACTTAGAAGTTTTAACAACACATGAAAACCTTGGTACCTGATTAGGAAAGTTTTTCCAGGTCAGTTGCAGAGGGAGGCCATGCATCTCTCCCAGGTGTTTGGACCTCTTGCTCCTACTGCCAAAATTAACAAATGCTAGACGCAGACTCTAACTATTCAACACTGTATAAGCCATACTGAAATGGCATTAACCTTTTAAGAATCAAACTCAGCATTAATTCTGTATCCAAATCCTATTTTTATTTCTAGGCAGAGTCTATTTCAGCTACTTTGCTTGTATTCATCTAGAAGTTTCCTCTTGCCTTATGTCATTTAATGTCTCTTGATCCTTTAAATCCTAACTCAAGTTTCTCTTCTGGAAAGTGTGTAGGGACGACCCAACTTCAACCATCCATTTATCCATTTAGTTCGTATCTACTGGGTGCTTGCTTTTCTGGATAAACTGTGCTAGCCTCTCAGATGCCTATGGATGGCTTATATCCATGGGCTAGATTTCAGAATGTCTACTCCTTGCTCTCTGTTTCTACAACAAATTCAAATACTCCTATATTGGTCCTTCCTGCTGACATGAACATAGGGCCACCTCTGCACAGGTAAGTTCTTTGATGGCACGGACCACACAGGTCTTGTATATTTCTGATTCTTGCAGTGCCAGGCAATGAAGTGGACCACTTAATGAAAATATCTATTGATATATATAAGTGACTAATATTATCCTGTGTAATCTAGCTTCTGGGGGAGAGAAAAAGAGGAGAATGAGAGAAGAGCAGATGTGTTTCAACCTGGTCTACCTAAAGCACAGATCCAGAGGTTTGTTAGAATAATGAGTAACCCAACACAGGTATTCCTCACAGTCTGTTAATGGTCAATCTTATTAAGAAAGTATGAAGGGGAACCTCCTCCTATTGAGTAACTTACCTTATACTACTTCTTTAAGTTTTCCCACTGATATAACACTATGAAACACACGACACTTTTTAAAAACGATTTTTCAAAGATTCACTTGAGTTGTGTGTTTTGGGACCACAGTCAAGATGTGTGATTACCTGTGTATCTGATATGGAGAATTACCTGGGCTGGGAAAAACCAACAGATACATAGTACCTAAGTGTTCAGATCGTCTTCCTTTTAGATAAATTGTTTTGCAGAACTTCTTATTTACAGAATTAGTTGTATGTCTCAAGTCAATGTGCATAAAATTTTTGTTCCACAAAAGTGAAAAACATTTGACTGTGGAATAAGGACTCTTTTTAAAGCAAGAAGAGAATTTCTCAGTGGGTAAAGAATCCAACCACAATGCAAGAGATGCAGGTTCAGTCTCTGGGTTGGGAAGCTCCCCTGGAGAAGGAAAGGGCAATCCACGCCAGTATTCCTGCCTGGGAAATCCCATGGGCAGAGGAGCCTGATGGGTTCCAGTCCAAAGGGTCACAAAGAGTTGGACATGACTGAGTGCAGGCATGAAACAAGAGAACTTTAAGGTTAAATCCAATCCAAATGTTCGCTTCACACACTTGTCTAAGCTCATACAATTGATTGGGTATCAGAAGTGGAATTAAAATGTACAACTTGTGGTTCTTTATGCTGCATCACAGTGTCCTATGTCAGGAAGTAGTGCCTGCCAGCAAATTGGGCCCTGCCTGCTTCCTAATCTCTGTCATTATCACTGCCCAGGTGATAGAGGTCAGTGGAGCTTTTCTAGAAATGTGGAATGTAGACCTAAGAACCTTTAGCAAGGAGCATCTAAATCAAACCTGTGAGAATTCATCTTCAACTTTCTGGACAAGGGAAAGGCAAGCGTACATCAAACAGAGAGGAAAGGATGGAAGGTCTAGAAATATGATAGTACACTCAAGTACTAGGGAGAGAGAAGGCAGGAGAACATGGGAGCACCAGAGTCTATGCTCAGTCATTTCCCAGATCCCCTGACCTAGATGAGAGTCCCTTGTTTTTATGTCTCCTTGTGTTTGTTTCCTGTGGCTGATAGAAAAAAATGATCACACACTTGTTGGCTGAAAACAATAGCAATGAGTTCTCACAGTTCTAGAGGCCAGAAATCTACCAGCTGCTGGCAGGGTCCATTCAGAGCTCAACCAGATAACCCAGAGCTCTCTCTTCAAGATGCTTGGCCTCATCACATTAGTGAAGATGTTTCTTTTCCCCCCAAATAAAGTCACATTCACAGACACCAGGGATTTGACATGAATGTCTTCGGGGAGTTTCTGGTCCAACACAGCCCTTCACACAATTCATTATTTTGTTTTTGATACTCTCCACCCCCACTGTGAGGGTCCAGGAGAACCCAAGCCTTATGTGCTTTATTCGCCACAATAAGGACTCTTTTTAAAGCAAGAAGAGAATTTCTCAGTGGGTAAAGAATCCAACCACAATGCAAGAGATGCAGGTTCAGTCTCTGGGTTGGGAAGCTCCCCTGGAGAAGGAAAGGGCAATCCACGCCAGTATTCCTGCCTGGGAAATCCCATGGGCAGAGGAGCCTGATGGGTTCCAGTCCAAAGGGTCACAAAGAGTTGGACATGACTGAGTGCAGGCATGAAACAAGAGAACTTTAAGGTTAAATCCAATCCAAATGTTCGCTTCACACACTTGTCTAAGCTCATACAATTGATTGGGTATCAGAAGTGGAATTAAAATGTACAACTTGTGGTTCTTTTATGCTGCATCACAGTGTCCTATGTCAGGAAGTAGTGCCTGCCAGCAAATTGGGCCCTGCCTGCTTCCTAATCTCTGTCATTATCACTGCCCAGGTGATAGAGGTCAGTGGAGCTTTTCTAGAAATGTGGAATGTAGACCTAAGAACCTTTAGCAAGGAGCATCTAAATCAAACCTGTGAGAATTCATCTTCAACTTTCTGGACAAGGGAAAGGCAAGCGTACATCAAACAGAGAGGAAAGGATGGAAGGTCTAGAAATATGATAGTACACTCAAGTACTAGGGAGAGAGAAGGCAGGAGAACATGGGAGCACCAGAGTCTATGCTCAGTCATTTCCCAGATCCCCTGACCTAGATGAGAGTCCCTTGTTTTTATGTCTCCTTGTGTTTGTTTCCTGTGGCTGATAGAAAAAAATGATCACACACTTGTTGGCTGAAAACAATAGCAATGAGTTCTCACAGTTCTAGAGGCCAGAAATCTACCAGCTGCTGGCAGGGTCCATTCAGAGCTCAACCAGATAACCCAGAGCTCTCTCTTCAAGATGCTTGGCCTCATCACATTAGTGAAGATGTTTCTTTTCCCCCCAAATAAAGTCACATTCACAGACACCAGGGATTTGACATGAATGTCTTCGGGGAGTTTCTGGTCCAACACAGCCCTTCACACAATTCATTATTTTGTTTTTGATACTCTCCACCCCCACTGTGAGGGTCCAGGAGAACCCAAGCCTTATGTGCTTTATTCGCCACTGCTACCAAAACACCTGCCAGAGTAGAGACTTAATAAATTCTGGGGGAATAAAAGGAGGGGAGAGAGGAAGAAAGGGAGGGAGGGAGAAAAGTCAGAAAAGGAAAGGGTGTGAAAAGAAGGAGAGAAGAAGGGAAGGAGAGAGTTGGAGCAAGAGCAGAGAGAAAGAAGAGAGGAAATATGATTTCCAAATTTCACTACTAATAAATGGAAAACAAGGAAGAATTTTAGATGATGATGGTCACAATTAGTAAGTGATGAAGCTTGTCTTTCATTTGGGGTATTTGAAATCTACTGCCTTCTGATAGAGTACAAAGCAGCTCCTCCAGATGCTGGGGGTTAGGTTAGGGTGGGAGAGACAGGATAGAAAGAAGTGCTCGGCATGCTGCCCTCAAGCAGGTCACCGTCTAAGAGGGAACTGGGTCCTTCATACAGACGGTAGTGTGCCAGGGGCCGAGTAAAGAGGGCCCAGGTTTTGAAAAATGTTTAATGCCTTTGGATTTTATTTTATAGAGAAACACTGAGACAAGGTTTCTAGGCATAAGCAATAATGTCTAAAATTTCCTATTTGGATAGTAAATAATAATTTTATAGCACTGTGTGATTTCAAATACAAATATCTATTATGACTCATATTCTACTACCTCAGACCATGAGATTCTCTTAAGGAATAATTTATATTTGGCATAAATCCAACTGCTGGAAAATATCCACTTCAAAAGGCACAATTATGTCTTTTCTACAATGCATTTCATGAATGAATCTGAGTCTTCCAACCAGAATGTTATTGACCGTTGACTGATATTTGTAAATTACATATGATCAAGACATCATTCTATGTTAAACATGATCTAGAGCATTCACTCATTCATTCAGTTCTTCTCTATTTATTGAGATTCTATCGTTGAGTTGTTCTGTAAGCTGGAGATACAACTTGAATAAAAATGTGGTCCTTCCCTTTAAAAGGCTCATCATCTGTCTTAGGTTCTTCAGAAAACTGATGCAGTGTCCAACTTAGGAGTGCGAGAGGTTTATTGGAGAGCAGTACCATGAAAGTGCAAGGATGAGGAAGCAAGATCGGGAAGGAATATGGGTCAGCCCTCAAAGCAAACATGACATCTGTGAAGGGAAAGATGGAAGAAGTATGATGAGCCAGCAAGTGTCTCAGACCACCATGTAGATCCAACTAAATTGGCCAACTCAGAAATTTCCCATGGGACGAGTTCTGCCTTGGCCCCAGTGCTGCTATTATGCTCAGTCATTGGCTGGGGCTGCCGGAAAAGATCATGGCCTCAGCTTGAAAGCTCAGGCAGATCCTGAAGGCATTAGCAGCTGGAGGCTGTCAGCTAACTGCACTCCTTGCAGTTAAATAGCAAGCTCTTCCTTGAAGAGAGATCAAAGTGATGCAACCCCATGACTGCCACATAATGTGATCAGGGGGAAGACAAATAAACAGGCAGTTTAAATCCAGGAAGGGTAATGACAGGGTGCCATGGGGGCTGAAACATGGAGCATCCAACTTGGGCTTGGGAACAGAAAAACTTCCAAGAAGATGTAGTTTATAAAGATGATGCCAACATTACGAGTAGCCAAATGAAGGGACTAGGGATAGGTACAGAATGTTCAAGGCAGGGAATCATGATGTAGAGGGCCTTGTGACAGAAAAAGTCTGGCATATTTGGGAGAATGGCAAGACCTACAGTATGATTTTTAGTATCACATTGGAGGGAGCCAGAACCTCAGACCATGAGATTCTCTTAAGGAATAATTTATATTTGGCATAAATCCAACTGCTGGAAAATATCCACTTCAAAAGGCACAATTATGTCTTTTCTACAATGCATTTCATGAATGAATCTGAGTCTTCCAACCAGAATGTTATTGACCGTTGACTGATATTTGTAAATTACATATGATCAAGACATCATTCTATGTTAAACATGATCTAGAGCATTCACTCATTCATTCAGTTCTTCTCTATTTATTGAGATTCTATCGTTGAGTTGTTCTGTAAGCTGGAGATACAACTTGAATAAAAATGTGGTCCTTCCCTTTAAAAGGCTCATCATCTGTCTTAGGTTCTTCAGAAAACTGATGCAGTGTCCAACTTAGGAGTGCGAGAGGTTTATTGGAGAGCAGTACCATGAAAGTGCAAGGATGAGGAAGCAAGATCGGGAAGGAATATGGGTCAGCCCTCAAAGCAAACATGACATCTGTGAAGGGAAAGATGGAAGAAGTATGATGAGCCAGCAAGTGTCTCAGACCACCATGTAGATCCAACTAAATTGGCCAACTCAGAAATTTCCCATGGGACGAGTTCTGCCTTGGCCCCAGTGCTGCTATTATGCTCAGTCATTGGCTGGGGCTGCCGGAAAAGATCATGGCCTCAGCTTGAAAGCTCAGGCAGATCCTGAAGGCATTAGCAGCTGGAGGCTGTCAGCTAACTGCACTCCTTGCAGTTAAATAGCAAGCTCTTCCTTGAAGAGAGATCAAAGTGATGCAACCCCATGACTGCCACATAATGTGATCAGGGGGAAGACAAATAAACAGGCAGTTTAAATCCAGGAAGGGTAATGACAGGGTGCCATGGGGGCTGAAACATGGAGCATCCAACTTGGGCTTGGGAACAGAAAAACTTCCAAGAAGATGTAGTTTATAAAGATGATGCCAACATTACGAGTAGCCAAATGAAGGGACTAGGGATAGGTACAGAATGTTCAAGGCAGGGAATCATGATGTAGAGGGCCTTGTGACAGAAAAAGTCTGGCATATTTGGGAGAATGGCAAGACCTACAGTATGATTTTTAGTATCACATTGGAGGGAGCCAGAATGGAGGGAGAGTGAAGCAAGAGATGAAGCTGAAGAAGGAAATGGGGGTAAATAATTAAGGTCCTTGCACACCATGCTAAGGAATTCCGGCAAGACATGCAAAGTGGTCAGTGATTTGAATACTCAGTGATCAACAATTTTCCCCATTAACCTTCCTAGAGAATCTTGAAGACTCCATGTTCCAGTTCTCTAGATCTAGGCTCTAGTGATTATTATGTAAAGGCAACTGTGTGACCTATGAAGAAGCATTTAATTCACTGTCACCCATGGGCATTTTTGTTCAGTGTATTTATCAAGGCCTAGTCCATACCCCACTAGGAGAAAAAGCACAGGCGGATGGTGTGATTGGAGAAATAAGAAGTTTATAACCATGGAACTCTTCATGGCATCAGAGCAAGAAACCAAAGAGTCATTTTGGGTTTCCAGATTCAGAAAGGGAGTGGAAAAGAGCCAAGAATGTGTTTTGCCTACTTCTAATTTCGAGAGCAGTGTTTTTTTTTTTTTTTTTTAATGAGTCCTGAGATTTCACTGCTGTGATTCTATTCTGAGGAATAATCATAAATTTCAACTTTTATAGCATTTGCTGGTGACAATAATGATGGCTAACATCTAGACAGTTCCTGTCGTTACCATGTGGTGTTCCACATTTGTATTTACATAATGCTCAGAACAACCATATTGTTTTGAGAAGAAGGAACTATTAATTATGTTCATTTCCTATCAGAAAATTAAAGTTCTGAGAGGTTAGCATGTATGTGGTCACACAGCTAAGAGGTTAAACAAAATACTATTTTTAAATATAAACAATCTATAGGAAACTATTAGATCTTGGACACATGTACATAAAGAAATACTAGTTCTTAAAAAGATATTTTCAAATCATCTTTAATGACATTAACACATATTTGTGATATAGGTTTTAGTGAAAAAATGGAATGCAAAATTGGACATCAATATTATTTTCCTCAGAAACCATTGAAACAACCAGATAAATTTTTATCTTTAATTATAGCACCTTGTGACAGAAAAAGTCTGGCATATTTGGGAGAATGGCAAGACCTACAGTATGATTTTTAGTATCACATTGGAGGGAGCCAGAATGGAGGGAGAGTGAAGCAAGAGATGAAGCTGAAGAAGGAAATGGGGGTAAATAATTAAGGTCCTTGCACACCATGCTAAGGAATTCCGGCAAGACATGCAAAGTGGTCAGTGATTTGAATACTCAGTGATCAACAATTTTCCCCATTAACCTTCCTAGAGAATCTTGAAGACTCCATGTTCCAGTTCTCTAGATCTAGGCTCTAGTGATTATTATGTAAAGGCAACTGTGTGACCTATGAAGAAGCATTTAATTCACTGTCACCCATGGGCATTTTTGTTCAGTGTATTTATCAAGGCCTAGTCCATACCCCACTAGGAGAAAAAGCACAGGCGGATGGTGTGATTGGAGAAATAAGAAGTTTATAACCATGGAACTCTTCATGGCATCAGAGCAAGAAACCAAAGAGTCATTTTGGGTTTCCAGATTCAGAAAGGGAGTGGAAAAGAGCCAAGAATGTGTTTTGCCTACTTCTAATTTCGAGAGCAGTGTTTTTTTTTTTTTTTTTTAATGAGTCCTGAGATTTCACTGCTGTGATTCTATTCTGAGGAATAATCATAAATTTCAACTTTTATAGCATTTGCTGGTGACAATAATGATGGCTAACATCTAGACAGTTCCTGTCGTTACCATGTGGTGTTCCACATTTGTATTTACATAATGCTCAGAACAACCATATTGTTTTGAGAAGAAGGAACTATTAATTATGTTCATTTCCTATCAGAAAATTAAAGTTCTGAGAGGTTAGCATGTATGTGGTCACACAGCTAAGAGGTTAAACAAAATACTATTTTTAAATATAAACAATCTATAGGAAACTATTAGATCTTGGACACATGTACATAAAGAAATACTAGTTCTTAAAAAGATATTTTCAAATCATCTTTAATGACATTAACACATATTTGTGATATAGGTTTTAGTGAAAAAATGGAATGCAAAATTGGACATCAATATTATTTTCCTCAGAAACCATGAACAAAATGAAAAGACAACCCACGGAATGGGAGAAACTATTTGCAACTGATGTGACCAGTAAGGACTTAATTTCCAAAATATACAAATAGGTCATACAATTCAATGACAAAAAAAACCCCAAACCACCCAATCAAAAAATGGACAGAAGACCTAAATAGACAGCTCTAAAGAAGAAATACAGGTGATCAATAGGTACATGAAGATGATCAGTGTCAATAATTATTAGAGAAATGCAAATCAAAACCTCAGCAAGGTACCACCATATATTAGTCAGAATGCCCATATTAAAAAGTGTACAAATAACAAATTCTGAAGACAGTATGGAGAAAAGGGAACCCTCCCACACTGTTGGTGGGATGAGTTGGTGCACCCACTAGGAAAAATAGTATGGCCGTTTCTCAGAAAATTAAAAACAGAAGTGCCATATGTTTTAGCCATCCCACTCCGGAGCACATAGCTGGACGAAACTATGATTCAAAAATATACCTGCAGCCCTATATGTATAGCAGCACTGTAAATCAACTACACTTCAATAAAAATATTAAAGGAATATGATATTTTTCAAAAATAGTTTCACTGAAGTATAATTTACCTACCATAAAATTTCCCAATTTTAAGTGTGTAATTTAATGTTGTTAGAAAATCTTCAGAGTTATGCTATTATTACCACAATCCACTTTTAGAATATTTCCATCATTCTCTCCAAACCTCTGCCAAAAAAAAAGAAAAGAAAAAATCCCTATGCTTGCTTGCTGTTAGTCACTATGCCTACCCTGAGTCATTTGTGTGTGTGTTAGTCATTCAGTTGGGTGTGTGTGTTAATTGTTCAGTTGTCTCTGTCTCTTTGTGACCCCATGGATTGTAGCCTGCCAGGTTTCTCTGTCCATGGGATTCTCCAGGCAAGGATACTGGAGTGGGTTGCCATTTCCTTCTCCAGGGGATCTTTCCAACCCACCCAGGGATTGAACCTGAGTCTCCTGCATTGCAGGCAGATTCTTCACCGTCTGAACCATCAGGGAAGCCCACCTTGAGTCATATTCAACTCTAACATACTTTCTTTCTCTATAGTACCTGCTGTTTTTGGACATTTCATATAGAAATTAAATCATAATATGTGACCGTTGCACCTAGCTTCTTTTAATTAGTATTATGTTTTTGAGGTTAAGCCAAGTTGTAGCATGAATAATAATTTCTTATTTTTATGCCCCAAATAGTAGCCTATTGTATGCTTCTAACACATTTTACTTATCCACTTACCAGTTGGTAGACATTTATTTATTTAAATTTTTATCAGCGTATACTTGCTTTACACTGTTGTTAGTTTCTGCTGTATAGCAAAGTGAATCAGTTGTACATATACATGTATTCCCTCTGTTTTGGATTTCCTTCCTATTTTGGTCACCACAGAGTAGAGTCCTCTGTGCTATACAGTAGAGGCTTCCTGGGTGACCCAGTGATAAATCCCACACTGTTGGTGGGATGAGTTGGTGCACCCACTAGGAAAAATAGTATGGCCGTTTCTCAGAAAATTAAAAACAGAAGTGCCATATGTTTTAGCCATCCCACTCCGGAGCACATAGCTGGACGAAACTATGATTCAAAAATATACCTGCAGCCCTATATGTATAGCAGCACTGTAAATCAACTACACTTCAATAAAAATATTAAAGGAATATGATATTTTTCAAAAATAGTTTCACTGAAGTATAATTTACCTACCATAAAATTTCCCAATTTTAAGTGTGTAATTTAATGTTGTTAGAAAATCTTCAGAGTTATGCTATTATTACCACAATCCACTTTTAGAATATTTCCATCATTCTCCAAACCTCTGCCAAAAAAAAAGAAAAGAAAAAATCCCTATGCTTGCTTGCTGTTAGTCACTATGCCTACCCTGAGTCATTTGTGTGTGTGTTAGTCATTCAGTTGGGTGTGTGTGTTAATTGTTCAGTTGTCTCTGTCTCTTTGTGACCCCATGGATTGTAGCCTGCCAGGTTTCTCTGTCCATGGGATTCTCCAGGCAAGGATACTGGAGTGGGTTGCCATTTCCTTCTCCAGGGGATCTTTCCAACCCACCCAGGGATTGAACCTGAGTCTCCTGCATTGCAGGCAGATTCTTCACCGTCTGAACCATCAGGGAAGCCCACCTTGAGTCATATTCAACTCTAACATACTTTCTTTCTCTATAGTACCTGCTGTTTTTGGACATTTCATATAGAAATTAAATCATAATATGTGACCGTTGCACCTAGCTTCTTTTAATTAGTATTATGTTTTTGAGGTTAAGCCAAGTTGTAGCATGAATAATAATTTCTTATTTTTATGCCCCAAATAGTAGCCTATTGTATGCTTCTAACACATTTTACTTATCCACTTACCAGTTGGTAGACATTTATTTATTTAAATTTTTATCAGCGTATACTTGCTTTACACTGTTGTTAGTTTCTGCTGTATAGCAAAGTGAATCAGTTGTACATATACATGTATTCCCTCTGTTTTGGATTTCCTTCCTATTTAGGTCACCACAGAGTGAGGAATAGAGTCCTCTATGCTATACAGTAGAGGCTTCCTGGGTGACCCAGTGATAAAGAATTCACCTGTCAAGATCCTGGGTCAGGAAGATTATCTGGAGAAGGGAATGGCAACCCACTCCAGTATTCTTATCAGGAAAATCCTGTGGTCTGAGGAGCCTGGTGGGCTACAGTCCATGGGGTTGCAAAGAGTCAGACACAACTGAGCAACTAAACAACAGTATCAGTGTAGTACAGTATATTCTCATTTAGTTATCTATTAGATAAATAGTATCAATAAGGTATACATGTCAATCACAATTTCTTTGGCAATTATGAATAATGCTGCTATGAACATTTGTGTGCAAGTCTTTGTGTGGACATGTGATTTGTTTATTTTATTTATTTTTTGAATCCTGGCCTCTTTTATTGGTTTTTATTTATTTTCGTCCATCTCTATTCTTTGGCCTGTGTGGGCCTCCCATTACAGTAGCCTCTCTTCTTGCAGAGCACTGGCTCTGGGCTCATGCACTCCAGAGCACTGGCTTGTAATTGGACATACAGGTCCATCCACTTTGCAGTACGTGAGAGCTTCCTGGACCAGGGATCAAACTGGTGCTCCTCACACTGCAAAGCAGACTCTTTACTCACTGGACCACCAGGGAAGTCCTTTTTTTTTTTTTTGTTTTTGAGTAGATCCCTCAGTGTGGAATACTGGGTAATACTGGAAATAAGTGTTTAACTTTTCAAGAAAGCACAAACTAGTTTTCAATGTGGGTGTTACATTTTCCATTCCCACCATCAACTTGAAGAAGATTCCAGTCTCTCTGCATCTTCACCAACACTTGAAACTGTATTTTTATTAGAGCCATTCTAGTAGATTTGAAATGAGAGCTCCTTGTGATTTTACTGTGCACTCACCTAAAGGCTGATGTTGAACATTTTGACATAAGTATTTGCCATGTACAGATCTTCAAAATTTTTGCCCATTTTTACCGGGTTGTTTGTTTTCTTATAATTGAATTTTGACTGTCAGATATGTGATTTGCAAATATTTTCTTACATTTAATACATGTATTCCCTCTGTTTTGGATTTCCTTCCTATTTAGGTCACCACAGAGTGAGGAATAGAGTCCTCTGTGCTATACAGTAGAGGCTTCCTGGGTGACCCAGTGATAAAGAATTCACCTGTCAAGATCCTGGGTCAGGAAGATTATCTGGAGAAGGGAATGGCAACCCACTCCAGTATTCTTATCAGGAAAATCCTGTGGTCTGAGGAGCCTGGTGGGCTACAGTCCATGGGGTTGCAAAGAGTCAGACACAACTGAGCAACTAAACAACAGTATCAGTGTAGTACAGTATATTCTCATTTAGTTATCTATTAGATAAATAGTATCAATAAGGTATACATGTCAATCACAATTTCTTTGGCAATTATGAATAATGCTGCTATGAACATTTGTGTGCAAGTCTTTGTGTGGACATGTGATTTGTTTATTTTATTTATTTTTTGAATCCTGGCCTCTTTTATTGGTTTTTATTTATTTTCGTCCATCTCTATTCTTTGGCCTGTGTGGGCCTCCCATTACAGTAGCCTCTCTTCTTGCAGAGCACTGGCTCTGGGCTCATGCACTCCAGAGCACTGGCTTGTAATTGGACATACAGGTCCATCCACTTTGCAGACGTGAGAGCTTCCTGGACCAGGGATCAAACTGGCGCTCCTCACACTGCAAAGCAGACTCTTTACTCACTGGACCACCAGGGAAGTCCTTTTTTTTTTTTTGTTTTTGAGTAGATCCCTCAGTGTGGAATACTGGGTAATACTGGAAATAAGTGTTTAACTTTTCAAGAAAGCACAAACTAGTTTTCAATGTGGGTGTTACATTTTCCATTCCCACCATCAACTTGAAGAAGATTCCAGTCTCTCTGCATCTTCACCAACACTTGAAACTGTATTTTTATTAGAGCCATTCTAGTAGATTTGAAATGAGAGCTCCTTGTGATTTTACTGTGCACTCACCTAAAGGCTGATGTTGAACATTTTGACATAAGTATTTGCCATGTACAGATCTTCAAAATTTTTGCCCATTTTTACCGGGTTGTTTGTTTTCTTATAATTGAATTTTGACTGTCAGATATGTGATTTGCAAATATTTTCTTTAAGTTCATGGCTTGATATTTTCCTTCTTTAGCAGAGTCTGCCAAAAGGCAGGCATTCTTAATGTTAATAAAGTACAATGTAATAGTTCCTTCTTCTGTGGATTGGACTTTGTGTGATGTCTAAGAAATCTCTGTCTAACTCAGTTTCCAAAGATTTTTTCCTATGTTTTCTTTTAGAAGTCTCATAGTTTTAAGTTTTAAATTTAGACCTATGATCTACTTTTAGTTCAAATGTTTTCATATCTAATGTGAGGTATGAAGTTCATTTTGATTTTTTGCATATTGACAGCCCATTTTTTCAATGTCGTTGATTAAAAAGACCGTAGCTCTCAGTGGAATCGCCTTTCCCCCTTCATTGCAAATCTATTGACCATATGTGTATAGGTCTATTTCTGGCCTCTATTTTGTACCATTGATCTGTGTGTCCATTTTGTCTCTAATACCTCACTGTCTTGATGACGTATTCCAGGAACTCACAGGTGGAAGCAGGGGCAAAGTGCACAACCGACATGGCATCTTTGTTCAGCTTCTCCCCATTCTTTCTCCACTTTCTCCACTCCCTTCCTGGTTGGTTCTCGGATGGCAATTTAGTGAGTCATTCGTGCAAACTTTTTTAAGCTATGCTTTTTGGGGAAGCCTAATCTAAGACACAAAAGGAGCACAGTACCTATAACATTGTTTCTACTCAATAAATGTTAACAATTATGACTATTGTTAATTTTCCTCACATTATTTGGGAAGAAGCCTTTCCCACAAGTGAGGAGTTACACCATTTGACATTTTTTCTTTGGGCAGGCTATCACCTTATGGTATTATTTAACTAAGTTTTTTAAAAAAGAGTTCAAATCACCATTTTTTTAAAAGAAGAAGATTCCAGTCTCTCTGCATCTTCACCAACACTTGAAACTGTATTTTTATTAGAGCCATTCTAGTAGATTTGAAATGAGAGCTCCTTGTGATTTTACTGTGCACTCACCTAAAGGCTGATGTTGAACATTTTGACATAAGTATTTGCCATGTACAGATCTTCAAAATTTTTGCCCATTTTTACCGGGTTGTTTGTTTTCTTATAATTGAATTTTGACTGTCAGATATGTGATTTGCAAATATTTTCTTTAAGTTCATGGCTTGATATTTTCCTTCTTTAGCAGAGTCTGCCAAAAGGCAGGCATTCTTAATGTTAATAAAGTACAATGTAATAGTTCCTTCTTCTGTGGATTGGACTTTGTGTGATGTCTAAGAAATCTCTGTCTAACTCAGTTTCCAAAGATTTTTTCCTATGTTTTCTTTTAGAAGTCTCATAGTTTTAAGTTTTAAATTTAGACCTATGATCTACTTTTAGTTCAAATGTTTTCATATCTAATGTGAGGTATGAAGTTCATTTTGATTTTTTGCATATTGACAGCCCATTTTTCAATGTCGTTGATTAAAAAGACCGTAGCTCTCAGTGGAATCGCCTTTCCCCCTTCATTGCAAATCTATTGACCATATGTGTATAGGTCTATTTCTGGCCTCTATTTTGTACCATTGATCTGTGTGTCCATTTTGTCTCTAATACCTCACTGTCTTGATGACGTATTCCAGGAACTCACAGGTGGAAGCAGGGGCAAAGTGCACAACCGACATGGCATCTTTGTTCAGCTTCTCCCCATTCTTTCTCCACTTTCTCCACTCCCTTCCTGGTTGGTTCTCGGATGGCAATTTAGTGAGTCATTCGTGCAAACTTTTTTAAGCTATGCTTTTTGGGGAAGCCTAATCTAAGACACAAAAGGAGCACAGTACCTATAACATTGTTTCTACTCAATAAATGTTAACAATTATGACTATTGTTAATTTTCCTCACATTATTTGGGAAGAAGCCTTTCCCACAAGTGAGGAGTTACACCATTTGACATTTTTTCTTTGGGCAGGCTATCACCTTATGGTATTATTTAACTATCTTAGCATAATATTTACACTTAGTAACTAAGAATACTATCTTTGATTAGTATTCCCAAAATGGTGTGTTCATTCTTTTTCATTTTTTTTTAATTGGATGGTAATTGCTTTGCATTGTTGTGTTCATTTCTGAATAACAACGTGAATCAGTTATAAGTACACATATATCCCATCCCTCTAGAGGCACCCTCCCACCCTTTTAATTCACTAATGTGGCTGTCTTTAATTTATGTAATCTCAAATCTAAATTACACAAATGACAGTCTCGGCTGAAGGGCTATAAAAGTAAAGAACAACCATCCACAACCTTGAGTGGTCATGTTAAAGACAAAATGCCGATTAAGACTCTGATGCATCAAAATTTAATGGCAGGTTTACCTGGTTGCTCAGTGGTTAAGAACCCGCCTGCCAATTCAGGAGACACAGGAGACATGGGTTCAATCCCTGATTTAGGAGAGTCCCACAACTAAGTTGGACTCCACGATTATGGGCCCTTGCTCTAGAGTCTGAGAGCTGCAACTCCTGAAGCCTGCATATGGTAAAGCCTGTACTCTGCAATGAGAAGTCCTCAAACCGAAACTTGGGAGTAGTCCCCACTTGCCAAAACGAGAGAAAAGCCTGCATGCAATGAAGACCCAGTCGTAAAGAAATAAAATTATATATTAAAAGTCAGTGCCAACAAAACAAGATGGGGCATCCCTGATGTGCCTGGGAAATCCAAGGAGGTCACAGACCCTCTGTAAATATGCAATGGAAACTAACTCAACCTTGTGGTATCTGATCTGGTACCTTTTCAAACAGCTAAGAATAAAGGGATTACATTTCGCACCAGTTCAGATGTAAAGACCATGGCAATTGTGGTCTTTACAACCCAGAAGAGATGTAACAAAGTAGAAAAAGGTTCAGAAAAGAGCAAAGAAACAGTCACATAATTGGCAAATTGAACCTCTGAGGAAAGGTTAAATGAGTTTGGATTGTTTACTCAGAGAAAGAAAGGCCAAAGGTCTACTTAATACTTGTCTTCAAGAATTTAAAGTTGGTATCTGATCTGATGGTCTATCTCTGCAGAAAAGAAAACGAACTCCCCCTCAGTCTGCCCCATAAATAATTGAACAGTTAGGATGGAGTAGGCCATTGAGATTCAAAAATAGCAAGAATCTTTTGATTCGGGAGTAATTAAGGTTTGCAAAAAGTCCACCACTAGAAGTGGAATTTCTGTTTTTAGTGATCTGTGAAACACAGCACTAATACCATTCATGAGCAGAAGTGGATGTGTTTTGAGTGGAGGCAGAAAATCCATGAAGGGTCCCATGTGTCTAGACCGGTTTAACCTCACTGGTCGCTGTGCAAGGTGCTGTTCAGATCAGCATTTATAAGTTGGGGGCCCTGCCAGCCTCTCTCAACCATAGTCTGGCTGAATAGAAGCTGAAAGGACCATTGTTGATCACCATACTTCTCACTCACAAGTTGTATCATTAGTTTTCACTGCATAATCTCTCTGAATTGTGGTAGTCACTCAGTCGTGTCTGACTCTCTGTGACTCCATGGACTGCAGCCCACCAGACTCCTCTGTCCATAGAATTCTCTGAGGAAGAATACTGGAGTGGATAGCCATTCCCTTCTCCAGGGGATCTTCCCAACCCAGAGACTGAACCTGGGTCTCCTGCTGTGCAGGCAGATTCTTTACCAGCTGAGTCACCAGGGAAGCCTCTCACTGCATAACAGAACACACCACAACTCAGTGCTACAGGGACTTCCTTGGTGGTCTAGTGGTTAAGACATCTCCTTCCAGTGCAGGGTGTGTGGGTTCAATCCCTGGTTGGGGAGCTAAGATACCTCATGCTTCACAGCCAAAAAAAAACCTGAACATAAAACGGAAGCAGTATTGTAAAAAATTCAACAAACACTTAAAAAATGGTCTGCGTCAAAAAAATATCTTAAAAAAAAAATAAAACCTTAGTGGCATAAAACTATTTATTTCCTCATGTGGGTTTGGATAGCTTGGCTCCAAGCTGTGGATTGGCTCTGCTTCATAAATGAGTGAATGGGAAAAAGTGACTCAGGGAAAGGACTTCTGATGGTGAGGTGCAAAAGAACAAGCAAGCCCCGTGCCCAAGCATGTTTCAAGCCTTTGCTTGCATCATACCCACTAACATGTCACTGGGCAAGCTCAAAGCCCAGGGGGAGGAAAGCACACTGTATCCTCAGTGGGAGGCACTGCAAAGATACATGATCAAGGGTGTGGATACAGAAAGGAGTAAAGGATTGGAGTCAATAGTCCTATCTACCTCCTGGGGAGAGGGGAAAGGTCAGTTTATGCAAGCTTAGACCCGGAAGCCTTGGCATGATGGTGTTGGCTGTTAGCAGAGTGGCTCATGCTCAGGTGTATTCTCTCTCACCTGGGCTGAACTCAGCTTCACTGGCCATAGAAACAACTTTGTCCCTTGTTATGGCTTTAGAAGAGGGAAGATTATAGGACAGACCGTGAACCAAGGATTACTCTAGGATAGAGTGGCATCTCTATGTTTCCCAACCTCCAGATCACCCCAAGGCAGAAATTCATCCATCACTTCCTATATTTTTAACCAATGATATTACCATCTACCCAGTCATTTGATTCATAAACCCAAACTTCACCGTGGGTCCTCCTTTCCCTTTATCCCCTGTACAAATGAGCTCCCTTCCATCTGCATCTGAAATAACATATCCCCACCTCCCTCCGCGGCTCGCTTCATCAAGAAGTTCATTGTCTCTCACTTGGAATAATACTGCAGTCACCCTAGCTGCTCCATCTGCCTCTGTCCTTTACCTTCCTGATCCACTGAGAGCCATGCAGTCAATTTCCTCAGGAAAAACGGACTTGGATCACATCAAAACATGCTTACACAAAAATCAAAAGGATAGGTAATTTTTTGAAGGGCAAATTCCAATATCTTTACCATGGCATTCGAGGACCTCCAAAATCTGGCTCCCTCTCCTGCTTCATCTCCTCTCAACTCACCTGTACTCAGGTCACACCTGGGGGCCACACACTCTATACATGCCACTCACATCAGTGAATTACTGTATCTGTTTCTGCCAGTCCCTATGTTTGGAATGCCCTTCCTCTGCCAGACCAAAACTTCTGGCCATCATCACGAAACATCACTGTCCTTTCAGAATTGATCATTCTCTTTTCTGCGTTCCCAGGGCACTTTGTTCATCACATTACCCTAGTACAGACCTCACATGAATGTATATGTGTCGATTACGAAACCCTGGGAAGAACACAGTGCATCAATAACTTCCACAAAATGCAGGAACCCTTTTAGAAAGCACTTAGCCTGGACATTGTTCTTTCCCAACCCGAGACCTGGGGTGTTCTCCGGGACCCCTCACATCACTACATTTCAGGACCAACAAGGAATCAATGTGGTTGGAACGGGCGATAGTGCAGACCGGACACTGGAGAAGAGAAAGCTTCCTACAGTCCAGCAGTGCATAGATTTGGAACAACAAAAGCTTGACTTGTAGTGAAATATAATGAAGTCTTAAGTGAAGACTTAAAGCTTGAACCTTGAGAGAAATGACAGGAGCAGGTAATAATTCTCTGTCATAGTATGTCAGTCTTGGACTAAAAAAACTAAGCAAATGGTCTAGCATGTGACCAGTTATGGACCCATTAAACGAACTGAGCAGACAGATACAGAACCTGGAGAGAAGCTGAGAATAACCAGACCCCGCCATGATGGTGACATCCCTTTGAGCAACACTGTTAGCAAGACTGCTCATGTGCTAATTAAATTTTAGTTGGCTCTGCATATTAGTTACAGCTTAATTATTAAACTTTAATACTGCATGTGCATGTATAATCAACACGCATATATTTATTAGTATTTAGTAAATTACATCAAATCTGTTTTAACTCATGGGTCCAGCCTGATTAATCTTTGTTCAATGATTTTTATTAAGTCATAGGCAGAAAGCGATTGAATTTTACCGAAGTTAGTATGACCTCAATTCTAAGAATCTAATGGTCAAGATGTCTCTGGTGGCTTAGTGGTAAAGAATCTGGCTGCCAACAGGAGACAAGTGTTCAATCCCTGATCCAGGAAGATCCCACATGCTGCAGAGCAACTAAGCCTGTGTGCCTCAGCTACTGAGCCCAGGAGCTGCAAGTACGGAAGCCCAGTTGCCCTCCTTAAAGCCCGTGTTCTACAACTAGAGAAGCTGCTGCTGCAACAAGAAGCCCAGCAACACCTCAACAAGAGGGTAGCCCCTGCTCATCACAACTAGAGCAAAGCCCCATGGGGCAATAAAGACACAGAACAGCCATAAATAAATTATATATATATATATATATATATATATATAAGTATATATAAAAGAGGGCTTCCCTGGCCTGGGAAGATCCCACATGCCATGGAGTGGCTGGACTGGAGTGTCCAATTATGAGCCAATGCTCTGGAGCACATGTGCCCAGAGCCAGTGCTCTGCAATCAGAGAGGCCACTGCAATGGGAGGCCCACACAGGCCAAAGAACAAGATGGATGAAAATAAATAAATGAAAGACCAATAAAAGTGGCCAAAAATCAAAAAAAAAAAAAAAAAAAAAGAATCTAATGATCAGAACATACAAGCCAGATACAATGTGACTGAACAATGTGTTTTCTTGTTGGGCGGGCCATGTGTAATGACAGTTCCTAATACAGTATCTTAAAGTTCTTTCTAGTTCTCTTTAGCTACAAGAGCTGCGGAGCCAGGCCCCACATTGTATGCACTGTAGTGCTGTGTCTGGCACACCATAGGTATTCAGCCAGTGCTAACTGGTCTGAATCATGCTGACACATGCTGTCTGAGCTGAAAACCGATGTGTTTCAAGGAAGGTGATGCTAGGCTCCTCCCTGGACCAAGGCCCCAGTGAGTTGCCATGTTGCTAGGGCTACTGAGTAGAGCATGGGCTGGGAGGTGTAGGTGGCCAAGAATTCATTACTTTTTCACAACATCTTAGCACATTCCTAGCCTGTCCAGCTTCTGAAAGGATGAAAGATCTGTTGACATCAAATCTGTTTTAACTCATGGGTCCAGCCTGATTAATCTTTGTTCAATGATTTTATTAAGTCATAGGCAGAAAGCGATTGAATTTTACCGAAGTTAGTATGACCTCAATTCTAAGAATCTAATGGTCAAGATGTCTCTGGTGGCTTAGTGGTAAAGAATCTGGCTGCCAACAGGAGACAAGTGTTCAATCCCTGATCCAGGAAGATCCCACATGCTGCAGAGCAACTAAGCCTGTGTGCCTCAGCTACTGAGCCCAGGAGCTGCAAGTACGGAAGCCCAGTTGCCCTCCTTAAAGCCCGTGTTCTACAACTAGAGAAGCTGCTGCTGCAACAAGAAGCCCAGCAACACCTCAACAAGAGGGTAGCCCCTGCTCATCACAACTAGAGCAAAGCCCCATGGGGCAATAAAGACACAGAACAGCCATAAATAAATTATATATATATATATATATATATATATATAAGTATATATAAAAGAGGGCTTCCCTGGCCTGGGAAGATCCCACATGCCATGGAGTGGCTGGACTGGAGTGTCCAATTATGAGCCAATGCTCTGGAGCACATGTGCCCAGAGCCAGTGCTCTGCAATCAGAGAGGCCACTGCAATGGGAGGCCCACACAGGCCAAAGAACAAGATGGATGAAAATAAATAAATGAAAGACCAATAAAAGTGAAAAAAAAAAAAAAAGAATCTAATGATCAGAACATACAAGCCAGATACAATGTGACTGAACAATGTGTTTTCTTGTTGGGCGGGCCATGTGTAATGACAGTTCCTAATACAGTATCTTAAAGTTCTTTCTAGTTCTCTTTAGCTACAAGAGCTGCGGAGCCAGGCCCCACATTGTATGCACTGTAGTGCTGTGTCTGGCACACCATAGGTATTCAGCCAGTGCTAACTGGTCTGAATCATGCTGACACATGCTGTCTGAGCTGAAAACCGATGTGTTTCAAGGAAGGTGATGCTAGGCTCCTCCCTGGACCAAGGCCCCAGTGAGTTGCCATGTTGCTAGGGCTACTGAGTAGAGCATGGGCTGGGGAGGGTGTAGGTGGCCAAGAATTCATTACTTTTTCACAACATCTTAGCACATTCCTAGCCTGTCCAGCTTCTGAAAGGATGAATAATGAAAAGGAAACGGTATGTATCTGAAACAGCAATAGCCATGCACACAGAGTTGAATAAGGTGAAGCAGCCTGGAATATTTATTCTGGTTTCAGATATTTTTTTTCCCTTTTCATTCTTTAGTTAATCCACCTAGCTGAGCAAAATTGAGTTTTGCAACCACAGAAGCAAATTCAAGTGTTAGCCAACACCAAATACATTTTTGTGTCTTAAAGCATACTTTCCCCCCTAATATGAAGGGCTCATACATGGTTTATTTTTTGCCTTGTATAATGAATAATCTCAAAGTCACTGTCCTGTTTTAGTAGAAGGCAAGGGGAACTATAAAACAGAACTAAATTCACATGGAATTAGCTGAGGATTCCGCTGTATTTGTCGTTCCAGCTCAAGCATGGTTTCTCTGCAGCTCAGTGACCATTGACAGCAGCTCCGTTCATGGCAGTGGTATTTAAGATCACATCAGCATGAACATTTGGCCTAATATCACTTGCTTGGACCCAAACACAGCTTCAACCAAATGGCTTTAAGATGTGAATGCCATTTTCTGGGGGTGGAAAGACATAGAGCTGAGATTTCTGTTTGTGTTTCAGGGGTTTATTGGAGGAACACTGGCTAGCAAGTCTCCAAGCGGGCCAGAGCTCTGGATATAGGGGCTCTGGGGATGTACTCAAAGAGCAAACTCTTATAGTATTTAAGTAGCTAAAAGTAAATTAAAAATAAATGCTACTATATCTGTCAATTCCTACATTTCCCAGGATATCCTGATTTTGAGGGCGTAATTCAATTTAAGAAGCATTTATTGGCACCCATCATGTCCAAAGTCACTGTGTTGAACATTCATGGTAATACAGGGATAAAATTACCATATAGAAGAGGGAGAGTATGCATGCAGATTCCTATAAAATATGACAAAATGCTGGAGGAAAAGATGAAAAATACTTTGTTCAAAAGTTCTAAATAGAGCGCCAGAATACCAAATGGAGGGAAGGAGCAAAGACTCAAATAGCCATTGGTCACCTGCTTTTTACAAGCACCAATATTTGACATGAATAAATGAATGAATTGGTGGTGTATTTTACCAGATAAGCTATGAGAGAACAGTATGGTTTTAATCTTTGGATATGGAGAGACGATGACATTCAAGATGGATGAAAAATACAAATGAGAGCCAGCAGCAAAAAAATTAACTGTAATCTTGGGGAGAAATGTGGTTTTCTATGATTGAAAGAGGTTTCATAGAGCAGACATGGCTAGGTACACTGAAGCCATGCTTGATCTAGACTGTAAAGGCAGGATGAGAAACCTGTCATTCAGGGGTGGCAATTAAAATTGGCAAATGGTTTGATTTGAATAGGACTTTGGGAAGATGAATATATTCTTGGAGTGAAGTACTGATATATGCCTTTGGACCAGAGAGATCTGACTTCCAACGTTAGTTCCATTAGCTATAAAGTAAATGATTCTGCACATGTTACTTAATCTAAGTCCTAGATTCCTTATTAGTAAAATGAAGATGGTAAGTCCACCTTGAATGTACACCTTCATGGACCTGAAGAATGCCAACTCAAGAATAAAGCTATCCTAAGCAAGGGAAGGTTGTAAATTGATCTGGGGAAGAAGATACAAAGAGAACTTTAGCTTCTGGTGAAACAAAAATGGCCAAACACCTAGCACTGTCCATTTTAGACATTGAGAACATTTACATTACTTTTAACCATTTTTATTTATTTATTTTATCCCCATGTGTACTTTACATCCCCATGACTTCTTTATTTTATTTCATTTTGGGGGGAGGGGGCTGGCGGGCCCCTTCTATTGGTCTTTCATTTATCTATTTTCATCCATCTTTGTTCTTTGGCCCGTGTGGGCCTCCCATGCAGTGCCCTCTGTTGTCGCAGAGCACCGGCTCTGGGCGCATGCACTCCAGAGCTCCGGCTCGGTAATTGGACACATCGGTCCAGCTGCTCCATGGCACGTGGGATCTTTCCAGGCCAGGGATCGAACTGGCGCCCCTTGCACAGCAAGGCAGTGTCCTTACCCACTGGACCACCAGGGAAGCCCCGCTTTTTTTTTTTTTTTTTTAATTTATCTTTTGGGGGGGGGGGGGGGGGGGGGGGGGGGTGGTTGGGCCACTTCTATTGGTCTTTCATTTCTCCAATTTCATCCGTCTTTGTTCTTTGGCTCCTGTGGGCCTCCCATCGCGGTGGCCACTGTCGTCGCAGAGCACTGGCTCTGGGCGCATGCGCGCCAGAGCTCCAGCTCGGCAATTGGACACATCGGTCCCGCTGCTCCGCGGCACGTGGGATCTTCCCAGGTCAGGATCGAACCGCGCCTTGCACTACAAGGTGGTGTCTTTACCCACTGGACCACCAGGGGAAGCCCCAAGCCCCACTTTTAATCATTTTAAATGTCTGAAATACTTCATAAGTAAGCCAGACCAACTTACAGCCATGGTTGCTAGACATAATACTTATTAAGTCTGTAACACAGGTGCCCCTGGCATAAAGCACAGTTTCATAAATGAAAGCTATTTCACTATTGTTTCTACAATGTTACAATGAGGTCAGTGGAATAGAAAATATAGATGAAAGAGAATAAAATCATGGGACATGAAAGACATCCACGTATCGCCAAGATGGAAGAACAGGGACTAGATTTGTCTTCTTACGTACAACTGAGCAAATGGACCAATACATGAAACAAAGATTTTCAAGACAGTGGACATCAGACAATGAAGGGCACTGTTCTCAGAAAGATGCTGCAAACAAATGAGGTGAGCCCTATGGTGGTCATTGCTTGGAGAGAGGTTCCAGGCCTTAGAGCAGGAAAGGAAAAAGAACTTGAGTGGATCCTAGTGATCTTCTGGAGTTAAGGAGACAAAGATGGGGGTGCAGGAAGGTCAAGCTCCCAAGACTGTACAGTTTTCATGGGAGAAAATACATGATAAGAGAGGACTCTGGGTGCCTGTAGAGGACATCTCTTGTGTATTCAGCTGAGTAATGACCACAGCACCTGTATGTAAGTAAGCTATCCAAGGTTGGGAGAAGAGTCATCCAAGAAGGTCAGAGCTGCTCCCTGGCACGTGGGATCTTTCCAGGCCAGGGATCGAACTGGCGCCCCTTGCACAGCAAGGCAGTGTCCTTACCCACTGGACCACCAGGGAAGCCCCGCTTTTTTTTTTTTTTTTTTTAATTTATCTTTTGGAGGGGGGGGTGGGGAGGGAGGGGGATGGTTGGGCCACTTCTATTGGTCTTTCATTTCTCCAATTTCATCCGTCTTTGTTCTTTGGCTCCTGTGGGCCTCCCATCGCGGTGGCCACTGTCGTCGCAGAGCACTGGCTCTGGGCGCATGCGCGCCAGAGCTCCAGCTCGGCAATTGGACACATCGGTCCCGCTGCTCCGCGGCACGTGGGATCTTCCCAGGTCAGGGATCGAACCGGCGCCCCTTGCACTACAAGGTGGTGTCTTTACCCACTGGACCACCAGGGGAAGCCCCAAGCCCCACTTTTAATCATTTTAAATGTCTGAAATACTTCATAAGTAAGCCAGACCAACTTACAGCCATGGTTGCTAGACATAATACTTATTAAGTCTGTAACACAGGTGCCCCTGGCATAAAGCACAGTTTCATAAATGAAAGCTATTTCACTATTGTTTCTACAATGTTACAATGAGGTCAGTGGAATAGAAAATATAGATGAAAGAGAATAAAATCATGGGACATGAAAGACATCCACGTATCGCCAAGATGGAAGAACAGGGACTAGATTTGTCTTCTTACGTACAACTGAGCAAATGGACCAATACATGAAACAAAGATTTTCAAGACAGTGGACATCAGACAATGAAGGGCACTGTTCTCAGAAAGATGCTGCAAACAAATGAGGTGAGCCCTATGGTGGTCATTGCTTGGAGAGAGGTTCCAGGCCTTAGAGCAGGAAAGGAAAAAGAACTTGAGTGGATCCTAGTGATCTTCTGGAGTTAAGGAGACAAAGATTGGGGTGCAGGAAGGTCAAGCTCCCAAGACTGTACAGTTTTCATGGGAGAAAATACATGATAAGAGAGGACTCTGGGTGCCTGTAGAGGACATCTCTTGTGTATTCAGCTGAGTAATGACCACAGCACCTGTATGTAAGTAAGCTATCCAAGGTTGGGAGAAGAGTCATCCAAGAAGGTCAGAGGGAGCAGTCCTTAAGACCTCAGACCGGGCCAGGAAGATTTCATGCTCACACCAGCAACAGCAGAAAATATTGTAATTCACAAGGCATAAAGCAGGCAACTCAGAAGGGTTTTACTTCACTAGTGGAGAAAAATTAATCCTGGACTAAGTGCTGCTCTGGTTCTACTAAACAAAGCTTTATAGCAAGACTCAAAAGAATCTAACCGTTTCCTATTTCCAAGCAACTTGACCACATTCTGGAACAAAGCTCACAAATATTTATGGGAATATAAAAATACACAGAACCCAACAAGGTAAAACTCACAATATTTAAAGATTAATCTAACAAAAGATGAACAATCCCTGTATACAGAAAATGCTGCTATGGTTCATTTAAGCAGCCATGACAAATGGAGACAGAAACTTTGCCTGTGGACCTGAAGGCTTGGTACTACGATACATCTGTTTTTCTCCAAGGTTATCTATAGATTCAATCCAGTGCCACTCAAAATCCATAAAATTGGCATTGAAATTCAGTGGACCTAGAAGAGCTAATTCTTTCAAAATGAAGAACAAAGTTCACACTTACTGGTCTCAAAACTTATAAAAGTTACAATAATCAAGACGGAGTCATACAGAAATCTTTGTAGACAATTTAATCAGTGTTACAGAATACAGGCTCTAGAAACCAAAATAGAGAGATCCACACCTATACGGTGAACTGATTTCAAGAAAGCAGAGAAAGTTTTGTTAGAGTGTCCCACAAGTAGTGCAAAACAACATCATATCCATAGGCAAAAGGAAAAAAAAAAGGAATTTTGATCTACATCTCAAGCTATACATAAAACTGAATATAGATCGTACTGCTAAATATGAAACCTGTCACCATACAATTTCAGGAAGGAAAAGCAGGAGAAAATCTTTGCCAACCTGGATTAAGCAATGATTTCTCAGATATGATCCCAAAAGTATGACTCATGAAAGAAAAAAATAAATTTAACTTCATCAAAATATGAACTTCTCTTCAAAAGATACCATGATAAGAGAGGACTCTGGGTGCCTGTAGAGGACATCTCTTGTGTATTCAGCTGAGTAATGACCACAGCACCTGTATGTAAGTAAGCTATCCAAGGTTGGGAGAAGAGTCATCCAAGAAGGTCAGAGGGAGCAGGCCTTAAGACCTCAGACCGGCCAGGAAGATTTCATGCTCACACCAGCAACAGCAGAAAATATTGTAATTCACAAGGCATAAAGCAGGCAACTCAGAAGGGTTTTACTTCACTAGTGGAGAAAAATTAATCCTGGACTAAGTGCTGCTCTGGTTCTACTAAACAAAGCTTTATAGCAAGACTCAAAAGAATCTAACCGTTTCCTATTTCCAAGCAACTTGACCACATTCTGGAACAAAGCTCACAAATATTTATGGGAATAAAAAAATACACAGAACCCAACAAGGTAAAACTCACAATATTTAAAGATTAATCTAACAAAAGATGAACAATCCCTGTATACAGAAAATGCTGCTATGGTTCATTTAAGCAGCCATGACAAATGGAGACAGAAACTTTGCCTGTGGACCTGAAGGCTTGGTACTACGATACATCTGTTTTTCTCCAAGGTTATCTATAGATTCAATCCAGTGCCACTCAAAATCCATAAAATTGGCATTGAAATTCAGTGGACCTAGAAGAGCTAATTCTTTCAAAATGAAGAACAAAGTTCACACTTACTGGTCTCAAAACTTATAAAAGTTACAATAATCAAGACGGAGTCATACAGAAATCTTTGTAGACAATTTAATCAGTGTTACAGAATACAGGCTCTAGAAACCAAAATAGAGAGATCCACACCTATACGGTGAACTGATTTCAAGAAAGCAGAGAAAGTTTTGTTAGAGTGTCCCACAAGTAGTGCAAAACAACATCATATCCATAGGCAAAAGGAAAAAAAAAAGGAATTTTGATCTACATCTCAAGCTATACATAAAACTGAATATAGATCGTACTGCTAAATATGAAACCTGTCACCATACAATTTCAGGAAGGAAAAGCAGGAGAAAATCTTTGCCAACCTGGATTAAGCAATGATTTCTCAGATATGATCCCAAAAGTATGACTCATGAAAGAAAAAAATAAATTTAACTTCATCAAAATATGAACTTCTCTTCAAAAGATACCATGATGAGAATGAAAAGACAAGTCATAGACTGGAAGAAAAATTTCAAATTATAAATGTGACAAGGGGCTTGTGTCTGGGATGTAATAAATATAAATAACAATCTATTTGTTTAACAAGTAAATTAACATTTTAGCAAAATATTAAACAGATGCTTCACAAAAGAACACAGTGGCCAATAATCACAGGAAAAGAGCAGTATCATCCTAAAATGTGCAAAATAACCTTTAGTAATAGAAAGTAGATTGTTTTCTGGGCTGGGGAGGATAGGGCCAGGTGGGAAGGGAGGCCTAAGGCAGTTTTAAGAGTTATGGTTCTGTTCACTATCTTGTGTATTTCATGGATATATACCTATGTCTGAATGCATCAAGTTAGACCCTTTAGGTGCAACTAATTGTATATATGTCAATTCTATCTCCAGGAAGGTATTAGCATAACTATGGAGAATGTGTTCTTATTAGCAGGAAAGAAAGGAAGAACACAAAGATGACTCCCAGATAATGTCAAGGTTCCAGCTCTGAATGACTCTAAAACAGAAGAGATCGGGGAAGAGACAGGTGGGTAATGATGAATTTGTTCGGGACATGTCGACTTTGAGAGCCTGATGGGGATGTACCCAGGTGGAACATATGGTGGAATCTTGGTCTAGGCTTTTGAGAGTCTCAGGCAACAGATAAGAAAGGGAGACACTGTTTAAAAAAGTGATTACTGAATTCTTGCAAATGGATGCGCTCGCTAAGGGAAAATGGAAGTGCCTAGAACTTTGAGGAGTTTCTACAGCTATAGGGTAGAGGAAGAGAAAAGGCTAACAGTGACATGGAAGCAGTGGTTGGTAGGGTAGGAAAGGCAGCATTCATGGAGGGTGCACATTCAAGGCCCGAGAGAGAGTCAATGTTGATACATGGTCTCCAGTATCAACAGCATCATTAAAGCTGAGGAGGACAGTGGTGGTTTAGTAACTACATTGTGGCTGACTCCTATGACCCATGGACCTGTGAGTCTGCCAGGCTCCTGTGTCCATGAAATTTTCCAGGCAAGAATACTGGAGTGGATTGCTATATCCTCCTTCAGGGGATCTTCCTGACTCAAAGATTGAACCTGGGTCTCTTCTGCTGCAGGCTTATTCTCTACTGACTGAGCCACTAGGTTATCAGTATCTGAGTTAGAAAAACAGAAGAAAACCAAAAACCCTGCTTTTGATGGGCTGTGCTGTGCTTAATTGTTCAGTGACCCCATGGACTGCTGCCCACCAGGCTCCTCTGTCCATGGGATTCTCTAGGCAAGAATACTGGAGTGGGTTGCCATGCCCTCCTCCAGGGGAGCTTCCCAACCTAGAGACCTAGGCTACTAGAGGCCAAATGTCTACTTTTGAGGGGTTAAATACTGAATGGGTTAAATGTAAACAGGCAGGCATAGCCTCTATTATTTTTTAAAGAATACAGACGGCAAGGAGTTTGTGAGGATTCATCAGGGTTGATGAACGTATCTTTTTCCTAGATTTGGATAGAGTATGTTTTTGGCGGTGGAAAAGCTGCAGCAGAGGAGACTGTAGATATAAACCAAGAAAAGACGGATGCCACATGGTGTCTCTCATATCTGGCTTCAATCAGAACCACCTGGGAGAGTTTGAAGCCACACGGGTGTGGTGGTGGGTCAAATCAGAGTATCTAGGTGGAAGAGGGAGCATCCCATTTCCTAACCTCTGTCTACAGACAGGCCTCACCTTAGTCCCTTTTTGCTGTTTAGCTGCTCAGTCCTGTTCTACTCTTTTGCGGCCCCATGGACTGTAGCGTGCCAGGCTCTTTTGTCCATGGGATTTTCCAGGCAAGAATACTGGAGTGGGTTGCCATTTTAGTTCCCTAGTCTACCTATGAATACATCTGGTTCAGGGAACACTTGTTCTTTGTATTCTAATTCAGTCTATTAAGTATAAAGGTGAAAGGTCTTATCTGCAGCTAAAGTAGCTTCAGGTGTCAGCTAATAGGTGTGGGGAAGGGGGTGGGGAGAGGCACATTCAGTTGCCCTTGAATCTCTCTCCTACGGCAAGGGAGGCCAGTCCAGAGGGAACTGAATTAACTCATTTGGGGTCACTGAGTCCTGAGGCACAAGCAGAGAGGAGAGGGTCTTTCTTCTCCTCTCCATGGCTGCTGCCTTACCTGCGTTCCGTCCAGGAGCTGCCCTGGCCTGGTCCAAGTCACCGCTTATGAACACATCATCTGCTCACGGCTCCCTCGTTCTTCTCAGACTCGCCTCCCTCCCTTGATGCCGCCCCCAGGTCGGAAGTGCATGCTCCCTGCTCCTCCCTCCTCAGGCCCACCTGGGCCCTTTTTAGTTTCTCCTTCCATCCAGGCTGCCCCCGACCCCCTGTGAGGTTCGGGTGTTTCCCATCCACAATGTTACCTGCAGGTGTGGGAGCTCCAGGACCGGCAGGGCCTCAGAGGGAAGTGGGAAAAACAAAATGCCTGGCTCAGGGATAACTGGCAGCTCAGGTCATCAACTTGCATAGGTTCAGGTGCATCTGGGATGGGGTGGGACAGGTCATCACCAAGTGGAGAAAACTGCTGGCCTTAATTATTGTTGTGTAGTCACCAGGCCGTGTGCTACTCTTTGTGACCTCAGGGACTGTAGCCCTCCAGGCTCCTTTGTCCATGGGATTTCCCAGGCAAGAATACTGCGGTGGGTTGCCATTTCCTCCTCCAGGGGAGCTTCCTAACCCAGAGATCTAACCCACTTGTGCACTACATGTGGATTCTTTACCACTGAGCCACCAGGGAAGCCCTTGGCATTAATTACAGGGCCTGGAATACCTAACAAAGAGTGAGGGAATGCTTGGTTTTGGATGGAAACACACTCCCAGTTGTATTGTTTATCATCTTCTCCCTATCACCACTTATCTATCAAGTACAAAATATAATAATGTTAACCTAATAGGAAAGAAAAAAGAATATCTGGGTGAAGCAAAACCTGAGGAGCTTCAATTATCTCAAGTCAGGGAGCAAGAACAAGGTGGGGAACAGAGAGCAAGAAGATGTGGCGAGGAGAAAGGGTTTCTGCTTCTAGTGTTACATGGGCACTGATGGTGCGGAACCAAAAGTTCTTCTTTGTGTAAGAAGCAGGAGGAGGAGGAGGTTGTTCTTTGTAATTAAAAAACTTATCTGCAGCTAAAGTAGCTTCAGGTGTCAGCTGCACTTGCCCTTGAATCTCTCACGGCAAGGAGGCCAGTCCAGAGGGAACTGAATTAACTCATTTGGGGTCACTGAGTCCTGAGGCACAAGCAGAGGAGAGGGTCTTTCTTCTCCTCTCCATGGCTGCTGCCTTACCTGCGTTCCGTCCAGGAGCTGCCCTGGCCTGGTCCAAGTCACCGCTTATGAACACATCATCTGCTCACGGCTCCCTCGTTCTTCTCAGACTCGCCTCCCTCCCTTGATGCCGCCCCCAGGTCGGAAGTGCATGCTCCCTGCTCCTCCCTCCTCAGGCCCACCTGGGCCCTTTTTAGTTTCTCCTTCCATCCAGGCTGCCCCCGACCCCCTGTGAGGTTCGGGTGTTTCCCATCCACAATGTTACCTGCAGGTGTGGAGCTCCAGGACGGCAGGGCCGCAGAGGGAAGTGGGAAAAACAAAATGCCTGGCTCAGGGATAACTGGCAGCTCAGGTCATCAACTTGCATAGGTTCAGGTGCATCTGGGATGGGGTGGGACAGGTCATCACCAAGTGGAGAAAACTGCTGGCCTTAATTATTGTTGTGTAGTCACCAGGCCGTGTGCTACTCTTTGTGACCTCAGGGACTGTAGCCCTCCAGGCTCCTTTGTCCATGGGATTTCCCAGGCAAGAATACTGCGGTGGGTTGCCATTTCCTCCTCCAGGGGAGCTTCCTAACCCAGAGATCTAACCCACTTGTGCACTACATGTGGATTCTTTACCACTGAGCCACCAGGGAAGCCCTTGGCATTAATTACAGGGCCTGGAATACCTAACAAAGAGTGAGGGAATGCTTGGTTTTGGATGGAAACACACTCCCAGTTGTATTGTTTATCATCTTCTCCCTATCACCACTTATCTATCAAGTACAAAATATAATAATGTTAACCTAATAGGAAAGAAAAAAGAATATCTGGGTGAAGCAAAACCTGAGGAGCTTCAATTATCTCAAGTCAGGGAGCAAGAACAAGGTGGGGAACAGAGAGCAAGAAGATGTGGCGAGGAGAAAGGGTTTCTGCTTCTAGTGTTACATGGGCACTGATGGTGCGGAACCAAAAGTTCTTCTTTGTGTAAGAAGCAGGAGGAGGAGGAGGGAGGAGAGACAATTTCTAGAACTCTAACCCTGTCAGCTTCAACCTGTAATAATTACTGGGCGTCAAGGTCAATGTCAATGTGGAGACATGTGAGTCCTTCAAAGAGAAACTGTAATTTTAAAACATCTCCTTTTGTCCTTTCTCTGGATTTTGAAGGTCATGCCAGTCAGTTTCTGCTTCAACCGTAACAGCGTTAGAGGCATCAGGGAGAACTAGCCAGCTACCCCACTAATAAAGGGTCACCCCAAGCAAGAAAACAGTGTAGCTCCAACCTTGGTCCCTTGTCTCCAGCCTGCAGAGGGTCAGGCTGTCTTGTCTTAAAGATCCTAGGCTACGGTGAATTTTTTGGTGTATGTTCTTCTTTCTGGTCTGGTTATTTTGAGGTTGACAGGTGACTCCTGCCTGGCAGAGATGCAGAATAATGTGGGAAACGGACGGTGGGCTTTAATGGAGACAGCTAGGGTTCTAAATTTTGTTCTACCTCTTACAAGCTGTGGCAAAGTGATTTCACTTCTCTAAGCCTAGTTCTAGTTCTTTATCTATAAAATAAGAAATAAGTAATGCCCATTATAGTGGTTGTGTATATATGAACAGTAGAGACTTTCTATTATCTATCATCCTCTCTACTTCTATTATCTTTCATCCTCTCTATCCCCTAATGGAGGACTTGAAGCACAGTGACATTGTGGGTATAGAGTAAATACTCACTGGCCCATTATTTTCTTCTTTCATGCTTTTAAATTTACTTAAAATCTTTGAGACCAGTAGTTCTCAAAATGGGCTCCCCAAATCAGAAGTATCACCTGGGGACACATTAGAAATGTAGACGATCTTAGACCTACTGGATCTGAAACTCTGGAGGTGGGACCCTCTGTGTCTAAGTTCCCAGGTGATATGATACACCCTAAAGCAAGAGAACCACTGTTCTAGATGATTGGGCTTTTAAAAGTAAACGAGTGAGGAAGGAAGGCTTTTCCTTGTGCTTTGGAATTCTCTGTTGTGTTTTTGAAAGCTGAGGTTTCCACCTTACAGACCCAGCAACAGTATTCACTATGCTATGCCATTCTTTATCGTTAACCTGGCATTGATGGAGTGCTTGCTGTAGGCCAGGCAGAGGTTTTAACCAATGGATTCAGATGCCTTTTGTGATTCTCCATTTCACTTGCATTCTCTGTATTTCTAAACTAATTTCCATGCTCTCCAAGAGCAGGGTGTTCCATGATATTCACATCTCCCATTGTGCCAAGTACATTACTGTCAAAGGGTTATGCTTGCACTCAGTTGGATCTGACTCTTTTCGAACCTATGGATTGTAGTCTGCAAGGCTCCTCTGTCCATGAGATTTTCCAGGCAAGAATACTACAGTGGGTTGCAATTTCCTTCTCCAGGGGGTCTTCCCAATCAAACCCACATCTCCTGCATCTCCTGTATTGGCAGGTGGATTCTTTACCACTGTGCCACCTGGGAGCTGCTCCATTATTGCCAGCTGTTCACTAATTGATAGGGTCTGATGGACATTTCTTCTTCTTCTTCTTTTTTTTTTTTTACAAATGAAACAATACTTATTCCTTTTGCCTTTTATGGTTTGAAGCAGGATAGTAAGTGACACAATCGAGTCCAGTGTGTTTTGTTGGTGGTGCTTTTTTTAAAAACCTGTGCCCTCTACATTCTCCTCCTCAATTCTTGCTCTCTCTTTACCTTTGGGTTTGTCCTTGAAAGATGTCTGCTGCTGTAGCATCTTGGCTTCTGGGTTGGTATGCTGGGTTTCTCAACTTCATCCGATTTCAGTTCCGTGCAATAAATAATAGCCATTTAAGCTAGAGTTTTAGCTATGAATAGCTTCTCTCCTCATAACTTCATCTTATATTTATTGCTTAAAATGATAGATTGAAAGTCATCACCTAGCAACTGGCACATTTTTCTCTTGTGGTCTAGTTACTTGTAATGATTGACTATTGCAATCGCTCCACTGGCTCGTCCTGGTCAAAAATGGATGTAACAGGTCTATAAATAGAGGTCCATTTACATACTCGTCAGATTATCAGTGCAACATACTGAAATGAGTTCATTTGTAGGTCCAATTTACCCCTACTCGTCAGACTTATCAAAGCTGAGGTTTCCACCTTACAGCCCAACAGTATTCACTATGCTATGCCATTCTTTATCGTTAACCTGGCATTGATGGAGTGCTTGCTGTAGGCCAGGCAGAGGTTTTAACCAATGGATTCAGATGCCTTTTGTGATTCTCCATTTCACTTGCATTCTCTGTATTTCTAAACTAATTTCCATGCTCTCCAAGAGCAGGGTGTTCCATGATATTCACATCTCCCATTGTGCCAAGTACATTACTGTCAAAGGGTTATGCTTGCACTCAGTTGGATCTGACTCTTTTCGAACCTATGGATTGTAGTCTGCAAGGCTCCTCTGTCCATGAGATTTTCCAGGCAAGAATACTACAGTGGGTTGCAATTTCCTTCTCCAGGGGGTCTTCCCAATCAAACCCACATCTCCTGCATCTCCTGTATTGGCAGGTGGATTCTTTACCACTGTGCCACCTGGGAGCTGCTCCATTATTGCCAGCTGTTCACTAATTGATAGGGTCTGATGGACATTTCTTCTTCTTCTTTTTTTTTTTTTACAAATGAAACAATACTTATTCCTTTTGCCTTTTATGGTTTGAAGCAGGATAGTAAGTGACACAATCGAGTCCAGTGTGTTTTGTTGGTGGTGCTTTTTTTAAAAACCTGTGCCCTCTACATTCTCCTCCTCAATTCTTGCTCTCTCTTTACCTTTGGGTTTGTCCTTGAAAGATGTCTGCTGCTGTAGCATCTTGGCTTCTGGGTTGGTATGCTGGGTTTCTCAACTTCATCCGATTTCAGTTCCGTGCAATAAATAATAGCCATTTAAGCTAGAGTTTTAGCTATGAATAGCTTCTCTCCTCATAACTTCATCTTATATTTATTGCTTAAAATGATAGATTGAAAGTCATCACCTAGCAACTGGCACATTTTTCTCTTGTGGTCTAGTTACTTGTAATGATTGACTATTGCAATCGCTCCACTGGCTCGTCCTGGTCAAAAATGGATGTAACAGGTCTATAAATAGAGGTCCATTTACATACTCGTCAGATTATCAGTGCAACATACTGAAATGAGTTCATTTGTGCAAAATACGTTGACTCTCAATTTACTTCTCCCATCTTCAAAAGCCGATTTGCCGATTTGCGCCTATCTAGGAGTTTATACTTCCAGTACGTTATTAGTTCTGTTATCTCAAACCCCAGATCTTCTGTTGGAGGCTGGCTTTTGTGCCTCTGTGAAGAAAGCAACTGAAAACTGAAAGCGAGAAAGAACACAAACTTTTTTATATCGCTTCATGTTCATTTCTCGTACAGCACTCTGTCACAAAAAATAAATGCTTTGTACTTTAAAAGAGCCTTTCATCCCCAAACCTCAAAGAACCTTATAAATAAGTAAGCATGATTATCTGCATTTACAGGTGGGGAATGATGCACTAAGCTGTTAAAAGTGCATTGTGCACCATTGCCAAAATGAGCAAGAAACTCGTTTTAATTAAATGCATGTAAAATTGGTTGATTTGCTGTTTTAAAATATTTATGCTAGGTCCCACCACATCTCAACAGACCATGGATGTTAACAAAGTGATGATAAATGGTAAGCCCAAGTTTCTCCGGTCCTTCCTTCCTTGTGCATACTTCATGATCTCAGCTTCCTGCAAACCTCTTTGTGTGTGTATCTGGGAGTCCCCAGGGGATATTTCTTCTGTGGTTCTGGACCAATGGCCTCCTATGCTTCTCTGAGCATCACTTTCCAATTAAGTGCCAGAATGCAGTTTTCCTCTGTGGCCTGCCAGACATCCTCACAGCATTAACTATCCCTCCTAGGTATATAAGTTTCTCAGGGTCCAGTGACCTTCAGTGACATGGGCAAGAAGGCCCTCTTCCCTTCGTATCATGCTATATTAGGAGGTAGCCCAAGGCAGGGCATCAGGAGCTCCAATGTTTTATACGTGGCTTTTCTTTGCAAAGGAAACAGTTGTATCACTTCTCACTTTTCCTTCTGGACAAATGGACTCAGAGAGGTGGCCTGATGACAAGCATCACGTTAGCCTCAGAACTCTGCATCCTCCATGCTCTTGTCTGACACTGAGGTTCTATGCAAATTTATATTCAACTGTAGAACCCCAAGGCCTGATGGGGTCAGGCCAGGTCCTAGAGAATAGGACCTGCTTTTCTCTTGCCCAGGGATCAGCCTCCCTGACTCCCCAGTAGGGTGGATGTGGAAAGGCAGGGCTTGAAATCTAAGGTAGAACCTTGGCATCAGACAGGCTGGGCTGCGATCCACCTGAATCAAGACAGCAAGAGCACGCTATACTCACGTTGGAACACGGACAAACATGTGAACATTGTCTGAGTTACAAACACGGCCAATCATTTTCGTTAGAGGACAGGAGGCTAAGAGGGCAGGCCTATGACTGAGTATCTAAAGAAATCTTGTCTCGAATGATGGAGCAAAGGGTGAGGCTCCATCTGGAACTGGTGAGAAGATTATCTGCATTTACAGGTGGGGAATGATGCACTAAGCTGTTAAAAGTGCATTGTGCACCATTGCCAAAATGAGCAAGAAACTCGTTTAATTAAATGCATGTAAAATTGGTTGATTTGCTGTTTTAAAATATTTATGCTAGGTCCCACCACATCTCAACAGACCATGGATGTTAACAAAGTGATGATAAATGGTAAGCCCAAGTTTCTCCGGTCCTTCCTTCCTTGTGCATACTTCATGATCTCAGCTTCCTGCAAACCTCTTTGTGTGTGTATCTGGGAGTCCCCAGGGGATATTTCTTCTGTGGTTCTGGACCAATGGCCTCCTATGCTTCTCTGAGCATCACTTTCCAATTAAGTGCCAGAATGCAGTTTTCCTCTGTGGCCTGCCAGACATCCTCACAGCATTAACTATCCCTCCTAGGTATATAAGTTTCTCAGGGTCCAGTGACCTTCAGTGACATGGGCAAGAAGGCCCTCTTCCCTTCGTATCATGCTATATTAGGAGGTAGCCCAAGGCAGGGCATCAGGAGCTCCAATGTTTTATACGTGGCTTTTCTTTGCAAAGGAAACAGTTGTATCACTTCTCACTTTTCCTTCTGGACAAATGGACTCAGAGAGGTGGCCTGATGACAAGCATCACGTTAGCCTCAGAACTCTGCATCCTCCATGCTCTTGTCTGACACTGAGGTTCTATGCAAATTTATATTCAACTGTAGAACCCCAAGGCCTGATGGGGTCAGGCCAGGTCCTAGAGAATAGGACCTGCTTTTCTCTTGCCCAGGGATCAGCCTCCCTGACTCCCCAGTAGGGTGGATGTGGAAAGGCAGGGCTTGAAATCTAAGGTAGAACCTTGGCATCAGACAGGCTGGGCTGCGATCCACCTGAATCAAGACAGCAAGAGCACGCTATACTCACGTTGGAACACGGACAAACATGTGAACATTGTCTGAGTTACAAACACGGCCAATCATTTTCGTTAGAGGACAGGAGGCTAAGAGGGCAGGCCTATGACTGAGTATCTAAAGAAATCTTGTCTCGAATGATGGAGCAAAGGGGTGAGGCTCCATCTGGAACTGGTGAGAAGCTTCTAGCTCACTTCCCAACAGCATCGACCTACAGCAGATCCTCTCCCTTCTTTAGTGCTTTCTCAGATTGCCCACCGCTAGCCCAAATCTCAGAAATAAATCCTCTCTGACATGCCCTTTCTAAGACTCCCCAAGGTTTTCCAGGGTGTGCACCTTTCCAGGGTGTCCACTACAGTAAACCCAATTGACTGCTCACAAGTGTGGTCCTGGAGGTCTTTGACTGAGGGCATTGACACCCAAGGGGACACAATGGGCTCCCTTCCCCTTTGGCCTCTGGTTGGCTTTGACCAATGGGGGGATCCAGTAGAAGATGCAGGTTAAGAGGAGACTGAGTTCAGGCTATTTATTCCCCCAATACCCTCCCTCCTCACTGGGTGCCCTCTCTTCCCCTATTCCAGTGACGGCAAGGTCTCATCCTGAGACAATGCACCAGACCTTGTTGATCTCCTTAAGTTCTGGCCACACCTTTGTTCACAGCACCTTTCTTAAAAGCTCTTCAACTATTCAGTTTGAGAGGGTTGTCAATTTTTTTGATGGGACCAAAGTTTCTTACTGAATTCTCCTATTTACACTCTGACATTTTTCTCTTAGGATGTGTTCTTCCTGAAATACTTCTTAGTTCTGTCGCAAACAGACCTCTGGCTTGTCTGCTTCACCAGTTTGCTGGGAACATCCGTGATGGGTCAGGGTCATGTCCTGACAAGCTATCCTTTTCACTACTCTATTATGCTTAAAGAATAGGTTTAGGGATGACCTTCCCAAATTATTAAATTTCAAGATCAGCTGACTGGCAGGTCCTTCCTTTCCTTTTCTGACTGCTAAGTCAGAAAACTGCACACTAGTTGTGAAAATCAAGTCCCAGAGGGAAAAAAAAAATAAGATCATGAAGACATCCATACGGAGAATAAACCCATTTTCATTACTGAAAAAATAGGAAAAATATTAAGCAAACCCATCAATGGATATAAGCAGCGATTACCTAAGAGAATGATCGACCTTAATTAACACATTCAAAAATGTTAAGCATGTTAACATTTTCTTTTTCGTTTAAAACCAGGAACAGGCTGGCTGTAAAGCCCAGAGTGCACCCTAGATAAATTTTCTTTTGGGGAAGTCACTCCATGAGGAAATGTAGATCCTGGCACAGTAGTTTCAGTTTCAGCATGCTATTTTTTCTCCTTGTGACTTAAGTTGGCTTTATTATTGTTTTATCAAAAATGATGCATTTTCAAAAAAAATGATGCATTTTTTTTTAAATATGTGCTTTTTGAAAAGCTTTCCTACAGATGCAACTGTTTTCAGATTACATGTTAGGGCTACATTTCTTTGTTCCTGTGGGAATACTTCTTTACTCCCATCATGTAAGTCAGTATGAAAATAAAACTTACTTAGGAGAAAATTTTTTATAGCTATGCTTCAGGAACATGTGCACTATTATCAACAGAATCCTGTGACCCCACCAAGGGCTCTTTCAGGGAGACCTAGAGATAGTTCTAGATGGCTTCAGAAGAGACACAGTTCTTGAATCATTTTAATTATAATTTTAAAAAGATGAAGAAGGGCTTCCTGGTGATCCCAGTGGCTAAGACTTCAAATTCCTATTGCAGGGGGCCTGGGTTTGATCCCTGGTCAGGGAAGTAGGTCCCACATACTGCAACTAAGAGTTGGCATGCCACAACTAAAGATTCTGCATTCCATAACTAAGGCCCAATGCAGTCAAATAAACAAATAAATATTAAAAACAAAAAAGGACGAATAAGAAATAAAGGAATTCTGTCCTTCTATGTGTTACCTCCAGGAACTAGCACACTTTTTAAATAAACATATTATCTAGTTAAAGTAAATGTAGATACTATGGAGATTATATTTTTGCGTGAATTTAAAGATTCAATTAAAATTCATGCAATTTTTAATTAAATTTAAATTCATGCAATTTTTAATTAAATTTAAATTCCAACACTTTTTAAATTAAATTTAAAATAAATGGGGCCTTCATGGACATTTCAGGTTTATAGTGGGTTGTTTTGGCCACACACTTAGACCCAAGGGAACATTTATATTTTATATCTGCTTGTAGGGGCTTCCTGGCAGCTCAGACAGTGAAGAACCCTCCTGTAATGCAGGAGACCCGGGTTCAATCCCTGGATCAGGAAGATTCTATGGAGAAGGAAAGCTTTTTTAAAGGGCTGTAAAGCCCAGAGTGCACCCTAGATAAATTTTCTTTGGGAAGTCACTCCATGAGGAAATGTAGATCCTGGCACAGTAGTTTCAGTTTCAGCATGCTATTTTTTCTCCTTGTGACTTAAGTTGGCTTTATTATTGTTTTATCAAAAATGATGCATTTTCAAAAAAAATGATGCATTTTTTTTTAAATATGTGCTTTTTGAAAAGCTTTCCTACAGATGCAACTGTTTTCAGATTACATGTTAGGGCTACATTTCTTTGTTCCTGTGGGAATACTTCTTTACTCCCATCATGTAAGTCAGTATGAAAATAAAACTTACTTAGGAGAAAATTTTTTATAGCTATGCTTCAGGAACATGTGCACTATTATCAACAGAATCCTGTGACCCCACCAAGGGCTCTTTCAGGGAGACCTAGAGATAGTTCTAGATGGCTTCAGAAGAGACACAGTTCTTGAATCATTTTAATTATAATTTTAAAAAGATGAAGAAGGGCTTCCTGGTGATCCCAGTGGCTAAGACTTCAAATTCCTATTGCAGGGGGCCTGGGTTTGATCCCTGGTCAGGGAAGTAGGTCCCACATACTGCAACTAAGAGTTGGCATGCCACAACTAAAGATTCTGCATTCCATAACTAAGGCCCAATGCAGTCAAATAAACAAATAAATATTAAAAACAAAAAAGGACGAATAAGAAATAAAGGAATTCTGTCCTTCTATGTGTTACCTCCAGGAACTAGCACACTTTTTAAATAAACATATTATCTAGTTAAAGTAAATGTAGATACTATGGAGATTATATTTTTGCGTGAATTTAAAGATTCAATTAAAATTCATGCAATTTTTAATTAAATTTAAATTCATGCAATTTTTAATTAAATTTAAATTCCAACACTTTTTAAATTAAATTTAAAATAAATGGGGCCTTCATGGACATTTCAGGTTTATAGTGGGTTGTTTTGGCCACACACTTAGACCCAAGGGAACATTTATATTTTTATATCTGCTTGTAGGGGGCTTCCCTGGCAGCTCAGACAGTGAAGAACCCTCCTGTAATGCAGGAGACCCGGGTTCAATCCCTGGATCAGGAAGATTCTATGGAGAAGGGAATGGCTACCCACCCCAGTATTTTTGGCTGGAGAATTCCATGGACAGAGGAGCCTGGTGGCTACAGTCTATGAGTTATAAAGAGTCAGACACAACTGACTGACACACACACCTGCTTGTAGGTGATATCTACAAGTTCTACTCATTTTACAGAGGGCAATTAGTTCATCCAAAATTTGGAAATGTACAAGGAACTGTGAGGCAAGTATTTAACCCCTTCAAACCTCAGTTTTCTTCTCTGGGGAAATGAGTATACACTGAGCTTAAATTCTTCTTGTGAAGATTAAATGCTACACACACTGAAAGAGCTTAGCATAGTTCAAGGCCTACTATATCCTACTAGTACTAATATTGTAATTATTGCTGGTATATTCATTTAGTAATTGATTTGAAAACTAATATCCCTCAGAAAACATGGAGAGGGCTCAAACTCATCTTTAAGATATCATATTCTGGGCTTCCCTGGTGGTCCAGTGGGTAAGGAGTCTGCCTTATAGTGCAGGGGCCACCGGTTCAATCCCAGACCCAGGAAGATCCCATGTGCCACAGAGCAGCTGGACCAGTGTGTCCAATTGAGGGCCAGCTCTCTGGAGCGCATGCGCCCAGAGTCAGTGCTCTGGGGCAGAGAGGCTGCTGCACTGGGAGGCCCACACAGGCCAAAGAATAGAGATGGATGAAAAATAAATAAATAAAAAACCAAGAAAAGAGGCCAAAATTTAAAAAAAAAAAAAAAAAAGATGTGCTATTCTATGGATCGATGTATACTTTTAAATCCTCTTTTCTAGGAATACATCAGATATTTTCCAAACACTAAAAGAGATGAATTTAATTGTAACTCTGGGAGGAGTACGGAAGGCATGCTCATGTAAAAATCAACCCAGTCCTCACAGGTCTGGCTAATTGATTCTGACAAGGATGCTAAGACAATTCAGTCAGGGAAAGTAGTCTTGTCACCAAACAGTTCTGAGACAATAGCCACATGCAAGACAATGACATTGGGCTCCTACCTTCAGACCATACTCACAATGACTCAAAATGAATCACAGACCTAAATATAAGTGGGAAAATTATGAAAGACGTTGAAGATAACACGAGAGTAAATCTTCATTGACCTTAGGCGAGGCAACAGAATCTCGGATAGGACAGCTCTGTTGTTGCTGTTTTTCAGTCGCCAAGTTGTTTGGGACTCTTTTTTGACCCCGGAAACTGTAGCCCTCCAGGCCCCTCTGTCCACGGAATGCTCCAGGCAGGAATACGGAATTGAGTTGCCACGCCCTCCCTCAGGGGAATATTTCTAACCTAGGTCCAACCCAGGTCTCCTGCATTCTTTACTGTCTGAACCACCAGGGAAGCCCTAAGATAGGACAGCTATGAAATTATAAAATATATAGGTACAGGTATTTGCCTCCTGTTCCTGGCACAGAGCTTCAAAAAATCTTGTAATTTCCTAAGCGATAAAGACTATGAGGATTGTCATTTGTTCTAATGTCTGGTCTTGGACCATTCCTGACCCAGTGCTCCTAAGTCCCTGGAATTTCCTGGGTGGTGAATTTCCTTTTGTTCTTATGAGACAATGCTTGGTGAGTTTGGGGAACTGTAATGGAGTCTGCCTTATAGTGCAGGGGCCACCGGTCCGACCCAGGAAGATCCCATGTGCCACAGAGCAGCTGGACCAGTGTGTCCAATTGAGGGCCAGCTCTCTGGAGCGCATGCGCCCAGAGTCAGTGCTCTGGGGCAGAGAGGCTGCTGCACTGGGAGGCCCACACAGGCCAAAGAATAGAGATGGATGAAAATAAATCAAGAAATAAAAAACAATAAAAGAGGCCAAGATTTTAAAAAAAAAAAAAAAGATGTGCTATTCTATGGATCGATGTATACTTTTAAATCCTCTTTTCTAGGAATACATCAGATATTTTCCAAACACTAAAAGAGATGAATTTAATTGTAACTCTGGGAGGAGTACGGAAGGCATGCTCATGTAAAAATCAACCCAGTCCTCACAGGTCTGGCTAATTGATTCTGACAAGGATGCTAAGACAATTCAGTCAGGGAAAGTAGTCTTGTCACCAAACAGTTCTGAGACAATAGCCACATGCAAGACAATGACATTGGGCTCCTACCTTCAGACCATACTCACAATGACTCAAAATGAATCACAGACCTAAATATAAGTGGGAAAATTATGAAAGACGTTGAAGATAACACGAGAGTAAATCTTCATTGACCTTAGGCGAGGCAACAGAATCTCGGATAGGACAGCTCTGTTGTTGCTGTTTTTCAGTCGCCAAGTTGTTTGGGACTCTTTTTTGACCCCGGAAACTGTAGCCCTCCAGGCCCCTCTGTCCACGGAATGCTCCAGGCAGGAATACGGAATTGAGTTGCCACGCCCTCCCTCAGGGGAATATTTCTAACCTAGGTCCAACCCAGGTCTCCTGCATTCTTTACTGTCTGAACCACCAGGGAAGCCCTAAGATAGGACAGCTATGAAATTATAAAATATATAGGTACAGGTATTTGCCTCCTGTTCCTGGCACAGAGCTTCAAAAAATCTTGTAATTTCCTAAGCGATAAAAAGACTATGAGGATTGTCATTTGTTCTAATGTCTGGTCTTGGACCCGCATTCCTGACCCAGTGCTCCTAAGTCCCTGGAATTTCCTGGGTGGTGAATTTCCTTTTGTTCTTATGAGACAATGCTTGGTGAGTTTCTGGGTGGGAACTGGTCACCATAAGACCAAGCCATGATTACAAGCTTGGAAATTTCAGTCCCCACCCCTATCCTCCTGTTAATGCCTGCCTGATGAAACCTTCACCGTCACAAAATCCTCAAAGTCCGACATTTGGAGCGCTTCTGGGTGGGTGCACACATCTGTGTGCAGGGAGGGTGTCACCTCAGCTTTAAAAGGACAGGAGACCCTGTGCGCAGGACCCTCCCAGACCCCGCCCTCCGTATCTCTTCATCTGGCTGTTCTTCTGTATCTTTTTTTTTTTTTTTTAAAGATTTATTTGTTTATTTATTTTTTGGTGGGGGTGGGGGGGGGAGGGAGGGGAGCAGGCGGGCCACTTCTATTGGTCTTTCATTTGTCCATTTTCATCCATCTTTTTTCTTTGGCCCGTGTGGGCCTCCGATCACAGTGGCCTCTGTTGTCACAGAGCACCAGCTCTGAGCGCATGTGCTCCAGAGCTCTGGCTGGGTAATTGAACACGTAAGTCCAGCTGCTCCGCGGCATGTGGGATCTTCCCAGGCCAGGGCTTGAACTGGCGCCCCTTGCACTGCAAGGCGGTGTCCTTACCCACTGGACCACTAGGGAAGCCCCCTCTGTATCTTTTTATCATATCCTTTAATAATAAACCAGCAAACGTAAGTTCATTTCCACCCCCTGCCCCAAGTTCTGTGAGCTTCTGTAGCAAATTAATCAAACCCAAGGAGGAGGTTGGGGGAACCTTCACTTTATAGCCCGTTGGGCAGAAGCACAGGTAACCCCCAGGAGTTAAGACAGGCCCCTGAAATGGGGGCAGTCTTGTGGGTCTGAGTCCTTAACTTGTGGGATCTGATGCTGTCTCCACGTAGATAATGTCAGAACTGAGTTGAATTGTAGGATACCTAGCTAGTGTTGGAGAGTTGTTGGTATGGGCCCCGTGCAAGCCCTGAGAATTTTTTAAAAACAGGTATTTGCCTCCTGTTCCTGGCACAGAGCTTCAAAAATCTTGTAATTTCCTAAGCGATAAAAGACTATGAGGATTGTCATTTGTTCTAATGTCTGGTCTTGGACCGCATTCCTGACCCAGTGCTCCTAAGTCCCTGGAATTTCCTGGGTGGTGAATTTCCTTTTGTTCTTATGAGACAATGCTTGGTGAGTTTCTGGGTGGGAACTGGTCACCATAAGACCAAGCCATGATTACAAGCTTGGAAATTTCAGTCCCCACCCCTATCCTCCTGTTAATGCCTGCCTGATGAAACCTTCACCGTCACAAAATCCTCAAAGTCCGACATTTGGAGCGCTTCTGGGTGGGTGCACACATCTGTGTGCAGGGAGGGTGTCACCTCAGCTTTAAAAGGACAGGAGACCCTGTGCGCAGGACCCTCCCAGACCCCGCCCTCCGTATCTCTTCATCTGGCTGTTCTTCTGTATCATTTTTTTTTTTAAAGATTTATTTGTTTATTTATTTTTGGTGGGGTGGGGTGGGAGGGAGGGGAGCAGGCGGGCCACTTCTATTGGTCTTTCATTTGTCCATTTTCATCCATCTTTTTTCTTTGGCCCGTGTGGGCCTCCGATCACAGTGGCCTCTGTTGTCACAGAGCACCAGCTCTGAGCGCATGTGCTCCAGAGCTCTGGCTGGGTAATTGAACACGTAAGTCCAGCTGCTCCGCGGCATGTGGGATCTTCCCAGGCCAGGGCTTGAACTGGCGCCCCTTGCACTGCAAGGCGGTGTCCTTACCCACTGGACCACTAGGGAAGCCCCCTCTGTATCTTTTTATCATATCCTTTAATAATAAACCAGCAAACGTAAGTTCATTTCCACCCCCTGCCCCAAGTTCTGTGAGCTTCTGTAGCAAATTAATCAAACCCAAGGAGGAGGTTGGGGGAACCTTCACTTTATAGCCCGTTGGGCAGAAGCACAGGTAACCCCCAGGAGTTAAGACAGGCCCCTGAAATGGGGGCAGTCTTGTGGGTCTGAGTCCTTAACTTGTGGGATCTGATGCTGTCTCCACGTAGATAATGTCAGAACTGAGTTGAATTGTAGGATACCTAGCTAGTGTTGGAGAGTTGTTGGTATGGGGGAAAAGAAAAACATCACACATCTAGTGCTAGAAGTGTTGTGAGTGTGGTAGTGGTGTGAAAAAAAACCACAGTAAGAAGAGTGAAATGAGTTTTTCCAATTCAACAATGAAAGTACAAGTGACCAAAAAAACAATCAAAATTTAAAACTTTTGTACCACAAGTGATACTATCAAGAAAGTGAAAGAGCAACAGACAGAAGGAGAGAAAATATTTGCAAATCATATCTTTGATAAAGGACTTGCATCCAAGATATATAAACAACTCTTATACCTCAATGAGGAGACAAATAATTAAATTAAATTATATACATATATTATATATATTAAATTATATATATATAAATTATATATATATAAATTATATATATGTGTGTGTGTATGTGTGTGTGTGTATACACACACACACATGCACACACACACACACTTTGCTGTTTACTCGAAACTGTCACAACACTGTTAATCAGCTATACCCAATACAAAATAAAAAGTCTTTTTCTAAAATGGTCTAAGGATATAAATAGACATTTCTCTGAATAAGGTATATATATGACCAACAAGCATGTGAAAAGATGCACAACATTATTAATCATTATGAAAATGTAATTGAAAACCACACTGAGATACCACTTCGTACCCACTAGGATGACTACAATGAAAAATTCACACAGTAATAAGGGTGGTGAAGGCATAGACAGACTGCAGCTCTCACCCACTGCTAATGAATGGGAATGTAAAACGGTTCAGTCACTTTGGAGAATAGTCTTGCACTGCAAGGCGGTGTCCTTACCCACTGGACCACTAGGAAGCCCTCTATGTATCTTTTTATCATATCCTTTAATAATAAACCAGCAAACGTAAGTTCATTTCCACCCCCTGCCCCAAGTTCTGTGAGCTTCTGTAGCAAATTAATCAAACCCAAGGAGGAGGTTGGGGGAACCTTCACTTTATAGCCCGTTGGGCAGAAGCACAGGTAACCCCCAGGAGTTAAGACAGGCCCCTGAAATGGGGGCAGTCTTGTGGGTCTGAGTCCTTAACTTGTGGGATCTGATGCTGTCTCCACGTAGATAATGTCAGAACTGAGTTGAATTGTAGGATACCTAGCTAGTGTTGGAGAGTTGTTGGTATGGGGGAAAAGAAAAACATCACACATCTAGTGCTAGAAGTGTTGTGAGTGTGGTAGTGGTGTGAAAAAAAACCACAGTAAGAAGAGTGAAATGAGTTTTTCCAATTCAACAATGAAAGTACAAGTGACCAAAAAAACAATCAAAATTTAAAACTTTTGTACCACAAGTGATACTATCAAGAAAGTGAAAGAGCAACAGACAGAAGGAGAGAAAATATTTGCAAATCATATCTTTGATAAAGGACTTGCATCCAAGATATATAAACAACTCTTATACCTCAATGAGGAGACAAATAATTAAATTAAATTATATACATATATTATATATATTAAATTATATATATATAAATTATATATATATAAATTATATATATATGTGTGTGTGTGTGTGTGTTATCACACACACACATGCACACACACACACACTTTGCTGTTTACTCGAAACTGTCACAACACTGTTAATCAGCTATACCCAATACAAAATAAAAAGTCTTTTTCTAAAATGGTCTAAGGATATAAATAGACATTTCTCTGAATAAGGTATATATATGACCAACAAGCATGTGAAAAGATGCACAACATTATTAATCATTATGAAAATGTAATTGAAAACCACACTGAGATACCACTTCGTACCCACTAGGATGACTACAATGAAAAATTCACACAGTAATAAGGGTGGTGAAGGCATAGACAGACTGCAGCTCTCACCCACTGCTAATGAATGGGAATGTAAAACGGTTCAGTCACTTTGGAGAATAGTCTGGCAGAGCCACAGAAAGGTAAATATATAGTTACTATATGATCCAGAAATTTCAGCCCTTGGTATATACCCAAGAGAAATGTATATCCACCCTAAACTTGTAGATGACTGTTTAGAACAGTGCTATTCACAATGGTCAAAAGTGGAGACAACCCAAATGTTCATCAGCTGATGGAGGGATAAACAAAATGTATATTCATACAATGAAACATTTGGCAATAAAAATGGAGTGCTGATACATGCTATGACATGAATGAACTTTGAAAACATGGTGCTATGTGAAATAAGTCAGTTACAAAAGGTTACATATTGCATAACTTCATGCCTATGAAATGTCCAGGCCAAGCAAATCTATAAAGACAGAGAGTAGGTTAGTGGTCATAAGAGGTTGGGACAAAGGGAGGTTTGGAATGAAAGGGGAGTGACTGCAAATGGATGTAGAGATCCTTTTTTGGGTGATGAAAATGCTTTAAAATTAGGGTGTAGTAACATGGTTGCATAGCCCTGTGAGTATATTTTAAAACATTGGAACTGTGTGCTTAAAATAGGTACATTATGGTATAGGAATTGTATCTTAATAAGGCTTTTTAAAAAAGAAAGGGAAAAACTCCAAAACAGATCTTGAATGTAGACTTTCTAGTCAGTTTCTTCAGCATAAATTTCTAAACTATAAAATGTATATCTGACCATTGCACTGGTTTAGTATAACACTCTATTGTCCAGCCAAATCCACAAGCCTGTTTGAACAAATTGGAGACTACTGAAAATCTGGATGCACATGTAATTATGAGTTAAGCCTTGATTAAAAGGCATGCTAATCTAACTAGAGGTACCACTGGAGTTTTTTTTTTTTTTTTTGCCTCTAAGTCATCATTTATTTTCATCCATCTATATTCTTTGGCCTGTGTGGGCCTCTCATTGCAGTGGCCTCTCTTGTTGCAGAGCACCGGCTCTGGGCACACATGCTGGCTTGTAATTGGACACACCCTCCCAACTACTCCTTGGCATGTGGGATCTTCCTGGGCCAGGGATCCAAACGGTGCCCCTTGCACTGCAAGGTGGACTCTTTACCCACTGGACCACCAGGGAAACCCTAGAGCTATTTTTTTAATTGGAGAATAATTGGTTGATGGTCTTGTATGGATTTCTGCTGTACAACAACTCAAATCAGTCATAACTATATATATCTATATATACCTTTCCCTCTTGAGCCTCCCTCCCAACCCCCTCATCCTACCCCTCTAGGGCATCACAGAGCACCAGGCTGGACACCCTGTGTTATATAGCAGCTTCCCACTAGCTATCTATTTTATACATGGTTATATCAATGCTATTTTCTCAATTTGTCCTACACTCTTCTTCCCCTAATGTGTCCACAAGTCCATTCTCTATGTCTGCATCTCCATTCCTTCCCTGGAGATATGTTCACCAGTACCATTTTTCTAGATTCCATATATATGTGCTAATATATGATATTTGTTTTTCTCTTTCTGACTTACTTGACCATTGGGTTTTAAAGTAAGCGCCAGCTCCCAGGAATTAAAGCCTCCTGTCCCTTACATAAGACAGGAATGAGGCTTTTCCACCAGCCCCCTCCGCTACTGGACAACTGGTGTAGTATTGACTCATGGCTAAAAGTACAACCTTCTCAGTGAACAACACTATTCTTTGCAAGGCTCAAAATTATTTTGCCATTTTTTCCTGCTCAGGTATTGATCAAACCAGGCCTCTGTGCAGCTTGCAGGCTTTTAAAAAAAACAGAGGTAGCTTTCTGAGTTTCTTCAGCATAAATTTCTAAACTATAAAATGTATATCTGACCATTGCACTGGTTTAGTATAACACTCTATTGTCCAGCCAAATCCACAAGCCTGTTTGAACAAATTGGAGACTACTGAAAATCTGGATGCACATGTAATTATGAGTTAAGCCTTGATTAAAAGGCATGCTAATCTAACTAGAGGTACCACTGGAGTTTTTTTTTTTTGCCTCTAAGTCATCATTTATTTTCATCCATCTATATTCTTTGGCCTGTGTGGGCCTCTCATTGCAGTGGCCTCTCTTGTTGCAGAGCACCGGCTCTGGGCACACATGCTGGCTTGTAATTGGACACACCCTCCCAACTACTCCTTGGCATGTGGGATCTTCCTGGGCCAGGGATCCAAACGGTGCCCCTTGCACTGCAAGGTGGACTCTTTACCCACTGGACCACCAGGGAAACCCTAGAGCTATTTTTTTAATTGGAGAATAATTGGTTGATGGTCTTGTATGGATTTCTGCTGTACAACAACTCAAATCAGTCATAACTATATATATCTATATATACCTTTCCCTCTTGAGCCTCCCTCCCAACCCCCTCATCCTACCCCTCTAGGGCATCACAGAGCACCAGGCTGGACACCCTGTGTTATATAGCAGCTTCCCACTAGCTATCTATTTTATACATGGTTATATCAATGCTATTTTCTCAATTTGTCCTACACTCTTCTTCCCCTAATGTGTCCACAAGTCCATTCTCTATGTCTGCATCTCCATTCCTTCCCTGGAGATATGTTCACCAGTACCATTTTTCTAGATTCCATATATATGTGCTAATATATGATATTTGTTTTTCTCTTTCTGACTTACTTTACCATTGGGTTTTAAAGTAAGTGCCAGCTCCTAGGAATTAAAGCTTCCTGTCCCTTACATAAGATAGGAATGAGGCTTTTCAACCAGCCCCCTTTGCTACTGGACAACTGGTGTAGTATTGACTCATGGCTAAAAGTACAACCTTCTCAGTGAACAACACTATTCTTTGCAAGGCTCAAAATTATTTTGCCATTTTTTTCCTGCTCAGGTATTGATCAAACCAGGCCTCTGTGCAGCTTGCAGTGTTGGGCATTGTCAGGGTGCAATGTTAGAGCTCTGAGACCACCCACTGTAATAGGCTGACTCTCTTTCTAGGGGTGAAGGTGCAGAATGTCAAGCTGGTAGATTAAAGAACAGAAGTACTTGCCTTAAAGGATCCAGAGGTTTAGCTCAAAATCAGTGTCCCATGAGCTCCATCTCAATGACAAAATAAGTTGTCATTGTACATTACAAGCCTCTCTCTTTTAGAGAAATAATCTTTGTTTTCTGTGATAGACTATTTTGGGATGCAATTTTGACATATATATGTATCTGTATACATATGAATATGTAACTCATTCGGCAATTAAAAATACTGCCTGTTAGTAACTGTAAACTTTTTAGATGGTATGATGTATGGTGAAGAGGCCAATTTTTTTTGAGTTAGGAAGTTCAGTTCAGTTTGATTGCTTAGTCATATCGGACTCTTTGTGATACCCATCTTCTCATTGCCTAAATGCATTGATTATTAACATTATGCCATATTTGCTCTCTCTTTCCTCTAGGTGTGCATGTTTTTATTTATTTATATATATACACACACACACACACACATCTTGTTGAAACATTTAGGGTAAGTTCTAGACATCATGAAACTACCTCTAAACAATTCAGCAAATACTTCCCAAGAATAGGATGCATGCATGCTAAGTCATTCAGTTGTGTCTGACTCTTTGTGACCCATGGACTGTAGCCCGCCAGGCTCCTCTGGAGTGGGTTGCCATGCCCTCCTCCAGGAAACCATCATTCCCTAACACTGTGAGCTTTTGATTCCATATATATGTGCTAATATGATATTTGTTTTCTTTCTGACTTACTTTACCATTGGGTTTTAAAGTAAGTGCCAGCTCCTAGGAATTAAAGCTTCCTGTCCCTTACATAAGATAGGAATGAGGCTTTTCAACCAGCCCCCTTTGCTACTGGACAACTGGTGTAGTATTGACTCATGGCTAAAAGTACAACCTTCTCAGTGAACAACACTATTCTTTGCAAGGCTCAAAATTATTTTGCCATTTTTTTCCTGCTCAGGTATTGATCAAACCAGGCCTCTGTGCAGCTTGCAGTGTTGGGCATTGTCAGGGTGCAATGTTAGAGCTCTGAGACCACCCACTGTAATAGGCTGACTCTCTTTCTAGGGGTGAAGGTGCAGAATGTCAAGCTGGTAGATTAAAGAACAGAAGTACTTGCCTTAAAGGATCCAGAGGTTTAGCTCAAAATCAGTGTCCCATGAGCTCCATCTCAATGACAAAATAAGTTGTCATTGTACATTACAAGCCTCTCTCTTTTAGAGAAATAATCTTTGTTTTCTGTGATAGACTATTTTGGGATGCAATTTTGACATATATATGTATCTGTATACATATGAATATGTAACTCATTCGGCAATTAAAAATACTGCCTGTTAGTAACTGTAAACTTTTTAGATGGTATGATGTATGGTGAAGAGGCCAATTTTTTTTGAGTTAGGAAGTTCAGTTCAGTTTGATTGCTTAGTCATATCGGACTCTTTGTGATACCCATCTTCTCATTGCCTAAATGCATTGATTATTAACATTATGCCATATTTGCTCTCTCTCTTTCCTCTAGGTGTGCATGTTTTTATTTATTTATATATATACACACACACACACACACATCTTGTTGAAACATTTAGGGTAAGTTCTAGACATCATGAAACTACCTCTAAACAATTCAGCAAATACTTCCCAAGAATAGGATGCATGCATGCTAAGTCATTCAGTTGTGTCTGACTCTTTGTGACCCATGGACTGTAGCCCGCCAGGCTCCTCTGGAGTGGGTTGCCATGCCCTCCTCCAGGACATCTTCCCAACCCAGGGATCAAACTCGTGCCTCCTGTGCCTCTTGCCTTGCAGACAGATTCTATACCACTAAGCCACCAGGAAGTCCAAGAATAGAATATTCGCCTGGAAGATGACAATGCCATTTGGACTCTCAGAAAATTGAATCGTATACAACAATATTATTTAATATGTAGTGAAATTCAAAATTTCCTCATGTGGCCCCTCCCCATCCCCTAATCCATTATTGTTCTTTTTGTTGTTGTTTGTGTGTGGGGTTCGGGGAGTGGTTACCTGGGACTTAAAAATAGAATTTCCTACTTATGTGGCCTTTGAGGGATAAACAGAATGTTGAGAAATAGTTACATGATGATATGATAAGAGAGCATTCTAGGTATGGAGAACAGTAAGACAGGAGGCCCTTTCAGAGGCCAAGGTGGTAGAGGTTCACGTCAGGTTACACACTCCCATCTGGTGCAACCATGCTGCCGTACACTTTCTCCCAAACCTCTCAATCCCCTCTGTTCATTTGCTGACTTCAAACATTCATGAACACTTGAACAATCACCTGGAAGCACTTCCTGTCAACCTGCAATCTAGTTTTGACCATCCAGGTATGTTCAAGCAAGTCTATAAATCTTTTGTTCTTTTCTATTTTTTAAAAAATTTTGGCCTCTTTTATTGTTTATTTATTTTCATCCATCTTTATTCTTTGGCCTGTGTGGGCTTCCCACTGCAGTGGCCTTCCTCATTGCAGAGCACCGGCTCCGAACGCAGGTGCTCCAGAGCGCTGGCTCGTGCTTGAACACACTGGTCCAGCCGTTCCACGGCAGGTGGGATCTTCCCAGGGCAGGAATTGAACCAGTGTCCCTTGCACTGCAAGGCAGACTCTTTACCCACTGGACCACCAGGGAAGCCCTTCTTATTTTTTTTAATCTCCTTATTTTATAACATTAAGTGGAAGATGAAACAACTCATGTTCTGAGACTAGAGTTAAGATGTATAAGTACCATCAGTGTAACGGAGTTAAGAGTTGAACTGAGATTAATAATGTCTAAAGTGCTCAACCTATTTCAAGCCAAACAACTCCATGTTTGATTGAGAAGGGAAAAGAAGAAAATTTAAGGTCATATATACAATTCTGTATCCTGAAAAAATGTAGGGCAGTTAAGAATAACATGTTATATTTTCATTCTTTTGGAAGAAAGTACTCTCATTGGGTCTATTGTATGATTTTTCAAACAAATTTTTCGTTTTACACATTTCTCATCATTGAATTAGTCAGGATAACTAATGCTAAGTGCCACAGCAGACAACTCCTGAAATCTTGGCTTATGCAATACAGCTCCATTGCTTGCACATATCCAGTCTGACGCAGGTGGAGCATCTCTGGGTAGCCTCACCATCTGGCCTCCATGGTCTCCGAAGTGGCCTTGACTGCTCAGCAGATAAGGACAGAAGGAGGCATTCTGACTGTTCATTGCTCCCGCCAGGAACTTGGGGGAACATCCTTCTGTTGACAGTTTGCAAAGGGCCAGCCCTTCCTGTGACTGGACAATGGAGGGGGGCCCGTGGGATAACTGGTCATATTCAGTGGGATCTCGCAGATATACTGTGTGAAAGTAAGGACTCTCAAGAGTGAAGTCTTCAGGGACACCTGATATGATGGGTTGCTCTACTTGGGGTGGTGTTTGGAGTAAGAAAAGCAAAGACAGGAAAAGCACTTTCTTTTCTTAGCGCTTCCTCTGGAAGTGCTGCATTTTCTCCCTCCCTTTGGCCTCAGGTTTCTTCCTCTGCCTTTCGAAGACCAACTCCTTCCTAGAGGAGGGCCCAGGTGAAAGAGACCTCCTGCCCATAGCTTAAGTCAAGCTCTGGTTTAAGTCAGAAGAGGCAAGAGTGGGAGTATCTGTCTCACAGTCTGGCTCATGAAGTTAGGGGTCAGGTTAGAGTCTGGCATCAAAACTGTGGGTACAGGTAAGGTAAGGATTGATATGGATGATGCCTAATGCCCTCAGATTCCTGCAAGGCCATGTAGCAGCATTTGGACAGCCCAGACCGGCATCTCCCATCACCAACTGCTGTTGTCCTTAAAGATGAAGTCACATGGCAAATCACATGAAGAGTTGAATTCAGAAACACAATTTGTGGCTGCAAAGCACTGTTGCCTTAGAGGGTTAGCCCAGTGTCTGGCAGGCTGAGGAGTCTCTCTCAGTTGGACTCAGGTCTGGGCAGTCTACAGAGTGAGTGGCAGCACCTGGCCTTCAAGTCAGTCCCCTTCCCGATAGCTCTTGAGGGGAAGTTAGGTACTGAAATAGCTCTTTGGATGGGCTGCCAGCCAACTTTGTCAGTGCTCTGTGTTCTGAATCTATTGCTCTTTCTCTTGGAATCAGCTGAGGAATGGGAATATCTGTCTCCTTCTCACTCATGGCTGCTGGCTGGGAGTCTGGCCAGACATTTTTACTATCTAGTTTTGATTTTCTGTGGCACTTGAGGAACATGTAACTAAGAGACATTAGCTGGGAGACAAAGGTCTGGAGTTATCCAGGCCTAAAGATAATCCTCACAAATATCCATGCAAATATCCCATTCCCCCAGAATTAGTTGCTCAGTTGTGTTTGACTCTTAGAGACTCCATGAACTGCAGCCCACCAGCTTCCTCTGTCCATGGAATTCTCCAGGCAAGAATACTAGAGTGGATTGCCATTCCCTTCTCCAGGGGATATTCCCAACCCAGGGATTGAACCCAGGTATCCAGCATTGGAGGCAGATTCTTTACCGGCTGAGCCACCAGAGAAGCCCACTATTCCTCCTGGCCAGTCCCTAATCATGGACAGAGCCATGGGGCTCATCCTGGCTAGGAAGCGATGAGTCATCATCTTCCTCTACTCTGTGGGCTAGTATCTGAAAGTTTTTAGAATCTGAAAGACTTGGAGAGTTACTGCAAGGATTAAATGTACAGTGCATTCAGGTGCCTGCCGTATTACAGGTGCTCCGAACATCACTATTGTTGTGACTGATGTTGGTTGCTAGGTGGCTCTAGTTATGAGCACATGATCTTGCTTAGTCCTTATTTTCAATCCTGTAGGCAGTCTGCAGGTTTGATGAGCTCATTAACTGAAATCACATGACTTTCAGCCCCACCAAATTTTTTCCACTTGGTTACACATACTTGCTGTGCCCTTCGATGCCTTTGAGGAATGATGAGAAGTTGCTATGTGTTTATAGGGACATTTACTGCATGTGTTATAGGGACATTTGACTATAGCTTTACTCAGGGTCCTACCTGAAAAGATGCACTGGATATTTTTCTCAGACTCAAGTGGGAAGGAAAACTTGACTTCCTCCAAAGTGTTCCTTCTCCAGTTTTTCCACTCTTATCATCAGAGAGAACTGAACTCTTACTCCCAGAATTGGAGGCATAATCCTAAGCAGAGTGAGCACTATTACTTCTGTTTTATGTTAAAAATTCATGTGACTTTTGTATTCTTTTCTGCTAGACATCCATGTTTATATTTAGGGATATTATAAATCTTATATCAGCTTACTTTTATTGCCTCTAGTGTTGACATGAAATTTATGGTTGGTCTTTAATAATGATGGCCAACAGAGATAGGCCTACATCCTTGTCTTAATCTTCTAATGGCTGTACAATTTCTCTGGTTCTGATTTTAGTTATTTATAACTTCCTATTTTATGGCATATTTTCTTATGAATTGCCTCAACTACTTCACAGATACAAATGGGTTATGAATAAGTAAAAGCATTCATATACACATAAAAAAGAATTGACAAGCTTGAAATAACATCATACAAGGACATAGGACATGTACTTGGTTTCCTACAAATAGACATCTCACCCCCAACCTCAGCCGAACTGAACAATACACTGAACAAAAAGGTGTTTAAAATTTTAAACAACACAAAAAAGCATAGCTAATATCCTTGTTAGTCATAGAAAATCAAAAGTCCTAATTTGAAGAGAAGACATTATTAGCAGTTTCAGAGGACAGATGTTGGAATCAGCATTTGAAAGAGCGGGTCCATTTGCTTCCTCTTTTTACCAAAGGCAACATAGAAAAATATTTTTAACAGAAGTGCCCTTTATATTTTCAACCTCATACTTTGGGACAGAAACCCTGTGATAGCCATGTATATCTTTAAGAACAGATCCAAAACTAAGTTAGCTTGTCTTGTGGACACCCTTAGAAGCACTGAGAGGCTCAAAAATGCAGAATGAGGACGACGGGCCTAATGCCTGTTTACCTCCTTGTCTCCCCTCCCAAACTACAGTCTCCGTGAGAACTGAAACTTGTCTGGACCTTTCCTGGTGTATTCCCAGGGCCTACCATGGCATTTCCCATGGGAGCCACCCAGTAACTACTTGTGGAATGAATCATGACTGTCTCCCCTCTTCCCGTGAGAGGAAGTTGGCTATCTACTAAAGGCCAAGACATTGCTGGCTCCATTTTTTCATCCGTCATCTCATCTTGACCAACTAAATTCTGTATTCCTTATACTTAAGGGAAGTGTTCTTAAAATCACATGAGGTTCAGAAGGCCCTTGAACCCACTAAAAACGTGTGTAAAGATTTGCCTGTTGGCTACATTTTTGGACAAAAGCATCCATAACTTTCAGGAGAGTTTCAAAAGTAGTTGTGATTTTGAAGCTCTGAAGGACACTGGACATAAGAGATTAGTCATTTAGTACTCCATTAATGCTCAGTTAATGTGTAGAGTACATGCTTCTTTAATGTGTGTGTAGTCTAATGGTTGAGATTTGGTGTTTCCCAGTCAGAAGTAGCTGAGTCAGCTATGTAATCTGACCTAAGAATTTAATCTCTCTAAATTCTCTTAATTTCTTCACGTGTGAAATGGGAATAATAATACTTAACAGAACATTGTGAGGATTACATGAGGTAAAATAAAGAATGCCTGATCCATAGCAAGCACTCAGTTAATGGACCTATTGTTTTTGTGAGAGTCAGTTAATTAAATTGTATTTCAGAGTCTACTATCACATATTCATTATGACTGATTCTCATAATAATATTTTTTGTTCTATAAAATGAAAAAAAATTAAAAATACTTCTTAAAAAGATTATTCTATTTTTATGCAGCACAGAATGATTTTGGAACGTCACAGAAAAAAATACAGAGGGAAAACAAGGGCAGGGATTTATTTGTCTTGTCCAGAATCCATGAGGAAGTCAAGGTGGATGAAGAGGAATTGGGTCTTTGTTAGAAACATTTCCAGTTTCTTCCTCCTTCCTTCCCACCTTCATTTCCAGCACTGAACCAACACAGTTTGAGAAATACCATCTCCTGTGAGCTAGTGCACACCTTTATGAGTACTTCTCTAATATATAGTTCTGGATTCAGCCTCTCTCTCAGTCCACTAATTAAATTTTTGAATAGAGTGTCCTCAAAGGAAGAATACAAAAAGTAGCAAGTTTGATACCACTTATTTTTTTTCCCAGTTCTTTGAAAGATTCCTTTCTCCCCCTCCCCTCAGTTCCCATTGTGTCCAAGAATAATTTTTTATTTTTTACTTTTTATTTTCACAGAGTTTTGTTGTTTACAGATATGTATAGGTCCAGATTAGTAAGAATAATTTTTAAAAAGATTTTTGGCTTAACCAATAAAACCCAACACCTGTTTGTGTCAATGAGGTGACTACCTGAGGTCTGTGTGCTTGTGCAATTGCTCAAACTATGGTTCAAGTTCTTGTTTTCTTTGAAAATCTCCTATAACATTGTGAGACAAAAAAAACATGTAACATAGAAAGTCTTTTTAATCTTAAGAAGGATGATAAGGTACAGTGGAATGGAGTTTCTAGGTTTTTTTAAAATGTGCGCTTATTGTTTTAAGAAAAATTGGAGATGAAGTGATAAAATTATAGCTGCACTTAAAAGGCTAGGGTATAAAAGCATACTGGAGCCCATCTACAGCAAACCCCTAAAATATCAAAATAAAAAAATTAAAATACAGGGCTTCCCTGGTGGTCCAGTGGCTAAGACTACACATTCCCAATGCAGGGGGCTCGGGTTCAATCCCTGGTCTTGGAACTGAACCTCACATGCTGGAACTAAAAATCCTGTATGCCACAATGAACACAGAAGATCCTACATGCCACATCCATGATCCAGCACAGCTAAATAAATAAAATGGAAAACCAGCGGTATACGAGACTCAAACAAAGTCAAGTGTCCCCCTTTCCCATTATGTTAGTGGCAGGGCTATGATGTGATAGGTTCATAGGCTGACTGCGTAGTAGGTGCTTCATAATCAACCAGTGCACGGACCTCAGGTAGTCACCTCATTGACATGAACAAGTGCTGGTTTTTATCGGTTAAGGCAAAGATCTTTCAAAAAATTATTCTTGGGCACAGTGGGAACTAGAGGGGAAGAAAGCAGGCTTTCAAAGAATTGGAAAAAATTAAATTGTATCAAACTTTCTACTTTTGGTATTCTTCTTTGAGGACACTCTGTTCAAAAATTAAATTAGCGAACTGAGAGAGAGGCTGAATCCAGAACTGTATTTTATTTATTTTACATATATATACATATATTTTAATTGTATTTATTTATTCTTGGCTAATCTGAGTTTTCCCACTGCTCTTCTCTAGTTGCAGGGAGTGGGGTCTACTCTCTAGTTGAGGTAAGCAGGCTTCCTGTTGCAGTGACTTCCCCTGTGGAACACAGGCTTCAGTAGTTGTGGCACATGGGCTCAACAGTCCCAGCTCCGAGGTTGTAGAGCACAGGCTCAGTAGTTGTGGCTTATGGGCTTAGTTGCTCTGCAGCATGTGAGATCTTCCTGAACAAGGGATCGAACCCATGTCTCCTGCATTGGCAGGCAAGCTCTTTACCACTTAGCTACCAGGAAGCCTCAGAACTTAAACTAGCAAGTTTTAAGCCTATTTTCTGGCCCTTAAACCTCTATCATCTTCTAGAAGGCCCTTATCTGGTCGAGACAACACATTGTCACATGGGCTTCCTAGGTGGTCAAAAGGCTAGGGTATAAAAGCATACTGGAGCCCATCTACAGCAAACCTAAAATATCAAAATAAAAAAATTAAAATACAGGGCTTCCCTGGTGGTCCAGTGGCTAAGACTACACATTCCCAATGCAGGGGGCTCGGGTTCAATCCCTGGTCTTGGAACTGAACCTCACATGCTGGAACTAAAAATCCTGTATGCCACAATGAACACAGAAGATCCTACATGCCACATCCATGATCCAGCACAGCTAAATAAATAAAATGGAAAACCAGCGGTATACGAGACTCAAACAAAGTCAAGTGTCCCCCTTTCCCATTATGTTAGTGGCAGGGCTATGATGTGATAGGTTCATAGGCTGACTGCGTAGTAGGTGCTTCATAATCAACCAGTACACGGACCTCAGGTAGTCACCTCATTGACATGAACAAGTGCTGGTTTTTATCGGTTAAGGCAAAGATCTTTCAAAAAATTATTCTTGGGCACAGTGGGAACTAGAGGGGAAGAAAGCAGGCTTTCAAAGAATTGGAAAAAATTAAATTGTATCAAACTTTCTACTTTTGGTATTCTTCTTTGAGGACACTCTGTTCAAAAATTAAATTAGCGAACTGAGAGAGAGGCTGAATCCAGAACTGTATTTTATTTATTTTACATATATATACATATATTTTAATTGTATTTATTTATTCTTGGCTAATCTGAGTTTTCCCACTGCTCTTCTCTAGTTGCAGGGAGTGGGGTCTACTCTCTAGTTGAGGTAAGCAGGCTTCCTGTTGCAGTGACTTCCCCTGTGGAACACAGGCTTCAGTAGTTGTGGCACATGGGCTCAACAGTCCCAGCTCCGAGGTTGTAGAGCACAGGCTCAGTAGTTGTGGCTTATGGGCTTAGTTGCTCTGCAGCATGTGAGATCTTCCTGAACAAGGGATCGAACCCATGTCTCCTGCATTGGCAGGCAAGCTCTTTACCACTTAGCTACCAGGGAAGCCTCAGAACTTAAACTAGCAAGTTTTTAAGCCTATTTTCTGGCCCTTAAACCTCTATCATCTTCTAGAAGGCCTATCTTTTGCATTTATAGTCACCTGGTCGAGACAACACATTGTCACCAAACTAATGCTGGATTTAGAACAGCATTTCCCAAGTGGTTGTTCTATGGGCTATTTGTTAGTACTCTCTTGGGGCAAACAGCTGACATTAGAATGAATTTTGAAAATGCTGGACTGAACAAATATATATAACTACAACCTTCCACCCTTCTCGGAGCCTTTACTATGCTAACATGCACCATGAGTGACTAAGACTGGGGTAAACCTATCATGTTTTCTGAGCTTACTCAACAGGAAACATTCTTTCGTCTCTCCTGAATCCAAGCTTCTGAGAATGAGTAAGGCTTAAGGTGTTATCCTTCTAGAGAGATCTGCATTTTCACATGGGATTTGTATTCCTTACATTTGGTTAAGCTCCTTATTTCTGTATCTTAGGATGTAAGAACTTTAAGGCAGGAAAACTGTTCTTTATCTCTAAGGCACCAACACAACCCCATATACGTACTGTTACTGGTGCATAGAAAAAATAGCATGAGATCCATCTACAACTGCTCAATGAATAAACAAAAATGATTTCAAACCCCCTACAGCTTACTTTCTGGAGATAAAATTTGAGCCATCAGTGGGAAGCAACCACATTAGCCATCTGTTACTCTTCATTTTCTGGATCATCTCTGCTATAGTTCGAGGGCAAGACTTATTAAGAAAACTCAATAAAGAAAATTATTAAGGAAAAAATATTGCATTATCATATCCTCTTTCTTCATTTACTCACTAAAGAAAAGCTAATGTTCACTAGGTTCTGTGATGTAGAATCTGGGTAATAAACATAGAAAAACAGAGCCAGAAAAGCCAAAAAGGGGAAACTTACATGGATAAGCACTGGGACTTGGAAGAATGGAAATAGAAGGAAAGAGGGTGTAGTGGGAGATAAGAACCAGAAGAGTCTGGTGGCTGGTAGAATTCTGGGTTGAGGGGCAGAAGGGGAAAGATCTAGTCTAAGGAAAGGAAGGACCTGGATTGAATGGAAGATGAAAGTGGCTTACATGCGAAGAAAGATTTTTAAGATATTTTCTGTGTAACATATAACCACACCCTGACACACACCTACTTTGGAAGATTCATGAAGGGCAAAATAAAATCTGGAAGTGGATTTGTTTACTGTTCTATTCCACTGTTGGACTTTGCTCTAGAGGTTGGGCAATGGGAGACCTGATCATATGAGGTTTAAAACTAACAAAAAGAAAGAGACAAAAGACAAATAGGAATCTATCAAGTGTTGCCTTTCTCAGGAGAAAGGGGTCATCTTCACTTGTGAAACAACTACATCGTCTCATATACCATCTTATCATGTTTCTGAGCTTACTCAACAGGAAACATTCTTTCGTCTCTCCTGAATCCAAGCTTCTGAGAATGAGTAAGGCTTAAGGTGTTATCCTTCTAGAGAGATCTGCATTTTCACATGGGATTTGTATTCCTTACATTTGGTTAAGCTCCTTATTTCTGTATCTTAGGATGTAAGAACTTTAAGGCAGGAAAACTGTTCTTTATCTCTAAGGCACCAACACAACCCCATATACGTACTGTTACTGGTGCATAGAAAAAATAGCATGAGATCCATCTACAACTGCTCAATGAATAAACAAAAATGATTTCAAACCCCCTACAGCTTACTTTCTGGAGATAAAATTTGAGCCATCAGTGGGAAGCAACCACATTAGCCATCTGTTACTCTTCATTTTCTGGATCATCTCTGCTATAGTTCGAGGGCAAGACTTATTAAGAAAACTCAATAAAGAAAATTATTAAGGAAAAAATATTGCATTATCATATCCTCTTTCTTCATTTACTCACTAAAGAAAAGCTAATGTTCACTAGGTTCTGTGATGTAGAATCTGGGTAATAAACATAGAAAAACAGAGCCAGAAAAGCCAAAAAGGGGAAACTTACATGGATAAGCACTGGGACTTGGAAGAATGGAAATAGAAGGAAAGAGGGTGTAGTGGGAGATAAGAACCAGAAGAGTCTGGTGGCTGGTAGAATTCTGGGTTGAGGGGCAGAAGGGGAAAGATCTAGTCTAAGGAAAGGAAGGACCTGGATTGAATGGAAGATGAAAGTGGCTTACATGCGAAGAAAGATTTTTAAGATATTTTCTGTGTAACATATAACCACACCCTGACACACACCTACTTTGGAAGATTCATGAAGGGCAAAATAAAATCTGGAAGTGGATTTGTTTACTGTTCTATTCCACTGTTGGACTTTGCTCTAGAGGTTGGGCAATGGGAGACCTGATCATATGAGGTTTAAAACTAACAAAAAGAAAGAGACAAAAAGACAAATAGGAATCTATCAAGTGTTGCCTTTCTCAGGAGAAAGGGGTCATCTTCACTTGTGAAACAACTACATACACGTCTCATTATCCACTCCCATCTTACATCTCTCCAATTGCTACAAAAACAGAACAACGTGGCTGTAAAGGCAAGTTTAAAGCTTATTCTTTTCATTGATTTCATCAATGTATGTACCACATCATGAAAGGTAATAGAAAGCTATTTTATAATATACCTATATCTATGTGCCATAAAGCAGATTTATGTGAAAGAGAAAGTATTACAACCCTAATGATTTCATAATCACGAGAAGAAGCCGCCTCAACTGTGGACAGTTCCCTGTGCAACAGAAGACCTAGCACCACAGAGTGCATTTACCAGATTCTGTGAAGGGATTTTATATGATTCTGAATCATCCTAAGTCAACACCTAATTCTGACGGTGAACTTCTCATGACATAACTGCCCTGATAATTGGAGTCTAATTGCTTTACAAAGTTGTGTTAGTTTTTACTGCACAGAAATGTGAGTCAGGCATACGTACACATTTACCCTCTTTTTTTTGAACTTCCTTCCCATTTAGGTCACCACAGAACACTGAGTAGAGTTCCCTGTGCTATACAGTAGGTTCTTATTAGTCATCTATTCTATACGTAGAATATATATCAATGTCTATTTTATCAATAGTATATATATGTTAATCCCAATCTCCCAATTTATTCCATCCCCCTTCCTGTTTGGTATCCATATCTGTTCTCTACATCTGTACCCTATTATTGCTTTGTAAATAAGATCATCTATACCGTGTTTTTCAGATTCCACGTAAGTACATAAGTGTTAGTCCCTCAGTTGTCTCCAACTCTTTGCGACCCCACGGACTGTAGCCAACCAGGTTCCCCTGTCCATGGAATTCTGCAGGCAAAAATAATGGAGTAGGTAGCCATTCTCTTCTCAGGGGGTCTTCTCGACCCAGGGATCCAACCTGGTCTCCTGCACTGCAGGCAGATTCTTTATCATTTGAGCTACCAAGAAAGTCCTAGACTTCACATACATGCATGAATATATGATATTTGGTTTTCTCTTTCTGACTTACTTCACTCTGTATGACAGTCTCTACCCTTGATCCAAATATGGCCACCATGTTTAACCAGGAAAGCATGAGTTCCCAAAACACTGAGATGGCAGGAAAGCTTTCTTTGTATTGGCAAAGTGGTACTTGGGGGAATCAGTGTTCTGGCTTGAGTTACCTAAAGCTACCTAGATAATCTGTTAGCACAAGCTTTCACCCACCTCTGAAAACACATTTGGCTATGGTCTTTATTACCATGAGTTCATTTGCTTAACAAAGAGTTTGTAGCAGTTGGCTGCATCAGTAGGAAGGAAGGAAATAAGGTGCAAAGAACAAGGAACCAAGTTTCTGTTCACCTAACATTCGCTGAGCAGCTCTTATGTACCAAGAGATGGAGATCCAATAACAACTCATATGAGTGTCCTACCCTACAGAGAGGGAAAGGACATAGGTAAAATAGGTTAGAAGAGAAAGACTGAGATAGGGAAAGGGAGAGAGAAGGAGATGAGATAGAGGTGTAGGAAGCTAAGGCAGAGAAAGAGAAGCACACAGAAAGGGAGCAGTAAGTTAAAGGCACAGAACTGACCGAGGAAAAGGAAGGAAACGATGAGAAAGAGACTAAAAATGACCAGAAATGATCCAAGAAAAGTCAAAACAAAGAGAACGTGGGATTTGTAGGACTCTAATTTTACATCTTCTGAAGAGAATTCACTGACAAAAAAGTCACGCCCATTTTCCATGTTTTTAATTTGTGTGAATAGGAAGTGGGAGAAAATTGTGTCTTTAGAGTAACAGGATGTGTCGACAGCTTTAGAAGTTTTAAGCATGGAGTCAGTAAACTAAAGTAAAAGGTTCTCACGTGTTTTGCTTTGGAAACCTTTACTGAGGAAAAGACCCCACTCAAATCTCCTCCCAAACTAGATATGTGGTAAACACATAATAAACAAAGGCAGTAGGATCAGTAGGAAGGAAGGAAATAAGTGTTTCCTTTTGCTTTTTCATGCGATTTACACATGCTTTTTCCTTTCTGGGGAGGAAGTGTCTCTTTAGTATCAGCTGAGGCCATTCATCATATTCAGCAAAGTCATAGTGGCTGTAAGCCCTCATTACAGTTCTCCCTGAGAAGGGGAAAGGTAAACATGGTAGCTTAGAGCAGATACAAGGGTCTGTTGTTTATATTTGAGGCATAGACTTCTTTTTAGTTTGGTGTCTTTTGGATACAGGGTTGAGAGTGGATATACATCCAGACGTTTGCTGAACTGGAGAACTGCCCTTACAACCTGATCTCTCGGGCAGGTGTTACTTGAAGGTACCTCAATTGATAAAACCCAGATAGTTGACGTGTGGTCACCACCTGAGAGAGATGGAGACAGGGTTGCTGGGGAATGCTATCAATCATGAGATGATAAGCACTTAGGACTCATGGGGGTGAGAATTAATTGGCAGGCCAAGATCTGTCATCCCAACTCTTTCCAGGGTGTTAGCATATCTGCAGAGGAAGAGAACACACCTCTTGCCCAGCTGTGCTCCACATGAAAGTGTTCAACAGTAATAGCCATCATGCTGGTGGAATTTGGTGCTGGGGGATTTCTGTGTGTTGCAAGCTGGAGGGAGGCCACCAATTCATTCCACACATATTATTTCTTCAGGAAACACAGCATAATTGAGGACAATTTTCCACCATGAATTGCATCATTAGCTAACACAGGGAAAGTGAGATGCTGTTAACTCTCTTTTTTTCCTTCTGCAAAGCTGATGAGCTGAAGAAAATAGAAATGAAAAGTTTAATGTAATTTTTTCCCAAGGATATAGGTTGAAAAACAGAATCAAAACACTTTTACACGGTAATAGAAATCCCACATTTTAATACATTGCCATGCACATAAGGAATCAAGTAATGCTGAATACAAAATAGTCAAATATACAAAATGATATAGCAGATTTTCAAGGCTGATAGAGATCATGCTCACATATACAAGGGGGCAAAGATCTGTACAGTTTCATTTCTATCGATTTAAAAAGAATCATGCTTCTCTTCCCCCAAAACTCTTTTTGAGGACAACTCAATAAACAAGGAAACCTTATAAGAAAATGTAAAGAGGACCCAAAGGGAATTGGCAAGTTGATAGCTGCTTAAGATATGGAAATTGGTAGTTCATAATTGTGGTGCGCAATAATTCCTATGTTTAGAGAAAAAGTTTCTAAACATTGTATGCCCTGGGAACACAGGGGACTCAAATGAACATCCAACAGAAAAGGCACTCGTATTTTACTACACAAGTAGCTTGTGTCCTCCTTAAGTCTAGTCTTGGGAATTTTTTCTAGGGTGCATAGAGGCAAAAAAACCACAGTTGTGGGCAATGAATAAAGAAAATATTTAATTAACCACTCTTAGGGGACTAAGAGATTTCAGACTGCTGGTTTAACTACTCACTTAAGGAAGCTATAAAAATGTCTACCATCTATGTACACTTTTGTATTATGAAATGTGCTTTTATAGCCATGTTTGTTAGTGTTTATAAAAGTGAACTTGTCTTTTTTTTTTGGTGAGAATATTCCCCCCTCATACACAACAGAAAGCTCTGGCTTTCTATTCATCCCAACTCTTTCCAGGGTGTTAGCATATCTGCAGAGGAAGAGAACACACCTCTTGCCCAGCTGTGCTCCACATGAAAGTGTTCAACAGTAATAGCCATCATGCTGGTGGAATTTGGTGCTGGGGATTTCTGTGTGTTGCAAGCTGGAGGGAGGCCACCAATTCATTCCACACATATTATTTCTTCAGGAAACACAGCATAATTGAGGACAATTTTCCACCATGAATTGCATCATTAGCTAACACAGGGAAAGTGAGATGCTGTTAACTCTCTTTTTTTCCTTCTGCAAAGCTGATGAGCTGAAGAAAATAGAAATGAAAAGTTTAATGTAATTTTTTCCCAAGGATATAGGTTGAAAAACAGAATCAAAACACTTTTACACGGTAATAGAAATCCCACATTTTAATACATTGCCATGCACATAAGGAATCAAGTAATGCTGAATACAAAATAGTCAAATATACAAAATGATATAGCAGATTTTCAAGGCTGATAGAGATCATGCTCACATATACAAGGGGGCAAAGATCTGTACAGTTTCATTTCTATCGATTTAAAAAGAATCATGCTTCTCTTCCCCCAAAACTCTTTTTGAGGACAACTCAATAAACAAGGAAACCTTATAAGAAAATGTAAAGAGGACCCAAAGGGAATTGGCAAGTTGATAGCTGCTTAAGATATGGAAATTGGTAGTTCATAATTGTGGTGCGCAATAATTCCTATGTTTAGAGAAAAAGTTTCTAAACATTGTATGCCCTGGGAACACAGGGGACTCAAATGAACATCCAACAGAAAAGGCACTCGTATTTTACTACACAAGTAGCTTGTGTCCTCCTTAAGTCTAGTCTTGGGAATTTTTTCTAGGGTGCATAGAGGCAAAAAAACCACAGTTGTGGGCAATGAATAAAGAAAATATTTAATTAACCACTCTTAGGGGACTAAGAGATTTCAGACTGCTGGTTTAACTACTCACTTAAGGAAGCTATAAAAATGTCTACCATCTATGTACACTTTTGTATTATGAAATGTGCTTTTATAGCCATGTTTGTTAGTGTTTATAAAAGTGAACTTGTCTTTTTTTTTTGGTCAGAATATTCCCCCCTCATACACAACAGAAAGCTCTGGCTTTCTATTCATTTCACATGGTATGATTTTTTTTCTTTTCTAGCACAAAGACCAATATATGTCAGCTCATCAAGGAAGTTCAATGTGGCTCTCTGCTTCCTGTGACCCTCAATTTGTCAACTTCATTGGCCTTCTTGAGCCTGGGGATTGGCAATCTTCAACTGTGCTCACCCCAGCTTGAGTTCTCTCCCTCGGCTTGGTCTCCAAGCACTCTAAACCGTTGGGAGGTGGAGATAAATGGGCACCCTGGCCATGAGCTCTGCAGAGCAGCCCCATGTATTGTGTGCACATAAAAAATGCTTGGGCATTTATCTTTTTTATAAGTTGTACCAAAACATTGACTGAAGTTCTTTCCTTAGTAGCCTGCCTTGAAATCAAGTAATTGGGTATGTTTCCCAAAATGCTGGTTGCTATCTTACATTTAACTTTTTAGCATCCTAGAGTGGACTCAGTAAAAACAGCTATGAGGAAAAGCCATAAAATAATGGAAAGGACTCACTGATAAAAGCCCAGAGCCCTACTCACCATGTTCATAGACACTGGCAATTACAGAACAGCTTCTCCCTTAGCTCATTTTGGCCTCCAAATAACTCTATCTGCTAAGGCAGAACAGGTAACATCCCAGACAGAGGCCCAGAGGTCCAGGCTGGTGGGTGATTTCTCTTGAATTCAAGTATTCTTGCATTTGGCCTCCAAACAACTCTATCTCATTTTGGCCTCCAAACAACTCTATCTGCTAAGCATCTAGGCTCATTTTGGCCTCCAAACTCCAAATTTGGCCTCTTGAATTCAAGTATTCTTGAATTTGGCCTCCAAACAACTCTTATCTGCTAAGGCAGAACAGGTAACATCCCAGACAGAGGCCCAGTCCAGGCTGGTGGGTGATTTATCTTGAATTCAAGTATTCTTGAATTTGAAACAACTTCCCCTTTATCAGAGCAGTGCCAGTCCCCACAGAATCTCAAGAATAATTCAAGTACAGAAACCACAACAGATCAATATTTTCTTTTCTCAGGTACTTTTGATGGCTAACATGTAATTGTGTTACGATATTGATCTTCTCTAAAATTTTGTGCACAGCTATTTAAGCTGGTGCCTAATGATATTAAATAGTTGGATTAACTGGAACTACAAGCATGGATAGAGTGCCACAAGTTTTAGGTGCGGCTTTCTATTCATTTCACATGGTATGATTTTTTTTCTTTTCTAGCACAAAGACCAATATATGTCAGCTCATCAAGGAAGTTCAATGTGGCTCTCTGCTTCCTGTGACCCTCAATTTGTCAACTTCATTGGCCTTCTTGAGCCTGGGGATTGGCAATCTTCAACTGTGCTCACCCCAGCTTGAGTTCTCTCCCTCGGCTTGGTCTCCAAGCACTCTAAACCGTTGGGAGGTGGAGATAAATGGGCACCCTGGCCATGAGCTCTGCAGAGCAGCCCCATGTATTGTGTGCACATAAAAAATGCTTGGGCATTTATCTTTTTTATAAGTTGTACCAAAACATTGACTGAAGTTCTTTCCTTAGTAGCCTGCCTTGAAATCAAGTAATTGGGTATGTTTCCCAAAATGCTGGTTGCTATCTTACATTTAACTTTTTAGCATCCTAGAGTGGACTCAGTAAAAACAGCTATGAGGAAAAGCCATAAAATAATGGAAAGGACTCACTGATAAAAGCCCAGAGCCCTACTCACCATGTTCATAGACACTGGCAATTACAGAACAGCTTCTCCCCTTAGCTCATTTTGGCCTCCAAATAACTCTATCTGCTAAGGCAGAACAGGTAACATCCCAGACAGAGGCCCAGAGGTCCAGGCTGGTGGGTGATTTCTCTTGAATTCAAGTATTCTTGCATTTGGCCTCCAAACAACTCTATCTCATTTTGGCCTCCAAACAACTCTATCTGCTAAGCATCTAGGCTCATTTTGGCCTCCAAACTCCAAATTTGGCCTCTTGAATTCAAGTATTCTTGAATTTGGCCTCCAAACAACTCTTATCTGCTAAGGCAGAACAGGTAACATCCCAGACAGAGGCCCAGTCCAGGCTGGTGGGTGATTTATCTTGAATTCAAGTATTCTTGAATTTGAAACAACTTCCCCTTTATCAGAGCAGTGCCAGTCCCCACAGAATCTCAAGAATAATTCAAGTACAGAAACCACAACAGATCAATATTTTCTTTTCTCAGGTACTTTTGATGGCTAACATGTAATTGTGTTACGATATTGATCTTCTCTAAAATTTTGTGCACAGCTATTTAAGCTGGTGCCTAATGATATTAAATAGTTGGATTAACTGGAACTACAAGCAGGTGGGATAGAGTGCCACAAGTTTTAGGTGAATTCATTTCAAAACATTTGTGCTCTGTTGGCTTTTCTGTAGACTAGCTGCTTCTGTGCCAATCACAACTGAGACAGAGCAAAGTCACGAACCTGGCTTTTTTCTGGCTCTCTGTAATGTGAACTTCCACTCACTAAGTCATTGTCTCCTCAAACATGGCCTCATGAGGATAGCAGGTTTTGAATGGGGAGGGAAAGTGAGGGTTTGGTATCATTCAGAGCCCTGGAGAGTCTTCTAACTCCCTTTGAGTGAGTTTAAGCAGGTGGAACCCCAACTACCCCAAGTGGAAAGTCAACACTCAACAAAGAGGCTACTGCTTCTAGAAAGAGAAAGGTGATGTGAGGGGAGAGGGGGATTATAGTGAAAAAGTCTCCAGTGTTCAAATGTGAATACGACCCCCACCCCCATCCCTGCTACTTCTCTTTAAGGTTTCCAACTATAAACAGGGGGCTTTTGATGTGAAAAAGAACCTGGTTATGGGCTTCAAAATCTCTGCAGCTGGTACACAGGGAAACATTTCTGGTCTTCTCTCAAATGCCTTAAGTGGGAATTGGCATGAAAGTGTTGAAAGTTAGTTGTTCAGTTGGGTCCGACTCTGTGGCCCCATGGACTGTAGCCCGCCAGGCTACTCTGTCCATGGGATTTCCTAGGCAAGGATACTGGAGTGGGTTACCATGCCCTTCTCCAGGGGATCTTCCTTACCCAGGGATCCAACCACAGTCTCCTGCACTGCAGGCAGATTCTTTACCGTCAGCATGGTGTAAAAAACTGCGACATGGCTTCCCTGGTGGTCCAGTGGGTAAGGAGTTCGCCTTGTAGTGCAAGGGGCACCAGTTTGATCCCTGGCCTGGGAAGATCCCACCTGCCATGGAACTGCTAGGCCGGTGTGTCCAATTATGAGCCAGCGCTCTGGAGTGCATGCGCCCAGAGCTGGTGCTCTGCAACAAGAGAGGCCACAGCACTGGGAGGCCCACACAGGCAGAAGGATAAAGATGGATGAAAAATAAATAAATAAAAAATCAATATAAAGAGGCCAGTGGCTCCCAATGCAAACACATGAATGCAGTTGATTGTAGTTAAAAACATACTGAAAAAAGATGTAAAGAATTAGAACTGATTTGGGAATCATATTATCAAGGAACAAGGGGGTACTCAATTCAAATCACAATTTTTTTGGAATTAGGCTTGACTATGGAGTCTATTCAGAGCCTCAGAAGTGGTCTTTATAACATTTGTGCTACTTGAGAGGGAGGCCGAGCTGCCTTCTGGGGAGATGGGAGAAGACCAACGTCCACCTGTGGAATGCAAAGGAGCGACCATCGAGGCATTTAATGGCCAGTGACTTTTCTTCAAGGCTATATCAGAAAAATCAGTTCCTCCTCCTCTGAGAGAAGCAAGGATCTAAATAGTGAGTGGAATTTTTTCACACTCACCCCAAAGCAGGTGGAACCCCAACTACCCCAAGTGGAAAGTCAACACTCAACAAAGAGGCTACTGCTTCTAGAAAGAGAAAGGTGATGTGAGGGGAGAGGGGGATTATAGTGAAAAAGTCTCCAGTGTTCAAATGTGAATACGACCCCCACCCCCATCCCTGCTACTTCTCTTTAAGGTTTCCAACTATAAACAGGGGGCTTTTGATGTGAAAAAGAACCTGGTTATGGGCTTCAAAATCTCTGCAGCTGGTACACAGGGAAACATTTCTGGTCTTCTCTCAAATGCCTTAAGTGGGAATTGGCATGAAAGTGTTGAAAGTTAGTTGTTCAGTTGGGTCCGACTCTGTGGCCCCATGGACTGTAGCCCGCCAGGCTACTCTGTCCATGGGATTTCCTAGGCAAGGATACTGGAGTGGGTTACCATGCCCTTCTCCAGGGGATCTTCCTTACCCAGGGATCCAACCACAGTCTCCTGCACTGCAGGCAGATTCTTTACCGTCAGCATGGTGTAAAAAACTGCGACATGGCTTCCCTGGTGGTCCAGTGGGTAAGGAGTTCGCCTTGTAGTGCAAGGGGCACCAGTTTGATCCCTGGCCTGGGAAGATCCCACCTGCCATGGAACTGCTAGGCCGGTGTGTCCAATTATGAGCCAGCGCTCTGGAGTGCATGCGCCCAGAGCTGGTGCTCTGCAACAAGAGAGGCCACAGCACTGGGAGGCCCACACAGGCAGAAGGATAAAGATGGATGAAAAATAAATAAATAAAAAATCAATATAAAGAGGCCAGTGGCTCCCAATGCAAACACATGAATGCAGTTGATTGTAGTTAAAAACATACTGAAAAAAGATGTAAAGAATTAGAACTGATTTGGGAATCATATTATCAAGGAACAAGGGGGTACTCAATTCAAATCACAATTTTTTTGGAATTAGGCTTGACTATGGAGTCTATTCAGAGCCTCAGAAGTGGTCTTTATAACATTTGTGCTACTTGAGAGGGAGGCCGAGCTGCCTTCTGGGGAGATGGGAGAAGACCAACGTCCACCTGTGGAATGCAAAGGAGCGACCATCGAGGCATTTAATGGCCAGTGACTTTTCTTCAAGGCTATATCAGAAAAATCAGTTCCTCCTCCTCTGAGAGAAGCAAGGATCTAAATAGTGAGTCTCATTTTAGAATCTTCTTGGGAGTAAAGTATTTGAATACATTTTCATAGATACTGGGGGTGGGGGTGGTGAATAAATACAACCCCATGTGACAGATCTCTGTGCTTTGGCCCTTCAGCCCAACTCAGAATTCCACACATAGTCACTGTGTGTGTGCTAAAGGCTAAGGTCACCGGAAAGCAGCCTATTTATTTCCTTTGATCCAAACGGTTGAAATTTAAAAGGCTATAAACAAGGCAGCAGGCAAGAGCCTTCAAGATTTTAGGTGTTAGTATTTCCAACATTGGCTTAATTTAACAGCCTCCTTGCTTACATCAGAGGGCTGTTTCTGTCACTGCCCTTCAGGCAAAAAGGCCTGGGTTTCAGAGCCTTTCTCAGGCTTCTGTAAATGTTCGAGGTTTGGAAAATAATAATAACAACAAAACAAGTCATGAAGCAATCAAACCCTTAAACCAATGGCTCCCCAAGTCTGAACAGGATATTGCATAATCAGGAGTAATGTTTAAGTATCTGTAACAATGTCAGTCAGTCACCTGCAGTTCAATGCAACTCATATGGTTACTTTGAAATTTTATGAGGTGTATGCTTTCAGTACCTTCTAGTGCTTGATATAACTGGGGAAGGGAGGCTCTGAAGTAAGGACACTTGGGGCTCTGCAAGGTTTTAAAATAGCCCTATATGTGGCGTGGAAAGTCCAGATTTACAGTGCCTTCTACAACCCTTTTCTACTGTTCTGTGTTCGTAATTTCTCATTCTGTGTGGCCGAGTCACTGTTGCTCAGTTGTGTTGACTCTTTGAGATCCCATGGACTGTAGCCCACCAGGCTCCTCTGTCCATGGAATTCTCCAGCTAAGCCCAAGGTCTAAAACCAGTCCCATACTCAATGGCACTCCTCTGCTATATTTGTCACAGGCAAATCTCATCCGGATGAGAGGAGCCGAGCCTGCCTTCTGGGGAGATGGGAGAAGACCAACGTCCACCTGTGGAATGCAAAGGAGCGACCATCGAGGCATTTAATGGCCAGTGACTTTTCTTCAAGGCTATATCAGAAAAATCAGTTCCTCCTCCTCTGAGAGAAGCAAGGATCTAAATAGTGAGTCTCATTTTAGAATCTTCTTGGGAGTAAAGTATTTGAATACATTTTCATAGATACTGGGGGGGGGGGTGGTGAATAAATACAACCCCATGTGACAGATCTCTGTGCTTTGGCCCTTCAGCCCAACTCAGAATTCCACACATAGTCACTGTGTGTGTGCTAAAGGCTAAGGTCACCGGAAAGCAGCCTATTTATTTCCTTTGATCCAAACGGTTGAAATTTAAAAGGCTATAAACAAGGCAGCAGGCAAGAGCCTTCAAGATTTTAGGTGTTAGTATTTCCAACATTGGCTTAATTTAACAGCCTCCTTGCTTACATCAGAGGGCTGTTTCTGTCACTGCCCTTCAGGCAAAAAGGCCTGGGTTTCAGAGCCTTTCTCAGGCTTCTGTAAATGTTCGAGGTTTGGAAAATAATAATAACAACAAAACAAGTCATGAAGCAATCAAACCCTTAAACCAATGGCTCCCCAAGTCTGAACAGGATATTGCATAATCAGGAGTAATGTTTAAGTATCTGTAACAATGTCAGTCAGTCACCTGCAGTTCAATGCAACTCATATGGTTACTTTGAAATTTTATGAGGTGTATGCTTTCAGTACCTTCTAGTGCTTGATATAACTGGGGAAGGGAGGCTCTGAAGTAAGGACACTTGGGGCTCTGCAAGGTTTTAAAATAGCCCTATATGTGGCGTGGAAAGTCCAGATTTACAGTGCCTTCTACAACCCTTTTCTACTGTTCTGTGTTCGTAATTTCTCATTCTGTGTGGCCGAGTCACTGTTGCTCAGTTGTGTTGACTCTTTGAGATCCCATGGACTGTAGCCCACCAGGCTCCTCTGTCCATGGAATTCTCCAGCTAAGCCCAAGGTCTAAAACCAGTCCCATACTCAATGGCACTCCTCTGCTATATTTGTCACAGGCAAATCTCATCCTAAAAAGTTCAGATCTTAGTGTGTGGCCCACTCGCCCAGAATTTTCCCTGCAGAGCCAAGATGACAGCCAGAAGAAACCAGGACACCATCCTCCTATGCATCTTCCCAAATGAGAATCTCCAGGGAAGGCTCTGTTTTGTCCTTTTTATTAAGGGCTGGTGCAACCTCCTTACACACTTGGCTAATTTTTCCTCAAGCTTTGTGCAGGTGGTTCGCCTTCAAAAAAAGGCTTCTCGTCTCCTTCCTAAGTCACTAGAGCAAAGTATTGCCAACAGAGCTCTCTTTGACCTTGAAGCTGTGCCTAGGAGCCAGGAATCATCCACACTGATAAAGCAGAATTCGTAAGTTAGTGCACCGGCTACAGGATTCGACGTGTATCTCAGAGGAGACTAAGGAGTGGCACCTGCTTGTCTTTGAAACCAAGTCCATAGCTGTGCCCTGAGCAGGCCTGTCTCCTGGACTGTCCTCCTTCGTGACCTCAGGACCCTTGGTTTGATTAGCCACACTGACCTGCCACCCCCAATCCCTGCATCTGAATCCGTGTCCCAGTGTTGTTTGGGCCCCTAGCTCTCACCAAGATCAAACTTAAGAAGGAATTGTTAGTCCTTGGGGAAAAAGGTGACAACTCTGTTTTTTCTGTATGAGTTCTTAACAGAATACTTGAAATCAACCCAAGAAGTCATGAGAAAAGAAGAAAGAGATGAAAAGAAAACAAAAACACACAGAAAAAGCAAGAAAGTGAGGTGGAAGGGGTGTGGGAGAGGTGAATAAAAACAGCCTTTAAGGCATAAAAGAATGGATGCCTTTTTAAAGGTTTGGTTCTTAAAAGAGACGATGGCAGCTTTAAGTCTAGTTGTCAAGTAATGAAATTACTCTAAAGAATGCAGAGGAAAACATCACAAAGAATGAAGCTGCTAATGCATTGGAAGAGGAGGTTTTGGTAAAATGAAAACGCTAAGGGAGTCCTGAAAACTTTTCTTCCATGAGACTCATATTGCTCCCATCCCCAGTCAATTATGCGACATTTGCAGACAAAGACAGTGTTTGTAAGAAACAAGGGGGTCCATCCATTAGAGGCCGTAACCTTTCATGTGTATTCTCAGGTAAGGCAGATACTCCTTTTTTCCCTTGAAGGTTAAAAGGTAGAATTCCCCTAGAATGAAGGACTGTTAGCCTCTGTCTGGGCAACTGGAAAGGGCCTCTGGAGGGAACCCGGTTATTTCCCCATCATCTGGAGGAAGCAGCGGATGCTGCTGTGACACAGCTCACGGAGCCAGAGCAGGGAGCTGAAGACGCGCCATTACCCACAAGAAGGCTGAGAGTGTCTCCGTCCCCCTAGGTGCCTCTAAAACGACTCAGGTGATGCGCTTTTCACCCTAGCAGAACCACTGATGCTCTGCATATTTAAATCCAGTTCTGGAGCCCAAATGAGCTTATCGTTTTGGCACCCCCAGAGAGTCTTATTCGTTTCTGTTCATTCTCAAGAGTGCCTTTCCCATGCGAGTGCGGGAGGCCAGCCTTTTCATCAAAGGTGCAGCACGAATCCCTAAGAGGGAAAGTTAATCCATCAACAGTTTATAGCCCTTGGACATCAAAGTCTTTATACCCTTCCTCCTCGTCTCCTGCCTCCTAGTAAACAAAACTCACTGCAGCCATCTGAAGTTCTGGGAGGTAACCCCCCTACAAGTATCTTGGGAAGAAGGTATAGCACTCCAGGAAGGAGTCATGGGTGACTGTAGGTCAACACAGAATAAAGAATCCCAAGGCTGGGAAGGATGTCGTTTCTCCATTTTGCTGGTTTAGGTTGTGACCCTTCTGATTTTAAGCCACCGTGTCTCCAAAACTATGCCCCAAATGATTTCAAACAGAGGTCGACAGCTTAGAAAACAAGAGTAGTTCATATGCAAATATGTTGTACCTGCCAGGAATTAAGGCATTTTTAGAGAAGCTATCTTCAAAGGGACTCTTTCATTGTTTACATCTTTGCACTATCTTATTTCCATCTTCAATAATTGTCCAGCACACTTTGACTCAAAAGAAAAAAGGCTAGAAAACTACTTATTTACCACTTCATAACATATTTTGCTAAAAGCCAAAGTAAGGACGAACCACCATCACATAAGGAATACCTATCTGCACCATAAACACATCCAGTTTTCCAAGGGAGTTAATGGTTATTCTTAGAATATGCCCAGCTAAACCAGTTCATTCCCAGCAGCAGAATCTCAGTAACAGGCAGCCTTTCTTTCAAATTTATCAGTCCCAATTCTGTGACCCCAGGACTAGTTACAGAATTGGGGTTCCAAAGCAAAAAAAAAAAAAAAGGCCAAACAAAAAAGAATTGGAGTTTCAGAGAACCCAGCATAATGATAGATGGCTATTTCCATAGAAAAAATGGGACTAGAGGTGACCAGAATGGATATCAAGAGAAATAACCGAAAGTTGATTTGGGAAGCTCTTACCAGCTACATCTGGATGCTAGAAGGTTTGGCTGTACACAGGAGGTGCCAACATATGGCCTGACACTTCCATTTCCTCCCCTTCTGCCGCCTGCTTCCTTGGTCAAGGGAACTGTGCATGGCCATTTCCCCCATGGTTCTCTGGAGGGCTGAATGCTGTCTGAATTCAATTTTTATCATGGAAAAGATGGGGTTGGGGTAGTGTTCGAGAGGAGGAGATACAAAGGCAGAGAGAGTCAACCTTCTCCACTGTGGCTGTCCCAGCTCAATACGTGGTGCATAGTAGATGCTCAAGAAACACTTGATGACTAAAAAAAACGGAGGGTCTGCTGGGCTCGGAATAGGTGGTATCTTGGGAAGAAGGTATAGCACTCCAGGAAGGAGTCATGGGTGACTGTAGGTCAACACAGAATAAAGAATCCCAAGGCTGGGAAGGATGTCGTTTCTCCATTTTGCTGGTTTAGGTTGTGACCCTTCTGATTTTAAGCCACCGTGTCTCCAAAACTATGCCCCAAATGATTTCAAACAGAGGTCGACAGCTTAGAAAACAAGAGTAGTTCATATGCAAATATGTTGTACCTGCCAGGAATTAAGGCATTTTTAGAGAAGCTATCTTCAAAGGGACTCTTTCATTGTTTACATCTTTGCACTATCTTATTTCCATCTTCAATAATTGTCCAGCACACTTTGACTCAAAAGAAAAAAGGCTAGAAAACTACTTATTTACCACTTCATAACATATTTTGCTAAAAGCCAAAGTAAGGACGAACCACCATCACATAAGGAATACCTATCTGCACCATAAACACATCCAGTTTTCCAAGGGAGTTAATGGTTATTCTTAGAATATGCCCAGCTAAACCAGTTCATTCCCAGCAGCAGAATCTCAGTAACAGGCAGCCTTTCTTTCAAATTTATCAGTCCCAATTCTGTGACCCCAGGACTAGTTACAGAATTGGGGTTCCAAAGCAAAAAAAAAAAAAAAGGCCAAACAAAAAAGAATTGGAGTTTCAGAGAACCCAGCATAATGATAGATGGCTATTTCCATAGAAAAAATGGGACTAGAGGTGACCAGAATGGATATCAAGAGAAATAACCGAAAGTTGATTTGGGAAGCTCTTACCAGCTACATCTGGATGCTAGAAGGTTTGGCTGTACACAGGAGGTGCCAACATATGGCCTGACACTTCCATTTCCTCCCCTTCTGCCGCCTGCTTCCTTGGTCAAGGGAACTGTGCATGGCCATTTCCCCCATGGTTCTCTGGAGGGCTGAATGCTGTCTGAATTCAATTTTTATCATGGAAAAGATGGGGTTGGGGTAGTGTTCGAGAGGAGGAGATACAAAGGCAGAGAGAGTCAACCTTCTCCACTGTGGCTGTCCCAGCTCAATACGTGGTGCATAGTAGATGCTCAAGAAACACTTGATGACTAAAGAAAGGAAGAAACCAAAGACTGGAGGGGGTCCTGCTGCTGGAACGGAACCTCAGGAGATAGGTGGTGGAGACTGAGGTGTCCAGGGGCACTGGCAGCCAGGGTTTGGCCTCTTAAGTTTGGATGTGAAAAGAATTACTGTGATGCTCCCAATGCTGACCCACCAAAGGGCCTGACCCTGGTGGTGACTGCAGCTCCTCTGAGTTCCCTCTTGGAAGCCCCCTTTCTTTGGCACTAGAGCTCGCAGGCTTGCGGTGAGTCATCCTGCCCCGTGACTCACCCGAAACACATTTGGATCTCTCTCCCCTTCCCTGTCAAGTCCCCAAATCTCAGGCAGGGGTGTTTTCTAATGGGCTGTGCATTTCCTGATATCCCCAGGGGAGGAAAGATGTGGGGAGAGGAGACAATGAGTGTGTGTTTGGCGACCCTCTGAAATGCCGAGCTTGCTTGTGCTGGCAGGGTCCCAGGGCTGCAGCATGTATTTAAAGAAAAATCGCTGATGCCTGCGGGTCACAGGTTGGGGCTGGGGCACACAGAACATACTTGGCTGAGTTTTTGATTCAGTCAACTTTACATTTTCAGAAAAAAAAAAAAAAAAACTAAAGTGTGATGTAGGATCAGTCAACACGGGTATTTCTCTAATTCCTAAAGACAAGCAATAACTGGGTTGACTAACTTCCCAGGACTGTGCTTTGTTGTAAAATATAGTAAAAAAAAAAAAAATTAGTTACGGGTATAATTCCAGGTAGGATTAAAAAGGACTAGTAGGTTCTCTACTGAGGAAGAAACCAGACTGTGGGGATATAAACTCTTGCTTCTCTAGACATGCAGGGGGTCATTTGCTGCTTTTTTCTCTTCAGAGAATTGAGATCCAAACTTGACCTGGAGAGTTTTCCAAAGTGTTAAAGTCATAACCCTTTATTCTGTTGTCCTTACTATCAACGCACCATAGTCTAAGATTAAAATATGGCCATTCCCCCCATTTTGGGGGGGAAGAACTCTTCTATAGAATGAGAGACTATGTACACTGGCCAAAGAGAAGCCTCCTGTGTTTGAGTGTGTGGATGTGCTTGTGGTAAGTTGTGCCCAGGAAGAGGAAACAAGAGCTAAATGATCACCATGCCCCAGGCTGACCTTTGATCTTCCTTTGGTGCTTTAGGAAATCCAGTTATTCAGAAAAGTGTCAAGAAGTTAAGTCTAACAGTACTGTGGCCATATTTACCAGTCTACCACAAACGATGGTGTATATGCCAGGAATGGAGTCTTGTCTTGGACAGTCTGAGCCAGAAACAGGACAAAATTTATAAGAAAGAAGAAAAGACTTGTTTTCTCACATGTACTGAACGTGCTGATTCGTTTCGGCGTAGGGGTCTCATGTAAAGTGCTGAAGAATTGGACAGAATACTTTTAGACACCATAACTAACACCATCGAGACACGTTTACATTCCTACCAGGGCATAATATTGTGAATACTTCCACTGAGATTGCAGAACTGCTGTAATTTTTTTTCTAACACATCATGCCATCTGCACACATAATAAAATAATCCAGTAGTTGCCATGCTAAAACAGGACTTCTAGTGAAGGGCACAGACAGCTCCCCAAAGGGAGCCTGAGTTATGCACAGTGATGAAAACTGGAAGCAATTTTCCAGCTAATGGTCTGCCAATGACCCCTTGGAACAAGCTGACACCGTATATTGTGCACCTCATTTAAAAATCCATAGCAAACGAAGATTTTCCAAAGCCCATACTCTTGACCGAATGGGTGGTTTCTCAGTTAATCTGGTTAATCTGTCAATGCTCCAAGGATGTCTTCCGGCAGTGCCTTGCGTTAGTCTTTCCATGATGAACAGGCCATGTTCATGTTGACTGGCAGGACAGCAGCTTGGAAGGCTCACCGCCTTTATGGAGAACCCTCAGTTGAGGCTGCAAGAGGAAAAAGAAGAAACCATGATAAGATCTTTCTTTATATTCCCATAGGCTGGTAGGTAGCAATAATCTTATTCAAACAAACCTTAATATCCTTAGAGAACGCGCTAGTGGACGTAACAGTGGTGCAACTCCAAGTTGAATTTATGATGGCTTGTATTCTTGGAATGTATTTCCTTTTTTTTTTTTTGTCACAATGTGGAAGATATCCATCTCAGGGACAGGCGACGTTGCATGAAAGGAAGGGGAAAACCAGATCTTTGGAACTGGCATTCGGCCCTGTGATAGGGCTGTGGTTTGAGAACCCACGCATTTACTTGATCTGGAAAAAGATCAGATTGGGAATGGTGTGGAGGCATTTTTTTGTGGGGGCATCACATATAGTTGGGGGATTCATTCTGCATTAAGGAGCTTTCCCAGGATAAAACCTAGAAGGAGATATTGGAAGCAGGACAGATTGAGGTCCTGAGCTTGTTAGTTGAAAAGGCAGATTGGCTAAGCAGGTTAAGCAACTGGTAGAGGAAGCCATTAACATCTGAGCAGATTGAACTACTTGAATAGCAAACCTGCTCTTGACCTTGGGAATGTTGGTACAGATTTATCTGTCTGATTTTTCCAACTTTATTTTCTAATTGCCTTTTATCTCAGTACTCCCTACAGATCCTATACAATATACACAGGTCTTCACTGCTGTAATTTTTTTTCTAACACATCATGCCATCTGCACACATAATAAAATAATCCAGTAGTTGCCATGCTAAAACAGGACTTCTAGTGAAGGGCACAGACAGCTCCCCAAAGGGAGCCTGAGTTATGCACAGTGATGAAAACTGGAAGCAATTTTCCAGCTAATGGTCTGCCAATGACCCCTTGGAACAAGCTGACACCGTATATTGTGCACCTCATTTAAAAATCCATAGCAAACGAAGATTTTCCAAAGCCCATACTCTTGACCGAATGGGTGGTTTCTCAGTTAATCTGGTTAATCTGTCAATGCTCCAAGGATGTCTTCCGGCAGTGCCTTGCGTTAGTCTTTCCATGATGAACAGGCCATGTTCATGTTGACTGGCAGGACAGCAGCTTGGAAGGCTCACCGCCTTTATGGAGAACCCTCAGTTGAGGCTGCAAGAGGAAAAAGAAGAAACCATGATAAGATCTTTCTTTATATTCCCATAGGCTGGTAGGTAGCAATAATCTTATTCAAACAAACCTTAATATCCTTAGAGAACGCGCTAGTGGACGTAACAGTGGTGCAACTCCAAGTTGAATTTATGATGGCTTGTATTCTTGGAATGTATTTCCTTTTTTTTTTTTTGTCACAATGTGGAAGATATCCATTTCAGGGACATGGGACGTTGCATGAAAGGAAGGGGAAAACCAGATCTTTGGAACTGGCATTCGGCCCTGTGATAGGGCTGTGGTTTGAGAACCCACGCATTTACTTGATCTGGAAAAAGATCAGATTGGGAATGGTGTGGAGGCATTTTTTTGTGGGGGCATCACATATAGTTGGGGGATTCATTCTGCATTAAGGAGCTTTCCCAGGATAAAACCTAGAAGGAGATATTGGAAGCAGGACAGATTGAGGTCCTGAGCTTGTTAGTTGAAAAGGCAGATTGGCTAAGCAGGTTAAGCAACTGGTAGAGGAAGCCATTAACATCTGAGCAGATTGAACTACTTGAATAGCAAACCTGCTCTTGACCTTGGGAATGTTGGTACAGATTTATCTGTCTGATTTTTCCAACTTTATTTTCTAATTGCCTTTTATCTCAGTACTCCCTACAGATCCTATACAATATACACAGGTCTTCACTGATTAGTTAATAAAAGAGCACAACTGAATATTTTGCTCAGAAAAATATTTTAAATACTAGCTTTATTTAATACCCCCAATTATTGGGCAATGCAGAGAAACCAAGAGCTGTTGATGTTTGCAAAAAATTCCTTTTAAATTTAAAACTAGCTTTTCAAAAATGAGAGAATGTACAATTTATAAGTGTTTCATTGAAACTTACGATTTTTGAGACAAAAGGTACCATGTAAGTGCATTAAGTATAAAATAAAAAACACTACTGATAAATCTATAATGAAAGTAGAATACTAATACATTTTTGATGGCATTGTAAACTAGAAAAATAAGATTGGTTTATTTTAAAAAGTCAAAAAAAAATCCATTCATTGACTCAGTGTTCCCATTCTAGGAGTGCATCCTAAGGAAATATTCTAAAAGAATGAAAGACACTATATGCACAAATATGTAACCCAGAGGTTATTTATAATAGTAGAAAAATTAGAAAACAACCAGTCTCTTATTGTTAAAAATTTAGGTTAACTAAATTACAGTACACTAATAAGATGATGATTACATAGCCATTAAAGTAATAATTATGATGATTATGTAGCAACATGGTGAACAAGTATGATATACTACAATACAAAACTTAGCTACACACTGCTTTACTTAAAATGGATAACCAACAAGGACCTACTGCATCACACAGGGAACTCTGCTCAGTATTATGCAACAACTTAAATGGGAAAAGAATTTGAAAAAACAAAACAAAAACAAAACACAACACAATAGATATGTATATGTACAACTGAATCACTTTACTATACTGGTAATCAACACTGTTAATCAACACCATTCCAATATAAAATAAAAAGTTAAAGAAACTTACATGTATGTATAAAAAAGAAACATAGGGAAAAGTCAAGGCTTTAGGATTTTTATTATTGCTGTCATGTTTTACAAAAGAACAACAAAAATTCAGTTCACAAGGGTGCAGCTTTGATCCATAAACACTGACTAACTAGAACATCCACAGTCATTTTCATTCACTAATCCTACTAAGAAAATAAATATTCATAATTAGATTAAGAGACAACACTCTAGTGCTAGTAAAGGGGGTTAGAAACGGAGCCAAGTAAGCACTTTTTTATCCAAGACAATCTATAAAGGAGCTGTACAGCAGGAATGTGCAGGAGGACACTCTGGTGCTCTTGCCTGGAGATCCCCATGGGCAGAGGAGCCTGGAGGGCTACGGTCCACAGGATCACAAAGAGACGAACATGACCATGGTGACTTAGCATGCAACCCCACTGGCTCGGCTGGAATAACAGATTTCTAGGAATCTGACCTCATATACTACCACTCAAACATTTGCTCAAATCAGTTGCGGCCAAGGTGGGGCCTTGGAAAAGAATTATCAAGAATAACCTAAATTTAATATATCCATCTCTCCTAAATTTCTTGAGGGTGTACCATGTCTTCTTGCTGTGTGTCTTCCTAATGCAAAGTGCCGTGCCATATATAGAGAATATGCCTAATATACAGTTGTGAAATGACGAAGAAGGGTGTGATGCTGGAGAACGAGAAGATTTCCTCTTTTTTCAGGGCTTAATTCAACATCTAATTTTACTGGAACCTTACTTCTGTAGTTGGGGCTGCACCAGAGTGGGAATTACGCCCGCTGCTTTCTCTACATTTAAGGACTTCCCAGGTCACAGAGGTAAAGAATCTGCCTGTCAGCAGGAGATGCTGGTTTGATCTCTGGGTGGGGAAGATCCTCTGGAGGAGGGCATGGCAACCACTCAACTACTCCAGTATTTTTACCTGAAAAATTCCATGGACACAGTAGCCGGGTGGACTACAGCCACAGGGTTGCAAAGAGTTGGACATGACTGAGCACACTTACATGCACAAAAGGACTACTCAAGGAAAATGTGCATCCCAGAAATAGTCATGTATGGATTTGCAACAAGAGAACAGTAAGAAGGTCTTAGTTTTTTTTTTTTTTCAACATTACTATTGAATAGGTTAGGTATTCTGGGAGGTAATCCTCTCCTTAGTGCAATAGCTTCAGAGTCCAGCTATGAGCAGGGCAACACTAGAGTCCAGTGTTTAAAGAGCATGAATTCTGGAACAGACAGATCTGGTTGATATCCCAGGGTTACGACTTACCAACTATAGGATGCTGAACATATGAGTTTCTCCAAACCTCAATGTCTTCACCTTTAAAATGGTGATCATGATTCCTACCTCACTGGATTGATGTAATGATGAAACGTGTTCACGGAAAAAGGACCGTGCATGGTGTCTGGCAAACAATATCTGCTATGCGATGGCTACTTATTATTATTATTACTTCTTCAACTTCTTATAATTCCCTAGAGAAACTAGAGATACAATTAGTTGTACTAAGACCCGCAACTCGGGGACAGGAAGCAGAAACAGCATGGCCTTGAAGCCAAGGCTTTGCCCCCTCCAGCAATGGGTAACACTCCTCTTGCCTTCCAAGGCCAGAGTTAATGCAGCTGGCTTCCACTTTCACCCAGATTAGTGCAGACACCAATAGACAGTTCTGTGAAGAGTTCACGACAGATACTTCAAAAGCAGGAAGAAGCTGGCCCTGAGGGCAAAGGTCAGCCTGGAAGAGGATTCAAGAACAGTCCGTGTCCAGTGTTACCTTTCCACTTTCCAGCCACAAAGGTATGTTTGGGAAAAAAGGAGATAATAGTGTGTTCAGGCAGCCCTGTCTCTTATGGACTGGAGAAGAAAGAAGACCTCCCGTCTTAACAGAGCTACTCAGTGTTTTCCACTCAAACAGAATGGCTATATCTTCTGTCTGAAAGTGTCTTTCATGTGACTGGTGTTTGAGGACTTCAGAGTGGGCCTGTGTGCACTCTTGACGATTTACAGCAGGTGTGAGATGCACATCCCAAGGAGTGAGACCCACAGTTGCCTCCGTAACAGTCGTAAGAAGTAGCACTGGGCTTCCCTGGTGTCTCAGTGGTAAAGAATCCACCTGCCAGTGCAGGAGACACAGGTTTGATCCCTAGTCCTGGAAGATACCACATGCCTTGGAGCAACTAAGCCAGTGTGCTCCAGTTACTGAACCTGTGCTCTAGTGCCTAGAAGCTGCAGCTCCTGAGCTTATATGCTGCAACGACCAAAGCCTGTTCAGCCTAGAGCCCATGCTCCACAACAAGAGAAGCTACCACCATGAGAAGCTCGCACACTGCAACTAGAGAGTACCCCAGGTTGCTGCAACTAGAGAAAATCCTGCACAGAAATGAAGACCCAGCATGCCCAGAAATAAAAATACAAATCATAAAAAAAATAAGAAGCAGAAGTAACATTCACTGAGCAGCTACGATGGCCAACTAAGGCTTTATAGGCATCACTGAGTCATCACTGCCATCCTTGAGGACTGAATTGCATTTTCTTCACAACACACTGGGAAAAATGAGGCCTAGTTCATTAACTTGTTGCAGCCAGCCTGCTGGAATGCCCAGAGCTGAGACTGGAAGGCAGACCCATTCTCACCACAATGCTTTCCTGACTCAATAAGAAACATGTACTAGGAAAGCAAGGTGCTAAACTCCAACAGGAATGTGGGAGACAAAGCAAGGTGGCTTGTGTTCCTGTAAATAAAGGAAATGCTTCCTATGTTAAAGTGTTTACCTTTCAGACACCAATAGACAGTTCTGTGAAGAGTTCACGACAGATACTTCAAAAGCAGGAAGAAGCTGGCCCTGAGGGCAAAGGTCAGCCTGGAAGAGGATTCAAGAACAGTCCGTGTCCAGTGTTACCTTTCCACTTTCCAGCCACAAAGGTATGTTTGGGAAAAAAGGAGATAATAGTGTGTTCAGGCAGCCCTGTCTCTTATGGACTGGAGAAGAAAGAAGACCTCCCGTCTTAACAGAGCTACTCAGTGTTTTCCACTCAAACAGAATGGCTATATCTTCTGTCTGAAAGTGTCTTTCATGTGACTGGTGTTTGAGGACTTCAGAGTGGGCCTGTGTGCACTCTTGACGATTTACAGCAGGTGTGAGATGCACATCCCAAGGAGTGAGACCCACAGTTGCCTCCGTAACAGTCGTAAGAAGTAGCACTGGGCTTCCCTGGTGTCTCAGTGGTAAAGAATCCACCTGCCAGTGCAGGAGACACAGGTTTGATCCCTAGTCCTGGAAGATACCACATGCCTTGGAGCAACTAAGCCAGTGTGCTCCAGTTACTGAACCTGTGCTCTAGTGCCTAGAAGCTGCAGCTCCTGAGCTTATATGCTGCAACGACCAAAGCCTGTTCAGCCTAGAGCCCATGCTCCACAACAAGAGAAGCTACCACCATGAGAAGCTCGCACACTGCAACTAGAGAGTACCCCAGGTTGCTGCAACTAGAGAAAATCCTGCACAGAAATGAAGACCCAGCATGCCCAGAAATAAAAATACAAATCATAAAAAAAATAAGAAGCAGAAGTAACATTCACTGAGCAGCTACGATGGCCAACTAAGGCTTTATAGGCATCACTGAGTCATCACTGCCATCCTTGAGGACTGAATTGCATTTTCTTCACAACACACTGGGAAAAATGAGGCCTAGTTCATTAACTTGTTGCAGCCAGCCTGCTGGAATGCCCAGAGCTGAGACTGGAAGGCAGACCCATTCTCACCACAATGCTTTCCTGACTCAATAAGAAACATGTACTAGGAAAGCAAGGTGCTAAACTCCAACAGGAATGTGGGAGACAAAGCAAGTGGCTGTGTCTGTATAAAAGAATGCTCATCAAATGGGAACCCTATGTGTAAAGTGCCCTAAATAAAACATTTGGCCTACAGAAAGTGAGTACAATTCTATTCCACAGCCTAAAGCTGTCCTATGTTTAGAGCAGTGATTCTCAACTGGGTGTAATTTTTCTCCTATATGGCAATGTCAGGAGACATTTCTGGTTGTCATACCACTGGCATCTAGCGGATAGAAGCCAGGGATGCAGGGTACAGACCCACACTTCAAAGAATTATCCAGCTCAAAATGTCAATAGCACTGAGGTTGGTTTAGAGGGTACTGGTCCTTGTTTATCTTCCACCCGTGGTTGTGAGCCAAATATATCACTCCCAAAATAGGCCAAGATAAAAAACCAACTTAAGTGTGCTTCTTGTGTGTACAGGAAATAAGACTAATTTCAAACCTCACTCTCCTCTTCTCTTCATTATTTGCTCATTTTATTTGATTTTATATTCAATGTAATCAAAACCTCTGATACTAAATCATTTCTAACTTTTAGAACTCTCACAGGATACTATTATAAGAAGCAAGATGGGATGTTTTAAACAGGTATGCTCAATTAATTAATCAGTATGTATGGAAGAAGTCAGGAGATAAAAGAAGGACAAGGAAGGATTTATGTGGCAATAAAACTCAGCTCTGCTCACCAGCCCTTTGGTGGGAGAAGTCACATGTGTTCTCAGTTGCATTGGTTTCATTTCTGGCACTACCAGCCCCCTTGGTGGTTTGGGGGTGGGTGGGTGTTTGCCTTCTGAGAATGAGATGAAGAAGGCAATGATACCCCCGACTGCACTGATGGAGATGGAGGTCAGAACCCTGTGGAGCAAGATAGGTATCAGGATGGCAAAGGACTTGGGTTCAGAGCAATAAAAAAGATGATGCAGACAAACTAGTCTGTAACTTCCACAGCCCCTAGTAAACTGGAAACCACAAAGACTCTGTGATGGCTAATTTTATGTGTCAAAATGACTGGGCCATGTGGTGGTCAGACAGTTGATTATTCCGGGTGTGTCTGGGAGGGTGTTTCTGGATGAGATGAACATTTGAATCAGTAGACTAAGTCCAATTGCTTTCCCTAATGTGGGTGGTCCCCATCCAGGCAGTTGAAGAACCTGAGTAGAATAAAAGCCTGAGTATGGGAGAATTCACTCTCTATGCCTGCCTTTGAGTTGGGACATCAGTGTTCTCCTGCCTTTTGATTTGGACTTGACCTGGAATTTATACTGTCAGCTCTCCTGGGTCTCCAGCTTGCTGACTACAGATCTTTGGCTTTCTCAGCCTCCAAAATTGTGTGAGTGATTCCTTGCAATATCTATCTGTCTGTCTATCTATCTATCATCTCTCTCTAGATACAAGGATCTATAAATAGATGTATAGATACACAGATATATCTCCTACTGGAGATCAGTATCTCCTATTGATCCTGTTTCTCTGGATGACACTGACTAACTTAGAGTCTAAAGACAACGATGACCAAGGCAGTATGCACTATCCTTAACTAAGTCCTTTGTGTTGTGCATCATGCTAAGAGCCTGTCCATTTTGCAGAAACTCAAGGAGGTCGATCCTGTGACTTCACTCTACAGATGAAGAAAGTCAGGTAAGAAGACACAGGACAGCCTAAGGTCTCATGGGAAGGTCTTTAGGCAATTGTTTACACCAGGTGGGGTAGGAAGGTCTTGACCTCCATTTTCCACCCTCTCAGTCCTCGATTTTATTGTTTCAAAGAGAACGTGAAGGGCTCCTGATACTGTAAGGGGAGTCTTCCTGAAGTTGGCTTTGCTGTCTTGATTGACTTAGGTTGCTGCCTCTCTCTAGGGAGTCTGCGGGTTCCTGAGATGAACGAAATTGGACACACACACACACACACACATGCTGACAGGAAGAATGCACTTGTGTGCAAGCTGCTCTTGTCCTTTTCCTCAGCACTAGCGGGGGAGGGGGGGAAACACCCCACTGACACTGTATCTATCCCCTTCCTGTTCCACTACAAGTGAAACTGCTAGTCTACAGGATAAGGCTTAAAATGCTCTCAGAAATCGACTCTGGTTCCTGTGGGTTAAGCTGAGTCTCTGAATTCCAGGGTTTTAAGAACTTGGCCATTTTGGGCCAAGCTTCATCTCAAGCTTCATCCGATTCATCTCAAGCAGCTCCTTACAATTTTTATTTTGTCCAGCCTCTCTCCATTTCCCCTGATTCAGAGAGTCCAGAGGGATGTCTAAAAATCTCTTGATTGAACAAGCTTCTCAGTGATGCTCACGAAACCAGCTTGGGACCAATCCATGGGCGCACCTACATCTTTACCTTGGTACTTAAATAGTAGTTATTTGTCCTTCAGACAGAGAAAAGTGTGCAGACTGTGGGGGACATTTATTTCATGAAATAAAATACTACAGATTTGTTTGATTCTATCTGTCTGTCTATCTATCTATCATCTCTCTCTAGATACAAGGATCTATAAATAGATGTATAGATACACAGATATATCTCCTACTGGAGATCAGTATCTCCTATTGATCCTGTTTCTCTGGATGACACTGACTAACTTAGAGTCTAAAGACAACGATGACCAAGGCAGTATGCACTATCCTTAACTAAGTCCTTTGTGTTGTGCATCATGCTAAGAGCCTGTCCATTTTGCAGAAACTCAAGGAGGTCGATCCTGTGACTTCACTCTACAGATGAAGAAAGTCAGGTAAGAAGACACAGGACAGCCTAAGGTCTCATGGGAAGGTCTTTAGGCAATTGTTTACACCAGGTGGGGTAGGAAGGTCTTGACCTCCATTTTCCACCCTCTCAGTCCTCGATTTTATTGTTTCAAAGAGAACGTGAAGGGCTCCTGATACTGTAAGGGGAGTCTTCCTGAAGTTGGCTTTGCTGTCTTGATTGACTTAGGTTGCTGCCTCTCTCTAGGGAGTCTGCGGGTTCCTGAGATGAACGAAATTGGACACACACACACACACACACATGCTGACAGGAAGAATGCACTTGTGTGCAAGCTGCTCTTGTCCTTTTCCTCAGCACTAGCGGGGGAGGGGGGGAAACACCCCACTGACACTGTATCTATCCCCTTCCTGTTCCACTACAAGTGAAACTGCTAGTCTACAGGATAAGGCTTAAAATGCTCTCAGAAATCGACTCTGGTTCCTGTGGGTTAAGCTGAGTCTCTGAATTCCAGGGTTTTAAGAACTTGGCCATTTTGGGCCAAGCTTCATCTCAAGCTTCATCCGATTCATCTCAAGCAGCTCCTTACAATTTTTATTTTGTCCAGCCTCTCTCCATTTCCCCTGATTCAGAGAGTCCAGAGGGATGTCTAAAAATCTCTTGATTGAACAAGCTTCTCAGTGATGCTCACGAAACCAGCTTGGGACCAATCCATGGGCGCACCTACATCTTTACCTTGGTACTTAAATAGTAGTTATTTGTCCTTCAGACAGAGAAAAGTGTGCAGACTGTGGGGGACATTTATTTCATGAAATAAAATACTGAGAATCCTGGATATGATAGAGTGCTGTGATCCAAATACTGGGTTTTAGAGTCTGGCAGACAGGAGTGGCAAAACCTGGGCAAGCCATCCAACTCATTCAAAGTATCAGTCTTGCTTACTCTCTACAGGCCTATTCATGCACCAGTTGATCAAGAAGGCCAGCATCATTTATTCCAATGAGCATTTACTAACATGCCCCACCCCATTGCCTTTGGGGTTGCAGGGCTTGGAGAGTTTCCTATCTGTCTCACTGTACTTATCACACCGTATTAGAATCACCTGATGATGTGTCTGTCTATAGAATAATGCTTCTTCAACTTTGCTGTGCTTGGAAATTCCCTGGAGAGCAAGGGAAAGTCCAGATTTGGGGCCCTGAGTGGAAACGAATCTGATTCAGTAGGTCTGGAGTGGGTTTGTAAATGCACATTTCTAACAAACAAACACATTACCTGTCTGAGGACCGGTCTTTAAGTGTCACTGCTCCTAACCCCGAGCTTCTTCAGGCCAAGAGTGTGTCTTATCCTTCTCTCTCTGCACTGTGTGGTTAAAATGCTTAGAATAGCAGAGAGGCTCTTGAAATATTTGTTGAATGAATGAACCAATGTAGGGTGAACCTACAGGCATGAGGTAGCAGTTCTCCTAAAGTAAGGACAGATTTTCTTTGGGGGTCAAGGTATGATTCTCAAATGAGAATGGATTTAGGAATTTCAGTATATGCAAGCATCTGAAGTCTATTTGTATTTATTTATCTTTTCTCAGAAATCGACTCTGGTTCCTGTGGGTTAAGCTGAGTCTCTGAATTCCAGGGTTTTAAGAACTTGGCCATTTTGGGCCAAGCTTCATCTCAAGCTTCATCCGATTCATCTCAAGCAGCTCCTTACAATTTTTATTTTGTCCAGCCTCTCTCCATTTCCCCTGATTCAGAGAGTCCAGAGGGATGTCTAAAAATCTCTTGATTGAACAAGCTTCTCAGTGATGCTCACGAAACCAGCTTGGGACCAATCCATGGGCGCACCTACATCTTTACCTTGGTACTTAAATAGTAGTTATTTGTCCTTCAGACAGAGAAAAGTGTGCAGACTGTGGGGGACATTTATTTCATGAAATAAAATACTGAGAATCCTGGATATGATAGAGTGCTGTGATCCAAATACTGGGTTTTAGAGTCTGGCAGACAGGAGTGGCAAAACCTGGGCAAGCCATCCAACTCATTCAAAGTATCAGTCTTGCTTACTCTCTACAGGCCTATTCATGCACCAGTTGATCAAGAAGGCCAGCATCATTTATTCCAATGAGCATTTACTAACATGCCCCACCCCATTGCCTTTGGGGTTGCAGGGCTTGGAGAGTTTCCTATCTGTCTCACTGTACTTATCACACCGTATTAGAATCACCTGATGATGTGTCTGTCTATAGAATAATGCTTCTTCAACTTTGCTGTGCTTGGAAATTCCCTGGAGAGCAAGGGAAAGTCCAGATTTGGGGCCCTGAGTGGAAACGAATCTGATTCAGTAGGTCTGGAGTGGGTTTGTAAATGCACATTTCTAACAAACAAACACATTACCTGTCTGAGGACCGGTCTTTAAGTGTCACTGCTCCTAACCCCGAGCTTCTTCAGGCCAAGAGTGTGTCTTATCCTTCTCTCTCTGCACTGTGTGGTTAAAATGCTTAGAATAGCAGAGAGGCTCTTGAAATATTTGTTGAATGAATGAACCAATGTAGGGTGAACCTACAGGCATGAGGTAGCAGTTCTCCTAAAGTAAGGACAGATTTTCTTTGGGGGTCAAGGTATGATTCTCAAATGAGAATGGATTTAGGAATTTCAGTATATGCAAGCATCTGAAGTCTATTTGTATTTATTTATCTTTTTTGGGGGGGTGGGGTGGGGAGGGAGGGGGACGGGCGGGCTACTTCTATTGGTCTTTCATTTGTCTATTTTCATCCGTCTTTGGTCTTTGGCTCGTGTGGGCCTCCCATCGCGGTGGCCTCTGTTGTCGCAGAGCGCTGGCTCTGGGCGCGTGCACGCCAGAGCTCCGGCTAGGTAATTGGACACATCAGTCCAGCCACTCCATGGCATGTGGGATCTTTCCAGGCCAGGGATCGAACCGGCATCCCTTGCACTGCAAGGTGGTGTCCTTACCCAATGCACTACCAGGGAAGCCCCATCTGAAGTCTATAGATTCTCTGGGATAATTCAGGATACCTATTGACATCTGAGAGCACATCTTGGAGCATGACTTGACCAGGAAAATGACAAAACCTTATCCAGCCTTAGGGTCTTCTTGAACGAGAAGCTGCTGACCACAGTGGCTGCTGCCTTGCACCACATGAATATGCGATGATGCACTTCTGGGAGGAGGTCAGGTGCTCTCAGCACGGATGCGTGTATACAGCTAATTTGTCAGAGGTAACCCCAATGCTTCCATTCTTTGCACTAGACAGAGGTGAGCTTCTCAAGTCATTGAGTCCCAGTAGCCATTCTAAAGGCTCAAACAACCTTCCAGAAGAAAACCCTGTCCACTGGCACAAAGGACAATGAATCTCATGAGAGGGCAAGAAAACCTTGAAGTTTAATTCAAGTTGCCACTGAAATTCACCTTCATCTCACAATGTCAGACCAGTTGGCAGATTATATTCTGCAGAATGGTTTCCTAATTCCTCTCATCATTTCTGTATCTTACCTCACTCAGTTACAGTCTGAGGACCGGTCTTTAAGTGTCACTGCTCCTAACCCCGAGCTTCTTCAGGCCAAGAGTGTGTCTTATCCTTCTCTCTCTGCACTGTGTGGTTAAAATGCTTAGAATAGCAGAGAGGCTCTTGAAATATTTGTTGAATGAATGAACCAATGTAGGGTGAACCTACAGGCATGAGGTAGCAGTTCTCCTAAAGTAAGGACAGATTTTCTTTGGGGGTCAAGGTATGATTCTCAAATGAGAATGGATTTAGGAATTTCAGTATATGCAAGCATCTGAAGTCTATTTGTATTTATTTATCTTTTTTGGGGGGGTGGGGTGGGGAGGGAGGGGGACGGGCGGGCTACTTCTATTGGTCTTTCATTTGTCTATTTTCATCCGTCTTTGGTCTTTGGCTCGTGTGGGCCTCCCATCGCGGTGGCCTCTGTTGTCGCAGAGCGCTGGCTCTGGGCGCGTGCACGCCAGAGCTCCGGCTAGGTAATTGGACACATCAGTCCAGCCACTCCATGGCATGTGGGATCTTTCCAGGCCAGGGATCGAACCGGCATCCCTTGCACTGCAAGGTGGTGTCCTTACCCAATGCACTACCAGGGAAGCCCCATCTGAAGTCTATAGATTCTCTGGGATAATTCAGGATACCTATTGACATCTGAGAGCACATCTTGGAGCATGACTTGACCAGGAAAATGACAAAACCTTATCCAGCCTTAGGGTCTTCTTGAACGAGAAGCTGCTGACCACAGTGGCTGCTGCCTTGCACCACATGAATATGCGATGATGCACTTCTGGGAGGAGGTCAGGTGCTCTCAGCACGGATGCGTGTATACAGCTAATTTGTCAGAGGTAACCCCAATGCTTCCATTCTTTGCACTAGACAGAGGTGAGCTTCTCAAGTCATTGAGTCCCAGTAGCCATTCTAAAGGCTCAAACAACCTTCCAGAAGAAAACCCTGTCCACTGGCACAAAGGACAATGAATCTCATGAGAGGGCAAGAAAACCTTGAAGTTTAATTCAAGTTGCCACTGAAATTCACCTTCATCTCACAATGTCAGACCAGTTGGCAGATTATATTCTGCAGAATGGTTTCCTAATTCCTCTCATCATTTCTGTATCTTACCTCACTCAGTTACAGAGCACGGAAGCTTTCACGTTTGTTGACTGAATGAATAAATCAAGTTCCTTTTCCCTTTTCCAAGTTCATCTAGATCCCTTTTGGTCTTTCTATTCCATCTTACTTTTATCTCAAGACCTCTCCATTGACCAATAAAATAGCTTCTCCACTAGGAAAACATTTTCTGAGATTCACTGCTTAGAAAAATGTATGTTCAAAAAAATTCTCCTGATCCTGCAGCTTTCCCAAGAAAAAGAGAAAAGTCCACTTTTTAAGGCATATACGAGTTATACTTAATGTTTCTCCTTTTGCATGCTGAGTCTCAAGGGGCTAAAGCAATTCTTTTTGAAATAAGGAGACACAAGCTACCTGTGCATGTGTGTGCTAAATCACTCAGTCATATTTGATTCTTTGTGATCCTACAAGCTACATAAGCATGAGAAAATTGTTGTAAGGACAATGATGGATTACCCCATAGACAGTCTTAGAGGGGAAGGGCATTTTGGAACAGTGTTTCTCAAATTTTAATGTGCCTGGGTCACCTGGGTGTCTTGTTAAAATGCAGATCACTCAGGTCTAACAAGCTCTCAGGTATACCAGTGTTGCTGGTCTGTGCTCTTCACTTTAAGTAGCAAGACGGTAGTGGTCCATCATGTACATCGGTGGCCTCCAACGGAGCTTCTGCAATGATGGAAACGTTCTAGATCTGCTTTATTCAATATGGCAGCCATTAAAATGTGTCTGGTATCTCCAGAAAATTAATTTTAATTCGCTTAAATTTACTTTTATCTTGTTCTTTCCTTTTTTTTTTTAAATGACCCTACAAATATCTACTTTATTTTAAAAAATTTTTTGACCATGAGGCATGTAGCACCTTACTTCCCCAACCAGGAATTGAACCCATACTCCCTGAATTGAAAACAGAAAAACACTGAACTACCAGGGAAGTCTCAGTTCATTTAAATTTAAACGATCACATGTACCTAGTGGCTACTATACTAGATAGTTCCTTTGTAGCACTAGAAACTGAGACCGAGAGATTTAGTAAAAAGGGTTTCAGGAAGAAGAAACCTTAAAAGCATGGTGAAGTCACAATCTTTTCACTCATATCATAAATTTTACTCGGATTTCCCCCTTTACCTCTTTCTGGTCCCTATAGGAGGGCTCAAGGCCCTTCCTCTTTTCTCCATCATGTTCCCAGAATTTCTCTCTGAACAAAACAATAATTAGGAAAGGCTTTATAAATGCTCTAAAGTGCAGAAGATTATCTCGTTTACATAAACCCTTTCATGTTGGCAAAACCAAGCAAGACATCTTAGGAGAAATAGTTCTTTTGTTATGGGCCCTTTCATCCCGGGGTACATCTAGCAGGATTCTCAAGATGGGCTGCAAGGTTATTTCTTTGCTGTGGGTTTTGGCCCTTTCACCTGGAATACAGGGGACAATGCAAACAGTCCAGGCAGCCTAGAAAAGTTCAAAAGGAAAGAGAGCTCAGTTCATGTTGAGTTCCCTCGAATGAGAAAATGCTGAGGGTGGCAAAAGGGTAGGGTTTCATTTGGTCTGAGCTGGACATGTCAGCTCTCAGCACGTTATACTCTACATTACAGTTAACGAGGTTTGAGGATTTTCCCTGGGCTGGTGAGTACTAATTTCCATTGAGGAAAAAGTTATGAGGCTTGGATATCTTAATGACAATAGATAATTTCTCTGTGTTGGCAGAGCTACAAAGCACATTGCTATGTAGTTGTGTGGATTGGGCTTTTTTGTGTGTGCACAGTTTCCCCTTAAAGAATCTGCTTGGTGAGCATTGCAACCCTGCTTGAGGACCCTTGTGATTAAATGCTTGAACTGGCTGGTGGCCATCAGCAGAATCTCACAGTTTACCAAGTTCCACAAAGAATTATGAAACTGAAGGTTTAATGTGATTTCAGGTAATAGAGCCCAGATGTCTGAGACTATGATGTTTGGAATTATACAGCTCACAAGGCTGTAGGGTTTCAACCTTGTTTATTTCTTGCTTAGTAAATTTCCCTGTTTCCATCTTTATGTCTTCTTGGAACAGTCAAACGCTAAAGCCCTCATCTTGACATACTGCATCTAGAAAAGCCATTCATGTACACTAACCTGTAGCCAATAGCCTGAAAATATGTGAACCTCCCACCTTCGTGCCCAGGCTCTTGGGATTACCTTTTAACTAGTTCAGTTCACTTCAGTTGCTCAGTTGTGTCTGACTCTATGTGACCCCATGGATTGTGGGACACCAGGTTTCCCTGTCCTTCACCATCTCCACATGGTGATCGACAGCCTCACCCTGACTTTGTCACTATGCAGAACTTGACTTCCACATTGTTTTCATGTATTTAATTATATTTTATTCTGCCAGATTCTGATGGCTCAGATGGTAAAGAATCTGCCTGTAATGTGGGAGACCTGGGTTCGGTCTCTGGGTTGGGAAGATCCCCTGGAGAAGTGAATGGCTACCCACTCCAGTATTTTTGCCTGGAGAATTCCATGGCTCATCCACGGGTCACAAAGAGTTTGACACGACTGAGCAATTTTTACTTCATTTCATTCTGTCAGGGTCCAAGAGAAATGGGCTGCGACAGGTATTATTATCTCCCTTTGGATGAGGAAATCAAGGTCCACAGAAGAGAAGGGATAATTATAGTTAACTTTTGTGGAATCCCTACCTGTCAAGGAGTACTGTTCCCATGGCACTTCTGTGCATTATTTCCTTTAAATATTATAATGCTCTTAGGTGTTATGATCACCTCCACTTTGCAACCTAGAAAACTAAGGCACAGTGGTTGGGTCACACTGCTGATAATGGATGCAGCCAGGATGGAAGCTGGTACCCTAGGCTCTTGGTTATCATGCATTGCCTCCTCCTTAATGTGATGTTCAGCATCACAGAGTCATCCACCTGTGTGGCCCTACAATTTTAAGGAACCACTGTGGGTTAATCAACATAGTGAGTAGATTCTTCCACTTGCAAGTCTTAAGACTGAGGGTTTAAACCTTCTGAGCCATCCCTCACCTGAAGGTTTAATGTGATTTCAGGTAATAGAGCCCAGATGTCTGAGACTATGATGTTTGGAATTATACAGCTCACAAGGCTGTAGGGTTTCAACCTTGTTTATTTCTTGCTTAGTAAATTTCCCTGTTTCCATCTTTATGTCTTCTTGGAACAGTCAAACGCTAAAGCCCTCATCTTGACATACTGCATCTAGAAAAGCCATTCATGTACACTAACCTGTAGCCAATAGCCTGAAAATATGTGAACCTCCCACCTTCGTGCCCAGGCTCTTGGGATTACCTTTTAACTAGTTCAGTTCACTTCAGTTGCTCAGTTGTGTCTGACTCTATGTGACCCCATGGATTGTGGGACACCAGGTTTCCCTGTCCTTCACCATCTCCACATGGTGATCGACAGCCTCACCCTGACTTTGTCACTATGCAGAACTTGACTTCCACATTGTTTTCATGTATTTAATTATATTTTATTCTGCCAGATTCTGATGGCTCAGATGGTAAAGAATCTGCCTGTAATGTGGGAGACCTGGGTTCGGTCTCTGGGTTGGGAAGATCCCCTGGAGAAGTGAATGGCTACCCACTCCAGTATTTTTGCCTGGAGAATTCCATGGCTCATCCACGGGTCACAAAGAGTTTGACACGACTGAGCAATTTTTACTTCATTTCATTCTGTCAGGGTCCAAGAGAAATGGGCTGCGACAGGTATTATTATCTCCCTTTGGATGAGGAAATCAAGGTCCACAGAAGAGAAGGGATAATTATAGTTAACTTTTGTGGAATCCCTACCTGTCAAGGAGTACTGTTCCCATGGCACTTCTGTGCATTATTTCCTTTAAATATTATAATGCTCTTAGGTGTTATGATCACCTCCACTTTGCAACCTAGAAAACTAAGGCACAGTGGTTGGGTCACACTGCTGATAATGGATGCAGCCAGGATGGAAGCTGGTACCCTAGGCTCTTGGTTATCATGCATTGCCTCCTCCTTAATGTGATGTTCAGCATCACAGAGTCATCCACCTGTGTGGCCCTACAATTTTAAGGAACCACTGTGGGTTAATCAACATAGTGAGTAGATTCTTCCACTTGCAAGTCTTAAGACTGGTCAAGTGATTTAAACCTTCTGAGCCACAGCTCCCTCACCTGTAAAAGTATAGACTTTATGTGTGATTTGAAGATGGTTTTGTAAGAATGACTATATTTCATTAAATCCAAAACACATTTTGTTAAAGTATCACAGACAAAGAAAGGGGGAAGAAAGCCCCACTGTTCATGGAACTAGGAGATTATACATTTTTTTGGACAGTCCTGCACAAGGCATGGTATTTGCCTTTAGTTTCTTTGAGATTTACTCCATTTATTCTGAAGAACCTGGCAATTTCTTTGCCTTTAGGGACAAGCTTTGTATATGATGGGCAACCCTTTTGCATGCATCCTAGTAATAAAATCAACACACCTTAGCCTACTTATGGCAAGTTCATGACTGCTAGTTTGCAAAAATCTATGAAATCGAGGTCATTCTTCTAATGTCAAACATTTGCCTCGCTAATGGTGTTCTATTTCCATGACTTTCAGCATTCAGGATAAATTTTTGCTTCAATGCCAAATTATAGTATAATATTTCTGAAGACATTTTAAAATAGCAATTAAACTCAACAGGTGAAGTGCTAATGATATATATAGCTTGGGTGAAGTGATGAAAATATGAACAGCTACAGGCCCAATTCATGGACCCAAGTTTGCCCCATGACCTACAGTGATTATAATGTAAAAGGCACAATTCAGAAATGCTAAAGAATAAGAAAATAGTGCATCTCAGAAGCAATGAAACACAGTAAATAAAATAACATATATTATGAGCCTTGTGCCTAATAGATGCTCAACAAATCTCAAGAGTCCTTTCCATTTAATAATGGAGAGTAGGGCTTCCCTGGTAGCTCAGTGGTAAAGAGTTCGCCTGCCAATGCAGGAGACACAGGCTCAATCTCTGATCCAGGCAGATCCCACATGCTGCAGAGCAACTAAGCCCGTGAGCCACAACTATTGAGCCTGTGCTCTAGAGCCTTGGAGCTGCAACTATCAAGTCCATGTGCCACAACGACTTAAGCCTGTGTGCCCTAGAGCCTGAGTTCCACAACAAGAAAAGTCAATGCAACAAGAAGCCTGCTCACCTCAACTAGAGAGGAGCCCCCACTCCCTGCAACTAGAGAGGACCCTGCGGCAGCGGTGAAAACCCAGAACCCAGAATAGCCAAATAAATAAATAAAATGCATTTCTTAAAAAAAAATTATGCAGAGTGGTGAAGGAGGGCAGGAAGGCTGAGCCTCATATGGTTGCAAAGAGATAAATTACTGGATTGAAATCTGACTCTTTCTGGGTAATATTTACATTTCAGAAAGTACAAAACCATGAATTAGCTCCATGGAAATCAAAGTATTTTGATTTCTATGTGAGAGATGGCTGCAAATTCTTGTCACAGCCCTTCTTCCTAGCTCCCACTGGGGTCTTTCTCCCACTCGTTAGAATCTGGGCTAGGCCTGTGACTGCTTTGTCCAACAGAATATGGTAGAAATGGCACTGGATCTATCCTCTAGGAAGGTTGGAAAGATTTGCTTCTTCTTTCTTCAAACCTGGTCACCATATTATGAGTAAGCCAATGTGCTACATGGAGAGGCCCACACAGGGGAGAACTGAGGCTCTCAGTTGATACCCCAGTTAAGCAACTAGCCAATTGCTTGGACTAACTAGTGAGCCACTGGAGTATGGCATCTTGGATGTGGATCTCAGCCCCAGCTGATAGCATGTGGGAAGAAAAGATGAGTTCCCTTTTAAGACTTGCCCAAATTGCAAAATCACAGCCAGATCGTGACTGTTATTCTGGGTCTCTAAGTTTGGGACCTGACATATACAGATTACTGTACAAATTTTAAAAATACGGGGCAGGTTTTTTTTTTTTTTTTGGTCACTTTTGGTCTTTCATTTACCTATTTTTATCCATCTTTGTTCTTTGCCCTCCCATTGCAGCGACCCCTCTTGCTGCAGACCACTGGCTCTGGGTGCATGCGCTTCAGAGCTCTAGCTCAGTAGTTAGAGACATCCCTCCAGCTGCTCCGTGGCATGCAGGATCTTCCCAGGCCAGGGATTGAACCAGCACCTCTTGCACTGCAAGGCGGTGTCCTTACCCACTGGACCACCAGGGAAGCCCTGGGACAGTTTTGAATGCATCAACAGATAACAGAAATTCACTACCTTGTCAATTTTCTCAGATGCTCTAAATGAGATCTGTTCAAGAACCTAAAAGAAGCAGGACCTGGAAGTGAATCTAGTTCTTCTGACTCGTGGAGTGAGGTCTGTGCATAATGGATCTATACATGGGGGTCAATGGGGTTAAGCAGGGCTTGGAGCATTCTGGTCATTGTGCTCCTTAGTGCTAATCTAACTATATGATGAGAGGGGTATTGGGCTAAAATTCAACTCAGTGTTTTTATTCTTGAGATCTGTAGATAATAAATGAAAATTTTAAGAGTCTGTTCCTTCACTCCCACTGGGGTCTTTCTCCCACTCGTTAGAATCTGGGCTAGGCCTGTGACTGCTTTGTCCAACAGAATATGGTAGACATGGCACTGGATCTATCCTCTAGGAAGGTTGGAAAGATTTGCTTCTTCTTTCTTCAAACCTGGTCACCATATTATGAGTAAGCCAATGTGCTACATGGAGAGGCCCACACAGGGGAGAACTGAGGCTCTCAGTTGATACCCCAGTTAAGCAACTAGCCAATTGCTTGGACTAACTAGTGAGCCACTGGAGTATGGCATCTTGGATGTGGATCTCAGCCCCAGCTGATAGCATGTGGGAAGAAAAGATGAGTTCCCTTTTAAGACTTGCCCAAATTGCAAAATCACAGCCAGATCGTGACTGTTATTCTGGGTCTCTAAGTTTGGGACCTGACATATACAGATTACTGTACAAATTTTAAAAATACGGGGCAGGTTTTTTTTTTTTTTTTGGTCACTTTTGGTCTTTCATTTACCTATTTTTATCCATCTTTGTTCTTTGCCCTCCCATTGCAGCGACCCCTCTTGCTGCAGACCACTGGCTCTGGGTGCATGCGCTTCAGAGCTCTAGCTCAGTAGTTAGAGACATCCCTCCAGCTGCTCCGTGGCATGCAGGATCTTCCCAGGCCAGGGATTGAACCAGCACCTCTTGCACTGCAAGGCGGTGTCCTTACCCACTGGACCACCAGGGAAGCCCTGGGACAGTTTTGAATGCATCAACAGATAACAGAAATTCACTACCTTGTCAATTTTCTCAGATGCTCTAAATGAGATCTGTTCAAGAACCTAAAAGAAGCAGGACCTGGAAGTGAATCTAGTTCTTCTGACTCGTGGAGTGAGGTCTGTGCATAATGGATCTATACATGGGGGTCAATGGGGTTAAGCAGGGCTTGGAGCATTCTGGTCATTGTGCTCCTTAGTGCTAATCTAACTATATGATGAGAGGGGTATTGGGCTAAAAATTCAACTCAGTGTTTTTATTCTTGAGATCTGTAGATAATAAATGAAAATTTTAAGAGTCTGTTCCCTTCACTCTCAAAGAATTTCTTCCATTACTGGAAATACTTAGAAGAGTGGAGTTCTGGTAGGTTCAGGAAAGAAACAGAGAAGCAGTAAGAAATACTCAAGAAGGGGTGAGTTTCAGTCTCTCTCTCTCTCTCACACACAGTCTTAAACCTCACTTGGACTTTGAGAGTAGACTTCATGAATTAGATGCCCTCAAGGAATAATATCCTAGTGGAAACAAGCAAGAGTCACTAGGGACTCATTCATTTCCATCATGGGTTATTCACAATGAAATCCAAAGAAGACACAGATAACCTTGTTGATGGACTAACTCACAGAATGGAGTCAGTCATGCCCTTGTGACAGAAAGGCTCCACATCGAGACAGAAGTCTGGCTGACCACAGTGTTACTTTAAACAGCAATCTAGTATATTTCACATTGCTGCTCACTTTCTATGCCAGGACGTCAAGATCTTTTGTCTCAACAGCTCCCAGCCTGCATGCCAAGGCTGTGGTTTCTACAGTGTTAGAACTGATGCTAAGAGTGCTGTGCCCTTGGTAGAGACGTCTGTGTCTCAAGAGGCAATGCTGTCAAACATTTTGTCTTGCAGTGCAATGCTCAACTGCAGACGCTTAAAGAGACAGATCTTCTTTGTCTCAGGGAAAGCCCAAACATCACTGAAGCAGGAAGCCTTTCAATAGACATACGTGAAGGATGATATCTAACATGGGTATGGATGGTAGAAACGTGTTTATTTGGGAATCAAGAAGAGAAAGTCAAGTTTGTGTTGAATTCAATACAGGTTGTTAGTGTTTATCTTTGCTTTGAAGCTACAGCATGCTTGAAAGTGTCTTTCTGGTGCTTCCCTGGTGGTCCAGTGGGTAAAGAGTCTGCCTTGCAGTGCAAGGGGCACTAGTTCGATCCCTGGCCCGAGAAGATGCCACGTGACATGGAGTGGCTGGACTAGTGTGTACAATTACGAGCCAGCGCTCTGAAGCGTATGTGCCCAGAGCCGGTGCTCTGCAATGAGAGAGGTCACTGCAACGGGAGGCCCACACATGCCAAAGAATAAAAAGATGGATTAAAATAAATATACATAAAAAAAAAATAAAGTGTCTTTTTTTCCCCATAACTTGCTAGAGGATGTCAAAGCTACCATTTCTTAATGAAACTGGTTGTGTAGGGGACCATGCCTGATAATATATGGATATCTCAGATTAGAGAAGAGTTCAGAGGAACAGTGGCTTATGATGGAGGTGGAGGTTAGATAGGACCATGACTCAGACAAGAGGTCAGACAAAAGGTCAGGCTGCTACTGCAGTTAGATGCAAGAACTTAATAGAAGCACTAAAAAATCTGAATAGAGTGAGTAAGCTACAGATATTGGGGTGCATGTATCTTTTGCAATCATGGTTTTCTCTGAAATCCCAGGAGTGGGATTGACTGAACAAGAACAAAATGGTAGCTTTCTTCTGAGTTTTTTAAAGGGCCCTTCACACTATTCTCCATAGTTGCTGCACAAATTTATACTTCCACCAAAAGCATAAGAGAGTTCCCATTTCTTCACAGCCTCTCTAGCCTTTATTGTTTGCAGATTCTTCTATGATGGCCATTCTGACCATTGTGAGGTGATGCCTCATTATGGCTTACTGAAGCACTATTTATAACATCAAGGACATGGAAGCAGCTTGAATGTCCATTGACCAGAGGAAAGGATAAACAAGATGCTGCATATATATTCAATGGAGCATTACTCAGCCATAAAAAGGAGTGTGGAATTGTGCCATTTGCAGAGACCTGGATGGACCTAGAGACCGTCACGCAGAGTGAAGTAAGTCAGAAAGAGAAACACAAAGATTGCATAATAGTACATAGACATGCAATCTAGAAAAAATGGTACAGATGATTCTATCTGCAAAGCACAAAAAGACATATGGACATAAAGAACAAACATATCAACAGCAAGGCAGGAGAGGAAGGTGGGATGAACTGGGAGGTAGGGGTGACATACATTCACTATCATGTATAAAAGAGGTAATGAATGAGAACCTGAAAAAAGAATGAGCAAACTAGAGAAATACAACTTCTCTACAAATGAAATATCTATTATTTTTTGTAAAAATAAAAACCAAGTTATAGTCAAATTCCTCTCTTCCAAAAGTTTGTGTCTGGAAATTCCAATAATCTACAACAGGTGCTGGAAAACTAGAGCACCTATAAGGCAAATCCAGTCCATCCCCTGTTTTTACAAATCAGGTTTCATTGGAATGGCCACACCCATTCGTTTATGTACTATGGTTACTTTCAAATTACAGTTGAAGAGTTGAGATATGGCTACAGAGATCATATAACCCACAAAGCCTAAAATATTTGCCCTGGATCTTTACACACAAAGGTTTCCTGATGCCTGATGTAGAACACCAAAATAAATTTAATACTATTAAAAAGGCCTTAAGAAGATTCTATCTTGCCAGGAAAAAAACGCTATTACCAAGTGCTCTCTACTCCATGGATGTACAGGAAATACCCTTTCATCTTCACTCAGACAAGTTCCATGAAGCAAAGCAGGATAAAAAGTTGAGAGGACCCACACATGGTACCATTTAGTAGGAGCTGGGAGAAGACTGAACAAACAGAAAATGTACTGAATTACAGCAGTCTGGGGTCATTTAACACAGGGACACAGGTATCGTAGCTTAATAAAGTTACAGGCAATGTGAGACATTTAAAAAATCTTTTTAAGAGCTCAAAAGAGAAAGTAGCAATCATCCCCAAACTTTGAAGTACTGGAGCTAACTCTGAATGTTTCTTGTTAAATGAAGTGTGAGACTTCAGGAAACCAGTGATATGACTTGATGATTTCCTGGTCCATGATGTGCATTTTGCCATTTTAATTATATTAGTATATGCTCTAATTGCTTGCTGCATGTTTGTCTTGGGTTCACATCAAGATGCAAAAATCCTGGAGGGGAGAGACTGCACCCTGTTTCTCTTCCCAGTTTCTCTCAGTAGAGAGCACAGTGCTGTACACACAAACAAGCACAGGCTTAATAAAGACTTCAAGAAAAACTGAATAAACACATGGTCTATTCTGCCCAGTTTATTAATCTGAAGTACAAATCCAAACTCAAATATACCAACTCATTGGAAAAGACCCTGATGCTCAGAAAGACTGAGGGCAAGAGGAGAAGAGGGTGACAGAGGATGAGGTGATTAGACAGCATCACCGACTCAACATCATGAGATAGAGGAAGCCCTGGGAGACAGTGAAGAAGGGAGAGGCCTGGCCTGCTGCACTCCATAGGGTCGCCAAGAGTCAGATATGACTGAGGGAACTGAACAACAACAATTTCGTTAACATCCTCTGCTGGAGTAAAGGCATTTATGTATTCTTTGACACTTTATCCCAATGAGAAATGACATCTATTTCTCTTCTCTGGAATCTGGGTTGACCTCTGTCTGCTTTGAACAGTGGAGAACAGGGTCATGATGCTACACCAGGTCTACAACTGGCATGTAAGAGGTAAACAGCTAGGTCTAATGAGAAGTCTCATGCCCTATAGGAAAGACCACGTGGAGGAGCCTTGAGAATTTATGGAAAGGAGAAAGCTGAGCCCAATCTTCTAGCATCCCTGCCAAAGCACCAGGAATGCAAGCAAACTTCTCTTGGATTAGCCCTACCACCAGCTGAATGCCACATAAGAACCACATTCAACGCCATGTGAGATTGAAAAGCCATCTCGTTGAGCCCTGCTGCCATTCCCGACTCTCAAATGTGTATGATATAATGAATCGATAGTTGTTTTATGATAAACCACGAAGTTTTGGGTGTTATTTATTGCACAGCAATAGAGAAATGAAACAGAATAATTCTGATTTCTACTGTTTATCTGTCAGCATCCTTATAATCAGAATTCAAGTCCTCTTCTGGTGAAAGTTATGGCATACATTAAAAGTGATCATGCTTGTCTGGCACTCTGAGTAAGCGGTTGAGGCTGCTCACAACTGGAGGAACCGGCCCATGAGTTCTGCTCTTGAGAGAATCAGGGTCTTGTGATGCACACACCATTTGCAGTGAGTACTTAGCTATGCGTAATTCCACTGTCACATCCTTCAGTAACGGACACAGTGGATAATACCTTCTTCTCCATAGCAATTCTGCTGGGCTATTAATTTTTTTATTTTATATTTTAGAAAGACATCTATCCATTATTTTGATCTACATGAATAATCTGGCCATGATTCTGTATTTTATGATGTTATCTAATAGTCTAACAGTCTGTGACTGTCAGGTTGTGGAATATGAAATTTGATAGTCTCTAAGAAGTGTTTCCTTTCAATCGCCAGATCTTTGAAATCTAAAGATCCTAAGAAGTGTACCCTTTCAAGGAAAACCTTACCTCCTTCTCAAGAGCCTTTTTTCGGTTTATCACTACAATTTTCTTCTATTATTCTTATCCTTTGTAAAATCCGTTTCTCAAAGAACTGTTCTCACGGGTTTCCCAATTTCTTGTTGCAAACCCTGGGAACCAATTGGCCATAATCATAAGTCAAGTACAGAGAGACACGACCTAGACTTGGCTGAGGTTGGAAAGGTAATGGAAACAGGTGACAGTTAATTCATCCAGTCCTAGTAATTTACCCCTACGAAACAAACAGATCAAAGCCTTCCCAAAGAACACCTTTTCCATATTTTGATATGGTCACTTTACAATCATGTAAACAGTAATTATGCACATATGGAAAATCTGCTCTTATGTTAAAGGTTTAAAAAGCAGGAGGGGTAGGGACATACCATATACAAAGAAAAGATGACACACTGTAGAATATGATAGTATAAAGACCTCAAGAATTATCTGCATATGATTTCTCACAAAACCCCCAACCAAGAGGGAAAACTTCCTGACGCTAAACTGAGGGCAAAGAAGTCCTCAGGAGAAACTAGAAAGTCATAGTGAAAAGAAATAAATGAACGAAATTTTTTTTGCAGCATGATTTACAATAGCCTAGGGCATAGGAGCAACCTATATGTCCTTCAACTGATGAATGGATAAAGAAGATGTGGTACAAATTACTGCTCACAACTGGAGGAACCGGCCCATGAGTTCTGCTCTTGAGAGAATCAGGGTCTTGTGATGCACACACCATTTGCAGTGAGTACTTAGCTATGCGTAATTCCACTGTCACATCCTTCAGTAACGGACACAGTGGATAATACCTTCTTCTCCATAGCAATTCTGCTGGGCTATTAATTTTTTTATTTTATATTTTAGAAAGACATCTATCCATTATTTTGATCTACATGAATAATCTGGCCATGATTCTGTATTTTATGATGTTATCTAATAGTCTAACAGTCTGTGACTGTCAGGTTGTGGAATATGAAATTTGATAGTCTCTAAGAAGTGTTTCCTTTCAATCGCCAGATCTTTGAAATCTAAAGATCCTAAGAAGTGTACCCTTTCAAGGAAAACCTTACCTCCTTCTCAAGAGCCTTTTTTCGGTTTATCACTACAATTTTCTTCTATTATTCTTATCCTTTGTAAAATCCGTTTCTCAAAGAACTGTTCTCACGGGTTTCCCAATTTCTTGTTGCAAACCCTGGGAACCAATTGGCCATAATCATAAGTCAAGTACAGAGAGACACGACCTAGACTTGGCTGAGGTTGGAAAGGTAATGGAAACAGGTGACAGTTAATTCATCCAGTCCTAGTAATTTACCCCTACGAAACAAACAGATCAAAGCCTTCCCAAAGAACACCTTTTCCATATTTTGATATGGTCACTTTACAATCATGTAAACAGTAATTATGCACATATGGAAAATCTGCTCTTATGTTAAAGGTTTAAAAAGCAGGAGGGGTAGGGACATACCATATACAAAGAAAAGATGACACACTGTAGAATATGATAGTATAAAGACCTCAAGAATTATCTGCATATGATTTCTCACAAAACCCCCAACCAAGAGGGAAAACTTCCTGACGCTAAACTGAGGGCAAAGAAGTCCTCAGGAGAAACTAGAAAGTCATAGTGAAAAGAAATAAATGAACGAAATTTTTTTTGCAGCATGATTTACAATAGCCTAGGGCATAGGAGCAACCTATATGTCCTTCAACTGATGAATGGATAAAGAAGATGTGGTACATACACATAATGGAGAATTACTCACCCACATAAACATTTACTCACTCGCTCTACATTCCAAAAAGGGTATAAAATGTAGAGACATGGATAGCCCTAGAGACTATCATAAAGAGTGAAATAAGTCAAAAAGAGAAAAACAAATATTGAATATTAACACATCCACGTGAAATTTAGAAAAGATAGATGATATTATTTGCAAAACTGAAATAGAGACAAAGGCATAGAAAGAAAACATGTGGGCACCAAGGGGATAAGGGAGGGGTGGGAGGAATTCGGAGACTGGAATTGGCATCTGTACACTATTGACCCTGTGTGTAAAACAGATAACTAGGGAGAGCATACTGTATAGCTCAGGGAACTTGACTCAGTGCTCTACGGTGCCCTAAATGGGAAGGAAATACAAAGCAGAGGGATTATGTATACATATAGTGGATTCTTTCCGCTGTACAACACTGTAAGGCAACTATACTCCAATAAAAATTAATTAAAAAATATGTCTGTCTCTCTTATACTGTGTTTATGGTCTGGTTTATGTACTAACAATAGTATCAGTTCAAACCTATATGAATTAAAACAATCTCTGCCCACAAGCGGTTCACCATCCAGTGGGGAAGGAGGTAAAAAGAGAAACTGTTAATAACTATACTCCAATGGGAGACATGCCCTATGAGTGGCATAGAAAACACACTAGAAAACACAAAGAATAATGAATTATCCAGGGAGTGGGAAGAGGCCTTTAAACTGAGCCTACCCTGTGAGGAGGATATCTCCTTATATGGCCATGGGACTAGTGTTGTTGGAAGAGAGTTCTGCCCAAGCTAAGATATGGAAAAAGGAAGGAACACAGCTATTTTCAGAAAAGGAAGATGTGAAAACAATATCAGCTATGATTGAGTCACAGGATGAGTTAATCGAGCGAGGGATAGCTTGCGACCTCACCTAATGTTTGCAGCTGGATCACAAAGAGACATGTATGCTCGGCTAATGCGTTTAGATTTTATCATGGAGGTGATGGGTAGTTAGGAACCTTCCTAAAGCAGACGGTGTGCCATGGTCATAGATACCATGGGGTTTAGAAACAGCATTCTGTGCCAGCGCTGCTGACAGAGTGATCTCATGCTTGTCATCGTTGTCCTTTTACATCAGTGGGAGTGATTATTGGTTCCAACTAATTAGAGAACAGAGCACCATGAAAGCTGGGGCTGTGCTTGATTTTGCTCAGGACAGGCTCACAAGCACCAAGTGTTATGCCTTGTGGGCCTTTTTTTTTTGAACGTTTGTTCTTGCTTCTGAAATGAAATAGAGACAAAGGCATAGAAAGAAAACATGTGGGCACCAAGGGGATAAGGGAGGGGTGGGAGGAATTCGGAGACTGGAATTGGCATCTGTACACTATTGACCCTGTGTGTAAAACAGATAACTAGGGAGAGCATACTGTATAGCTCAGGGAACTTGACTCAGTGCTCTACGGTGCCCTAAATGGGAAGGAAATACAAAGCAGAGGGATTATGTATACATATAGTGGATTCTTTCCGCTGTACAACACTGTAAGGCAACTATACTCCAATAAAAATTAATTAAAAAATATGTCTGTCTCTCTTATACTGTGTTTATGGTCTGGTTTATGTACTAACAATAGTATCAGTTCAAACCTATATGAATTAAAACAATCTCTGCCCACAAGCGGTTCACCATCCAGTGGGGAAGGAGGTAAAAAGAGAAACTGTTAATAACTATACTCCAATGGGAGACATGCCCTATGAGTGGCATAGAAAACACACTAGAAAACACAAAGAATAATGAATTATCCAGGGAGTGGGAAGAGGCCTTTAAACTGAGCCTACCCTGTGAGGAGGATATCTCCTTATATGGCCATGGGACTAGTGTTGTTGGAAGAGAGTTCTGCCCAAGCTAAGATATGGAAAAAGGAAGGAACACAGCTATTTTCAGAAAAGGAAGATGTGAAAACAATATCAGCTATGATTGAGTCACAGGATGAGTTAATCGAGCGAGGGATAGCTTGCGACCTCACCTAATGTTTGCAGCTGGATCACAAAGAGACATGTATGCTCGGCTAATGCGTTTAGATTTTATCATGGAGGTGATGGGTAGTTAGGAACCTTCCTAAAGCAGACGGTGTGCCATGGTCATAGATACCATGGGGTTTAGAAACAGCATTCTGTGCCAGCGCTGCTGACAGAGTGATCTCATGCTTGTCATCGTTGTCCTTTTACATCAGTGGGAGTGATTATTGGTTCCAACTAATTAGAGAACAGAGCACCATGAAAGCTGGGGCTGTGCTTGATTTTGCTCAGGACAGGCTCCCCAGCACCAAGTGTTATGCCTTGGCTCATGACAAAGGTTTAACTATGACTTTTTTCTTTTGGTAAAGATTTGTTTTTTTGTATGGGTGATTTTTGAAATCCTTATTGAATTTGTTACAATATTGCTTCTGTTTTGTTTTTTTTGGCCACAAGGCATGTAGGATCCTAGCTCCAGTAACCAGGGATTGAACCCTCCTGCACTGGAAAGCGAAGTTGTAACCACTGGAGTGCCATGGAAGTCCCGATGATGACTTGTTGAGTGAGTCAAACTACTGAATATTAGCATAAGCCAAGCAACAGAGGACAAAGGCCTGAAGTGGGGCAGTATCCGTGACAACGGGTAAGACAGAAGAGCTTTGACAGACATCTCAACAATGAAAACCCTGAGTTAACTAAGAGATATGGCAGAAGAAAGGAGGGGTGACTCCAAAGCTTCTTGGGTGGGTGACTGGGGCAGAACAGTTATCAAACAAGCAAGGGGAAGAGGAATGAGCTTTCCTCTCTCTCCTTTTTTTTCTGAGAAGGGAAGATGACGACTTTGGCTCCCACCATATATTTGAGGGGAGCTTCTCTGGTGGTTCAGTGGTAAAGAGTCCACTTACCAAGACAAGAGATACAGGTTCTATCCCTGGGTCAGGGAGATCCCCTGGAGAAAGAAATGACAACTCACTCCAGTATTCTTGCCTGGGAAATCTTATGAAGAGAGAAGCCTGATGGGCTACAGTCCATGGTGTTGCAAAAGAGACGGACACGACTTAGTGACTAACAAACACCATGTATTTGAGAAGCCTGCAGAACATTCAGGTGGAAATATCAAGTGGCTAGGAGACAGGATGTCACAGTGGAGCCAAGTGAGAAGCCAGAGGATTTGGGGTTTGTCACTTACCAGCTATGGGTCCTAGGGCATTTTTCAGCAGTGTCTCTTAATTTTATCATGGAGGTGATGGGTAGTTAGGAACCTTCCTAAAGCAGACGGTGTGCCATGGTCATAGATACCATGGGGTTTAGAAACAGCATTCTGTGCCAGCGCTGCTGACAGAGTGATCTCATGCTTGTCATCGTTGTCCTTTTACATCAGTGGGAGTGATTATTGGTTCCAACTAATTAGAGAACAGAGCACCATGAAAGCTGGGGCTGTGCTTGATTTTGCTCAGGACAGGCTCCCCAGCACCAAGTGTTATGCCTTGGCTCATGACAAAGGTTTAACTATGACTTTTTTCTTTTGGTAAAGATTTGTTTTTTTGTATGGGTGATTTTTGAAATCCTTATTGAATTTGTTACAATATTGCTTCTGTTTTGTTTTTTTTGGCCACAAGGCATGTAGGATCCTAGCTCCAGTAACCAGGGATTGAACCCTCCTGCACTGGAAAGCGAAGTTGTAACCACTGGAGTGCCATGGAAGTCCCGATGATGACTTGTTGAGTGAGTCAAACTACTGAATATTAGCATAAGCCAAGCAACAGAGGACAAAGGCCTGAAGTGGGGCAGTATCCGTGACAACGGGTAAGACAGAAGAGCTTTGACAGACATCTCAACAATGAAAACCCTGAGTTAACTAAGAGATATGGCAGAAGAAAGGAGGGGTGACTCCAAAGCTTCTTGGGTGGGTGACTGGGGCAGAACAGTTATCAAACAAGCAAGGGGAAGAGGAATGAGCTTTCCTCTCTCTCCTTTTTTTTCTGAGAAGGGAAGATGACGACTTTGGCTCCCACCATATATTTGAGGGGAGCTTCTCTGGTGGTTCAGTGGTAAAGAGTCCACTTACCAAGACAAGAGATACAGGTTCTATCCCTGGGTCAGGGAGATCCCCTGGAGAAAGAAATGACAACTCACTCCAGTATTCTTGCCTGGGAAATCTTATGAAGAGAGAAGCCTGATGGGCTACAGTCCATGGTGTTGCAAAAGAGACGGACACGACTTAGTGACTAACAAACACCATGTATTTGAGAAGCCTGCAGAACATTCAGGTGGAAATATCAAGTGGCTAGGAGACAGGATGTCACAGTGGAGCCAAGTGAGAAGCCAGAGGATTTGGGGTTTGTCACTTACCAGCTATGGGTCCTAGGGCATATCAGCAGTGTCTCTTAATTCAGGTTTCTAACTTATGAAAGGGAGGCTGTAAGAATTTCTGCTATAGGGACTTGCATGGTAGCCCAGTAGTTAAGAATCTGCCTTCTACAACATTGTAGACAATTATCCTATACTTAAAAAAATTTTGTAATACATTAAAACATTAAAATACACGTCAGAAACTATGCTAGGCTATTTATTTATATTACTATTTATCTTCACAATAATTTTGCAAGTTAAATCCTCTCATCTTTATTTGACACACAAAGGTCACAAAAACCTCCACCTTCCAGTACAGGGGACTTGGGCTCAATCCCTGGTCCAGGAACTAAGATCCCACATGCTGCAGGGAAACTAAGTCCTTGCACCACAACTAAGACTCAACTCAGCCAAAAAAGAAAGAAAGAAATATTTAAAAAGAAAGTGAGAGAGGAGAATCTCTGCAATAACTAGCTCAGGATGATTTTATACTAATCTAAAATTTAAAAATGTATGAGAAAGTGTATTTTTAAAAATGTATTTTTAAAGTATAGAGAGCTTCATAAGAACTCATACTTATTATTGTCATTGCCCTGAAGACTGTAGTGTATGACTGATACAGCCTGCATGTGCTAAGTCAATTTGGTCCTGTCTGACTCTTTGCAACCCCTTGGACTACAGCACACCAGGCTTCTCTGTCCATGGGATTCTCCAGGCAAGAATACTGGTGTGGGTAGCCAGTCTCTTCTCTAAGGATCTTCTTCACTCAAGGATCAAAACTCTGTCTCTCACATCTCCTGCACTGGCAGGCGGGTTCTTCACCACTAGCAGCACCTGGGAAGCCCATAATAGAGCCTATTGTTGCTCAGACACTAAGTTGCATCTGACTGTCAGCTGCCTGCCAGGCTTCCCTGTCCTTCACTATCTCCCAGATCTATGTGCTAAGTTGTTTCAGTCGTGTCTGACTCTTTGTGACGCTATGGACTGTAGCCCCACTCCCAGGTTCCACTGTCCATAGGATTCTCCAGGCAAGAACACTGGAGTGGGTCGCTATGCCCTCCTCCAGGGGATCTTCCCTGTCTTCACTATCTCCCAGAGTGTCCAGTGACAAGCATTAATCAATTTTGTATCATAACTTTAATGTCTATGGGCCACTTGACCTGTAAAACCACAAATAAGTCCCCATCTTTTGGGCAACAGCCTTGTGCATGGGTGTTCTAGGCAGGTCATCAGTAGAAAAGTCTCCCTACATCTCTCCTGAGAGTGGCATATTCCACTGTAGACAGAATGAGGAGATGTCACTATGAGATTAGGCTGCTAGTAATGAAAAAACAACTCTTGCTCACACAAATGGATTCTCCTGGCAGGTTCTGAGTCCTTTGTCATTTTTCAGAAAGCCAGACACATCTCTCATTTTAACAAATCCTTGCTTCTAAAGTTGCTACTATCTTCTTTAGCTAGCCTGCAGGACTTCAACCCTGCATCCCAGTCCTATGGATTCAATGCCTGATTCAAGGAGATATGAGTCACTGCCCTGATACCTTCTGTAGCTACTGGATTTCCCCTAGAAGACATTGACCCGCTAAGTATCCCAGAGCTGAAAACACCTCAGCATTTTGACTTTCAATCAGTTCTAAGATTCTGATAGAGTCTGGTGGAAAGGAACAGAAAAGAGTCCTCAATTCAGATGATTGATTTCAAGATTCCTAAGACCAGACAGTCTGGCAACCCTGACCTGACACGGAGGTAGATGTGCTGGGGACAGTCTTCTATTAGGGACTGGCTTCTGTCCCCAAAATGAACCTTAAGCATGGATTCCTTGTGGGATGGAAAAGTTGAGTCTCTGAGAACAATCAATAGGGCTATATCTTTCACCTGTCTCAAGTTCTTTGATGTGATATAAAAGCAATAATGTGCCCGGGAATGAACTCATAAACAGTTATTCATTTTATAGCATAATAAAAGTACGGCAAGATTGAATTAGGATTTAGGCAAAGAATTGGGCTGGCAGTAAGGAGATCTGGTTTTTCTTTCCAACTTGCTCACTGTGCCATCATTAGTAAATCACCAGGTGTCTCCTGACCTCAGTTTTTCCACTAGCAAAACATGAATAGGATTGGCACGGTACAGTAGATGAACAGAGAATGATAATTATTGCAATATATAGTGAAGGCTTCCTAAGTGCTAGGTTCTCTTCTTGGGCTTAAGTAACAGCAATGAACAGAACAGAAAAAAAAAAGCATGTTTGAATTCACGGAATTCATATTCTTGTGAAGGGAAAATACACATAATAGGTACATTATTTTTTATGCTGGAAATTAATAGGTGCTATATTAAAGAATGGAGGTGGGCATGACAACCCATTCCAGAAAATCCCATGGGCAGAGGAGGCCAGTGGGCTACAGTCCATAGGGTCTCAGAGAGTTGGACATGGCCTAAACAACTTAGCACATATTAAAGAAAGCTTCCCTGGTGGCTCAGTGGTAAAGAATATGTCTTCTAATGAAGGAGACATGGGTTTGATCTAGTCCAGGAAGATTCCCTAGAGAAGGAAATGGCAACCCATTCCACTATTGTTGCCTGGGAAATCCCATGGACAGAGGAACCTGGTGGGCTACAGTTCATGGTGTCACAGAGTCAGACATGACTCAGCAACATGATTAAACAACAATATATTAAAGCAACAACAACAACACATTAAAGAAAAACAGAGTGGTTAGGTGGACTTGGAGCCACAGAGGATGAGAGTGTTACAAGCTCTGGAGACATCTGGATTCTAGCTTTGGTTAGTGATTCCCCACACTCATAACATGCAAATTATAAAGTACTCAGGTCCTAGGTTGTTGTGATGATTCAATGAAGTAAGGGAAGAAAAAGTACTTGGCATCCACATGTTATTATTATTATCCTTAATTTTTTATCTCAAATACTTTGACTCCAGAATTGAGGCTCTCAGATAACAAGTGCTGTAAAGGGAAATATTTTAACGTTACAAAGAAAACCAAAGAGACAGGTAAGCCCAGATGGTTTGCTTCAAGATATGGCCAATTATGGAAATAACAGGGATGCTTACTGTAGTAGGAGTATCTCTGAGGTTCACACAGGACAGACACCTGCAGGCTACAGTTTTAGTTCCAGGAGTGAAAACAAAGCAAAACAAAACATTAAAAGGATTTATCCATTTTAAAACAAAGCTTTTAAATTTTATAACACGTCTCACAAACCTCCAGAGGCTCACTCTTTGGGGGAAAGACACACCTGAACAATAATCAGAAAGCTAAAATCGCCTCCTCTGGGTTTTGACGTGAACAGATTTGACTTTTTCTTTGTTATACCAAGAACAGAGCGCTCCTGGCAGAGGTGTGAATTTCGGTGGCTCACTCGCAGAACTGCTGACCTCTGTGGGAAATGTTTCAGTCCTTTGATGTTACTTATTGTTGAGCAAACAGTATTTCTGGCACTAAAAACACCCTGGGTTTCTATTGGTTTCCATCCATCTTTATTCAATGACATTATCCTTGCTCACCTATTAACAGACATTTCTCAACTGAGACTTCTTGAAGAGGCAGAGGATGCGAGAACATCTATGGAAAATGACCAAAAGATTTTGTTGCTTCCTCCTTGTCCTTTGCTTATAGAGGTCATAAAATCACTCATGGAAGAAGACTTTGTTTATTCTTTTGAAAGTGGAAGTTGTTCAGTTATGTCCAACTCTTTGTGACCCCATGGACAAGCCATACAATTCTCCAAGCAAGAATACTAAAGTGGGTAGCCATTCCCTTCTCCAGGGGATCTTCCTGACCCAGGAATCAAACTGGGGTCTCCTGCACTGCAGGAGGATTCTTTACCAGCTGAGCTACCAGGGAAGCCCAATGAGAATCATAGGAGCATTATTTCAGGAGTAGGAACGAGCCATGGAATTCTCCAGGTAAGAATCCTGGAGTGGGTAGCTGCTCTCTTCTCCAGGGACTCAACCCGGGTCTCTCGAACCGCAGGTAGATTCTTTACTGTCTGAGCTATCAGAAAACAGTAAAAGTAGCTCTTCTTGGTTTTTGTCCTATATTAAGTAAATGCCACACATCTTGAGGCTAATCCTACTAAAGATCCAGTCCTCTCTCTCTCCCTCCCTGCTCCCTTTCTGGCCTCTCTCCATCCTTCCCAATATGCTGTTTGTTTGGTTCCAGGTGCTATGAAGGGCCAGACATAACACTAAAGAGCCCATAAGTCCAGGGAGAGCCCTCTGCTTCTGAACGTGAGGCTGGCTTATCCAGAACTTAAAAGAAGGTCACTCCATTAATTTGACAGAGAACTTGGGCCCAGCTCCCCAAGTGCCGCTGGGGAAGTGGTACTGCCAGGGCTTTCATGGCCGTTGGCTGCCAGAGAAGGTCTGGGAGAGAGTGGGCCTGGTGTCCTGCTGGGGGCAGCAGGATCACTGAGTTCACTGACTATTTGCAGGCGAACAGGGATAATGGGCCAGAACCTTCCTAGAGTTCAACTCTGTCTCCCCAAATGCATGTTAAGTGATGTAGGAAAGTAAATTTCAACTCAGCAGAACTTTAGGAAGGGACTCCTGAGAAGGAAGTTGGATCCAGATGTGCATAAGATGAGGATGAAACAGTCCCTGTTGTCAAAGACCTTTCAGTTCAAGTCATATACAGGTCAAGTGTCAAGTTCAGGGTTGGGGACCAGAGCCTGAGCTCACTAAAATACTGAAGCAGGTCAGTATGAAGATATGTTAAGACTGAACTCAGAGAAGAGAAGTGACCTGGCTACGGACGCAGCGAATTACTGCCTATTTTGTCTCCAGAGTAACCACTATCATCTCTTCAGGCTTTCTTGGAACTGGATCCCCAGGTACAGACTTGGCTCGGCCAAATTTCTGGGTCTCAGGATTCATACGTGTGCAGTAAGAGGACAGAAGAGGTCATGTAAAAGGAAGGCTTACTCTGTGTCTGGTGCTATCCAAAGTGCTGGTGCATACCATGTATTTTATACTTATTATCTCACTTAAGGACTTCCCAGATGGCGCCAGTGGTAAAGAACCTGCCTGCCAACATAAGAGATGTAAGAGACATGGGTTTGACCCCTGGATTGGGAAGATCCCCTGGAGTAAGAAATGGCAACCCGCTTCAGTATACTGGGTGGAAAAACCCCATGGACAGAGGAACATGGCAGGCTACAGTCCATGAGGTTAAAAAGAGTTGGACTGAACATGCACATCTACACACATATCTCATTTAATTCTCAGAAACCATCTGTACAGGAGGCACCATCATTGTCCTCATTTAATGCTCGAGGGAATCGAAGAATAAGGAATTTCTAGAAGAATTCATCAACTCAAGAACTTGATAAACCAGGATTCTATTCTTCTCTTACTGCTGACTGTGCTATTTTCCATACACTTCTGCCTGGGACAAACTCTTTCCCTTTTGATCATAAGGATGACTGATACCAAGAAAACATTTCAGCAATGAAAATTCTAGCAGAATATGGATAAATAATTATGATAATAATTAAGATCTAAACCAAACACATCAGAAGGATTCTGTCTTTATCAGAAAGCCAAGCAAAGCTTTTAATAGCAGGCTGGTTTCTTGTATATTTCTTAAAATCTCAACCTTGAAAGACCTTCTATCCATTCATCTACCCATTCAAATATTTATGAAGGGTCCATTTTATGCTTTGCACTGTATAAGTTGCTGGAGGTATAAAGTTAAGTGTACATACAGTCCTTGTCCTCAAGCAAGTCATTATGGGACTGGGGTAGGGAAGAAGTCTTATATTCCCTAACACAATACACAAAGATAAACTCAAAATGGATTAAAAACCTAAATGTAAGAACAGAAACCACAAAACTCTTAGAGGAGAATATAGGCAAAACACTCACTGACATAAATCAAAGCAAAATCTTCTATGACCCGCCCACTAGAATAATGGAAATAAGGAAAAATAAACATGTGGGACCTAATGAAATTTAGAAACTTTTGCACAGCAAAAGAAACTACAAACAAGGTGATGAGACCACCCATAGAATAGGGAGAAAATCATAGCAAATGAAACTGACAAAGAATTAATTTCCAAAATATATCAGCATCTCAGACAACTAAACACTGAGAAAACAAACAACCCGATCAAAAAATGGAAAAAAGACCTAAAAAGACGTCTCTCTAAAGAAGACATACAGATGGCCAAAAAACACATGAAAAGATGCTCAAAGTCGCTTATTTTAGAGAAATGCAAATTAAAACTACAATGAAATATACCCTCACACCAGTCAGAATGGCCACCATCAAAAAATCAACAGATAATAAATGTTGGAGAGGGTGCGGAGAAAAGGGAGAACTCTTGCATTGTTGGTGGGAATGTAAATTGATACAATCACTATGGAAGACAGTATGGAGATTCCTCAGAAAACTAAGAATAGAAACACCATATTACCCAGAAATCCCACTATTAGGTTTATACCCTAATGAAATCAAAATTGAAAGAGACACCTGTACCTCACTCTATACAACAGAGTGCAGCACTCTATACAATAGCTAGAACATGGAAACAATCTAGATGTCCTTGAGGAATGAATGGATTAAGAAGCTATGGTACATATATACAATGGAATACTCTTCAACCACAAAAAGAAATGCAGAAGAATTAGTCCTAGATAAATCTAATTAGTCCTAAATAAATCTAGAACCTATTATACAAAGTGAAGTAAGTCAAAAGAGAAGAACAAATACAGTATACTAACAGATATATGTGGAACCTAGTCAGATTGTACTGATAAATACACATGTAGAGCACTGATAGAAATACAGTCATAGAGAACAGACTTATGGACACTGGGGAGAGAAAAGAGAGAGTAAGAGGTATGGAAAGAGCAACATGGAACCCTATACTACCATATGTAAAAGAGATAATTATTGTCAATGCATTGTGGGACTAAGGGATCTTACATGGGGGCAGTACAATGTGGGAGGGATGGGGCATACATATGACTAATCTGAAAGTATACATATCTGTACACAGTAAAACTCTGTAAAAGCCGAAAAAAAAAAGGAATTAGAATCCAGTCATATCCATGTCGTAACTGTGGTAGAAGTAATGTGCTGTGGTCAACTTGGGGAAGTCAAGAACTTCTAGAGGGGGCAACATGTAAGCTGAGGATAAGAGCTGTTTAGAGCAAAATGATGGTTTTGATGTGTGTGCGTGTGTGTGTGTGTGTGTGTGTGTGTGTTTGTAAATTGAGGAACAGTGAGCTGGTCAATGAAGGGAACATCCCAGAAACCACTGGCAGCACTGAACTAGCACAGAGAGCCTTGAACTAGGACCTAGAAGAAGTTAGGTTTTCCTCTTGGGCAGGGCACACATGGAAGGGCAGGGCACACATGGAAGGGCAGGGCACACATGAGCTGGATGAGTGACTCTGCCTTCCTGAGACATTTTCCTCCTAAATTAGTCAAGAATATTAATACATAATCTACCTCTCACTCAGGGGTGAGAATGAACAAGCATAAAACTTTAAGAAGATCTTATTAATACAATTATTATTATGATAAATGAATTTATCCTCTCCATTCCCCAACAATCCCTCATCATACAGAGACAGGTCTCAACCTTAACAGAAAGAAAAGTAACCTGTTTGTTGACTACCCAATCAGATTTAAGAAACAGGTTATTTCCTGTACCATGAAATGTCCAGATGGTTTTCTCCCTGACTTGTTTATGTGCAATGCAGCAGACCTGGGTTCGATCCCTGGGATGGGAAGATCCCCTGGCGAAGGGAATGGAAACCCTCTCCAGTAATATAGGCTGGAAAATCACAGGGACAGAGGAGCCTGATGGGCTACAGCCCATGGGGTTGCAAAGATTTGGACAGGAATGAGCTACTAACACACCACACCACAAAGTCTACACCATAACTATGACTGACTAGAGCTCATTTTGTTTTTTTTTTACATTTGGCTTTTTGCCCCCCTTCTACCTTCACACTGGACCTGTAGACCTGCCTTTCAACTTCCCTAGGCACCATTTTCATTAGTTTTGCTCCTATGGTGTTGACTATGATTAAAGGCTGAAAATCTACAACAAATTACGGAGACTTAATGAGTTAACTTGGGTTGTGTTCTAACTCTTAACTGAACATATCAGGATGAAATCATTCAGAAAATAAGCTCCCCTATTCTCTGTCTAGTTTGCCCTTCATTACAGACACTAGATCATCTAGGGTTCCCCTATGGAAAGACTTCCCTGGAATTAAGATTCTGCACAGCTGCCTCCTAGGACCAGTAATGACTGTCAAATGATGTTCAGAGCCAGAGCTCAGTTACCTACATTCATTGCGTCAGATGCTTTGATTCCTACTAGCTACAGAGTACAAGAACACACCATCTCTTCCTGGGATGAAATCTGTCCGTCAGAGGAGAAAAAAGGATCTTCCATTTAGTTGAGGGATTAAACAAAAAAAGAGAGAGAATTGAGAGTACCTGGTCTGGAAAGAAGCGGTTTTCTTTCTCTTTTTTTTTGGCTCTAAGTCATCGTTTATTTTTCATCCATCTTTATTCTTTTTGGCATGTGTAGGCCTCCCATTGCAGTGGCCTCTCTTGTTGCAGAGCACTGGCTCTGGGTGCATGTTCTCCAGAGTGCTGGCTCATAATTGGACACACTGGTCCAGCCACTCCCCAACAATCCCTCATCATACAGAGACAGGTCTCAACCTTAACAGAAAGAAAAGTAACCTGTTTGTTGACTACCCAATCAGATTTAAGAAACAGGTTATTTCCTGTACCATGAAATGTCCAGATGGTTTTCTCCCTGACTTGTTTATGTGCAATGCAGCAGACCTGGGTTCGATCCCTGGGATGGGAAGATCCCCTGGCGAAGGGAATGGAAACCCTCTCCAGTAATATAGGCTGGAAAATCACAGGGACAGAGGAGCCTGATGGGCTACAGCCCATGGGGTTGCAAAGATTTGGACAGGAATGAGCTACTAACACACCACACCACAAAGTCTACACCATAACTATGACTGACTAGAGCTCATTTTGTTTTTGTTTTTTTTTTACATTTGGCTTTTTGCCCCCCTTCTACCTTCACACTGGACCTGTAGACCTGCCTTTCAACTTCCCTAGGCACCATTTTCATTAGTTTTGCTCCTATGGTGTTGACTATGATTAAAGGCTGAAAATCTACAACAAATTACGGAGACTTAATGAGTTAACTTGGGTTGTGTTCTAACTCTTAACTGAACATATCAGGATGAAATCATTCAGAAAATAAGCTCCCCTATTCTCTGTCTAGTTTGCCCTTCATTACAGACACTAGATCATCTAGGGTTCCCCTATGGAAAGACTTCCCTGGAATTAAGATTCTGCACAGCTGCCTCCTAGGACCAGTAATGACTGTCAAATGATGTTCAGAGCCAGAGCTCAGTTACCTACATTCATTGCGTCAGATGCTTTGATTCCTACTAGCTACAGAGTACAAGAACACACCATCTCTTCCTGGGATGAAATCTGTCCGTCAGAGGAGAAAAAAGGATCTTCCATTTAGTTGAGGGATTAAACAAAAAAAGAGAGAGAATTGAGAGTACCTGGTCTGGAAAAGAAGCGGTTTTCTTTCTCTTTTTTTTGGCTCTAAGTCATCGTTTATTTTTCATCCATCTTTATTCTTTTTGGCATGTGTAGGCCTCCCATTGCAGTGGCCTCTCTTGTTGCAGAGCACTGGCTCTGGGTGCATGTTCTCCAGAGTGCTGGCTCATAATTGGACACACTGGTCCAGCCATTCCTTGGCACGTGGGATCTTCCTGGGCCAGGGATTGAACTGGTGCCCCTTGCACTGAAAGGCGGACTCTCTACCCACTGAACCACCAGGGAAACCCAAGAAGCATGTTTTGATAGCTGCCTTGACATATCTGAAAAGCTGCTGAGGAGGCAGACAATGAGTAAGAGGAGGCAGAGGGTAAAAATGCTAATGGTGCCCTCCATCTAATGAGGGCATTTGTGGGCCAGACACTGCACTGAGCACATTACTTGAAATAATCTTTATTCAGTCCTCACAATCACCCTATGACATAGATACTATTCTGGTCACAGCTTCAGAAATGAGAAATAAGAGACTAAACACATAGGGCAAAAGACATCTCCTTAATGTATTCTGAACTAGGAGATAGGACCATCTTCTCACAGCCACTTCAAACTAAAAAAAGTCTACCAACTACCAATGGTCAGAGAGGCAGGTGAAAACCTATCAATAGATTGCCTTCTGTTTTCATTAGCAGAATGACATACCTGGCACAGTAGGCAACATAGGCAGGACCCAAGGGGCTATAGCCAGTAAGTGATGGAAACAGGATGCTAATCTCAGACAGAAGCATCAGACATGTGGCTTCCTAGGCCAGCTACACATCACACCATTTGGGGGGAGCTACTCAAACTACTGGTTCCTAAACAACCCAGAGGAATCAGAATTTCTGGAGATGCCATCTGGGGCAATGCAATTTCCTAAAAGCATCCCTGGCACTTTGGATGTATAGCCAGGTTTGAGCATCTGTGGAAGACACACGCTTTGTACGACCGGAAGGGATAGATACCAACACTGGGATAGTGCAAGGAGCTAGTTAGGGATGACCTGGAGATCGCAGATGCCACACTGGGAAAGAGTGTGCTTCCTCTGTAGTGACACTGGACTCAGCACAATACAAACATGGCGACATTTAAACCATTTCCAGACTCAGTGGTCTATGATTTCCAATCACTCATTCACTCAACTGATATTCACTGAACATTAACCACAATCCTTCCTTGGTTGGGTTCCAGAACCCTTATGGACAGGGAAATCCATGAATGCTCAAGTCCCTTGTATAAAATGCCCTCCATATCTGCAGATGTTTGAATTCACAGACGTGGGACCTATGGATATAGAGGGCTTACTGTCTATGCTGCCTACTGTGCCAGGCACGTCATTCTACTAGTGAAAACTGAAGCCAATCTATTGATAGGTTTTCACCTGCCTCTCTGACCACTGGTAGTTGATAGATTTTTTAAAATTTGAAGTGGCTGTGAGAAGGTGGTTTTATACCATAGTTCAGAAGACATTAAGGAGATGTCTTTGGCCCTAAGTCTTTTTACTCACTGATGCATTTATTTCTTTAGCAACTACTTATTGATTGGCTACTTACCCACCCAAATTTGTGTTCTCCCTTCCATATCCCTTTTACAAGAAGTAACTGCCCAGCCAGGGACTAAATGTCCTAGGGCCCCTTACAATTAGGTGTGGCCAGGTGACTACATTCTTGCCAACAGATCTTGGACAGCAGTGATGTACACACCTCTAGACCAGGTCCATAAAAGTCTTCCATGAGGCACTCCTTCATGCTCTTTTCCCTTATGCCTAGGTTGAATGGAGAAAACCTCCAGGAATCTTTAAAAGCCACTTACTGATGATGGCAGAACCTCTGCTCGTCTGGATTCTTGAATGACTGGATGGATGGATGAGGGCCATCCTGTGTACCTGACAAACCTGCCTAGGATGATTATTCATGCAAGAATAAAGGTCTATAGTGTTGGAGCTTTCATTCGTCTATTTTATTGATGTGTTACAGCAATTAGCTTTCCCTTGTATAGGTTTGTGAACAAGACAGTCTTAGTCTGTGTCTTGGAAATTGCAGCTGAATTTGGGGAGAGAAATTATAATCCAGGTGCAACAAGGCAAGCTCCTCAAAGTAGCACATAACAAAGCCACCTAAATCATCAGTCTGGGGGATCAGAGAAATGCCATCCAAGTTGAACTCTTGCTAAGTTGTGTCTGACTCTCACAACCCCATGAGCTGTAGCCCACCAGGCTCCTCTGTGTGTGGGATTTACCAGGCAAGTATACTGGAGTGGGTTGCCATTTCCTTATCCAGGGGACCTTCCTGACCTGGGGATCAAACCTGCGTCTCCTGCATTGGCAGGCATATTCTTTACCCCTGAGCCACCAGGGAAGCCCATCCAAGCTGAGACCTAGAGGGTGAACCAGAATTCATAAGAACAGGAGAGAGGAGGGACGTACCCATCAGAGCAAAGTCTGGGACAGGAAAGAGCAGGGAGTGTTTTCAAAGGGAGGGCTAGAGAGTGTCAGAGGATGAAGTTGGGGAGTGGAAAGGGATGTTGCTAGAGAATTCAGGTCATCTGCTAGATCAGCAGAAGAAAAGAAGACTGTCCTGTCCCTTTCTGAACACTGGACTCAGAGGCCCCAATTTCCTGGAAGGGATACCTTCCAAGACATTGTGCTGTGGCACTCCCCTTTCTCATTTCTGCTCAGCATGGAAGCCCAAAGCATGGGTTTGCATGACTGCATGTGCTCGCATGTGCATGCACATCAGGGTGAGAAGAGGAGACAAAGGCAAAGGTGAGGAATATGGCTGATTCAGTCATTTTTGAACTGAGTCATATCAGAGCCCCAACAGAGGGAGGTGTTGTCTCTCAGGTGTCACCGGCCAGTGCTGGATGAAGGCCACGGCACTGGGAGATTTGTGCAGTGGGATCACCAGCTCTGGATTCTTGAATGACTGGATGGATGGATGAGGGCCATCCTGTGTACCTGACAAACCTGCCTAGGATGATTATTCATGCAAGAATAAAGGTCTATAGTGTTGGAGCTTTCATTCGTCTATTTTATTGATGTGTTACAGCAATTAGCTTTCCCTTGTATAGGTTTGTGAACAAGACAGTCTTAGTCTGTGTCTTGGAAATTGCAGCTGAATTTGGGGAGAGAAATTATAATCCAGGTGCAACAAGGCAAGCTCCTCAAAGTAGCACATAACAAAGCCACCTAAATCATCAGTCTGGGGGATCAGAGAAATGCCATCCAAGTTGAACTCTTGCTAAGTTGTGTCTGACTCTCACAACCCCATGAGCTGTAGCCCACCAGGCTCCTCTGTGTGTGGGATTTACCAGGCAAGTATACTGGAGTGGGTTGCCATTTCCTTATCCAGGGGACCTTCCTGACCTGGGGATCAAACCTGCGTCTCCTGCATTGGCAGGCATATTCTTTACCCCTGAGCCACCAGGGAAGCCCATCCAAGCTGAGACCTAGAGGGTGAACCAGAATTCATAAGAACAGGAGAGAGGAGGGACGTACCCATCAGAGCAAAGTCTGGGACAGGAAAGAGCAGGGAGTGTTTTCAAAGGGAGGGCTAGAGAGTGTCAGAGGATGAAGTTGGGGAGTGGAAAGGGATGTTGCTAGAGAATTCAGGTCATCTGCTAGATCAGCAGAAGAAAAGAAGACTGTCCTGTCCCTTTCTGAACACTGGACTCAGAGGCCCCAATTTCCTGGAAGGGATACCTTCCAAGACATTGTGCTGTGGCACTCCCCTTTCTCATTTCTGCTCAGCATGGAAGCCCAAAGCATGGGTTTGCATGACTGCATGTGCTCGCATGTGCATGCACATCAGGGTGAGAAGAGGAGACAAAGGCAAAGGTGAGGAATATGGCTGATTCAGTCATTTTTGAACTGAGTCATATCAGAGCCCCAACAGAGGGGAGGGTGTTGTCTCTCAGGGTGTCACCGGCCAGTGCTGGATGAAGGCCACGGCACTGGGAGATTTGTGCAGTGGGATCACCAGCTCTGGCAGGCTTAACAGAAATGAAGAGAACCAGCCCAATTCCACTTTAAACAGACAATATTGAAACCCTGCCAGCAAGAATCTGAGTAATATCTTGCAAACTTTAATAACGGTTCAGAGAAACCGATCAGAGCATTTGGCTTGGCTGTGCATTATTGCTTAGCAGGACTTGTGTAATAGCAGGGAGGAATAAATCTATTTTTTTCCCATTCGCACAGAATAATATTTTTCCTTCCTCCCAAACAGAGAGGAATTCGGTCAAGCTTAAATGTATTTGTTTTGTTCCTTATTTCAACTTCTCTATAAATCACCCACAGGGTTTTGGCACCCACTGTTAAGGTAGTCGGCTTACTGCCTGCAATATCTTCTCATACTGGAAACTGTATTCTAGAAACTGGAACTTTCATTGGTTGGGACCTTTGCTTGTAGCATTGATGCCCCCCTTGCCAGGCACTGGCCATGAGAATTAGCTAGAAGGTTTTTGGGGATAGGCCGAGCAGAGGCAGAGTTGCATATATTAAACCTTTCTGAGACAAGACAAATAGACAGCTTTCTGAATCCAATGTAGTAGAAAGGGCATAGGCTGGTTTTGGAATGTGAAATGAGGTCAAATCCCGGATCTACATTTCATGAACTAGGTGACTTTGTAGCAGTGGCTTAAGCACTCTGGGCTTCAATTTTTCCTCACCTATAAAATGAAGATGGGCTCCCAAGTAAATTAGAAAGATCAGATGAGGTCAAGTGTGTCCAATGCCTGGGATCGTACCTGCCTTTTGGAAGAATTCTATCAAATGGCACGTCTCATCCTCTTCTTTCTGCTCCAAGAGGCAGAGAAGGGGATGGGAAGCCCTGGACAGAGTACAAAGGCTTGTTTCCAGGTTAGCATATGAATAGAGAGAAAGGTAAGTTTGTTCAATGTTAAGGGGAGTCTTCTAGGGAGAAGGTTATCTGAACATCCAAAGGGCAAGGCAGACCCAAGCAAATAAAAGTCCTCTAGAGATGACAAGCTAGTGATGAATGGAACTGGGTCCCCTCCCAGCCTTGTTCGAATTTGGCCCCACTTCAGGACAAATTTGGCCTCACTTTGGGAATAATATAAAAGAAAGATGGACTGAGATCTTCTTTTATCTTAAATATTTTATGAAGAAAACAGAATTAGGAAAACATTGTGGGGGAGGAGGTCAGAGAAGATTATTTTCCTTTAGGTGGGACTGGTGGTTTCCCAGCTGTTTTGGATAAAGTGTCTGTACATGAAAGACATTCATGGAACGTTCTTCCTCATTCATTACTTGTTGCTGGGATTCTTGTTCCTTAAAAGGCCTTCCCTTACTATCCTTTTCCCCAAAGGAAGCATTGTCTACCTTTTCACTCTACTTCTGTTTGCCATAACAGTTATCATCTTCTGAAATTACACATATCGATTAGGTTTTGTGATCATAACCTGTCTACCCTAGTGAAATGGACCTATAAGGGCAGATTCTGTATCTCACTTGCTATAGTGCACAGTGCCTGATATGGAAATATTTACGGAATGAAGCAATGAACAATGTAATACATAGTGTATAGGGACTGCTGTCTTTCCTTTTAGAAACTAGCAGGAAAATGAAATAAAAACAAAATTTAATTACTGCTATAAAATAAGATATCATCAGCAAATATAACCTGCTTTTTTCTTGATTTGTAAGTACTTTATATTTTTTTACCCACTTTTTCTTACATCAGTATCTACAAAAATTCAATGTGTGGCCGATGAATTCCAAGTTACACTTAGATAAATATGCTTAAGTTTTAGGTACATCTTATTTCTTAGTAGTCAGAAGGTCTTCTCCAAATAAGCAGTTATTTCTACCATCATTTCCCTTAAACTCTGCTCAAGTGTCTAAGAAGTATAAACCTTACTTTTTAGGATCAGTATGATGCTGCTCTCAGCCTATTATCAAGTAACATATGTATCACAAACACTTAACCTAAATGTGATTACCATAAATCTACTTTATCCCAGGGGTCCTGGGATCCTCAGAGTCTAACCATTTTGATAAAGGAAGAATTATTTTCCATGGGGAAATCAAATGTGAGTCTCACTACAAACTCAAATCTTAGCAGGGGGAACGATACTTGTTCATAAGATACTTTATACTCCAGAGCAAAACACATTCCACTCTCAGTGGCTGGGTCATTACCTGAAGAGGGGCCAGGAAGTGGGGAGAACACAGTCATAAAGACAACACTGACAGGCAGTTAAGGCCACGACAGTCCACCTGAACGTGAAAGTGAAGTCGCTCAGACGTATCCAACTCTTTGCGACCCGTCGACAAGCCATGGACTTCTCCAGGCAAGAATACTGGAGTAAGTAGCCTTTCCCTTCTTTAGGGGATCTTCCCAACCAAGGGATTGAACCAGATTTCTCACACTGTGGGTGGATTCTTTACTGTCTGAGCCAGGACAGTCCACCTGGGAAACTGGTAAATAAACAAGCAGGGTTTGCAACTCATCTGGGACTGTCTTCATCTTTTGTAGGGTGCGATAGATTGAATGCTCTGAGATAGCAGTTCCCAATCTTCTTGGCAGCAGGGGGCCCGGGTTTTATGAAAGATAATTTTTCCATGGACCGGGAGGGTGGGTTGGTTTCCATATGATTCAAGCGAGTGCCTTTATTGTGCACTTTATTTCTATTATCATTACATCAGCTCCACCTCACATTGTCAGGCATTAGATTCTGTCTGCTCTAGAACTTGCCTGCATTTATGCTCTGCAAAGTGGACCAAGAGGTGTCTGGTGGGAAGACAGGAACTGTAGGTCTCTGGCCCTGGAGGAGGCGGGCTCTACTATAGGCCACGTGACCCACTACAGGCCAATGCCCTTCCAGCCTCTGTGAGCTCCACAGCAATGGGACCGGCTTTCCGGGGTTGCTCTGACAGGAAATGAGCTGAAAACACAGTGCCCGGCACTTCCTGAGGTCCTCAATCAATGTTAGCAGCCCTGAAAAGCTCTGTCTGGTGACCCCTTCACATCTTTACCCGATTCCCCCACAAATTCTTGACTGCAATGAATTCTGTTTCATTAAAACATTGAAGCAAAAAAGGCCCACTGAGCATCGGCCTCCCATTTATGAGAGTCCTACAGCAGGGACGAGAGGTGGCGGCGCCTACACAGTATTACTGCATTTATACTCCAGAGCAAAACACATTCCACTCTCAGTGGCTGGGTCATTACCTGAAGAGGGGCCAGGAAGTGGGGAGAACACAGTCATAAAGACAACACTGACAGGCAGTTAAGGCCACGACAGTCCACCTGAACGTGAAAGTGAAGTCGCTCAGACGTATCCAACTCTTTGCGACCCGTCGACAAGCCATGGACTTCTCCAGGCAAGAATACTGGAGTAAGTAGCCTTTCCCTTCTTTAGGGGATCTTCCCAACCAAGGGATTGAACCAGATTTCTCACACTGTGGGTGGATTCTTTACTGTCTGAGCCAGGACAGTCCACCTGGGAAACTGGTAAATAAACAAGCAGGGTTTGCAACTCATCTGGGACTGTCTTCATCTTTTGTAGGGTGCGATAGATTGAATGCTCTGAGATAGCAGTTCCCAATCTTCTTGGCAGCAGGGGCCGGTTTCATGAAAGATAATTTTTCCATGGACCGGGGAGGGTGGGTTGGTTTCCATATGATTCAAGCGGAGTGCCTTTATTGTGCACTTTATTTCTATTATCATTACATCAGCTCCACCTCACATTGTCAGGCATTAGATTCTGTCTGCTCTAGAACTTGCCTGCATTTATGCTCTGCAAAGTGGACCAAGAGGTGTCTGGTGGGAAGACAGGAACTGTAGGTCTCTGGCCCTGGAGGAGGCGGGCTCTACTATAGGCCACGTGACCCACTACAGGCCAATGCCCTTCCAGCCTCTGTGAGCTCCACAGCAATGGGACCGGCTTTCCGGGGTTGCTCTGACAGGAAATGAGCTGAAAACACAGTGCCCGGCACTTCCTGAGGTCCTCAATCAATGTTAGCAGCCCTGAAAAGCTCTGTCTGGTGACCCCTTCACATCTTTACCCGATTCCCCCACAAATTCTTGACTGCAATGAATTCTGTTTCATTAAAACATTGAAGCAAAAAAGGCCCACTGAGCATCGGCCTCCCATTTATGAGAGTCCTACAGCAGGGACGAGAGGTGGCGGCGCCTTCACAGTATTACTGCATTTATACTAGGCGTTATTAAACTCCGTGGTATCCAGTTCAACTGGTGAAATAACAAGAATTAAATACAGTCCAAACAGTGGCGCTCCCCATCATCCATGAAAGAGTGGCACTTGACAATGAAGCCTCTCTAGCTAAATTACTGAGTTGGAGGCCTAAATTTAGGATTGGACAAGGTTGAAACAGTTGATTACTGCATCTAAGATTATGTGTGTTCTTGTGAACTGTTGAAAGTAATGAAATAAATATTAAAGGGTAGATTATTACAGACACAATGACGGGGGAAAACCTTGCCTGGGGTGCCTTACAGTGGGTTTGCATCACTAAGGGAAAAGATTATTGAAAAGTGACTGCAACTCCTGCTTACAGAAAGCATCACAAAGTGTCCATCTTCTGTAAGAGATGTGATAGAACAGAACAATCTCCTTCATTATCTGGTCTGATGCTTAAGATGGAAAGACATACTGTAGGAGATTGGGACCTTGCTTTATGCCTTACTGGCATAAAAAACAAAACCAACAGGACTTCCCCGGAAGTCCAGTGGTTAAGAATCTGCCTGTTAGCCATACAAAGGAATGCATTTGAGTCGGTTCTAATGAGATGGGTGAACCTGAAGGCTATTAAACAGCGTGAAGTAAATCAGAAAGAGCAAGATAAATATCATATACTAACACATATATATGGAATTGAGAAAGAAGGTACTGATGAATTTATATGCAGGGCAGCAATGGAGAAACAGATACAGAGAAAAGACATGTTTTATGGGGCTGTGGGGAGGAAGGAGAGAGAGGGAAAGGGTAACACAGAAACTTATATCACCATATGTAAACTAGATAGCCAATGGGAATTTGCTGTAGGACTCAGGGAACTCAAACAGGGGCTCTGTAAGAGCCTAGAGGGATGGGATGGGGAGGGAAATGGGAGGGAAGTTCAAGAGGGAGGGGACATATGTATACCTATGACTGATTCATATTGATGCTTGGAAGAAACCAACAAAATTCTGTAAAGCAATTATCCTTCAATTAAAAAATAAATAAATAAGTAGTTCATTACCCACGCCTCTCTGGCCTACACACAAAATAATTTGTCAATGCAGGGGACATGGGTTCAATCCCTAGTCTGGGAAAATCCCACATGTTAGGGGACAACTAAGTCTGTGTGCCACAACTATTGAGCTTGCACTCTAGAGCCCATGCTCCACAACAAGAGAAGCCTACAGACTGCAACGAAAGAAAGCCTGCATGCAACGAAGGCCTTCCACAGCCAAAACAACAACAACAAGAACAAACCCCCAATACAACAGTGTTTCACAGCACTATTAATTGGTTATACTCCAACATAAAATAAAAAGTGAAAAAAAGAATGCACTTTACCTAGGATTTTCCTTTAGTTTTTTGTTCTTGTTGTGGTAACATACGCATAACATAAAGCTTATCATTTTAACTATGTTCAGTGTGTTGTTCAGTGGCATTAAGCACATCCACGTGGTTGTGTGCCATCATTTCCTCTTATTTTGTGTGTAAGGCCCCTAAGACTCTGAATCACATCTTATGACTTGCCCAAAGTCACACAGAATCCTGCAATCTTACCTTCCATCCCTTCAGTGTTCCCTAAATTTTGGAGGGATCTCTTCCTCCTCTCATGTGGAACCAGGCTTTCAAATGAGCTGCAAAACTGGGCATAGAATTCGAGCATTTATTCCATCAAAATATTTGTTCCATAAATATTTATTTGAGCATCTACCATGGAAAGGACATATGTAAGAAATTTGGTAAGAGAACCTCAGTTATTCCTTATAACAGCTGTACTGGTATTTGGTTGGTAGTATTATAGGTTGTCAGGCTTCTCTGGTAGCTCAGTGGTAAAGAATCCATCTGGAAGATCCCCTGGAGAAGCTAATGGCAACCCATTCCACAGTATTCTTGCCTGGAAAATCCCATGAACAGAGGAACCTGGTGGGCAAAGGTCCATGGGGTCCCAAAAGAGTCTGGCATGACTTAGTAACTAAATAGTAACAACAATTGTTAAGTTTTCTTTCTATAAATGAGGATATTGAGGTCCAAGATGGTTGTTAACTTATCAAAGCCCACATAATTGGTATATAGTGAAGATGAAGTCTAATACGCAAGGACTATGACTCTAAGATATTTTGGGTGAATCTGGAGACAGGGCCTGTTAAGTTCTTCTAGGAGAAATTTTTTCCCCCCCCTTGAGTTGTAATAACAAAATACTAACATTGTGGAGTAAACTGTTTGTTACCATGGGAAAAAGAAACAGACTCTTCTGTGAATTAAGGGTACGTGAAATGAAAGAGGAATCCAGCCTCATGTTCATAGACTGAGAACACTCTTAAATCATCACACCAGGGTATTATGCCTTGGGAATGGGAATGTTGTTGGTTAGATAACTCATACAAATTCTGAGAGCATAGAGATTTACCTTTGGAGTTACACAGTTCTAGATTTGCATTCCAGTTTAGCCAGTTAGTTTTAGAGCCGTGGGCAATGCATTCCACATTTCTAAGCCTCAATTTATGCATCCACAAAATGGAGATAATGATAGTACTAATGCCCAAGTCTTTCTTTTTCATTTTTCCCCAGAGTAAATAAAATGACGCTTGTTAAACACAGTGCTTGGCACACAGTAAATGGTCAGTATTTAGAAGTTGTAATTATTACCGCTATGATAGTTTTGGGGAGCTCATTTGGGCAAATACTCGAGATACTGATTCTTCTTAGAGTACCGGCTCTAAGCCTTTGTCAACTGAATTACACAGAAGGAATCTTTTTACAAGGAAAACTGCTCAGAGAACACAGGTTTTGCCTGCTATTGCCTGTGGTGCTGAAGGATATGCCAAGATTAAAAAGCCTGAACCAACCAGCAGCCAACGAACTCGTCTCTCCTTATCCACAGAATGCTGATGAACAGCATTCTGTAATATAATTAAGGTTACATTGAAGAATGAGTCCTCTCCCTGCCCATCACCTTTTCTTTCACCAGCAAGAGCTGAACATTTGGCTTCCCCTTTTCCTGCACACAATCACCTGACCTTCAGCTCATGAGTCCCATCCCTTGGGGATAGAATTCATTGATTTTAGGGTCCAGAGTCCAATATTTCTCTCTCTCTCTCTTTTTAAATTTTGGCCATAATTGGTTTTTTATTCATTTATTTTCATCTATCTTTATTCCTTGGCTTGTGTGGGCCTCCCATTGCAGTGGCCTCTCTTTTTGCAGAGCACCAGCTCTGGGCGCATGTGCTCCAGAGTGCTGGTTTGCAATGGGACACACTGGTCCAGCTGCTCTTCAGCATGTGGGATCTCCCTGGGCCAGGGATCGAACCAGTACCGCTTGCACTGCAAGGTGGACTTTTTACCCACTGGACCCCCAGGGAAGCCCCCAGTATTTCTCTTGAATATGTCTTTTTATGGTCAGCACAGAGGTCAAGGAACCACATTTTTAATAGGATATTTTCTGATGGGAGATTGGCGTGAATATGGTTAATCCAGAGCTGAGAACACTCTTAAATCATCACACCAGGGTATTATGCCTTGGGAATGGGAATGTTGTTGGTTAGATAACTCATACAAATTCTGAGAGCATAGAGATTTACCTTTGGAGTTACACAGTTCTAGATTTGCATTCCAGTTTAGCCAGTTAGTTTTAGAGCCGTGGGCAATGCATTCCACATTTCTAAGCCTCAATTTATGCATCCACAAAATGGAGATAATGATAGTACTAATGCCCAAGTCTTTCTTTTTCATTTTTCCCCAGAGTAAATAAAATGACGCTTGTTAAACACAGTGCTTGGCACACAGTAAATGGTCAGTATTTAGAAGTTGTAATTATTACCGCTATGATAGTTTTGGGGAGCTCATTTGGGCAAATACTCGAGATACTGATTCTTCTTAGAGTACCGGCTCTAAGCCTTTGTCAACTGAATTACACAGAAGGAATCTTTTTACAAGGAAAACTGCTCAGAGAACACAGGTTTTGCCTGCTATTGCCTGTGGTGCTGAAGGATATGCCAAGATTAAAAAGCCTGAACCAACCAGCAGCCAACGAACTCGTCTCTCCTTATCCACAGAATGCTGATGAACAGCATTCTGTAATATAATTAAGGTTACATTGAAGAATGAGTCCTCTCCCTGCCCATCACCTTTTCTTTCACCAGCAAGAGCTGAACATTTGGCTTCCCCTTTTCCTGCACACAATCACCTGACCTTCAGCTCATGAGTCCCATCCCTTGGGGATAGAATTCATTGATTTTAGGGTCCAGAGTCCAATATTTCTCTCTCTCTCTCTTTTTAAATTTTGGCCATAATTGGTTTTTTATTCATTTATTTTCATCTATCTTTATTCCTTGGCTTGTGTGGGCCTCCCATTGCAGTGGCCTCTCTTTTTGCAGAGCACCAGCTCTGGGCGCATGTGCTCCAGAGTGCTGGTTTGCAATGGGACACACTGGTCCAGCTGCTCTTCAGCATGTGGGATCTCCCTGGGCCAGGGATCGAACCAGTACCGCTTGCACTGCAAGGTGGACTTTTTACCCACTGGACCCCCAGGGAAGCCCCCAGTATTTCTCTTGAATATGTCTTTTTATGGTCAGCACAGAGGTCAAAAGGAACCACACACTCATTTTCTAATAGGATATTTTCTGATGGGAGATTGGCTAGAAACTTCTGTCTGTTTCCCATTCTTCCAAGTTTTTGTTCTTCTTGGCACCCTGGCTCATCCCATGGCTAACCTAAGGGCAGGTTTAGAAGATGATTCATTTTGAGAACCTTAATTTGTCTGCTGTCACCACCTTCAGAACAAGACTCATTAAGGAAGCTTATTTTTCACAACAGTGTTCAAAGAGATGAGTGACCCCTGCCACACTGACACCACTGCCTTTTTAAAAATTTTTAAATTTTTTTTGAGGAAAGGATCATTTGGCTTACTTCTTAAACAAAAATGATAGGTCAACCCAGACTTATGAAAACATATGTTTTGATACGACCTTTCATCAGGTGGTGAACAACTTTCCCATGGAGAAGTTTAAAATGACTGCATTTTGTTGGAAACAATCTTGACTCTTAATAAATCCTATGGGGAGCTATTGCTAGGGAACAAGAGCCTTGAACTGTTGATCTTGGCGTGGCCACTGATTAGCTATGTGAACTTGGCAGGCCATTACAGCTCTCTGACTCAGTTCAGTTTCTTCATTCATATGGAGAGAATAATACCTGTTTCATCTAGTTTTCAGGGTTTCCATAAAGATCAAAGTATATATATCTCAACATATGCCATACATACACAGCAACATAGATTCCAAAACAGTGCTAAATGAAAAAAAGAAAAACAACTATGGAGTTTATAACACCATCTTATTTGTATGAATTACATTCTCACTCAAAACAAAAAAACTTATTTTGGTATGAATTCCCATCCCTTGGGGATAGAATCATTGATTTTAGGGTCCAGAGTCCAATATCTCTCTCTCTTTTAAATTTTGGCCATAATTGGTTTTCATTCATTTCTTTTCATCTATCTTTATTCCTTGGCCTGTGGGCCTCCCATTGCAGTGGCCTCTCTTTTTGCAGAGCACCAGCTCTGGGCGCATGTGCTCCAGAGTGCTGGTTTGCAATGGGACACACTGGTCCAGCTGCTCTTCAGCATGTGGGATCTCCCTGGGCCAGGGATCGAACCAGTACCGCTTGCACTGCAAGGTGGACTTTTTACCCACTGGACCCCCAGGGAAGCCCCCAGTATTTCTCTTGAATATGTCTTTTTATGGTCAGCACAGAGGTCAAAAGGAACCACACACTCATTTTCTAATAGGATATTTTCTGATGGGAGATTGGCTAGAAACTTCTGTCTGTTTCCCATTCTTCCAAGTTTTTGTTCTTCTTGGCACCCTGGCTCATCCCATGGCTAACCTAAGGGCAGGTTTAGAAGATGATTCATTTTGAGAACCTTAATTTGTCTGCTGTCACCACCTTCAGAACAAGACTCATTAAGGAAGCTTATTTTTCACAACAGTGTTCAAAGAGATGAGTGACCCCTGCCACACTGACACCACTGCCTTTTTAAAAATTTTTAAATTTTTTTTGAGGAAAGGATCATTTGGCTTACTTCTTAAACAAAAATGATAGGTCAACCCAGACTTATGAAAACATATGTTTTGATACGACCTTTCATCAGGTGGTGAACAACTTTCCCATGGAGAAGTTTAAAATGACTGCATTTTGTTGGAAACAATCTTGACTCTTAATAAATCCTATGGGGAGCTATTGCTAGGGAACAAGAGCCTTGAACTGTTGATCTTGGCGTGGCCACTGATTAGCTATGTGAACTTGGCAGGCCATTACAGCTCTCTGACTCAGTTCAGTTTCTTCATTCATATGGAGAGAATAATACCTGTTTCATCTAGTTTTCAGGGTTTCCATAAAGATCAAAGTATATATATCTCAACATATGCCATACATACACAGCAACATAGATTCCAAAACAGTGCTAAATGAAAAAAAGAAAAACAACTATGGAGTTTATAACACCATCTTATTTGTATGAATTACATTCTCACTCAAAACAATAGTATATATTAATTATATGTCTAACACTGCAGTTTTAACTGGGTGGGGATAAAAAATGAAATTGAAGCAAGAGAGGAGAAGAAAAACCCACAAGAATCCTTTGAGTTGACAAAACTGCATTCCACAAAGCAGGTAGTACAGTTAATTCAACTCTGTGCAGCTGAGATCCAGAAAGAAAAACGGCAAGCCCAAACTCTGATTCATTTCTATAAAAAACAGTTTATCCAGATGTACATATATGCCTGAAGGATCAAAAGCCTTTGCAATGAAATATTAATGGGTTATTTCTGAGTGCTGGAATGGGATATGACTTTTAGTTTCTTATTTTGCTTATCTGTATAGTCTAGACTTTCTAGACAATGGATACACATTCCTTTGGTATGAAGAAAAACAACTTTAAAGTCCTAAAGGTATGTGTCATGTTTTTCTAGCTTAGTAACCTGTACACATGCTCACAGTGTGGAGCTTTGAAGGCTTGTGTCCCTGAAAGATGACCTGAAGTTCTTGTTTCTGGTTGCGCTTCTCATGAAAATGGAAAGGGTTGAAACTTTACAGAGCTGAGCACTAGGCAGTTGTATTTACCAAGAGAAAGAATTCTGCATGAAGAGAGAGAGAAAGAGAATAGCACATTGGGGAGGAATTTTCTTTCCTTGGCTCCCCAAGAAACTTAGGAGTGTACACTTAAAAGCATTGTCTCTAGTGTGGACACAGCAGTGGGGTGGGATGAACTGAGAAAACAGCATTGACATGCTTGCACCACATGTGTAAAACAGACAGCTGAGGAGAAGCTGCTGCATAGCATGGGGAGTCCAGCTCTGTGCTCCACTTGACCTGGATGGGTGGGGTAGGAGGGAGGTTTAAAAGGAAGGGGATATATGTATACATATGGCTGATTCCCTTTGTTTTATGGCAGATGCTAGGAAAATATTGTAATGCAATTATACTTCAATAAAACAAACAAACAAGAACATTGTCTCTAAGAGTTACCAGGCTTTTCCTTCTATTAGAAATCCATCCACAAAGAGCATAAATAATTACATGCCCTCTTCCCATTCAGGTATCAAATGAAGCCACTGACTATCGTTTTTAATCATTGAAATTTGCAAACATTTGCAGTCCTTTCCCATGGACATTTTACAAGGAGAAAAATCTATTCATACACACACACACACACACACACACACAATGAATGTGTTATTCATAATGATTACTGATAGTTGGCATTAAAAATACTCTGATAAAGGGAACAACCTTATTCAATAAAAGTTTGGGGGGGTTCCCTGGTGTCCAGCGGTTAAGACTTTCAGCTTCCAATGCAGGAGGTGTGGGTTTGATCCCTGGTCGGGGAACTAAGATCCCACATGCTGCATGATGTGCTCAAAAAAGGAAAAAAAACTCTTTTTTTTTTTTTTTTTGATGAGCTCTACAGGGTAGAAAAAGACTAGTAGTTAAAACCACAGAGGTTAATGATAAAATGCCCTGAAGGAGACAGTGAGAGAAATTCTGTTTGGTTCCAAGTATAGCAAAAACTCAAAAAGGGGAAGAGAGAATATATGGAGAGGAGTTGAGAGGAGGCATAAAGGTCTGAAGAAATAACCAGGGAATAGCCCAGAGAGGGCTTTTACAACCAGGGATGTCCAGCGATACATATGAAGTTGTTTGAGGTCCACAAACAGCTTATCTTCCCTGCCACCTATTGCAAGTAAGGTTTATTCCTGGGAATAGGAGATGGGGCTAAGTTTTCTAACAGGGAGGGTGCATGTGTGGAAGTCAAAGCCCAGACCCCAAGGCACCCCAAGGGCACCTGAGACTCCTTAGACTCCACAGCAGTCCCGACTTTTGCAACCATCCTTACCTGGATCTTCAGACGGACCACAGAGGGCAAACTACTGATTTTCTGCTTCACCAGCCAAAGAAGTCCAGGACGTGTCAAAGTAGGAAGATGACTTCCTTTGGGGGAATTGGACAAATGACCAGGGTGGCTAAGGAGTCTCATGTTTCTCCCTTAGACACTGGATGAGCTTTAGAAGAGTTTCTCCAGTCATAGTGAACTGGTTTAATAGCCTGACTTCCCTGTAGATTGTTCCTGTGAAACTTAAAATATGAGGCATATCGGGGGCAAGAGGGGATGACATCTCCTGTATGTAACATAGCTCATTTAAAAATATATTTATTTTTAATTGAAGGGTAATTGCTTTACAATGTGTTGGTTTCTGCCACACATCAACATGGATCAGCCATATACACATATGTCCCCTCCCTCTTAAATCTCCCTCTCATCTCCCACCCCATCCCACTCCTCTAGGTTGTCAAAGAGCCCAAGTTTGAGTTCCCTGAGTCATGCATCAAATTCCCACTAGCTACCTATTTTACCTATGGCAGTGTGTATGTTTCTGTGCTAGTCTCTCCATTTGTACCTCCTTCCCCTACCTCTCCCTCCCCCAAGTCCGTAAGTCTGTTCTCTATGTCTGCATCTCCACTGCTGCCCTCCAAACAGGTTCATCAGTACCATCTGTCTAGACTCCATATATATGCATTAATATTTGGTATTTGTTTTTCTCTTTCTGACTTCCTTCACTCTGTATAATAGGCTCTAGGTTCATCCACCTTATTAGAACTGACTCAAATGCATTCCTTTTTATGGCTGACAGCTCAACTTTTTTAACCCTTACTGTGTTCCTGGGAGGTGAGGAGTATTATTTCTCACTTTATGGAGAATGGAGCTGTGCTCACAGAGGTTAAATCACTTACCCAACATTTCAAAGAGTTAAGAAGTGATGATGGGGCCAGGATTTGACCCTGGCCTGTTTGCAAAGTCTAGTGTCTTTCTACTCTGTTATCCTCTTTCTTCTGAAGGAATAATCAAAAGATATATAGCACCTGCCTTCCGGGAATACTTAATAAAAAAGGACTGACTGACAAACCATTCTCTTTTGATGTTTCCATCATTTCTGGTGATATGTTTGTGCACTTATCACAGAATCTTCCACTTGAAGGGAAGCCTCAGGGAGCCTCTAAACAGGAGGATCTTTTTGGAATTGGGGTGGGCGTGAGTGGGGCTGAAGCTGAATTTTGATTGAGAAAAAATAACCCAGGATAAGGGCACTGGGAACCCACTTTAGGCAGGAGAATACATTTAGGGGGAGGGTGAGAAGTAGCTGGAGGAGGCAGCCAGGGTGGAGGTGGAATCTGCAGGGCTGGAGCTGGGAGTGTGCACAAAGGTGGGCATGGAGAGAGATGTGGTTTCAGTCCCAGGCAGGCTCAGTTCCCTTAGGCTGAGCAAATGTATATTTATCATCTACTCTGTATGTGCCAAGCACTGAGCTACACGCTGGGAACCTAAAGATGAATATGGCAGAGGGTGCATGGCCATTAGGAGCTAGGTCTAACTGGAAAGTAGAGTGGATACTGTTGTTGCCCTTCAAAGCATCCTTCATACCTTTCTTCTTCTTGCGAGGACTTGAACTTTCCAGCCTTGGTGCCACACATTGCGAAGTCATTTCAGTCACATCCAACTCTTTGTGACCCTATGGACTGTAGCCCACCAGACTCCTCTGTCCATGCGGTTTCACAGGCAAGGATACTGCAGTGGGTCGCCACTTCCTACTCCCAACCTTTCTGACCCAGGGATCAAACCCGTGTTGCTTGCGTCTCCTGCCTTGGCAGGTGGGTTCTTTGCCACTAGTGCCACCTGGGGAGCCCCCTTCCAGCCTTGGAGTCTTCACCAATCACCACATTACCATCACCTTTGCACTCATGGTTGGCTTAGCGATGACACCAGTCTTCCACTGCTTCAATCAGAAAAAGTGCAGAGCTTGTCTTCTTATGAGGGGAAGAGACGCACCAACAGGGAAACTTGTACTAGGAGTTGTGGCCATCATTCTGATACCACAAGGGATTAGTCTGAAGGAAAAGCCAGGAAGCCAGGGTCAAGAGAGACAGAAAAGTGAAGCCCAGGGATCCTGTGAACTTCTGGATACACCTGAAGCCTGTGTACCTCTTTCGATTGATGTGAACCAATATAATCTAGTCTTTATTGGATTTTCTGTAACATACACCAAAACCAAAATCATTTAAGGAGATTTAAAAGCAGATCCTTACAACAACATATGGTGAGCGCTATAACAAAAATATAATAGCAGAGAGGCACTGATCCCAACTCTGGGATACAGGGAAGGACTTCTAAAGAAATAATAATTTAACTGAGCTTTGAAGGCTTACCTAGAGTTGGGTGGGACAGGAGTTTCAGGAGGGAATACCATGAGAATAGGCACAAAGACATGAACTATTCTGGTGTTTGTGGGGAACCTCAAAAAGTTTGGTATCATGAGATGATAAAGTGCAAAGCTTGGTTGACTGGGGATAACTCTGGGTTTTGCTTATAGGGGAAATGGAGACAAGGTTTTAGGCAAAGAGGTGATGTGTCCAGATTTACATGTGGCTATACAGTGGAGGATGCAAACTGGGAGACTGAGATTGACATACACGCCAATTAAAAATCAAAAATTTAGAAAAAGAAATACAACTGTAACAAACGCATTGACACCAAGGGAGAAGGGACTGGATGAATTGAGAGTTTGGGATTGACATACAGACACAATTGTATATATCATGTACACATATATACACTATTGATACTACATATAAAATAGATAACTAGTGAGAACCTACTGCATAGTTCATGGAACTCTGCTCAATGCTGTGGTGACCTAAATGGCAAGGAAATCCAAAAAAGAGGGGATATATGTATATGTATAGCTGATTCACTTTGCTGTGCAGTAGAAACTAACACAACATTGTAACAACTATACAACAGCAACTATACTCCATTTTTTTTTTTTTAATGGAGGATACAGTGAAAAGAGATAGGGAACACAATCGGTATTGATTCAATCACATTCATTCACTGTGCCAAATGGTGCTAGGCACTCACATACAACAAATAGTAATTATGGAAAACAGACACAGTCCCTGTACTTCTGGAGCTTATGGTTGGTTGAAGTTATTACAGGAGTTTAAGAGAGCGTAAGAGGCAGAATGGGACAGTGGTTCTGGAGACAGGTGGATAGGGAGATTTCATCAAGGGAAGACATGAAATAATACCCAGTAAGAACTGTGCTTTACTTACTTAGGGTCTAATGATTGTTTTCCAAATGACTCACTGTTTTCCTACACAGAAAGCTACTCTTCCACTTCGGTTCACAATACAGGGATCCATGGTATGATTTCCACAGTGAATATTTCTATCTTGATTAAGCCACATAGAATCCTGTTCTTACTCTTGGCTACTCCTGTATGAGCATTGTCCCCAACTCTGAAGAAACTTAGACACTGATAGTCTAGGATCACACTGGTGGGCAACACTGATGGCTTGGTAGTGGCTTCCAGAGGGTAGTGGTTGAGGAGGACAACTTGGATCGATTTTTGATGTCTGCCCTGAGCACGGACAGGATCGGATGGTCATCATGACTGTGTATCTGCTAACCTGGCCTTAGCCCACTCTTCATTTTGGCCACTATCTGATAAAACAGTGAGTAGGTGACTTCTTTTTTAAAAAAATCAGAAGATGTCTACCCTCTTCTGAAAAAATAAGTGCAATAAATGGAAACCAATTAACATATAATTGATGCCAAATGACCAAAAGCCCCAGAAAGCTTTCTTGCTAAAGCTCTTTTAACTTAATATACACTTCTCCTTAAAAGAGTCAACTCACCAAAAGTGGATCACTAAAATCCACTTTAAGATAAATACAGCTATGAGCACCTCTTTATTCATGAGAACCTGTTAATGCTCAAGAACCATCTGCTGAGTGGAATTGCCCCTATTGTCAAAATACCACTTGAACTGACAATTATTTCATTTTCTGAAATAAAGGGGAATAGATATGGACGTCTGTGTATACACACACACGTAATTTTCTTCCGCTGCAGTTTCTGTTCTCATAAATCACACTAGATATTCTACACAATAGTATTTTGTGAAAGTTTTTTTTTAGAAAGCAGGAAAGATGATTTTAATGACAGGTAGCCTCTTCTTAAGAAAAGACATACAGCAATGCCAGGATTTCTGCATACTGTCTGTAAGATAATGCGTTCACCTTGCTCTTATTTTACACAATAGCTTAGGGACCTCCCTGGTTGTCCAGCGCTAAGACTCCACACTCCCAATGTGGGGACCTGGGTTTGATCCTCTAAGAACTGTGCTTTACTTACTTAGGGTCTAATGATTGTTTTCCAAATGACTCACTGTTTTCCTACACAGAAAGCTCCTCTTCCACCTCGGTTCACAATACAGGGATCCATGGTATGATTTCCACAGTGAATATTTCTATCTTGATTAAGCCACATAGAATCCTGTTCTTACTCTTGGCTACTCCTGTATGAGCATTGTCCCCAACTCTGAAGAAACTTAGACACTGATAGTCTAGGATCACACTGGTGGGCAACACTGATGGCTTGGTAGTGGCTTCCAGAGGGTAGTGGTTGAGGAGGACAACTTGGATCGATTTTTGATGTCTGCCCTGAGCACGGACAGGATCGGATGGTCATCATGACTGTGTATCTGCTAACCTGGCCTTAGCCCACTCTTCATTTTGGCCACTATCTGATAAAACAGTGAGTAGGTGACTTCTTTTTAAAAACATCAGAAGATGTCTACCCTCTTCTGAAAAAATAAGTGCAATAAATGGAAACCAATTAACATATAATTGATGCCAAATGACCAAAAGCCCCAGAAAGCTTTCTTGCTAAAGCTCTTTTAACTTAATATACACTTCTCCTTAAAAGAGTCAACTCACCAAAAGTGGATCACTAAAATCCACTTTAAGATAAATACAGCTATGAGCACCTCTTTATTCATGAGAACCTGTTAATGCTCAAGAACCATCTGCTGAGTGGAATTGCCCCTATTGTCAAAATACCACTTGAACTGACAATTATTTCATTTTCTGAAATAAAGGGGAATAGATATGGACGTCTGTGTATACACACACACGTAATTTTCTTCCGCTGCAGTTTCTGTTCTCATAAATCACACTAGATATTCTACACAATAGTATTTTGTGAAAGTTTTTTTTTAGAAAGCAGGAAAGATGATTTTAATGACAGGTAGCCTCTTCTTAAGAAAAGACATACAGCAATGCCAGGATTTCTGCATACTGTCTGTAAGATAATGCGTTCACCTTGCTCTTATTTTACACAATAGCTTAGGGACCTCCCTGGTTGTCCAGCGCTAAGACTCCACACTCCCAATGTGGGGACCTGGGTTTGATCCTTGCTAGGGGAACTAGATCCCACATTCCACAACTAAAGATCCTGAATGCCGCAACAGAGACTGAAGATCCCAGAATGTCCTGCGTGCTATAACTAAGACCCAGCACAGCCAAATAAATACATAAATACTTAAAGAGAGAGAGAGAGAAAGCAGCAGTTTAGTCTCTTAGCATAATCTGAGATGAAGTGCAAATTTTCAGCAGGATTATTTTTCCAGGATACAATGACCTTCCAGTAACATGGAGGAAAGGCTTTAGAGGTCTAGCTGCTGTTGGTCTTGTCATTGATGGGGTGACTGGGAGAGGAAGTGGTCTCTCGGTGATGAGGGTGATTCCACACTCCAGGCTGGGGATGGGGAAATGGATGGAGGATAAGCTGAGCCAACATCCCCCTGTGTCTTAACTAAAGCTCAGTTTCTGGCCTTCAGGACAGGAAGAATAGCCAGTCTGGCTGATTAGGAGTTTCCTGGATCACACAAGGAGGGTGATCTCTGTGGGTGGGCAGAGGATGCCAGGGCGTGCCAGGACACGATCCAGCTGTCCGACCCCTGCGACATGCAGGAGAGTGAGGGAAGGTGGAAACAGTGAGGAAATGGCATGCACTGTGTTTGAATCCTGGGTCATCAAGTGTCACCTTAAGCAAGTAATTAAACTCGTTTGAGACTCACTTCCCTGATACTTAGAATGAGAAAAATCAGAGGGCTGTGTAAGGACGAAAAAGAGCTTTTTCTATCAAATACCTGAAACAGTGGGCTTCCCTGATGGCTCAGACAGTAAAGAATCAGTTTGTATGTAGTGGGCACTCAATCATTGGGAACAACCTAAACCTGTTCAGTTTTGTAAATCCCCTCACAGATCCCAAGGCTTAGAGTATGAAATGCTGAGCACGTGGAACAAAGAGATCAAAAGTCAATCAATTGTTTTTTGTTGCCAAGCTGGGATGACTTCTAGAGCGTCAAAGACAGGCTCTGGTCCCCCCCCCAGCCCTTTATTTACCTATGATATTTACCATGTGCCAAGTACTGATTTAAGTATTTCACTCAGTCCTCACAACCTTATTATTATGGTCATCATTTAATGCACACGGACTTTCCTGGTGGTCCAGAGGTTAAGCATCTGCCTGCTAATTCAGGCAAGAAGGGTTCAATCCCTGGTCTGGGAAGATCCCACATGCTGAGAAGCAAATAAGCCCTGTGCGTCATAACTATTGAGCTTGAGCTCTAGAGCCAACCGGCGGCAACAAGAGAAGCCATGGCAACAAGAAGGCGAGCACCACAACTAGAGAGCAGTCTGGCACTAGAGAAAGCCCATGAGCAGCCAGGAAGAGCCAGCAACAGTCCCAAATAAATAAACATAAAATAGATTGCATGAAACTTAAGTTACACAGAGTTTAAGTACCTGTCTGAGGTGCAGAGCTTAACCCTAAGATAAAACAAACTCTTCTTGGAGTTGCTACCACAGATATGGGCAGAGAGTCTCACCGAGCCAGACACAGAGGGGACTGGTCGGGTGGTGGTGGATCAGTGGCAGAAATCAGCAAGGGCTTCATGGAGGAAGTCACCCAGGATTATTGTTTAATGCCTTTTGGTTTGGTTTTAAAATTGCACTTAATTCAGGTGTCTAATGCAGTATTGGTTAAAAAGTTGAGCCGTCACCTATAATACAGAAGGTCCCCAAGTGTTTTGAATGACAGCAAGGTCCCCACTGCTACAATCTGGGCACCAAAGCCAGCTTGATTTGGTTATAAAAAGGGCGATTACCTGGCGTGAAACAAGGTGGCAGAAGTAATCTTGTCCTGAAGGCTTCTTGTCTGTGTGTTCACTAGATCACTGTGCCCACCCTCTGTCCCCACTCCCAGGTCTCTGTGAACAGTGAGTACCGTTTTGCTTTTTGGTGACTTCTGCTTTAGCAGTTATATCCCCAACTAGTTTCTTGGAATGGAAATTTAATCTTCAAAACTGTTCTGCACTGCTGGCCCCAGAATTAAAAGCAAGCACCTTCAATGGGGAAATTAAATTTATTTGATATACCTGTACATGTAGAAAATTGGATCCAGTGCCCATTTGGTTTGCAGCTGCACGCAAAATGCTTTTGGCTATCCTCTGAACCTAATACCTAATTCGCAGCTTAAAGGGGGCCGACCTCAAAGACTTTGTCTCGCACTGATCCCGAGCAAGGTGATCATTAGCTGAGAGCAGGCATCATTTTCCGGTAGAGCTTCTCCCCATGTGCACAGTGTAATCGACAGCTGAGGAGCCTTCCTCAGGGAGCTAAATATTCAGTTGAATGAATTTTCATTAAAAAAAAAAGGAAAGTGATACTCAAGGGGGAAAGATACTTCAATTATAAATATCTATATTTCATTCTACCCTCTCCTTTCTGAAGCTTCAAGTCAGGCTCTGGCTGAGTGTGACAGAGGGCAGTACCCAAGGTTTGGGTTTGTGTGGGCACTGGTTTTAGGAGGAGGCTATGTGAAACACGGTTTGTCCTTCTCGAATCCTCTCTGTGTTCTGCAACTGAGCTGCTACAGAAACTGTTGTTGTGTGTTCCTCCCTAGGTTCATTCAGGACATCTATGTGTCTACCCAGATGAAGACTAGGTTCTGTGGTGGCTCAGTGGTAAAGAACCCGCCTGCCAACGCAGGAGGTGCTGGTTTGATCTCTCAGTTGGGAAGATCCCCTGGAGAAGGAAACAGAAACCCACTCGAGTATTCTTGCCTAGGAAATCCCCTGGACACAGGAGTCACAGGGTCGGAAAGAGTTGGACCATGGGCTGCAGTTCAAGGGGTCAGAGTCAAACACAACTGAGCGATTGAGCACACTTCATGATGTACAATCTCAGGTAAGCCCAGGTGATGGTTGATCTTGTGGGTCAACTTGACAGGGCCACCTGAGGTTCTTGGATATCTGGTTAAACTCTATTTCTAGGTGTGTCAGTGAGGGTGTTTCTGCATGAGATGAACACTGGAATCAGTGGAATGAGTAAAGCAGACTGCCCTCCCCAGGGAGGCTTGTTGTTGTTTCTCTGCTCAGTTTGTCCAACTCACTTGCAGCACCATAGATTGTAGCCTGCCAGACTTCTCTTTCCAGGGGATTTCCCAGGCAAGAATATGGAGTGGGTTGCCAATTCCTCCCCCAGGGGATCTTTCCAACCCAGGGATCAAACCCACACCTGCTGCATTGGCAGACAGATTCTTTACCACTAAGCCACCAGGGTAGGTGCATCTCAGCTAATCTATCAAAGGCCTGAGTAAGAAACAATTCTTTCTGGGACATCAGTGTTTTCCTGATTTTGGATGTCAGACTTGAACTGAACCAGCTTGTGGTTCTTAAGTTTCTGGACGGAGGACTTACTGAAGCACTGGGTCTCTAGCTTGCAGACAGTAAAGTATCTAAAATTTCAGTGTTTCATACTCAAGGGGAAAGATACTTCAATTATAAATATCTATATTTCATTCTACCCTCTCCTTTCTGAAGCTTCAAGTCAGGCTCTGGCTGAGTGTGACAGAGGGCAGTACCCAAGGTTTGGGTTTGTGTGGGCACTGGTTTTAGGAGGAGGCTATGTGAAACACGGTTTGTCCTTCTCGAATCCTCTGTGTTCTGCAACTGAGCTGCTACAGAAACTGTTGTTGTGTGTTCCTCCCTAGGTTCATTCAGGACATCTATGTGTCTACCCAGATGAAGACTAGGTTCTGTGGTGGCTCAGTGGTAAAGAACCCGCCTGCCAACGCAGGAGGTGCTGGTTTGATCTCTCAGTTGGGAAGATCCCCTGGAGAAGGAAACAGAAACCCACTCGAGTATTCTTGCCTAGGAAATCCCCTGGACACAGGAGTCACAGGGTCGGAAAGAGTTGGACCATGGGCTGCAGTTCAAGGGGTCAGAGTCAAACACAACTGAGCGATTGAGCACACTTCATGATGTACAATCTCAGGTAAGCCCAGGTGATGGTTGATCTTGTGGGTCAACTTGACAGGGCCACCTGAGGTTCTTGGATATCTGGTTAAACTCTATTTCTAGGTGTGTCAGTGAGGGTGTTTCTGCATGAGATGAACACTGGAATCAGTGGAATGAGTAAAGCAGACTGCCCTCCCCAGGGAGGCTTGTTGTTGTTTCTCTGCTCAGTTTGTCCAACTCACTTGCAGCACCATAGATTGTAGCCTGCCAGACTTCTCTTTCCAGGGGATTTCCCAGGCAAGAATATGGAGTGGGTTGCCAATTCCTCCCCCAGGGGATCTTTCCAACCCAGGGATCAAACCCACACCTGCTGCATTGGCAGACAGATTCTTTACCACTAAGCCACCAGGGTAGGTGCATCTCAGCTAATCTATCAAAGGCCTGAGTAAGAAACAATTCTTTCTGGGACATCAGTGTTTTCCTGATTTTGGATGTCAGACTTGAACTGAACCAGCTTTCGTGGTTCTTAAGTTTCTGGACACGGAGGGGAACTTACACTGTAAGTTCATCTGGGTCTCTAGCTTGCAGACAATAGATCTTGAATTTCTCAGCCTTCATAATTGTGTGGCTCAGTTTGTTATAGTTAATATGTATGCATGTTCTGTGGACAGAGATGCCTGCCGGGCTACAGTCCATGGGTCTTCAAAGAGCTGAACACGACTGAGCAACTAACACTTTCAATTTCATTTTCAGGTAAGTATGTATGTATCCATTTACCCTGATCTCTTTCTTTTTCCTATGGGTTCTGTTCCACTGTTTCTCCAGAGAACCTTGACTGACACACCATGTTTCTAAATTCTGAGTTACAGAACTCAGTTTTCTCAATGCCAAAATAGGAACAGTGGCAAGACATATTTTGTACCATGTCTGTTCAAATGGTTAAATAATTTATCTGCAGTAAATTATAAATTATCATGTTGTATATTATTATTTTTAAAAAGAATGCCCTACTTGTTTTTGTATTAATGAAGACATGTTTTTGTATCTTATGGTCAAGTTGCCTTGTTAACAACTGGTCCTCAATTTATCTTTGGCATATTTACTGGTGACAGCAGGAATTTGGGGAATTTTATGTTCCTGCTGTTGCTGCTGAGATGAGAACATGTGATAGTGATGTACTCTCTGTGCCTCACATACCCTCTGGCATTTAGCATGTGTTCTGTTAGTTAACGAAGAAATGAATTAACCAACAAACCTACCCCCCAACCAAGGCCGGCTCCCCAAAAGGAAGATATATTCATTGATGTATGTAACATCTGGAGAGGTGATTCACATGAAATCAAAACCCACTTATACTTGGACCTAGTGGCCAATAGGCCTTTCCCAGGAAAATGATGGGTTGCCAATTCCTCCCAGGGATCTTTCCAACCCAGGGATCAAACCCACACCTGCTGCATTGGCAGACAGATTCTTTACCACTAAGCCACCAGGGTAGGTGCATCTCAGCTAATCTATCAAAGGCCTGAGTAAGAAACAATTCTTTCTGGGACATCAGTGTTTTCCTGATTTTGGATGTCAGACTTGAACTGAACCAGCTTTCGTGGTTCTTAAGTTTCTGGACACGGAGGGGAACTTACACTGTAAGTTCATCTGGGTCTCTAGCTTGCAGACAATAGATCTTGAATTTCTCAGCCTTCATAATTGTGTGGCTCAGTTTGTTATAGTTAATATGTATGCATGTTCTGTGGACAGAGATGCCTGCCGGGCTACAGTCCATGGGTCTTCAAAGAGCTGAACACGACTGAGCAACTAACACTTTCAATTTCATTTTCAGGTAAGTATGTATGTATCCATTTACCCTGATCTCTTTCTTTTTCCTATGGGTTCTGTTCCACTGTTTCTCCAGAGAACCTTGACTGACACACCATGTTTCTAAATTCTGAGTTACAGAACTCAGTTTTCTCAATGCCAAAATAGGAACAGTGGCAAGACATATTTTGTACCATGTCTGTTCAAATGGTTAAATAATTTATCTGCAGTAAATTATAAATTATCATGTTGTATATTATTATTTTTAAAAAGAATGCCCTACTTGTTTTTGTATTAATGAAGACATGTTTTTGTATCTTATGGTCAAGTTGCCTTGTTAACAACTGGTCCTCAATTTATCTTTGGCATATTTACTGGTGACAGCAGGAATTTGGGGAATTTTATGTTCCTGCTGTTGCTGCTGAGATGAGAACATGTGATAGTGATGTACTCTCTGTGCCTCACATACCCTCTGGCATTTAGCATGTGTTCTGTTAGTTAACGAAGAAATGAATTAACCAACAAACCTACCCCCCAACCAAGGCCGGCTCCCCAAAAGGAAGATATATTCATTGATGTATGTAACACTAATAGGCAATGGAGAGGTGATTCACATGAAATCAAAACCCACTTATACTTGGACTTCCCTGGTAGGCCAGTGGCTAAGAATCTAACCACCAGTGCACGGGACCAGGGTTTGATCCTTGGTCTGGGAAGATTCCACCTGTTATGAATTAACTCAGCCCATGTGTCACAATTACTGCACGCACAAGCCAGAGCTACTGAAGCCCATGTGGCACAAGCCTGCATTCCACAACAGGAGAAGCCGGTGCAATGAAAAGTCCATGCACTGCAACTAGAAAGTAGCTGACGCTCTTCACAACTAGAGAAAACTCATGTGCATCAACAAAGACCCAGGGCAACCAAAAATAAATTAATAAATAAATAAAAAATTTTAAAACCACATGTTTAATTCCAAAGTACTTATCAAGGGTCTGCTATGCCCCCAAAAGAGAATGCCCAGAATGGGAAATAGAACACTTGGCCTTACAGCTTATAGCTATCCTTTCTGTGAAAACGTTCTTGCATTTCAATCTTGTTGAAGGGTTCTATAGTATCCAAAAAAACAGTCTCACACACTTTTTAAAAGCAGGTGAAGTTTAAATGACAATGACAACGACCATCATGACAATGGATAACGCTTACACTATAGTCTCCTGAAAATAAAATAGATTTCCTCTATGGGAAAATTGGCCACATCTGTTGTCGATAAAAGATGAAAGATGTATAGGAGGCAATGTGGGCCAGAAACCACTCATTTGAGAATATAACTTAGGTTTTGAAAAATAATTCTAGAATCAACCCCCTCTATGTCAAGTGTTAGGCTGCAGTGACTATTTCCACCCTGGGGTCTTGCAGGCTGGGGTTAAAGTGAAAAACAGCTGCAGAAATGGCAGTGATGTAACACTCAATCTTCCCAATTAGCACCCCTGTTAATTTATCTTTGGCATATTTACTGGTGACAGCAGGAATTTGGGGAATTTTATGTTCCTGCTGTTGCTGCTGAGATGAGAACATGTGATAGTGATGTACTCTCTGTGCCTCACATACCCTCTGGCATTTAGCATGTGTTCTGTTAGTTAACGAAGAAATGAATTAACCAACAAACCTACCCCCCAACCAAGGCCGGCTCCCCAAAAGGAAGATATATTCATTGATGTATGTAACACTAATAGGCAATGGAGAGGTGATTCACATGAAATCAAAACCCACTTATACTTGGACTTCCCTGGTAGGCCAGTGGCTAAGAATCTAACCACCAGTGCACGGGACCAGGGTTTGATCCTTGGTCTGGGAAGATTCCACCTGTTATGAATTAACTCAGCCCATGTGTCACAATTACTGCACACAAGCCAGAGCTACTGAAGCCCATGTGGCACAAGCCTGCATTCCACAACAGGAGAAGCCGGTGCAATGAAAAGTCCATGCACTGCAACTAGAAAGTAGCTGACGCTCTTCACAACTAGAGAAAACTCATGTGCATCAACAAAGACCCAGGGCAACCAAAAATAAATTAATAAATAAATAAAAAATTTTAAAACCACATGTTTAATTCCAAAGTACTTATCAAGGGTCTGCTATGCCCCCAAAAGAGAATGCCCAGAATGGGAAATAGAACACTTGGCCTTACAGCTTATAGCTATCCTTTCTGTGAAAACGTTCTTGCATTTCAATCTTGTTGAAGGGTTCTATAGTATCCAAAAAAACAGTCTCACACACTTTTTAAAAGCAGGTGAAGTTTAAATGACAATGACAACGACCATCATGACAATGGATAACGCTTACACTATAGTCTCCTGAAAATAAAATAGATTTCCTCTATGGGAAAATTGGCCACATCTGTTGTCGATAAAAGATGAAAGATGTATAGGAGGCAATGTGGGCCAGAAACCACTCATTTGAGAATATAACTTAGGTTTTGAAAAATAATTCTAGAATCAACCCCCTCTATGTCAAGTGTTAGGCTGCAGTGACTATTTCCACCCTGGGGTCTTGCAGGCTGGGGTTGACAGGAGGTGAAAAACAGCTGCAGAAATGGCAGTGATGTAACACTCAATCTTCCCAATAGCCGCTCTCAGCACTGTGGTTTCCTTGTTGGAAACAAGAAAGATCCAGAGACTACGACTCATGCCACATGCAAGAGACAGTGAGCTATGCTGGAAGGGATTGAAGTAATACCCTCTGTGTCATCGTCCATCTTGCCACACCAGGCTCTCTGGAGACAATAATGCATAATACGTATCTAAACTGTTTCCATCCCCTCTGTCCTGAGGGCTCCCTCCCTCCTCCTCCATCTCTCCCAGCCGGTTTCTTCCCATGAGGTGAGTCCTAAGAGTCCCTCTGCTTCCTCCATGATCACACCCGACAAGCCTTTCAAACACACCAGTGACCACTATTTCTCCAGCTTCCCAGCACACAGCTCTGGCTTGGTCTTTCTTAATCTCCCAGCTTGTGTTTTCCATCTTTCTAGGGTTCCCCTTCTCTGAGATCCATCCTTTGCTCCTCTCCCTAACTGACTTCAGTCCATGACTGACAGTGGGTCGTTAGTTTCTCCTGTACATGCTCAGCTACTGTCTCTTGGCGAATGGTTCTAGAGACCAGGTAGCTCTATGCCTTCCTTTGGTTTCTCGTATTCTTCCCCAATACCTTCCAGAAGATTCTCTCAATCCTAATTATCATCCTCGATACTTCTCTGTCGATGCTTTGAATTGTTGACACCTACATACTTGTTAAATTAGCAACCCTGCAGAACCACTTTCAAATTGATCGCTTAAAACATATTATTGTGATGAAACCAGTACAGAAGGAGGCTATAGTATAAAACAGCCCCCTTTTAAAAGCAGGTGAAGTTTAAATGACAATGACAACGACCATCATGACAATGGATAACGCTTACACTATAGTCTCCTGAAAATAAAATAGATTTCCTCTATGGGAAAATTGGCCACATCTGTTGTCGATAAAAGATGAAAGATGTATAGGAGGCAATGTGGGCCAGAAACCACTCATTTGAGAATATAACTTAGGTTTTGAAAAATAATTCTAGAATCAACCCCCTCTATGTCAAGTGTTAGGCTGCAGTGACTATTTCCACCCTGGGGTCTTGCAGGCTGGGGTTGACAGGAGGTGAAAAACAGCTGCAGAAATGGCAGTGATGTAACACTCAATCTTCCCAATAGCCGCTCTCAGCACTGTGGTTTCCTTGTTGGAAACAAGAAAGATCCAGAGACTACGACTCATGCCACATGCAAGAGACAGTGAGCTATGCTGGAAGGGATTGAAGTAATACCCTCTGTGTCATCGTCCATCTTGCCACACCAGGCTCTCTGGAGACAATAATGCATAATACGTATCTAAACTGTTTCCATCCCCTCTGTCCTGAGGGCTCCCTCCCTCCTCCTCCATCTCTCCCAGCCGGTTTCTTCCCATGAGGTGAGTCCTAAGAGTCCCTCTGCTTCCTCCATGATCACACCCGACAAGCCTTTCAAACACACCAGTGACCACTATTTCTCCAGCTTCCCAGCACACAGCTCTGGCTTGGTCTTTCTTAATCTCCCAGCTTGTGTTTTCCATCTTTCTAGGGTTCCCCTTCTCTGAGATCCATCCTTTGTTCCTCTCCCTAACTGACTTCAGTCCATGACTGACAGTGGGTCGTTAGTTTCTCCTGTACATGCTCAGCTACTGTCTCTTGGCGAATGGTTCTAGAGACCAGGTAGCTCTATGCCTTCCTTTGGTTTCTCGTATTCTTCCCCAATACCTTCCAGAAGATTCTCTCAATCCTAATTATCATCCTCGATACTTCTCTGTCGATGCTTTGAATTGTTGACACCTACATACTTGTTAAATTAGCAACCCTGCAGAACCACTTTCAAATTGATCGCTTAAAACATATTATTGTGATGAAACCAGTACAGAAGGAGGAAAATCCAAATACATCTGAATATTTAAAGAGCTAGGTGTGCACCATGGCCTTTATTTTTCATCTTTCTAAAAATGATCATTCATGCTCCATTCCCATGGAAAAAGAATAGCAGAAAAAGAAACAAAACAAAATGAAGTTACTTTAAATCTTACTTCTAGAAAAAGCTACTGTTAACCATTTAAGATCTATTGTTTCAGAATTTTTCTCAATGTAGTGAATACAAAGGTAAATAAGTATATATACACATGTACACAAATATTTACTTATTATATACAAAAGTTATTCCTCATAACTAGGGCATGCATATGTGGTTACAAGTTATACATGAGTTATATTTTAACCACTATTCACATTTGCCACGAGAAGACAGTTTCCTCATTGAAATTATTCCTGGTGTTCCGTTTTCTAGGTTAGGTCTCAAAAGTTAATTTGAGCTGTGAAGTCTAAGAAGAACTTTAATATAAAATGGACAAAACAGAAAACCTATTTTTCAAATTTAGTTTTGCTATTTCCAAATAGAGCTCAGTGACAAGCCAAGTTTCAGGCCACAGTGTGCAATGGGGATGAAGTCCCCATCTCTCTAAATTTAAAGTAAAGATAATTCAGGTCTGAAAGGTCTGTAAAAATTCTAAATCATCTGTATGAAAATGGCCAGTCCTCCACTATCCCATATTTAAAAATAATAAAAACTCAATATCCCAAAGGCTTGTAAAAATTCTCTTAAATCACATACATAAAAGTGGCCAGTGCCTAGCAAATTCTCAAGAAATAATTACAAAATGGGTAAGAGGGCCTCTTTAACTCAGAATATTTGCATAAGAGATACTCTCTTTAGCCCCCAAACCCACTGCCCAATAAGTCTTTTAGGAGACCTTGGATTTAAGCAGAATGCAGGAAATTCAAGCCAGAATTCAGCAGTGGCACAGCTCCCACCTCGAAATCCCTCATTCCTCATTTCCTAACAGGTTCCTAATGCTGAGCCCTGCCTGAGCTGAATTCACCGTGCATCACCCTCCCGTTTGCTCAAACTCCAGACACAACTGGCTTCAAGAAAGGTCTGCGCATTCTGTGTGATCATCTCATTAGAAAAGGCTCTTTGCTGCTCTTTGTTGTGAATGTAGACAAAACAAAGCTAAACCCCCACCATGTTCCAAAGTCACTCATGTAGTTCCTGCTGCATTCTGGGGAGGCTAAATGCCAGAGAAGTGGTATCTTTCACCCAGAGCAGCCCATGATTTAATCAGGAGGCTTCTGCCAGAAATATGGCCCAAAGTCATCATAATAAAAAGAATCATTAACCCAGCCCAATTAACCAGTGACCTGTCTGAAATATCACAAGACTGTAGAATGCTAGAGACACACAGAGATCTTTTCTGACTAATGTTGCCTTTTTGAAAATACAAATATGTGGTAACTATGCTCTAAGAATTTCTTTATCTTTCAAGGACTGGCTATTTTCTTGTCTCCAATCAGGTCAGACTGTCTTGACTTCTTTAACAGACCTCCTCACTGCAATGACCAGATGAAGTCTGCAAATATAAGTCACAGCATCCCCGGGTTCATCCCATTCAGGGGACCCTCAGGGGGTTACGTCAGATTCCAGGTCATGCCCTGGGGGTGATCTTGTTACCAGTGAGAGGTCAGGTTTCACAGCTCCAGGTGAAAACTGGTCATCTCAACCTCTTTTCTCTAGGGTCTGGCCCATCCAGAAACATACCTGAAAATCTGCCACCCATTGGGAATGTCAAGACCAGACATGACCTTGAGAGAATGTGGTGAGTCAAATGCCATTTTTTCCTCCCAGTGTTCAGCATCTTATTAGACATGGATCCCTCCTTTTTATAAAATTACATACAGAACCATTTTTATTTTATTTTATTTCAGAGCCATTTTTAAATGAAATGATTTCCTCTGACCCTGCACATCATTCAGCTAAAAGTTCCCCGACAGGTTGCTTTATTCTGGCATGAGGGATTATTCCTTGTTGCAGCAGACAGAAATAGCCTAACTACCTGGGCAGACTGCAGGTTAAAGATCCCTGAGATCCCATCGACCGGTGACAGGTGGACACCGAGCATATGAACCTTTCTTCCTGTCCTGTGAAAAATGCAAGTGTTTGCAGCAGATGGGAGAAGAGGAGGTGAATTCTCTCTGTGAGCCAGAATCTGCCGGGCCAGTCCCAGGCTGTGAACTTACAAGGAGAATCACAGCAGAACAGGAAACGGACTGCTGCTTAGTCATTCTATTTCCCCATCTCTGGGGCATCTGCACTTCTCTCTTTATCTGTGACATGAAAGATGAGCCTGTGATTTCATTACAAACCACTTTCCTCATGTGGATTTTTGAAATCTTTATCTGTGGCTTGTCATACCTTCCATGAGTTTTCTTCATACTGACGACTGGGAGGCTTGTTGTTCTTCTCGAGTTGCTTAGTTGTAACCCTTTTGTGACCCCATGGAGCCTTCCAGGCTCCTCTGTCCACGGGATTTCCCAGGCTAGTATACTGGAGTGGGCTGCCATTCTCTTATCCAGGGATCTTCCTGACCCAGGGATCAAACCTGTGCCTCCTGCATTGGCAGGTGAATTCTTTAGCCCTGAGCCAGAAATGACGTTATATCCTTGTTATTCATTTCTATGTTTCCCTCCACAAACATTTTTTAATAATCTACAATGTGCCTGGTCCTATGTGGCTATCCTAGGTTCTAACACATGAGACTTATTTTATTTAAAATATCAAAGAGCACTTTATTACCTGACATCACACCAGGCTCTGTGCAGCCTCTTAGGTGACATACATGACAGACGAACTCCTCCTATAATTTTTTAGTGGACATAAGAGTGAAGAAGGCAGTGAGGATGGAAAAAATTGTCTTCTAAAATGTTTGCACCCAATTGAAAGGAAGGCTTAAACTACTATCAAGTATTTCATTCTTCTCTTATTTCATCCTAAAATCAGGAATATGGGAAAGCAGATGTGGGTAATGTTATGGCCACATGAATAACAGTCATTATGTCACATTATGACCTGGCAGGTGTTCTTGAGGGGAGGACCGTTGAGAAGTGAGGAATAAGAAGGCCTCTGCA